>CM066032.1:1221118317-1222437489 GCA_033557465.1 Ichthyophis bannanicus
ATTTTTGCTATGGAAGGGCACTGAGGAGATGTTCCTTCAGTTTGCACAGTGGATTAATGAATGTGACACACATATAAAGTTTACCTATATATACCACAAACAGAGTATTACTTACTTGGATGTTCAGATAAAGCATGGGGTAAATGGTTGGGTAACTACTGTGTACCAAAAAGAAACAGATTGGAATGCCCCGCTACATTTTGCCAGTAAACATCCGCGGCAACAGAAAGAAGGACTCCCTTTCTCTCAATTCCTACAGTTTTGTAGAAATTGTTCAGATACTATGGATTTTAAATCCCAAGCGAAATATCTAACTAGAAATTTTCTTAACAGAGGATATCCGTCTAAGATAGTTTCACGCGCCTATAAAAGAGCATTATACAATCATCGGCCCCTGTTATTGCAAGACACTTCTGCTGCTCAACAAGTACCCTTAGATCAAACTCATGTAAATTTGATAACAGGATACTCCCCACTCAGAAATTCGGTACAGAAAATAATAAGAAAATATGAAAATATTCTTCGTGTGGTCCCTGGTCTTCAGAATAAGCGCATTAGATGTGTCTGAAGAAGAGGACGGATGCTGAGAGATAAATTGTGTCCAGCTATCCTATCCCCTGAGAGTCCACTGGTGGCTTATGGAGGGCACAAATCCTGTGGTCATTGTGAGATGTGTCCACTGATGTTAGAATCGTCTGAATTTAAGTACAAACATATTAAGCATCAGTTTCGTGCATACACGGACTGTGACTCTAAGTCTGTGGTGTATGGAATAAGATGCCCATGTGATCTATGGTACATCGGAAAAACACTGCGCCCTCTGAAAGTTCGATTACGGGAGCATAAAAGCCATCTGAAATGTGCAAAACTGGAAGCACCACTGGTTCCACACTGTTTAGAGCATGGGCATACTTTCTTCCAATTGCGATGCATAGTGCTTGAGCACGTGTGTAGAGCTGTGGGTGGCAGAACGGTGGATGAAACTTTATTAAGGAATGAGCAGCGATGGATTTTTCAATTTAATACGGTGTCCCCTTCAGGTTTAAACCAGGAGATTGATTGGGCAGCCTGTATATAAGAAGTGCTATAAGATTATGAATATATGAATATCGGGAGATCTATGAGTGACCATCGTATACTATGATGAAAGTGAAGTGGAGGTTGAGCAGCTGTTTTCATTCAACTTCTTTCATTCAACTTTTTTTATTTAAGTTTGCGTAATCTGAAATGAGACCAGTAGAAAGCTATATAATCTCATCCTCAGTAGGTTGTCCGCATGCGCGGCGTTTTTTGGAAAAGCTGGTGGCTGAAACTGCAAAGCTTCTATTTATAAGCTATAAAGCGGGCGGCATCAAGATTTAGTAAGTAGGCTCGGGGTTTTTAATCATTTTATTTCTGGTATAGAGAGTGGAGGAGACTTGTCACACATTTCTATTATGTATTTTTTACAGAACAACTGAACAGTATTATTATAACGTTCCCCTGAGGAAACCGATGGCGGTGAAACGCCTCAGCGGTGCCCTGCAAGAGCGTTGGGATTAGGGCTGGAATGCTCAGAAGAGATAGCGTTTGGTTTTTTGAAGCTAAGTGCCTGAAAGATTTTTATTTTAACGCTTGACTCATGAAGCATTTGCTGTTCTGTTATGTACAATACCTGTCTTGGTGATAAAAAACTGCACTACCGATTTCCTGTTTAAAGGTCATTGATGCGATATGAGCAATTTCAGGTCAGGCTTGCCTGCTAGATTGCGATTAATGAGTCTGAGACCTTGGAAATCAACAGTTGCGGTCCTTATTCTATGTGAAGTCTAAAGAATGATAAATTAAGAAAATTACCAGTTGTGCTGTTAAGATTGAACGCACCGTTTTTATAAATTTGATTTATACGTTCAGTAAGAGACCTAATATTCACTAGTAACTCAAAATTGGGCCCGACATGAAGTGACATAGGAAACATTGTTGACATTTCCCATTTCATTTCAAGCAAATAAAAACTTTCCTTCCAGGTACCTTCTGGGACCATACTGCTCTGAGTGCATCCTCCTATACACATGTATCTCTCCCCTGTAGGATGCCCATCTGTTGTATCAGCTCAGCAGGTGCACCCAGACCCAAAGTATAGAGTGATGGGCCTCTATGCATGTGCAAGAGATTCTCCTGTGGCTATCAAAAGGAGCAGAAGGGATGTGTCCTCTATGTCAAGGTTGGTTTCCATGTTTGAGGAGCCATTTTGCCTATGTCCTCACGCATACACATCAGCAAACATATTACATACAAATCTATGCATGTAAATTTGTATGCATGTACTTTTCGCTAGCATATGTATACTTTGGGGTGGGGGTGAGGGAGGAGACAGAGATGTGCCTGTTTTTTAAACTATGCAGGTAGTGCCAGACTTATAGTTGCCCCATTTCCTGGTGCAATTGTCATTTTCCCAATCTATATAAAATTAACCTTTCGAGGGAAAATTTTCAAATTGCCCACACTGGAACGATGTAGATGCTTTTCATCCACAAACCTTGCATCAGTTTTAGACTGAGGCTAAAAGTCCTGTTGTGTAGCCAAATTGAGGGAAGGATATTTTCAAATGGCCCATTACCCCGGGAAAAATGCTCCTTATCCATGTACATTACTTTTCAAATTGCCCTCCCAATGATTAGATCTTAAACAGCAAAATGAGCCATAAATGAATGGTAAGAAAAAAGCTAGTCAGAAAATATATTAAGCTAATCTAATAAAAAAAGCATCATTGTTCGGGCGGTAGCTCCAGTAGAATTGTTTAAGAAGTACCTTCAAGAGTCTTTAATGTTACCTTCTGAGTTAATACCTCCAATTTCAAAAGCATACTATTTACCAGCTGGGAGAAAGGAAGGGAAGTGTGCTGTTGGTCCTCTAGAGATGGACTCTCTCAATATTTCTGCATTACTCCAATCTCCCCAAGAAGAACTAGTGGTTTCCACGATATTGGTGACTTTTTACGTTGTCCTCTGATAGAGACTGGCTCCTTAAAGTATATTATAAAAAGAGAGCTAATTTATTCATGGGAAAAAAGATTTCTATATTCCCAGATGTGGCCAGAGATACCCAGAAAAGGCATAAATCTATTCTTTTGTTGAGATTAGGGGTGCTTCAGATGGGTGCCTCTTTCCTCTTGAAATTTCCATGTAAATGTATTGTGGTTTATAAATCTCAGAAATATGTATTTTTTCAGCCAGGGGATTTGTCTTTCTTTGTCAGTACCCATTTTGTAACATCTTCACCTTCATAAGCGTTTTTTTCATCATTAATTAGTGTTTCTTGTCCTTTGCCACCAGGTGTTAATTTTGTAGTTTATTGCTTCTATTTCATAACACTGTCGGGACCTTCTACCTTCAGTGCTATTGCTTATGCTTTCTCCCTCATGCTGAGGACTATTGATGCTTCTTATTGTATTTGTAATTAGTTGAATGTTTCTTTAAAACTTGTGGAAGTATGCATCTTTTCTGTACAAGCAGTTTGCTTATTTTTTTTTTTACTTATAAATAAAAAAAAGCATCACCTGTTCTTTTTTTAATGATTGTATTTATTTATGAACCTATTAACAACTGATGATGATATGCAGCTAATTAATTAACTAATGTCCTTGTAAATGTATGCCACCCACTTTAGCAGATCATAACTTCTCTGTCTTTGGCCCTTGCAAAAGGCGAGGGTTTTACAGGCTTCTATGAAACGTGTGTAAGTTATTTATTTCCCAAAACAAGTAGTTATTTGGTGATATTTACACAGCTGGAATGTGTATTAAGCAGACTACTTCATTAATCAAAGCTATTTATAGGTGTCATCCACCTCAAGGGATAAAGCTGAGCTGGTTTCAGTAAGCTTTGATTTATTTTATCTATCTTAGAGAAAATTATTGCTACCATATGTATTTTTTCTTTAAATTGTATGGGAAAATAAAATGAGTAATGGTTTGACAATAATTTAGGCCATTGTTGGAATATTCCAAGGCAATTTTAACTGTGAAATGCAATTTCGTAACTAATAAAGCTATGGATAATTTGACTTGATTTACAGTATTAAGAATGAATAAATATAATAGTATATATTGGTATGCCAAAGTCATTTATTACTTCATGTTTTGTTATGACTTGTAATATAAGGCAGAAGACAAAGACGAGTAAGTTTATGAGGTCAGTTTGCAAATAGCCCGTGAGCGGATTAGATAACCAATTCATTTTATCTAAGGATGTGGTTTCACTTTTAAAATGAAGTAAAAGAAAAATGAAAACAGTTTATTTTGTTTTCGTTTCATTTTGTTTAATACTTCTGCTGCAAATACACCCTCCAAATTTTCTGGGTCCACGCCCCATCCCCTCCAACTCCCAGAATCCCAGCCTCCAATCCCAGCTGTTGTTCTTCACAGGACAGGAGTGATCCCCAGTCTCTACTGATCTGCCAATTTAGTGATGCATAATGGAGGTGGGCATTTTGGAATATGCCTTACAATAAAATAGTGCTGGCTGGATAGCTTGGATGCAAAGGTAAAGAGGGAGAGAATATCGCCAGAATTCACTTTACATTTTTGGACAGAAAAGTAGGACTGGAGGGGATCCTTCATAGACTCTTTCATTTTTGACAAGAAGAAGAGAAACAAAAGGAAGTAAGAGCCTATGGAAGGGACATATTTTGTAAAAAAAAAAAAAAAAAAAATTACAGTGAGGAGGGAGGGAGGTGAGAAAAGGATATCACGGATATGTTTTTCAGAAAAAATTACAGTGACTAACAAGATAGAGATGGGAAAAGACATCATGAGGGCATTTGTTTTATTTGTATTTTTTACAAAAATGATATGGAGAGGAAAGAAGGGAAGGGAGGGGAGAGGCAATTTCCCCTTCATGTTTAAAACAAGTGGAAGTTGGGAGGATCCAAAATGGTGGCCAGCCAGTAGCACGTTGAAGAGCCCCTGCAACACCATGCTTTAAGTTTTATCTTTGGTTCCCCTATTTGTGTGCTATATCATGGTGAAGAAGACTTAGCAAAGGAAGAAGAAGATTTGAGTGTTTCCCCTGGTGCTTTTACCAAACCCTTGAATGACTCGGCTGACAATGATGGGATTTCTGCATCAAGCAACTAAAAACTGTGCCTCGAAGGGCAGCACTAAACCAGGAGCCTATGCTGTCGGCATCGGAGCGTTGGAGTGTTCAGTAGCCCATAATTGGAACATAAACACGGAGTCACCTGGAGGACTAAGACAAGATATTTTGATATATATTGAATAGATAGCTATGGATTAAGTGCTTTGGATAACAGTATGGGATAGCTGGGACATTTAAAAAGTAAGAGAATATTGTTTCCATATTATCTAATAAAAATATAATTTATGCAATTAGGATAGATGGAAGTTTTATCAGACCCATTATGTAAATGCTGGAGAGCCACAGTTTGACATGAGCAGAGAAAGTTACAAAAACATGGCTCCAGAAAACACTGAGGTCTTTTTCTCCCGGTATAAAATCATACACGCTACCATTATGGACAATACATTGAAATCTTCTGCTAAGTGTGTGCAGCAACCAAAAAAGTAAACAGAAGGTTAAGAATTAATAGGAAAGAAACAGAGAATAAAACAAAAGATGATATCATAATGCCTCTGTATTGCTACATGGTGTGCCTGCAGCTTGAGTGTTATGTGCAGTTCTGGTCAGCACATCTCTTTAACCTTTGAAATTAGAAAAGGCTAACAAGGTCAGCTAGGAGAAGAGATTTCTGAGGGGAGATTTGATAGAGGTCTATAAAATCTTGAGTGAAATGGAAAAGGTAAACCTATATCAAAATTCAAACAGTACAAAGACTAGGGGACACACTATTTAAATCAAATTGGAGAATCTATTTTTTCACTCCATGCATTATTCATCTCTAGAACTGATTGCCAGAGGATGTGATAAGAGCACTTAGTGTAACTGGGTTTAAAAGGTTTGGACTAATTCCTGAAGGAAAGGTATATGAACCATGATTGAGTAAAACGGGATACTGGGTTAGATGGACCTTTGGTCTGATCCAGTATGGTAATTCTTATTTTCTTATGAGTTGTAACCTCCCAATTTAGAAGCCTTCAGAACACTGACATTGATATTTTTGATACCAAACTACAGGCTTTTCCATCTTGTTTTTCCACCTTGCCTCTAAGTGAGCAGGCTAAGGAATAGAATACTATTCTAAAGAATGCTGTAGACATAGTAACTCATCCAAAATCTTGTACTCGTCTCAAACACAGTAGTTTTCCCTGATATCACTCTGGGCGTCATCTAAAGAAACAAACTTGTCATGTTGAGAGAATCTGGCATAAGGACAGATCTAATGCAAACCTTGCCCTGTAGAAGGACTGCTATATTAGTTACAAATGTGTGGTCCTCACAATTATGAGGGAATACCATTCATCTTTCCTTCATTTCCATACGAATCACCCAAAACAACTTTTCAAAACGGTTTCCAAATTTTTACCTTGCTACTCCAGAGATCAATACAAGCCTGCTGTTCTCCCCTACAGCAGAGACCTTCAGAGAAGGCTCTACTCAACTAGAGACTAGAGACTTTCATGATCTTTACAACAGGCTTTATTTTCAGCTCTTCATGGAAAGCCTTTAATACAATTACCAGCACCATCCTTGAAAAAATATGGTTGTTCATGAATTCATATTCTTTCTTGTAGGGTTCATTACGCCAATTGCCCGTGCACATGGGAGCCGTGCATCAGGAAAGAACTCAGATCACAGTCACTTGTCAGAAAAACTCTTTTATTTGGTACAAGCAAAAAACTGTAAGCACAGATACACAAGTGTCTGTCTGAGGGATATGAGTGCAGGCAATGTTCTCTACCTCCACAACGGTGAGAGAGAGAAGGCTGCCCCCGATGCTCTGCTGTTGCCCCCTTTTATGCCTCTCTGTCACAAAGTTCCAGAACGTTCTGCATATTCTTGCAAATCTCTTTCCCCAGGACCCTCCCATGTTTATCAGTTTTCGCAGCTGGTGTTTCAAGGTCTACTTATCTATGCTGTTGACCGTAACCCTCTGCCTCTTCCTGTTTTCTGTACATGTTATTCCATCTCCTGGCACTGTTTGTAATCTTCAGGGCTCAGAGTATTTGTGCTCATTATTTCTAGCTTGGCCTGTATTTTTCTTGTCTGGGCCCATCTTCTGCACATTTCTGTCCAAAGTGTGGTTCCCTAGACTCTTTTATAGTAGGCTGCATATACTCTCTCTTGTAGCCCACATGCTTTTTCTTCTGTGCCAGCCATATGTTGCTGTGTGCATTTCAAGCAGGCAAGGGTGCAGTCATATAAAGCAAACATATAAAGCAGACCTGAACCAATTATCCCTTCATTCTCAAGTGATCCACTTCTGGTGAGGCTACTCAAAGACTCTTTCTCAACTCTTACTGCTTATCTCTTTTTTTTGTGAATTCCTGCCTTCCTCAAAGCCTTATGCATACCAGTTGGAAGGAGTTGAGTTAGGTCACTGATCAAAAAACATAACCTACAACCCTCAGTATTTCCTCATTACAAACTTGTCTCCTATTTGTTGTTCATCTTCAAGTTTGTAGAAATGGCGGCCTTTTTTCAGCTTTCTGATTTTCTTGATATGATAAAGTAAATGCACTGCAATGCACTTCAGCCAATCTGGCTTCCACCCCTTCAACAGTGCAGAATCCTTCTAGATTGTCCTGTTAAATGAAATCTATCTGACCCTTGATCAAGGTAAAGATGTCCTGTTGGTCCTCATGCTTTTGATTTAATAGATCATCATTCTAAACTGGTTTAGATCCAACCTGTCTTACAGATCTTTGCTTGTTCAATGGAAAACATCTCTTCCTGAATTTTATTCACTCACCTGTGCTGTCCTCTGGGGATCTATTCTAGCATCTTTGCTCATTTAAATCTTTCCAACACCTTGGGAAACCATAATTCAGTTATCTTGATTTCAGTGATTTGTATGTAAATGATATAGAGCTAGTTTTCTTTATGGACCCTTCTTGTCTCAATCTCAGTGACTTAAATTCCTGCTTAGATACTGTAGCCTACTGGCTTTTCATCCAGAAACTCAAACTTAATACCCTGAGGTCACACAAACTATGGTTCAGTAGGAGAAAGGTACCTTAATGCTTCACTCCTTCTATCCTAGATACATTAATCTCCTTGAAAGAGGCAGCTAGGGATTTGCATAGCCAAAAAGGGTCTGGTCATTTGAACCACATTTTTCCTTATTTTCTGGCATTTGTTATGTTTGTTCTCTATATTAGTTCATTTTTAGTACTGTCAAGTCAGTGCTGACTCCTGGCAACTCAGCTGTTTTCTTGGCAATGTATCACCAGAAGTAGATTCCCATGCCTTTTAGTCCAAGGCCATGGAGGACAAAGTAACTTGCCCAAGGAGTGTTAGTGGCACTTGAACCCTTGATCTTCTGAGCACTAGGAAGTTTTGCTAACCACTAGGCTACTCCTCCACATTGCTAGGTCTTTAGGCATGCCTTATATATGTACTAGATCATATTTAAGCATACACTTGATTGTATGTGTTAATTCAGAAAAATACTTGTGTACAAGCAATTTGTTCATACTTTAAATTCTTAGGTGTTCAAACAAACCAAATGCGTGATCATGAATGCACATCTCATGAGGCAATTACCTCATTCTGGATGATCTTAGACATATGGCAATCTTACTTTGTTCTGGTAAAAAAAAAAAATCTTACTCCATAAAGTTCATTTTCTCCAACCCTATTTTGCCAAGGCTGATTTACAACTTTTACAAGCATTGGTTCTCTGAAGACTTGATTTTTGCAATACCTCTTTCATGGACAAACTGTCTTTTCTTTGAAATGGCTGCATCCTTGGAGGCACATATATAATCAATGGCGATTGCAACATCTATCAGGAGAGGATTAGTTGGAGTGTAACAAGTAAAGCCAGAATCATCATCCACAGATGTAGTACTTTTGGATGTGAAACTACCATTCTTGAATTGGCTGCACCCAGAAGAGCATATATATAACAAGGGAGACCGTGATACTGTACGTGATCACATGTGTGCAGCCACAGTTGCATGAGTGAAGGTGTGTGATCAAAGGGGAACTCCCCTTTGGGGCATCTTCAGAGCAACTGAAGCGCCAGGTGGAATTTATGGCGTTATTTCATTCAAGGTACTTTATGCTTGTTCAACTGGATTGGTATTCCTGTTGTATTTGGTATTTGAATAATATGGGTAAGTGAAAGAGGAAGGTGAAGGAGAATGTGGAGCTATCAGCACCTCCAATTTTGAACCCTGGAAACTCTTTTATATTAGATGGTTTAAATAGTCTCTCTCCCCTCTACAAACACCTTTTCCACAAGGTTTTAATTGGCGATCGGGTTCCCGGCATTAAAGGGCTTTTCAGGCCATTGTGCAATCAGTGGTACGGAAGCACACATTGAAACCGCCCACTCTCCATCCCAGTCACGCCCACTCTCCACCCCTTGCATCCTTAACATTGCCGGTGCCCAGGGCTGGATTTACCTTGAGTGAGGCCCTACGCCAACAAAAACTGTGGGCCCCCAGAAAAGATAAAAACGAGCACGCCGGATCAGCTGCGCGCTGTTGGCCCTGACGTCATAATTAAACTGGGAATCCCAAAAGCCAAACTTGGAATGTACAACACTGTAGAAATAAAACTATACATTAATTTGCTCTTGTACTAAACAAAGTGCAGACGTTAATGATGCACATTTACCAGAGCTGACATATTCCAATTAATAAATTCAAAATAAAGAGATATTTTTCTACCTTTTGTGCATTTTTTTCAGCTGCAATTGCTCCAGCCACTTTCTTCTGGTTTCTTCGTGTCAGCCCAACTCCAGTCTTAACCCCCCCAGCCCATTTCCAGTCCCAGCCCCCCCCCCCCATCGGCTCAAGTAAACTTTAATAAAAAAAAAATAAAACGCTGGCCGCTGCCGCAACAGCATGGACTGTCCCGCGGGGCCCCCTCTGCCTGCCTGAGCCCCTCCGTGCCGGCTTTGAGAGGCGCGAAGGGAGAGTGTCTCCCTCGCGTCTCTGTTAAGCCCGCAGGGGCTGGTTAACAGAGATGCGAGGGAGACACTCTCCCTTCGCGCCTCTCAAAGCCGGCACGGAGGGGCTCAGCCGGGCAGAGGGGGCCCCGTGGGACAGTCCTTGCTGCCGCGGCAGCAGAGGGGGCCCCGCGGGACAGTCCATGCTGCCGCGGCAGCAGCCAGCGGGTTTTTTTTTTATTTAATTTTAAAAAAGCTAATAATTTGTTCAAGTTTTGTGGGCCCTTGCCAGCTGTGAGCCCTACGCCACGGCGTAGTTGGCGTATAGGTAAATCCGGCCCTGACGGTGCCTTTACCACACCTTAAAGACGCATTTTGTCGGCGTTAAGGGAGCAAGTGTGCTGATAGTCTGTGTTAACGGCACACATGCTCCCTTACTGCCGTTTAGTAAACATATCTCTTAGTTAAAGATGATGACACACCTTGTATACTGGCTGTGATGGCAGTAGGAAAGAGGGAATCTTAATACTATCCAGGATGGGATTACATTGAATATGGAATTAATGAAACTGACAAGGGAGCCCAAAGATAGTGATAGTAGTGCTCCATTAGCAGCAATAGCATGGTGCTCATGTAGGAAAGGGTACCATGCTGATGGTGCAAATGGGGCACAGGGGGTGGCATAGTGGTCATGCAGTGGGGGTGTTGGTGGACATGGCAGACTAGGCAGCTGCCTGGGTGGCACAGAGGGGCATAAAAACATAAGTTCAGAATAATTTACATAAGAACATAAGTTCAGAACACTTTAACAACAATGACGGATGCACAATTGTTCACCCTGTCTAGATGCAACTCTTACCCACATGTATACAGTTGTTGATATCCTCCTAATTGTCTGGAGGCAAGACGATACATTGTATATAGCTGAATGTTTTTTTTTCTGTAACTGTACATAGTTATCTCATGTTCTCTGTAAAATGGTTTGTTTAATGTAAATCGCCACTGATCTCTGAAAGGGGTGGTATAGAAAAACTTGTTAAATAAAAATAAATAAATAAATATGCCATATTGTGTCAAAGCAATGTCCTTCCAGCATACTATCCTCTGTCCAATAGTGGCCAATCAGGGGCACAGGTACCTAGGTGGGTCCCAAAAGGACACCCATGGACAAAGAGGCCTGTATTTGGCCAAGCAGCCGATCCCCAGTGTTCTCCTAATAAACGTATAATGACCTTTCCTCCATGATTATGACCAAACCCTCCCGAAGGCCAGTTACATGAGGCGCTATCACAACATGCACTGTCACTGTATGCCAGTGTTTGCCAATGACATTGAATAACAAACTATATGCCCCAATGTGTCTGAAATGCATTACACTATAGCATCAGTGCCTTTCCCCTAGTCCCCCCATATTGTGATGGCATTAACAACTGTGAACCATTCCCTGCCATTCAGTACTGTATAGACCCCTATTATATCTCCACCCAGCCATCTCACTAACAGGTTGAGGAGGCCTAACCTTAGTAAGCTCCTCACATAGGGGAATCCTTCCATCTGCAGCACCATCTGTGATGTCCGTCATGATCATACAGTGACAGTGGTGGAACACAGACATACTGCTGATGTCGAATGGTGATGTGCCACATGGGGCGTTCTAAGGGACATGGCACCCTTGACAAAGATGCCAGTGCCCCCCCCCCCCTGGTGCCATTGAACCCAGCTGTGGAGGAAGAGGCTGATAGCGCTTGCAGCTGTAGCCCTCCAGGTAGCTGAAAATGCAGGTGGGGGTCTATACAGTACTGAATGACATGGAATGGTTCATGGTTGTTAACGCCATCACAATATGGGGGTCTAGGGGACAGGTACTGCCGCTACAGTATAATGCTTTTCAGACACATTGTGGCATATAGTTTATCATTCAATGCATTGGCAAACACTGGCACACAGAGGCAGTGTATGTTGTGACAGCTCCTCATATAGCTGGGTTTCGGGAAGGTTTGGTTACGGTCCTGGAGGAAGGGTCATTATACTGGCCTTCCAGTTAGGAGGCAAAATATTTGTGAAGTTGTCTTAAATATGTGTTAAAGACAAGTGACAGATCAAAGGAGCAATTTGAAAGGCCCCCTCTATCACACGAAGGGCTGTGTAAATCACCCAGGAAATTGGTAAGACTTTACCATAGAAGCACAGGACTTGAAAAGGGCTGATGTGGTACCTCTTCACCAAAGTGGTAATAGGGAAGATGTGGCAAACTACAGGCCAGTAAGCCTTACCTCAGTGGCGGGAAAAGAAATGGAGTTGTTCCTGAAAGAGAATAGTGGGCTTTCTCGAAACCAACAGGTTGAAGGATCAGAGACAACATGGTTTTATAAAAGGATGATCATGCCAAACAAATCTGATTGAGTTCTTTCACTGGGTGACCAGAGAAATAGATCAAGAGCATGCGATGGATGTGATCTATCTAGATTTCAACAATTCCTTTGATACTGGGGATGAGTCCCAAGGTGGTGAACTGGATCAGAAATTGGTTGACTGACAGGTGACAGAACGTGAAGGTAAATGGAACTCACTTGGATGAAAGGAAGGTGATTAGTGGCATGCCCCAAGGATTGTTCCTGGGACCAGTACTGTTCAATGTTTTTGTGAGTGATATTGCTGAAAGTCTGAATGGAAAAGTCTGTCTTTTTTCCAGATGACACAAAAATTTGCAACAGAGTGGACTCCCATGAGGGAGTGCATAACATAGGGAAAGATCTACAAAAGCTAGAATAATAGTCTAATGCCTGGAGGTAAGATTTAATGTAAAGAAGTGCAGTGTCATGCACTTGAGATGCAAAAATCGAAGGAAATTGTATGCGGCAGGGGGCAAGAGGTTGATGTGCATGGACTAGGAGAAGGACCTCGGAATGATTGTTTTTGAGGATCTCAAGGTAGCGAAACAGTGTGACATGGTGGTCGCCAAAGCCAGAAAGATGCTGGGTTGCATACAGAAAGGAATTACCAGCAGAAAGGAGGAGGTACTAATGCCACACTGTACAAGTCACTGGTGAGGCCTCACTTGGAATATTGTGTTCAGTTTTGGAGACGATATCTCGCAAAGGATATAAAAAGACTGGAAATGGTTCAGAGGAAGGTGATCAAAATGATTTGGTGCATGCATCAGAAGACATATGAGAAGAGACCTGAAGACCTAAATATGTATACTCTAGAGAAGAGGAGGGACAGGGGAGATATGATACAGATCTTTAAATACTTAAAGGGTATTAATGAACAAACAAACTTTTTCAAAGATAGGGAAGCTGCAAAACTAGAGGACGGAACATGAAACTGCAAGGGGGTAAACTGAAAGGCAACGTCAGGAAAGGGTGAAAGGGTGGTGGATGCTTGGAATGCTCTCCTGATGGAAGTGGTAGGGGCAAATATAGTGACAGAATTCAAAATGGCATGGGACAGAAGCAGTAGTTCCCTTTATAGCAACTGGATAAAATCAAAATAACCTTAACTGTCTCAGCTCTCTCAACAAATAGGGGTGACCTGCATAGAGCGGTGGGTACATCCCTGAACAAAGGCATGGGGAAGGGTGACCTGCACGGAGCGGCAGGTGAACCTACTCTTGCCACTTTGCTTGGAAGACTAGATGGATCATGATGGTCTTTATCTGCCATCATATACTATGTTACTATGTAAGCACAGGTCAGAGTACCATGTAGCAATCCAGCTTATATTTGGTCTTCTTTCCCTCCCACTCACCCCAGGGATAATCTTAGCTTTATAGGATCTTAAACCTATTAAAGGGAAGGAGGTGCCCATATTCTCTTTCAGGTACAGCTGGTTATCCTCATCGGGAATAGATTAATTAAGGACTTGAGGTTAATTAATCTTGAGGTGAACAAAATCCATTAAATGTATTAGGAATAGTTGTATTAGTATAAATATCCCTAACAAACTTAAGTAAGTAAACAACTTAAATACCTAACCACGACCTTAAACTAAGATGCAGATAGCAGTCCAGCAGTGATATGGGGGCTTCCAGTCTTTTGCATTGAGTGTCACGTATAATTTTCTCCCAGTTGGTGAGGGGTCTTACATGTACACTAGATGCAAGGAGCTCTTTGCTGTCAGGGAATGAGTATGATCTCTGGAGGCTAGAGTAGCAGAGTTGGAGGACATAAGGAAGATAGAGGTATATAGATGAGACCTACAGGGATGTAGTACTGAAGTCCCACCTCCAGTCTGGCAGTCTCCCTGTTGGCATGGAGAAGAGAAGTCACATGACAGGAGAGCAACACCCTGGTGTGGCAGGAAGTGATCCTGTAGGTAGGACTTGTCCTTCAGGTGATGTAATACCTTCTTGCACATGAGAGAAGGGTTAGGACAGCTATTATAGTTGGTGATTCGATAATTAGGCATGTAGATAGCTGAGTGGTTGGTGTACAAGGTAGCATGCCTACCTGATGCAAAGATAGCGGACTCATGTGCCACTTAGACAAGGTTTTAGATAGGACTGGGGAGAAGTCTGCTGTCTTGGTAAATGTTGGTACCAATGACATAGGAAACTATGGGAGGGAGGTTCTGGAGGCCAAATTTTGGCTATTCCATGTGCAGACCCAAAAGAGGGGAGAGCTCCAGAGTCTCAATAAGTGGATGAGATGATGGTGCAAGGAAGAGGGATTTTGATTTATTGGGAACTGGGCAACATTCTGGGGAAAGGAAAGGCTTTTCCTAAGTGACTGGGATGGAACCAGCCTGCTGGCATTGACCTTTACAAAGGAGATAGAGCAGCTTTTAAACTAGATAATAGGGGAAAGCTGAGAGTCACCCAAAAGTGCATGGTTCGGAAGGATGTATCCTTGAAGGATACTAGCAAAAGATTGATGTTAGGGCATATCGACAGAGATGTTCCAGTAAAGACAAAAGTAACCCAATTGCCCAAATATAGAGCAGACAGAGCTTAAAGATTCCAAATTACCCCATCTACCAATAACCAGATTAATATGAATAAAATACAACCTCTAAAATGCAAATGCTAGAAGTCTAAAAAAGAAGATGGGAGAGTTAGAATATATAGCACTAAATGAGAGGTTAGATATGATATCTCAGAGACCTGGTAGAAGAAGGACAACCAGTGGGGCACTGTGATATCTGGGTGCATATTATATCGCAATGATAGAGTAGATTAAATTGCTGGAGGGGTTGCACTCTATGTTAGAGAGGGCATTGAGTCACATAGAATTAAAGTTTTTCAGGAAACAAAATACACTGCAGAATCTCAAAGGATCAAAATTCCATGTGAAAAGGGGAAGGCAATGGTAGTGGGGTATACTACCTACTACCTGGCCAGAATGAACAAATGGATGATGAAATGCTCATAGAAATTAGGGAAGCTAACAAAAGTTGTGACATAGTAATAATAATGGGTGTTTTCAATTACACCAGTATAGACTGGGTCAGTGTCACGACATGAAATGCTAGGAAGATAACATTTCTAGGTGAAATATATGACTGCTTCTTGGAGAAGCTGGTTCATGAACCGACAAGAGGGGAAGCCATTTTGGACCTAATCCTTCATGGAACATAAGATCTGGTGCAAGAGATAATAGTATTGGGGCCTCCTGACAATAGTGATCATAGCATGATTGCATTTGATTTAATAAATGGAAGAAAGATGGCAAGGAAATCTATAATACTACCTTTTAATTTTCAAAAGGGAGACTATGATAAAATGATTTATATCAAGCATGGGCATTATTTAAGAATACTATCATGGAAGCCCAGACCAGCTGTATTCCATGCTTTAAGAAAACTAGAAGGAAGTCCAGCATGGTTTAAAGGTGCAGTCAGAAAGGTTGTCATAGACAAAAAACATTGTTCAGGAAATGGAAGAAGGAGCCAAATGATGAAAACTGGAAACAACATTAGCACGGACTAGTTGGAAGCAAGGCATTGATAAGGCAGGCAAAGAGAGAATTTGAAAAAAAATCTTGCCTTGGAAGCAAAAACTCATAATAAAACTTTTTCAAGTGCATTCGTAGCAAAAAACCTGTGACAGAGTCAGTTGGATAATTAGATGATGGCGGGGTAAAAGGGACACTAAGAGGAGACAAGGCCATAGTGGAGACACTGAATGATT
The DNA here is from genome assembly GCA_033557465.1 of Ichthyophis bannanicus. Taxonomy (NCBI): domain Eukaryota; kingdom Metazoa; phylum Chordata; class Amphibia; order Gymnophiona; family Ichthyophiidae; genus Ichthyophis; species Ichthyophis bannanicus. Next base: position 1,221,134,465 of record CM066032.1, read on the forward strand.
TCTTTGCTTTGGTCTTTACTAAAGAAGATGTAGGGAAGTTACTCATGATTGAAATGGTATTTAAAGGTGACGCATTGGAAGAATTGAAAGAAATATCGATACACCAGGAATATGTATTATAACTATTTGATAAAGAGTAGCAAATCACCTGGACTGGATGGTATACATCTGAGGGTGTTGAAAGAACTGAAATATGAGATTGCAGACCTGCTATTAGTAATCTGTGAACTATCATTAAAATCATCTGCAATACCTGAAGACTGGCAAATGTCCAATTTAATGTCAATTTTTAAAAAAGGTTCCAGGAATGATCCAGGAAACTACAGACCATTGAGCCTGATGTCAGAGTTGGGCAAAATGGTAGAAAACATTATAAAGATCAAAATTACTGAACATGTAGGTAGTCATGGTTTAATGGGAGATAGTCAACATGGCCTTAGCCAAGGAAAATCTTGTCTTACTAAATTGTTATATTTTGTTGAAGGTGTTAATAAACAGACAAAGGTGAGCTGGTCAATATAGTACATCTGAATTTTCAGAAAGCCTTTGACAAGGTTCCTCATAAGAGACTCTTGGAGAAATGAAAAAGTCATGGGATAGGAGGTTGTGTACTCATATGGATCGGGAACTGGTCAAAAGATAGAAAGCAGAGGGTAGGGCTAAATGGTCAATTTTCCCAATGGAGAAAGGTGAATAATGGAGCACCACAGGGATCTGTGCTAGATCCCCTGCTTTTTAACATATTCATAAATGACCTGGAAATGGCAATAACGAGTGAGGTTATCAAATTTGTAGATGAAACAAAATTAGTCAAAGTTGCTAAAACCCAGGAGGATTGTGACAAATTGCAAGTGGACCTTGATAAATTGGAAGACTGAACTTCAAGTGGCAGATGACATTTGGGGGCTTGTTTACAAAGCCACGGTAGTGGCTTCCGCCAGATATCGGAGCTGTGGCCCCACTGAATTCAATGGGGCCGCGGCTCCGATATAGGGCGGAAGCCACTACTGCGGCTTTGTAAACAAGCCCCTAAATGTGGTGAAGTGCAAAGTTATGCACCTAGGAAAGAACAACCCAAACTATGGTTACACGATCCAAGGTTCCATAGTAACTTAGTAACATAGTAAATGACGGCAGATAAAGACCAGTATGGGCTATCTAGTCTGCCCAGTAAGATGGCAAGAGTAGGTGTACCTGCCACTCCGTGAGGCCACCCCTCCCCATGTCTTTTTTTAGGGGTGAACCTACCGCTCCGTGTAGGGCACCCCTGATTGTTGAGAAATTAAATAGTTACATTTACTTTAATTTTAACCTGTTGCTATAAAGGGATCCACTATGTCTGTCCCATGTCATTTTGAATTCTGTCACTGTATTTGCCCCCAACACTTCCATCGGGAGGGCATTCCAAGCATCCACCACCCTTTCAGTGAAAAAGTATTTCCTGACAGTGCCTTTCAATTTACCCCCTTGCAGCTTCATTTTATGCCCTCTAGTTTTACAGCTTCCCCGTCTTTGGAAGAGGTTTGTTTGTTCATGATTTCTTTTTAAGTATTTAAAGGTCTGAATCATATCTCCCCTACCCTCCTCTCCTTCGGAGTGTACATATTTAGGTCTTCAATTCTCTTCTCATACGGCTTCTGACACAGACTCCAAATCATTTTGGTCGCGTTCCTCTGAACAGTTTCCAGTCTTTTTACATCCTTTGCAAAATATGGTCTCCAAAACTGAACACAGTAGTCTAGGTGAGGCCTCACCAGTGACGTATACAGTGGCATTAGAACCTCTTTCTTTCTGCTGGTAATTCCTCTTTGTAAGCAACCCAACATCCTCCTGGCTTTTGCCACTGCCTTGTCGCACTGTTTTACCACCTTGAGATCCTCAGAAATAATCACACCAAGGTCCTTCTCCTGGTCCATGCACACCAACCTCTCGCCCCTTATCGCATACAATTCCCTTGAATTTCTGCTTCCCAAGTGCATGACACTGCACTTCTTCTCATTAAATCTTAACTGACAAGCATTAGACCATTCTTCCAGCTTTTGCAGATCTTTCCTCATGCTATCCACTCCCTTAGGGGAGTCCACTCTGTTGCAAATTTCTGTGTCATCTGCAAAAAGACAGACTTTTCCATTCAGTCCTTCAGCAATATCACTCACAAATACAGGTAGATGATATCCATCGCATGCCCCTGACCTAGTTCTCTGGTCCCCCAGTCAAAGAACTCAATCAGATTTGTTTGGCAAGACCGTCCTTCGGTAAAACCATGTTTCTTCGGATCATGCAATCTGTTGGTTTTAAGAAAGTCCACTATTCGCACTTTCAGGAGCGCCTCCATTACTTTTTCTGCCACTGAGGTAAGGCTCATGGGCCTGTAGTTTGTCACTTCTTCCCTGTCACCACTTTTGTGAAGAGGTACCACATTGGCCCTTCTCCAGTCCTGAGGAACTTCTCCTGTTTCCAAGGATCTCTTGAAAACATCCTTTAGCGGCCCTGCAAGAACCTCTCTGAGCTCTTTCAGTATCCTGGGATGTATCCCACCCGGTCACATGGCCTTGTCCACTTTCAGTTTTGCAAGTTGTTCTAACACATCATCTTCTGTGAATGGTGTGGTATCTACTTCATTCCCATTTTTAAATTTGGGAGTCACAGGTGGTCCTTCTCCAGGATTTTCTTTAGTAAAAATAGAGCAGAAGTATTTGTTTAGCAATTTCGCTTTTTCAATGTCACTTTCCACGAGTCCATTCCCAGCACTTCTGAGTCCTGCAATTCCACCTCTGATTTTCCTCCTCACCAGAATATACCTGAAGAAAGTTTTGTTGCCATACTTCACATCTTTAGCCATCTTTTCCTCTGCCTTTCATTTTGCTTTCCTTATTTCTCTTTTTGCCTCTTTTAGTTTGATCCTGTATTCCTTTCTGTGTTCCTCTGTTTGCAAGTTTTTGAATTTTGTGAAAGCTCTGCTTTTTGCCTTTATTTGAAAATTAAATAGGTTTCCTTTTCCTCTTGTTTTTATTTTCTTTCCTTACATATTTATCTGTTGCCCTTTTTATTGCCACCTTTAGTTTAGCCCATTGCAATTCCACTTCCCATATCCCCTCCCACCCCGCCAACTCCTCCTTCAGGTACTTGGCCATTTTACTGAAGTCAATGTTTTTGAAGTTTAGGACTTTGAGCTTGCTATGATTGGACTGCATCTTGGCTTTTATCTCAAACCACATGATGATCGCTGCTGCTCACAGGGGCATCCACCCGGACATTTGGCATGCTATCACCATTGGTGAGCACTAAATCCAGCATTGAGCTTTCCCTGGTTGGTTCCATCACCATTTGTCTAAGTAGCCACTGGAGAGCATCCACTATTTTTTTGCTTTTTTTTCCAGATTCGCAGAAGGAGTAATCCAATCCACATCGGGTAGATTAAAGTCACCCAATATGATCACTTCTCCCTTTGTTGCTATCTTGGCAGTATCTATAATCAATGTGTTATCTATTTCTTCGATTTGAGTCGGAGGTCTGTAGACTACAGCAGTATGGATGACAGTGCCATCTCCTCTTTCCAACACAATCTAGAGCGCTTCTTCTTTTCCCCATGCTCCCTGCATTTCAGTAGCTTTAATATTGCTTTTGACATACAAGGCTACTCCTCCTCCTTTTCCACTTTCTCTGTCTCTTCTGAATAGATTATAGCCAGCTATGGCCATATCCCATTCATGCGATTCATTAAACCATGTTTCTGTAATGGCCACAATGTCCAAGTCCATTTCCACCATTAGGGCTTCCAGGTCCGGAACTTTGTTGGCTAAGCTTCGAGCATTTGTGCTCATTGCTTTCCAGCATTTAACTGGCTTGCATGTATTTTGCATTGATTTTCTTCTGCCCACTTCTTCCCACTTGTCGTTGATGTGTTTTAAAAGTGTGGATGTTTCTGATGTTATTTTGCTTTTGCTGGAAGTGTTGTCCTGAACTTGTCCTTCCCCAGCCGTCACCCCCTTTTTCTAGTTTAAATGCATATCAAGATACTGCCTGAATTTTTCACTTAGGATTCTTTTCCCTGCGACAGAGAGATGTAGTCCATCAGCACAATATAGCCTCTTGTTTGTCCATCTGTTTCCCCAGTCGCCTATAAATCTGAATCCTTCTCGTTCGCACCAGGTCTGGAGCCATGTATTAAAGCTGTTTATGTGATGCAGCCTTTCTGCCCCCTTACCAAGAACAGGTAGAACTTCTGAGAATGCTACAGTGTTAACAATGAGCTTCAGTTTCTCTCCCAGAGTTTGGAAGTCCCTTTGAACTGCAGAGGCACTGTTTCTAGCCAGGTCATTTGTACCCAAGTGGATGACAACATCAGTTTTGGAGTGCTCACTTTCAGCGCAAAGTACATCAACAATTTGGTTTGTATTCCTGCTGGCTGAAGAGTCTGGGAGGCATTTTAGGTATTGCCTGAAATAGAGTGGTTTGCACAGGATTTATTGATTTATTTAACCGGTTTTATAAACCACCTTTCGACACATTAAGGAGGTCTACATCGAACAGTAACTTGGTTTACATTAAATAGAAGAGCACACACATAATACCAGCAACTATGAATACAGCAAACAGTAGAGAACATATAGTACATTAGGCCATAGTTGTAACATGAAATCTTCATGGCAACATGAACATAGGTAACTATATATAGTAAAATGTATATGAGTCAGAGGTAAGGTAAATGACTGAGCCATCTTAGCTTGGGTATGCCATGGGCCTGGGTGCACATATCTGTTCATGCTGAGAGGCCAATCTCACTCTGACCAAGCTGTGACCATGTCATGGGCTATGTATCCACATGATGCTATATAGGGTCAAGCTGCAGTGATGTGAGTGCTGTTTCTTTTTTGCCAGTCCAGTCACTAGACAGGCTGCTGGATGTCCATGCTGTTTATACAAACCCAATGCATTCATGGTGGCTATGTGTACATGCAGTGTGTGCTGACTTGCAATTTGGGCACAGATGGTATGTGAGTGATTGACACAGCCCAGTGTTGCCCAACATATGCAGGCTGCCTTGGAATGATCTAGCTGATTGGAATTCCCAGAAAGTAAAGTCTGGAGCTGTTCTTGGGCTGTTGGTAACCTATTGCTATGGTCTTGGCAGGCCCTTCTGCTTAGTGTCATCACCATCACCCCCTTACTGTCTAGACAATGTTCACTGCATTCAGGTTTCTTAGAAACAGCTGCTGCAACCTTACAGATTGACTTCAGATGTTATAGGAGAGTCCCTCATCAACAGGAGCAGGACACAAAGCCTAGATAGCACAGGCCACTCCAGCATGCTATAATTGTACAGAATACCAAGTGATTAGCATCATACACAGCAGACAATACCTGTAGAACACTGACAATGATGTAGATCTGCCCTACAACCTGGACAGTTCATCTATTGCAGAGCTTGCTCTGGGGACAAGATGATGTGTGCCCTTCCTCACATTTAGGATGACTGCTGAAACAGGTCATTTGCACATATGGCAGCTGTTTTGTGCAGGAAGCACACAGTGTCCCTCTCTTCACCACGCTGGATGCCGGACCAATCTATCAGCGAGGAGCAAGGAGGTAAGCTCCTCCCTGCTCCCAGCCAAGACACCCAATCAGCTCAATGCTGAAGATCTGCTCCCGGCCTGCCTACTCAATTAAAGCCAGTGCCGCGCTCCAAATCGGCCTCTCTCCACCATGCTGGATGCCAGATTGATTGGACTATCAGCGAAGAGCAAGGAGGTAAGCTCCTTCTAGCCAAGACACCCAATCAGTTCAGCGCTGAAGATCTGCTCCCAGCCTGCCTTCTCAGTTAAAGCCAGTGTGCGCAGAGATGTGCCCATGTCTGGTGAGCCATGCCAAAGGGCCCTTTGGTGTGGCCCTTAGGTGTAGATTTTAGGCATGAATAATACAACCTAAAGGATTAAGCTAATCTGAGCTCCTATCCAAACCATTTCCAGGTGATCAGTTTCCAGGTGATCAGTTTTTTAATTAGAGCACCTTCCCTCAAGTCTGTTTGTTGGCAAATTATACAACCCAGTAAGACTCTCTGTCTTAAAATCCCTGCAAAACATGTTATATTAATGGTATTATACATCAGTGCAGTATTTTGCTGGTTATTCCAAGGCTGAACTGTATAATATAGTTTCTTGTAATAATTAGTCATAAGCAATTTCAAACACTGTATACTAATGCTGTTCTCAGTTTTAACCATCCCTATATTCTAACAGCATATTCACAATGGAGTACAGCAGTCTGCTTTGGTGCATCCGCACATTACTAATTATTTTTCTCCTAGTACCACTAGCTCACTCTTTCCAATCAGCTACAATATAATACCACCATATCCCTATCATACAGAACCGTTATAAACAACCTTTCACACACTCATCATGCTTCCTCACACTACTACCATAAGTATCATCATCACAGCCTAATATATATCAACTCTCAAGTTACATATTATCAACATACATCCCCAGTCACCGCAAATCCTATTAAATGCATTCTCCTAAATACAAGATCTATTAGGAATAAATTACCAGTGATAATAGACCTTGCTAATGACAACAACCCCCATTTACTGTGCCTCATAGAAACCTGGTTATCGGATTCAGATACAGTGCTGAGTAATCAACTGAATCTCATGGGTCATAATCTTTTCCAATACCCCATGGCATTCAAACAAGAAGGAGGAGTCCTAATTTTAGTAAAAATGTGGAGGGTCTAAAAGTGACCCTCCACTTAAGCAAAATAATCAATGGTATGGTCATCCTGATTATTGAAAATAAAAATCTGTCAATCTGCCTAATATACAGGCCAGCATACCCCATACCAGATAACCTCACTTCTATCTTAGACACCGCATGTATAGCTTCAATAAACAAGCTACACATTTTTCTAGGTGACTTCAACTTGCCATCCCTTCACTATACACACACATTCCATTTCATCAATGCCATGTCAGATATGGTTACCAACAAGTAGTAGAAATGCCAACTCACACAAAAGGAAATACTTTAGACCTAATATTTCTTCCTAACATGATCTTGCAACACAGCCTCTACTCACCCCCCTAGTTCCTTCAGGTCCCATGGACAGATCACTTCTTATTACAATTCACTTCCCAGAAGCACTTCCTTCCTCACTTTCTACTAGCGATAAGGATGCCTTCTTGAATGATACCCTCCCATACATCGACACCACCCTGGTAGATATGGATGACATACTATCAAATTGGAAGTCTATCATTTCCAAGACAGCCCTATCTCGAATACTGGACCACAAAACATGACCTAGGACATCTAAAATATGGTACAATAATGACCTAAGAAAATTAAAACAAAAATTGAGAAAAATAGAACACAGATGGAAATTTACAAAATCTGAAAATGATAAAAGGCTCTACATGAATACCCTGCTTACTTACAAAGAAGCTACTAATAACAGAAAGAAAGAATATCACACTACACTTCTCACCAAATCCCTCAATAGGCCAAGGAAACTATTTTCTTTTGTCAAATTTCTAACACATTCTTCTAACCCAGAAGAAAATCATATAACTTTCAAACCACAGATACTTAGCAAATATTATATGAATAAACTTAAACCCCATCAAATAGAGGATGTCCCCCACAATGAAATTTACTTCCCAATCATTATCAAATGGAATACATTCCACATAATTGATCAAAAATACCTTAAAAACATAATCATCAACATCAATACAACTACTTCATGTAATAACCCTTGTCTGGTCAGTTAGTTAAAAGCATCTAAAGCTGAAATCACCCCATTCATCCTATCAGTAGTCAATCAATCCATACTTCAAAGCCACATGCCCATTGCACTAAAACAGGCAATTATCCTCCCAATCTTAAAATCAAACTCGGTTGACAAGGAACACCCAAACTCATACAGATCAATTTCTAGTCTCCCATTCATGGCCAAGGTTATCGAAAAAGTCATACAGATGCAACTACAGGACTTCATTGAGCTAAACGCCCCTTTAGATGAACAACAACATGGATTCATACCTTTCCATTGTGTAAAGATCCTTATGTTAGCTCTTATTGACAAACTTATACGTGACTTGAATAACCATAAGCAGGCATTTGTCTTAATATTCCTTGATATTGCCTCGGCCTTTGGTAGTATAAGTTATAAAATGCTCATTACAAGATTTCAGCAGATTGATCTAAATGGCACAGTAATACAATGATTTCAATCCTATTTAACTGACAGAACACAACAAGTTCAGGTTGGACAAACAACTTCTATGTTCAAATAGGAACAAGGCATTCAACAAGGGTCTTCCCTCTCGACTCTCCTTCTTAATCTACAGTATATATCCAACCAATCTGTAACATCTTTAAAAAACACAAGGTGAGTTATCATATCTATGCAGACGATATTATGCTGTACCTCCCTATAGATATAATCAACCCCATGAACCATCAAATAACATCCTGTCTTAATGATACAATAGAATGGCTAACCTTACACAACCTAAAAATAAACTATAATAAAACTGAAGTGCTATATGTAACCAGAAACCAAACTTTTACCCCACCGCCAAAATTCCCCATCCAAGGTACTGAAATGGATATCAAAAAATAGGTGAAATACCTTGAGGTCACTCTCGGTCAGTTCCTAAACATGCTAACACACATAAAATTAGTTACCAAAGCTAACTATTCCAAATTACACATGATATACAGCAATCTGATGCAGCTGTTACTGTACTTACAAGGCTCTGCCAAGAAATATGGACGACAACATCATGGCCAACTGACTGGAAAAGATCTCTGTTTATACCAATACTAAAGAAAGGTGATCCAACTGACTGTGGAAATTATCACACAATTGCTCTGATCCCACATGCCAGCAAGATTCTACTGAAGATTATTCAAAAGAGACTACAATCATACCTGGAAAGAACTACCTGAAGTGCAAGCAGGGTTCAGGAAAGGGCGAGGAGAGAGAGACATCATTGCGGATGTGAGATGGATCCTTGAAAAGACTAAAGAATACCAAAAAGATATCTATTTGTGCTTTATCGACTATAGCAAGACTTTTGACTGTGTAAACCATGAGAAACTCTGGGCCACATTAAGAAGCTTGGGTATACCAGAACACCTGATCGTACTCTTGCACAATCTGTACATTGATCAAGAAGCAGCAGTTCAAATGGAACAAGGAGAAACAGAATGGTTTAAAATCAGCAAAGGTGTAAGACAAGGCTACATACTTTCCCCTACCTGTTTAATTTATATGCAGAACAAATCATCTGAGAAGCAGGATTGTATGAAGACAACAGAGGTGTGAAGATTGGTGGAAGACTCATCAACAACCTTCGCTTTGCTGATGATACCACATTACTGGCTGAAAGTGAAGATGATCTGAAACATTTGCTTCTCACAATCAAAGAACATAGTCTCAAAATGGGCCTGCACCTTAATGTAAAGAAGACAAAGATCATGACAACTGGCATAATCAGCAGGTTCATCGTTGAAGGGGAAGAAATTGAAAGTGTGAACAACTTTAACCTACTTGGATCAACTATCAATAAAGAAGCAACAAGCAGTCAAGAAATCAGACGACGCATTGCTCTTGGCAGAATGGCTATGAAAGACCTAGATAAGATCCTCAAGAGAAGAGATGTCTCTCTCCATACAAAGATTCAACTTGTTCAAGCCATGGTATTTTCAATAACATCATATGGATGTGAAAGCTGGACAGTGAAAAAGATAGACAGGAAGAAAATTGATGCCTTTGAATTATGGTGCTGGCTGCGAATACTGTGCATACCATGGACTGCCCGAAGAACAAACCAGTCGGTACTAGAGGAGATCAAACCTAAGCTTTCTTTAGAAGCTCAGATGACAAGATGACAAGACTTCGACTTTCATACTTTGGACACATCATGCGAAGAGAGAGATCATTAGAGAAAGACATCATGCTTGGCAAGATAGAAGGTCAACGCAAAAGAGGAAGGCCAGCAATGAGATGGATCGATACAATAACAGCAGCTACGGGTACCAGTCTGTCAACAATAAGCCGCCTGACTCAAGACTGAACACAATTTAGGATAGCTATCCAGAGGGTCGCCATGAGTCGACTCCGACTTGACGGTACTTAACAACAACAACAACACCTCAGACCACTACTAGAAAACTATGACTTTAGATCTGCTCTCCAGGTTTTAACCATACCACATTTTGATTTTTGTAACAGTATTCTGCAAGGACTGCCTAAGAAAACAATCATTCAGCTCCACATGATGCAGAACTTCGCTGCACGTATCATTTATAGAACTCACTGTTCAGACCATATCATCCCACTTCTTTATAAGCTTCACTAGTTGCCCATTGCAAGCAGAATAAAATATAAGTACTTGATGATAGTCTTTAAATTTCTCAACAACATAGCCCTATCATATCTTTCCTTCCTGCTCATTACACCCTCTAATACAAAAGTCAGAAGGAGCTGTTCTGCAAATACAATTGAAATACCCCATCATTTCCATAACACCAATCACTCCACAAGTAATAGGACATTCACTTACATTGCCCCATTACTCTGGAATGCATTCCCGGATAAATTAAGGGGTATGTTTACTAAACTAACGTGCGCCCGGCGATAGTGTGCAGGCTGCCATAAAAGGAGTGGGCGTTTCAGTCTTAAAGTAGCAAAACGGGATTATCGCGCGATAATGCATGCTGCTGCGCACATTATCAGGCGAAGCACCGCTAAGCGCGTTAACGCGCGGTAATCTTAAGTTGGCGCCCAGACATGCAAGCATAGAAACAGAGGTGTAGCACAATGTTTAATACACTGACTGATGGTGCAGGGGTCATGAGCTTGATCCCTGAGTGTGCCTAATACATAAGGCTGGCTGAGGCATTACCCTTTACTTTTAGGTAGTGATTTTTGAGGCATTTTACTTTTATTTTAATTAATGCTGCCAGCAAACACACCCTCACGGTGGCATAACCTATGGTGCCGCATAAGGCACCCCATAACGCACTCCATAGGGCACATTATAAAGTGCACTATCCGCCAAGGCACCCTATAATGTCCCCTATAGGACACCTTATAAGGCACCTTATAAGGTGCTTGATAGGGCGCCTTATGGGGTGCCTTATGAGACACCTTAAGGTTACAGTACTCTGAGGGTATTTTTGCTGGCAGCACTAATGTACATTAAAAATAGACAATGCCTCAGACAGCCCTATCAAATAACCCCACCATGGCTTCACAGGCAGTGAAGTAACCAGTGGGCTACAGCTGCCAACAAACCCCTGGCTGGCTGCAGAAGGACTGCACTTCACCACACAAACTGTCTGCTGTGGTTACCAGGATAGGGTTAACCCACCCGTACCCATGATGCACTGCACATGCAAATCAGCAGTTGACAGATGGGCACAAGATGGGGTATGCACCCCCACAGCACCTCGGCCTAGTAGGGGGAACTGACCGTTTGTGGTACTGGCACAGAGTAGCCACAGACCGTCACATTGTGCGGGTACTGTGCTCACCCTGAGGGTGAGGTGGGGCGCCCAGCACCAGGTCCACAGCACCTTTCATGAGTGAAATGCGCCATGCTGCAGGTCCCCGTCAGTGCTGCTGTGTGTGATAGGTAGTTCCTGCAGACACACCTAGGTTACATCTGTGTCCTTTTGTATTTCTCAATTATGTCTTACCCTTATGGGCTATGATGAACCCAGAATAGTGCATATCCTGTGTTGGTGCCATGGTTACATGATATAGGTGAAGGGGGGGGGGGTGTTTGGACCAATAGGCAGATTATGTACCACCACACAACCCACCCTCTGGAGCTCAAGGTGGAAAACAGGATCGTCCACCAATAGATCCACATTCTACCTCCCTACAATGGTATCAGTAGAGGGGACCATCAACCCCCAGCTCTGCTGGGGAACAGACACCCTATAGGGCAGGCAGTGTAGAGCTGTACACATACATAAAGCAATAGCAGACAGACAGTAGGCCTGGAAATACTGAACTGCCCCCACCACTAGCTGACATTCTCCAACAGCAAGCCACCAACCAGTGCACCCTGCAAAGTGGTCCAGCAAAACACATACTAGCTGCAGACAGTCTGCTAGCTAGTCCATAGTGCATGGCCCTGGAGAAGATGCGCATACCCAGAACTGGGATGTCTGCATACACACCAAACAGATAAGTCAGTGATTGGGCCCCAAAAGAGATCCATAAACATCACATGAGAGAAATACTACACAGCACTATGGGGGACCTAGCCATGCCGTGGTCACTGCTCAGTCAGGGTGAGAGTGACCTCCCAGCAGGACCTGCTGTGGCCACGCTGTCTGTGCAGGTGGTGGCCGGGCACTACAATGTCCGAGCCATTGTCCTATGCCCTGTGCAGATGCGGCCAGGCCAGGCCACCCTATCCAGGCTATTCCCACAGTACCTTGCTCCTCATTATGCACATTGGCAGGCCAATACTGACAACAGTGCTAGCAGTGTGGGCTGTGGAGGGTGTTGGCAGCCACCACACACTGGATAGACAGACACACACTCCACACACCTATGCCAGCATTGTGCAACTATAGAGATGTTTGGCAGCCTTGGCCACCACACCAGTCCTTGGCACAGTGCAGGCATGGCTATGGTACGCAATACTGTTGGGATCACTCTGTCAGACACCAGACCTGAGGCACACTCCACAGACATCAGAAAGGTTGCTATGATACAGCTCAATCAGCCAATTGTGCTTAACGTAGGAATTGCTATCTGTCAGTTATCATAGAAACCTTTTGATAGCTGTGTACAGTTTTCCCATGTTTAGGGTGGCATTGCTAAGATATGCAAGTGCTAGTATGGGGAGATGCACGCAGGGCCCAACATCCTGCCTCTCCAGGAGGCTTGGGATAATGGAGCCTGTGGGAGCGGGTGTGTCTGCCCCTGTTGGCCGCTGCTCTAGGGCAGAGGTTCCCAACTCCAGTCCTGGAGGGCCAAACACTATTCGGGTTTTCATGCCGTCCCTAATGAATATGCATGAGATACATCTGCACACCATGGGGGCGGTGCATATCAATGCAGCACAGCCACATTTATTAGAGGCAGCATGGAACCTGAATGGTGTCTGCCCCTACAGGGCTGCATTTAGAGACTGTGCTCTAGGTAATGCGCCTGTTTATGGTGTCTGTGCTCTGTAGGGTAAAATGTTTTGGGCATGTTTACGTCATCTGCAATAAAGGTTCTTTCTGTATTAGCACGTTTTAGTAGTGGGTAAAATATGGGTACTGGTTTGGCAGGAACCACAGCTAGGACTTGAACCTGTGACCTTCTGCCTCTGAACACACTAGCTGTGTGCACTGCACCACCGTGTTGTCACAGAGACAATATTCCCTGGTGATACCATGACTGTTTGTCCAGCAGGGCCTGTCTGTTGCAGTGCATGGCACCCACCTACACAGGGCTAGGCCATGGTCTGCTCTGGGCAGCTGCCACTGCCCCCCCTCCACCACCAGTACCCCTCTGCCACCATGCTGACATGCCCTTCTGCTGGTGATGCTGGTGGTGCGCAGTCTCAGGCCATCCAGTGTGCAGGTAGGCAGCTGCCTATGGTACGTGTTCTGGGGTAGGGTTGCCACACTTCCCCCCCAACACTGCCTGCCAATGTTCTGTGCCCTTGGAGGTACCTGCTGGGTACTATCCCCTGTAACACTGTGATAAACACACTCGTGCCCATGTTGGGCCCTCATCAGTTGCTGTCTGGCTGCTGTACAGTTTCAGCATTCCTAAGTGCCACCTAGGCATCTCCCTAGTCCGCACTGTGCCCCAGCTGCACCACAGCATGTGCCACCTGCAGCCCTCTGTATCCCATTTTCAAGCATCTGTCCAGTTGGCCATTCCGACATGCCCGTCCTGCTGTTGCCACACATGTGCACACCATAGGAAACCTGTCCGATGGAGAGGAAAACCCTGCACAGCGCAATTTCACTGTGGTCTCCTTCACCTTGTATGGGGATGGAGCATGGACCCTTCCAGAATTCATATCCTTTTTTTGGTGATTTCTTGGGAGTGTTTTTTTATGTTTCCCATTGAGATCATTATTGCCCAGCTTGGTTATTTTATTTTTCCATTTTCTTCTGTTCATTTTCACTGTTTATTTGCCCTTTTGTTCCATGCACATGTATCACACTTATCACTTTTTTGTAGGTTTCCCTGGTTTTGCTGTACATTGCTGACATAAATGGTTTCTTTTCCCTTTTAATCAGCTCTAACGCCAGGGTTTCACTGGCGTTAGCTTTCAGCCTCGGATTTCACAGCGTTAGTGTGCGGGGAGCCTCTCCCCTCCCACTCTCCACCCATTGACCCCTTCTCTCTGCCCCTGGGGAGCCTTCCTCCGCCCTCCGGGAGCCTTTCTCCGCCTTCAGCACTCGTTTGCGCTGCTGCACGCGTTATCGCACGCTAAGGTACCTCTGTGCCCAATAAAGCTCCATTATTGCGCGATAAGGTACCTTATCGCGCGATAACGTCACAGAGCGCACATTAAGACGGTTTAGTAAACATACTCCTAAGGGGCATGTTTACTAAAAACCGGAAATGTGCGCGCCGCAAAATAGCGCACAGAAACGTGGCACTGAAATGCGCATAAATGCGTTTAAACGCCCCGCACAGGTACGCGGCACACTAACGGGCCCCGTACAAGTGCGGGCCCGCAAATGTCCGATAGAGGCGTGGAACAGCTAAAGGAGGGCGGAGGAAGGCTCCGGAGGGGCGGAGGGATGGGGTCAATGGGTGGAGAGTGGGAGGGGAGAGGGTCCCCGCACAGTATCGGGCCCGAATTTGCATGTAAAGGGAAGAGAAACCATTTCCGTCAGCAATGTACAGGAAAACCGGGGAAACCAGCAAAACGTGAGCAGTGTGATACATGTGCACAGCACAAAAGTGCACATAAAAATAGGAAATGACCACAACAGAACTATTAAAAATAGTAATTCAGCTGGGGAACAGTTATAGTGATGGGCAAATACAGAAAACACACCCAACAAAGCTCCAGAAAAAAGAAATGAATTTTGGAAGGGTTTACGGAGCGGAGACTCTTCCAAACAACATTTCCTGTTGTGGAGCTGTCCTGGGAGTGTTTGCTATGGTTGCCCATTAATATCACTGTTGCCCAGCGTGGTGATATTGTTTCCCCCAGTTCCCGTGGTCATTTCCGTGGTTTATGTGCACGTTTGTCACCAGACAGGGTGCATATGCCCACAGTAAAATTGCGTAGAGCAGGGTTTGTGACTCCATCCTGCCAGGCTTACTACCTCCAGGGGCTGCACTGTCTCTGTGGCCATAGTGTGGTGCAGCGGACAGAGTCAGTAGGACCAGAGGGTCAGAGGTTCAAAGCCCAACTGGGGCACTTGCCAGCCCAGTCCCTATATTTTACCCACCACTAAACACAGATAGCGCAGACACCCCTGTATTGCAGGGGACATAAGCATGGGGAAAACACCCATATTTTACCCAACAACGCACACACACTACAACAATGGGCATTACCCACAGCCAAGTACCCCAAATGCAGTCCCGTACTGCCACATTCCAATCAGGTCACCTGCTTTTTATGGGAGCTTTTTATGCCAGCATGTTGGCGGACGAGTACATGTGGTGCAGGGGGCAGTGGCTGCTAGCGACAGAAGACAGAGGCCTAGCCATGTGCAGGCTGCCACCATCCACTGCAACAGACTGCAACAGACAGGCCCAGCCGGATCCACAGTCATGGACATGCCAGGGAATCCACCCAATCTGTGCCTACACAGTGGTGCAGTGCACGCAGACACTGCATGCAAGAGCAGAAGGTCACAGGTTCAAAGCCCAACTGGGGCAACTGCCAATCTTGCCCACATATTTTTCCCCCAAGTAAACAGTGATAGTAAGGGCACACCTTTCCTGGCGAGGACATATGCAATGGCAATACGTCTATCTTTTACCCCACTGAGCAAAGACACCATGAACAGGGCCAGTACCCAGAGCAGAATCACCCAAATGCAGTCCTGGTGGGGCACACACCAGTCAGGTTCCATGATGCCACTCATACAAATGCCTGTGCTGTATATCTATGTACCACACCCATGGTATGTAGATGTAGCTCATGCATATCCATGAGGGACAGCAGGAAAACCAGAACAGTGTGATGCAAACCTGGACTGGAGTTGGGAATCTGTGCCGTAAAGCAGCAGCCATCAAGGGCAGACACACCCACACCCACAGGCCTCATTGGCCAATGTCTCCTGGAGAGGCAGACCATTGGACCCTGCATGCATCTCCCAAAACTAGCACTTGCATAACTTACCAATGTCACCCTACACCTGAGGTATACGGTACACAGCTCTGAGACGTTTGCTAGGAGCACAGGCAGCTAGATATCCATACGTTACGCACATACTGCTAGTTGACCCCATCCGAGCAATCTGTTAGGTGTTTGTGGTGCGTGCTCCAGGCCTGGCCTCTGACGGTGTTTACCACCCTGGGGAGTGACCCCCAGCTGTACTGCGTACCATATCCATGCCTTGCCGTGCTCAGGACCGGTTTGGTGGGCAAGGCTAATTACTTCCTCAATAGTAGCACCATGATGGCATAGGTGTGGAAGTGTGTGTCTGGCTATACAGTGGGTGTTGGCTGCAAGCCCCTTCCACAGCCCACACTGCCAGCACTGTTGCCAGTATTGGCCTGCCAATGTGCATAATGAGGTGCAAGGTACCATGGGTATAGCCAGGACAGGGTAGCCTGGCCAGGATGCATCTGCACTGGGCATAGGGCACTGGCAGGGACATTGTAGTGTCTGGCCACCACCTACACAGACAGGGTGGCCAAAGCATGTCCTTCTGGGAGATCACGCTCACCCTGACTGTGCAGTGACCACAGCATGGCTAGGCACCCCCATAGTGCTATACAGTATTTCTCTCATGTGATAGATATGGGTTTCTATTTGGGGCCCAGTTACTGATTTATCTGCTTGCTGTGTATGCTGGCAGACCAGTTCTGGGTGCATGTGTCTCCATTGGGAACATGCACTATGGACTAACCAGCAGGCTGTTTGTAGCTGGTATGTGTCTTGCTGGAATGGCTTGCAGGGTGCAGTGGCTGTTGGTTTGCTGCAGGGGAATATCTGGTGGTGGGGTGCAGCTTACCTTATCCTGGTCCTATGTCTGTCTGCTATTGTGTTGTGGCTGGGTGGGGGTGGTGTTCATTCCTCAGCAGGACTGGGGTTGATGTTGCCCTCTACTGCCACCTTTGCAGGGAGGTACAGTGTGGATCTCTTGATGGGGGACCATGTTTGCTGCTGGGTGGGGGGGAGCCCTGGTGGGGGTTCCCAGGGGGTGCTGAGCCTGACTGGGATATTCATGGTGTTTGTGCAGAAACTAGCTATCTTACACATTAACACTGCTTTGGAACTCCTCCTTGGCCTCCATCAGCCATGGAAGGTGTTGTGGACCTGGTCCTGGGCGCCTCATTGCACACTCAGGGTGAGCACAGAACCCGCACGATGTAACGGTGTGTAGCTACTCTGTGCCAGTAAAACACCCGGTCAGTGCCCCCTACCAGGCCGAGGTGCTGTGTGGATGCACCCGGTCACTCCCCCCAACAGGGCCGAGGTGCTGTGGGGGTGCATTACCCATCTTGTGTCCATCTGTGGACAGCTAATTTGCATGTGCAGTGCATCATGGGTACGTGTGGCCTAACCCTATCCTGTTTACACTGGCAGACTGTCTGTGAGGTGACGTGCAGGCTATCTGCAGCCAGCCAGGGGCTTGCTTACAGCTATGGAGTTGTAGCCCAATGGTTACATCACTCCCTGTGCAGCCAGAGGTCATGGGTTCAAACCCACAGTGGGGTTCTGTGATAGGGTTGTCCACAGCATCTTTTTAATTTACTGTACATATTTTGCTGCCAGCAATAACACCCTGAGCGTACTGTACCCATAAGGTGCCTCTGAGGGCGCTTTATGGGGCGCCGTATACGGCACTTTATGGTTGCCGTCCATATAGGGTGCACTATACATTATCCTGTGTCGCAACATACATGCTGCCCTATAGGGGACATTTGGTGCCTTGGCGGATGGTGCACTGTCACATGTGCTTTATGGGCTGCCTTATGTTAACATGCTGTGAGCGTGCGTTATCTAGTTGTTCTCACAAAATAAAATTAGTGGGCCTCCTACAGCACTCCACAACATAAAACATACTGCCTCTGCTAATCTTTTTCAATGGGCATTGTGAGGGATTGAACCCCTGGTCCCTGCACCATTGGTCAGTGTCACAACCATTGTGCTGTGGCTCTGTTCCTGTGCTTGAGCAGCAGCGCGCAGCCTTGTAGCCATCGGCGCGCCGTCTTGTGGCGCACAAAATTAGCAGTGCACCGCCTTCTGCCGCGTAACATTAACAGCGCGCCGCCTTATGCCGCCCAACATGGGCATGCCCCTTAAAATAATGCCTCAGCCAGCTGTCTTCAATGGGCACTGTGGGGAATTGAACCCATGATGCCTTTACAAGTGGTCAGTGTCTTTTTTTTTTTTTTTTTGAAACTTTTATTTTCATTTTGCAACAAACAAAGAAACAACACACCAAAAGATACAAAACAAGTATACAATAAGGAAAAGTAAACCCATTACCCCCCACCCCGGAGCTTCTTCTCTACCCGGTTGTATCAGCATGCGAGCGCTTCCAGTTAACAGTGATTATACATCAAACAATCAAAAAATATCCACAATACAGCATGATCATGAGACAGAGATATATACAAAGTTAGACAGTCAGATGAGAGCATTTAGCAAAATGTACATATTCATTGAACATCTTCCATTAAGACCAATAAGAAGGAGTCTGAACGGAGGAAGCACACAGACGAGGCATTTGTTCATATTTACTGTAGAGACAGGCATGATTCCACCATTCATTGAGGCTCAGATGGGAACTAGTTTCCCAGTATTACTCAATGAGGGAAACAGCAATGCCAAGCATAAAGTTCAAAAGGAGATAAGCCAGTTCTTGGGAGAGAGGGGATCCCCGCAACTGGGCGAAGTCCCACTACCCTCCGAGAAAGGGACTCCTGAGAGTGCAATATAGACTAAATACGACCCCAGACCCGACGCCAGTTATACTGTAGTGCGGGATATTCATGCATAACATGAAATGAAGTAATAAAACCAATGGCCACAGGACGTGTCCAGCAACCATTACCCTGAGTAGAGTTCCATATGTCTAAACTGTGAGGAGTGTAAAAACACCGGTGGGCTAGAAAGAAGAGGGTCTGAGTGAGTGAGGCGGGTCGGAAACCCGTGTCCCTCTGCTCCAGATAAGGCTCCATTGCTCCGAGGTTAAAGTCACATGCAATTCTCTCTCCCATACTTTCTGCGCTATAGAGGTATCTCTAGCGATAGCATTACATAAGGTTTAGTAAAATTGGATGCTACACCCGGTAAACTACCGAGAGATCGGAAGTTTCCAATCAACCTTATGCAGAGAGTGCCGATGGCGGGAGTACTCTAGAGCTCCGAATGCAATGCTGAAGTTACACTGACCAGAGTCGGGAGTCGAAAGGTTGCATAGGAATATTAAAGGCACCTAAAGTGTCGAAAAACATTGGTGGATAGTGGGAGTCTAATGGGAGAGTCATACCAGGGAGTAAGGTAAAAGGAAGCGGTGAGCAAAGGCCCGCTACTATATCTAGCCACACAGGTCTGCTCGATACTGGAGCTTCCAACCAACAAGCACCTTGTTTGAGAAGAAAAAATTGAGGGAGCACTTGAATAAAATCGCCACCAAGTATTAATGGAGCATTAGCGGAGGCCGAGGCCAACTGCGCAAAACTTGCATAGTGAGCAGGGTTGTCCACATTCGGGACATAGTACAAATACACGTGAATTCACTATCTCCTACCTCAAGGTGTACACGGGCCCATCTACCCTCCATGTCAGCGCTAATATCAGGTACAGTAGCGTGCAAGAACTTCTTGACCAGAATGACTATCCCGTACCATTTGGAAACAGTGGGAGAGTAGGCAGCTACCATGTGAGGCCTAGCATTGAGTTTCAGTGTTGCAGCAGAGTGTAGTGCGTTTCCTGAAGAAACACCTAATCAACGTGCTCGTGGCTAAAATAGCTAAGGATGTTCTTTCTGCTGAGTGGACCAGCAATGCCTTGTACGATGAATAATAAGATTTTACATGAGGCCATTTAGAAAAGTTAAAATTCTGAGCATGATAGCACACATAATTTCACTGTGTCCCTCAAACTGACTGTATCTGGCTGTACACATGACATAGGAAAATAAGCTAATATAATACAATGAAGCGCCCCACATTAACAAAGATAACCGCAGTACGGTAGAGGAGAAGCAAAACCCCAAAATTACTGGCGACCATGTGTCTGCGGGGAGAAACCCCAGAGAAGGCCGAAATTGAAAAAACATATAACCTGTAGGACTGTGCGTGCTCCGAATCCGACCGAGGCACACATCATGAAGGGATAGGAGACCAAAGACAAAAGTCATACAGAGAAAGAAAGAAAGTCCAGGCTATTTCTGTGCTGGGCTATGATCGCCGCATCGGGCCCTTCAAAATGGCGGACAGAGCCGGCAGATAAGAGTCCAAAATTTGGGATTAGCGCATCTGTTCTGCTTCTTTGGAGTCCAAGAATGTTGATAATAGGTCAGGATCCTCGAACGTCCTGGTCTGGTTATGGAGAGTCACTCGGAGCTTCGCTGGATACAACAGGCCAAAGCGAGCCTGTAGCTGTTGAAGTCGAGGGCGAAGAGCAAGGAGTTTCTTCCGACGGTCAACGGTAGGCTTTGCCAAATCAGGAAAGAAGGAGACCTTACGACCTTCATATTCCAAATGATGATTCGCTCGGGCAGCATGTAAAATTTGTTCCACTTGTTGATATCGTAGCAAGCTAAAGATAATAGGCCGGGGGGTCGTGCGGTTGAGCGCCATGCGGGCAGGAACACGGTGTGCTCGATCGATTTCCAGTTCTCTGTGAAAAGTAATCTTCAGCAAGGAGGGAAGAGTTTTGAGCAAGAATTCTCTTATATTTCCTGCTTCCACTCCCTCCGGCATTCCATGGAGCCTCACATTGTTGCGACGGGCGCGATTATTGCTATCTTCCAACTCCTTTTGAAGATTCTGTATCTGGCGCTCAGCCTCGTCCAGTTTGCCCAAGCGCACCTCGTGCGAGTCGAGGACCCCCGCCATATTGTCCTGCCGTAATGAAAGACCTTCAAGTCGGTCTTGGAGCACTCCAAAGTCTTCTCGCATGGCTCGAAGCGCTTCTCCATTAGACTGCACCAATTCCTTCACGCCGCGTATTTCCTCCAAAATCTCCAGGTGCATTGCGGGGTTTTCACGAAATGGAACCATCTTCTGCGGGGAGGATACCTCCGTTTTGGAGCGTTTTCCGTGAGAAGAAGAAGGAGACCCGAAGTCCAAGCGCGCTGGTTTGTGGGCCGCCATCCCCCCCCGAGGTGCCCCGGTCAGCTCGGAGCAAAATAGTAAATTTATATAGGTATTAAGTCAGGATTCTGAGTAGGCCTCTCGGGAGCTTCAACGCAAAGCGTCCTACCCGCTGGACATCAGGCTCCGCCCCAGTGGTCAGTGTCTTAACCATTGTGCTATGGCTCCATTCCTGCTATTTGCACATCAGCGCGCCACTTATCCCTCCCACTATTGGGCTGCCCCCTCACACATCAGCGCGACGCCTTCTGCCCACAGGCTCGCCGCCTTCTGTTGCCCCATTTTATCAGCGTGCCGCCATCTGCCGCCCACAATGAACAGTGCGCCGCCTCATGCCGTATAAAAAAGAGTGCGCCGCCTTCTGCCGCCCATAATCAATATACCTCCTACACCACTTTTGCCCATAAAAGTTGATGCCTCAGCTGGTCTTTTTCATTGAGCGCAATGGGGGTTTGAACCCCTGGCCCCTGCACCATAGGTCAGTGTCTTCACCGTTGTACTACGGCTCTGTTGTTTGGTAATGCAGCAGCGCCCAACTTAGCCTTCCCACGCGCTAATGTGGGCCCCGCACATTAGCGCGACGCACACACGCACGGTCCGGTTTTTTTCCTTTTTCTGCCTGGCCCGCCCACTCCTTATATGGCACCAGCACACTAACGGGAACCCGCACAGCAACGGTGTTTAGTAAACATGCCCCTAAGAGTCATAAAAGATCTCCAATTGTTCTGCAAGGAGATCAAAACATTCCTGTTCATTGAATATTATGGTAACTCGACAGACAATCCTGAATTACATCTGACACAGAAATTATTATTCACATTGGACTCTTTATCCCCACTCTATTTAGATTTTCCCTCATCCCTATTCTCCCAAAAATATCTGTATACTAATTTAACTATCTCATTAATTTTACAATAGACCCCAAACATCATTCCTACCAGGATAATTACGACCCAAGTATACGCACGGATAATTGATTATGCAAGAATACTCATAGATAATTGATTTTGCTATATTGTACATAGATTGATTATAATATGTTTCTGTAATTTGTTTAACCAACTGTTAATATGTTAGCATTTTATATTTTATAACGTAACTTTACTGTGTTATGTTCAATGTAAACCGCCCTTAATCTTTGGAAGGGGCAGTATAGAAAAGCTAAATAAATAAATAACCCTTCCCCTCATCCCCCCTCCCCCCCAGCCCCTTCTCCCCCCCCCTTCATGAGGCATCTCATCCCTTCAAAAACTCCAACAGGGCAACCCATATTTTATCAAATTTCTCCTGCTTCTGGTGACGCATTGCCGTTAATTGCTCCATCAGAACAATGCGTCTCAGTCGACTCTTCCACTGCTCCATTCCTGGCATTCTAAGCTGTTTCCAAGCCCGCACAGTTTCACTACGAGCAGCTTGTATACAGGCCCGTATTGGGCGTTCACTCTTCCTAGGGGCCCCCTCCGGCCACATACCTAACAAACATAAGCCCATATCCAACCCGAGGGCCCCCCAAAGAGCCCATTGATTTGTTTCCCCACTGCCCCCCAATAACTCTGAACCTGTGGGCACTCCCACCAAATGTGAATGAAAGACCCCACCCCCCTCACTGTCTCCAACATCTGTCAGATACACCTGGGAACATCCTGTGCAGTCGCACTGGCGTGTAGTACCAGCGATATAAAAGCTTATATGATGTCTCCCGCACCGCCACAGACAGTGCCTGGCGCCCAATATTCACATGTATTCTCTGCCATTCCTCCTCATCCAGTTCTCTCCCCAACTCTCTCTCCCACTCTACCTGATGGGAATATTTCCTAGGGGATCTATCCCCCAACCCCCGGTATAATAAGGTGATCAACCCTCTACTCCCCTTCCACCCTAGCCACATCCCGACCCTGTCATCTGTGGCCTCTTCCCAGCACTCTCGGACATCTTTTTGCTGTAAAAAGTTGCGCACCTGCATATGTGGAAAGAAGTCCCCACTCTGCAAGCTATATCTCGCCCTTAAATCCGGATAAGAAATCAACTTCCCCTCCTCTATGAACTTATCAAATGTACCCAGCCCCACTGCCTCCCACCGCTTAAAGATCCCCTCCCTACCCGGTGCAAACCCCGGTGTCCCTCTTACCGGAGCCAACACTGAAAAGTCTGACCGCGGGGAAAATTTCCGCCATGCTTTACGCCACTGCCCCCTCAAATGCCACAGCACCGGATTCTCCCTCCATCTCCCTCCAGTGGAGGGCCTGGAATCCATGGTAAATATGCCAATCTAGTCTCCCCTGCCCAGTATTGTTTCACCTCCCTAAACCCCTTAGTGAGACCCTCCTTTTCCCTCCACTCATATACCTGTCTTAACTGTGCCGCCCAATAATACCTACCCAGGTCAGGGACCCCAATCCCCCACTTTCCCTATTAGCATACAACACCCGCCTAGACACCCGAGGCCTACTATTCCCCCAGATAAATGCAAACACCTGACTCTGCAATTTGCGCAGTTCAGCCTGGCTCACCCCCACCGGCAAAGACTGAAATAAATATAGCAAACGTGGTAACAGGTTCATTTTCAGGACCGCTATCCTCCCCAACCATGACAGCTCCACCCCCCGCCATCTATCCATATCCCTTTTAAGCTGTTGAAAAAGCGGAGGGTAGTTCGCCCTATACAGATCCAAGTAACTCGCGGTAATCTGCACCCCAAGGTACCTAATCGATCACGTAGCCTACCGGAACGGAAAGGAGGCCCGTAGACCCTCAATCACCTGGAGCTCTAAGGAAATCGACAAGGCCTCCGTTTTGCCCCAATTAACCTTAAACCCCGATAGCCTACCATATTCCCGCAATTCACGCATTAAGATCAGAAGGGAAGTCACCGGCTGTGTCAAAGTGAACATCAGGTCATCAGCAAATAGAGCTATCTTATGCTGACATGGTCCCACTGCAATTCCCTTGATATCCTGTACCGATCTGATCCTAGCCGCAAGCGGCTCCATTACCAGTGCGAAAATCAGTGAGGACAGCGGGCACCCCTGCCGCGTCCCCCGCCCCAAGGAGAACCGCTCCGAGTACCCCCCATTTACCCTCACTATAGCCTCTGGCGCTGCATACAACGCCTGTATCCAGGAGCAAAATTTAGGACCTAATCCAACATAATCCAAGACTGCCATTAAAAACTCAAAATTCACCCTATCGAAGGCCTTTTCCGCATTGATCGAGAGAAACATAACCTTCTGGTTCTCCTTACTCGCCAGCCAGCCCAATTGGACCACCATTCGAATCCCATCAGCCGCCTGCCTACCTTCGATGAACCCCGACTGATCCGGATGGATCAGCCCTGGCATACAGGGCTCCAGCCTCATTGCCAACACATTGGCCACAATTTTTACATCAATATTCAACAAAGAGATGGGATGGTAAGATCCACAGACCGATGGGTCCTTCCCCAGTTTGGGGATCACCACTATGGCAGCTTGGTGCATAGAGGCTGGAAGGGCCTCCCCCTGCAGCACCGCATTAAATACTCTCTGTAAAATCGGCCCCAGCTCCCCAGACAGTTTTCTATAAAACACCCCCATGAACCCATCGCATCCGGGCACTTTCCCTGGTACCAGCTGATTAATAACCCCCAACACTTCCCCCAGTGCAACTTCCACTTCCAACCCCTCTCCCATTGACTCTTCTATCCTTGCACTGCCCGCTCCCTCGTTATGCAGATATTTCCTAATATCCTCTGCCACCCCTGTGGGTTCTGCTGTATAAAGTCCCTTATAGTACTCCCGAAACTGTCCCTGAATATCCCGGTCTTTATATAACAGTTTATCCTGAGGCCCCTTTATTTTAGTAATGGAATGCTTCCTTTGAAAAATCCATATTTTATTACTCAAAAGCCGACCTGACTTATTGTCAAATTCATAGAACTTTTGCCTTGCCCTTTCCAACTGAAAGGATATCCGTTCTAACTGGAGGGCATTTAACTGCCGCTTAGTTTGGGCCTGCAGCCTAGTTCCCCCCCTCTGTTTATGGGCCCTCTCCAGATGTTCCAACACCCACATAAGACGCTGTACTTCCTCTTCCCTCTTTCTCTTCCTCTGTGCACCCACCTGAATTAAGTGGCCTCTGACCACCGCCTTTAGGCCATCCCATAAAACTCCCGTGGAAACTTCATCATTATCGTTAAATTCCATGTACTCTTGAATCACTACTCTCAAGCGTTGGACCACCTCCTCTCCCTGTAGGAGATAGTCATTCAACCTCCAAAAGGTTCTCGGACCCCTCCCCCCCTTGGTGGTCCAAACCCGCCCTCCACCGGATCATGGTCCGACCACATAGCCACCCCTATATGTATTTTGTCCAAGGACTCCCTCCAATGTTTGCTCCCAAACAAATAATCTATCCGACTATAAGACGCATATACCACTGAATAGAAACTATAATCCCTACCCTCTGGATGAGCCAAACGCCACAAATCTTCCACCTCAAATGTTTGCATCCACCTCCTTAGGGCCCGCACTCCTGTATCGCCCCCCCCCTTCCCTGACCGGCCATCTAACGCTATATTACAATCACCCCCTACTAATAACTGCCCCTGGACCTTCCCTTCCAACCACTTACCCAGCTCCTCCCAAAACCCCATGTTATCGCGCGATACGTGATGTTATCGTGCAATAATGGTGCATTACCGTGCGAGAACATCACGTATCACGCGATAATGCCTGCGGTGGCATTAAGGTGCGCAGAGGGTGGAGTAAGGCTGTCCAGAGGGAGGAGTAAGGCTCCCCAGGGGCGGAGAGAAGGGGTCAATGGGTGGAGAGTGGGCGTGGAGAGGCTCCATGCACACTAATGCCGTGAAATGAAGGTCTGAAAATTAGCGCCAGTGAAAACCTCGCAGTAGGCACATTTGCAGGACAGAGAAACCATTTCAGTCAGCAATGTACAGCAAAGGCAGGGAGACCTTGAAAAATGACAGTAGTGATACATGTGCAGCAACCAAAAAGGCACAAACCATAAATAATGACCAGAACCAAAATTGAAATCCAAAACACCAAGCTGGCCAATAGAACAAATAATGACAAGCGGTAATGAACACAACCTATAAAGAGGAAAAAGAATGAACTCACTCTTGGAAGGGTCAATTCACAGTCCCCCCACAAAGTGAATGTGCCAACATAGAAATAGTGTTGATGAGGGTTTTCTGTGGTGTGTATGGGGTAGCTTGCCTTTGTGGCTTACACATATGCAGCAACAGCAGAGTGGGCACGTGGGAAGGGCACTATGGTGATGGTGTAACTGGGGTACAGGGGGCTGCAAGCATCACATGCAGTGGGCCAGCTGGGGCACAGTGTGGACTAGGCAGATGCCTAACTGGCACATAGGAATGTAGAAGCGGAAAAGCAGCAAGACAGCAACTGACCAGGGTCCAATATGGCCACGAGTGTGTGTCCCACAGTGTCCCAGGGGACAGTATCCAGCAAGTACCCCAAAGGGCACAGAACATTGGCAGGCGGTGCCGGGGGGAAGTGTGGATGTCTATGCAGGCACCCCTACTCCATATCATGCACCATAGGCAGCTGCCTACTGGAACACTGGAAGGCCTGGGACTGCGCATAGCCAGCACCACTGGCACAAGGGCATGTCAGCATGGTGGCGGAGGGGTGCTGGTGGCGGAGTGGGCAGTGGCATCTGCCCACAGCAGACTACGGCCAAGCCCCATTTAGGTGGGTGCCATGCACTGCAACAGACAAGGTCTGTCTGATGAACAGTCATGGTATCCTCAGGGAATGATCTGCCTCTGTGGCAACAGTTTGATGCAGTACACACAGTCAGTGTGTTCAGGGGCAGAAGGTCACAGGTTCAAGTCCCAGCTGTGGCCCCTGCAAACCATGTCCCTATATTTAACACAATACTAGACTATGGTAATAAAGATGGAACCGTTATTGCAGATTAAATGAACACACCATAAACACCTATATTTTTACCCTACAGGGCACAGAACCCATAAACATGTGCAATCCCTAGAGCAGAGTTTCCCAACTGCAGTCCTGGAGGGCCAAACACCATTTACGTTTCATGCTGTCCCTAATAAATATGCCTGTGTTGCATTTGTATGCATCGCCCCCATTGTATGCAAATATATCTCATGCATATTCATTAGGGACAGCATGAAAATCTGAACCATGTTTGGCCCACCAGGACCGGAGTTGGGAAACTCAGCCCTAGAGCAGAGGCCAACAGGGGCACAAACACGCACACCCGCAGACTCCACTATCCAATGCCTCATGGAGAGTCAGGCTGTTGGACCCTGCGCGGAGCAGCATCTCCCAATACTGGAACCTGCATACCAATGCCGCCCTAAACTTGGGAACACGTTATACATATATCAAAAGGTTTTGCTATGATTAATGGCAGATAACAACTCCTAAGTTAAACACAATTTGTTGACAGAGCTGCATCATAGCAACCTTTCTGATATCTGTGGAGTGTGTTTCAGTTTTGGTTTCTGACAGTGTTTACCACCCCGGGGAGTGACCCCAACAGTATTGCGTACCATAGCCATGCCTGCACTGTGCCAAGGACTGGTGTGGTGGCCAAGGCTGCCAAAAACCTCTATATTTGCACAATGCTGGCATAGGTGTGGGAGTGTGTGTCTGTCTATCCAGTGTGTTGTGGCTGCCTACACCTCACTGAGCCCACACTGCTTGCACTGTTTCCAGTGTTAACCTGCCAATGTGCATAATGAGGAGCAAGGTACTGTGGGGAATGCCCGGACAGGGTGGCCTGGGCAGGATACATCTGGGACATTGTAGCGCCCACCACCACCTTCATGGACAGGGTGGCCACGGCATGTCATGCTGGGAGGTCACTCTCACCCTGACTGAGCAGTGACCACAGCATGGCTAGGTTTCCCCATAGTACTATACACTATTTCTTTCAAGTGATATTTATGGGTTCCCTTTTTTGGGGCCTAATCACTGACATACCTACTTTGTGTGTGTGTGCTCACATCCAATTTTTGGGTGCACACAGTTCCTCCAGGAACATGCACTATGTACTAGCTAGCAGACTGTCTGCAGTTAGCATGTGTATGGCTGAAATACCTTGCATGGTGCAGTGGGTGGAGCCTGGCTGTGCCCTCCGCTGGTGAATGTCAGATAGTGGTGGGGGGAGCAGCTGAGCTTTTCCAGTGTTCTGCCTGTCTGCCATTGCCTTATGTGATGCGTACAAATCTGCATTGACTGCCCTGTAGGGTACCTATTCCCCAGCAGGACTGGTTTGATAGTCCTCTCTACTGCCACCATTGCAGAGATGTCGAATGTGGATCTGTTGGTGGGAGATCCTGTCCCCCACCCTGAGCCACAGAGGGTGGGTTGGGTGGTGCGACATAATCCGCTTTCAGGTCCAAACACCTCCTTCACTTATAAAATGTGACTATGGCACCCACACAGGATATGCACTATTCTGGGTGCATCATAGTCCACAAGGAATAGACTTTACTGGGAAATACAGATGAACGCATGTGTAGCCTAGGTGTGTCTGCAAGGACTACCTATCACACACTGGCACTGATGGGGACCTGCAGCATAGCCTATCTCAGCCAAGCCAGGTGCTGCGGACCTGGTTCTGGGCGCCCCACCTCACCCTCAGGGTGAGCACAGGACCCGCACAATGTCACGGTCTGTAGCTACTCTGTGCCAGTAACGCACATGGTCAGTTCCCCCTGCCAGGCCGAGGTACTGTGGGGGTGCATACCCCATCTTGTGATCAGCTGTAGACTGCTGATCTGCATGTGCAGTGCATCATGGGTACGGGTGGGTTTACCTTATCCTGGTAACAACAGCAGACAGTTTGTGTGGTGACCTGCAGTCTTTCTGTAGCCAGCCAGAAGTGTCTTAGACACTATAGAGATATAGCCCACTGGTTACTCTAATGACTGTAGAGGCAGAGGTCATGGGTTTGATCCCACAGTGGTGTTATTTAAGAATGCTGTCTGAGGCTTTTCCTTTTCATTTCAATCAGTGCTGCCAGCAGAAACACCCTCACAGTGCTGTAGCCTAAGGTGCCTCATAGGCACCCTATAGGCTGCCCTATAAGGCGCCCTGTAAAGCACCCTCTGAGGCGCCCTACAGCACCCTCTAGGGCACATTATAGGGTGACTTGGCGGACAGGGCACTTTATAATGTGACCTATGGGGCACCTTATGAGGCACCTTAGGTTACGGCACTGTGAGGGTGTTTTTGCTGGCAGCACTGATTTAAATTAAAAGTAGATGCCTCAGACAGCCTTTTCAGATTACACCACTGCGGGATTGATCCCATGACCTCTGTCTCCACTATCATTGCAGTAACCAGTGGGCTACATCTTTATAGCATCTAACACTGCACTGGCATGTACTTAGGGTTAACGCGCGTTAACGTGCCACGGCACCCACTATCGCACGATACAGATTCTTGCAACCTTAGGACCGGAACGCCCACTCCTTATATGACATTCTTCACATTATCGCTGCAACTAGCGCCGGTAACATTAAGACAGTTTAGTAAACTACCCCTAAGTTTCTTATAATCACAACAGAAATGAATCGAGCTATCGTTTTTCATATTAGCACTGCTGGGGATGCCCATGCGCTGATGCTTTCTCCAAGTACACCTTGCGATACTAGATCTTGTACAAGTTGCTTAAATTCTTCATACACATGTGGGGGAGACGTGTCTGTACCTCTTTTTTATTGGTGGGTGTTGCCTGTTGTTATCTCATGATGAATCTTATGCAAAAATCCATTATCAGTGTGACTGACTGAAAACACCTTCTTACGTTTCTTTAATAACATCTTTAATTTATTTCTCTGTTTATCTCCAAGGAACACTTTCTAATGCTCACTGTGTTCTCATTTCGCTGAAACTATATGGGTGCCATTACATGAACTTCAGATGGGGCTATTACCTCCGCTATTCTCATCCTCAGTATCAGTTGGACCATTCTCAGCCCTGCATTTATCAATCGCACAAACATCTTGCCATTGAGGGGTGCCACGAAAGTATTCGCCACCATCACCGTAGAAGGAAGGATCACAGAATCTGTACCCGTTACCACCACTTTTGAAACTGGCAACTCCTATAAACGACTACATTTCCCTAGTACAGTAGACTCGGTTAATGGTGGTAATGACACCCTCTTCTTTCCTAGGAGTTTTACAAAACCCAGTTGACCTGACTCTTGGGCTTTTATTTCTTTCCATATTCTAAATGCTTCACCGCCTCTGGCCTAACTTTCTGCAAGTATTTAATGTTTTACTTACGTGATGGCTTTCACTTATTTGAGGGCTTTTACTTACCTGGGGACTTTCTTCACCGATCTGCAACAAAGCTAGTTTAAAGCCTTCTTCAGTAGGTTAGTCATTCTACTGCGGAAGATACTTTGACCCTTCTTGAATAGATGGACACCATCTCTTCTCTGCAGCTCTTGGAAAATCATCCCATGGTCCTTGAAACCAAAATGCTCTTGATGATATCATCCATGTAGCCATGCATTTATCTCCAGAATGTGAGCTTCTCTGCTTCAGCCTTTACCCTCAACAGGGAGGATTGAAGAGAACACCACCTGCATACCTATCTGCTTCACCCTCTGTCCCAGAGCCATTAAGTTTCATTTGGTATGCTCAGAGGGATATATAGTAGTACCAACATGGGTGGGCAACTTCAAATAATAGTCAGTAGGCTTGATGAGTCTCGACAAACTTTCCGTAACATCTTGAATTTGCCACCAGGCAGACAGCACACTTCTCTGGACATCAAGTCTGGTCAGCAGATGGATGCCTCAGTACCCCTCAGAAAAGAATCACCAAACGCCATTACCCTTCGCTTCTTTGTGGTAACTGATTCTGCAACTTTGAGGTACTTGAGCTCTGGTTCTTTCCTTACCTGGGATGCTTTCACCTCCTCCATTTCCAGGGCTGCATACTGGTTCTTCAGTTCAAGGGCTGTAGAAGTTTAATTGTTGATTATGTAGGCTCTGGTTGACTCATGACCAATTCTCTTCATTCTGTAGCCTCCCATCTTCATCTCTGTTGAAGCACTTGGATATTTCAATAATGCTTCTCAGCCTCACTACCTCTTCTCTGAGCTCCTTCACTTATTTCATGAGGGTTTCAGCTTGCAGGCATCCTGCACATAGAACCGGTCCTTCAACTGGCATCGGGCTCTCTGTCTGGAAAGAGGCAGAAGCTGTAACTGGGGGCAACAGCATTGGCAATATGATTTTTCCAGCCAGCATTCAGTTAATGGAGCTTTGGTACCTGTTGAAGTAAATGAGAGGGACCTTGGAGCTTGGGTGAATCATTGGCAGGGCCTAAAGTTACCAGTGTAAATTATGGAATAATATAACTTATGTGTGTTTTTCCAAATCTATGTGTAGGCAGCTTGAGAACAGGCATAACTACCATGATTAGGTGTAGATGTGTCTTTATGTTCCTACTCTATAAAGTAAAGTACACATACACTTTACCATATAGAATAGGCCCCACATATGTGTACAGCAATGCGTGTTACCTGCATGAGAAATTATAAAATTACCTTACTTAAGCACATAAGAATTTTTGTATTAATATAATTGATTGTATGTGCATTAATTTGTAGGTATATGCATGTATAAGCCATTTGTGTGCAATCTAAATTTGTAGGCGTTTCAATGAACTGAATATGTCCACATGAATCCACATTGCTTAAGAACATAAGAGATACCATAATGGGTCAGATCATAATGGGTCAGACAGTGGCCAATCCAGGTCGCAAATCCAGGTAACCTGCATACTTTATTTAGAAGTTTAGGTAAAGGTCTGTGAGTATAAAGTAGCCATGGATGTTGTCTCAAAACACAGTTTGAAAATTGTTCCCACTAGATACATCTGGAAAGCCCAGACAACTCAGGAAGTCAATGAATCTTGCAGCAGTGCTTCCATAAATCTCTTCATTTCCGAGCTCTCAGGGTTGCATTCATGGATAGATTTCACCTTAACTGTCACCTAACATAAACATATGTGCCATTTTCTATTAAATTTTACAAAAATGACAAGCGTATCAAATTCAGCACAATCATATTGATCTCATGGTAATAACTGAGAAGCATAAATCTGCCAAATGTTTATCTTTGTTAAGTATTACCAGGGTGATTTTGATATTTCTATTTCTTACGGGTGCAACAGTATCTATATAACAGCTGCACCCTGTGAAATTAAAGGCTTAGTTGTATTATGAGTTTTGAAATATACAAACTAAAGTAGATAAAGCCAGAAGACTTGCCAAACATGTCTCTTTTCCCTATGTGCTGAAATACCCTATATAACTTCCAGTCTTACTATCATCTTCCCACCCCTACCTTGTACCATTCTGACTTCAATTCCAATATTTTTTGGTCCCACTATCTACTATACATGAGATTGGGAAATGCATTTCCTACCCATTCAGTAAGAAACTATGTCCTACTTAGTCTACCCACTGCTA
Source organism: Ichthyophis bannanicus (assembly GCA_033557465.1). NCBI lineage: Eukaryota > Metazoa > Chordata > Amphibia > Gymnophiona > Ichthyophiidae > Ichthyophis > Ichthyophis bannanicus. The sequence goes on from CM066032.1 coordinate 1,221,167,458, forward strand.
GTTCATATCTTGCCTCTTATTTGCTTGAATCATTTTAATGTTTCTGTTATATCTGTTCCCCTCTTCCTCTATAGGCTATGGGGTATGTTTACTAAACTGCGCTAAAGGAGCAAGTGTGTCGTTAGCACATGCTAATGTGCCGTTAGCGTGCGTTAACGCCAATTTAGCATGCGCTAACGGTATTGGCATCGTAAAGCACCCTGTGGGCGGAGAGGAGGCATCCACGGGGTGGAGAGTCAGGGTCAATGGGCATGGAGTGGGCGGGAACAAGGCCCTGCTCCCTTAATGATGGCACTTTAACGTCAGGAACGTTACCGCATATCAAAACCTCACGGTAAGGGTGTATTTTGAGGAGAGAGAGCCTATTTTAATGTCTGCAATGTGCTGCACAGACAAGTGATAGTAGTGCTCCATTAGCAGCAACAGCATAGTGCCCATGAAAGGGCACTATGTTGATGGTACAAATGGGGCACTCTGTTGATGGTGCAAATGGGGCAAAGAAGGGTGCATGTGAGTCATGCAGTGGAGGCCGCTGGTGCAGAGGGTGGAACAGGCAGTTGCCTAGGTGGCACATAAGCACATAGGACTTGAAAATATGCCAGACTGTGTCAGACCAAAGTCCATCATGCATAGTATTCTGTGTCCAACAGTGGTCAATCTAGATCACAGGTATCTAGCAGTTTCCACTAAAGATAAACAGGATCTGCAATGAACGTATTGGGCAGGCAGGGTATATTTTGGGCCCCTCATTAGTAATGGTTTATGGACTGATTCTCAGGAACCTGTCTAAACATTTCTGAAACACAGCTACACTAACAGCCTTTACAACATCCTCCAGAAATGAATTCCAGAATTTCAATACCTGTTGACGGAGAAACCATTCACTCCCAGTAGTCCTCAATGGCTCACACTGTAGTTGCATTGAATATCCCCTAGTCCTACTGCATTTTGATGGTGTAAACAATCAATCTACGCTTACCCAATCCACTCTAGACGATATGTGCTAGACCTCTAATATAACACCCTTCAGCCGTCTCTTCCCCAGGTTGAAGAGACAAAACATTGGCAGGCGGTGATGGGGTCCCTGGAAAAGCAGATGGTAGTGGGGGGGGATGTGTGGCCATCCATGCATGCCTCTGCCCCCCCCCCCGGACCCTGTCCCTAGGCACCCACTTACCCACATGTTGGCTGGCCTGGGACTGCACACCACCAAAACTGACAGCACATGTCAGCATGGCATGGGGGGCGTTGGTGGAGGGGGTAGCGGCATCCGCCTTCAACAGACCAAGGCCAGGCTCTGCTCCAGTGCGCCATGTGCAGTGCATCATGTGCCAAGGTCTGTCTGATGGGAAGCATGTCAGCCCCAGGAACTAATATGACCATGTGGCAGTGGTGCACTGCACACAGTTGGTGTGTATAGGTGTAGAGGATCACAGGTTTGTTTCCTGGTTGTGAATCATGCAGTGCATGTCCTGGTGGCTAAACTTTATCCCACAGTGCAGGGACAACACCAACATGTGCAACCCCCAATGAATCGGCCAACAAGGGTACATCTGGATGGAGAGACAGGCTGATGGCACCAGCATACTGAGAAGCACACCGGCCACCATGCAGCCATGTTAGTAGCATGTAGGGGTGGAAGTGGCAATGGTAGTGGCTTCTGCCTGGTGCAGAAGAAACCTTTGTCCCTGCCCTGTATGTCAGGTGCAATGATGCTGTTTGTACAATCAGAGGCATGCCAAGCATGTCACTGGCAGGTAAAGCGGAGCCCATACTGTGAGTGCTGTTAGTACAGGTAGATGTTACACCACCTACTGAACTGCTGATAAGTGATCCTGTGCTAAGGCAGTTTGTGTGTGGTGAGAACTATGTGCCAACTGTGCATACTCCACCATGTGTACACTGTGCCCCACCCTACCCACTCGCAACCTAAACATCAGATGTACTGTGTGTGTGGAAATATCTTGCGCTGTCAATGGCCCATATTAGCGGCCAAAACATGTCCCAATGCACAGTCAGGTGCGCCAGAACAGGTGTATTCAGCAAACGCCCTGTAGTCACCCAGCCCCTTTGGCAATGCACCTAGTAATGCCAATGATGCAAGTGCAGTGCTTAGGAATGAGACAGTAAACTGTCTCTGCAGGGGCAGCAGGGTCACAGGCACAGTGGGCTCCCACGACAAGTGGTGGTTCAGCATGTGCAGGGTCAGTTGTCTGTAGAGTGGTTGTGCACGAGTCCTTGCAGAAGGCAAGTCCAGAGTAGAAAACAGTGTATCATATCATTTTAAAACAAATTAACAGAAAACCAAAAGTTTTTAAGCACAGAAAATGTATCTTCTTGATATACACATTAACGTATATGTAACATCTGTGTGTGCATAAGTTTACATCAACCAAGTAGAGAAATCCTGGGGGGTGAAGTTCAAGAGAGATTAGCATTTTTGGGTCCAATTCAGATTTGGATCTGCCAGCCCTCTGTGCGCCCAGTCGGAACCGGACGCACAGAATGAGCCAGGATTCTGATCCCGTGGGGCTCGTCTAGTCCCGCGGGATCAGAATCTCATCCAGGCCTGTACATGCAGGCTGGGACCCCGATTCTGGTCGGTCTGCACATATAGGCCTTCCCCAGCTAACTCAGTCAGGGCTCTTGAATGGAGCCACGGCACCATGGCGTCTGGTTGCCATGGCACCGCAGCTCCATTCAAGAGCCCTGATCCCCAGCCGAAATGTTCATTCCTCACAACCCAACCTCCGATCTGGCCTCCCAGGGCTAGGGTCAGGCTACGGGGAATTTCCTCTGCTCCTTCCTGTCTTTTCTGAGGCCCGGGTCTGCCCAATCCACCCAACTAGGGAAACTTATTCCACCTCAGAGGTGGAATAAGTTCCCTGTTCAGGCTGCCAGCCCCGGACGTACAGGGCCGACATTGGAATCAGCACTGTACGTCCAGGGCCATCGACCGCCCACTGCCCGCCCTAACTCCTCCCTCACAATGCCCCTTTCCCACCCCCATCTAAACTCCCTGTACAACATGCAGGGAAGTTATTTGGGGTCGGCAGAGGGGCCAAATAGTGGGGATGGATGTTCCAACGGGATGTCCATCCCCGCTGTTCACGCCTTGGAATCATCCTGTACGTATATACTTTAATATAATTCTCATATTGTTGTTAAGTGCATTTAAATCGGTGTCAACTCATGGTGACTGGATAGTTGTCCTAAATTATGTTCAGTCTTCAGTCAGGTGGCTCATTGTTGATAGAGTGGGACCCATAGCTACTGTTATTGCATCAATCCATCTCATTGCTGGCCTTCCTCTTTTGCGTTGATCTTCACATACTGTTAGTTCTTCTTACTGAGCTGAGGTGCTAGAGGGATACATTCTCCATTCGGTGATCAGCTGTTGACTGCTGTTCTGCATGTGCATTACATCATGGGTACTGGTGGGGCACACACAGCAGACATTTTGTGCGGTTGACCTGCAGTCTTTCTATATCCAGCCTTTGCTGTTCAGAGAGCTGTAGAGGTGTAGCCTACTGGTTAGCACAATAACTCCCTAGTCAGAGTTCAATTCCCTTTTGTTCTCTTTTTATGCCAAATGGCCAATCCGCCCTTTAACGCACGTTAAACAGCCCATTGCTTCCCATATGCCAGATCGCTCCCTACCTGCCCACTGCCTTATATGGCTTCAGGTGCCTTAACGTTGCACTTATTGCTGGTAATTACCACGGTTTAGTAAACATGCCCCTTAAAGTCAGATTGAAATCTCACAGGAAGAAAATACAACTTTATGATTGGTGGAGATTTCTATTAGATACTTCTTAAAAAAGATCTAATAGTGTCAAACCAAGCATTCTAGGGAAATTTAATAGATATAAATTTAAATGTCTCATTTAAATATCCATCCCAGAATTTGAGGGCTGATATTCAGCAGTAGCAGTCAATGGTTTTAAAGAACCTGGCTGTTGCCACTTTAATTAAAACTCAAAATTATCCGGCGTCTGGCCCTGAATAACTGGTTTCACCAGACAGAGTGCTGTCTATTCAGTTAGCAGTGATATTCAACCACTAATCGGATAGCACAAACAGCATAATATTGGGATAGCTATTGCCCTGCCCTAACTTTATTCAGTATAGCAATCCAATTAGTGGCTGAATATTTCTGCTAACTGGATTGCTGCAGGAATTAGACCTTGTTCTTCCCACAGATTGCCCCAGTTTTAAATGGACATCTTTCCTGTGGTCTGTAATTCTTCATCTTTATTGTGATTTTGATGGGGTTTATATCCTGTCACAAGTTTAAGAGAAGGGCAGGGGGTCAGAGAAGGAGAACCAAGAATAGGATGGGTCCCCAAATGACACCAACCCTCTTAGGTCCCATTTCTCAACCAACCTAGTTTCCAGTCAGTCGAGAGGGAGAAAGGAGAGAATGCCAAAAGCAGGGAGGACCCTGAGCAGGAGATGGACGTAGAGGGCAGAAATCCCCTTCATGATCCTCCTCTGGAGGATATGGAGACACTGCACACAACCTGCTAAGGAGACTAAGGAGAAGAGAACTTGGATGTTTCCTGGCTAAACTGTGCTACAGTGATTGGAGTCTTACAGTGATATTCTTTACAAAGCTTTTCATATTTCTGAGCAAGCATTCCCATGACCTGCAATGTTGAATTTGTATTAGTAGAACACTGTTTGACTGAAATGGCAACAACATTCCCCATATGGAATGGAAGCTCCTTCCTGTTCTCCCTTCCCAGCAGATGTTCTGGCTGCTTCCAAACTATCCTCAGGGGCACCAACTTGGAGAGTCTCCTTCGATGTTTTAGTCAGGAGTTCCAACATCTGCAGCATTGATTCTGAGTTTGGAATGGCCACCCCTCTATGTATCTCACTGACAGTCTCCACTGGCCTCTCCTCAATGCTCTCTCCTCACCAAGTCAGGCATGAGGATGCACATTCACATGAGAGTGACAAAACCCCACCACCAAACCTAACTGATTTTCCACCATCAGTTGCAGCAGCAGGGCTATTTTGCCCAGTATAACTTACTTCCCAGAGGACTGTAAATGTCCATCCAAGTACTGCTGTATCAAGCCAAGTCCATCAGCAGCAGAGAGTTTCAATAAGGTCTTATTTTTCTTCTTAGAAGCTATGAAATTGATCTAAGGTAACAAATTCAGAATGCAGCTAGAACAATCAGCAGATTTCCACCATCTTGACTCCTCATACAACATGCCAATTTTATGCCTGTTTTACAAAGGGAACTGCAGGATCTACGTACCTCATAAAATAGGCTTCTACAATGCACTATGCAAACATTCTCACACCAAATTACACTTGCCACTAGGCAGATATAAATGTGCATGTACATGACAGCCAAGTGACAGATCAAAGGGGCAACTTGAAAGTCTCCCTCTAACAAACCAAGATCAGTGTGAATCACCCTGGAAATTAGGAGATTGCCTTAAGCACAGATATAAATAGGTCATCCCCCAACCCACCCCAGGCATAATTCTTGATTTATAGGCTCCTGAAGTAGTTAAGGGGAAGGGGGTGATATTACTCATTTTTGGGCTTAACTGATTATCTTCATCAGCAGGTTATTATGCCTTAGGAATAGACTAATTAAGTTCTTACAGTTCACTTTGAGGTAAACACTAAATGTCCTTTATAATTAAATATAATTGTATTGGTTCAAGTATCTTTATTCCCCTAGCAACTTTACATAATTTAACAACTTTAAATAGCTAAAATAAATCTGTAAATTTAAGATGCGGATAGCAATCCAGCAGCGAGATGGGGGCTATCAGGTCTTCTGCACTGTGTGTTACATGTATGATTTTCTCCCAGTTGGTGTGAAGTCTTATGTGTGCAAAAGGTGCAAAGAGCTCTTTGCTCTCAGGGAATGAGTCTGATCTCTGGAGGCTAAAGTAACAGATTTGGAGAAGCTGAAGCAGACAGAAAGGTATATAGATGAGACCTATAGGGATGTAGTAGAGAAGTCCCTCCTCCAATCTGGCAACCTTTCCGCTGCCATAGAAGAGAGAGGTCACGTGGAAGGAGAGAATCACCTTGGTATGGCAGGAATAATTCCTATAGCTAGGACCTGTCCTCCAAGTGGTGTAATATCCTCTTGCACTGATGACGTGTCTCCAGGGCCATGTACCCATGAAGGAAGGTTTAGGATAGCTGTTATAGTTGGTGATTCAATTATTAGGCATGTAGATAGCTGGGTAGCTGATGGAAATGAGGACTGCCTAGTAACATGCCTGCCTGGTGTGAAGATAGCAAACCTCATGCACCATGTAGATAAGATTTTAGATAGTGCTGGCGAGGAGCCTGCTGTGTTGGTACATATTGGTTCCAATGACATAGGAAAGTATGGGAGAGAGTTCTGGAAATTAAATTTAGTCTTTTAGGTAGAACGTTGAAATCCAGAACTTCCAGGGTAGCATTCTCAAAAATGCTCCCCATTCTACACGCATGACCCAAGAGGCTGGCAGAGCTCCGGAGTCTCACTGTGTGGATGAGATGATGGTGCAAGGAAGAGGGTTTTGGATTTATTAGGAACTGGGCAACATTCTTGGGAAGAGGGATGAGGGCTTTTCTGAAAGGATGGGCTCCACCTTAACCATGATGGAACCAGGCTGCTGGCATTAACCTTTTAAAAGAAGATAGAGCAACTTTTAACCTATAAAATGGGGAAAGCCTACAGTTGCCTATGAGTGCATGGTTCGGAATGATGTATCTTTGAAGGATACTAGCAAAACAGGGAAGTTAGAGCATCCCAATAGAGAGGTTCCAATAAAGATAAAAGTAACTCAGGTGCCTTTAAGTAAAAACCAGACCGAATTGAAAGATTCCAAATTATCCTGGTCATCCGATAGCCAGACTGTTAATATGAACAAAAAACAAACTTTGAAATGCCCGTATGCAAATTCAAGAAGTCTAAAAAATAAGATGGGTGAGTTAGAATATATAGCACTGACTTAAAGGTTAGATATAATTGGTATCTCAGAGAGGTGGTGGAAGGAGGATAACCAATGGGACACTGTGATACCAGGCTACAAACGTTATCACAATGATAGGGTAGACAAAGGTGGAGGGGTGGCGCTATATGTTAAAGAGGGCATTGAATCAAACAAGATAAAGATTTTGCAGAAAATAAAATACACTGTTGAAACCCTATGGATAGAAATTCCAGAATGAACAGACTGATGATCAAATGCTAAAAGAAATAAGGGAAGCTTGCAAAGTTTACAACACAGTAATAATGGGAGATTTCAATTACTCCAGTATTCAGTGGATCAATGTTACATCAGGCCATACTAGGGAGAAAAAGTTTCTAAATGAAATAAATGACTGCTTCATGGAACAGCTGATTCAGGACTCGAAGGGAAGCTATTTTAGATCTAGTACTTGGTGGAAGACAAGATCTTATGTGAGATGGAATGATTTTGGAGACATTTGATTTAATAAATGGCAGGAGGATAACAAGGAAATCCACTGTACTATCATTTGGGGAGGAGTGGCTCAGTGGTTGGGACAGGTTGCCTCAGGCTGGGGGGCCAGGGGTTTAATTTCCACATAGGGACAAGCAATTTAAGGCCAGAGAGACTGGGGTCACTAGTCCTATGGCCACTCCTTGTGGCCTTAGACAAGTCACTTAACCCTCCATTGCCTCAGGTATGCTTAGATTGTGAGCCCTTTGGGGACAAGGTAATAAAAGGTGCCTGTTAGCATATATCTATAAACTGCTTTGATCTGGTGAAAAGCAGTATATAAGCACAACTAAATAAATTTAACTTTCAAAAAGGAGACTATGAGGAAAATGGTTAAAAAAAAATTAAAGGAACAACTGCAAAGGTTAAGAGCCTAGGCATTATTTAAATAAACTGTCTTGGAAGCTCCGACCAGATGTATTCCACACTTTAAGAAAGATGGAAGAAAGGTCAAACAACAGCCAGCATGGCTTAAAAGTGAGGTCAAAGAGGCTGTTATAGCTAAGAGAAAATCCTTCAGAAAATGGAAAATAGCATAAGCACTGGCAAGTTAAATGCAAGGCACTGATAAGGCAGGCAAAGATAGAATTTGAAAAGAAGCTTGCCGTGGAAGCAAAAGCACATAATAAAAACATTTTGAAGTACATTTGTAGCAAATCATCTGTGAGAGAGCCAGTTGGACCATTAGATGATAGAGGGGTAAAGGAGGCATTAAGAGAGGACAAGGCCATAGCGGAGAGACTGAATGAATTCTTGGCTTGTCTTTACTGAAGAAGATATAGGAAACATGCCCATGCTAGAAATAATATTCAAAGGTGATGTATCATTGTAAATAAAACAAATCTCGATAAATCAGAAGTTGTAATACAGCTATTTGATAACCTAAAGAGCAGCAAATCACCTGGACTAGATGGCATACATCCCTGGGTGCTGAAAGAACTGAAATATGAGACTGCAGACCTATTTTTAGCAATCTGTGAAGTATCCTTAAAATCATCTGCAGTACCTGAGGATTGGAGAGCTTGAAGTCTGTACTGGGCAAAATGATAGAAATAATTATAAAGATCAAAATGACTGAACATGAGGATAGTTAACATGGATTTAGTCAATGAAATTCTTGTCTCAATATTCTGTTATATTTTTTTGAAAGTGTCAATAAAAAGGTAGATAAAGATGAGCTGGCACCCATCTGATATAGAAAGCCTTTGACAAGGTCCCTCATGAAAGACTTGTAGAAATTAAAAAGTCATGGTGGAGGAAGCAATGTACTATAATGGATTAGGAACTGGTTATAGATAGAAAACAAAGAATAGTACCTCAGGGATCTGTGCTGGGCTCACTGCTTTTTAACATATTTAAAAATAATCTGGAAATGGGAATAATGAGTAAGGTGATGAAATTTGCAGATGACCTTGAAAAATTGGGAGACTGGTTATCCAAATGGCAGATGAAATTTAATGTGGATAAGTGCAAAGTTATGCACTTAGAGAAGAACAAACCAATCTATAGCTACACGACGCAAGGCTCCACAGGAATCACCAGTCAGGAAAAGGATCCGGGCGTCATCATGGATAGTATGTTGAAACTCTCCACCTAGTGTGCAGCGGCGGCCAAGAAAGCAAATATAATGCTAGGAATCATAAAGAAAGGAATGAAGAATATAAGAAAGGATATTATAATGCCTCTATATCACTCCATGGTGTGACCACACCTTGAATATTGTGTGCAATTCTGGTCATCATATCTTAAAAAGGAAATAGCAGAATTGGAAAAGATACAGAGAAGAACAACCAAAATGGTAGAAAGGATGGAAGGATATCCCTAGAAGGAAAGACTTAAAAGGTTAAAGCTCTTCAACTTGGAAAAGAGACGGCTGAGGGGAGATATGACAGAGGTCTATAAAATAATGAATGTAGATAGATTGTTTACTCCTTCAAAAAGTAGAAAGGCTAGGGGACACTCAATGAAGCTACTATGTGGCACATTTAAGACTAATCTGAGAAAATATTTTTTCTCTCAGGACGTAATCAAATTCTAGAATTCATTACTGGAGGATGTAATAAAAGCTGTTAACATAACTGGGTTCAAAACAGGTTTGGACGAGTTCCTTGAAGAAAAGTCCATAAAACATTATTAAAGAGGACTGGGAAAATCCACCACTTACCCCAGGATAAGGAGCTTGGAATGTGCATATTTTAGGAAACCGACAGGTACTTGAGACCTGGAATGGACAACCATGCTGAAAGTATGCACAATAGGACCCACATACTTACAGAATAACAATTGCTAAAGTGGGTGCATAAGTGCCCATTCACATGCACAAGTCCTTGAAAATAGATGACTTACATACATAAATGGCTCATATCTTTACACAACTCCTTATAAAAACAGCCCCTAAATGGCAAAAATCCCCTTGATGAATTTTAGTTAGTGCCTCTCCTAGGTTTGATAGATACAAGCATATTTTATAATATATGTACACATCTTACAGCTCTGTTCCAGCTCTGCCTGACTTCCATCCTCTAGAATGCCCATGTGTACACTGTATATAAGTATTGCACTATGGGATAATTTTATAAAATCCTTTTCATGTGTAAAGTATGGTTTATATGCTGAAAACGGTTCATAAAATTGTGCAGGAGAATGCACATGTCAAAAATAAACACACAGCAGCAACAATCTAGTGCCAATCTTTACACAATTTGTGCTTAGGCATTCCAGTAAGCATAGTTTGGGTGGAATGGGGATAAGAACGTAAGATATGCCTATTTCAAAGAGTTACAAGGAATTTACTAGGTCTACGTGGAGTATAATACAAATATCCAAAAATATTTACTCTATACAAACATGTATCGAATACTTTGGTGATAACCACTTGAATTTAAAATTCAATATATCATTCTTATATGATTTTCTAAAAAATTCACAAATATAGTCTCAGACTTTGATAGCACTTAGAAACCATTGACTCGGTAAAACAGCGCTGTAACTTGCATCAATGACTATTTGTGAACCACCCAAACATTATTTTTTAATTTTTTTAAATTTTATATATGTGAATATCACCAATTTTTCTCCACCAAATTATGCTGAGCTATAAAAAAGGCTTGTCTTTTGTTGACGTATTTTCCAAAATGAAACTTCATCTGTTGTGTCATGTTAATGACCTATCCTCTACGCCTCCTTGGCGCCTAAATAGCGTTTCACTCCTCACCGGAGTTTCTTCAGGAGTATCTAAAACGATATAAATATGCCATAAGGAATAGCTCAAAATTAACCATAAAAACGTGTCATTCATGACTGTGATATAAGTTAAAAATCTAAGATCTTCTCCATAACATTTGCCAGTTTTATAATGAGAAAACCAATGTCCAAGTGTAACTTACTCCGTAATTGCTGCCCGCGTTGTTCTGTAAACTTCCTGCTCTATCAAAAAACGCCGTGCATGCGGACTAGATTCATTTACTCGTTTTTTATAGCAGTGTGCCGGTCAGTGCCTCATTGGTTCCTCAGATAGAAATCCCAGAGATAGTTAGCTGCAAACCTGCCATTCTACTGAAGAATTTAAACCGAAAGGTTTCACCGTATTAACAGTGAAAATCCAGCGTTGTTCTTGAAAAAGCAATGTCTCATCCAAAGTTTTTCCTCCCATTGGCTTATTAATCCAATCGATACAGAAACAACGTAAATGGGTATATTCATGTTTCAAATCCTCACAGTGTTGAACTATAGGTGCAGTTAGTTGTTTACAATGTAGACGACTTCTGTGTTCTAGCATACGGATCTTTAAAGACCGGATTGTTTTTCCGATGTAAAGCTTATTGCATGGGCATTTTATACCATATACCACTGATGTGGTACCGCAGGATGTGGTCCGAACGGTTTCGGGTTTGCAGGAGCGTAATGTGAGATGTGTATGGCAGCGAAATAGTAATATGAAGGAGCAACTTAGTCCATCGATTTTAAGATCTTCTGTGAAAGTGACAAAAGAAGGAGGGGAACGTGGTCATCGTAAATGTGGGGAGTGCATAATTTGTGAAGTCACGGAGGAACTTGTGGAATTTCAATATCTTGGTCGCAACTATGTTCTGCAACACTTTACCTCCTGCGGTACCACATCAGTGGTATATGGTATAAAATGCCCATGCAATAAGCTTTACATCGGAAAAACAAGCCGGTCTTTAAAGATCCGTATGCTAGAACACAAAAGTCGTCTACATTGTAAACAACTAACTGCACCTATAGTTCAACACTGTGAGGATTTGAAACATGAATATACCCATTTACGTTGTTTCTGTATCGATTGGATTAATAAGCCAATGGGAGGAAAAACTTTGGATGAGACATTGCTTTTTCAAGAACAACGCTGGATTTTCACTGTTAATACGGTGAAACCTTTTGGTTTAAATTCTTCAGTAGAATGGCAGGTTTGCAGCTAACTATCTCTGGGATTTCTGTCTGAGGAACCAATGAGGCACTGACCGGCACACTGCTATAAAAAACGAGTAAATGAATCTAGTCCGCATGCGCGGCGTTTTTTGATAGAGCAGGAAGTTTACAGAACAACGCGGGCAGCAATTACGGAGTAAGTTACACTTGGACATTGGTTTTCTCATTATAAAACTGGCAAATGTTATGGAGAAGATCTTAGATTTTTAACTTATATCACAGTCATGAATGACACGTTTTTATGGTTAATTTTAAGCTATTCCTTATGGCATATTTATATCGTTTTAGATACTCCTGAAGAAACTCCGGTGAGGAGTGAAACGCTATTTAGGCGCCAAGGAGGCATAGAGGATAGGTCATTAACATGACACAACAGTTGAAGTTTCATTTTGGAAAATACGTCAACAAAAGATAAGCCTTTTTTATAGCTCAACATAATTTGGTGGAGAAAAATTGGTGATATTCACATATATAAAATTTAAAAAAATCAAAAAATAACATTTGGGTGGTTCACAAATAGTCATTGATGCAAGTTACAGCGCTGTTTTACCGAGTCAATGGTTTCTAAGCGCTATCAAAGTCTGAGACTATATTTGTGAATTTTTTATAAAATCATATAAGAATGATATATTGAATTTTAAATTCAAGTGGTTATCACCAAAGTATTCGATACATGTTTGTATGGAGTAAATATTTTTGGATATTTCAAAGAGTTGCCATTCCAGGTCATAAGTACCTATCCCCTTCCCTTCCCTTCTCCCCAGGAATCCAGTAGCTAAATTTCCTCTTTTCCCCAAGGTGTCCAGCACAGGTGTCTAGCATCCACCCCTCTTCCCTTCCCCCTACCACTGCTGTTGTCTCTATCACCCTACTTCTACAGGATGCCAAAAGAAATCAGGCTTCAGGGAGGCAGCAGCACACCATCTCAAAGAATGTAATGGTGAAGAACTTCAAAGCTGCTGTCGGTGAGGTCTTTGAGTATCTACATGCATGTGCAGCCAGAGTCTGCCATGTCCTGCCCACTCCGACATGGCAGTGGGACATAGCAGGCCTTGAATATATGCACACAGATGCGCAGATGCTCAAAGGCCCACCACTGATAGCAAGTAAAATACCTGGGCATATCTCTGGATCAGAATCTGAACTTCAGCACTCACATCAAGAACATCATCAGAGCAGTATACCATCATATCAGAACCCTGAGGACCTTAGACCACTCCTTGACCATGCAAACTTCAGAAACGTCTGCCAGGCTCTCATCACCCCCATCTTTGACTACACTAACCTTAGCTATCAGGGCCTCCCAAAATCCTCATTACAGCCTCTATAGCTCATGCAGAATGGAGCAGCCAGACTTCTCACAGGATGCAGCTGTCACGACTGTGTATCAACTATATTGAAGCAGCTACACTGGCTCCCCATCCATGGCAGAGTGAGGCACAAGGTGGAACTAATTGTATTCAAAACAATCCTCCAGCATTCTGCAGACTCTCTACAGGACCTGCTTGACAAACCTCAATGCCAGAGATTTCACAGAAGCACAAACCACTCTCTCCTCGTAGTACCTATCTCAATCACCTGCACCAGTGCCTCCACCTCCAACAAAACTTTCCGCTTCTGTGCTCCAATCATCTGGAACTCACTACCCCCAGACCTTCGCTCCCTCACAGACATTGGAAACTTTCACTGAAAGTTAAAGACACTCCTCTTCCTGGAGATTTTTGGCTCTGACATTTAGCCTGCCTGAATAACCTCTCACATATAGAACAGTGACCACAACAATGACGATAACTCTTAACACCTGACCACCAGACGCTTCACCAAGCCCACAAGCACATCACCCATACAGTACACAGAGCAACTCACAGCTCTTTCCTGATATCTCCACTCTGTATATTACTTTGTATAGTGAGTTTTGTTACCAAAGTTTACAAGGTTTGCATTCTACTGTTACTCTGTTACCTTTTCAAATGTTCTATAGTTTAAATGATTCAGTTTGATTTGCTAAGAGTTGCTTTATGTAACATTCCTATCAGTTCAACGTAAACCACCGTGACTAGTAGATATGGTGGTATAAGAGTTAAGAACATAAGAACATAAGATATGCCATACTGGGTCAGACCAAAGTCTATCAAGCTCAGTATCCTGTTTCCATAAGTGGCCAATCTAGGTCACAAGTACCTAGCAGTTTCCCCAAAAGACACAGGTTCCTCAATGCTTGTATTGGGTCAAGCAGTGATATCCCAAGTCCTTTTTAATAATGGTTTATGGACCTTTCCTCCAGGAACTTGTCCAAACCTTTTTTAAACCAGGCTACACTAACAGCTTTTACTACATCCTCCAGTAACAATTTCCAGAGTTTGATTACGAGTTAAGTGAAAAAATATTTTCACTTGTTAGTCTGAAATAGGTTACACTATAGCTTCAGTGCATGTCCCCTAGTCTTTATATTTTGATGGCATAAACAATCAATCTATGTTTACCTGTTCCACGCTATCATATCTCCCCTCTGCCGTCTCTTCTCCAGGTTAAAGAGCCCTCACCTTTTTAGCCTCTCCTCATAAGGGTATCCTACCATCCCCTTTACCATTTTGGTGGCTCTTCTTTGTATCTTTTCTAATAACACTATATCCTTTTTAAGATATGGCAACCAGAATTGCACACAATATTCAAGCTGTCCCTTTAAATAATGGTTTATGGACCTTTCCTTCAGGAATTTATTTTTATTTTATTTTATTTTATTTATTTACTGTCTCTTTTATACCGTGCTATTCAACATCAGTGCGATTTACATGAAACAGAATGACTAGCACAGTGCAGCAAGCTGATCTGTGTTTACAAAGAACAGGTACTGCAACTTGGATAAAACTGGGGTAACTATTTACATCTAGGCGACACGTTATGTCGTGTCAAAAGTAATCGTAGTCATGGATGGCTTGCGGGGTATGTTGCTGTGGCTGTACTAGATGGGGGAGGGGGCTATTGGAGCACTGTCTTCCGGGTAGTATTTGAGGAAGAGGTGGTGCTTTAATGCCTTCCTAAACTGGGTTAGGTCAGTGATTGCCCGGATGCTGGGTGGTAGGGTGTTCCAGCATCTGGGTGCACAGAATCTGAAAGCCCTTTTTGCTGTTGCATGGGTGCATTGGGTTATTTCGTTCGGGATTACCAGTGTTTTGACTGCTGTAGATCTTCTGGATCTATTGGGGGACATGGTTTGGATAAGATCTGTTAGTGATGTGGAGGAGAGCCCATTGATGGCCTTGAAAGTCAGCAGTAGGGTTTTGAAAGCGAGTCTGCCATGTATAGGGAGCCAGTGGAGGTGCTTCAGGATGGGCATAACATGATCGCTCCTAGAAGCCCCATGTAGAACTCTCGCCGTGGCATTCATCGCGAGTTGGAGCGGGTTCAGGGTGGATTGTGGGAGCCCTTGTAGGATTGCATTAGCGCAATCAAAGTGCGGTATAATCAATGCTTGATAGATTGTCCGGAAGTCGTCCGGCTCTAGTAGGAAGCGTAAGTGCCTGAGTGTTTGGATTTTGTGGTAAATTGCTCTTGCTATGTTGCTTATGTACACCTTCATGTCCAGTCATTGGTCTAACGTGACTCCAAGGTATCGGATTGTGGATTTGGTTTGTAGCTCTGCTTCCTTAACCTTTAAGTGGGGTGGCGGGGTGAAGTTTTGGTTCCCCGTAGTGAAAAGGACCTCTGTTTTCTTGTGCTGTATTCGGAGGTTTTGAGATTCGAGCCAGTTGGATACTGCGTCAAAGCAGTCTGTCAGTGGGGAGAGGTCCAGCTGCTCTGTTGAGAATGGCATGTAGAGCAGTACATCATCTGCATATATCAATCAGTTGACATTGAATGATCGGATGAGGTTACAGATGGGTTGCATGTATATGTTGAACATCAGGGTGGAGAGGGAGGATCCTTGTGGCACACCTTGCCTATGGTGGAAAGGTTTTGATGTTGAGACCCCAGATTGTATGTGCTGCCATCTGTCAGACAAGAATGACTTGCACCATTCTAGTGCTGTGTCACGGATACCCTTCTCCTTGAGGCGTCCCAGGAGGAGCTCGTGGCTTACTGAGTCAAAAGCAGCAGCTATATCCATGAAGATGAGGACAAACCCTTGACGGATGTTATCAATTCCAGCAATTAGGTTACTGTAGAGGGTGGTGAGGAGTGTTTCGATAGCATGGGACTCTCTAAATCTGTGTTGGCAGGGGTCCAGTGGAGCGGCTGTTTCAATGTGCACTTGTATTTGTCTTTGGACTTCTTTTTCAAATATCTTGGCCAGAAGTGGTATACTGGATATAGGTCTGTATGAGTCCACCTTCTGGGGGTCGAGCTTGCTGTTTTTCAGCAGAGGCCTGATGGACATATGTTTGAGGCATTGGGGGAACGAGCCTGTTGCGAAGGATAGGTCCATGAGCCTGGCTATGAATGGGCTGAAATCGCAGCGTAGCTCTTTTATCCAGAAGGCGGGGCAGGGGTCAGTTTGTGCCGTAATGGTGTTGATCGCAGCGATAGTGTCTTCTATGTACTTCTTGGGTGGAGTGGAGAAGATGGTCAGGGGAGTTAGGTAGGTTTGTTCATGTACGTTGGTGGGTGCTGAGGGCTTATTGGTCTGGCATAGCTTTGATTGCAGATAGTTCGCAAATTCTTGAGGGTGGATCTAGCTTGGTTGGTCAGGGGCTGGGTCCTTTGTTAGGTTCTTGACTAGATTAAACAAATCATGCGGTTTGTTTAGTGATCGTTTTAGGGTGTCTGTGTGGAATTGTCTGATTTTCTCTGTTATTGCTTCACGGTGTTTTATCAGGTGAAGGTTATATGCCCTCTGATCTTCTGTGGAGTGAGATCTACACCAGCGTCTTTCCAGCTTCCTTAGGAGGGTGAATGATGATCGCAGATCAGTGGAGTACCAGGCTGCGGTGGCTCGTTTCCTTGGAGGTTAGATGGTGGACGTTGGGTAATGGCACTGAGGTTATTATTCCAGTCGGAGACCAGAACATCGAGGTTGGGTGCTGTCGAGGCGAGGAGTGGGCAGGTTTTACTCAGAATAAAGTCTTTGTCGAATGGTCGGAACCTTCGAGGTGGTGCCCTGGTGGTGCTGCTCTGACTTCTGGTATTCTTCTGGCAGTTGTTGGGTAAGGGTATTTGCAATATGATTAGTTTGTGGTCCAACCAGGGTACTGCAGTAATGGACAGCATGGGGACGTGGGTTGAGTCAAATGTTGTCTGTGGGACGAATACCAGGTCTAATATGTTTCCTTTCACATGGGTAAGTTCACTGACTAGTTGCTTGTATCCTAGTTTCTCCAGGGCTTCGAGGAAGGCTGACGCCTGAGTATCTTGCAGGGCTGGCAGATTGAAGTCGCCTAGTACCCAGCTTGGTATGCAAGGGCTCCGGACATTGGAGGCAAGATCAATTATTTTTGCGAGGTCATCAGGGGAGGTTGATGGGGCTCTGTAGAGAAGGTTGATGGAGCAGTGCTTGTTTGCTATAGTGATTGTATCGAGGTGTGTTGTGCTAGTGGCATTAATCAGGTGGAAATGGAGGTCTGTCTTGTTGAGGACGAGTACTCCTCCCCCTCTTTTGTTGTCTCCAGGTGTGTATTGAGAAATCGGTGGGTAGGAGTTGGTTGAGGAGGACATTGTCATCACTGAATAGCCATGTCTCTGTGATCAGGAGTATATCGAGGTCATGGAGTGATATCAAGTCTGAGATAACTGGCCATTTCTTGCGGATTGAGCGAGCGTTTATGAGGGCACATTTTAGGTTTTGTGGGAGGGCACTTTCTTCTTGTTTGGCTTTCTTAGTATGTTGAAGTGTGACGTGTAGTAAGTGGGGGTGGAGCGTGTGGGTATCTTCCTTCGTCTTGTGGTAGGGAGCACTTGACCATCTCCTCCCATGGCTCAGTAGGATTGGTATGTGCTTGTGGGTAGGAGATAAGGCCGTAATGCTACTGAGCCATCTGGAGAGGAGGTAGCAGCCAATTATGGCAATGAGGGAGGGGGCCATTCTTGGTATCTACCCTGTTGTGTGTGGCCAAGGGATTCGTCTGGGCTGGCCGGTGAATAGAGAAGTAGTTTGAGCTATCATAGGCAGGTACACAGGTGTGCAGTTATAACAGGCAGGCAGGCAGGTACACAGGCTGAGCTAACCACAGGCAGGTAACACAGGTATGTAGTTACAACAGGCACATCATATACTATCATAGCCAGGTATCACCGGTACGCATCTGCAATAAACAACGTTTGTACTATCCCGGACAAGTATTGTAGGCACGCAGAGGTAGGTATTATGGGCACTGTTGGGTTCATTTAAGTATTGTCATTGGCTAGGTCCATGTGTTATATAAAGGCTTAGATTACCTATTTTGCTGAAGGAAGTTAAGCTCCGTTGAGGATTCGTCTGCGTTGAGGGGTGGTGATGACGTCCTTGCATTACGTTTGTTCGTGTCTCTGGAGCTTGTTCTGGTTGTGGGCCTGGTTTCTGTGGGATCACCGTGGGGGTCCTGTTAGTGGTCCACGCCTAAGGGCCATGCCAAAGGGCCCTCTGGCGAGGCCCTAAGGCGCGGGCCTGCCAGGCGTGGGTGCGCCGGACGGCGCTCCCTTTTATGGTCCTCTGGGCTGCCCGATTGGGCAGGCAGGCTTCTGGGTGGCTGCGGGCTGGCCTGCCCCGATTGGGCAGGCAGGCATCTGGGTGCCTGTGGGCTGGGCTGCCCCGATTGGACAGGCAGGCTTCTGGGCGGCTGCGGGCTGGGCTGCCCTGATTGGGCAGGCAGGCTTCTGGGCGGCTGCGCACTGGGCTGCCCCGATTGGGCAGGCAGGCTTCTGGGTGGCTGCGGGCTGGGCTGCCCCGATTGGGCAGGCAGGCTTCTGGGCAGCTGCGGGCTGGGCTGCCCCAATTGGGCAGGCAGGCGTCTGGGTGGCTGCGGGCTGGGCTGCCCCGATTGGGTAGGCAGGCTTCTGGGCAGTTGCGGGCTGGGCTGCCCGATTGGGCAGGCAGGCTTCTGGACAGCTGCGGGCTGGGCTGCCCCGATTGGGCAAGCAGGCTTCTGGGCGGCTGCGGGCTGGGCTGCCCCGATTGGGCAGGAAGGCTTCTGGGTGGCTGCAGGCTGGAGGAACTTGTCGAAACCTTTTTTAAACCCAGCTACACTAATAGCTTTACTACATCTTCTGGCAACAAATTCCAGAGCTTGATTACACGTTGAGTGATAACAATTTTCTCTTATTAGTGTTAAATAGGTTACCATGCAGCTTCATTGCATGTCCCCTAGTCTTTTTATATTCTGATTACGTAAGCAATCAATCTATGTTTACCCGTTCCACTCCATTCATTAATTTATCGACCTCTATCATATCTCCCCTCAGCCGTCTCTTTTCCAGGTTGAAGAGCCCTAACCTTTTTAGCCTCTTTTCATAGGAGTATCCTTCCATCCCCTTTACCATTTTGCTGGCATTATAATATCCTTTGTTTTATTCTCCATTCCTTTCCTTATGGTTCCTAACATTCTATTTGCTTTCTTGGCTGCTGCTGCACATTGGGTGGAGGGTTTCAACATGTTATTCACGATGATGCCTAAATCGTTTTCCTGGGTGGTGGTTCCTAATGTGGAACCTTGCATCATGTAACATAATTTGGGTTGTTCTTTCACAGGTGCATAACTTTGCACTTGTCCACTTTAAATTTCATCTGCCATTTGAACATCCAGTCTTCCAATTTATCAAGGTCCTCTTGCAATTTTTCACAATCCTCTTGGGTTTTAACAACTTTGAATAATTTTGTGTCATCTGCAAATCTGATTACCTCACTCATTATTGCCATTTCCAGGTCATTTACAAATATGTTAAAAAACAGCAGACCCAGCACAGATACCTGGGGTACACTATTAACCCAAATATGTTTAATGGACTTAGTTCACCTAAAGAAAATTTCATCTCAGGTCCTTAATGTATGCCTTATGAGGATAAACAGCTGCACCTGAGAGTGAATATAGGCACTTCCTTCCATTTCAGAGATTTAAGCATCTATAAAGCTATGATTATCCCAGGGGTGGGTGGGAGTTGGGGAGGGAGGGAGAGCGGGAAAGAAGCGTTATTAAAAGTTGGCTGCTACACAGTGCCCTGTCCTGTGCTTCTATGAAAAACTCTTACCAATTTCTTGGTTGATTCACACAGCCCTTGGTTTAATAGAAGGGGCCTTTTAAATTGCCCCTTTGAGCTGTCACTTGCTTTTAACACCTATTTAAGACAACTTCATAGATCGTTGAACTCCTAATTGGAAGAGCTCTTTGTAAAGGTCACTAGAAACCAGTTTATTTTTCTTTCAACTCAGAGACTATTCTACTTGTTTACTAGGCTATATTCTGATTTGATTTAAGTAAAAAAGCTCTCTAGAAACAAATTGCAAGATCCGAGGCAACATGATTTGATTTAAGTAAAAAAGCTCTCTAGAAACAAATTGCAGATCCGAGGCAACATGGTTTTACCGAAGGACGATCTTGCCAAACAAATCTGATTGAGTTCTTTGACTGGGTGACTAGAGAACTAGATCAGGGGCATGCAATGGATGTCATCTACCTGGATTTCAGCAAAGCCTTTGATACTGTCCCTCATAGGAGACTTATCAATAAACTCAGTAGTTTGGGGATGGGTCCCAAGGTGGTAAACTGGATCAGAAATTGGTTGACTGATAGGCAACAGAAGGTGATGGTAAATGGAGCTCACTCGGAGGAAAGGAAGGTGATTAGCGGGGTGCCCCAGGGTTCGGTCCTGGGCCCGGCACTGTTCCATGTATTTGTGACTGATATTGCTGAAAGACTGAATGGAAAGGTCTGTCTTTTTGCAGATGACACGAAAATTTGCAACAGAGTGGACTCCCCCGAGGGAGTGCTTAACATGAGAAAAAGATCTACAAAAGCTGGAAGAATGGTCTAATGCTTGGCAATTATGATTTAATGCAAAGAAGTGCAGAGTCATGCACTTGGGTAGCAGAAACCCAAGGGAAATGTACACGATAGGGGGCGAGAGGTTGGTGTGCACGGATCAGGAGAAAGACCTTGGTGTGATTATTTCTGTAGACCTCAAGGTGGCAAAACAGTGCGACAAGGCGGTGGCAAAAGGCAGGAGGATATTGGGCTGCATACGAAGAGGAATTACCAGCAGAAAGGAAGAGGTTCTAATGCCACTTTATAAGTCACTGGTGAGGCCTCACTTGGAATACTGTGTTCAGATTTGGAGACTGTATCTTGCAAAGGATGTAAAAAGAATGGAAACTGTTTAGAGGAAGGTGACCAAAATGATTTTGAGCCTGCATCAGAAGCCTTATGAGAAGAGACTTGAAGACCTAAATATATACACTTTGGAGGAGAGAGGGATAGGGGAGATATGATTCAGACCTTTAAATACTTAAAGAGAAATAATGAACAAACAAACCTCTTCCAAAGATGGGGAAGCTGTAAAGCGAGAGGGCATAACATGAAGCTGCAAGGTGGTAAACTGAAAGGCAATGTCAGGAAATACTTTTTCACTGAGAGGGTGGTGGATGCTTGGAATGCCCTCCCGATGGAGTTGGTGGGGGCAAATATAGTGACAGAATTCAAAATGGCATGGGACAGACACAATGGATCCATTTATAGCAGCAGAATAAAATCAAAATAAACTGAACCGTCTAACTTCTCAACAAATAGGGGTGTCCTTCATGGAGCGGTGGGTTCACCCCTAAACAAAGACATGGGGAGGGGTGGCCTGCACAGAGCGGAACCTACTCCTGCCATCTTACTCCGGCCATCTTACTGGGCAGACTAGATGGACCATACTGGTCTTTATCTGCCGTCATTTACTGTTACTATGTTACTATGTTAAATTTATTTCAGTAACTGTTTACTCTATTATACTGTCTAGGTTAAGCTATGCTCTGATTTGATTTAAATGAAAAGCTTTCCAGAAACAAATTTATTTCAAAGTCTATTTACTCTTATTTTATGTTCTATGCTCAGCTATACTCTACTTTGACTTAAATACAAAGCTCACTGGTGGAACTAAGAAATGACCGACTTAGCACAAACACTGAATTCTAAAAAACACAGATTTATCTGATTTCACCCCAAGAAGTCCCTTTTACCCCAAGATTTAGAGTTTATTCCAGATGATTATGCTCACAAGTGTAGATCTAGTTCCATTTGTAGCAGTCCCTTTTGGTAGTCCTTCAAGAGTTGTTAAGTAAATAAATAAAAGGAATGATGAACATTTGAATGCAGGACATGTTCCTTTTTTAGCAGAACCCTGCAGAGTATATTACCCATGTCAGAAATCCCAAGGTCACAGACAAGCTGGTCCATCACCAGAGTAGCTTTGGCAGGAACTGGTAACTCGTTCTCAGGCAAAGCAGTTACAGCTGTGATTAATTTATTTAATAAGCACCTCACAAAGGCACAAATAAACAGTGTCAAAGTGCTGTCTTTTGTACTGATTCATTTAGAGTTTATATAGAATTACATGAATTTGTTCATAAATTACAAGTGGATTCATTTTTTGCTTATCAGTCAAATGAAATTAGTGATGTCATTGCTGCATAAGAAATCTCGATGGACCTCTCCAAGCCTAATGGATGCAGTCATTGCAACTTTTCAGAATTTAATTTTTAAAATTTAGAATGCATTGGAAAAGATTCTCATGCAGGGTTTCTCTAATCCAGAGGTACTCAAATCCAGTCCTGGAGGGCCGCAAACCAGTCAGGTTTTCGGGATATCCCTAATGAATATGCATGAGATATATTTGCATGCACTGCCTCCATTGTATTTGAATCTATCTCATGCATATTCATTAGGGATATCCCGAAAACCTGACTGGTTTGCGGCCCTCCAGGACTGGATTTGAGTACTTCTGCTCTAATCTAACTTGGGATGAGAGACAGGCATTACATCAATTATCAAGAAATTCTCCTTGGGTAATTAAGCCCGTGGATAAGGCCAATAGAATAGTTATCTAAGCGAGTATTAGACAAAGGAGGCTCTCCGACAATTATCAGATCAAAAGTATTATCATGTTATCAGGTGAATTTACAATAAGTACATGATGCTAATGAAACAGATGACCTAGATTGTAGATTCAGCAGGGAATCAATAATTTTTACCATGTAAGGAGATAGATTACTTGAAAGTTGCTCACCCTAGACTTCCTATTTTTATCAGCATACCAAAGATACTGTACATAAATCTTTAATTAATCCGCCTGGGCGTCCCATTGTGGCAGGAATTGGCTCTGTATTAGAACTTCTATCTAATTTTGTGTATTTCTTTTTAAACTTTTTATAGCAATTAGTCTATCTCATTTGCAAGATACTCCTCTTTTTTTTTTTTAGAGAATTGGCAGAGATAAATAGTGTTACAGAGGATATGTTTTTAGTAATACCTGATGTGGACTCTTTATACACAAATGTCCATCCGAAGAAAGTGTTAGATCAACAACGTCAGCCTCATAGAGTCCAAATCATCTTTCATCTTAGAATTGGCATCTATAATATTATGTAACAACTATTTTCAGTTTGATGATATTTTTTATCATCAGATTCATGGCACTATCATGAGGGCTATGATGGCGCCATCAGTGGTGAATCTTTATTTTACAGCCTTTGAATAACATGTTTTGTATTCTTCACAATGATGGCAGATGTTTGTAAAAAGGTATAGCCATATAGATGATATTCTCTTCGTTTGGTCTTCAACAATAGATGAATTGGTGTAGAAGATGGAAGGGAGCTCTGCAGTGGATTGGGCCCTAGAGTCCTTGATCAGGATTTTGGAAAGTGGGAAATCAGGTCACCTGGAAATTATTTGGTTACTGGGGAAGATTGGGTTCTCAATAACTTATTTTGGATATCTATGGTCTAATTATGCACTTGGGGTTGAAAGGAGAGATCAGAAGCCTCATTGAGATTCACATTACTGAAGCCAACAATACTGATATATTACTAGCGACAATAACACAGCCATGTAATTTTTTGGTTTTAATGCCCCTTAAAAAGTTAGGCATTAAGGAGGATGTTTACAAAAGTGCATTAAGCAGTTAGTATGGGTTTTATCAAATGCTAAGCATTAGTGAGGGCCCACGCACTAGCTGCCGCATACTAAAAACAGCTGTGTGGTAAAAATCCCACACTAACTGCTTAGCTCATTGTGGATTGGGAGCTGGTTGGGGTATGGGCAAAAAAATGGGCATGAGCAACACAGCATGTGGTATGTCAAGGATGCCAATAGCATGGGTGCACTTAATGAAGCTGCTCTACAGGCAGCAGGTAGCACAGACAAGGTCCAAATTCAAATTAAAAACCCCAATGAAACAAAGAACCTCCTGACACCTCAAATGACATCTCCCACCTCTCTGATTGCACTCCTGACACGCTTGAGGACATTTCCCACCCCTCCAATAGCATCTTCCGAAGGGATGGGCTTCACCTTAATTGGTATGGAACCAGGCTGCTGGCATTAACTTTTAAAAAGGAGATAGAGCAGCTTTTAAACTAGATCATAGGGAAAGGCCGAAAGTCACCCAAGAATTCATGGTTCGGAACAATGTATCCTTGAAGGATACAACCAAAAAAATGAGCACATCAGCAGAGAGGTTCCAATAAAGACAAAGGTAGCCCAAATGCCCTTGAGTACAGAGCAGACAGAGCTTAAAGATTCCAAATTACCCCTGTCTACAATACAGTACAATGTGTGCCTTTGAGTCAGTCCTGACTCCTGGTGACCCAGAAGCTCCTGGGTTTTCTTAGCAATGTCACTGGAAGTAGATTGCCAGGCCTTTCTTCCAAGGCAATGGAGGGTTAAGTGACTTGCCCAAGACCACAAGGAGTACTAGTGAGAATTGATCCCTGGTTGTCTGGTTACCAAGCCAGTGTTCTAATCACTAGGCTACTCCTCCACTCCACCCCTGTCTACTGATAAACAGATTAATATGAATAAAATACAGTCTCTAAAATGCTTGTATACAAATGCTAGAAACCTAAAAAATAAGATGGGAGAGTTAGAATATATAGCACTAAATGAGAAGTTAGATATGATTGGTATGTCAGAGACATGGTGGAAGGAGGACAACCAGTGGTATACTGTGTTACATTGGTACAAACTATATCGTAATGATAGAGCTGATCAAATTGATGGAGGGGTTGTGCTCTATGTTACAGAGGGCATTGAGTCACAAAGAATTAAAGTTCTACAGGAAACAAAATTCTCCATAGAATCTCTATGGATTGAAATTCCATGTAAAAAGCGGAAGGTGATGGTGGTGTATTATCGACCGCCTGGCCAGAATGAACAAATGGATGATGAAATGCTCAAAGAAATCAGGGAAGCTAACGAACGTTACAGAACGGTAATAATCATGGATAATTTCAATAACCCTGGTATTGACTGGGTCAGTATCACGACAGGACATGCTAGGGAGATGAAGTTTCTAGATTAAATAAACGACTACTTCTTGGAGCAGCTGGTTCATGAACCAACCAGAGGGGAAGCCATTTTGGACTTAGTCCTTAGTGGAACACCAGATCAGGTGCAAGAGATAAGGGTGTTGGGGCCACTTGGCAATAGTGATCATAGCATGATCGCGTTTGATTTAAGTAATGGAGGAGGGATGGTAACGAAATCCAAAGTACTACCTTTTAACTTTTGAAAGGGAGATTATGATAAGATGAGGATAATAGTTAAGAAAAAACTAAAAGGAGCAGTTGCAAAGGTTAAAGATTTACATCAAGCTTGGGTATTGTTTAAAAATACTATCTTGGAAGCCCAGACCAGCTGTATTCCACACTTTAAGAAAAGTGGAAGGAAGTCCAAAAAACTGCCAGCATGGTTTAAAGGTGAGGTCAGAGAGGCTGCTGTTGCCAAAAAAGCATCTTTCAGGAAGTGGAAAAAAGAGCCAAATGACGAAAACTGGAAACAGCACAAGCACTGGCAGGTTAAATGCAAGGCACTGATAAGGCAGGCAAAGAGAGTTTGAGAAGAAACTTGCTGTGGAAGCAAAAACACATAATAAAGACTTTTTCAAGTACATTCGTAGCAAAAAACCTGTGAGAGAGTCAGTTGGACGATTAGATGATAGAGGGGCAAAAGGGGCAGTAAGAGGGGACAAGGCTATAGCGGAGAGACTGAATGAATTCTTTGCTTCGTTCTTTACTGAGGAAGATGTAGGGATGTTACCCATGACTGAAGTGGTATTTAAAGGTGATACTGCAGAAGAATTGAAAGATATATCGCTACACCGGGAAGATGTATTACAACTATTTGATAAACTGAAGAGTAGCAAATTACCTGGACCGGATGGTATTTATCCAAGGGTGTTGAAAGAACTGAAATATGAGATTGCAGACCTGTTATTAATGCCTAACTTTTTAAGGGGCATTAAAACCAAAAAATTACATGGCTGTGTTATTGTCGCTAGTAATATATCAGTATTGTTGGCTTCAGTAATGTGAATCTCAATGAGGCTTCTGATCTCTCCTTTCAACCCCAAGTACATAATTAGACCATAGATATCTAAAATAAGTTATTGTGAACTATCAATAAATCATCTGTAATACCTGAAGATTGAAGGATCGCCAATTTTTAAAAAGGGTTCCAGGGGTGATCTGGGAAACTACAGACAGGTGAGCCTGATATCAGTACGGGGAAAATGGTAGAAACCATCATAAAGAACAAAATTAGTGAACATGTAGATAGTCATGGCCTAATGGGAGACAGCCAACATGGCTTTAGACAAGCAAGATCCTGTTTTACTAATCTGTTATGTTTTTTTTTAAGGAGTGAATAAACAGGTGGACAAAGGTGAGTCAGTTGATATAGTGTATCTGGACTTTCAGAAAGCCTTTGACAAGGTCCCTCATCAGAGACTTTTGGCAAAACTAAAAAGTCATGGGATAGGAGGTAATGTATTATTGTGGATCAGGAACTGGTTAAAAGATAGAAAGCAGAGGGTAGGGCTAAATGGCCAATTTTCCCAATGGAGAAAGTTGAATAGTGGAGTATCTCAGGGATCTGTGCTGGGTCCGCTGCTTTTTGAGATATTCATAAATGACCTGGAAAAGGGAATAACGAGTGAGGTTATCAAATTTGCAGATGACACAAGTTTATTTAAAGTTCTTAAAACCCAAGAGGATTGTGGAAAATTGCAAGAGGATCTTGATAAATTGGAAGACTGGGCATCCAAATGGCAGATGAAATTTAATGTGGACAAGTGCCAAGTGATTCACCTAGGAAAGAACAACCTAAACTATGGTTACACAATGCAAGGTTCCACATTGGGAACCACTACCCAGGAAAAAGGTTTAGGAGTCATCGTGGATAACATGTTAAAACCCTCTGCCCAATGTGCAGCGGCAGCCAAGAAAGCAAATAGAATGCTAGGTATCATAAGGAAAGGAATGGAAAATAAACAAAGGACATTATAATGCCTCTGTATCGTTCCATGATGTGACCACACCTTGAACATTGTGTGCAATTCTGGTCGCCGTATCTTAAAAAAAAGATATAGTGTTATTAGAAAAGGTACAGAGAAGAGCCATCAAAATGGTAAAGGGATGGAAGGATATCCCTATAAGGAAAGGCTTAAAAGGTTAGGGCTCTTCAACTTGGAAAAGAGAAGGTTGAGTGGAGATGTGCTAGAGGTCTATAAATTAATGAATGGAGTGGAACAGGTAAACGTTTGTTGATTGTTTACATCATCAGAATATAAAAAGAGTAGGGGACATGCAATGAAGCTACAGGGTAACGTATTTAAAACTAATAATAGAAAATATTTTTTTCACTCAACGTGTAATCAAACTCTGGAATTTGTTTCCTGGGGATGTAGTAAGAGCTGGGTTTAAAAAAGGTTTGGACAAGTTCCTGGAGGAAAGGTCTATAAACCATTATTAAAAGGGACTCAGGATATCACTGCTTGACCCAATGCAAGCATTGAGAAACCTGTGTCTTTTGGGGAAACTGCTAGGTACTTGTGACTTGGATTGGCCACTGTTGGAAACAGGATACTGGGCTTGATGGACCTTGGTCTGACCCAGTATAGCATATCTTATGTTCGTATGTTCTTATCTTCCTCAGCAGAGTACGCCCAATCATCAATCTCCTCCAAGAGGACTCATGCAACAACACACTCTCCTCCATCATGAGCTTCCAACCCATCCGTTACCCCTTTAAGAGCACCACCTGACCTTCAAACCCCCTGATTCTCCCCCTGGCTCTTACCAGGGGTATCCCTGGTGGTATAGTATTAGGGAAGAAGTGATTCCCCTATGCTTCAACACCCTTTCCACCTGGATTCAAACTAAAATTACCACTAGGGATCAGAGTCATGATTCAGAACCTGGGCAGCCACAGGGAGGGAGTGTAGGGGGATTGTTTCTACCCCAACACTATATTACCAGGGATACCATGAGGATCAGGGCACAAGGGTGGCAAGAGGCTCAGATGGTCCTTGTCAGAGGCTGGGGTGGATGAGGGAAGATCATGCTGAAGGGGGTGTGTTGTTGGAGGTCCACTTAGGGGGTGAGGGTTGTTAATGGGGGAGGTGCTATGCTGAGGGGTGCTATTGGAGATGAGAGATGTCATTGGGGGTGTCAGGAGTTCATTGAGACATAGGAGAAGTCTTTGGGAGTGAGGAAAGTAGCAGGAAACTGCATTAAAAATTGTGGTGTTGTAATTGGTTAAAACAAGAGCCTGTGGTTAGTATATCGGCAAATAAGAACATAAGAACATAAGATATGCCATACTGGGTCAGACCAAGGTCCATCAAGCCCAGTATTCTGTTTCCAACAGTGGCCAATCTAGGTCATATGTACCTAGCAGTTTCCCCAAGAGACACAAGTTCCACAATGCTTGTACTGGGTCAAGCATTGATATCTTCGGTCACTTCTTAATAATGGTTTATGGACCTTTCCTCCAGGAACTTGTCCAAACCTTTTTTAAACCCAGCTACACTAACAGCCTTTACTACATCCTCCGGTAACAAATTCCAGAGTTTGATTACACGTTGAGTGAAAAAATATTTTCTTTTATTAGTCTTAAATAGTTTACCCTGTAGCTTCATTGCATGTCCCCTAGTCTTTCCATATTCTGATAAGGTAAACAATCGATCTACGTTTACCCGTTCCACTCCGTTCATTAATTTATAGACTTCTATCATATCTCCCCTCAGCCGTCTCTTTTCCAGGTTAAAGAGCCCTAACCTTTTTAGCCTTTCTTCATAGGAGTATCCTTCTAACCCCTTTACGATTTTGGTGGCTCTTCTCTGTACCTTTTTTAAAATCGCTATATCCTTTTTAAGATACGGCGACCAGAATTGCACACAATATTCAAGGTGCGGTCTCACCACGGAACGATATAGAGGCATTATAATATCTTTTGTTTTATTTTCTATTCCTTTCCTTATCATACCTAGCATTCTATTTGCTCTCTTGGCCGCCGCTGCACACTGGGCCGAGGGTTTTATCATGGTATCCACAATGACGCCTAAATCATTTTCCTGGGTGGTGGTTCCTAATGTGGAACCTTGCATCGTGTAACCATAGTTTGGGTTGTTCTTCCCTAGGTGCATAACCTTGCACTTGTCCACATTAAATTTCATCTGCCATTTTGATGCCCAGTCTTCCAATTTATCAAGATCCTCTTGCAATTTTTCACAATCCTCTTGGGTTTTAACAACTTTAAATAGTTTTGTGTCATCTGCAAATTTGATAACCTCACTCGTTATTCCACTTTCCAGGTCATTTATGAATTTGTCAAAAAGCAGCGGACCCAGCACAGATCCCTGAAGTACACCACTATTCACCTTTCTCCATTGGGTAAATTGGCCATTTAGCCCTACCCTCTGCTTTCTATCTTTTAACCAGTTCCTGATCCACAATAGTACACTGCCTCCTATCCCATGACTCTTTAGTTTCGCCAAAAGTCTCTGATGAGGGACCTTGTCAAAGGCTTTCTGAAAGTTCAGATACACAATATCAACCGACTCACCTTTGTCCACCTGTTTATTCACTCCTTCAAAAAAACATAACAGATTAGTAAGACAAGATCTTCCTTGTCTAAAGCCATGTTGGCTGTCTCCCATTAGGTTGTGACTATCTACATGCTGAGTAATTTTATTCTTTATGATGGTTTCTACCATTTTTCCCGGTACTGACGTTAGGCTCACCGGTCTGTAGTTTCCCGGATCACCCCTGGAACCCTTTTTAAAAATTAGTGTTACATTGGCGATCCTCCAATCTTCAGGTATTAGAGATGATTTTAATGATAGTTCACAGATTACTGATAGCAGTTCTGCAATCTCATATTTCAGTTCTTTCAACACCCTTGGATGTGTACCATCCAGCCCAGGTGATTTGCTACTTTTGAGGCTTTCTTAACCAGGGCTCCACACATCAAACAGTAAGTGAGGTTTTGAGGGTTTCTTTGTTTGGTGTTTTTTGTTACATTGCTAGCTCTCTGACTGGGAGCTCTTAAAAGGGTTTTGTGTATATTTTTTTAAAGCAAGGTTAAATTCATTTTTGCTGTTTTAGGGGAATCTGTACTTGAGCACAGTAGTATTGCTGAACTCTGTAACCACCTCAGGTTCAGGAACTGCTAACACCTAATCAGGTGTTAGTTCCCTCCCTACCCACCCCGACTCCACCCACCCCTAGTGAGCAGTCTTGCTTTATAGGGCACCTCCCCCTTTATCAAATCACAGTGAATTGGACCAGCACATTTTGAATATAATTAAAGAGCTTTAACTGCTTTTTCTCTGAAAGGACAGCTGCGAAACCAGCTGGTACTTCGTAGATCTCTCTCTTTTGCTTTAACAGATACCTAAGCTCCACAAACAGAACAATGGCTGGGAAAAATCGTATTGCTAAAGCTGTTGCCCCCGTTACAGCTTCTGCCTCGGTCCAGACAGAGGCCCTATTGCCAGTTGAAGAACCAGTTCCATGTGCAGGGTGCCTGCATGCTGAAGCTCTGAGGAAACAAGTGGAGGAACTCAGAGAGGAGGTGGCGAGGCTGAGGAGCATTCAAGACAGTGAGAAGTACATTGATGAGATGCTGCTTGCAGCAACCAGGCTCTCCAGCACAGGAGAAGATGGGTGTCAACAGAATGTCGATGGTTGGACAAAAGTCACCAGAGCCTGCAAAATCACCAATCCAACTTCTCCAGCCCTTGAATTGAAGAACCATTATGCAGCCCTGGAAGTGGAGGAGGTGAAAGCATCCCTGGAAAGGGAAGAACCAGAGTTCAAGTACCCCATAGTTGCAGAATCAGTGACCAGAAGGAAACGAAGGGTAGTGGTGGTTGGAGACTCTCTTCTGAGGGGTACTGAGGCGTCCATCTGCCGACCAGACTTGATGTCCAGAGAGGTATGCTGTCTGCCTGGTGCCAGGATCCAAAATGTTACCGAGAATTTGCCGAGACTCATCAAGCCCACTGACTATTACCCAATGTTGCTAATCCATGTTGGAACAAATGATACTGCCAGGTATACCTCGGAACGTATCAAAAGTGACTTCATGGCTCTGGGACAGAGGGTGAAGCAGGTAGGTGCACAGGTGGTGTTCTCTTCAATCCTCCCTGTTGAGGGTAAAGGCCAAGGCAGAGAGGCTCGCATCCTGGAGATTAATGCATGGCTGCGTGGATGGTGTCTTCGAGAGCGTTTTGGTTTCCTAGACCATGGGATGCTGTTCCAAGGGTTGCAGAGCAGAGATGGCATCCATCTGTCCAAGAAAGGTCAACACATCTTTGGTAGTAGACTGGCTAATCTACTGAAGAGGGCTTTAAACTAGATTCGTTGGGGATGGGTGAAGAAAGCCCCCAGGTAAGTGAAAGCCCCCAGGTAAGTGATACATTAAATACCTTTATGGAAATGGGTAACAGGGGTAACATATGGAAAGCAGTGTGTATTAATGCCCGTAGCATGGGAAATAAGATCTCTGAAGTTGAAGCTTTGGTGGGAGTGGCTGACTTAGATTTAGTGGCAGTTACAGAAACATGGTTCACAGAAAACCATGACTGGGATGTAACCATACCTGGCTATACTTTATTCAGAAAGGACAGGGTAGGAAGAAGGGGAGGAGGAGTGGCACTATATGTAAAAACTACTATTAAAGCTTTGGAATTACAGAGCTTAAAAGGGAGAGAGGAGGCATTGTGGGTTAAACTAGAAAGAGGGAAAGAGAAATCTATTTGCATTGGTGTGATATACAGACCTCCCTCACAAGAGGAAGAGGTGGACAGAGAGTTAATTGAAGACATACGCAGCATTGCTAGGAAAGGGGAAGTGCTACTGCTAGGAGATTTCAATATGCCAGATGTTGATTGGCACTTTCCTGCTGCAGTATCATCTAGGAGTAAGGAGATCCTGGATTCTCTACAGGGAGAACTATTCAGGCAATTGGTAACAGACCCCACACGTGAAGGGGCCATACTGGACTTGGTGCTTACCAATGGTGAAAGTGTTTCTGATGTTGTAGTGGGAGATCATTTTGCATCCAGTGATCACCAGATGGTGTGGTTCAGTATTAGGACTAGGGCTGTTAGAATCCATTCCAAGGTAAAGATCTTAGACTTTAGGAAGACTAACTTTGCGAAGATGGGCCAATACCTCAGGGAGTCATTAGTGGGATGGGAACAGCTGGGGGATGTAGAACAACAGTGGGCAAAACTGAAAGGGGGTATTTTAAAGGCAACCAACCTTTTTGTTAAAATGGTAAATAAAGGCAAAAGGAACAGGAGACCGCTATGGTTTTCGAAGGAAGTAGCTGAAAAAGTGAAGAAAAAGAGGGAGGCCTTCATGAAATACAAGAGATCACAGAGAAAGGAAGACAGGCATCTGTATTTGGAAAAACTTAGAGAAGCTAGCAAAGTAGTCAAGAAGGCAAAGATTCAAAAGGAGGAGGAAATAGCCAATGCAATAAAATGGGGAGATAAGACATTTTTCAGATATATTAGTGAGAAGAGGAAGGGCAAAAGTGGTATTGTCAGACTCAAGGGTACAGGGGGGGAATATGTAGAAGCTGATAAGGATAAAGCAGAATTGCTTAACAAATATTTTTGTTCTGTGTTCACAGATGAAGAACCAGGAGCAGGACCTCAGAAAACACCCACAAATAAGAACAGAAGCGAGGGACATCTTGAACAATTTTCAGAAGACTGTGTTCGTGAGAAACTAGCTCAACTTAAAGTAGACAAAGCGATGGGACCAGATGGGATACACCCTAGAATACTGAGGGAACTTGGGGACGTTCTAGCAACTCCACTGACTGACCTTTTCAATGCCTCGTTGGAGTCGGGAGTGGTGCCAAAGGACTGGAGAGAGGCTCATGTGGTGCCTTTACACAAAAGCGGAAGTAAGGATGTGGTTGAAAACTACAGGCCGGTTAGTTTAACTTCAGTGGTGAGTAAATTATTGGAAACGTTGTTGAAAGAGAAAATAGTGAGGTTTCTGGAGTCCAGCGGATTACAGGATCCGAGGCAGCATGGATTCACCAGAGGCAGGTCTTGTCAGACAAATCTGATTGATTTCTTTGACTGGGTGACCAGGGAGTTGGACCGAGGGAGAGCTCTAGATGTGGTGTATTTAGATTTCAGTAAAGCCTTTGACACTGTTCCTCACAGGCGACTTATAAACAAACTGAGCACCCTAGGGATGGACCCTAAAGTTACTGCTTGGGTTAGAAATTGGTTGGGTGGGAGGCGACAAAGAGTACAAGTAAATGGAGCTCACTCTGAGGAGAAGGATGTTACCAGTGGTGTGCCCCAGGGATCTGTCCTTGGTCCGATTCTTTTTAACATCTTTGTTAGTGATATAGCGGAAGGGCTGTCGGGTAAGGTTTGCCTCTTTGCGGATGATACCAAAATCTGCAATAAAGTAGACACCCAGGAAGGTGTAGATAACATGAGGAGAGATCTAGCTAAGCTTGAAGAATGGTCTAGAATTTGGCAGCTGGGATTTAATGTTAAAAAATGTAAGGTCATGCATTTTGGCTGCAGCAATCCAAGGGAGCAATACAGCATAGGAGGTGAAGTACTTTTGTCCACTAAAGAAGAGCGGGACCTAGGCGTAGTTGTGTCCGATGATCTTAAAGTAGCTAAAAAGGTAGAAAAGGCGACGGCAAAAGCTAGAAGGATGCTTGGGTGCATACGGAGAGGAATGGCTAGCAGAAAAAAGGAGGTGATAATGCCTCTGTATAAGTCTTTGGTGCGACCTCATTTGGAGTATGGTGTGCAATTCTGGAGACCGCACCTTCAAAAGGATGTGAACAGGATGGAGTCGGTGCAGAGGGTTGCTACTAAGATGATTAGTAGTCTTCATTATAAAGCATATGAGGACAGACTTAAGGATCTTAATATGTACACCTTAGAGGAAAGGCGGGATAGAGGTGATATGATTGAGATGTTTAAATACCTCCGTGGCATAAATGTTCAGGGAGAGAGCCTCTTTCAATTGAAAGTAAGTTCTGCGACGAGGGGACATGGGATGAGGGTGAAGGGAGATAGATTCAGGAGTGATATGCGGAAATATTTCTTTACGGAAAGAGTAGTGGATCCGTGGAATAGTCTCCCAGTGGAGGTGGGAGAGATGAGGACAGTAACTGAATTCAAAAAAGCATGGGACCAACACAGAGGATCTCTAAAGGTAAAAAGTGGACTGTTGTAGTTGTTGTTATGGAAGGACAGACTAGATGGGCCTTGTGGTCTTTTTCTGTCATCATGTTTCTATGTTTCTATCTAATAGTTGGAAGACATCTTCCCGATGTATCGATATTTCCTTCAATTCTTCCGCACCTTTAAATACCACTTCAGTCATGGGTAACATCCCTACATCTTCCTCAGTAAAGACCGAAGCAAAGAATTCATTCAGTCTCTCCGCTATCGCCTTGTCGCCTCTTAGTGCTCCTTTAACCCCTTTATCATCTAATGGACCAACTGACTCTCTCACAGGTTTTTTGCTACGAATGTACTTGAAAATGTCTTTATTTCGCGTTTTTGCTTCCGCAGCAAGCTTCTTCTCAAATTCTCTCTTTGCCTGCCTTATCAATGCCTTGCATTTGACTTGCTAGTGCTTGTGCTGTTTCCAGGTTTTGTCGTTTGGCTCTTTTTTCCATTTCCTGAAAGATGCTTTTTTGGCAACAACAGCCTCTCTGACCTCACCTTTAAACCATGCTGGCAGTTTTTTGGACTTCCTTCCACTTTTCTTAAAGCATGGAATACAGCTGGTCTGGGCTTCCAAGATAGTATTTTTCAACAACACCCAAGCTTGATGTCCGTCTTTAACCTTCGCAAAGCTTGATGTACGTCTTTAACCTTCGCAAATAGTGGGCTAAGAGATTATTTTCATACATATAGGGCCACTTATGTGTGCAAATGACTAAAATACTGGTATTTATGCACATTCTTAGCAGCAAGAAATAGATGTCTGCCCTGTGCATTAAATATTGGGCATGTGCTGATCACGCACCCAGCATTTACCCCACAGGCTTTCAACTTACGATATGTTAATTTTTGCTACAAAGGTAAAGTGACCAACCATCTCATACTATAGCAGACAGTCCTGAATTTTAAGGCTTTGTACTGTCGCCAACCTCCCCCTGGTGGCCGGTGGCTGAACAGGAAGATTGGGCATATAGTTAATTTTAGGAGAGGAGTGTTTTTAAGGCCAGGTGCAGCCTGGTCAATGTAGTCCTGCCCCTGGTGCAAATAAGTTATGTAAGCCAAATGGAGGGAGAATAAGGCTTTTATTTCCCTTTTCTCAAAAAGATTTGTTGGGCTACAAAAATTAAGGAAAGTCCTTCTTTTCAGGCATAAACCAAACTCAAGGTACAAAGTAAACTGTTATAATCTTCACAGGAGTAGAAAGGAAATTAACCAAGGATTCTTTCAACATTGGAGTAAATTACAAGTCTGAACATTCTTCTTTCATTCAGCACAAATATGAAAATTTCTTAAGGTAATATCTGTATGGCTCACAGTTCCAGCAGTGATTCCAAATCACAACACACATTGAACAATCCATCAATTCCTCCTGAGATGAGGAAATAGTGTCTATAAGCTCTACTTGCATCGGTTCTAAATCACTATTATCTTCTTCTGAGCTGGGGCTTTCTCTGGCTGTTATCAGTGGCCAGTCCCTATTTCTGTTCCCTTGTTTTCCATACAGTTGTTCTAAGGTTCTTAAATGAGCGTGGCCTGTTTTACTGCCTCTATATCTTGGCTGGTGAAACTCTGGCCTGCTTTCTCTTCTTTTAAACTGGGCATCGGTTTTATAAGGGCTTCTAGCAGCTGAGCCTTTCCTCATGAATAAAGAATCATCATACCTTGGTTTCCTGTAATAGGCATAGCTGGAAGTGTCCTCCTCAGGTATTTCCCTTAGGACCCAGTCTCTCTGGCAATCTTTCTCTTGAAAGCTTCTGGTACCTTTCAATCTGGTCTCCGGGCTTTCTGGCAAGCGTAGGCCTCTCTCCAAGCCTGGCTTCCTGCTTCTTAGCTCTTTACCTCTGGAGTTTCTGGCTACCACGACTTCCACAGGACTGACTCTCCTCCATCTGTCTTTCTCTGGGAACTCTGGTTCTCTTCCAGTTCCTGCAGCCGTGCCACTAGTCCTGGTTCCACTGCACCTTTTCTCAGCAGTGCTCTCCTTTCCGGTGCTACTCTGCTCTCCGGTGCTGCTCTGCTCTCCGGTGCTGCTCCGCCCTCCGGTGCTGCTCTGCCTTCTGTCTCCAGCCTCTCGCTTATAAAGGTCTTCTGCCTTTGAGCTTCTCGGGCTAGTTCTCAGATGCTGCTGATTAGCTAGGTGTGTTCACTCAGCCTCTGTAAGTGCACGCCTGCTCCCTCTAGCTGTTTTTCTAGGCGATTGCATTCTCTGCACCTCCTTTGTTTTGGGACAGACAGCTTCTTTTCCTATGTCCTCATTTTTAATAGCTCCTGCTCTATGACAGTACCTGGAATTGCATGGGATGCCTATATGTCCCCTATTTTAAAACATGGGTCCTACTCCTACTCTCTTCCACATCGTCCCAGTAGACTTCTCCACTCCAGCTGAAATTTTCAAAGTGAAACTCTATTTATATGAGACTATTTCTATCAGAGACACAGAAACATATACATATGCATGCACTCTGTTGTACTTCAGTCACACTCACAAGCCCATGCATTCATCCCCCCCCCCCCAAAAAAAAAAAATCTGGTACACACTAGTACTTTTCAGACAGATTCTGTCTCTGACTGTCTACTGGTACTGTGTTGCTTCTGCACTCTTCTACTTCAATGCCCTTAGTTCTTGATTTTGCTATTTCTCAGCCTGCAATAGCCTCCTCATACTTTACCCCATTCCTCTTACATTTCTACCCTTTCTCAGCAACTGCATTCACCCTTACCAAGAAACCCACTTATTCCACCGACTTTCTCCTAGACCCTGTGCAGAAAATCAGCCCATCCTTCCTGTGACTAGTGCAGCCTTTCCATTGGCTGGAACCTACTATTTACTCTGCATAATGAGGGGGAGCAGTGGTGAGCTGTAGAGTTAAATTCTAAAAAATACCCAGACAATTTAGACATCATTCTGACTTAGACAGCTACTTTACAAAGTTGTAGAATCCTAAAATAATTTAGATCGTTGGCAATCCTAAACTCCTGAGCCCTCAGCACATCTGACAAATCTGGCTCTGTTTCCTCCCTAGAGCCCTAGCAACCATCAGTCAGACAAAGTTAGCCAATAGGCTGCAGCAGTCACAGCCAGCCAATAAGTAGCTGGGGAAGGTGGAAGCAGTAGCTAGGATGCAGAATTTTTTTTTATGTTTGCCAGGTTCCAGTGCTCTAACTGAAAGGTGCTTTTCAATCATGAATAAAGTGTGGTTTACAGAAAAAAAAGCAATTGCATGTAGAGACTCTCAAGTGCCTGATTGCTAAAATGTCTAATGATTGTAAAGTACAATTTTCAGTTGAGTTGCCCAGAATGTTTTAATTATCTTAGTGGAAATGTTGCTATTTTGAAGAAAATTCTTTCTGTAGAAAAGTACAATAAGTAGGCCTGATTGGAACATTTATAGGTAAAGTTATAAACCTAGCCTACTGATTAAAATTTCGGGCTAAAATTAAAATTGTAATTATAAACATATTGCTTATTTTCCTTAACTTTAACCCCCCCCCCCCCTGATTGAGTATCCTGTATTTGAACTTAGAAAAGATGGTCAGATTAACTAAAGCACAGTAAGAACAAAAAAATACCGCACTTTAGTAAACAGAACCCTATATATAGTCTTTGCACCAAAATCAAAATCAAGTGTTAAGACCTGACTTTAAAACACTGTCATAAAGATGCCTCTTTCCAGGCTTGGGACTAAATTCCATAATGGGCCTGATACTTGAGTTGGGCAGGCTATGCACCACAGCAACGCACAGCCTGCCCACCGACCCACCTAACCTGGATTTTCACTTCCACACTGGTAGAAGTGAAAATCTGCGTTAGCCCAGACACACCGGCAGCCGCAGAGACTACACAGGTAGCAGCGATTTTCATTGCTACCTGCATAGCCTCTGCATCTTAAAGGTTTTTTCTCGCCTATCTTTAAGGCGCAGAGGGCTGTGCAGCTAGCAATGAAATTGCTGCACCCATGAAGCCCTTTCCTCCGCCCCCACTCCACCCCAGAATGCCTCTAACATGCCCCGATGTTATGCGGATGGCATCGGGGCATGTTAGGGACTTGGGATTTTCGAAGGGCACTACCTGTGTAGGTGCCCTTCGAAAATCCCGATTAAGGACTTTACATTGGTTTACTAAGGAAGTTACCCATGTAAAGGCCTTCGAATATTGGGCCTTTTACTAATACAGTTAAACAGAGACATATTTTATGTGAAGCACCATTCCCACCAAAGTTCAAATATACTCTCCCCAAAATGAATGGAATTTCAGAAAACACAGGGAAAATATGGGGGAAATGACATTTATATATTTAATCTTTTTATACTTTTGTTTCTAAATTACAATATTACAAAACTGCGAATATGATCAGCTACAAAGCTTTCTGTAAGAAATATCTCTAAGAAAATTCATCCCATAAAACATTTCTTGTTAATAAATTATTTCAAATAGTTATTTTGCACAGAATATGGAAGAGCATGCAGACAACATAAGGTATACATTTAATGTACTTGAAATGTTTCATAGAAATAACAAACTGAACTATAATTTCTTAACGCTAAGAATACAAATTGATCTATACAAATTCTTTTCTTGAAAACCACCATGGATAAAGATGAGGGGACCATCAGGATTGCCAACTCCTGAAAATATTTTTACTCATATTCTGCCAGATTTTCACTAGCAACTTAATTTTTGTCAGACATTTCTTCTCTCGCCATTTTTACACAGCTGTGCACAGCATTCCAGCATTTACCCCTTTATGCAGTAAAACTTAGTGATATGTCTACTAAAGGTTTTAACGTGTGTTAAACAAATGAAGCATCCATAGCCCTTTGCTTTCTTTAGAAGTTCAGATGACAAGACTTCAACTTTCATACTTTGGACACATCATGCAAAGAGAGAGATCATTAGAGAAAGACATCATGTTAGGCAAAGTAGAAGGTCAACGCAAAAATAAGGCCAGCAATGAGATGGATCAATACAATAACAGCAGCAATGGATGCCACTCTATCAACAATGAGCAGCATGACTGAAGACCGAACACAGTTTAGGACAACTAGCCAGAGGGTCGCCATGAGTTGACACTGACTCAACGGCACTTAACAACAACAGCATGGCCTTTTTATTTCTATGGGTGCAATGGCACTTAACATGCGTTAACCTTTAGTAAATATGCCTCTTAGTCCCCAACTCCTGAGTAATGCAGCCTCATGGAAATTGAGCATATGGAAAAAGGCTTGTTACTCATGACTTTATTGACAGTGACAAGAAATTATTTTTGCAGACATCATTTTTTTTTTAATTTTTACTGACCGTTAGCAGATTTACTTTGAGAATCAAAAAATCTCAGGTAGTGTAAATTAATAAAATACAAGGCATAAGGTGTACACTAGGAAAGTAGCCGAGAACTGAATTCAGAGTTATTTGGGAAAACATTTGCCAAGTATGTCAATTTTAATTCATGAATTTGCAAATATATAAATATTCACACCAGAGATAGTTGGCATTGTTCTCAGATACCAAAGGCACAGCACAACATGGTAGTCAGTGAACAGCTTTAAGAAGTGGCATTGAATGTGTAAAAATACTCTACAAAGCTAAGTATCATAGCCTAATTATTGAAGAGAGTTTCCAGTTGGTTTTGCAGTATGGTGAAAACAGTGCTATGATGTTTACCACTGGAAAAGGGTGACTATAATCATATGAAATATATTTTTAAAGTGATGTGTGGCATGATCAAAAGCACTTGGAAGAAAATAATACTGTGGTGAAGGACATAACCCGATAAGGGTACAGGTAAATGGAGTTCACACTGAGGAGAAGGAGGTTACCAGTGGTGTGCTCCAGGGATCTGTCCTTGGTCCAATTCTTTTTAACATCTTTGTTAGTGATATTGTGGAAGGGCTGTTGAGTAAGGTTGGCTTCTTTACGGATGATGCCAAAATCTGCAATAGAGTAGACACCCAGGAAGGTGTAGATAACATGAGGAGGGATCTAGCTAAGCTTGAAGAATGGTTTAGAATTTGGCAGGTGAGATTTAATGTTAAAAAATGTGAGGTCATGCATTTGGGCTGCAGCAATCCAAGAGAGCGATATAGTATAGGGGGGAAGTACTTCTGTCCGCAAAAGAAGAACGGGACCTAGGCATGATTGTGTTTGATGATCTTAAAGTAGCTAAACAGGTAGAAAAGGTAACTGCAAAACCTAGAAGAATGCTTGGGTGCATAGGGAGAGGAATGGCCAGCAGCAGAAAGGAGGTGATAGTGCTTCTGTATAAGTCTTTGGTGCGACCTCATTTGGAGTATTATGTGCATTTCTGGAGACCACACCTTCAAAAGGATATAAACAGGTTGGATTCGGTACACAGGGTGGCTACTAAAATGTTTAGTGGTTTTCATTATAAAGTATATGAGGACAGACTTCAGAATCTTAATATGTACACTTTAGAGAAAAGGCGGGATAGAGGTGGTATGATTGAGACATTTAAATACCTCCATGGCATAAATGCACAGGAGGATAGCCTTTTTCAAGTGAAAGCAAGCTCTGCTACGAGGGGACATAAGATGAGGTGAAAGAGGATAGACTCCGTGGAATAGTCTCCCAGTGGAGGTGGTAGATATGAGGACAGTGTCTGAATTCAAAAAGGCATGGGACAAACATAGAGGATCTCTAAAGGAAAAAAGGGGACTGTTGTAATAGTTGATATGGAAGGGCAGACTAAATAGGCCTTTTTCTGCCATCATGTTTCTATGTTTCTATGATCTTCTTTGAAATAAGTATTAAATAATGGAAAATAATAAATGAAGAATAAAGAAAAATTGGAATAAAATAAAAATAGTGGGCATATATATGAGTGAAATAGAACCGATGGTTGAAAAGGGGAGTTTGGGACTCTGGCCACTGTTGCACTGCTCCACCAGGGAACATCTGGGTCTTCTTTTCTTTGGTTTGGTAGCCTGGTCAACAAGTCCTTCAGTAGAGCCCTCTCCAAGTTGTCCTTATGGCTACTTTTGTTAGCTCAAGAAGTGTAGCTTGGCTCCAGAGAACACCAAGCTTGTCTCTCTGTTCCCTTCAATATCCCTAATCCAGATCCTGGTACCTCAGGTTGAACACAACTGTAAGATTCAATTATGGCCCTTTTCATCAGGCTGAATCTTGGTGACCTCTAAACAGTAATTCTCCAACATTCTCCAATGTTTCCCCCTATCCACATCGCAGAACTGGGCAAAACCCTTGATTTGTTGCCTGTTGTCCCAGTTATATGAAAATGAGGTTCTTCATGTAATACCAGTATTTGACATACTGATGGCTCTGTTTAGTCTGCCCTCCGTAGGCTCTATTCCCTTTTCAAAACAAGTCACACAGTCCAAAGCACATACCAAGCACTTGACACAGGTATTGTTTTAGTTGCCTGGTCGGTCTGCCACCACCCACATAGCTCTTCTGGCTACTTCCGCCCCAGTAGGCAGATTGTGTTTGGTGCGCTGCCTCCCACTTTATGTCTCC
Source organism: Ichthyophis bannanicus (assembly GCA_033557465.1). Lineage (NCBI taxonomy): Eukaryota > Metazoa > Chordata > Amphibia > Gymnophiona > Ichthyophiidae > Ichthyophis > Ichthyophis bannanicus. The sequence continues at coordinate 1,221,209,569 of CM066032.1, forward strand.
ATATCCTCCTCTCAAAGGGGATCCTGTAGGATATTTTCACCCTCTACATCCATCTCCAGGTTGGGGTCCTCCCTCTCAACAGTGGATAATCTTCCCTATTATTATGATTCCCCCTTGTCTACCTCTCTTTCAATGGGAAACTAGGAGTGCATGGCTGGGAAATGGGACCTAAAAGAGTCGGTGTCATCAGGGGTCCCTTCCTATTCTTGTTTCTTCCTCTCAGGCCCTGCCTGCCCATCTCTAGAACTTGTGATGGGATATGGATCTCATCACAGGGAAAAAGGGGTGAAGCATTGCTTTATAAAGTAATCTTTAGCAGTTTCCCCATATCTCTATTCTGATGGTTCTTTCACTCTTATCTTTTTTCAAATATATTTATAGGGACATCTGTGGGTACATAGTCCTAAATAACTGAAGTGGAGGTCTTTTGAACATTACTCATTTGGATATTTCCTACAATATATGTGTTTGGTTTTTTTTTAAATTTAAGGTGGTATTTTATAAAATACACATAATTGTGCTGATTCTGATTAACGGATAAGTACCCCCACTTCTGAGTAGGTGCAAATATGTGCACCTCTTTTCCATGGGATAAGTTTATAAAGGCACATAGGTGCATATGTTGTCCTTATAAACTGGGTACAATATATGCATGTATGTGCCTTGATAGCCTAGGTGCTCTGTTATACAATTACCTTTTTCTGTATATATTTGAGAGCACGGATGACTATTTTAACCTGTAATAGTAGGAATTTATCAACTGATGACTCCAAAGGAGGCAATAAAATTTTAATTATTACTCAAAGGTAATGTTTGGATTGCACCATGTCATAATTTCATGTTTCTAACCCTAAAATGCCCAGACCATAATCTATTTCAATAAACATTAAAAATATTAATGGAGAGATGTTTGCACAGTCAGGCAGCTGAGGAGGAAACAGACTGTTCCCCGGGCGGCCATGATATCATTGGGGGCCTCTTTGAAAAGCTTCGCTGGAGTGGTAACTCACTGGGAGGTGTTTGTACAGCCGGGCAGCTGAGGCGGAGACTGGCTGTTCCCCTGGTGGCACTGATGTCATTGAGAGTCTGCTTAATCTTCATCTGTGCTTAGGCACACAGTCGGTGGCACACAGTTGTTGCGTGACCTAAGGGGCATGACACAAGGAGCATAGCAGATCCCTTGGAGCACCGCGGAAGCACCGTTAGCACCTGTATGGAGCGGGACCAATGGACAAACATCTGAAACCTAAGGTACTGTTGGGGCTTCTTTGCAGGTTTCCGGGGTATCCCTGAGTTCTCTGGAGCATACCCCACTCTCTCCCCCTCCTATCGTGACTCTACCTGACCCAATGAATGGTAATTGGCCATTACAACAGAGTACACCTTTGCAGGTTTTAACATCTTTTAAAGTCGTGTCCTGGTCACCTCCTCCAGATGAAGTCAGGGAAGTACCTGGTCCCCAGGTCTCTCTGGCTGATATCTGGAGGGTGGTTACTCAGACTGAGCAAACTTTGGTCAATACTATTGCACAGCTTTATACATTTTCACAGGAGACTGTTTCAAAGTTGAATAAAGTTGGAAAGCAGGTGGATTTGTTGTCTACTAAAATTCTTAAATGTGAAAATCAATGTTCTTCCCTGCAGGCTTTTAGTGCCTCTAGTATGAAGGACAGCCTTGTGATACATTGTAAGTTAGAAATGTTTAAAAATATGTTAAGGGTAAAAAATCATTGTTTTATGAATTTTCCTATTTCTCATTTTCTTTCTGCAGAGGTTTTACTTCAAAGGTACGTAGAGGAGGCATTGGCTCTTCCAAATGCTGACTCTATAGTATTTTCTAAGATCTGCAAGTCCTCAGATGTAATTTTGCAATCTCAATTCGGTGATAACTTGACACAGTTTCTGGAGGATTGCAGGATGTCATTCCCACTAGGACTATTTTGTTGGTTACATTTCTTTCTGAACAGGATAAAACTCTGTGATTAAGACTTACTTCAAGAACAAAGCATTTGTGTTTTCTTGCGCTAGGATTCAGTTATTTCCAGATGTCTCAAGGGCCACCCAGTTGCATAGAAGGGCTTTTTTTGGCTCACGCCATGGGTGTTGTCCTTGGGGCATCTTTTTTTGTACGATACCCTTGCAAGTGTTTGGTTACACTCCAAGGGTCCAAGTTTATTTTTGTGGACTCTCTGCAACTGGAGACATTTCTTGCCAAACGGGAGACTCAAGCTGAAGTTGGATGAGACTTCTGGGTGGGAATTTAAAGTGGTTGTAATAGTAGAATGATTTTTCCTACTTTCTTGATGCAATTTTGTACCTGTTATTTTCCTCCACGAGTAGTGGGCTAATTAATTTGTAAACTGTTTCCTTATTGATGGTTTCTGTACACATTCTGTTGGATCTTATCATGTCGCATTTCTTTTGTATTTGCTTTGCAAGTATTTTTATTGGAATGATTGCATTGTAACTTCCATAAAGGGTATTACATTTATTCCAGTATCTTGCAGCACATTCTGTCTGACGTATTACATTTATTCCATATGTTGCTGCACATTCTGTCTGACAACACCTCACCCCTTCAATGCATATTTTGTAGCTGACTTCAGACTTGGGCTCTGGCTTCTATGCTCATCAACAAAACAGTGTGCTGTCAGCTCCCTATTTTCCATTTAATACAACAAAGAGTCTGAGCCCCACTGTCAATGAAACAGAGTTACTCACCTGTAGTAGGTGTTTTCCATGGACGACAGGGTAAGTCCTCATATATGAGTGATATCACTGACAGAGCCCTCACATGGGAACTTTTCTCAGCTCCTTCTAGAAGGGTTTTAGAAGGGTTCCACCACACATGTGCATGCCTTCCCATTTGCCACTGCCACACTATTTCTAGTCCCACAGTTGCTCCTTGTGGCCTTGGGAAAAACACTTAATCCTCCATTGCCTCTGGTATAAAAACATTGATTGTGAGCCCTTCAAGGACAAGGAAAATATATACATACAGTACCTGAACATACACCGCTTAAACTTGTAGAAAAGTGGAATATAAGCCTAGTTAAATCTGATAACCAGATAAGCTAGACTACAACTCCAAGAGGATGTGGGAGAGTGGTGAGGAGTTATCTTGTCCATGAAAAACACATGCTCTGTATTCTCCATGAATAAGCATGTTAAATTATCACATATGGGATTCCCTTGCTACAGGCCTCCTTGTAACAAAAATGGGAATAGTGTTTCAACTGGCAGACACCAGGAAACAATAGCATAAGAACAAAAAAGTAGTGATAATGAAGACAATAATGATTTATTTGTTTTGATATTTTTCTTCTTTTTTTGTTTTCTATTTTTTTAAGCTATATTGCAGTGTGTGAAGGTGAGACAGCATAGAACAGAAAAGAAATAGGCCTGGGGATGGAGTTGGATTCTTGTCCCCAAATAGTCTGAAGTACTGATTGGCTGAATCTACTGTTGCGTTGGGAATTCTCATTGAAACATTAATGTGATGTGAATGTGTGGAACGAAGTCCAGGTTATAGATTTGCACATTTCTTCCATGGAGACTGAGTGCAAGTGGGCTGTGGCTCAATATTCAAAGAGATTAATTCAGTTAGTAGACGTACTAACTGCGTTAATTGTGGCAACTGGGATATCCCTGGGCGCTGCCGCTAAACACTCCAATGCTGGCTGGCTAGCATCACGGCATTCTAGGGGTTGAGTGGAGACAGCACACAGGGATAACCAGGCATCGGCAATATTCACTCACTGCCCAATTATCTCTAAGTAGTGAAGGTTAGGGACCTTAAAGGCTGGCCTAACTTTGACTGCAGAAGTTAACCGAGCAGCGGCTGAATATCAGCACTGCCAGTCAGCTTCCATGTTTTCTGGCTAATCCAGATATTGAATGCTGGCAGCCAGATGTGGCTTTGGCATTGAATATGTAGGTCTTAAGTTCAACGGTGACAGCTAGCCACCCTTGTAGGGCTAGATGCTGCAGTTGAATATCCTCCCTTGGTTTTCAAACCAGACTCAAACAAATGTAGAATGTATTCAAGCAGTTGTTGTGTGGGGTATAATAAAGGATCTAAGGCCTTTCCCTCACACCAGATGGCAAACCTCTTCCACTTGAAAGCATACAACCTAGCTGAAGGAGGACAAAGTCAATCTTTCAACATCCAAGCTATGAGGTCTAGGGATTCTGTGTTGGGATGTAGCATTGTCCCCCCAATCCTGTGTAATGAGAGTTGGTGTATTGCCCAGTTGAATTTGATCCCAGATGGAAAGTTTGATGAGAGGGAACCGCGGCTGTCAGGGCCAATAAGGAGTGATAAGAATCATCATGTCTCCATCATTCTTGAGTTGCAGAACAGTTTTCACAATCAGAGGAATAGGAAGAAATGCATATAGAGGCCCTCCTCCCCATCAATGGCCGCAGAAGGCATCCCAAGCTAGTTTGCAGTGTGTCTCCATCCTGGGACAGAGCTGAGGCACCTGAGTGCTATGAGAAGTAGTAAAAAAATCTATTGAGGGGGTGCCCCATTCCAAAAGGTTTGTGAGAACCACTGACTAATCTAACGTCCATTTGTGAGGTTGAAGGATTCGTTTTGGTCTGTCCACCAGGATGTTGTACTCACCAGGCAGATATTTGGCTCTGCACTCCATTCCTTGAGAGAGAACAAAGTTCCACATCCTGACTGTCTCAAAACACAATAGATATGAGCCCATTCCTCCCTGCTTGTTGATATAGAACCTGGCTAGTTGATTGTCCATTTGAATCATCACAATATGACTAGCTAATCAACTTCTGGAAGGCTTTAGAGCATTTGATATCGCTCTCAGTTCCAAAAAATTGATCTGATGGCAACTTTCTTGGGTGGACCATATTTATTTATTTTATATTTTAAAACATTTCTATACCACCATATGCCAAAAGCATTCAAGGTGATGTACAACTCTTAAAAAGATAACCATCACATAAAATTCCCCCCAAAACCCCCTACTACCAACCATCTAGCCTGGTCTAGCATTGAACACATCTACATGAGTTTCCCAACCCAGACTCGGGTAGTTTGTTCCAGGCATAATGAGCAGCAAAGTGAAAGGATCGAAGTTCGGAGTTGGCAGTGTTCAAACATTTCCTTCTGACCTATAAATGCATTCATCTACTGCTCCTCACTTCCTTTCCTCTCTCCTCTTTCTGTACATCCCTCCTTGTGAACTTCACTCTTCCACTGGTCTGATTCTCTTTATGCCTTTTTCTTCCACTGCCAACCCCAGACTTGGATTCTTTCACCTTGCACTTCCTTATGCCTGGAACAAACTACCCACGTCTGTATGTCAGGCTTCATCTCTTTGAAGCTGCTTGTGGATCCTGCTCCCTTGTTTTCCTTGTGTCTCCCTACCTTTCGCTATTTGCACCCTTATTCTCATCTATTGTATTGTCTGTCTTGATTAGATTGTAAGCTCTAGTGAGTAGGGACCATCTTTTATATGTATTTGAACAGTGCTGCGTATGCCTTTTAGCGCTATATAAATGATTAGTAGTAGTAGTAGTCAGGTACTGGTGTCAAGACCCTTTGATGACCATCATAGTAAGAAAGACAGACCATGTCGGCAGACCACTGCTGCCATTAAAGCAAAAGAGATGAGGAGGAACAGCTATAGAAAAAATGTGAGCAAACATAAGTAAAACCAACAGGTAAGATGAAAAAAGGTAAATACCTGTATTTAGTATGGCTAAAAGTTGTATCAACAAAGAGGGAGTAATATTCCTACGATGGGCGAATATAGTAGGAGCTACTATGGGACAAAGTGTTCTTAGGTATAATATTTTCTCCCATATGCAAACATACCATTTGCCCTTATAGATGAAACACCTTTTGTAATCCTTAGGTTTTTTGATTTCTCCCCCTCTGCATATCCATCCTGTATTTTGGCCGATGTTGTTTGCTCTCACGGAGTTTCCTATTCCGTTTTTCACAATTATTCTTTTCATATCACTTTGTCATAATCCTGTTATGGTCATTTGCAATGATGATTTTTGTAAAGGACCGTTGACACCCGCGGTCATTCATTGACCTTTGACCTGCTTTTCTTGGCGCAAACTTTGCCCGGCGTTTTAAAAAGTGCACGGCTTCAACCCTGAGGTTTCTTATCTCTGAGACAGTGAGCTTTCACTGCCGTTAGGGAAAGTCACATATTTGGCTCCAGTGGGTTTAAAACTTGCAGGTTACATTGGATTTCTCTTGACTTCACCTTTCTTTTTTTATGACTGCAGTGGTTTTATTGGTTTAATAGTTTGGAGCTCCCTCTTTGTTGATGCAAATTTTAGTGGTACTTAAATATAGGTATTTACCTTTTTTCATCTTACCTGTTGGTTTTACTTATGCTTGCTCACGTTTTTTCTATATCTGCTCCTCCTCATCTCTTTTGCTTTAATGGCAGCAGTGGTCTGCCGACGTGGTCTGTCTTTCTTACTATGATGGTACATGAAAGCTCCCATTAGTGAAACATGACCCATTAGGTTTTTAAGCATCAAACCATTTTTTTTTCAGTATGTAATGTTTTCAATATGCTTATTTGGTTTTAATGCCATTATTTTGGGGAGTCCACGTGATGCGTGAGTGAGTGAGGACGCTTCCTTACTTGCTCCGGGGATGCCTCATGTATTAGCCTGAATATTTATCACCCCAATATACAAAAAGTGTCTAAGAGAGGCACTAAGAGTGAAGGAGAAGCTTCTATTTGGAGTGCGCTGGTGACAGATGAGAAAATGCCGATAACCGGCAAAAAGGAGCGGGAGAAAGCCGGTAGAGGGGGGCCTGGGCCCTCGGCAACTCAGCACCCAGTCTCCCTTGGGAGCAAAAGTACGGACTCTGCACCGGAGGAGCTAGCAAAGGAAGTCGCTAAGCTGCTTGGTCCCAATTTGCTTTAATCATGCAGAAGCTGGAAGGAGTGAGTGAGGCGTTGACGGAGTCGGGGAGACGAGTGGAGGAGCTGGAACAATGAGTGGCCTGCTTAGAGGACAGTGAGGGGCAACAAGAGCGAGCGACGGAGGAACAGCACAAGCAGATCGCTGCTCTACAACTTAAAATAGATGATCAGGAAAACAGATCGCGAAGAAACAACTTGCGTATTGTGGGGATATCTGAAGCGACGACGGAGCACATGTTGCTTCCCCTGCTGGAAAAATGGCTGCCGGAGGAGCTTGGCCTGGAGGCGCTTGTGGGTAACTTTAAGATAGAGCGGGCGCATCGTATTGGGCCCCGGCAGGCGGAGCAGAGTCGGCCCCGCGTTGTGATCTTACGTGTGTTGAACTTTCAACATAAAATGCAAATATTGCAGGCGTACCGGAAAAAAGGAGAGCTACGCCTGGACAACCACCGTCTACTTATGTTCCAGGACTACTCCACGGCAGTGGCTGCGAAGCGGAGGGAGTTCTCATTGGTCTGCTCGATTCTTTTTAAGAAACAGATGCGATTCACTTTGGCATACCCTGCCACATTGAGGGTTGTCAGCCAAGGGAAAACCTCGGTGTTTGAAACAGCAGCGGCAGCGAGGAGGTTTGTGGAGCACCTAGAGGAGCTGCAAGGTACGGGATCAGGTCTGGAGTGAGCATGAGCTGGGGGAGCAGTACGGAGCGGACATGAACAGTGGTGGGGCTCACAACTGGACTTAACGCTTAAAGATTGCGACGGCGAAGGAACGTGGGAGCGGTTGATGGCAGCAGAGTCAAGCTGGGACTTGCACAGGGGACAGCGTCTGTGTTTGGACATTCAAGTTTATTATGATATGAGGACTGTGGGGGGAATGGGTGGTTGATGGTGAGATGTGTTGTGATGGTTATACTTGGTGGGAAATATGCTACGGGGGGTGGGGGAGGTGATGTTTTCGGGGCATCCCTGCAGCATCAGCAGGGACTCTAGCCTGGCGAGGTTGAGCCGGGGATAGGTTACTCGAATTTTATGAGGTTAGGGAGATGGTGGAAGCAAAGCTGGATGGGGAGCAGGGGGGGCAGAGTGGAGGGTGGGGGGGAGGGGGAGGGGGAAAGTAGGGAGGATGGGTGGGCTGGGGAGGAAGGAGGGAGTCCAACATTTGCCTACGGGAGGGGACTTGGTACCGCAGAGGGCGCAGGAGGAGTGCTTACTAGGGGCTGAGTCTGGGCAGCCCTTGGTAAGATGGCACAGGAGAGGTACTTTGCTGATGGGTATGGTCACTAAAAAGCTTGTTGATGGGACCTGATATGCGTATAGTGTCCTGGAATGTAGGAGGCATTAATACCCCGGTTAAAAGGACACGGGTTCTCCAGGATTTAAAGAAAGAAAAAACCCAGGTGGCTTTGTTGCAGGAGACACACTTAACTGCAGTGGAGCATGCAAAACTGAGGAAAGATTGGGTGGGACAGGTATATGCAGCTTCAGGGGGCGGGAAAAAGAAGGGAGTAGTAGTTTTGATAAGGAAGGGGATACATGTGGAGGTGATTGGGGAGGAGGTGGACCCACAGGGGAGATATATCTTCTTGCACATTCATTTAGATGGCTCTGCATTTTTCATAGGTAATATTTATGCCCCAAACGTTTATGAGCATGAGTTTTTTAGGCGTCTCTTGCGGAAGATAGAGGAGGCCCCAAAGATTCCAATAGTTCTTGCGGGAGACTTCAACTGTCCTCATGATCCTGAGCTAGATAGGTCTAGTGCTAAGCGGGGGGGCGGGGGGGCTAGAAGGGGGGTTAGTTACCTTTGTCAGATGGGAGGCCTGTTGGATGTGTGGAGGGTATTGCATTACGGGGAGAGAGATTATACGCACCTCTCTCGGGTGCATGGGACCTGGTCGCGAATTGATTATGTCTTGGTTTCGGAAAGAGATTTTGGGAGTGTGCTGCAGGCGGAGGTGTGACCCATTGTGGTGTCAGATCATGCGATGGTGTGGATTGATTGGAAGGGGACAGGTACGGGGCGGTATCGATGGTCCTTCCCCAGGCAGAAGGGACAAGATCAGGAGTTCCAGGTATTTCTACGGCAAAAATGGAATGAATATCTTGAGGTTAATGAAGGAAGTGGTAGCTCATTGGCGACATTGTGGGAGGCTGGTAAAGCGGTAATGAGGGGGCATATTATAGCATATATGTCCAGAGAGAAAAGGAGGCTCAAAGAGGATATCATGGGATTAACCCGTGAGATGGAACACCTGAAGAGGGAGGTGGTGGGTGCCTTGAAGGGGGAGAGATTGCAGACCTATTTGGAGGTCCAGAAGCATTTGAACAGTTTGCTTCAGGAGAGGGCAGTCTACTCCATGCACTATTACCGGCATCAGTTTTTCAGATATGGGAATAGGTCCGGCAAGCTCTAGCGCGCTTAGTGAAGGAGGGTGGGGGGCAATCTAGAGTTATAACTGCTATCTGTGATAAGGAAGGGCGAAGGCAGCATGAGTCAAAGAAGGTAGCTGAGGTGTTTAGAGAATTTTATGTGGCCTTATATACCCCAGAGGTGGAGAATCGTGACGCAGAGCGATTGTTTTTGGATAAAGTTTGGCTGCCTTAGGTCGACCCGCAGGGCTTGGTAGATTTAAATAGGCCCGTCAGTGGGGGAGAGATTCAAAGAATCATTAGACTAGGGAAGCCTTATAAGACGCCGGGCCCCGATGGGTATGGTTCTGAATTCTATAAGGCAATGGAGGCTCAGGTAACTCTGACCTTGGCGGCAATATACGCTGAGGCTCTGGAAGTGGGAACCTTCCCTAGGGATATGCGTACATCCTCTATATCGCTTATACATAAGGAGGGAAAGAACCCGACGGACCCGGCGGCCTATCGACCTATCTCTCTGATAAATTATGATATGAAAATCTTGGCCTCAGTCTTAGCGGAGAGGTTGCAAGCGGTGCTGCCTAGGTTAGTGGGTCGCCACCAGGCAGGGTTTGTGCGTGGCAGGGATGCATCGAAGAATATAAATAGTATGCTACTGGGTATTGAGCGCTGCACGCGAGTGGGGGAGCCGCTGATTCTGGTTAGTCTGGATGCCGAGAAGGTTTTTGACAGAGTATCGTGGGACTATATGTTCGCAGCTTTGAGGAAGTTTGGTTTTGGGGGAGCCTTCCTTGGCTGGGTTCGGGCCCTCTATACAGATCCTTTAGGAGGGAGGAGTAGCCTAGTGGTTGGGGCAAGGTACTTCAGGCCGGAAGGTCAGGGGTTCAAATCCCACTAGAGGACAGCAACTTTGGGCCGGAAGGACTGGGGTTTCTAGTCCCACAGGTGCTCCTTGTGGTCTTGGGCAAGCCACTTAACCCTCCATTGCCCATGTTCCCTGTAAGTATTAGTGTGTGTGTCTCATATCCCCACGTGTTAAATGTATCCCCCACTTGTGTTGTGACCGCTTTGATTGAAGGATAAGGCGGTATACAAAACTGTCTAAATAAATAAATAAATATTACGGTAGGGGGGGATAGGTCGGAGCCTTTTGTGCTGAAGAGGGGTACCCGGCAGGGCTGCCCGCTCTCGCCTTTACTGTTCGTGTTGCAGCTTGAGCCGCTTTTGTTGGCCCTGCTGCAATCGGAGGATATACAGGGCATTCAGTGGCGGAATGGAGGGATACGAGTTAGTGCGTTTGCTGATGATATGATGCTCTGTCTAACCGATCCCCAACGATCGCTTGAGGCTGCCCTGAAGCAGATTGAATATTTTGGGGCCTTTTTGGGGATGAAGATCAATCCTACTAAGTCCTTGGCGTTGGATGTTGGGGGAGTGGTACGGCGTCAGTGGAGGGGCTGTTTTCCCCTGGTTTGGGTAGTAGGTCAGCTACGATATCTAGGGATTCAAATTCCAACTTCGGGGTCCCGTTTGTATGAGGTTAACGTGCGGCCTTTGATGGATAGTTCTAAGGAACGGTTTAAAAAATGGCGCGAGTTGCCCCTCTTGTTGAAGGGTCACATAGCACTCTTCAATATGGTTGAGCTGCCCCAGTGGCTGTATGTACTCCGGCACATTCCTGTGTGGGTGTCGAGGAAGGATTTACTGGAGTTCCAGAGACATCTAACTCATTTTTTGTGGAGGGGGCGTAAACCCCGCATAGCCCTGGCCACATTGCTACAAGGGACGGAGGCAGGTGGGGCGGGTCTGGCCTCTCTGCGAACGTACAATCTGTTGTATCTCACGAGAGTCTTGCGTGACTTGATAGAGGGCACGGGCGATATTATGCCTCTGGATCTACTAGGAGATGTGTCAGGTGGACGTCATACGATAGCGCTCATGCATTGTTTGCAGGGAGAATTGCCAATGGAGTGGCGTAACTCTGGGTGTTTGAGCGATGTGCGGCAAGCCTGGAAGGCTCTGTGTAAGCACAGGGGGGTACCATGCTGGTGGACGGATTGCCTGCCATTGGAGGGTAATATCGGCTTCGAACCGGGGATGGAGGGACGGGTGGTGAGGGAATGGGCTGGAAAGGGTCTTCAGTATATTGGGCAGTTGAGAATTAAAGGGGGGGAGGAGCTTGAATCTTTCACTTCGCTACGGCATAGTTACCAGTTGAGGCAGCATGATTTCTATTTTTATTTGCAAGCACGGCATTATATCTGGGACTTGCGAAGGCACAGGGGTTTGGTCATGAAGCCAGGTGGGATGTGAGATTTCTTTCAAGCTTTGGAGGGAAGACTCGTGGCAAAGATGCTGCGACGGGAACTGTTTCCTGGCGGTAGATCTGGAGAGGAGCTGAGGTCTCTGGAGGGCCTGGTGGAGAGGTGGCAGAGGGATAATGTGACAATAGTGACAGTAGAGAGCTTGGAAAGAGCTTTTATGAAAATTAGGGGGATGTCGGAGTCGGTGCAGATGCAGGAAATGCAATATAAATTCCTGTGGCAAGCATATGGGCATAATGTTTAGGCGGCGAAAGTTGGCCTGGTTGAATCCGATAGATGTACGCTGTGTGCGCTGGAGGCTGGAACTCTGGCCCATCGATTCTGGCACTGTAGACTTATCGAGCAATTTTGGAAGGCAGTGGAGATTAAATTAGAATTCTGGGTGGGGCGCCGGGTTTGTATCTCTCCAGAGTGGGGCCTTTTTGGTCTTTACGATGGAGGGATGCTTATGGAGGCTGGGGAGCGTAAACTTTGTGAGAAAGGTTTCTTAGTAGCCAAGAAATGTATTCTGAGACATTGGTTGGAGGATAAGGCTCCGGGAATAGCAGAGTGGGAGCGGGGGATGATGGAGCTATGAGACATGGAGCTCCGCACCGCGAGGTCGCTCGGGGGGATGGCTATGGAAAGTGGTCATCTGATTTGGAGAGCAGTTCATAATACGTAGTCTTAATGAGTATTTGCTCTGATGGCTTGGGTGGAGAAGTAGGGTGGGTGGACAGGGGTGGGAAGAAGGGTATTATAGGTGGTATCTTACTCCTTTATCCCTCTTCTGTCTTGCGTCTTTTGAGGATAAGGAGGGGAGGGGGGATGTAGGGGGAAGGGAAGGGAAGAGAAGGGGAGGGGGGTTAGGGGGGTCAGATGGGGGAAACGGAGGGTGGGAAGTTGACGGGTTAGGGACAAGTAAACTAGGGGAGGTGGGGGGAGGGTGGGCGGGGGAGGGAGGAAAGAGGGGGGAGGTGAGGGTGTGTTGAAGGGGGATGGAGGTATGATCATTGTATTAGCTACTGTATCGCTTTTATTATGCTCTGATGTTATATTGTTTGCAACTTTGCTTATGGTGTTGCAGTCTGTTGTACCAATGGGTTGTGCTGTGGGAGGGGGGAGCACATGTTAGGATTGTTAAGTTGGATATAAGTCTTTGTAGAAGAATGCTTGTATAGCAGAGTTGGTCGAAATCCTCCTTGTTGGATCCCCTATGGATGTATGTTGAATGAAGTGTTGATAATACCAATAAAAATGATTTTCATTAATGCCATTATTTATTTCTATTTATACTTAACATCTATGTTTTTACATGGTTTGAATGTTCAATATTTTTATGTTTTTAATTGTTTATTTATTTATAGTCTTATACTAATATTTTTTTTGAAATTGGGTTTTCTTAATTATTCATTTATGTTTTTATTGTATCTTTGAGGATTTTTCCCCCTGAAGAAGGCGTCGTTAGCCGAAACGCATAGGGGCATAATAAAGACCTGTTTGACAGCCAGTTTGCATACCAGCTCCCTTTGTTTCCTCAACAGTATTCATAGAGCAAGATATTTAAACCTGCTCTACGTATACTGCCGCCACTAAAAATCATGAACAACAGGCACCTAAGATTTGGCAGAGTGCCAAATGTCTAGGTGCCTTTTGAATATTGAGAGGATATTTTCAAAAGACACCTATTGAGCAATCAAACTTCACAGAGGATATCTTTTCATTTGGAGTAAAATCACAGACTACCTTTTAAACCTAAAATGTCTAGTATTCTCTGAGCTGGATGCTTCACAATGAGACTCTCTTTCTGTCCAAGAAACACACACACACACTGTTTTTTTCTCTCTCTCTGATTCTCTCTTTTTTTTGAGAAACACGTACTCTCTGACTGTCAGAAAAACACTCACACTGTCTCTCTTATTCTCTCTCAGAAACACACACACACACTCTCTCTGACTCTGTAAGAAACATACATACTCTGTCTCTTTCTCATATACACAAACTTCTCTCATGCTTTTTGTCTCAGAAGCACAACACTCACACTCTGAGAAACGCATATACATGTTTTCTGGCTGTCTCTGAGAAACAGATGCTCACTTTCTCTCGGTATGGTCCTGATTTCGGGCAACAGATATTATTCTAGATAAAGAAGGCATTACTTGCTTTTCCTCATGACCAACTTTATCTAGTGTGCTCAAGAGTTAGAAAACATTTATATGCATTTACCACAACTTGAAAACGAAAAACACTATTTCCCAATAATTTTACAAAGTTTATTTAACTATGACTGTTTTCTAATATGTCAGCAATTAGATACTGGATTTTCCTAGCAACGCCATGTAATTCAGCTAGTAAAATTGTAAGTATATTTGCTAGGGCAAGCCAATGTCTTTTATTTAAGTTAGTTAGGATCCGTCAGTTGAATAAAATGTTTACCACTAGCGAGTCCTATGAATCCATAGATGATCTGATTATTGTTTTTGACAAATGTTTCAAACGACGTTCAACAAATGTAACAGGATCCTTCCATTCCCAGTAGTCAAATTCATTACTAGCTCTGTAGTGGGGCTTTTTCCATCTTCTTCGCATTTCTAATTATTAAAATTGGCACAATCATGCAAAGCTAGCATCAACCTCATTAAAGCAGCAATACAGGAAGACGATTTTTCTGACAAAGCTGAACATTATCTGAAGCATGATGTTGAGAATATCAGGATGTTTAGTATTTGTCTTGTGGAGATAAATCTTGGCATCGTACTAGACAATATAGATATGAGCACTCTAGAATAGATGCTGTAGATCTTTTTTCATTTCTAAGGCACTCCTTTATATGTTCAAAGAGTAATATTAGAGAAAGCTGAGTTCATCATTTCTTTAATACATTTTAAAAGATATTAAAATGAAAGGAAGGTATTCCCTAGAAATGTATATAACAGTGCTTCCCAAATCTTTATCAAATATGACCCCATTTTTTACATTTAAAAATTCACATGACCCCAGAGGATGATAAGCACAAAAGAGCAGATCTCCCTTCCCATCATCAACTCGCTTCTTCTCCCCACTTATCCAAAACATGAAGGCAGAAGCAGCAGCTGCGGTAGCAACAGTCAACAAAGGGCCCTGTGTGTCAATGTGCACTCACAAGCCTCAGTACTCTACAGTGTAACACAGGAGGAAGAGGCGAGGCCTGTGAACATTTACTGACGCAGAGGTCCCATGCTGACTGCCACTACTGGGCGTAGGTCACAGTGGGGGGACAAGAGTTGGGGGTTGAGCCCATTCACAGATGATGTGGCCCCCATTTGGGGTCCCAACCACAGTTTGGGAACCACTGATATATATTTTTTATTTTAGCCATGAAAAATACTGTTAATAAGCTGGTAAATATAATTTTCTACTTTTCTTTTAATATAATGACACTTTCACAAACCTTTACATTATTTACATATAAAAACTGCACAATGAAACAACTCCAGCGGCCAATGTATTTGCTTTAAATTCAACTTTGGTGATTTTCATGTTTGACAAGCGTTTTCTTTTCTCATGTGGTTCGTATATAGAATCCCGATTTTTCCATTATGCTGCAATGCATTAAATACACAAATTCACAGTTTTCCAATACTCGTTCAGATTTTCTGACACACGTGAAGTCTTGATTTTGAAGAATATGTGGCATCTTTCCATACTTTACAAGACAATCCTTTAGCGCAGTCACATCTTTGGAAAATTTCCAACCCATGTGAGCCTTTTTTCCTCTGCTTGGTGCATACTTCACCTTGACGCAAAACAGGTTTGCAAATCTTTGTCCAGAAATGGCGAGCGCAGCAGAAGCCATCAATGCAGTCTGTTGACCGCAAACAAGGGTCACCTTCATGTCCTACAAGAAACAAAGAGTATGTTGCTGAACACTGTGCTGAGAACCAGGGAGACCAAGGTTCAAATCCCACCGCCACTCCTTGTGATCTTGCACAAGTCACTTAACTCTCAGATACAAACTTAGATGGTAAGTCCTCCAGGGATAGACCTAAAATCAATTCCTTTCCCTAATTCCCTGTCTTAGGTAAGCCACACTGCAATATACAGTGAAGAAGGGAACTTTGAATAATTTATAGTAGGTAGATGCATTTTATTATGAATTTGATGTTGTATTTTGACTCTTGCATTATTTTGTTCTGAAGCGCTTCTGTCAAATTTCTGTTTGGGGAAAAATGGTATACAAGTAAAACACAACTGTACAATGCTGCTAAATAAACCTCTATTAAATTTGTCACATCAGTTGCTGAAAAATATCCTTAAAATGTACTTGAATTCATATAATTGAAGGAAAAGACTTCATACTTCTGTCATAAACATCCATTTTTAAGTTTTTGGAGCTAATCAGCAATTGGGAAAGCCTCCAGTAATGAGTTCCATTCATTAGATGGCACATTTTATAGCAGGTAGTATGTGGACATCAGAACTGGGACGTTGAGGTTGGGATGTGCTCAGTTCCCATTGTATTTTAGAAGCAGCTGTGCTAAACGAGGCTCTTTTTCTAATAACCCAGAAGAAAGTGCAGGAACGCTTGTGGATTTATATCAACAGGCAGTGGGAGGAGCTATTTTACAAATTTACATGTTGGAAAAATCAGCGAAGGAAACCTGGCAACTTATACGTGTAAGTGCCACTATCTTACAATTTGAATGCATAAATGTCGGCACGCACATGTGCATATGAGCCATTTCTCAAACTTAGATATGTACAGAGGACGCTATCTTTCATGCATTTCAATTTGGATGGGGAAATAAACTAGGGGGAATTAAGAAGGATAACTCCCTTTAACATTCCTGTAAAGGGCTGGCTGAAACGTACACTTTTAAAAAAACCTGGATGTGCCAGGGAGTAGGTGTAAATCCTGACACAGAGAATTTTGGACTTACACATGGGTTCCCTATCTGAAATGGGGAATATACATGTAGATGTTCATCCCATCCAGGCCATGCCCAGAATACACCCCTGACACAGCGTCTCGAAACTTCCACACTTTAAGAACATCTACGTGTAAATGGGTGCCTTTCTAAAATGGCCATTTACACATAGATGGGGTTTACACATATATATGCCTGATTATTCATAAGCAAATCATGAATAAGGCTGCTAAAATAACCTCAGTAATGTAACACTTATCTTAAAGTTTTTAAATACTAACCTGCAGATCTTCTTAAAAACCTAGTTATCTCTTCCTAAGGCATTTTTAAAGGACCAGGAAAACTAATGCTCTAGGAGGAGGTGAAAGCTGCACTAATGGTGTGGGGGTGTGGGGGGGAAACTCTGGCAGTTCAAAAGGGTTAAAGCAGTTATAGAAACAATAAAATTAAGAATGAAGATATCAAGCAAGGTGCAAAGCAGGAAAAAAGGACAACTCTATTAATCTGGTAAGATACTGACCTCAGGACAAAGAGGTAAGAAGAGTGACATCAAACCCCCAATTTAGAAAAAGAAGATGAAAGTGGTAAAAAAAAGAATGAAGACTCCGAGAATCAAGTAAGGCTGAAGGAGGAGGAGTAATTCTAGCATGGATACTCAAGGGACATTGCTCACAGAACAACATTGCAGGAAGGGTGGCATGGACCATCCAAGGCAGCAGAGGAGGGGCAAAAGGCACACCAACAAATGGCATAGAGATTGCAAGGCATTGAACGAGGGAAAAAGGCGGCACCAGCGATGGTGATTTATTTATTGCTTTTTTGAAGATTTATATTTATTTTTATTTTTAAAATCCTGCTAACATGCCGAGTGGAAATGCAACTAGCAATTGTTTCTAAAGCTTGCTAGTATGTGAATAAACTAAAATACATACACTTACAAACATAAAAAATATTTTTAGAACTGGAGGGTCAATATTTAACTGTGGTGTTCAGCACATTTTAAACACCAGCTGCTACAATTAAATAGAAACCAGATCTTCAGCATTGGTATTCAGATAATGGCCAGCATTGAATATCTGTATAATGTAGTCAACCGTGACCACTATCTGTTAGGGATGCGCATATGTTTGGAACAATATGGGAAATATCGACATTCCTTTTATATCATTTTCAAACTGAACACAACACTAGAAAAACCCAAAATTCTAATCCCCCCCCCCCCAGTTTCATCACAAGTTGGCTTCAAATCGGTAATCTTTAGGTTAGAAAGCAGGCATCTAGCTAAAGAGATATGGTGGGGAGGGGGAGGTTGGTGGCTGGCTATAGCCAGCCTGCTTTAACTCTTATACTTCTTGTGAACTTGTTCTTGTTTCCTTGCTGTCCCAAAGGTTGTCTGGTCTGGAGCTCTTTAGAAAATGCTAACTGGATTTTTTTTTTGCCTTTTGAACCTATTTACTCCTGCTGTAGAGATTTACTCCAAAGATTTTCTTTTGCCATGTTCTTGTGCCAGAAACTCTGTGAAACCATGTCTAAGCATACTATCAGAGATATTTAAGAAGCCTAAATCAGATCTTGATTGTTCAATTAGTGATCATCATAGCTCTTTTGCAAGATACTGGTCTTCTAACCCAAAGGTCACCGTTCTAAAGGCAGCTTCTGACCACAAGAGAAAAGAAGGCATTTGAAGCCTGATTTTTGAAAGGTATTTACATGGTTTACAGCCCAATAAATCATGTACATGCCTTAAATCAGTTTATTCAATGGAATTTACATGGTTAGTGCTGTTTAATATCCCTTTTAACTCCCCAACGAGCCCCAATGCTATCCGGTTAGCATTGGAGAGTGTTGGGGTGTTCCGGGGTGGAACGGAGGTGGCGACAAGGAATAACAGGGCAACAGCAATATGTCATGCTGTCCGGTTAGCGATCTTCACTGAAAAGATAGGCCCAGTTAGCTTTGGCAGCTTCCGATGTGTGTGGCAATCCCTGGATATTCAATACCATCGCCACAGCATTGAATATACGGGTTAGAGATGGCAGGGAGGGCTATGTGCCAACAAGGCGCATAGCCTTTCGAAAATAAGCCTAGCTCAATATTGGGCCCATGTTTTTTTTATTGCCTGAAACCTCTAGTAACTTTTCAGCTATGTTTTTCATTTGAACAGCAGCCACAGCTACCTCTTTGAAATTAACCTAAAAAAAGTTATAAAAACAAAATAAAACAAAATGAAAATTTATTAAAACAAAAAAAAGAAAGAAATCTGCAACAGACCTAGGAAATTAAGCAAAATATTTTTTTTGCCTGCACACCCCATACTATTCACATTGCAGAGATTTTCAGCGCTGTTATATGTATAGCAATCTGAATAGCTATCAATATATTGATGTTGAAAATCACTGCAATATGAATAATTCCTCTCTCCACCCTAGCTCTGGGTCCAGAACTTCCCTAACACTATACAGATAATGCTGAGGCAGTCAGAGACAGTGGCGTTCCTGGCCCCTTCACCACCCGGTTCAGGTGCCCCCCTCTGCATGGCAAAGTGATTCACACCCACCTGCACCAGGCCCAGGTTCAGCCGGGAGAGAAGGGCAGCTGGGCCCACAGAAACAATGCACATGCCAAGCCAGCTTAGTGTAAGTTTGTTGCGCTATCTCCATGGGCCCAGTGGGGGTGCAGCCCTCTCTCGGCCAGCACCCAGGGTGGGTCACACTTACCACCACGACCTTGGTACGCAACTTGCCAGAGAACATATTCAGCAGCAGTATCTGTATAGAGCAGCTGAATTTCAATCTTGCCAGGACTTACTGTATCTGGATAGCAGGGTCTGTTATATAGATAAGTCCATTTGAAAACTGACCTCTTAGTTTTTCCATATTTTGTATTCAAACTAGTTTCTTTTAGAAATTTCCATCAAATGTACTTACGAGGTTAGAATTCTAGTATATTATACACGTCTGATATGTAACAAATCATCTTTGAAAATAAACAAAACAACAGCTTTTAGTTGAAATGAAAGCCACAGTCTTGGCAAAGCACAAAATAACGATGTTGTCATCATTTCAAGGTTCCCATCATCAGTGCACACTATTTCAAAAGAATACACACTATGATGCAATAACACGTACTATTCACGATGAAAAAATAAAACAAAACAAAAATTTTGGAGCAGCACATCTCTACAGAACTATTACTAGTACTTAACATTTCTATAATGGTACAAGGTATACGCAGCGCTGTATATATACACAACAGTGGTATTCTAGGTGCCACCAGCCAGAAAAAATGAACTGTGAACAAACAACTTCTTGACCAGGTGGCAAAACATCTTTACATCTGTCTTTAAATTTGATGTTTCCTGTTTACTGGAACACTAATCAAATATTCCGTATAAATATAAATAATCTAAAAAATTCTGGAAGTACAAATCTAGAGTTCTGTATCCCAGTTTCCACCCCCACGCAGTGGAACCCTCTTGCAACTATTATGTTAATATCTGACAGATCTAGGGAGAATTTTTCACATAAATCAAACTAACACAGAGCAAATTAATACTCAGTGTTATGACTTTCTTCTCCCTTAGTTTTAAAAAAGGAAAACAAAATTTAAAAGGAACAAAAAATCATTTCATATTAAAACCATTACATTTTTTAAAAATCTGAAATAAAACATCAAAGGGTAATTGTAAAAGGGGCAGGCATACTGCTGTGAATATTAGGTATACCGGGGCTTATCAGGTTAGGTTTTGCTAATTGGATAAACCTTTTGAATATTGGCACCTAATTATTTCATAGAAACGCAGAAATATGATGACAGAAAAAGACGACATGGCCTATCTAGTCTGTCCTTCCATATCAGCAACTACAACAGTCCCCTTTTTTCCTTTAGAGATACTCTGTGTTTGTCCCATGCCTTTTTGAATTCAGTTACTGTCCTCATCTCTACCACCTCCACTGGGAGACTATTCCACGGATCCACCACTCTTTCCGTAAATAAATATTTCCGCATATCACTCCTGAATCTATCCCCCTTCACCCTCATCCCATGTCCCCTCGTAGCAGAACTTGCTTTCAATTGAAAGAGGCTCTCCCCCTGAACATTTATGCCACGGAGCTATTTAAACATCTCAATCATATCACCTCTATCCCGCCTTTCCTCTAAGGTGTACATATTAAGATCCTTAAGTCTGTCCTCATATGCTTTATAATGAAGACCACTAACCATTTTAGTAGCCACCCTCTGCACCGACTCCATCCTGTTCACATCCCTTTGAAGGTGCGGTCTCCAGAATTGCACACTATACTCCAAATGAGGTCACACCAAAGACATACAAAGGCACTATCACCTCCTTTTTTCTGCTAGCTATTCCTCTCCGTATGCACCCAAGCATCCTTTTAACTTTTGCCATCGCCTTTTCTACCTGTTTAGCTACTTTAAGATCATCAGACACAACCACACCTAGGTCCTGCTCTTCTTTATTGGACAAAAGTACTTCACCCCCTATACTATATTGTTCCCTTGGATTGCTGCAGCCTAAATGCATGACCTTACATTTTTTAACATTAAATCCCAGCTGCCAAATTCTAGACCATTCTTCAAGCTTAGCTAGATCCCTTCTCATCTTATCTACACCTTCCTGGGTATCTACTCTATTGCAGATTTTGGTATCATCCCCAAAGAGGCAAACCTTACCCAACAGCCCTTCATCTATATCACTAACAAAGATGTTAAAAAGAATCAGACCAAGGACAGATCCCTGGGGCACACCATTGGTAACATCCTTTTCCTCAGAGTGAACTCCATTTACCTGTACTCTTTGTCGCCTCTCATCCAACCAATTTCTAACCCAAGCAGTAACTTTAGGGTCCATCCCTAGGGTGCTCAGTGAGAAACAGTGCACCGTGAGAAACAGTGTCAAAGGGTTTACTGAAATCTAAATACACCACATTTGGAACTCTCCCTCGGTCCAACTCCCTGGTCACCCAGTCAAAGAAATCAATCAGCTTTGTCAGTCAGCTTTGTCTGCCTCTGGTGAATCCATGCTGCCTCAGATCCTGTAATCCGCTGGACTCCAAAAACCTTACAATTTTCTCTTTCAGCAGCGCTTCCAATAATTTACTAACCACCAAAGTTAAACTAACCGGCCTGTAGTTTTCAACCACATCCTTACTTCCATTTTTGTGTAAAGGCACCACATGAGTCTCTCTCCAGTCCTTTGGCACCACTCCCGACTCCAATGAGGCATTGAAAAGGTCAGTCAGTGAAGCTGCTAGAATGTCCCCAAGTTCCCTCAGTTTTCTAGGATGTATCCTATCTGGTCCCATTGCTTTGTCTACTTTAAGTTGAGCTAGTTTCTCACAAACACAGTCTTCTGAAAATTGTTCAAGATGCCCCTCGCTTCTCTTCCTGTTTGAGGGTGTTTTCTGAGGTCCTGCTCCTGGTTCTTCATCTGTGAACACAGAACAGAAATATTTGTTAAGCAATTCCGCTTTATCCTCATCATCTTCTACATATTCCTCCCCTTCACCCTGTCATGGAGCAAGGCAGATAGTGCCTATAAAAGTAGATGAAAACACACAGGGCAGTTTTAAAACCGGCAGTGCAAAGCACATGGCTAGGGGTTGCTATGAGCAACCAAGCAAAACAAGAGCACAGGCTGTAGGTAAACGTCCAGATAGAGCATTACGTCATAGCTCATCAGGGAAGCAGACACAGCTGCGGCAGTTTGAGCTAACAAGAGTCTCAGAGAATGACGCACTTAAAAAGTCAGTCTTGAGCAAAGTAGGGCAGAACCGAGAGAAGAGCAGACTCAGTCTCGGGAACAGAGACAGAGGCAGACACACACGCAAGGGAAACAGAGACGGGAGCAGGGAGTCAGACTCATTCTCTGTTGCCGAGGGAGAAAGAGACCCTGAGAGGATTCACTGGAGAGGAAAGAGCAGAGCTCAGGAGAGCCAGGAATCATACCTGAAAGCTTTTGACGTGGATTCCATCTGTACCTCAGAGGGGTTTGCCCAGGAGGAATTCTCAGAGGTTAGTGCTGGAAAGTTGGGCTGCACTAAGCCAAAGTCCGGTTGAGGACAGAGAGAGATTCCAAGCTGCAAACCACGAGGAGCTGGGAGAGGGAATACCCACGAGAGCAGGTACCTGGGGAGCAAAAGCTATTATCCAGAAGTGATTGCCTACCCGAGAGAAAGACGTCCCTTGAGGGGAAGTGAAAGGGAGAAAACTTTCAACTTCCCGGTTGCAAAACGGAGAGTCAGAGCTCAGCTTGAAGAAAGGCATAGTACCTTGAATAGAGGGGCACTGGATTTTAACTACATTGGTCCTGAAGGATATGGCCCTCTAAGGAGAGAATCCATAGTGCACGGTAACCAGCCTTTCTGCAGGGGGAGAGGGGAGAGAAGCTCTAGCCAAGAAGAGAGGGAACTTTTAAACACTGATACACATTACAGCCCTGACAAATATAATCCCCAAGAAGCACACGAGGACATGGAATGTGACTTCTGTGAAGAGAGCTCAGATATTTGTAAAATGGACTGTACAATGGTGTTTTCAGACAGCGTGACCTCTTTTTTTTGAATCCTGAGTAAAACCCTGCCTAAGAGAAATCTGTGGAGGAACACAGATTTCACTGGAAAGCTTTTGGTGAGAGAAAAAGCTTGTTTTTCCTTATTGTTTGTTTAAAGCTGACAAGAAGCATTTGTGTTGTAATTTGTAGTTCCCACTTGTGTTGTACCAGTATCATGGTTTAATTTCTTTTGACCCTTGTTGCAAGAATTCTCCCGGGAAGGGAAATAAATACCTCTTTAAGCATAGCTACTCGACCACAGCTACCTTCTTATTAGAATAGCTATTGGGACTCAAAATCCCAGGGGGCACTACTCCGTCCTTGCTACATAAGAGGATCCTCATTGAAGCCCCAGGCCTTCTGCCTATGGGGTAGTAGGTGAGTGACAACCCTTGAGTCTGACAATACCACTCTTGCACTTCCTCTTCTCACTAACATATCTGAAAAATGTCTTATCCCCCCATTTTATTGCATTGGCTATTTCCTCTTTTTGACACTTTGCTTTCCTGACTACTTTGTTAGCTTCTCTAAGTTTTTCCAAATATAGATGCCTGTCTTCCTCTCTCTGTGATCTCTTGTATTTCATTAAGGCCTCCCTCTTTTTCTACACTTTTTCAGCTACTTCTTTCGAAAGCCATAGCGGTCTCCTTTTCCTTTTATTTACCATTTTAACAAAAAGGTTGGTTGCCCTTAAAATATCCCCTTTCAGTTTTCCCACTGTTTTTCTACATCCCCCAGCTGTTCCCATCCCACTAACGACTCTCTGAGGTATTGGCCCATCTTGGCAAAGTTAGTCTTCCTAAAGTCTAAGGCCCTCACCTTTGAATGGATTATAACAGCCCTAGTCCTAATACTGAACCACACCATCTGGTGATCACTGGATGAAAAATGATCTCGCACTATAACATCAGAAACACTTTCACCATTGGTAAGCACCAAGTCCAGTATGGCCCCTTCATGTGTGGGGTCTGTTACCAATTATTTGAATAGTTCTCCCTGTAGAGAATCCAGGATATCTTTACTTCTAGATGATACTGCAGCAGGAATGTGCCAATCAACATCTGGCATATTGAAATCCCCTATCAGTAGCATTTCCCCTTTCCTAGCAATGCTGCGTGTCTTCAATTATATAGTAACATAGTAAATGACCACAGATAAAGACCAGTATGGTCCATCTAGTCTGCCCAATACGATGCCAAGAGTAGGTACAACTGCCGCTCCATGCAGGCCCCCCCTCCCCATGTCTTTGTCCAGGGGTGATCCTGCCACTCCATGTAGGATACCCCTATTTGTTAAGGAATTAGATGGTTCAGATTATTTTGATATTTTCTTGTTGCTGTAAAGGGATCCACTATGTCTGTCCATGCCCTTTTGAACTCCGTCACCGTATTTTCCCCCACCACTTCCATCGGGAGCGCATTCCAAGCATCCACCACCCTTTCAGTGCAAAAGTATTTCCTGACATTGCCTTTCAATTTACCACCTTGTAGCTTCATGTTATGCCCTCTAGTTTTGCAGCTTCTCCGTCTTTGGAAGAGGTTTATTTGTTCATTATTTCTCTTTAAGCATTTAAAGGTCTGAATCATATCTCCCTCCTTTCCTCCAAAGTGTACATGTTTAGGTCTTCAGGTCTCTTCTCATAAGGCTTCTGATGCAGGCTCCAAATCATTTTGGTCGCCTTCCGCTGAACAGTTTCCAGTCTTTTTACATCCTTTGCAAGATATGGTCTCCAAAACTGGACACAGTATTCCAAGTGAGGCCTCACCAGCAACTTGTACAGTGGCATAAGTACCTCTTCCTTTCTACTGGTAATTACTCTTCGTATGCAGCCCAATATCCTCCTGGCTTTTGCTACCGCCTTGTCGCACTGGTTTGCCACCTTGAGATCTTCAGAAATAATCACTCCATGATCTTTCTCCTGATCCGTACTGTCATGAGGCACAAGGATCAGAGCCCATGGAGACAGGGACTATACCTCAGAATGAATACACTTTTGACATTTCAGAGGAAAACAGGGAGAAGGGTTGGCATAGAAACCCCAAACAAATGATGTCACACAGTGCTAGGGAACGCCCGAGCCAAGTGCTAACCCATGACTCATTAGGAGAGGGGAAGCAGCTGATGGGGAGTGGAGCCCAAGCAAATGGAAAAGGCAACACATTTAAAAATCCTCTAGTTAGGAGAGAGGGGGGGTGAAGAACAGGAGAGAGAGAAGGAGTTGATCAAGAAGGAGAGAACAGTGTGGAAGGACAAGAGAAGGGAAGGGAATCCCCATCTTATCCAGGAAAGCTCACCTGGAGAAGGGAGCTGTGAGAGCCACGCTGACTCCAGGAATCAGGCAGTTCCATGCTGTGGAAAACAGTACACGGCTGGTCAGTGCACTGAGGAACTCCATTCTCCTGAAGGCAAGGAATATTATTTTAAACCCCTGAGAAGACAGTCTCAGCCTTCTAATATCAAATATACTGAAAGGAAAACTGGTTTCCCTGAAGCTGAGTTTCTGCCTGTGAGAAAGCCCAGGCAAAGCAAAAGGGAAAAGTTTTACCGTGAGCCGTATTGCAGCCAAGGGAGGTCTCTGGACAAGCAGTTGCTGGAAGGTAGGAAAATACTTCCAAATAGCATAGCAGAAGATTTTGATCAAAACCCTTGTACGTACCAAGAGCTGTGTGAAAGAGCCAACCGTGATTCTTATGCTAAACACCTAAGCTCCTCTAGGCTTTTGGGGGATGGGAACACTTTACCCTTCACAGAAGAAGTGAGTGAGCAGGGGGAAGAGTTCACCCCACAGGAAGCTGAGGACGACGTGAATGGGATGCAGTGTGAGTTTTACCAAGCTCCAGACACAGAGGTTTACATGGACTGTACGTACACGATGTCAGACAGCATACAATCTTTATGCTAACATTGCTATAACACTGCTATAAGAGAGAAAACAGTCCAAAGAATGTTTGGAGGTTTAAACTGTTTTCTGTACCTTATTTTTCTGTTACCTTAAAGAAGCTGAAGATAAGCATTGCCTAAGTTTGATTACTATTTTGTTTCATTGTACCAGAAGTATGGACTTTATGTTGCTGTATTTTCAAGGTTAAATTCCAACCCTGGGAAGGGAATAAATCCCATTTATACCTTACCATTTTGTGCACAACTATTTTCTTCATTGAGCTAAAGGACTACAATACCCAGGAGGCTTTGCCAAGCCTCAAATTAGTGGTTCATAGTCTTAAGAAGAACATCACCCCGCTCACCTTACCCACACTAAGGCCTCTGGGAGTGAGAGGCGGTGACATATCTGGCATAGTTTTTCGGATTTTGACCTGGAGAAAAACGCAGCAAGAAAACTACGGCTCCAGAAGACCATAGAGAAGCAAGTTGGCAAAACAGACGGCTCGTGAAGCAAGAAAGACACAGTGACTTTTCCTGAAAGCTGACCTCTACACGAAGCCTCAGGTAACGTCACCTAGGCATAAGCGTGGGAGGATTGTGCAGGAAAGGGGGCGCCGTGGGGCAAAAGAAAAAGGGGAGCCGCACTTGGTTTGTTTTTTTTCTCTTTCTCTTCTTTTGCTACAGGTGCAGATAAGGAGAGATGGAAGCCAGAGACGTTATGTATTGGATGCAACAGCAGTGGGACAAGCAGCTGGAATTAGCGAAGCACCTCCAGGAGCAGAACGCTAGCCTAATGAGGGAGCAACAGAAGCCCCTGTTGGACGCTATGCAGGCGCTGCTGAGCAAGTCGCAGGAACAACTGACTGAGGACCCCATGGTTATACCTGGGGCAGGACTAAATGCAAGTCATGTTTTTTCTCTAGGACAATTAAGTCCCAATGATAATATAGACGATTTCATTGACGCGTTCGAACGTATTGGGGGAGCACTAAAATGGCCTAGTGAGCAATGGGCAACCCGATTTGCGGTCTCACTTACAGGTGAAGCCCTATCGGCCTACAAGGCCATTCCAGCCACCCTTGCCGCTAACTATAATGAAATTAAAAAAGCGGTAAAAGATAGGTTGGGGCTCACTACCTCTCACTACAGGAGGCTGTTTAGAGAAGCCCGCCTGAAAGCACAAGAGACCCCAAAAGCGTTGCAGCAACGGTTAAAAAACTTAGCCTGGAAGTGGTTAACTCCAGAGACAAAAACTTTGGAAACTATATTAGACACAGTAGTCTTGGAACAATTTATCCAAGCTGTGCCTAATGAAATGAGGACATACCTCATGTTGCAAAACTGTCAGTCTACAGAGGAAGCAGCTATGCTGGCTGACCGATTTTTGGAGGCTCAGATAGCTGACCCCTCAGGGTTTGGGGTAATGCAGGCTGCAGGTTTGGCAACTGGTAAAAGGGGAAAGGATCCCAAAGAAAAATTGTATACCATGCAAAGTGTAAAGGCTAATAATGATGGTGATGTTTTTGTATAAAGGGGAAAATGTTACCTGTGTGGAAAAGCGGGGCATTTCAAGAGGGATTGTGTTAAGCGAACTGTCCTCATATCTGAATTGGACAAGCCATCACCGGAGGGATTCCTGCTGCACGCTCAGGTGGAGGGGGTAGAGACCTTGGCACTGCTCGACTCGGGGGCCGACCAGAGCATGATTTCCTCCAGGCTCTGGGAGGCCATCGAGAGGCATCGTTCGTCGCCCCCGAGTCAAGCAGAGAGCCAGGTCAGGGTAAAGTGCATACATGGTGCATTTACATTTTATCCTCTGCAGAATCTCACTATAACCGCCCTCAATATGGAGTCAATAATGCCCGTAGCTGTGATTTCCACACTACCTAGGGATCTTATTTTATGCAGGGATTGGCCACCCTTTTACAAAGGACTAGCAGTAGGTTTAAATGCCCGCACTGGTCTAGTCTCCACTAGATCGCAATCCGGAACCTCAGGGATGGGAGCGACATCAGCTGGGGACAGGGAGCAGCTTAGGGAGGAGCTAGTATCCCAAGAGGAGGGGTTGGAGGAGGAAGAAGTGAATATTCTCCCTGCACATGACGATTTAGTACATGAACCCGTTAGGCAGGGTAGAAAAGCCAAGGCTAAGAGACGCCACGAGAGACAGTCTAGGTCCCGAGGCAGGTCCGAGTTGGAGGCAGGAGCGAGCTTACCATGGGTACCCGCCGAACTAGTGAATAAGTTCCCTTCTTTCCCTGCTGAGCAGCGGGCTGACCCAGCGCTCAAGAGAGCCTTCGAATGGGCCCGGGAAACCCGGCCTACGTTGCCTAGGTTCTTCCTAGAAAATGAAATTTTATATAGGGAAAGCTTGGACCCCTACACCGAAGCAGTTAGGAAACAGCTGGTAGTGCCGACGGTGTTTAAGGCTACAGTCCTGCGCCTCGCACATGACCACCCTATAGGAAGCCATAAGGGCATCCAGGGCACCCTGGACCAAATATTAGGTCGCTTCTATTGGCCAGGAGTGTTCAAAGAAACTAGGCAGTACTGTGAGTCATGTGCTCCATGTCAAAGTGTGACGGCTTTAAGGCCAAAGGCCGTACCTTTAATACCAACCCCCACTATAGCGGTACCTATGAGTCGAATAGGTATGGACATGGTAGGCCCTATGACCCGAACACCCAGGGGTTTCCAGTACCTACTGGTAATAGTTGATTATGCCACCCGATTCCCCTGGGCTATTCCCCTAAGGAACACCTCTGCGAGGATTATAGCCCAGGAGCTCGTAAAACTATTTTGTATGGTGGGATTTCCCAGGGAGGTGCTCACGGATCAGGGCAGCAACCTTTTGTCTAAACATTTGTCCACCGTATGGGAAGCTTTTGGTATAAAGCATATCCGAACTTCAGCATACCACCCCCAAACGAATGGTTTGGTAGAGCGTACGAATCAGACCATCAAACAAATGCTTAGGAGAGGCCTAAAAAAGGGGGAGATAGCGGACTGGGATACCCTGCTCCCGTTCGTGTTATACGCGTGCAGAGAACGCGTACAAACCTCTTTAAAAGCATCACCCTATGAGCTCATGTTCGGTAGGTCCCCTAGGGGAATATTAGATATATTACACGAACAGTGGGTGGAACCAGACACTTCAGATGTAGAAGTACCTCAATTCCTAAAAGGTCTGAGGGAACGGTTAGAAAAGACGGCGAAGGCCGCAAGGGAGAATTTACAGGCCAGCAAACAAAAGCAAAAACAATATTATGACAGGGGCAAGAAGCCCAGAACGTTAACAATAGGTGATGAGGTGATCATCCAAGTGGCAGACCCTGGCCCAAAGTTTGAAGCCCATTGGAAAGGCCCCTGCACGGTTGTGGAAAGGGTAGGGCCAGTCTCTTATAAGGTAGAGAATGCAAAAGGTCGCCAGCAGGTGTATCACCTGAACCTTTTAAAACCTTGGAAGGAGAGATCCGCCACCGCCAGTATGGCGTACGTGGAGCAGCGATACAGATCCAACACCTGGATTACGCGCTGTCCGACGAAAAGAAGGCGGGGGATCTGTCATGAGGCACAAGGATCAGAGCCCATGGAGACAGGGACTATACCTCAGAATGAATAAACTTTTGACATTTCAGAGGAAAACAGGGAGAAGGATTGGCATAGAAACCCCAAACAAATGATGTCACACAGTGCTAGGGAACGCCCGAGCCAAGTGCTAACCCATGACTCATTAGGAGAGGGGAAGCAGCTGATGGGGAGCGGAGCCCAAGCAAACGGAAAAGGCAACACATTTAAAAATCCTCTAGTTAGGAGAGAGGGGGGGGGGTGAAGAACAGGAGAGAGAGAAGGAGTTGATCAAGAAGGAGAGAACAGTGTGGAAGGACAAGAGAAGGGAAGGGAATCCCCATCTTATCCAGGAAAGCTCATCTGGAGAAGGGAGCTGTGAGAGCCATGCTGACTCCAGGAATCAGGCAGTTCCATGCTGTGGAAAACAGTACACGGCTGGTCAGTGCACTGAGGAACTCCATTCTCCTGAAGGCAAGGAATATTATTTTAAACCCCTGAGAAGACAGTCTCAGCCTTCTAATATCAAATATACTGAAAGGAAAACTGGTTTCCCTGAAGCTGAGTTTCTGCCTGTGAGAAAGCCCAGGCAAAGCAAAAGGGAAAAGTTTTACCGTGAGCCGTATTGCAGCCAAGGGAGGTTTCTAGACAAGCAGTTGCTGGAAGGTAGGAAAATACTTCCAAATAGCATAGCAGAAGATTTTGATTAGGTGTCAGCAGTTCCCAAAAGCTGAGGAGGTTACCAGAATTTAAAACCTACTCCACTACAGAAAAGATTTCTACTAAAGCACCAAAAAGAATGTAACTTTGCTTTAAAAATATACCAAAACACTTTTCAGAGCTCCCAGTCAGAGAGCTATCAATTTAATAAAAATAAACCCTCAAATCCTTACCGTTGTTTTGACCTGTAGAGCCCCTGTTAGGAATGCCTCAACAGGGCAGGGCTCTGAAGCCTGTTATGCAGGCCTCAACTGCTCTCAAACTTTCAAATCTTTTAATTCTTTCCATCTCTCTGTCTGTCTGGGGGAAAAATAACTCTCCGAAGGTTTAACAGAATGGAATGTAACTTGGCATATGGGGAAACCGATAAAAAGACATGAGTTTGAAAATGGGCCAAATTAGAACTACCCCCTACAACCGTCTGCCACACCGCAAACTGCCCTACCCATGGAAACTACCCCACAACTGCCCCATCCCCAAAACTACCTCCCACAACTGCTGACCACTTCACAAATTGATTTCACCCTCACAACCTACCCCCAAAGTCTACATCACTGCAACTGCCCCACCACCTCACAAACTGTCCCAGCTTTAAAACCTATACCATCACTATCCCTCTACACAAACTGCCCCTCCCCAAAGAACTACCTTATGCAAATTGTCCAGACTCCAAGATCTGTCCCCTAAAAGCTGCCCCAACACTCCACAAAGTGCCCATCCCCACAAAATATTACCCATCTTCCCTACAACCTTACAAACAATCCACGACCCCAAGCTACCCCCACAACTGGCCCACTACCCTGCAGTGTTTCCACCCTAAACAATGACCCCTCTGTAGTTGACTCACCACCCCACAATCTGCTCTCACCTTCATAACTACTCTTATAACTGTCCCATCAATCTGAAAACTGTCCTACCTTCAAAACTACTAAATGCCCCAAACCCCACAAACTGCCTCCAAACCCTAAATCTACCCACTGCAACTTCCAAACTATTTTACCCCATAACCCCCACAACTGTCTCATCACCCCACAAATTGTTCCCACTACCATAAACTACCCCTGGAACTGCCCCAGCCTCCCAAAAGATGTTCCTCCCCCCAAAGTTACCCCAACTGATCCAAAACCCAGTAAATTGCCCCATCTCTAGAAATTGCATCCTTGCAACTTCCTCACCACGTTGAAAAACGTCCCCATGCCCTAGAATAACCCCCACACCAGCCCCATCACCTTGCCAACTGCCCTAACCCCCCCCCCAAACCCCCACAGCTGTCTCACTACTCTACAAACTTCTCCTTCACTGAAAATATACCCTTCTACCACTACCCCATCACCCTGAAAACTATAGCTATGGTCAACATTATTGGTATGCTTGTATTTTAGGTATGTTGAGTACAATATCTTGAGAAATACTTGGACATATTCCAACTGTATGTCATCATAATATTTTAATAGTATGTTGAAAGATATACATAAAGAAAGATGTTTGTGCAACTTAGACATAATAATTTCTGAGAAAAAAAAATTATGACCTGGACAGGATTAATAGCACCCTTCACTAATATTTGGTTGCACAACCTTTGGCAGTGATGACAGCCTCCGAATGTTTCTTGTAGCCGTCTACAGTATATGTCTGCTGGTACTTTCTCCCACTCTTCAACTGAAATTTGTTCCAGCTCATGAATGTTTCCAGGATTCCTTCTACCAATGGCAGATTTCAGCTCTTTCCAAAGTTTTCAATTGGGTTGAGATCAGGACTCATTGCTAGCCAGTTGAAAAAGTCCATTTGTTTCTTTTTTACCATTCTTTTGTACTTTTGGATGTATGTTTTGGGTTATTATCCTGCTGGAGGACCCATGACCTTCGACCCAGACCTAGCTTTCTGACACTAGGTAGCACATTTCACTCCAAAATACCTTAGTAATTCTCTGACTTCATGATTCCTGTAATACATTCCAGGCCTCCAATTTCTGAGGCAGCAAAACAGCCCCACAACATTATGGAACCTCAACCATATTTAACTGTAGGAAAGGCATTTTTTTTCCTTATAAGCTTTTTTTCTTCACCTATAAATGTATCACTGGTCTGCATTGCCAAGGAGCTCAAGTTTGGTTTCATCAGTCCACAGAACATTTTCCCAGAAGGACCGTGGTTTTCAAGGAGGGTTTGGACAAAGATCAGGCATGACTTTTTATGTCTGTCTTTTTGGCAGCAGGGTCCTCCTTGGCCTTCGCCCATGAAGTCCTTCTTTGTTTCCTATGCAGTGTATGGTGCGGATTGAAACCACTCCAGATTGACCCAGGTCAGCCATAAGCTCTTTGGATGTTATACATGCTGTTTTTCCAATACTTCACACTAATCCTTGAAGACTTCTTGGATTAATTTTCCTCTTCCTACAGCATCCTGGGAGGTTCTTGACAGTTCCATGGGCAGAAAATGTTGTAATAACATTATGAACTGTAGATACAGGCATCCCAAGTGCTTTGTAGATGTTTTTGTATCCCTTTAAATTTGATGTTTGGTGATAATGGCTTTTCTGATGGTCTCAGGCAGCTCTTTTGTCTTCACCAATGTGAAAATGGAACAGGGAGTGAATGTGGCCATGTTAAACATTAGAGCCATCATTCATTGGTTGATTCAAGTCATGTGAGTACTCAGGGCCGGCCCGTCCATTGAGCAAGAATGTTTTATTGCACAGGGCCCCGCGTTTCAGGGGGCCCCGCGCAAAGAACATTCTGCTTTTTTTTTTATTACATTTAAAAACAAAAACCTGGCTCTAGCTGCTGCCGCTGCCGCGTCCGTCGCAGCAGCGGCAGAATGGCGTGTCCCGCGGGGCCCCTTCTCCTCTTCGAGCCCTCTGCAAGGGCTTTCAGATTCGCGAAGGGAGAGTTGTGCTCCCTCGCGTCTCTGTAAAGCCCGCAGGGGCTAATGGGAAATTTCCCATCAGCCCCTTTAGACGCGAGGGGCTGATGGGAAATTTCCCATTAGCCCCTGCGGGCTTTACAGAGACACGAGGGAGCACTCTCCCTTCGCGAATCTGAAAGCCCTTGCAGAGGGCTCGACGTGGAGAGGGGGCCCCGCGGGACACGCCATTCTGCCGCTGCTGCGACGGACGCGGCAGCAGCTAGAGCCAGGTTTTTGTTTTTAAATTTGCCGGAAGGGAAGGGAAGGGGGGGGGGGGCTGATGGAGGCTGTCTGGAAATGGGGTGATGGGGGGTTAGGACTGGAAATTTGCAAGGGGGGGGGGTTAGGACTGGAAATGTGCAAGGGGGGGGGTTAGGACTGGAAATGTGCAAGGGGGGGGGGGTTAGGACTGGAAATGGGCTGGGGCTGATGGAGGCTGACTGGAAATGGGCGGGGGAGGGGTTAGGACTGGAAATGGGCTGGGGGGGGTTAAGACTGCTAATGGGCTGGGGCTGATGGAGGCTGACTGGAAATGGGCTGGGGGGGTTAAGACTGGTAATGGGCTGGGGGGGTTAAGACTGGTAATGGGCTGGGGGTTGATGGAGGCTGACTGGAAATGGGGTGATGGGGGGTTAGGACTGGAAATGGGCTGGGGGGGGTTAAGACTGGTAATGGGCTGTGGGCTGATGGGGGCTGTCTGGAAATAGGGTGATGGGGGTTAGGATTGCTAATGGGCTATGGGGGGGTTAGGACTGCTAATGGGCTATGGGGGCGCTAGGACAGGAAAAGGGCTGATGGGGAGGGGTTAGGACTTGAGGTGGGCTGATGTGGTTAGGACTAGTAATGGGCTGTGGGCTGATGGGGGGGGTTAGGACTGGCAATGGGCTATGGGGGGCTGACTGGAAATGGGCTGATGGGGTTAAGACTGGA
This sequence comes from Ichthyophis bannanicus, assembly GCA_033557465.1. Lineage (NCBI taxonomy): Eukaryota > Metazoa > Chordata > Amphibia > Gymnophiona > Ichthyophiidae > Ichthyophis > Ichthyophis bannanicus. The sequence continues at coordinate 1,221,243,650 of CM066032.1, forward strand.
AGTGGGCTGATGGGGGTTAGGACTGGTAATGGGTTATAGGGGGGGCTTAAACTGAAAATGGGTTGATGGGGGGCTAGGACTGGTAATGGGTTGGGGGATTGCTATGACTGGAAATGGACTGAGTGGACGGGGAGGCTTGAACTGCAAATAGCTGATGGGGAGGGAGCTTGGAATGGAAATGGGCTGTGAGGGAAGGGAGCTAGAACTGAAAATGGGCTGATGGAGCAGCTAGGATAGGACTGGAAATGGGCTGTTGGGGGGAGCTAAGATTGGAAATGGGCTGTGGTGGGGGCTTGAATTGAAATGGACTCATGGAGGGGCTAGAACTGGAAGTAGGCTCATGGGGGGGCTTGGACTGGAATTGGGCTGAGTGGAGGGGAGCTAGGATTTGACATGGGCTGATGGTGGGGCTAGGAAATGACTAGAAATGGGCTGATGGGGGGCTAGGATTGGAAATGAGCTGATGAAGGGACTCAGACTGAAAATGGATGGGGGAGCTAGGACTGGAAATGGGTTGATGGGGGGCTAGGACTGGAAATGGGCTGATGCAGGGAATAGAAGGGAATGGATGCTGGGTGAGACTGGAACTAGAAGGGAGCTGATGTTGGGGGAGGATTAGAATGGGATGGGGCTGGGAGAGTAAAATGGAGAGGGGAAAAATATTTTGTGTGGGAGGGATGAAAAATCTACAATTGGCCGGGTATTGGGAGAGTAAGTGGGGATTGAGGATGGAGGGGTAAAATTTGTGTGGATGAAATAAGAATGAGGAAAGAGCAAAAGGATAAAGATTAGTATGTTAAAGCAGATGTAGAGAGAGAGGATGGAAAGAAAACTAGAAGAGAGAAGAAAGGACAAATGGACAGCAGACGATGGAGAGTTAGCAGAAAACATGAAGAAACCAGAAGAAAGTGGCTGGAGCAATTGCAACTGAAAAAAAATGCACAAAAGGTAGAAATATATCTCTTTATTTTGAATTTATTAACTGGAATATGAAAGTTCTGGGAAATGTGCATCATTAACGTCTGCGCTTTGTTTGGTACAAGAGGAAATTGATTTATAGTTTTATTTCTACAGTGTTGTTGTACATTCCAAGTTTGGCTTTTGGGGTTCCCAGTTTAAATTATTGCCTTCCTGTTTCTAAATTGCGATTCCTTGTTTGGTGATGGTCTATGTTCTGCATGTGTAACTGAGCTGAGGTATTCTGTTTATGTAATTCCTATTTGACATTGCCACTTGTTCTCTTTCCCCAGTATTCTCTGAAATGTACTGGTTTAATATTTGCAGTGTTTCCTTTTGATAGGTAGGGACTGGTGCTTTGTGAGTCCTGGTAATGCTGTCAGGATACAGCGGGTTTGCTATGGGTTCTAAATGGGCAGCGTTTGTAGTAGTTCCTAATGTGCCTGGCGGTTGGCACTGGATTATAGTAATGTAGAAATCTTTTAGTCTTTCTTTATCCATACACTCATTAAGAGACATGTTTACTAAAAGTTAGTGTATGGTAACATTATGCAAATATTTATGCAAATAAGGCCACTTATGCAAATGAGGCCCCGCACCGAGTCTCCGCACATGGCCCCGCACCCCCCTTGGGCCGCCCCTGTGAGTACTGACAATTGATCACATGTATGCCTAATTTTATTGCAGTGGAAATGTGGTTCTTCTGTTCAAACCATTTTAAATTGTTTATAAGGCTGCCAATAATCATGTCCTAACTACTAATCATAAAGCCCCAATACATTCACCCATAATATATCCTACAAAATAAGTGAAATTGAACCAGATCCTAACCTACAAGCCTATCTCAAATGAATACTCATACATTTTTTGTCGGATCACTCACCATGAGAGATTTCTCCCTCCCGAAGTGAGTCCTCCTTTTAATCAAAATATTTATAAAAACTGAAAGCCAGCTTCACTACGCGGGATAACATTCACCTGAATGTTCCCACACAAAACACCTAACCAATCACATCAAACTTCCATTGGTGAGGAAAATCCAAATTTTGATGACATGACGACCTCATTATCCATGCCCACTGCTTTGTCATACAACCAATTTGCAATATGTGAAGAAAATCACAGAGTGGCAGGAACAAGCCCATCATTCATTCCAACTTCTGCTATCCCCAGAAATGTACTTATCTGAGGGATTTAGGAAGCACAACGGGTCCAACTGCCAATTCCAAATCGTAACAGCACTCGGGAACCGCAACACATAATGTGTTGCAAGCTTTGTTATTACATAGCTCTTTCTCAAGCGTCGTTTCCCAAACAAAGTTCCGGTTCCAGTTTTACTCTTTCAAACCAGAGCACCCCCAGCTGAGTTGAATCTAGGGTCATTAGGCATCCCTTAAGTGTCCATCAATTATCCAAAGAATCACTGGAGCTATCTATGACTCCCACTTAATGCAATGTCCACCATTCCACATCAGAATTTAAAGCCCGTGGGGACACTGAATTTAATTTAAAAATCCAGTGCTGTTCCTTAAAATGTAGCTCTGCAGCCTCATCTCCTCCCCGCGGAAAAGTTGACACATGATCTATAATTAACCAACGTAGTTCCTCAAAGGCATGATGTACCTGAGCACAATGTGCCACAATAGGAGCTCCCAATACTCTTGTTTTGGCCCGCGATCGATGTTCCTGTAACCGTTTCTTGATTGATCGCATTGTCATCCCCAAGTACTTCAAACCGCAAGGACAAAGGATCACATATACCACAGAAGAGCTCAAGCCAGTAGTGGTGTGATGAAATCTATGAACTACACCGGCCTGTGGATCGCGCCAACTATCCCCCTCTAAGGTGTTGGCACAAAAATCACACGATCCACAAGCATAATGCCCCCTTCCCTGGGGTTCAATTGCTCTGTGCTCCTGTGTTGTAGTCCAAACCACCATGTCCCCAATATTCACCCCCCTATGATACACCAACATTAGAGGCTTCAGAAAGCAATTATGAAAGGACAGGATTGACCAATGGGACTTCAGAATATGCGTGACAACCATGGTGTTAGGCAACACTCCAACAAACTTATCCATACTCTTTGACAGTCTGGTCTGAAGTCCCCGAATCCTGCCACCATTCTGGATGACTATTCAATGCTGTTTTATAAGCTTGTTGAAGCAAATGTTCAGGATATCATCTATCCAACAGTCTGCAATTAAAGTCCCAAGCATGCTTTTGAAATTCAGCTATGCTCATACATAAACGGCATATACAAAGAAATTGGCATCCTCCAAGGAACATCCAAAAAGAATTTACACATCCTTCAAAGAGCTCAGAATGTCACTGCTCGAATCATTGTTAAAGCTAAAATATTCGATCACATTTCTCCTATCCTATACGCTCTTCACTGGCTACCCATTTATAGTAGGATTCAATATAAAACACTTGTCACAACTTTTAAACTCATTAATGACCTAGCCCCATCACAGTTGGCAACTCTACTTCAAACCCCACAAGAAAACAGAACTAGAAGAAAAACTAACCTCAACATGCTACTAATTCCCATTGCCGTGACAAAATCAAAACAAATAACCTCCAACACTGCCTTTTCATTTTATGCTCCCAGCCAATGGAATAAACTGCCCCTAAACCTAAGAGAGATTAAGGATCTCACATCTTTCAGGAAGGAACTAAAAACCTACCTCTTTACTCAACACTATAGCAACCTACAACCTGAAATCAAATTTACTACACAAGAACATACAACTAACCAAACACAAGTTTACCCCACCTAAATCCAGACTTCATTTGAATATCCCCTCAAGTCAGCATCCTCCCAATATTGTACTTATGACTGCAAATAACTCTTGCTAACCATGTAAATAATTTGCCATTTTTGGTTCCTTGTAACATAGTTATGTTCCTTTTATTAATAGCTTACACACTGTTTTCCATGTATCATAGTTCTTATGTAATACTTAATGTTTAATGTAATGCAATATTGCACTGTTCTGCTGTATTGTTGTTTTAAGTTCCTTGTAAACCGCCCTTGATCTCTGGAAGGGGCGGTATAGAAAAGCACACAAATAAATAAATTGTCCCAAGGGTAATCCACGCTGCAGGGGACCTGGATGATAGCTGGTGTATTTCAATAAGGTATTACACTGGACAGGTTTAGAATATAATGTTGTACAAAACTGGCTAGTTTTCTTCTTTTTTTAAGTGCCATCAAGTCAGTGTTGACTCATAGCAACCCAGCTACCTCTGGGTTTTCTTGGCAATGTATCACCAGAAGTAGATTGCCAGCCTTTACTTCTGAGGCAATGGAGGGTAAAGTGACTTGCCCAATGTCACAAGGAGTGCCAGTGGGAATCAAACCCTTGATCTTCTGGGTACTAGGCAGTTGCTCTAACCACTAGGCTACTCCTCCACTCAGTTTTCTTATATACCAGTAAATTCAAAATGATGCTTGAGAAAGAGCTATGAAATAACAAAGCTTGAAACACAGTACATGTTGCGGTTCCTGAGTGCTGTGGTTTCCAAGTGCTGTTACGATTTGGAATTGGCAATTAGACCCATTGTGCTTCCTAAGGACCTCAGATAAGTACATTTCTGGGGATAACAGAAGTTGGAATGAACGATGGGCTTGTTCATGCCACTCTGTGATTTTCTTCACATATTGCAAATTGGTTGTATGACAAAGCAGTGGGCATGGACAATGAGGTCGTCATGTTGTCAAAATTTGGATTTTCCTCACCAATGGAAGTTTGATGTGATTGGTTAGGTGTTTTGTGGGAACATTCAGGTGAATGTTATCCCGTGTAGTGAAGCTGGTTTTCAGTTTTTATAAATATTTTGATTAAAAGGAGGACTCACTTCAGGAGGGAGAAATCTCTCATGGTGAGTGATCCGACAAAAAAAGTATGAGTATTAATTTGAGATAGGCTTGTAGGTTAGGATCTGGTTCAATAATCATGTCCTGGCAATGCCCCAGTTTTTATACTATTTCCTACTATTTCCATTTTTAATTGGTCTTGTTTTATTTGATTATTTTATGTGTCAAATACGTGTGCATATATGGTCCAAAGTCATGTCACTGGCCACATTTTTTAAGGAGATATTGGACATTAAGGGGTTGACTTGCAAGGGTGCCTGTAATGTTGACCACAAGTGTACCTCCACTTCTAAAAATTACTCCTTACAACTGCTCCATCACTCCAGGAGCTGCCAAATTTTCAAAAACTACCCCTACAACTGTTCCATCACCTCAAAAAATGCCTTCATCCCAAAAACAATTAATTCGCACCTGCCTCACCACCCCACAAACTGCCTCATTCCCAATAAATATTCCCTGACTTATGCAGTTGGCTAATTTATGAAGGCACTGAGAAGGCCATTCCAGAAATCAAATAAGGGTTTGTAAGTGCAACGGGGACGTTTATCTTCCGAAAGTGTCTTTGAGCGTATTCCGGTACATAGTGCCTGCAGACATTTATCTTGCCAACACGGGGATCTCAGAATGTCTCCAGGAGGGGAGAAATGGTGGTGTGTTTGCCACGGAGATGTATAAAGCTTATTCAAGAAAAGCCTGTGTACCTTTTGGGAGGTCCCCACAGACATGTCCATTATACCTGCCAGAGACATGGAATAAGGCCAGTACTTAGAAAATATTCCACTGTGTTTGTATAAAGGTGATGGAACTAGTCTGTTCTAACATGGTGGACTGCAGTATGGAAAAACACCACAGGACGCATTTATAAAGAACAGAAATCAGAGGTGTGGGAATCTTGTAAGCTAAAGAAGCATCAATAACTATCCTGAAAGAAACATTAAGAAGAGCAATAGTGATTATTCTGGCCATTCTGACAGTTGCTGTTTGTGCTAAAGGAGCTAATCTAGGGAACCCTAACGATTCCTGTGTCCTGAAAAATGGGACTGTTGACATAGGAATAGTATGTGAGTGAGTATGGAAAGGATTCTTGCTTGGGTGAGAAACAGAGATCATATTTTTAGTCCTTGGATTCAATGCTATTATGTCATGCCAGCTGTTATTTATAGGTTCAGGGCATCTTTTTGGCACAAGTATGTAAGTGAGTATGTGTGTGTGTATGTGTGTGGTTTGAGGGTTACATGGGAGGATCTGGTGTACTCATCTGCAATTCAGGGAGCATATGAATGCCTGGCCAGTACCTGGACCATATGGATGACCGCAGCATCACCAGGTGCCAGTGTGATAGAGCAGAAAACATTCAAAAGGTTCTCCATAGCTAAATATCAAAATATATCCCTTTCAATAATAAGAGACCCTCAGAATAAGAGCATTCAACAGTGCAAACAGCAGTAAAACATGCCCAAAATGTGCACATTTATAGAGACTGATGATGGTGCTTTTGGGCATGTATTAGTGTTGTTTGCACTGTTGAATGCTCTTATTCTGAGAATCTCTTGAAAGGGATATGTTTTGACATTTAGCTATGGAGAAACCTTTGTGATGTTTTCTGGAATATGTTTCTTAAGGTACGCTAAAAAGATCATATATTGTTGGCAATCTGATAGGGCAGCCATATATCCGCTGTGGCAGGCACTGGGAGACATGACTGATGTTGTGCCAACATTCCCCAGTTTGTTCCATGAGGCCTACATCCTTACCCATTCCAGAATCTATGAAAGCTGTGAAATATCAGGAGGCTGGCTACTTGGTATGATGGCACAGGGATCTCCCCTTCCATGCCCACACAGGTCTGACCAGGGGAGCACTGCCACAAAGCAGACTGTGGGAAGACAGACACGGTTGCTCCACAGATAGCAGATGCATACAGTCCAACATAAGCCAGGACAGAGAGTGGACATCCTATGGGACAGGTGTAGCCACATTTAGGGAGCTGCTGTGTGAAATGCCAGTACCCAGATACGTGAGAAACGGATGCCATAGCCAGACAGCCATAGTCATTGGAAGAGCATTGCTATGTCACTCAGCAATACAATGCATTCTTTGGGGAATTGCAAAGTTGAATGTGGTTTTTGTGAGGTTGTAAGGGTCCATACTTAGTATTGGGACATGTCCATGGGCCAGACGTGCAGGTTATGGAATTGCCCTCAAAACATAATTCATCAAACTGCATCAATAATATTGATCATTCATATAAGACTATTAGGGGGCTAGTTAGTAAGCATGTTCAGGGATGGCACAAGGAGATGAGGCACCCTAGGCCAACCTCATTCCTTGCGCCCATCACCCCTCTGCGACACTCATTGCCACTGCCGCTGCTTCCCCTCTCCAGGACCTGCTGTGGCGACAATGGCTGCAAACAGCCCCGTGGTGCTTACCTTACGTCTTTGGCACTGCAAACAGGAAGTCAACATCCAGCATCGGAGGGGGCGGAAGGAAACAGCCCTGCAGCACTGAAGTTGTAAGGTAAGCACCTCAGGGCTGCTTGTGGCCATTGCCACTGCCACTGGAGGGCCGGTGCTCCAGGCAACTGCCAAGTTCACCTAATGGTGGCACCAGCCCTGAGCATGTTATTTTAATGCAGGTTCGATTATTATTCAGTGGGACATAGTTGCTAATAACATGCATTAATGGTGAATTAACACACGCTAATGTCAGCGCAGCTTAGTAACTAGCATCCTTTATCAGCTTTCGATTAGGAACATCTTTAATATTTCTGACTCCAAATACAACTCCACTGGTCAAATGACTGGATGCTACATTTTTTCAAAGATAAACCAAACGGTTTGGTAGCCAAAGTTGAATTCATAATTTACTTATTTATTTTACTGAGAAAGAAAAACAAGCAGAAACTTAATCATGTGATGCACCTTTCTTAAATGCAGATATATAGTAATACCCAGCACAAGTGGTTTATTACTTCTCTATACTGTATGCTATTCCTGTGATAAGAATTAGATTTACCTTTTACATGTGTTAGTTTTGAGTGGTGTCTTCCCAGATTCTGCCAACCCAAGTCCTTGTCAGAAAGCTGACCATTTTTTTTGGTACGATCTTCTAAAGCTGGGATGTGAGCAGTCAGGATGCTTTCTGTCACTGGTATGCAAATGCCTGTTTCAAGAAATAATAAAGAGAGACTCCATCAGAGACTGATGGTATTGTTTTATGGCACAGGATATGGGTTTGTTCTAGATGCAAGTACAGCCCTTCTAGTCTGGGTGACCCCACAACACTTACTTTCAGCTGTGTGGCAAAGGAGTGGGCCAATGCAGAAAACTAACATGGCCCTTGTGCACAGATAATGCAACATTTAGGCACAATTACCACCATAGCCAAAAGCAGAAAAGAGACGGATGCATGAGTAAACATCAAAGGAAGAGCTAGCGCACACGTAACATGAAGAGTATTTAAAATATAGGCAAATGAGCTGGATGTATTAAAAGGCATGCTAATATTGTCTGCACTCGATGCCAAGAAACGTGTAGAGGATTTTGTAACCAGTCTTAGCGCCAATATTTCTATGCCTAGTTTTGAGGTGGCTTAAACATCTAGTGTGTGCCTCCAACCATAATTTGATGGCATTGGGGGCTTTCCCCAATGCCTAGATCAACTGAGGGGAAATGTCAGAGAAAGTCATCAATGTCATCAAAATACTGTTGGGGGACCAATGCTTTTGACAGAAAGCAAATCTCTGGTGGCCCAGTGGCCCCAATCCTCTCACCCACCCAACTAAAAATAACCCTGGTGGCCCTGAACCCCACCCCCCTTCAGGTACCTTTACACAGGAGTGGGAGCACTGCCCATGTGCTCCTTCTCCTGTGCTGCTATCCTGAAAAATGACAGTGCCTGGCTGTGGGTGGTCATCCTAGGATGCACCAGGGAGGCCAGACTGCCATATAAGCCATGTTTTACCTTATATGGCAGTATGACCCCATTGGTGCATCCCAGGATGCACCTCGCAGATCCAGGCGCTGCCATTTTTCAAGATGCAAAGAGGCAAAGAGAGTTGATAGTGTGCGACTTTGGCGCCAGCTTTCTGCGTTATTTGATATATTTTATGCTATTTTTGTTTTCTTCCCAATGAACTGCTACTTATCTGTTAAGGGGTAATCACTTGTTGAAAATAAACTGTGGTGTCAAATTTTGGTCTCTCTCTCTTATTGGGATAACTAACTATATATTGAGGGATGTGCCTTGAGTGGGGAAAGATTATTTGTTTGTTTTCTTTTAAGACTATTAGGGCCTATCTAAATCTAAAAGAAGTTGAATTAAAACCTCTAAATCAAGCTGTTTTTTTGGCTACTTAGAGCCATGGAGGATAATTCTGATCGGGGAACGTCCGGCCCATCCAGAAGTCCAAATTCTGGACCGGCCAGTCCTGCACCCTTGGGATCATAATCAGGTGCAATGGGCCTGGACGAGCAGGCTGTGCCCTGATTCTGAGAGCCCGGACGTCCAGTCTATTCCCAGCACAACACAGCCACAGCTCCTGTATGAAGTGAGGTGCCATCTTGTCTCATTACTATGACACCAGGATGCCATGCAGGAGTCCCGACTGTTGGCTGGCTCTTTTGGTACACAGTTCCCCACCGCCCAACCCCGGATTGGGCCTCCCAAGGCCAGGATCAGGCTGCGGGGAACCCCCTGCTCCTGCTCACCTCCTGCTGGGTCCGCAGTGCTTCTGCCATGATCGTCATGGGAACTTATTCTACCCCGAGGTGGAATAAGATCCCTGTTCAGGCTTCACCCCCTAACATACAGGGCCACAACCGGAATCAGCCCTGTACGTCTGGCCCAGGGTCCCGCCTCCGGCCCGCCTTCGCTTCTCTTCCCCCATACAGAGCTCCCTGCATAACTCCTCTGTACGTGCGGGGAACTCTGTGTTGGGAATCGGTCCCCTGGCGTTTAGCGGGGATGGTCTTCCATCCCCACTAAACATGACTCGGAATGACCCCCTATCTAAATGTAACAGAAATTAATTTAAAACCTTGAAAACGAGTGATATGCAGGCTGGGATATTTAGCCTCTGAAGATAGGGAAATCCTGTATCTGAATGCAAATTTATCTTGAGCAACCAATGAAAACTTACTACAACTAGGGCTTCTTTTATATCTTGGAAATTAGAAGAGCGATAAGCACGGTACAAGTTAACAGAGTGATAAGAGTGGTACAAGTTAACAGAGAACAGTTCTTTACTGCTTCAGATAGTACTAGAACTAGGGTAAACTAGAAACAATTTTAAATTAAAATTTAAAACGTTTTTTTTTTTCATCAACATACAATGAGCTATGTAACTTAATGCCAGAGAATGTGGTGAAGGCTAGTAGGATACTTGTGTATAATAATGCTTGGGCAAGCTTCTAGAAGACAAGTTCATTCATATTTAACAGTTAAACTTGAATGTCTTTACCTTTTATTTCTGGGAAGGAGCAACTGACTTTCCTATTACAATCTGTCAGGCACTTCCAAGTAACCCAGACTGGCCATACAAAGGATGTTGAGCTTCATGGACCATTGGTCTGAGCCAGCAAGGCACTAACCAAAGAACTTTTCACTCTCTCATGATCAGAGACAATGGGAAAGGTGGTAAGGAGAAAATAAGGTATGGATATATCCCTAGCAGTGTAGACCAGAAAATCTAGGCAGAATTGATGATCTAATTACTGTTTGTGGGACAAATTTTAAAGCCATTTACAACTAGTACTATACCAATACTAAAGAAAGGTGATCCAACTGACTGTGGAAATTATCGCACAATCGCTCTGATCCCACATGCCAGCAAGATTCTACTGAAGATTATTCAAAAGAGACTACAGCCATACCTAGAACAAGAACTACCTGAAGTGCAAGCAGGGTTCAGGAAAGGGCGAGGAACGAGAGACATCATTGCGGATGTGAGATGGATCCTTGAAAAGACTAAAGAATACCAAAAGGATATCTATTTGTGCTTTATCGACTATAGCAAGGCTTTTGACTGTGTAAACCATGAGAAACTCTGGGCCACATTAAGAAGCATGGGTATACCAGAACACCTGATCGTTCTCTTGCGTAATCTGTACATTGATCAAGAAGCAACAGTTCGAACGGAACAAGGAGAAACAGAATGGTTTAAAATAAGCAAAGGTGTAAGACAAGGCTGCATACTTTCCCCCTACCTGTTTAATTTATATGCAGAACAAATCATCAGAGAAGCAGGACTGTATGAAGACAACAGAGGTGTGAAGATTGGTGGAAGACTCATCAACAACCTTCGCTATGCTGATGATACCACATTACTGGCTGAAAACGAAGATGATCTGAAACATTTGCTTCTCACAATCAAAGAACATAGTCTCAAAATGGGCCTGCACCTTAATGTAAAGAAGACAAAGATCATGACAACTGGCATAATCAACAGGTTCATCGTTGAAGGAGAAGAAATTGAAATTGTGAACAACTTTAACCTACTTGGATCAACTATCAATAAAGAAGCAACAAGCAGTCAAGAAATCAGACGACGCATTGCTCTTGGCAGAATGGCTATGAAAGACCTAGATAAGATTCTCAAGAGCAGAGATGTGTCTTTCCATACAAAGATTCGACTTGTTCAAGCCATGGTATTTTCAATAACATCATATGGATGTGAAAGCTGGACAGTGAAAAAGACAGACAGGAAGAAAATTGATGCCTTTGAATTATGGTGCTGGCGGCGAATACTGTGTATACCATGGACTGCCCGAAGAACAAACAAGTCGGTACTAGAGGAGATCAAACCTAAGCTTTCTTTAGAAGCTCAGATGACAAGACTTTGACTTTCATACTTCGGACACATCATGCGAAGAGAGAGATCATTAGAGAAAGACATCATGCTTGGCAAGATAGAAGGTCAACGCAAAAGAGGAAGGCCAGCAATGAGATGGATCGCTACAATAACAGCAGCTACGGGTACCAGTCTGTCGTCAATGAGCCGCCTGACTGAAGACCGAACACAATTTAGGATAGCTATCCAGAGGGTCGCCATGAGTCGACTCCGACTCGACGGCACTTAACAACAACAACAACAACTAATAATAATCATTTGTGCAGCGCTACAAGGCATACGCAGCACTACATATAGATGTAAGATACAGTCCCTGCTCATCAGAGCTTACAATCTAATCAAGACAAAAAGCATAGCAAAACTGGGGACTAGAGTATGATAAGATACACATAAGTAGTGGACAAGAGAGTGAGGAGCATCAGGATCTAAAAACAGCCTCAAAGAGGTGCGTTTTTAGCCTTGATTTGAATAAAGCTAGGGATGGGAGCCTGACATACCGACTCAGACAGTCTGTTCCAGGTGTAGGGTGCAGCATGGTAGAACGAGGAAAGTCTGGAGTTGGCAGTAGACGAGAAGGACACAGATAAGATGGATTTGCCTGATGAACGGAGTTCCCAAGGAGGGGTGTAGGGATAGATAAGAGAGGAGAGGTAACGAGGAGCAGCAGAATGAATGCGCTTGTAGGTTGTAGGAGAAATATGAACTGGAAGCAGAAATAGAAAGTGAGCCAGTGAAGTGACTTGAGAAGAGCGGTTACATGGGCATAATGGCACTAGCGGAAGATAAGCCGTGCAGCTGAGGTTTGAACAGATTGAAGGGGAGAGAGATGATTCAGAGGAAGACCAGCGAGGAGCAGGTTACATACATAAAACTGTGGTTTAAGCATAAAATAATCTAACTATAGCCTGAAATTACTAAGGGGTGTTAAAGGAATAACACAAGTTATTTGTCAAATAACACATTAATTGGCAAAAACATGTGTTATTTGCCCTTAACATCATGATTATTTTTTACCACAACATATACCAATAAAGCGATGCAAATGCATGCAAAGCAGTTCATTATGCAATATGAATAATGCAGCTTGCATGAAACTTTGCAGGCTGTGTTATTCATGGAAAGATAACATCACCTGAAGAGGTGGCATTATCTTTCCCCCCGAAAGCAGCTGACCACTAACATACTGCCAGATATTCCTGGGGAGTAATTTAAAGGCACCAGTGCTTGAGAAAAGTACCCTTGAACCCCTTTGTAAAGTACTCCCCGCCTCACTGAGCCCCTTTACAAAGGCCCCCTTCACCGAATCTACCTAGAACCTATCAGGATTCTCTCAAGAAGGTGATGGCGTGGGTGGGGGTGGGGGGGGGGGGCAAGAGAGATTCCTAGGCAGCACTGCTCTTGCAGCTCCCAGTCTCAAAATGGTGGCCTTGGTCCCCTAGCAGCAGTTTCAGGATAAACTGCTAGGGGTTCAGGCCGCCAAATACAGGAGTGCTCCCTTGACAGCCTGAACCTCCTAGCTATAGTACCATTAGACTTCCCCTAGGGAGCTGAGGCCTCCCTTTTGAGGCTGGCAACCTCCAGGGCAGGAGGTTCAAAGGAGCACTCCTGCCTCTTTCTCAGTAACTGCCAGAGAGATTCCCAATAGGTGCTGGGAGAATCAGGTGATAGGGGGACTTGAACGGGGGATGTGGATCAGTGGACATAGGGACGAAAGGGGGATGGGGGGTGTACTTTCTTAAAGCATCATCTTGGCCCTATAAAAGATAGAACGTCCAATTGTATTGCTGCATCCAGGAACATGCAATATTTCCAGCTGCATCAGCACAAAAGTATATTTACCATGTGATTTCCTATACCATGGTACTGACGTACCAAAGTCCTGCAGGTCAGGGAATCTCATGGTTTGTTTTAAAAAACTTTTATGCCATTTGTCTCTCAAAGTGGCTCAGAGAATTGAAAATAAGAATAAAAAGTTACAAAAAAAGAAAATAAAAAGAATAATCCCTAACTCCAAAGATAGTCTTATAGAAAAATTTCTATCAAGACATTCTTACAGTTGCAATAATATGCCTGTTTTACAGGGGCATAGCCAGAATGCAGTTTATTTTTTTTTGGGGGGGGGGGAGGGGGGAGTGGGATTCAGGATTAACCTGGGAGGGGAGCAATCAGCATAAAAACTCCTCCTTCTCCACCTGGCATCACTCATTCTGCAGTGGAAACCTGTCAGGCCTTTCCTTCACTGATCTGCAGCTGCAGCATGCACCTTAAAACCTCACGGGTGGCACATCCCATGAGATCATGAATGACACATGCACGCTGAACTGCAAATCTTGAAGGACTACCAAAAGCGACTGCTACAACTGGAAGCGGATCTACCCTTGTGAGTATAATCTTCTGGAATATACTCTAAATCTTTGGGTAAAAGGGACTTCTTGGGGTTAAAGTTGATAAATCTGTGTATTTTAGAATTAAGTATTTTTGTTGAGTCAGTCAGGTCTTAGTACTTACCAGTGAGCCCCACAGGATCAGAATCGCAATTCAGCCTGGCCTGCATGTACAGGACTTTCCCGGTTAACTCTGTCAAGGCTCTTCAATGGAGCCGCGGCGCCATGGCATCATGTTGCCATGGCAGCGTGGCTTCATTGAAGAGCCGCAATGCCGGCCGCTAGAAAATAAAGCTTATTCCCCACACCCCACCCCTGATCTGGCCTCCTAAGGCCAGGGCCGGGCTGCTGGAAATGTTCTCTGGCCCCTCCTGCCCCATCCGCGCCACGGGTACAAGAAAAGATGTGTCTAGGGAAGTTATTCCACCTCGGAGATGGAATAGCTTCCCCTCACAAGTTGCCAGACCTAGATGTACAGGGCTGACATTAGAATCATCCCAATACTTCCAGATTCCACCCCAGAGCCGGCCCTTGCCCGCCCCCATCTAACTTCCCCTCACAACTGGCAGGGAGGTTAGAGATGGCGGGGGAAGGCACGAATAGCAGGAATGGATGTCCCACTGGGACGTCCATCCCCGCTATTCATGGCACAGAATCAGGCCCATTAGATATAGTTTTATTAGTATAGGTATCCCCAGCAAACCTAAGTAAACAACTTAAATACCTAAACACAACCTTAAAACTAAGATGCAGACACCAGTCCAGCAGCGAGATGAGAACTTTCCAGTCTTTTGCATTGCGTGTCACATGTATGATTTTCTCACAGTTGGTGAGGGGTCTTACATGTGCACTAGGTGCAAGGAGCTCTTTGCTGTCAGGGAACAAGTCCAATCTCTGGAGGCAAGAATAGCAAACTTGAAGGATGTAAGGAAGACAGAGTGATATATAAACGAGACCTATAGGGATGTAGTACTGAAGTCCCACCTCCAGTCTGGCAGCACCTCTGTTGCCATGGAGGAGAGAGGTCACATGACAAGTGAGAATCACCCTGGTGTGGCAGGAAGTGATCCTGTAGCTAGGACCTGTCCTCCAGATGTTGAAAACCCTTTCGCACCGAGAAGGTTTCTCCAGGGCCATGTGTCCATGAGGGAAGGGTTAGGACAGCCATTATAGTTGGTGATTTGATCATTAGGCATGTAGATAGCTGGGTGGCTGGTGGATGTGAGGATCGCCTGGTAACATGCCTGCCTAGTGCAAAGGTAGGGGACCTCTCGCGCCACCTAGACAAGGTATTAGATAGTTCTGGGAGAGGTCTACTGTCTTGGTACATGTTGATACCAATAATATAGGAAAGCATGGTCGGGAGGTTCTGGAAGCCAAATTTAGGCTTTTAGGTAAGAAGTTGAAATCCACAACGTCCAGCATTTTCTGAACTGCTTCCCGTTCCACATGCAGGACCCAAAAGACAGGCAGAGCTCCGGAGTCTCAGTGTGTGGATGAGACGATGGTGCAAGGAAGAGGGTTTTGGATTTGTTAGGAACTGGGCAACATTCTGAGGAAAGGAGGTGCTTTTCCAAAGGGATGGACTCCATCTTAACCAGGAACCAGGCTGCTAGCATTAACCTTTAAAAAGGAGATAGAACAGCTTTTAAACTAGATAATAGGGGAAAGCTGACAGTTGCCCAAGAGTGCTTGGTTCAGAACAATGTATCCTTGAAGGATAGTAGTAAAAGATTGAAGTTAGGGCATATCGACAGAGCGGTTCCAGTAAAGACAAAAGTAACCCAAATGCCCAAATACAGAGCAGACAGAGCTTAAAGATTCCAAATTATCCCTGCCTACCAATAACCAGAATAATACGAATAAAATACAGCCTCTAAAATGCTTGTATGAAAATGCTAGAAGTCTAAAAATAAGATGGGAGAGTTAGAATATACAGCACTAAATGAGAGGTTAGAAATGATTGATATCTCAGTGATATGGTGGAAGGAGGACAACCAGTGGGACACCGTGATACCTGGGTACAGACTATATCATAATGATAGAGCAGATCAAATTGGTGGAGGGATTGCACTCTATGTTAGAGAGGGTATTGAGTCACAAAGGATTAAAGTTTTGCAGGAAACAAAAATTGCTGTAGAATCTCTATGGATTAAAATTCCATGTAAAAAGGGGAAGGCGATGGCAGTGGGGGTGTACTATCGACCGCCTGGCCACAATGAACAAATGGATGATGAAATTCTCTAAGAAATCAGGGAGGCTAACAAAAGTTACAGCACAGTAATAATAATGGGTGATTTCAATTACCCCTCTATCAACTGGGTCAGTGTCACGGCATGAACCAACAAGAGGGGAAGACATTTTGGGCCTAATTCTTAGTGGAACACAAGATCTGGTGCAAGAGATAAGAGTTTTGGAGCCACTTAGCAATAGTGGTCACAGTATGATCACAATTGATTTAATAAATGGAGGAAGAATGGCAAGGAAATCCACAGTACTACCTTTTAACTTTTAAAAGGGAAATTATGAGAAAATGAGAAAAATAGCTGAGAAAAAACTTAAAGGAGCAGCTGCAAAGGTTAAAGATTTACATCAAGCATAGATGTTGTTTAAAAATACTATCTTGGAAGCCCAGACCAGCTATATTCCATGCTTTAAGAAAAGTGGAAAGATGTCCAAAAAATTGCTAGCAGGGTTTAAAGGTGAGGTCAGAAAGGCTGTTCTTGCCAACAAAGCATCTTTCAAGAAATGTAAAAAGGTGCCAAATGACGAAAACTGGAAACAACATAAGCACTAGCAAGGTATTGACAAAGCAGGCAAAGAGAGACTTTGAGAAGAAGCTAGCTATGGAAGCAAAAAAAGCATAATAAGGACTTTTTCAAGTATATTTGTGGCAAAGAACCTGTGAGTCAGTTGGATAATTAGATGATAGAAGGGTAAAAGGGGCACTAAGAGGAGACAAGGCCATAGCAGAGAGACTGAATGAATTCTTTGCTTCGGTCTTTACTGAGGAAGATGTAGGGAAGTTAATCATGACTGAAATGTTATTTAAAGATGATGCATTGGAAAAATTGAAAGAAATATTGATAAACCAGGAAGATATATTATAACTATTTGATAAACTAAAGAGCAGCAAATCACTGGAATGTATGGTATACATATGAGGATGTTGAAAGACCTGAAATATGAGACTGTAGACCTACTATTAGTAATCTGTGAACTATCATTAAAATCATCTTTAATACCTGAAGACTGGCAAATGTCCAATGTAATGCCAGTTTTTTAAATGGGTTCCAGGGGTGATCCGGGAAACAACAGACCGGTGAGCCTGATGTCAGTGTCAGGCAAAATGGTAGAAACCATTATAAAGAACAAAATTACTGAAATGTAGATAGTCATGACTTCATTAGAAGGATTAGATGATTAATGATAGCGACAAGAGATTTTGCACACTTATAGATCTACATCAGAGTTTATTTTATCAATTAGACATGATTTAATGGGAGACAGCCAATATGGCTTTAGCCAAGGAAGGTCTTGTCTTACTTACCTGTTATGTTTTTTTGAAGATGTGAATAAACAGGTAGACAAAGGTGCGACGGATGATATATTGTATCCGGATTTTCAGAAATCCTTTGACAAGATCCCTCATGAGAGACTCTTGGCGAAATTAAAAAGTCATCGGAGAAGAGGCAGTGTACTATTGTGGATCAGGAACTTGTTAAAAGATAGAAAGCAGAGAGTAGGGCTAAATGGACAAATTTTCCAATGGAGATAGGGGAATAGTGGATCTGTGCTAGATCCACTGCTTTTTAACATATTCGTAAATGACCTGGAAATACGAATAACGAGTAAGGTAATCAAATTTGCAGAAGACACAAAATTATTAAAAGTGTAAAAACCCAAGGAAAGGAATGGAGAATAAAACAAAAGGATATTATAATGCCTCTGTATCGTTCCATTTTATGACCGCACCTTAATATTGTGTGCAATTCTGGTCACCGTATCTTAAAAAGGATATAGCATTATTGGAAAAGCTACAGAGAAGAGCTACCAAAATTATAAAGGGGATGGAAGAATAGCCCTACGAAGAGAGGCTAAAAAGGTTAGGGCCCTTCACCTAGAAAAGAGATGACTGAGGGGAGATATGATAGAGATCTATAAATTAATGAATGGAGTGGAAGAAGTAATGTAGCTTGATTGTTTACGCCATCAAAATATAGACAGACTAGGGGACATGCAATGAAGCTACAGTGTAACCTATTTAAGACTAATAAGAGAAAATATTTTTTTCACTCAACGCATAATAAAACTCTTGAATTCATTACTGGAGGATGTAGTAAAAGCTGTTATTGTAGCTGAGTTTAAAAAGGTTTGGACAAATTCCTGGAGGAAAGGTCCATAAACCATAATTAAAGGGGAACCCTGGAAATCCACTGCTTGCCCCAATACAAGCATTATGGAACCTGTGTGTCTTTTGGGGAAACAAATAGGTACTTGTGACCTATATTGACCACTGTTGGAAACAGGATACTGGGCTTGATGATGGCCTTGATCTGACCCAGTATGGCATATCTTATGTTCTTAAATCAGGAAAGATGCAAGAGGGGCCTGAACCCCTCCAGACCCACCCATGGCTATGCCCCCTACCATTTCACAATCTTTGCAAGAGATTGATGTAAAAGCTGTTAGTGTAACTGGTTTTAAAGAGGTTTGGACAAGTTCCTGGAGGAAAAGTCAACAAAGCACTATTAAAGTGGACTGGGGAAATCCACCACGTATTCCTGGGATAAACATCATGGAATCTATCTTCCTTTTGGAAAACTGACAGATACTTGTGACCTGAATTGACCATTGTTGGAAACAGGATACTGGGCTCAATGGACCTTTGGTCTGACCCACTATGGCACATCTTATGTTCTTAGGTTTACTTCCCTATCCAGATGAAATTCACTGTATTTACTAGTGATCTTGATTATTTTAACATTTTCACTCCATGGGATCAAGAATTAGATATTCTCCAGGAACAAGCAGGAAGTCAGTCCTCACATATGGGTGATGTCAGTGCCAACGAAGCCCTCATGTGGAGCAATTCCCCAGCTTTCAAAAAAAGCCTTTGGGACTGCATCACACATGCGCAGTCCCCTTCCCGCCCAAGGGTGCCATCTTGCTTAGTCTCCCTTTTTCCGCAGAGCCCAACAGACGTTGTCCCTAATTCCTTGCGGAAAAAGTGTGTCAAAACTTTGAAATATTCTTGCTCTTCAACCGGTTCGATGCCGGTTCCCCTTCCCGCCTTTGGCTCGGTACACCGGTATCGAGTCCAGTCAATTTTTTGCATTTTTGTTCTTAGAGACTAGCGTTCACGCTCTTTTTTATTTTCACTGGCAGCCTGGTCCTTCGACCTTGCAGGGGCCCATTTTCCCCTGATGGCTGCCAGCGGGTTTAAAAAGTGTGATTGGTGTAAGAAGTTAATGTCCCTCACCGACACATATGATTGCTATCTCCGATGCCTCGGGCCCAACCATGACACGAAGGTCTGTGGCCCGTGTGGGAAGATGTCCTCTAAGGAACTCCGAAGTAGGCAGCAGCAGCGTGAAAGGATTTTCTTGGAGTCTGCATCCCCCTGGATCCGGACCTCATCAGAAGCCTTGACGTCTCGGGAGTTGTCTGAACCCAAGCACTGTCGGGGATTTCTCAATGGGGGTCTCCCTCCTGGGAACACCGGAGGAAGAAGAAACCCATGAGGGCAGCATCGTTGGATTCCTCCAATCACCCTGGCCCTTGAAGGCCAGGTCGCGGAGTCCTGACCGCCGTCCCGGGTCCTCGGAGCTGGAGCGACCTGAGAAGGTACCTCGCAAGGAGCCGGAGACGCCGAGGCGGGTAAGTGCTGTTGTCCTCATGGATTCCCCTCCGGGGAGCCGGCATCAGGCCCGACAGTGTCGGGGCCTAAGCCAGAGGCTGTGGAGTCTTCTGAGCTCGGTCTCAGGATGACGGCCCTGGAGCACAGCAGGGCTGCCTTCATGGAGCAGCAGCGGGCGCTGATAGCCGGTCTCACCGGTCCATCTACCCCGACCACTGGGACCTCGACGTCCAAGTCGACCCCGGAGGCCGAACCAATCCGCGAGACTCCAGACTTGAGTCAATCCTCTGCCAAAGTCTCCCCTGACCTCCCGCTTGGGACTGAGGTCGTCGACGCCGGTGCTCTCGGCATCAGGGCGGTCGGAGCCAAAGCCCTCATGGCCGGAGCCCCTAGATTCCTCCTCGGAGGGATCGGCATGGGAGACGGAAGATGAGGAGTCCCTGGACACCCATCGGCCCCGGTATGTTCCATCGGACTCACCGGGTTTGGAGCCTCGGAGAAGGTCCTCTCCGGAGGATACCCGGTTCTTGGACTTCTTCAGGGACATGGCCAAGATACCGAGGAGGAGCCTCAAGCTGAAGAGCTCGAGGCCCTCCAGTATGACTTTCCCCTGAGGGAAGCCCTTACTATGCCGGTTCCTCTGATGCTGGAACGGTTGATGCTCCGCATATTGGCGTCACTGGCCTCGATGCCGGTTCTCAGCAAGTGGGTCGATTCCATCTATCGAGTCCGCAAGAGCCCTGGGTTCCAAAAGGCACAGCTGTCGCACAACTCCATGGTTGTGGAATCGGCCATGCATAGGCTCAAGAGCCAAAAAATGCACTCCTCGGTGCCTCCTGGCCAGGAGGCTCGGAACCTGGATGCCCTCAGCAGAAAATGCTTCCAGGGCTCGATGCTATCATGCCGTGTCCAAACCTACCAGCTGTACATGGGCATGTACTTGAGGGATCTGGCAAAGGAGATTGCCGGGTTCTCAGCTGGCGCCTCTGAGGCACCCTTGCAGTGCTTTAATGCCTTGTCCACTGGGATTCAGGAGTGCTTGAAGTTCATATCTCGAGCGGCCTATGATGGCTTCGAGGCTTCAGCCCGAGTAGCCGCCAGGTCTTGCTAATGTCATCGGATCTGGAGTCATGGGTTCAGGACAAGTTAGTCGATGTCCCTTGCCAAGGCTACAACCTCTTTGGCAAACCCATGACTGAGAAGGCTGCTGAGCTCGAGTCCGAATACTTGACCCGGACTAGATTCTCAAAGAAAACTTCTGCCCCTTCTAAGAAGAAGGGCTCGGGTAAAAAATCCTTTTTCCCAAGGAAGGGTACTGCTTACCACAACTACCCCACTTACCAGGACACCCCAGCTCCCCAAGACGGGCAGCAAGCCAAGGGACAGGGGCATGGCCCGCCTAAGCAGAAGGCCCCCAAGCCCCAGGCCCCGGCTCCTACCCAGCCGGGAGGAGGTTTTTGACTCCCAATGCATAGTCTCTCTTCCGCCAGTGATAAGGCCATGCACAGGAGGCAGGCTAACCCTGTACGCTCACAGGTGGCCAGCTATCACCTCGGATATCTGGGTCCTGCAAATAGTCCAAAGGGGCTATTTGCTTCACTTCAGCCAGATACCACCCTCCTTCTTTCCAGGAGAGCCTCTCAGACCCCCTCTTCACAGGGACCTCCTCTTGCAGGAGTTGGCAAGTCTTCTAGAGGATCAGGCGGTGGAACCGGGGCCCCACCACCTGCAGGGCAAGGGCTTCTACTCCAGGTATTTTCTCATACCAAAGAGAACAGGAGGCCTCCGGCCCATCCTTGACCTAAGAAACTTAAACAAGTTCCTAGTGAAGGAAAAGTTCAAGATGCTTTCCCTTGGAATGTTGCTGCCTCACCTCCACCAGGGAGATTGGCTATGCTCCTTAGACCTGAAGGATGCCTATACGCACATCCTCATACATCCAGACCACAGACAATATCTGAGATTTTTAGTGGGAGGAACACATTTCCAATACAGGGTTCTACCCTTTGGCCTAGCCTCTGCTCCCAGAGTGTTTACAAAATGCCAGGCTGTAGTGGTGGCCTTCCTCAGAAGTCAAGGAATTTTTGTCTTCCCTTACCTGGATGACTGGCTCATCAGAGGCCAGTCACCCCAGGAGACCCAACAGGCCACTTCTCGCACTATCAACCTGTTGCAACGTCTAGGCTTTGTCATAAACCATGTAAAGTCTACTTTACTCCCCACTCTTAGAGTTCATAGGAGCAAGATTGGACACCCTTCAGGTGAAGGCTTACCTACCGGAGGACAGGGCACAGAGGCTGCTAGCACTGACACAACAGTTCAGGTGCAGGTCGCAGGTCTCAGTGAGACACTTCTTACGCCTCCTGGGCCACGTGACCTCCACGGTGCATGTGACCCCAAATGCCCATCTCCACATGAGAACAGCTCAGTGGTGCCTCAGGGATCAGTGGACACAAGCCACTGGCAGCCTCAGAGACAGGATAACAATATCCAGATGACTGGTGAAGTCATTGCAGTGGTGGAGTCAGCTACCCAACCTGCTCAGAGGAGTGTCTTTTCAGATCCCACCGCACAACAGAGTGCTAATGACAGATGCCTCCTTGCTGGGCTGGGAGCCCATTGCCAAGGATCATGCACTCAGGGTTTATGGTCTCCTCAAGAGTCTGCACACCAAATCAACCTCTTAGAGCTGTGGGAGATTCGCCTAGCTCTTCAAGCCTTTTGTCATGTCCTCTCACATCAGTCTGTATTGATACAGACAGACAACCAGGTAGCAATGTTCTACATGAACAAGCAGGGAGGTACGGGGTCTCGTATCCTATGTCAGGAGACACTGGACCTCTGCTCCTTTGCCATCAAGCAGGGTATGTCTATCAAAGCAGTGTACCTGCCTGGTCAGGAGAACTACCTAGCAGACAAACTAAGCAGGATTCTCCAACCTCACGAATGGTGGCCCAGCGGATTTTCCAACACTGGGGACATCCGTCCATAGATCTATTTGCCAGTCCGTAAAATCGCCAGCTGCCCAGATTTTGCTCCAGACAGCCACATCCCCTGTGGGTGGCTGCAGATGCTTTCCTGATCTCCTGGTCAGAGGGCCTCATGTATGCGTTTCCTCCCATGCCTCTGGTGGCCCACACTCTGTTCAAAATCCTTCGGGACAAGGCCTCTGTCATTCTGGTAGCCCCCAGATGGCTAAGACAGCCTTGGTTTCCACTTCTCCTCCAGCTGGCAGTGGAAACCCCACTTCCACTGGGGACGCAGCCCGATCTCTTTCACAGGAGCAGGGCTCTCTCTTGCACCCCAACCTCAGGGCCCTCAACCTGATGGCATGGCTGCTGAAAGGGTAGTGCTGGCTCCTCTCCTCCTACCTCAGAATGTAGAAGAAGTGTTACTGGCCTCCAGGAGGCAGTGCACTAGGAAATCCTATGCTTTCAAGTGGCATAGATTTGAGGTGTGGTGTAATCAGCACAATGAAAACCCTTTCTCTTGCCTTGTACCAGTGGTGCTGCAGTATCTGCTTCACCTCTCAGAATTAGGTCTCAAGTCTAACTCTGTCAGGGTCCACCTGAGTGCTTTGTCAGAAAACCACTCGCCAGTGGAGGGGCAACCTCTTTCGGCTCACCCCTTGGTGTCCAGATTCCTCAGAGGTCTGCTCCTGCTGAAACCCCCAGTTCGTTCTCCGGCATCTGAGTGGGATTTGAATGTGGTCTTACAGCAGCTTACTCGCCCACCTTTTGAGCCGATGTCCTCTTGCCATCTGCGCTTCCTCTCCTGGAAGGTGCTCTTCCTGGTGGCACTTACATCAGCCAGACATGTGAGTGAGCTGCAAGCTCTCGTAACTGATAAACCATACACAAGGTTTTATAGGAATAGGGTGGTCCTCCACACTCACCTGAAGTTCCTTCCAGAGGTGGTCTCTTCTTTCCACCTCAACCAGGAGATGGTTCTTCCGACCTTCTTTCCCAGACCGCATTCCAGCCGGGCAGAGGCAGTCCTGCATAGCTTTGGATTGTAAGAGGGTGTTGTCCTTCTACCTGGAACGTACGAAGGAACATTGTAGGGCTACTCAGCTCTTCATCTCTTATTACTCCAGTAAGCTTGGGTTACCTTTTTCCAAGCATACGCTGTCCACCTGGGTAGCAGACTGCATTGCCTGGGCGTAAAGGGCAGCCGACCTCCCATTGCAGGGTCGAGTCATGGTCCACCGTGTCAGGGCTAAGGCCACATCAGTGTTTCACTTCCGCTCTGTTCCACTGGCAGACATCTGCCGGGCCGTAACTTGGTCTTCAAGCCAGACTTTTGCAGCCCATTGCTGCCTGGATAGTGAGTCCCGATGGGACAGTGCTTTTGGCCAGGCGGTTCTCCGTAACCTATTTGAGGTTTAGGCAACTCCAACCCTCCGACCCTTTGGTGTCAGGCTACCGGGGGGTGTTGCTTTCTCGGCTGAATTCCTATTGCAACTGCTGCAGCTCTTCTAGAGGAAGCCATTTTTCAGCTATGGGTTCTCGGTAGCCTATAGCTAGGGAGTCCCATATGTGAGGACTGACTTCCTGCTTGTTCCTGGAGAAAGCGTAGTTACTCAACTGTAACAGGTGTTCTCCAGGGACAGCAGGAATCAGTCCTCACGACCCTCCCTCCTCTCCTAGAGTTGCAGTCCTATTATTGGTTTTTATTCATTTTGCCGTCTTTTTTCGCTATGTCATTTGACTGAGCAAGATGGCACCCTTGGTCAGTAAGGGGACTGCGCATGTGCGATGTAATCTCAAAGGCTTTCTTTGAAAGCTGGGGAGTTGCCCCGCACGAGGGCTCCGTCAGCGCCAATGTCACCCATATGTGAGGACTGATTCCTGCTGTCCCTGGACAACACCTGTTATAGGTGAATAACTACGCTTAACATACGCTGTTAGTAAATACCCACTGTCTTACATATAAGCCAGCACTCTCAATTCTCAAAGCAACAATTTATGCTGTTACAGAATCCTAGCAAAGAAGTTGAGGTTCGGATTCCCTTTGGGACGTGGTTCCACTGTTTAGTGATCTTAAAGCTCAACATATGTTTTAGATTTTTTTAGTAATCTTATTTTTTTCAGAGTCAGGATATTTAAAATGTAAGAATCGTGTAGTAAATAGCACACTTTACCACATCTTAGTAACTTTGGGCTTATATGGGGGAAAAGTATGCATGTCATGTCATTCAGCACATACTTTTACTAATAGGGCAGAGCTGGGGAAGATTTGGATTAACGCATGTACTTTTGGATTTTCAAAAGTACAATATGTATGTACATTTTTGAGAAAATATTGTACACACTAAATAGCAGATTTACTGTAACTATGGGTGTTTTTGTTTGAGTAATTTTAAAAGGGAAAATAGTTGCATACGCTCACTTTGAAAACTGTTCCATCCCTTTATAATTTTGGTAGTTCTTCTCTGTAGCTTTTCCAAAATGCTATATGCTTTTTAAGATACAGTGACCAGAATTGCACACAATATTCAAGGTGCAGTCATAAAATGGAACGTTACAGAGGCATTATAATATCCTTTTGTTTTATTCTCCATTCCTTTCCTTATGATTCCTGGCATTCTATTTGCTTTCTTGGCTGCCACTGCACACAGAGTGGAGGGTTTCAACATGCTAACCACAGTGACATCTAAATCTTTTTCCTGGGTGGTGGTTCCTAATGTGGAACCTTGCATCATATAACCATAGTTTGGGTTGTTCTTTCCTAGGTGCATAACTTTGCACTTGTCCACATTAAATTTCATCTGCCATTTGAACATCCAATCTTCCAATTTATCATTGTCCTCTTGCAGTTTTTCACAATCCTCTTGGGTTTTTACACTTTGAAAACTGATGTAACTCATGTGCATATTGACTGTAGAAATTAGGCTCATAAGTTACCCTCTTTGGGAGTAATTCTATATAGGACACCCAAATGCCTGGGTGCATGCAAGAATGGAGAAGGATGGATCTGGGCACGCATTCTATAAAATGTACACAACCACATGCATATCTTATAGAATTTGTGCATATGTGAAGTGCAGAGTATGCGCATATGTAGGAAATGTATGTGGGGGCATTCACACATACTTCATTGCATGCATGTACCTTTACGTGATGTGTATGCTGACGTTGCAAGTGCGGTGCCACTGGCAAAATAGCTGCATGCAGCAGGAAGTCCAACTTTGGACCTGATGATACCCTCCTCAGGGCCAGCGTGATGCAAGGGTATGTGACCTGCCTCTTACCAGTGCCTGTCCAGAGAAGGGATTGAGCACACATGGGCAGGGAAGGCTGGCCAGGCGATTCAACAGACAGACATCATACCCGAGAGAAGTAAATAACTACAGGGGCTTGGCATAGGAAGGTCACCTAAGCCAAGGACTGTGAAAGTCCACAAAATACTAAGAGATGTGCCATATATTGTCCATATTGTAGAGGAAATACAGCATTGAAGGGATATGTGTCTGTCTCAGAAACACAACCACCATCAAGAGAAAATAGAATTTCCTAGGAGCTGGGGAAAGGAAGTACAGTAGGGACAAACTGAGGACACCTGAAAGGCAAGACACATAGATGCCAGGTTGCCGCCATTAGGCATGGGGTCATATGCATAGGAAGCCTCTGACTTTCACTCTCATGAGCCCTTACCCTCAAGCATTAATGCCCCAGAACAATGAGCCAATCACTGCCCATGTGAAAGACAAGTCACAGAGATAAACAAACATGTGGCCCAGCTCACACCATGAATAAAAAACCCAAAAAACAAAGGGGCACCCCCACAAAAAGCAAAAGCACAAACAATGTTTGCGGTTTTGTTATTTAAATAATTGGTTGTGTTGACAGATTTGCCCCGACACAGGCATTATCTGCCGAAACATGACTGTGTGAGGCACAATCAAATATGTCTATTTTGCTTTGATTGCCCCGCTTCTTTTGTTTGTGCTCCAGTTGATACCATGACATTAGAGACCACCATCCTATGTACCACCTCCTCCAGCACTATCACACAACCCTGAACCCACATGTACCTGTGCAGTGAAGTCTGAGCACATACTCTTAGTCCAGTGGTTCTCAACCCATTCATTGGGACACACCTAGCCAACCTGGTTTTCTAGACAGCCACAATGAATATGCATGAGAGAGATTTGCATGTACTGCCTCCAATGCATGCGGATCTCTCTCAAGCACATTCATTGTGGTTATCCTGAGAACCTGATGGGCTAAGTCTGTACATTTGACTGGGTTTAGAACTTCTGCCTTAACCATGAGCAGAAATCAATATGCCATCCAGAGCACAAACCTATATTGCCTCCACCATGTCTGCATCCTTGCAGACTCTCTCAGGAAAGACAGAGTTCAAGGTATGCTGTTGTTCAATCTGCTCCATGAGTATGTTTTGTCAGAATGGTATACCCAGGGTGTACAATCATTAAATCTCTTTAGACCTACAGTCTGAGTGTACCACTCTAAAAAAATCACAATTGGAGACTATCTCACTCTCTGGAGCGAAATATTCTACTCCATGGTAAGGCTCATTTGAGGCATATCTGAATTTTTACCAGCAAGAAAGGAGTATGCCCCTCAGATTATCCAGCAGCAAAAAGCCCATATACACACTGGACCTAAGAATATGCATTGGTCCAGCCAGGGAAGGGAATGTCAAGGTGCACATATCTCTCCCATTCCTGACAAATTTGGCCAGCCCAGAACATGTCCATAGGGAGCAGAATAATTTACTGTAAGCAAAGCCTATACAATGTGGCCCCTATTCCGTCTCTCGTTTAGCAAGGATGGACGTCCAGTTCGAATCTCCATCCCAGCTAAACTCCCAGGACCGGATCACCTCTCCAAAGCTCCCTGCATGTATAGGGGAGATGTGTGGGGACTCTGGACAGGGTCGGGAGGGGGTGAGCCGAGGGGGGAGTGAAGGCGGGCACTGGGAGGCATACAACCAGGGTTGGCCAATTAAATGGGGGACTTATTCCAACTTGGAGGTGGAATAAGTCCCCCCAGATGTCGGGGAATGCTGGAGCCGGGCCCGGAAAACCAAGGTGAGGGGGCAGGGGGTTCCCCGCATTCTGATCCTGGCCATTTAAGACCCGATCATCCCCATTAATTTGGTCAGACCAATATTCCTTATCTTTTTCAATGAATTTGATCAAAAGGGAGAAACCTAACCTTCCTAAGAACAAATTGGGCAAAGTTGACCCCATGAAATTCAGAACAAGTTGCTTGTTCCTCAGATACTGACAAGCTAACTAATTGGTATTAAGCTGTTTCTTCTACACTAGATGCACTGACTCCCTGTGGTTAAATTAATACCTAAAAAAAAAAAGATTTTTCCATGGTACACACCCTGATTGTTATAACTAAAGGCTGATTGTCGAAAGCTGGAACATACTTGGAATATTAATTAACCCCTCAGATAGGAATCAGATGCATTCTTATACGAATGTGTGCAATTCAGGATATCAAGAATAGTTATTACCCTGATAAAATTTTGAATGCAACAAATCAGTCCAAACAATTCTTCCAAATTGTTAAACAACTTGTTCAACCAGCTGTTGTGCAGTCACATTCCAATAGTGGGACTATAGGGCTTCCACTTTTGCATGTGCTGTTCAGAAAACAGCACATGCAAACAGAAGGTGAAAGGAACCCCATAAAATGTCTGTTTTAAAACTGCAACAAGCGGATTGTGAGGTTATCAGAACAGACTTTACCTGGAGTTAGTTCTCCCCTCCCCTGTTGGGTGACTTTCAAAAAGATCTTGGTAGATTTGCAAAGGGATCATGTAAGCTAGATCCCTGCCCAGCTTTTCTGTTATTGAACCTCCCTATGTATCTGTTGGTCTGGCTGACTGAGATAATAGTTTTGTTATTCCAAAATGGGAGTTTCCCTTCCACTATTGGACAAGTCTGAGAAGACTAGTGTTATGGACTGTATGAATTAGCCTATTTCTCACTCGTCGATCTTAGTTAAATTTCAGAAGCCATAGTAACTGGACACTCTGCTTCACGAGCTACACCTGTTACTTCTATGGGGAAAGTAAGGGCAGCCTTTGCCGTGCTTTACTTTTGCTGTACATTGCTAACTGAGCAGTATCTCAATATCGCCGCTGCCTGGTTAGCGATAGATACCCCAGCGATGCGAACCACTTAGCATTGGCTTGTGCAGCGGTAGCACCCACAAATATTCAGCAACACTGAATATCCCACTGAGTAGCATTTACACGGTTGGCAGGGCTGCAAACTGAGTAAATGCCTTTGAATATTGGCTCCTTTGTCTTTTGTTTCAGATAAAGCCATATCTGACAGAGGAAAATAACTGAACTGTTGTACAATCAATTGGATTCCCACAATTTGATTACTGTAACTTGGTGTACTTGGGGATAAATAGAAAATTAACGATCCAGTTACAACTGTTGCAAAATGTAACCATAAAATTAATTTTTATAAGTAAGAAGTATTAACATGGCACCCCTCACTTGAGGAGGCGGCATTGGCTTGCCATTGAGGCCAGAACTGTGTTTAAACCTTTCTGTTTTGTTTTTAAAAATGTTGTATGGAAATGTTCCCCTTATATGTTGAAATGCATGTCTCTTTCCTTCTGGTCCAGTCAAGGAGGTCTTCTGAATTAAGAACCTTATGACTCCTCTCCGCAGAAGATGAAAAAAACAAAGAGTATACTGAAGAAACTTTCACCTATAAGGGTCCTCAGTGGTGGAATGAATTCCCTGCTGATCTCAAATCCATTTCTGATTATTATTTCTATCATAAATCTTTGAAAACTTGGTTATCTAATCACTTTTTAACTGACCCTTTATTTTTATCTATCTTTTCCATGTAATTTGTAAATTAGTGTATTTGACAGTAGCTGAACATTTCACTGATTACGATCCACCTTGAACTGTTAAGGTTAAGAGGAATGCAAGCACCATAAATTCAATACAATTAAATTATAGAATTGTGGCAGGTGCAGGCCTGTGATCCACGGTGTCTGACGTAAGCAGGCAGGCCTAACTAGCTTGACCTGTAAATGAAGCATGTGGAGAGGCACATAGGAATTGCACATCCCCCAATATGCTGCTATTGTAGGATAGAACTCTGTAAGAGAACTAAACTAACTTAGGTAAGCAGAACTGAGAGATGGAAAAATACAGAAAAATATGTTTAAAAGTTACTGATAAGAAAAAGTACATCTGCAAGGAATATAATTGGGAGTGCTGACAGATGAGTTGCAGAGCCCTGCTCCCCTGCATGCACAAATTGGCTCTATGGCCTTGAGAGTGTGAAAGTAACAAGTTGATGAACTGACCATTGTAATTGGGACTAGAAGGGGGGTATGCAGGTGCCATGCCCACTGAAGGAACATAATTGGATAATCTTATCAGTACCGGGACCAATGGAAGGGGTACGGGAGGTACGGGAGAGTACCGGGACCAATGAAATGTTTTTCTATACCTAGAATGGAACAGAAGTCTATAAAAGTTGTTGTAATGCTAGAAAACTTTGCTCAGCCATTTTGAAATTGACTTGCTTGAGACTTGTGCACAAATAAATGATTTGGACCTTTTGAACAGACTCCTGGTATCATTGGTTTGTCTGCGCTTTGCTGCTACATATTAGGCTCCTAGATAGCATCAGAGCAAATCATAATGGCACCTGGGGTGTTGCCGTGTGAACCACAACACTGTGGCACCCCTTCCCTCCCCACCAAGAAGTTCCAAAGCACCCTAAAAACAATGCACCCAGGATCACTGCTGATTTCCCTGCTTCCACCACACTAATACCAGCCCTGCTCCTACAACTAGTCCCAACAGCACACATGTCTTAGGGCATAAATTTACACCTGCTCTGAAAAAGATATAAATGCAGTCGCTGTATGTGTGTAATGATATATTTTATATTAAATTCATATACATCACAACTCTGCCTCTGCAATGCCTACTCGCTGACCCTGGGAAAGCCTGTGCAGATATATGTACACACCTACATACATGCACATTTAGTCATGCAATTATATTAGAACCATTTTCCACTTTTAAAACCTATTTAATATTAGAGAAGTGGTTTGTAAATTTACTTCTATGTGACAAACATCTACCACACAAAAAAAAAGTTAGGTTTTGTGGTTCGGTCATCAGGATTTGATAGAGATGGCCTGAGATACAACTTTAGATTCTGATCTCATCCCTTTTTGTGTACAGGATCAAAGCCTGGGTGTCCTTTTGAATTTGGAATTGACAAACTGCAGATTACATCCATGACTCATGGAACATTTTTTCAGTTGAGCAGACTCCACTGTCTTTAGCCAGTTTTGAATCAACAAGCTTCTGACAACTTAAATCCATGTTTGTATTACTATTTTCTCCTGACTGGACTACTGCAATTCATTGCTGGAAAGTTTGCCATATAAGTCTATTTACAATTGTTTCAAAATATAGTGGTTATAATGCATATGCGGTCTAGTCAGAGAAAGTATCTTTTTGATTCTTAGTTCATTATATTACTTGCCTATCAAATATCACCTGACTCTGAGCTTGCTTTCAAGGTTGTACATGGTAAGGTACCAATGTATCTTTGATATAAATCTAGTCATTCTTTACATTCAGCAGATGGTACATTACTGTTATTAATCTTTCCAGTATGGGAGATTACATTTCTCTGTACAACCCAAAGAGCCATTTTTAAATGTGGCTCCTTTCTTTCGGAGAGGAGCTGTAGCCTGGTGCCTAAGAGAATAGAGTTGATTCCCACTGGCATTCCTTATGGCCTTGGGTAAGTCACTTAACCCTCCATTACCAGGGAAGAAAGGCCTGGCAATCTACTTCTGATCACACCTTGTCAAGAAAACCCAGGGGCAGCTGGGTTGGCAGGAGTCATCATTGCCTTTCTTTCTAGTCTTCTTATTCTATACATTCCCAGTTGAGCATTGCACCCCTTATTTATGGAACAAGCTGCCCCTTGGTATCCACTAGAATCTTCATATATTAAATTCAAAGCAGCCCTTAAAATGTTTTTCCCTTGCATTCTCTTCTTAAATCCTAACCCATCGTGGGCAGCCAAGATAGGATAGGGTTTAATAACCAAATAGTGTAACTCTAATTCTCTCATCTATTTTATCACATATTTTATGTATTTTAATATAAATTGTAGTTAGATTTTATTTTAGTTTAATTGCTAAGTTTGATTATTTATTTGCAATTTACCAATTCTACTAGTATTTGTGAACTGCTTAGACATACAGTATATATGATAGGCAGTCTATCAAATAAAGCTGAAATCTGAAACCTTTAAACAGTCTGCTGACAGAGATTCTACTTCTTTGATTTTTAGGAAAAGAGAAGCTGTTTTTTAGACTAAGGGTTCCCTTTACTAAAGTGTGCTGTGGATTTGCACCTAACGTGTCAATTAAATACACAATCAGGTCGTGTTAAGTTCAAAGCCACCGCATTACCTGACAAGGGCATGGACCACATTTCCCCGACAGGTAACATGAGGTACTATTACTGTGGGTACAGATAGTTTCACCTATTAAGATTGAGGTAATTGCACCCGTGCTAACTGCAATGCCATTAGGATGCGGTGTATACCAATGTGCTCACCATGCCCACTCTCTGCCCCTAACCCACCCCTTTCCCATTCAGACTGCATGATGCACAGTTAACATAGGAATCAGTGTGTGCTGTCACAGCCACACGCTAACAGTTGCTGTGTGCTGCAGCGCACGATTAGTGCGCACCAAAACCAACTCTAATCACGGCGCACACTTTAGTAAAAGGGCCCCTAGGTGTTCAAATAGCTCCCATAAATAT
Source organism: Ichthyophis bannanicus (assembly GCA_033557465.1). NCBI lineage: Eukaryota > Metazoa > Chordata > Amphibia > Gymnophiona > Ichthyophiidae > Ichthyophis > Ichthyophis bannanicus. The sequence continues at coordinate 1,221,276,413 of CM066032.1, forward strand.
AAGGGAGTAGTCTTCCTATCTGTTTTTCTTTCCCTAATTGTTTAATTTTATTGTGTATTCATGTGGGTCAATATTCAACCCTAGCAACAAGCATTTTTTTAATGCTGGCTATGGCAGATGTATGTTCAGTGCCTCTATTCAGATAGCTGTTAGCACTGTACATTTATATAGAGGCACATTCCAATGTGTGCGTCTAGGCCCCTCTACATCCGATCAGAATCAGGATGCCTGGAGATAGACCCGATTCTGATTCCGCGGGGGTTAGACATGCCCCATGGGATCAGAATTGGGTCTAGGGCCTGTATGTGCAGCCAGGACCCAATTCCGATTGGCCTGCACGCACAGCCACCTGTCCGGCTACCTTAGTGAGGCTTCTGAATGGAGCCGCGGTGCCATGGCATTCCGTTGCCATTGTACCATGGCTCCATTCAGGAGCTGCAATCCCTGGCTGCCGACCACAATCTTCTTTTCCCACAGTCCGACCCCCGATCTGGCCTTCCATGGCCAGGGTCAGACTGCGGGGAATCCCCTGCACCCTCTCACCTTTCGGACATTGCCCAGTCCTGCCGTCCACCGACATCCAGGGGGGCATTCAACCTCTGAGGTGGAATAAGTCTTCTGTCCAGTTTGCTGAACCCACACATATAGGGCAGACCTCAGAATCGGCCCTGTATGTCCGGGATCACAGACCATCCATGCCCTGCCCTCACTCTGCCTCTGGAACACCCCCTCCCATCCTCGTCTAAGCTTCCCTGTACAAATGCCTTTTTCGTATGGGGAGGCTTTTGATGGAGCCAGCAGGGGGGCGAATAGCGGGGATGGACATCCCAATGGGATAGAATAGATCCCATACTGTATATACATATATAGAGAGAGGGAGAGAGAGAGAGAGAGAGTGCTCACCACCAGCAGCTATACATATTGGGCCCAATTCAGATCGGGGCATGTCCGGCCTGTCCAGATGTCCAAAAGCTGGATGGGCTGGATTTGAACCCAATTCTGCACCCACAGGAGCTAGATGTTCCCACAGGAGCAGAATCAGGTGCAAAGGGCCTGAACAGGCAAGACCTGCCACGATTCTGTGTCACACCACGTCCAGCTCCTACCCTTTCCATCCCTCCCAATGTTCCTGCATGGAGCCTCAGTGCCATGGCGTCCTGTCGCCATGACACTGGGACACCATGCAGGAGCCCCGATCCCTGCAGAAGTTCAAAGAAGCTGTTCTCAGTTGCCCGACCTTGGAGGGGTCTGCCAAGGTCAGGATCGGGCTGCAGGGAACCTCCCGCCGCCACTCACCTGGATTGGGGGGTCCTTGGCTGCTGCTCTGCATCCTTGGGAGGGGACATATTCCACCTTCAAGGTGGAATAAGTCCCCCTTCTAACTCCTCAATCCTGGATGAACAGGGCCGCGATCGGAATTGGCCCTATACATCCAGGGTCATGAGCCTGCCTCAGCCCTGCCCACGCTCCACGTCTGAGCCTCCTCCTCCTTGCCTCATCCAGAGCTCCCCTCATAATGCCACTATACATGCGGGGAGCCTGGTGATGAAAATTTGCTCCTTGCGAATAGCAGGTGTTGGACATCCAGACTGGACGTCCACCCCTACTATTCACAGATTGGAATGCTGGCCATAGTGGAATATTTAGCTGTTATACATACAGCTAAGCAGTTTAGTTTAGTACAGCCTTTTTTGCATGACTGAATTAAATCACTTAGCTATATGGCTAGCAGTTGAATATCATCATTATACGTATTGTTAAGCAGAATACCCCCAGTCTGTCCTAGCTTCTTCCTGGCACCTTCTGGATATTGCAGAACATTTAAAGGGAATTTTCAGTGGCTTTATCCATATAGACAGATCCCATGCTTATCCCAGGAGTAAGCAGTGGATTTCCCCAGACCACTTTAATAATGGCTTATAGACTTTTCCCCTAGGAACTTGTCCAAACCTCTTTTAAACCCAGCTACACTGCCCAGCACCATCTGGGCAGCAGCAGAATGGGACAGTGTTGGTGGCGGAGGATCACATTTCTGTGACAATGGCAACAAAACAAAACTTAAACTGCGCAGAAGAAAGGCCTGGCAATCTACTTCTGTATCTTGCTATGAAAACCCAGTGGATAGTCACAACAAAACTAATTGCACTATAGTGCTGGAAGATGAGACCCCCAGGTCAGAAGGCACTCAACTGGCTACTGTGGAGGAACTGAAGACTTCTCAGAGTAAAGCCAGCATTTATGATGTGGTTGGATCAAAGCCCTCGGGATGTCTGACTGCTGATATAGCTGCGCATGAAATGAGAGTCAGAAGTTGCAAAGTTGTCTTACATATTGGGATATGGAACATATGAAGCATGAACCAAGAGAAGCTGGAGGTGGTCAAGAATGAAATGCAACAGGTATAACTTGATCTGTTGGGTGTTAGCGAACTGAAATGGACTGGCATCGGGCATGTTGCATCATATGATCACATGGTCTACTATGATAGAAATGAAAGACAAAGAAGAAATGGTATTGCATTTATAATTAAGAAGAAACTGGCAAGAACTGTAATGAAATACAATGCAGTCCGTGAATGCTTAATTTCTATTCATCTATGAGGAATGCCTTTCAACGCAACTATAATTCAAGTATATGCCCCAACAACAGCTGCAGAAGAGGATGACATTGATGAGTTCTATGAACAAGTACAAGCTCAAATTGACAGAACGTGCAAACAGGATATCCTGATAGTCATGGGTGACTGGAATGCAAAAGTTGGCAACAAAGAAGGCAAAATGGTTGGAAAATATGGACTTGGCAACAGAAATGAAGCTGGAGAAAGACTGATGGAATTCTGCAAGACCAATGATCTATTCATCACAAACACCTTTTTCCAGAAACAACAAGTGGCGACTGTAAACACATGAACTTCACCCAATGGATTGTACAAAATCAAATTGACTACGTCTGTGGAAGTCAATGATGGAAAAGCTCTATAATATCAACAAAGACAAAACCTGGAGCTGACTGTGGTACAGATCACCAACTACTAGTATGCAAACTCATACTAAAGTTGAATATAGCAAAATATGACTTTGAGAATATACCACTGGAATTTAAAAACTGCCTTCAAAATCGATTTGCTGCTTTAGATACAAATGAAAGAGCTCCAGAATAGTTATGGGATGACATCAAGAAGGTTGTGTTGGAAGAAAGCGAGACGTCTCTACAAAAGGTAAAAAAGCAAAAACGGCCAAAATGGATGACGGAAGAAACTCTGAAAATTGTCCAGAGGAATAACCAGCAGAAAGGAGCAGCTATTTATGCCTCTATACAAGTCGTTGGTGAGGCCTCATTTGGAGTATTGTGTTCAGTTTTAGAGATCGTATCTCACAAAGGATATAAAAAGACTTCAGAGGAAGGCGACCAAAACAATTTGGAGCCTCTGCGAGAAGATGTATGAGAAGAGACTTGAAGACCTAAATATGTATAACCTTAGAGGAGAAGAGGAACAGAGGAGATATGATACAGGTCTCTAAATACTTAAAGGGTATTAATGAACAAACAAATCTTTTTCAAAGAAGGGGAAGCTGTGAAACTAGAGGGTGTATGATGAAGTTGCAAGGCAGCAAATTTAACAGCAACATCAGGAAATACTTTTTCACTGAAAGGGTGGTGGATCCTTGGTATGCCCTCCCAATGGAGGTGGTGCAGGGAAATACAATGATATAATTCAAGATGGCATAGGACAGACAGTGATTCCCTTTACAGCAAGAGGATGAAATCAAAGCAAACTTAAATATATTTTATACTTCAATAAATAGAGGGGGGAGGGGGTGACCTGCATGCAGGGTCAGCCTGTCCACTAGGCAGGCTAGGCAACCACCTAGGGCAGCAGATCTCTGTGGGCATCAGACCATGTGCTTTGACACATATGGCCTGCTGCCCCCCAACGTACCAAGCCACGCCAGCCTCCCCCCTCTGTGCTGAGATGCATCAAGCTGCCGCCTCCTACTATGGCTGATTCCGTCGTCAGGGTGCAGATGACTAGGCTCGCTGGCAAGCCATGTGCTTTGGCACACATAGCCTGCCATTTCTGAACCCCTGAAGTTATGTCAGAGGGGGGTCAGAAGCGGCAGGCCATGTGTGCCAAAATACATGGCCTGCCACTGAGCAAAGCCATGCCCCCCCATCAACCCTGCCACCAGAATCGGCAGTAGTGTGGCTCAGCACAGGAGGCGCACCTTGGAGTGTGGGCAGGAGGCATGGCTTGGGGGGCAGCAAGGCTCGGGGTGGGGTCGGCACAGCCGAGGCTTCTGCCTAGGGTAAAAGAAACCCTTGGGCCAGTCCTACCTGCACAGAGCAGCATGTACAACCCTAAACAAAGGCATGGGGAGGGGGGGGGGTGATTTGCACGGAGTGGCAGCTACAACCATGCTAGCCACCTTATTGAACAGACTAGATGAACCATACTGGTATTTATCTGCCATCATATGCTATGTTACTATGATCTTTGCTGAGCTGCCAGGGCTCAGGATAGGTAAGTGGCAGATCATCTCACACGAACTCTGCAGACAAGCTACTGTCACTGGCTTGAGATCTGTGAATACTGACAGAAGCTCTGCAGGGAAGGAGGAAAAGGAGAGGGGGAAGCAATCCTAGAAAACTGGGATGTGTCTACGCTTAGGGTGGGCAGATGAGGGAAAGCATCCAAGCCTGTGTGAGATTGGGATCACTAATTGAGAAGAAACTCAGTTGCTGAGAAGGGATAAGGGCTGGGGAACAGTGAAGAAATGGTTGAGCCAAGCCTGCAGAGGAGAGAAACTGTTTAGGGGGATGTGGTGGGGAATCTGTTGGGGGATGGATGGACACAGAAGGCTGGTTCAAGGTGAAGTGTGGAGCAGAGCACACTAACGTTGCTGAGTTAGAGTATGAAGTGAATTGTCATTTATCATAAGAACTAAAGCATATTTCAATTGTATCTTAAGGGGTTAGACTGGTGATGGGTGGGTTTGATTTAATTACATTAACAATAAGAAGCTCATTCCGAGTCACAAATAGTGGGGATGGACGTCCCAACAGGGAAGCTAGACAGGAGGGAGGGGGGAAGGGGATGATTGGGAGAGGCGTTAGGATGGGCAATGGGCGGTTGCTGGCCCCAGACATACAGGGCCGATTCTAATGTTGGCCCTGTACATCTGGGGCCGGCGACCTGAATGGGGAAGTTATTCCACCTCCGAGGTGGAATAACTTCCCTGGACATCAGGGATCGGCAGGCTCAGGGCCAGGAAAGGGCGGTAGGAGGCAGAAAGCATTTTCTGCAGCTCGACCCTGGCCCTGGGAGGAAAATCGGGGGTCAGGCTACGTGGAATAAACTGTTTGTTCCAGTGGCTGGCATTGCGGCTTTTAAATGGAGCCACGGTGCCATGGAAACCGGATGCCATGGTGCCGCGGCTTCATTTAAAAGCCATGACTGAGTTAGTCAGGCAGTGCCTGTACATGCAGGCCAGGCTGAATTGCAGTCCCAGCCTGCACATACTGGACTGATCACAATTCTGATCCCGTGGGGCTAGATGTGTCCTGTGGGATCAGAATTGCGACCCCCTCTGTACGTCCAGGATGGAATGAGCCTGAATGTTTTTAAATATAACATGCTTTGATCTTAGTGGGTGACTCATGAATGGGAGAATGGGCTAAAATAATAAATCAAATTGAAATGTCTAATGCTATTTAAAAAAAAGGCAATGCAGCAGATAGAGTGTATTAAACCACCCACTTTCAAATATAAAAAGTCAAACTATGTCCATGCAATAGGGGAAGAATTAAAACATGCAGAGAGAGTATGGATAGGCTTTCTTCATCATTCTCAGCCTCTCAACTCCTCAGAACATAGCCAAAAGGACTTTTCCATTGGTCTAAGGTCTGCTTCGTCCTCAATCGGTTCCCAGTTGGGTAATGACATTCTGGAAGAATGAGTCTTTCCTGCTATTTTGGGGTAGTTTCTCCAAATGGGTTAGTTTTGCACATACTATGGCAGTCGTGAACCTCACTTCTAAGCCAGGTAGCAAAAAAATTAGCAATACATTATCTCCTCTTTATCTGCAGAATTCCACTTAACTATATTTAATCCTCTTAACTTTTTCATTAATTTCTATGGTTTATCTCCTGACACAGTTGGTCCATCAACAGGCTCACCATAGCGTTTATCTGTGACAGGGATGTTATCTGCTTTTACAGCACTTGCACTCTCGCAGTCACCATCGTTAGCCCTATTGCTTAAGCTAAAGGTGGGCACCTTTTTATCCTGGGTGACGTGCGGCCAGTATGTAATTTTCTTCTTCGTTCCTAACATACTTTAATTGTAGTGTCGCCTTGCTGAGATTTGGTGCAGATGTTATACAATCGGGTCACTACGTGAAGGTACTCAGCAAGACTTCAGGAGGGAACTTTATTCTCTCCCCCTAAGAGATCGGGCATTGGGGGGGGGGGGTGTGGTGCAGTGGGAAGCAGTGATATAGATCACACATACAGTACACTACAGACCCCCTTGCCTCGAATTTCAGCTCGGACAAGATGCTGCAAATCTGGAGGCAGAATCTCAGGGGACCTCCAAAGCACAGGTCCAACATCATGTTGTTCAAAACCAAAATAGCAATGTCTGCATCCCAACACTCACAAATTAGCTCAACTAGCCCTTGGGAGCAGCAGAGAAATGTGAGGCATTATTCTAGTTTGCCCACTGCCACACTACTTGGAATCAGGAACGGGGGTCATCTTTCGAGGGCAGAGGCAAAGAAGATAAGAAGGATATGTCAGAAGCAGAGATTAGAATCTGAGAGAACAGAGGAGTTGAGAATGATGGGAACAAGCAGAGGGGACTGAAAGAATCATGAAGATGGGCTAAGGGATACAGAGGTATACTGGTGAGGTTTGGCTGGGTAAGAGGTATGTGGATGGGATGAAGGAGCGAGAGAATGTGATGTGAACAGGCTGCAGTGGATGATGGTAGGGAATTGGTGGGTATGAACTTTGTTTGGAGAACTGAATGACTGATGAGGCTTTTGATTTGGCCACATGAGGTTCAGGCAACATTAGTGGCATGACATGAGTTTCCGGCTTGTCCAGATTATCTACTCTGCTCCTGACATGTAGATATGGTCTAGTCAGTCACACTTACAACCTGCTGTGCTTTGTTTTGTTTTGTTTTCTTTTAGAGTTCATGAGCTCAGCACCCCCAATAATTGTCAGAAGCTGGATCTTCTATTATTCTATATGATGTTACAAGCAATTTCTTGACTCAAAGACTGTGTAGAAGCCTTTAGTTAAAAGTCTGAGACCCTTGGAGGCAAGAAAGCCATTCTACCACATTAGAAACAAGTTTAGATAGAGTTAGGGGAGGAATATGGGTGTGTTGATGGTGCATCACAGTTAGCAGGCATTTTGGACATGTGCTAACTGCGATTGTTGCTGTTAAAATGGGTGCAGTTAATGCCACCTCAATGGGTGGCATTAAGTGCAGCCACATGCCAGTTAGTGTTGTGCTGTGTGTTTATGCACCAGCAGCAAGGGGATAGATGCACACCCACCCTGAAGTTGGCACAAGCCTCCATGCTAGATCTGCAGTCCAAACATGTGCTACCCTGGCATGCTCTTTAGTAAACATGCCCCTTAGTGAGCTAATTGTTGCATTAGCTAATGCTGAAATCACCATTAGAGGGCATGGAATGCATCTTACAGTTGGCAGGGAAGATGTTACTGTGCATAAACCTCAAGAGGCATAGCCAACTGCACTCCACGCTATCTGCCATGCTTTTAAAGTGTGGTAGCGAATTTTACTCCATGTTAGCGGCACTGCTTTCCTCCCAAACTTCCATGCACCTAACATGTCTTGACTATTGCAGCTAAAGAGCATTAGGAGCAAAACCTTAGTCCCTTAATACAGTTTAAAATTAGAACAATATGCAGTTTATAACACCAACAGGACAAACAAATGACTGAAAAGCCTCATTATACTTCTATTCCTGACAGTAAACATTCCCTTCGCATAGACTTATAATAGGACGCTGGAACTTTTCAGAACGAGGCAGATCAGGTCACTCGTGCTTTCTTAAAGTAGAATGGTGAAAGAAAAATATGCCATCCTCTACAATAGAAACTATGACATATCTTCCCAAGACTGCTATATTCTTTCATCTTTATGCTTATAACATTGCTTAGGCCTTAAAATAATTAACTGAAAAGCAGAATATGATATGCTGTTAAAATGAATTTCATACTAGAACATTTGTTCCCATAATGAAGGCATATAATGTCATTTCCACATGATTTGTGTATTGCACTTATCCCCTTATGATACACCATAAGCTAATAAGATCACTCAGTTCTACAAAGGCATTTTTTAAAAAGGCTCCAATAAGCACTGGCTAAAGCTAAAAGAAGATCTTGTATTAATATTAACCACCAGCTGTTGGTGGACAAAAACGGTCACCTGAATACCCTGAGTCATTGCCAATCTGCCATCTTAAAAATCCAGCAACAATTTCATTGAAGTTGCTTCCCAGCTTAAGTGATATGGGTTCAAGATAAGGCAGGGTTCTTTCTAATATTTTATAACCCAAATGCCACTGGCACCATTTCAACTGGAAAAAGCCTTGGGCTGTGGGCTGTGGGCTGTGGTCTGGGCCATCTGTTGGGATCTGTGTGAGCATGTCCCAAATTAAATAAGAATTCAAAGTGATTTCATTAAGTCATAAAAAGGTAGGGACTTGAAAATAAAAAGATACCTTTTGGAAAACTAAAAGGCTAGCTAAAAGTTTGTAAAGTGTGTTATTCATAACAGTTTAAATTGTTGCTTTACATTTGAACCAGTGCTACCTCTGAAAGAATAAAAAACAAAATCGGATGCTAAATCCAATATATACAAAGTATTCACATGGAATTTCCTCTTATATTTCTAGATATCCTGTTCATTTTCATATCTTGCTGCAATCCCTGTCACCATTTACTATAAAAACATCATACACATTGGGACATATGCATGAAAAGTTAGCAAGCATGCAAAGACCTTTTAATATGAACCTGGAGCAGCAGGCTATGTTTCTATAGTAGCTGAAAAAGTGAAGAAAAAGAGGGAGGTCTTCATGAAATACAACAGATCACAGAAAGAGGAAGACAGGCTTCTTCTATACTTGCACAAACTTAGAGAAGCTATCAAAGTAGTCAGGAAAGCAAAGGTACAAAAAAAGAAGAAATAGCAAATGCAATAAAATTCAGGGATAAGACATTTTTTAGATATGTTAGTGAGAGGAGGAAGGGCAAAAATGGTATTGTCAGACTCAAGGGTGCAGGGGAGGAATATGCAGAAACTGATGAGATTAAAGCAGAATTGTTTAACAAATATTTTTGTTCTGTGTTCACAAATGAAGGACCAGGAGCAGGACCTCAGAAAACACCCACAAACAGGAACAGAAATGATGGGGATCTCAAATGATTTTCAGACGACTGTGTTTGGGAACTAGTTAAACTAAAAGTAGACAAAGCCATGGGTCCAGATGGGATACCTCCAAGAATACTGAGGGAATGTGGGGACATTCTAGCAGTTCCACTGTCTGACCTTTTCAATGCCTCTTTGGAGTGGTGCCAGTGGACTGGAGAAAGGTGCATGTGTTCCATTTACATAAAAGCAGAAGTAAGGATGTGATTTAGAACTATAGGCTGATTAGTGTAACTTCTGTGGTGAGTAAATGATTGTAAAGGCTACTAAAGAAAGAGAATAGTGAGGTTTCTGGAGTCCTATGGATTACAGGATCTGAGGCAGCATGAATTCACAGCAGGCAGGTCTTGTCAGACAAATCTAATTGATTTCTTTGACTGGGTGACCAGGGAGTTAGACTGAGGGAGAGCCCTAGATGTGGTGTATTTAGATTTCAGTAAAGCATTTGACACCGTTCCACACAGGCAACTTATAAACAAACTGAACACCCTAGGCATGGACCCTAAAGTTATTGATAGGCTTAGAAATTGGTTGAGTGGGAGATGACAAAGGGTACAGGTAAATGGAGCTCACTCTGAGGAGAAGGAGGCTACCAGTGGTGTGCCGCAGGGATTTGTCCTTGGTCCGATTCTTTTTAATATCTTTGTTAGTGAAATTGCCCTGTACGCCCGAGGCCTTCAATGTATATGGGGGACTTATTCCACCTCAAAGGAATAAGTCTCCCTGGATGGAGGGGGATCATGGCACGTGACCCGGTGGAACAGGTGAAGGGGTGCACATGATTCTCCATAGCCTTACCCAGGCCTTGGAAGGCCCGATTAGGGTCAGGCTGCAGGGAAACAAAGCGATCACCGGCTGTGTCGGCCGGTGATCGCAGCTCCTGAATGGAGCCATGGTGCCATGGCAACAGGATGCCATGGCACTGTGGATCCATTCAGAAGCCTGGCTGAGTTAGCCAGGTATGTGGCTGGGTGTATGGCTAATCAGAATTGGGGCCGGCCTGCATGTCCAGGCCAGTAGACCCGATACCGATCCCACCTCGATTCTGCCCGGCTGTACAGAGGCAGGATATGCAGGATGGGATTGGCCTCATACTGTCTACAGAGGAATTTAAGACTGAGAAGAGATTGATTATTGAAGATTGCAGTAGTCCATGAATATGAACATAAGAGCCTAAGATTTGCCATAATGGGTCTGAGCAAAGACCCATAAAGCCCAGTATTCTGTTTCAAACAGTGACCAATGCAGGTCACAAGTACCTGGCAGGATCCCAAAAGGTGTACAAGTACCTGGCAGGATCCCAAAAGGTGTACAGATTTCATTCTGCTTATCCCTGCAATAAGCAGTGGATATCCCCAGTCCACTTTAATAACTGTTTATGGACGTTTCCTCAAGGAACTTGTCCAAACCTTTTTAAAAAAACAGCTACACTAATAGCTGTTGCTACATCCTCCGGCAACGAATTCCAGAGCTGAGTGAAAAAATATTTTCTCTGGTTAGTCTTGAATGTACTACTTTGTAGCTTTATTGTGTGACTCCTAGTCTTTTAGAAAAAGTAAACAACTAATTCAGGTTCATTTTATTTATGATTTTATAGGCTTCTATCATATCCCCCCTCAGCTATCTCTTCTTCAAGCTGAAGAGCCCTAACCTTTTGAGTCTTTCTTCAAATTGCTAAAAACTAATCTTTTCACACAGGTATACGTGAGACCTAAATCTGTTTTTAATGGAGAATTAAGTGTTGGAACAGTTTGTTAAACTGTATGTGAACTATTATGCATGTTTTTATTGAAATGGGCATGACATAAATGGTAACCATTCCCTTTATCATTGTGGTTGTTCTTCTCTGTACCTTTTTCAGTTCTGCTGTATATTTTTTTAGATATGTTGACCAGAACTGTATGCAACAGGAGTGTGCAGGCAAAAACGTTTGTTCTATTTTATTTCCGACTACAGTGTGCAAAACGTTTTGTTTCATATCATTTATTTGTTTCATCACTTCCTGGCTTTTGTTAATAATGCACACTATCACTTAATAATGCGCACTATTGACCAATAGGGTACACTAATAGGTGCACAATGGCTCAATGGGACACGCTATTAAGCACTATTAATGAAAGATGGGAAGTGACAACATTTCAGCATGCCTGTATCATTTTCATTCAAATATGATACAAAATGAAATGGGAAATGTTGACATTTCCCATTTCATTTCAAATGAATGCACATCCCTAGCACAATGTCCCATGCAACCCTGAAACCCTGTATGTCAGGGAGTGACACAATGAACGTGCACAGGCTGCTTGTGAATACGCTGTGTACATCTTGGCAGCTGACCACACCCCTGCTCTGGTCCCCCTGCCCACATTCTGCGATTCCTGCACAGCCACCATGTATGTGCGGGGCACGATGGATGCACAATACTGTCCAGGATGTGTTCGCTAGGACGACGTCCATGCTGCATGTCCACTGGCCCTATTCACTTTCCAGAAAGACCTCCTAAGTGCATAACTTTGCATCTGTCCACATTACATCTGCCATTTGGCTGCCCAGTTGTCCAGTTTTTAAGGTTCTCTTGCAAAACTCATAAAGTGAACACAGCCTTTCACATGTCCTAGCTTTATGTGGTTTGACTATCCAGTTAGTGGCTGAAAATCGTTGCTGAACAGATAATCAGTGGCATCACATCTGCTCCACCCCCAGAACACCCCAGCACTATCCGGATAATGCCAGGGTATTTAAGCCAGTTAAGAAGTGATATACTGAATATCTCTCTCAGCAGCACTTATATGGTTTTCAGGTCTGCAAACCACATAGATGCTTCTGAATATGCCCCTCTGGCTTTTTATTTTAAGTCTTTAAATTTTTAACAAGAACAAGAAAAATCAAACAGAAAACAAAACACCTATACCCTCCCCAGTCCCTGGTTTCATTAATACAAAATAATAATAACAGGGGGTAGTGGAACAGATAATAACATCACAGGATCAGTTATTTGATACCACAAAGGAGTCTAAGGTTCTCCATTTAACATTACCAACAGTATTTATTTATTTATTTAACAGTTTTTATATACCGTCTTTCTGTGATTCAAGACGGTTTACATAGAACAAAATAAGGCAGTATATTTCAACTGTTTACAATAGAACAACATAATAAGGATACATAGGCATAAATGTGAAACTTTATACAGTAATCAACTATTTACATAGGGATATATGGTTCTAGCAAGGTTGTAGGAGTGAGTTTGAAGCGCAGGAGAGATGGGGGGAAGACAAAGGACTGAGGACTATGGAGGTAGGGAAAAATGTTCCAGGAAGAGGTGAGTTTTTAGCTTCTTCTGGAACTCAGAGTGGTCAGAGCAGTTTCGTAGATCATGAGGTAGAGCATTCCATAAGGACAGGGCATAGAGGGAGAAGGTCCGGTTACAAGTAGCTTGATTGCAATATCTCTTATTTGTTGGGATGGTAAGAAGGTTTTTGCTGATGGAGCGGCGTGGTCTATTGTTGTGGATGATGGATAAGAGTGAGGAGAGGCACGGAGCTGACTCATTGAAGATGATTTTATGTGTGAGGGTAAGTACTTTGAATTTAACTCTGGATTGAATGGGAAGCCAGTGGAGATCATAGAGGATTGGTGTGATGTGAGATCGTCTAGGGTTGTTGGATATGAGACGAGCTATTGTGTTCTGGGCCATTTGGATAGGTTGTGAACTGTTCTTGGGAAGGCCATGGTAGATAAGGTTACAGTAGTCAAGAGAAGGGATTGTAAGGGCCTGGCAGACAGTGCGGAAGGAGTTAGGGTTTAAGAGGGGTTGGAGGTTCCGAAGAGTACGTAATTTTGCGTATATTGTGTTAGATGTTCTCTTTATCTGATCTGAGAAGGAGAGGTTCTGATCGAGGATAATACCAAGATATTTCACTTGTTTTTTATGGTGAGTGAGAGATCTCCAATAGTAAGGGTTGGAGGAGGGGTATATGAAATATTGGAAAATACTTGAAGAGCTTCAGTTTTAGATTGGTTAATTAGGAGGTTGTGCTGTAAGAGCCATGATTTTAGGCTTGTGAGGCATTCGCTTAGCTTAGTGAAGTTAGGGTTTGCTAGGTTGAATGGGGTGAAGCACATAATGTCATCCGCATATAATTGGTACTGAATTCCATAAGTTTGGAAAATGTTGTAAACAGGTTGAAGAAAGATGTTAAATAGCAGTGTGGATAAACTAGATCCTTGGGGGACCCCCTGTTTTAGTGTAAATGGAAGGGAAGTATCATTTCCAATACAGACCTGTGGTGTTCTATTAGTTAAGTAGGAGTGGAACCAACTTAGGTTTGTGCCTCTCAGTCCTATTTCATGGAGCCTGTTTAGGAGTTGATGGTGGGGAAGGGAGTCAAAAGCAGAAAATAAGTCAAGGAATATGAGTAGACATCCATGGGTAGGATTCTGGGTGTAAAGGTACAAAGAATCTAGAAGGGAGGCAAGGAAGGTTTCTACTCCATGGTGCTTTTTGAAACCATGTTGGAATAAATCAAGGGGGGAGTGTTCAATATAGTTCTGGAGTTGAGTTTGGACTAGTTTCTTGGTTATTTTTGCAAGGAAGGGGATACTAGAGATGGGCCTGTAGGAGGTAGGGGAGGTGGGGTCAAGTTTTGTTCCAGTATGTCCCAGAAAGGCAGTATAAGCCGCCTCATATCTTCTATAGAGGCAAACTAGATTCCACCATTGATGGTACTCAAGTTGGGAAGAGTTCTTTCAGTTCATGAGGATCAGTTTTATGGTTATACTGATCAAAAAATCAAACAAAAAAATATCCTTATGTAGAGAAGGTATGGCCACAGCTGAACGATAGACAATAGTGGTCATGGTCAAAGGAGTATCAAGAAGGAATATACGAGCTGAGCCCAAACTTGACTCCAGAAACCCTGGAGATTAGGGCAGTCATAAATCATGTGTCAGAATGCCCATATGGGTGTCATAAGATCAACAACAATTACCAACCAGAGGGTTCCATTTAATGACTGCAACCGTGGTTATAAATGCTCTATGTGATTGTGTAAGAGAGGCAGAGTAAGAGATGTGTGGTGAGCGTGCCTAGAACTGCTGCCAGTGTTTGCGAGTTAACAAGACTCCCACATCTAACTACCAGGAGCATTCTGTGCTTGCACAAAAATGACTGGTGCCATCCATAAGTAGACTATAGCAAAGTGACACCAACTTATTGGAACCTAATAGAATCCACGTTTTGGTCCAGAGATCACCATCACAGATTTTTGCCAGAGTGCTTCAGACAGTGTTACAATTGATACCATTGGCATAAACAATGAGAGGGAAGAACAAAAATGTATGTTGTAACATGGAAAAGACTTATAGGAGTTTCCAGTTAAAAGTTGTCCACAATCAAATACCATGAGTTTGCCAAATATGCCAATTACTGGATCATTTTAAAATTTTAAAACTTGGATTTTATTTATTTATTTTTTATTTATTTATTTGTAGTCTCTTTTATACCGCGCTATTCGACATCAGTGCGGTTTACAATGAACATAAGAGTTGCACATCTCAATTTCGTGATTTGTGCTTACAGTGAAACAGGTATAATAACTTGGGTATACATTAAACAGGAAAATTAAACTTGGGTATGCATTAAGCAGGTATAACAGGTAAAATAGGGTATAAATAACCAGTCCTTTAACAAGGAGACACGATGAATAAATACAGTCTACTTTATGCAACAATATAATGAGTTATGCGGCACTGCATAAGTTTCTTATGGTGGTTGGAGGGGAAGGTGTGATTGCGAGTGATCAGTCTGGGAATGTGACGTGCATGAGTTTGAGGTGCTGCATTGAGATGTGAGAGTTGGTGAGTGTGGGGAGAAGACTGCATCATCGTAGTGATGAAGAAAGAGGTGCCGTTTCAGTGCCTTCCTAAATTGGGAGAGTTCACTGATGGTTCTGATAGTTGCTGGTAGTGCGTTCCAGCAGGATGGAGCAAAGAAGGAGAAGGCTCTGGATCTAGTGAATTGAGAACACTTCGTGCTTGCCTTAGGTAATATGAGAGTATTTGCAGCATTCGATCTCCTTGCTCGATTGGGAGGTGTGATTGAAATTAGATCAGTAATGGCAGTAGCAGGGTATTTATTGATGGCTTTATGGGTCATAATTAGGATCTTGAATGAGATCCTGGCTTGTATGGGTAGCCAGTGCAATTGTTTTAGTATTGGGGTAATATGAGAACTTCTTGAGGCTCCATGAAGGATTCTTGCAGCTGAATTCATTGCAAGTTGTAAGGGGTTAGTCGTGCACTTAGGTAGACCATACAAGATCGCATTGGCATAGTCAAAGTGAGGCATTATTAGGGCCTGAAAGACAGTTCGGAAGTCATCAGGTTCTAACAGTTGACGCAGATTGCGGAGGGTCCGGATTTTATGGTACACCGACTTTGTTATGTTTTTGATATGAGCCTTCATATTAAGTTGCTGATCAAGCGTTACACCTAGGTATCTTACTGTAGTCTTGCATATGATCTCTGCGTCGCGAACCTTGATAGACAGGGGTGGAGTAAAAGCCGGATTCCTGGTTACGAAGAGGGCTTCTGTCTTTTTGAAATTTAACTTAAGCATTTGTGCATTTAGCCAGTCTGTGACAGCGTCAAAGCACCTGATATGTGGGGATAGTTCAAGATGTTCTGTCGAAATTGGCATGTACATCAAGACGTCGTCAGCATAGACCAGGCAGTTGATATTAAATGATTGGATGAGATCACAAATGGGTTGCATATAGACATTGAATAGCAAGGCGGATAGAGATGAGCCCTGTGGAACACCTTTAGTTTGGGGGAAGGAATCGGAGTTGGAGGGGCCAGAACGGACATGTTGCCAGCGATCAGTGAGGTATGAAGCGCACCATGACAAAGCTGAAGCTTGAACTCCCTTCTCTCTGAGGCGTAGCAGGAGAACTTCGTGGTCTACGGTGTCGAATGCGGCAGCAATGTCCATGAAGATCAGTGCAAAGCCTTGTCTGATGTTATTGAGACCTAAGGTTATGGTGTTGAATAAGGTTGTGAGTAATGTTTCAACACCATGTGCTTCACGAAATCCATGTTGGCAGGGATGCAGGGGTGCATTAGTATCTATGTGATCTTGTAATTGGCGTAGGGTAATCTTTCAATGATTTTCGATAGGAGAGGTATGCTGGAGATAGGCCTGTAGGATTCCATCATCGAAGGGTCCAACTTACTGTTTTTTAGGAGTGGTCTGATAGCTGTCTGTTTCAGGCTTCGAGGAAATGTTCCAGTAGAGAACGGTACATCAATCAATTTGGATAGGAATGGGCTGAGCTCGGCACGCAGGGCCTTTATCCAGGGAACTGGACACGGATCGGAGGGTGCTGTTGTAGTGTTTATGTTTAGGATAGTGTCTTGAATGACTCTGTCAGATGGAGTAGAAAATGATGTGAAAGTGTGTTGGGACCCACTCAAGAAATGACCAAGAGGAGGTTGTGGGATGGAGAAAGGTAGGCTGGCTGGTATGGGGGGCTTAGCAATGTGGGCAAGCTGATTACTTTTCTTACGCAAGTAATAAGCATATTCTTGTGAGTTTGGGTAGGGTAAGTTCTCTTGAGATGGCTCCTTTGCTAGAGATTTCACAATTTGGAAAAGCTCGTGGGGTTTGTTCAAGGAGCGTTGTAGTCTTTTTGCATGATATTGTTTCATACTTGATGCTACAGATAACCGATGTTTTCCTAATTGTGCTGTGAATGCCTCATGGCTCTCAGCTGTTCTTGATCGTCGCCAGCGTCTCTCAAGTCGTCTGAGTTGAAGGAGCGAATTACGTAGTTCTTGGGAGTACCATGGGGCATTCTTTTTCTTATGTGGTGCTTTGTTCGTGGTAGGTGAGTGGATCACGGCATCTAGGCTTGAGTTCCAAGCGGCGACCATGTCATCGAGGCTTTGAAGAGGAGGGTCAAATAGATTCTGTGTCTTCTTTAGAATATCTTCTCTGTTAAAAGGGTGGAATCGCTTTAAATGTTCCGATATGGGTTTATCTTCAGGTATGGATTTGGAGGAGTTGGTGCAAATTGGAATCTGGAATCTTATCAGGATTGAGCCAAAGTGGTGTATTCCTGGACATCAAGACCACATCTGACCACTTGACAGCCAGTTCATGAAAGGCCTGTTGTGTGGCAGCAATAACTGGTAGTTGACTCCTGGCACCTGTGTATGACATTCCCAAAAGAAGATTAACATTGCTCTAACAATGACCAGACGGTAAAGAGGATGAAATAGAAGAGGACCCCCATTGGAGCCCCTGCTTCAGAATATAAGTTAGGCGATACAATTTAAAATCAGGGACTTGAATGCCCCCTTTCTCCTTAGGGAGTTTTAATTTCCAAAGAGCTATACAAGGGGGCGACGTCTCCATAGGAAATGCATAAGTAACCACTCTATCTGCTCGTAAAAGGAGTCTGAGAAGAGGAAAGGTAACATACTGAGTACATAATTTATTTTTCGGACCAGAGCCATTTGAATGGTCTCTAAATGACTCCACCAAGATAGGGTCAATGGAGAACAGCGAGTAGTGTAGTGCCGGAGCAGATCCACGCAATCAGCGACATTCCTATCTCCTGTGGCTTGTAAATCTGGTAAGTAGTAGACCCCTAAATATTTAAAGGCAGAATCTGTCCATTGGAAAGGATAATCTTGCAAAGTTTCAAGCATGACATCATAAATTAAAGGCACCACTACAGATTTCAACCAGTTGATTTTATACCCTGAAAGTTTGGAATAGCTATCAATGACCTCAAGGACAGAAGTTAGTGAGGAGTGGTGAGGAACAGTAAAAGATCATAAGCATAACCTGAAAGTTTAATGGAAAAATTCTTCATAGTAAACCCTTTGATGTTTGTTGATTGCCATAGGGGAAGTGCCACGTATTCAAAGGGCCAAGTTAAAAAGCAAAGGGGATAATGGGCATCCTTTTCTCATACTCTGTGAAAGATGAAAGGATGAGAAAAGTGTCGAGTTCGCTAGTATGTGCCCATAGGGTTGGCATACAACATATGAATCTTCCAAATAAAGAGATCCCCAATCCCAAACCACTTAAGAGCATGAAAAAGAAAAGACCACTCCAACCTATCAAAGGCCTTTTCTGCATCTAAAGAAAGTTCCAAAAGTGGGATGGAGGAACTACGGGCCAATGCTATAAAATGACATAGCAGTCATTCATTATCAGAAGTGGAGAGGCCAGGAATAAAACCACACTGATCAGGATAGATGAAGTCCGGAATAACCCTACTCAAATGAGCGGTGGGGATCTTTGCATAAATTTTATAATCTGCAATCAATAGGAATATGGGCCTATAATTGGACACCTTCTGAGGATCCCGGACAGGCTTTTTGATAACCACTATAGTAGTCTCAGCAAATTTTCCCCTAGATGAGGCTTGCTCCAGAAGATTGTAGTCAATAAATGGAGGGCTAATTCCTTTTTAAACAGGTGGTAAAACTCTAAGGGGAGCCCATCAGGCCTGGAAGCCTTCTCTAAGGACATCTGTTCTATAGCTTGAAGGATATCTTGTTCAGAAAAGTCAATATCAAGATCTTGTGCTTGTTGTGTCAACTAGTCTGTCAAAATCTCCAGGACAATTCTGAACTTCAGAGCTGTAGAGGGAACTGTAAAACTGATAAAATGCATCTAGTATTTCAGCATCCTTGGTTAACTGTTGATCGTCTTCTCCTACAATCCGGACTATGTGTATGGCACCCTTACGTGCTTTGAGCGAAATGGCTAGCAACCAGCTAGCTCAATAACTTTCCATGCAATACCAATTATGCTGACTAATGACTGCCTGGCCAGCCTCATTACTTAGTAGAAGGTTGTATTGATATCACTATTACTTAAGCTGAAGTAATATTGTGGTGTCTGCACGCTTGTTCAATATTTGCTCCGCTTCGTGAATCTTACTTTCGAGATCCATCAAAGTTTGTTTGTGCTACCGAGAGGATGTGATAGATTAACTAGTGATATGCGCTCTTATGGAGACCTTAAAACCCTCCCACCAAGCTCAATCAGGCATCTTAGAAGAGACAATGAAGGAGAAATAAGTGTCATTGGCACAATTAGTAGAAGTTATGAACCCCTCATCACTAAGAAGAGCCTTGCTAAATCTCCAGATCTTTAGGGAGTCCAAAGAAAGGGTCAAGCAGAGGCAAACAGTAATTGCCAAATGATCAGAGATTGAGATGCCCAATATTTCAGAGCAAAGTCAATCTGGAATCAATGCTTTAGATATCAAAAAATAATCAATATCTCTTGCTGTTTTTTGCGTTTCTTCTTTAGGAAACGAACTGTACCCTTTTGTGGGTTACAGGTTTGGGTATTTCCTGATATTGCTAAAGAAACCCAGAAACGTAGAAAAGAGTTCTTAGTGCTTCGACCTGGAGTTGTGTTATTGGGGGGAGTATTTTTCTTAAAATTCCCTTGCAAATGTCTGATAAAAATTAATGCTCAGTCATATATATTCTTTGAGCCCTCTCAATTGGTTGCCTTTTTGAGCTCTCGTCGCCCACCCGAAACAGTCCTTGATCCATTGCTATAGTTGATATCGGCTGATGTTCTCATGTTTTCTTTCAGATTTACCTTTAATATATGATGTTAATGGATCTCTCTCACTTTGTGGGCTATAGTTAGGGGCTGGTGTCTATTTTCTTGATTTGTTTTCCTTTATTATACTATTGAATGTTTCAATATGGTTATATTTTCTCCGTGCTTTCTAAATTTCCCATGCAAGTGTTGTATATGCTTGAATGTATTGTAAAATTATAAAGATTAAATAAAAAAAAATAATCAATATGAGATTGAGAGTTATGAGGGGGAGAGAAAAAAGTAAAATCCTTTTCTATCGGATACTGAAGGTGCCAGGAGCCAACCAGACCAGCAAGAGTCATAAAAGAGTGTAAGACAGCTCTAGCCTTCGGTGGCCGAAAAATTTGAACTGGCTGCCTGTTGAAAAGGGAGTCTAATGCAAGGTTAAAATCTCCAAGTAGAATAACAAATGTCAGAACGACATTTACTACTTCCTAAGCAATATTCTGAAAAAAGGTAGGATCATCCACAGTGTGAGCATAAACTGTAAACAATACCATCTGAAAGTGACCCAGTTGAATAGTGGCTCTAACCCAACATCCAGTTGAGTCAGCTTGGGACTGCAGGACAGTAGGGGAAAATGTTTGTCTAATAAGGATGCTGCATAGGGGAAGAAATTATATGAGTATATAAGCTAGAACCCAACTTTATAGCTTCCCCCCATGAGTAGACTGGTTTCCTGAAGATAAACTACATCAGCTGAAGCCCTTTGGCAATATAACAATACTTTTTTCCTCTTTACTGGATGGATGATCCCTTTTACATTAAAGGAAAGGAGTTTCAGTGACGCGGTCATAGATAGGCATGTGAATAATACAAACTAGACCACCATATGATATTAACAGAAACTTGCGGGCATACCTTCTCTGGTACGATAAAAAAATAAAACTATTGAAGCCAAGACAATAAAACCCGCTCCTCCTGTTTCCCCACAAGAAATACCCTAAAAAAAACAACCAAAAGAAGCCAGGGATAAACTCCCAGTCCCATACTACAGACCTACACATAAGGGTGGACTTACCCTACACAGGCGACCAAGATAACACTGATACAGAAGACAATCCTCAGCCCTCCCCTGCCTGCCCGCTGCACCCAGAACCCCACAACCCTAACAAAGCAAGAAAACAAAAGAAACAGAAAATAAATCCAGAAACAGCAACCAAGCTCTCCAGCAGAGGAGAAGATGGGTGCCAACAGAATGTCGATGGTTGGACACAAGTCACCAGGGCCTGCAAAATCACCAATCCAACTTCTCCAACCCTTGAATTGAAGAACCATTATGCAGCCCTGGAAGTGGAGGAGGTAGAAGCATCCCTGGAAAGGGAAGAACCAGAGCTCAAGTACCCCAAAGTTGCAGAATCAGTGACCACAAGGATACGAAGGGTAGTGGTGGTTGGAGACTCTCTTTTGAGGGGTACTGATGCGTCCATCTGCCGACGAAACTTGATGTCCAGAGAGGCATGCTGTCTGCCTGGTGCCAAAATCCAAGATGTTACGGAGAGTTTGCCGAGACTCATCAAGCCCACTGACTATTACCCAATGTTGCTAATCCATGTTGGAATAAATGATACTGCCAGGTATACCTAGGAACGTATCAAAAGTGACTTCATAGCTCTGGGACAGAGGGTGAAGCAGTTAGGTGCACAGGTGGTGTTGTCTTCAATCCTCCCTGTTGAGGGTAAAGGCCAAGGCAGAGAGGTTCACATCCTGGAGATGAATGCATGGCTGCGTGGATGGTGTCATCGAGAGCGTTTTGGTTTCCTAGACCATGGGATGCTGTTCCAAGGGTTGCAGAGCAGAGATGGCATCCATCTGTCCAAGAAAGGTCAACGCGTCTTCAGTAGTAGACTGGCTAATCTACTGAAGAGGGCTTTAAACTAGATTCGTTGGGGATGAGTGAAGAAAGCCCACAGGTAAGTGAAAGCCCCCAGGTAGGTGATACATTAAATAACTTTATGGAAATGGGTAACAGGGGTAACATATGGAAAGCAGTGTGTATAATTGCCCGTAGCATGGGAAATAAGATCCCTGATGTTGAAGCTTTGGTGGGAGTGGCTGACTTGGATTTAGTGGCAGTTACAGAAACATGGTTCACAGAAAACCATGATTGGGATGTAACTATACCTGGCTAAACTTTATTCAGAAAGGACAGGGTAGGAAGTAGGGGAGGAGGAGAGGCACTATATGTAAAAACTACTATTAAAGCTTTGGAATTACATATCTTAAAAGGGAGAGGGGAGGCATTGTGGGTTAAACTAGAAAGAGGGAAAGAGAAATCTATTTACATTGGTGTGATATACAGACCTCCCTCACAAGAGGAAGAGGTGGACAGAGAGTTAATTGAAGACATGCGCAGCATTGCTAGTAAAGGGGAAGTGCTACTGATAGGAGATTTCAATATGCCAGATGTTGATTGGCACATTTCTGCTGCAGTATCATCTAGAAGTAAGGAGATCCTGGATTCTCTACAGGGAGAACTATTCAGGCAATTGGTAACAGACCCCACACGTGAAGGGGCCATACTGGACTTGGTGCTTACCAATGGTGAAAGTGTTTCTGATGTTGTAGTGGGAGATCATTTTGCATCCAGTGATCACCAGATGGTGTGGTTCAGTATTAGGACTAGGGCTGTTAGAATCCATTCAAAGGCAAGGATCTTAGACTTTAGGAAGACTAACTTTGCGAAGATGGGCCAATACCTCAGGGAGTCGTTAGTTGGATGGGAACAGCTGAGGGATGTAGAAAAACAGTGGGAAAAACTGAAAGGGGATATTTTAAGGGCAACCAACCTTTTTGTTAAAATGGTAAATAAAGGTAAAAGGAAAAGGAGACCGCTATGGCTTTCGAAAGAAGTAGCTAAAAAAGTGAAGAAAAAGAGGGAGGCCTTCATGAAATACAAGAGATCACACAGAGAGGAAGACAGGCATCTGTATTTGGAAAAACTTAGAGAAGCTAGCAAAGTAGTCAAGAAGGCAAAGATTCAAAAGGAGGAGGGAATAGCCAATGCAATAAAATGGGGGGATAAGACATTTTTCAGATATATTAGTGAGAAGAGGAAGGGCAAGAGTGGTATTGTCAGACTCAAGGGTGCAGGGGAGGAATATGCAGAAGCTGATAAGGATAAAGCGGAATTGCTTAACAAATATTTTTGTTCTGTGTTCACAGATGAAGAACCAGGAGCAGGACCTCAGAAAACACCCACAAATAGGAACAGAAGCAAAGGACATCTTGAACAATTTTCAAAAGACTGTGTTCGTGAGAAACTATGTCAACTTAAAGTAGACAAAGCGATGGGACCGGATGGGATACACCCGAGAATACTGAGGGAACTTGGGGACGTTCTAGCAGCTCCACTGACTGACCTTTTCAATGCCTCTCTGGAATCGGGAGTGGTGCCAAAGGACTGGAGAGAGGCTCATGTGGTGCCTTTACACAAAAGCGGAAGGATGTGGTTGAAAACTACAGGCCGGTTAGTTTAACTTCGGTGGTGAATGAATTATTGGAAACGCTGCTGAAAGAGAAAATTGTGAGGTTTATGGAGTCCAGCGGATTACAGGATCCAAGGCAGCATGGATTCACCAGAGGCAGGTCTTGTCAGACAAATCTGATTGATTTCTTTGATTGGGTGACCAGGGAGTTGGACCGAGGGAGAGCCCTAGATGTGGTGTATTTAGATTTCAGTAAAGCCTTTGACACTGTTCCTCACAGGCGACTTATAAACAAACTGAGCACCCTAGGGATGGACCCTAAAGTTACTGCTTGGGTTAGAAATTGGTTGGGTGGGAGGCGACAAAGAGTACAAGTAAATGGAGCGCACTCTGAGGAGAAGAATGTTATCAGTGGTGTGCCCCAGGGATCTGTCCTTGGTCCGATTCTTTTTAACATCTTTGTTAGTGATATAGCGGAAGGGCTTTCAGGTAAGGTATGCCTCTTTGTGGATGATACCAAAATCTGCAATAGAGTAGACACCCAGGAAGGTGTAGATAACATGAGGAGGAATCTAGCTAAGCTTGAAGAATGGTCTAGAATTTGGCAGCTGGGATTTAATGTTAAAAAATGTAAGGTCATGCATTTGGGCTGCAGCAATCCAAGGGAGCAATATAGTATAGGAGGTGAAGTACTTTTGTCCACTAAAGAAGAGCGGGACCTAGGCGTGGTTGTGTCTGATGATCTTAAAGTAGCTAAACAGGTAGAAAAGGCGACGGCAAAAGCTAGAAGGATGCTTGGGTGCATACGGAGAGGAATGGCTAGCAGAAAAAAAGGAGGTGATAATGCCTCTGTATAAGTCTTTGGTGTGACCTCATTTGGAGTATAGTGTGCAATTCTGGAGACCGCACCTTCAAAAGGATGTGAACAGGATGGAGTCGGTGCAGAGGGTGGCTACTAAAATGATTAGTGGTCTTCATTATAAAGCATATGAGGACAGACTGAAGGATCTTAATATGTACACCTTAGAGGAAAGGCGGGATAGAGGTGATATGATTGAGATGTTTAAATACCTCCATGGCATAAATGTTCAGGGAAAGCGCCTCTTTCAATTGAAAGCAAGTTCTGCTACGAGGGGACATGGGATGAGGGTGAAGGGAGATAGATTCAGGAGTGATATGCGGAAATATTTCTTTATGGAAAGAGTAGTGGATCCGTGGAATAGTCTCCCAGTGGAGGTGGTAGAGATGAGGACAGTAACTGAATTCAAAAAAGCATGGGACAAACACAGAGGATCTCTAAAGGTAAAAAGGGGACTGTTGTAGTTGTTATGGAAGGACAGACTAGATAGGCCATGTGGTCTTTTTCTGTCGTCATATTTCTATGTTTCTATGTTTTTATGTTTCTAGAAAGCAACATCCCTGCAGAATCCAATCATACATTAATCACATACACAATCAATCCCACCAAACCCACGCTCAGAGATAGTGTCTGGGGCTTACTATGGCCAAAAAGAAAAAGAAAGAGAAATTAGCTGACCAAGGCAGGTACAAACAGTGAGGAGTCTCAAGGCCTGTAATAACAGCAGAGATGTATACAGACACCCAGAGGAATGCCGCATCTAGGCCAAGTCTGGTGTTGATGATAGGAGACTTAAAAGGTGTACTAGTAAGTCCTTCCAATAGAATGCGCCAACAGCAAAAGTGACAGTCAATTGATCTCCAATTGGGCCATCTCAGTAAGAAAATCGCGTACAGTATCCGACCGGATCCTCAAATGTTTGGATAGTATTATGGAGCATGATGCGAAGCTGCGCAGGATAAAACAAGCCATACTTCTCCTGAAGTTTCTGGAGCCGCAGCCTGAAGGCTAGTAATTGTTTTCTCTGGTCTATTTAGTCAGATCAGTTTTATTCAGATCAGGGAAGAATAAGAGCTGATGCCCATCTAGCATAATAGGTGCTTGTCGCCAAGCTGCCTGCAAAATCATAAGAGCATGCGGGTATCATAAAGCCCTAAAAGTCATTGGACGGGGATATTTCATCTCAGAGGCCCAGTGGGAAGGAGTCTGATGGGTTCTCTCTATTTCAAAAGGCCAATCAAAGTCCAGATGCAGAAGCTTAGGCAGAAGTTGCTGTAAATAAGCAATAAGATTCCCCCTCTCTGCACCCTCAGGAATACTGAGGATGTGAATGTTGTTGTGGCGGGAGCAATTGTTGAGATCTTCAAAGTTCCCCTCACGGAGGATAAGCCGCTTGGTATTACATTCAGTCTGTTGCAGGAGCACATTGTGGTGCTGCAACTGCAAAGAGAGGGTTGTGAACTGGCTCTTAACTCAGCTTGCATTGTATTAAGAGCCTCTCCATTCGCTGACACAAAGCTCTTTTACTTGGTGGATCTTGTGGAGAATAACAGGATTCTAAGCAGAGGCCACCAGAGAAAAATGTCAAGCAGTCATCTTGATTGATGGCAAGTTCCACCCCCTGTCTTTTGGCTTTTTAGTAATTTTTTAAAATAACTAATGGAATGCTTGAGGGGTTGAATGGGTTTTATTTTGTACATATTATGAGTTGTTGATATGAGATTGAGTTTTTATTATTGTAATTTGTATTACTGTGGTATTGTAAACATTATATACTTGTTGCAATCCACTTTGAATTCTTATGGGTCAAAGTGGAATAGAAATTTCAGTTCAAATTAAATACATTTTAGGAAACTTTGACATCAGTGGATTGTTTTTTTGTGCCAGTATGCATACCTTGTTGTAGTTTAGATATTTTCTTACAAAAAATTACTTTAGCCATGTAGATTGCAAGTCATCTCGGGCCTGATATTCAACGACCCTTATCCATTTAGCAACACCTGCTCACCGAATCACTACTGGTCAGCGGGACTTTCAGTGGTGCTATACAGATAGTGCTGCTGAATATCTCCTCTGACTACCACGGCACTGTCCAGCGAGTGCTACAGGGTCCGTGGGCAGGGCAAGGGCGATCCAAGAAGATATTTAATTAGTGACGATTTGTAGTCTATTAACTAGATAAGAAACTACATAAAGTTAAGCCAAAACAATAGAGAAGGCCTAGCACTGTACAATTTGTTGTCTGGATAGCAGCTGAATATCACCGCTATCTGAATAGCCTGAAACTTCACCCAGACATTTCCACTGAATATCCAGTTTCATTTTACCTGTGGTGGCCGGCATTTTAAAAATGCTGACCACAGCAAACTAAGTATCAGCCGTCTTTTTGCTGAGAAGGATAAAATGCCATATGCAATTTCTCAGTATGTTTTTAGTAGAACTCATGCAGTACATTTTTAGTATAGTCTTAGCTTGTTATTAGCATATAATAAGATTTATCTCTTGCTATTCCAATCTTGTGAGTTGTATCTTTGATATTTGCTGTTTATATCTGAAATGTAAGGTCTTCCTGATGGGTTGGCAAATACTAATTACACTAACTTGGAGAGCCCGATATACTGAGCATTTCTCTCATAGACATTCAGGGGTCTAGTTACTAAGGTGCACTAATGTTAATGTGTATTAATTCACTATTAACATGTGTTATTACTAACTAGGTCCTATTGAATAACATGGGAACTGTGTTAAAATAATACATATGAATGGAGGATTAACATCATTAACATTAACTCACCTTAGTAACTAGACCCCTCAATGGGAAAAAAGCCAGAGTAAATAGGACTTAAATGAGGAAAACACTTTAATACTGTCCATCAGGTCCTAGTTATACCTTTTAGATTTGAGTTACTAAGAGGTATTTTTAATAAGGACCATTAAGGATGCACCCTTTAGCATGTGCAAATGGCAGCTTAAAGGGCCCTAGCAGGCATTAAAGTCTGGGGAGGGAAAGAGGCGTTCCTGCATCAAGGGTGCTAACGGCCGGTTAGTGGGTTTTACATGAGCAGTGGGGTTAAAAGCGCCAAGCACTCAGGTTAACATATGTTAAAGACGGTTGCCTTAACGCAGGATAAGGGAGCCTATGGAGAAGTCAGAAGTGAGGTGCTGGATGGGAACAAAGGGAATTGGTGATGGACAAATCACATCCATAAGTCACATACGTGTGAGACAGTGAATGTATGGATAAAGTGGGAGGAAATTGGACTATATCAGTGAGAAATGTTCAAGTAATCCACTGTGATGTCAGTGGGTGGCATAGGATTTGGTAGACTTGTGCCATGGAGTAGCCAACATGGCCATGATGTAGGCATAGAAAGAATGCCTGGGCAGCAGTGGAAATCTGCACATCAGCTGCAGGTGAGGTGTGAGTGATACGCCCTAATGAGTAAAATGCCACAGTGTGGGCCAGGGTGTAGCAGGTAGTAGGAGAATACGTGAGTGAACAGGATGGATAGATGCTGATAGATGGGCTGAAAGTTGGATGGGGTTAGATGAGAGTGCTGCCCCAATGTACCCAATGTGACCTCACAAATGCAGATAACCTCAGTAGTAGTATGTGTGAAAAATAGTTGCTGTGCCACAGGGAAGGTCTAATACCATCTATTTGAGTTTCACTGCACTCAGCTGCTCTAATCACTATACAATCTTCCTGATACATATGCATATAACTGGACAATTAATAGGCTATGATCCAAGGACATAACAGCCACACATCTGTATAAGCTGCAAGGAAACACAAATTGCTCTTGTACAGATAACGTCTATACTCATAGGAGGTCATTCTAGGGCACAAATAGCGGGATGTCCATCCCCGCTATTTGTGCCCTCTCCCGATCCCATCTAACTTCCCCGCGCTTTATATGGGGAAGTTAGATGGGGCAGGAAAGGAGCAAATCGGCGGCAACGTTAGGGCAGGCAGTGGGTAGTTGTCGGTCCTGGACATACAGGGCCAGCGGCTTGAATGGGGAACTTATTCCACCTCAGAGGTGGAACAAGTTCCCCTAGACGGTGGGAGACGGTGGACCTGGGGCTCAGAAAGGGCAGGAGGGGACAGAGGGCATTCCCGTGGGCCAACCCTGGCCTTGGGAGGCCAGATCGGGGGTCAGGCTGTGGGGAAAGCACTTTTGGAGCCAGAAGCTGGGGATTGCAGCTTTTCAATGGAGCTGTGGTGTCATGGCAACCGGATGCAATGGCACCGCAGCTCCATTGAAAAGCCCTGACTGAGTTAACTGGGGAAGGCCTGCACGTGCAGACTGGACTGATTCGGGGTCCCGGTCTGCATATACAGGCCTGGCCGCAATTCTGATCCCGCGGGGCTAGATGTGCCCCGTGGGAT
Source organism: Ichthyophis bannanicus (assembly GCA_033557465.1). Classification (NCBI taxonomy): domain Eukaryota; kingdom Metazoa; phylum Chordata; class Amphibia; order Gymnophiona; family Ichthyophiidae; genus Ichthyophis; species Ichthyophis bannanicus. Next base: position 1,221,305,210 of record CM066032.1, read on the forward strand.
CAGAATCCCAGCTAACTCTGTGTGTCCAGTTCTGACCGGATGCACAGAGGGCTGGGACGTCCATGTCAGAATCGGTCCCATACTGTCTGGTGGAACAAGGTCACTCATATGATGTTACACACCTGGCATCCACTTATCTATAAGAACTGATGTGTCTCTCATAGTGGCCATATGGAGCAAGTAAAGACATGTGATGATCTGTGCAGGTGGCCATCCCAGGAGTGTGATGTGCCTACATTTATTGCATGTATGCGATGGAGCAAAATATGTTCTTTCACAGTTATGATGAAAGTTTCCAATCATGTACTACTCATGTGTCATGCATCTACAGGGTGAAGTTGTATGCACTTTGCAATGTGCTGCAGCACAGCCAATAAAGTTATGCTGTCAGAATGGTATGATTGCAATGTGCATGTTTGCAGACCCAATGTGCTATCATAACATATTAAAAAGAATAATAATAATAGGTGCCCTCAAGTCAATACTGACTCCTTGTGACCCAGCAGCTTCTGAGGTTTCTTGGCAGTGTGACCAGAAGTATATGCCAGGTCTTTCTTCAGAGGCAATGGAGGGTGAAGTGATTTTCCCAAGATCACAAGTAGGATTCAAATCCTGGTCTGTTCCATACTGAGCCAGTACTCTAATAATTCAGCTACACCTCCACACCTTTCTCTACAGCGCTCTTTAAAATAAGCCAGACTACAGGTCCCTGCCTGCAATAGCCTAAACCCAGGTCTTGAAACAACCTGGCAGGCATATTCTGAGACAGTTGCAAACCATACCTAGGGCCTGCCTGTAGTGGTACAAATGCAGTACGGACTGCACTGGACACTTGGTACTGCATCAGCAAAACAGACACACAGCAGCAGTATTAATCTCCTCTCCAAAAGCCAAGTCACATGTGAGGGCAAGATGTCCTTAGAAACATGATGACAGAAAAAGACCACATGGCCTATCTAGTCTTTCCTTCCATAACAACAACTACAACATTCCACTTTTTACCTTTATAGATCCTCTGTGTTGGTCCCATGCTTTTTGAATTCAGTTACTGTCCTCATCTCTACCACCTCCACTGGGAGACTATTCCATGGATCCACTACTCTTTCTGTAAAGAAATATTTCCGCATATCACTCCTGAATCTATCTCCCTTCACCCTCATCCCATGTCCCCTTGTAGCAGAACTTGCTTTCAATTGAAAGAGGCTCTCTCCCCTCTCTTCCCTCCACTGTACCTCCTAAGCCAAACAACATTTGCACACAAAGGTCTGCTGGGCTTCAGGGTGGCACTGATCCCTGAGGCAGCACATGTGCATGCATTCCCTTGCAACCTGCTGGACACTATAAGATATATTTATTTTTATGCAGTTTCTTGATATACTGGCCCAGGCTGAAGGGCATCAGAGCAGTTTCCAATCACTACAAGCAGGTACTGGATACATTCCCTTGTCCCCAAAGGGACTCACAGTCTACATGTGTATCTGAGGCAATGGAGGGTTAAGTGTCTTGCCCAAGGCCATAAGGAGTGCCTATAGGATGAGAAACCCCAGTCCCTCTGGCCTGAAATTGCTGTCCCCAGGTGGGAACAAACCCCCAGCCCTCTGGCTTGAGGTGCCTTGTCCTAACCACTAGTCCACTCTACACCCTACTTTTGCACATACACCAAACTCAAACCTCATTCATGAACCATAATGTCCATCCCAGACCATCCTGCCCTCTCGGGGGGGGGGGGGGGGGCATGTACACTTGCTCGATCATACAAGACATGCAGATCAACAGGACAATGCTCCAGTAATCAAGATCACAACTATGGCTGCAATGTGGGATATGTATACCGGTATTGGTTAGCCCCTTATTTCCCAGGATGCACCTCACAATTTGAGCACCTATATGCTATTTTGGCCTTTATGGAGAATGCAGCTAGCCATCACATCAGCTCTGGATTGTGCAGGTACGTTGTATGCTTCATGGACATAACAGCCGCCACATGAACAAGTGCCCTTTTTCACTGGCCACCCTAAATGTGAGGAAGGGCACACATCACCAGGTCCCCAAACCAAGCACCCCAATTGATGGTCTCTTCACGTTCTGGAGCAGATCTATTTCACTGCTACAGTGTTTCATGTGTTGAGTATGATATATCATATAGCCATTTTGTATACTGTACATCTGCAGCATGTACCATCTGTTCCTTGTGTTCTGCACCAGTTGGTCAGAGACTCTCGTATTACATCTTACCTCATGCTCCTGGGCTCAGGCAGTTGTTTCCAAGGAACCCAAATACAGTGAAAGGTGCCTAAACAGAAAAATGGGGTGCTGACACCAACCAACACAGCCTCCCAAAAGCATAGTCATCAGCAGTTTTCAGGCAACCACAGAAAAGCTGCTCTTCTCTTTTTTCTGAGATATCTATTAAGCTAGATCCACCATAGTTACCCTGCATATGTTGTGCAACACTAGATTGTATCAACCACTCACATACCACCTGTACCACATCTGCTAGTTACCACCCACTGCATGTATATATAACCACCATGAAGATGCGGGCTTTATACAAACATGGACATGCAGCAGCTTGGCCAATGACTGGACAGCCACAAAGAAACAATGTCCATATCATTGCAGCTTGACCCTAGATAGCACTATGTGGATACATAGTTGTGACATTGTCACAGCTTGGTCAGAGTGAGAGTGGCCTCTCAGCATGAATAGATGTGTGCAGTCAGGCCATGCTCATGCCATACCCATGTTAAGCTGGCTCAGTCATTGACATAACCTCTGACTCATGTACATCTTGTGCAAACTGCTCTGTTTTTGACAATACTCAGAATCTTCTGCTCTTCATTTGAGTAGCCTTTTAGTTTGAACTTGGAGACAGTTAACGCAATGCAAAGAGTATCTAAACAGATGAAGAAAAAAAATATGGTGGAGAGAATTCATTGATATCTTTTCCTTAATAATTAGAGATCAGGAGGGGGAGGATAAAGATAGCAAGGAGAAGGATAGGTCATAAAGTGAATAATACAAAAAAACCTAAAATATTCAAGTCCATTACCAATTGGACTTCAGCATTTCACATCTTTTTTAGTGTCACCATGGAGAAGGAAGGGTCTGGCTCAACTATGACATCAAATTTTGGAAGAGCATGGCTGAGGACCACACAATCATGTGTGCCACCGAGTGGTCGATCTTTGGCTGTATGAAATGTCTGCTAAAATATCCCTGAACCCTGACAGCACACACCAGTCCTTTCAGTCATACACACCTAGGCCCCTTGGGCATGCATCTGGCTGGCGCTTCTGTCAACAATACAATAGAGGCCACTGTATCTTGACACCTTTGAATTTCAGCATGCCTGCTCAACCTGCGGAGCCAACCTCCTGGCGACATTGTGCAGGCTGCCCAGGGACGTAAAACCCCTCCGGTTGCCGACCACTTGCGCAGCACACAGGCTTGGCCCTATTGCCCATCAACCTCAATAACATGCTGCCATGGCTCTGCAGGACCGGGCTCACACCATATGGGAGGTTTTATCACAAGATTTCTGTATCCCTTACAATTGCCTGAGGCTCCCCCCCCCCCCCCACACACACACACGTCCCACATGTAATTTCCCGTCTATAAAGTCACATCTGCAGGCTGCAAAAGAAAAAGTATTCAAAAAATCCAGCTGGGCAAGGTGATGTGCCCCTTCTGGAACCCCCCCCCCCCCCCCATTCTCACACATTATTAAAACCCCTCTAGGCATTGTTCCAAATAAAGAACCGGGGAAGTTCAGGTTGATATACAATCTTTCCTACCCCGAAGAGGGTTCGGTCAATGATCATATTGACCCACACCTGTGATCGGTTCACTATGCATCCATTGACCAGGCCATAAAGCTGGTGCAGAAGTGGAGCCCCCAAGTGCACCTGGCCAAGGCTGATATTGTAGTGGCTTTCTGACTGCTTCCTGTGCATCCGGAATCCTTCCCCCTACTCGGTTTCCTTTTTGAAGGGGATTATTATTATGATAAATGCATATCCATGAGTTGTTCCATTTCCTGTGTTGACTTTGAGCTGTTCAGCTCCTTTCTGCACTGGGTAATGGAGAAAATGGGAGGGGGGCCGACCAGTCATTCATTACCTGGATGACTTCCTGTTCATGGACGTGGACTATGGGCACTGTAGATTTTGATGACTTTTGAACAAATTGCCCAGAAGTTCGGTGTCCCGTGGGCGACAGAAAAAATGGTGGGCCCCTCATTGACCCTCACATTCCTCTGCACCAAGCTAGATGCATGGGTGCAGGTGTCCAGACTTCGAGTGGACAAGCTGGCAAGGATTAGGGAAGCCATCGCGGGGATGAGGGGTGCAAGGAAGGCCACGCTGAAGCAATTTCAGTCTCTGCTAGGATTACAATGCCTCGCATTTAGGGGGAATCCTATGGGGCATGTTTTTTTCTCCAGAGCATGGCCCTGGCAACAAAGGGGATATGGAAGTGACACCACCACATCAGAGTTAGCACGACTATATGGGATGACTTCAAAATGTGGGACTTTTTCCTGCAGTCCTTCAATGGCCGGGCATTCTGGCAAGACCCGTCTCGAGCCAGGAGCTCAACTGTTCACTGATGCTTCAGGAGGGATGGGATTTGGCATCTATTTCCAGGGCGCCTGGTGCTCCGAACCATGGCTTTTGCAGTAGCATACCCTGGGTGCCAAAGAGACATTACCTTTTGGAATTGTTCCTAATCGTGGCTGCAATCGCCATCTGGGCCACGCAACTGGCCAATATGGTAATATAATGCTGAACGGTCAACATGGCAGTGGTGCAAGCAGTTAATAGCATGTATACCAGAATGCTAGGAGTCATTGCACTTTTAAGGAAAATTGTATTGAATTGTTTGCTGCATTACATTACCTGTAGAGCGGTGCATATTCCCAATTGTTGGAATGTGATAGCTGATGCCCTCTCTCATTTTAACATCCCTATTCTGATCCATTGCTGCCCAGGCAGATGTCAACAAGACCCCCATTCTTCTGGTGGTCAGGGAGATTGGACCACCAAAGTTTGGAGCCTGTTGATAAGTTTGCTGGCGAAGTGAACCAGAGAGAATTACCAGGAAGCATGGGAGAGTTTCTTGCAATATTGCACGGCGAACAACATTTGTGATGGTGATTGATTCAACATTGAGACCATAGTATAATGGATTCTGCATTGTAAGGATGGAGGTATGAGCAGACTAACAGTTCAGGCACACCTGACCAAGACTGTCTTCTTCACCAAGGCAATGGGATTCCGGAACCTGGCTGGCATTTTGTCATTGGGAAAATGATGAAGGGTTGGGTGGTTCTTAAGGATCAACCTCCAGGAGGGATTAAGGGGGACATTCCTCGTAATTTTCCAGTGCTTATTTCCCTCTCTACATGTTACTTCAGTAGACACTGTACCATCTATAATTAATGAAGGGTGGCTGGATGTTAGGTTTCCAAAATGGCCAGGATACACATGCATATGTCAACATTTATACTTGTGTGTTCTGAAATACTGGCACTTATACGTGCAAGTTGCAGAGGCTCCTTCATGTCCATCCCTATGTCTACCTACATTTGCATTTCCTGGTTTGCTTTGAGGGGTGGAGATATATCAGTTTTAGAATGAACTTATATGTGCCCACATTAATCTTTAAAGTTAACATTGAATTGCAGACTTTAACACTTGGATCTTGCTGCAGCCACATCAGTGGCTTTTCTAAAATATGTCTTTACATCAAGTGAAGTGGCATTTTAGAAAGGACGTCCAAGTGCAATCTAGAATGTCCAGGGCAAAAGGTGCAGAGGACATCTATGTTTCAGCCTGATTTTAGAAACATAGACACCCCCAATGTGGATGCCCACACCAGTGTCCACTTAGATGTCTCCGCTACAAACACCTCGGGCAGGAACGTCTGCTTCATGCTAGTTTGCATACGAGGCCATCCATTGGCATGACAAAACAAAAACAAGAGTCCTTCTTTTTCGTCAACATTCAATGGCAACTTGGAAAATATAGTGGATATGAGTGTACCTCATTCTCCACACCCTCCAGAGGTTTGGCTGGCAAAACAAGACTTTTTGCAGTGCCTATTTATCCCCGGGGCAGGTATAAACTTGGATACTGTCAGAATAGGCAGGATGTTTCTGAAATCGGGTGAGGATGTCCAAGTTCTTGAGAATGCCCTGGACACACCTACAGTGGTGTGCAAAAGTCTGGAATCACTTGTGAGTTTTGCGTTTTTCGCACTTTCTAACTTTTTTTTTTAAATTTTGCGCTAGCCCAGCATATTCATCCCCCAGGAGTCTGCACTCTCTTCCATACTTTTTAACATCTATATCGCTCCCATTTGTAAGGTTTTTGCTGGATTAGATCTCATGTACAGGATCTATGTGAATGATATCCAGTTTGTAGTTCCCATCACTTCCAGAATAGAAGCTGCCCTGGACCATGGAAGCTTATGTATTAGGACCATAAAGAAGACATGGATGTCTCATAATATGCTTGCGTTGAATATTAACAAAACAGGAGTTTTATATTTAACTTGGGCATTGCCTGAACCTATTTTCATTTGTACGAGATTTGATGATTGGATGCTGCCAGTTGCAGGCCAAGCTCATGATCTCGGTGTTACTCTGGACATTCAGCTCTCCATGCAACAACAAATTCAAAAGGTGTCCAAAGCTGCATTTTTTAAACGAAGTATAATAGGCAGACTGAAACCTTTTTTATCTGTGGAAAATCTTCATTCTGTAGTTCAGGCCTTAGGCTTTGGATTACTGTAATAGTTTATGCCTTGGGCTCCCGACATACATTATTTGAAGTTTTCAGCTGACACAGAATACTGCTGCACACTTAACTACAAATACTGAGTGATTTGGGCATAGCACTTCTTGCCTATATGAACTATATTGGTTGCCAATTAAATGACATATATGTTGGACATATATGGATTGCCATATGATTCCTATACACAAATATTAGAATTGCACATCTCAACTAGATGCCACCTCTGAACAAAACAGTCTGTTCTATTTCTTTCCCCAGCAGCTTATACTTCATATTTATACAATGCAAGTACTGCGTGTAGGGCTGGTGCCACCACTAGTCAAACTAGGCATTCACCCATTGTCACCACTGCTGCCCCACTCCAGGGCCTGCAACAGCAGCAATAGCCCTCAAAACACAACATAGCACTTAGTAACACTCTGGCACTAAGTCGTGGTTTCCTCCTGTGCACAATATGCTGAAACTGGAAGGGCACCTCCATTCCTTGCACCAGCCCTGACTGTGTCATCAACACATGGAATTTAGTTTGCTATCATCTTTTCAGCACATCAATATCAATTGCAAGGCAATAGCTAGCACATCAAATGGGACCACAGTGCTCGATAGAAAGGGAAGACCTAAGTAGTGTAGATTTTAGAATAACTATGCCATATATTGAGTCTTCCCTTAATGTAAAGATTTGTGAACTTATATTCCATGTCTTACTCCAAAATGTTTATGCATAGTAGAAGTAAAAAATCTAACGGAAAAATGGTCCCTTTTCTGTGCGGCAGACCCAACAGAGACTGGAGGAAAATAATTGAACTTTGAGAAGGCAATTTTTTTTAACAGTAAACTAAATTAAAGCATTTAAATTGCTTTATTTAAGCATATTTTATAAAATCAAATAGGTGCCTATTTGCGTTTGTAAAATACCTGCCAAAGTAGTAGAAATTGTGTCTTAAGTTAAGGTGCAGATATTTATACCAGCTCTAAGACAAATGCCTAGATTTTGAAAGAAGTCCAACTCAGGTAGGGCTGTCCAGACAGCCCCAAACAAGACGAGCCTGTATGGACCCAATTCTGGACCATGGGAACAAAATGTTCCCTCAGTAACCAGTATCGGGCCCGAGGACGGCCCGGCATGCCCCTGCCACCTGTGGGGACGTCCTCTCCACTGGTGCATCTGACTCCCATGGCCTCGGCCCCTCTTTTCCCCACCTCCCGAACCACAGCTAGCCTGCCATGGCCTGGACTGGGTGGCGGGGATCTCGATCATCGGTTTTGTACTGCTTATTCCACATTTGAGATGGAATAAGCAGCACGTTCCCACGGGCCTGGTAGGATGTACAGGACCATGACCTAAATTGGCCCTGTACGTCCTCCTGCTCTGCCCCAATCCCGCCCTCTGCTGGCTCTCCCCATCTGATGCTCTGGACATATGGGGAGAGCCAAAGGGGTAATTGGGCCTAGATAGCTTGCGGGGCTGCACATCCTACCGGAACATGCAGCCCCACAACCCGCATCCCAGAATTGGGCTCACAGAGTTTATAAAAATGCACTTAAATTATAGCAATTTATACTTTACCCATGTTCTTGTGTGCTGTCCATACTCCACCCATGTGCATGTTCACCAGCAAAGTACGAGCCATCAGGCAACCAGGGCCGGCCCGTCCATTGAGCAAGAATGTTTTTTGCACAGGGCCCCGCGTTTCAGGGGGCCCCGCGCAAAAAACATTCTACATTAGCAAAAGCAGACTAAAAAAAAAAACGGCTGCTGCTGCTGCCACTGCCGCCGTGGCAGCAGCAAAATCAAATGTCCCGCCGCAAGGCCCCGCCTGCCCGGCAGAGCCTCCCTTCACCATCAGCTCCGGAGTCCCTCCCAAAGCGCGGGCTTTCAGAGCCGCGAGAGTTTCCCTTTCTTCTCGCGGCTCTGTTAATCTCGAAGGGGCTGATGGGATTTCCCATCAGCCCCGGCGGGATTAACAGAGCCACAAGAGGTCAGAGAAGCTCTCACGGCTCTGAAAGCCCGCGCATTGGGAGGGACTCCGGAGCTGATGGTGAAGGGAGGCTCTGCCGGGCAGGCGAGGCCCCGCAGCGGGACATTTGATTTTGCCGCTGCCACGGCGGCAGCGGCAACAGCAGCAGCAGCCGTTTGTTTGTTTTTTAATCTGTCAGGGCTGATGGGGGGAGGGGGGTTAGGACTGGTAATGGGCTATGGGGGTGCTAAGATTGGAAGTGGGTTGATGGGGAGGGGGTTAGGACTGGTAATGGGCTATGGGGGGGTTAGGACTACTAATGGGCCATGGGGGGCTAAGATTGGAAGTGGGTTTAGGGGGGGCGGGGGTTAGGACTGGTAATGGGCTATGGGGGTTTAGGACTACTAATGGGCTAGTGGGGGGGCTAAGACTGGAAGTGGGTTGATGGGGGAAGGGGGGTTAGGACTGGTAATGGGCTATGGGGGGGGTTAGGACTACTAACGGGCTATGGGAGGGGCTAAGACTGGAAGTGGGCTGATGGGGGGTTAGGACTGGAAATGGGCTGATGGGTTAGGATGTAATGGTCTATGGGGGGGCTAAGACTGGAAATGGGCTAATGGAGGGGGGTAGGACTGGTAATGGGCTATAGGGGGGCTAGGACTGGAAATGTGCTGATGGGGGGGTTAGGACTGGTAATGGGCTTTGGGGGTGCTAAGACTGGAAATGGGCTGTTGGGGGGGTTAGGACTAGTAATGGGCTATGGGGGGGCTAGGACTGGAAATGGGCTATATGGGCTAGGCCTGGAAAAGGGCTGATGGGGGTTAGTACTGGTAATGGGCTATGGGGGGCTAAGACTGAAAATGGGGTGAGGGGGGGCTTAGGACTGGAAGTGGGCTGATGGGGGGCTGTGGACTGGTAAGGGGCTATGGGGGGGCTAGGACTGGTAAGGGGCGGGGGGGGGGCTAGGACGGGACAGGGGCTGTGGAAGGAGGGCTTGAACTGCAAATAGCTGATGGGGATGGGGGCTTGGAATGGAAATGGGCTGTGTGGAAGAAGGGCTTGAACTACAAATAGCTGATGGGGAGGGGGGCTTGGAGTGGAAATGGACTGTAAGGGGAGGGAGCTAGGACTGGAACTGGGCTGAGTGAGGGGGGGCTTGGATTGAAATGGACTCATGGAGGGGCTAGAACTGGAAGTAGGCTCATGGGGGGCTTGGATTGGAAATGGGCTGAGTGGAGGGAAGCTAGGATTTGACATGGGCTGATGATGGTGGGGCTAGGAAAGGACTAGAAATGGGCTGATGGGGGGCTGGGATTAGAAATGGGCTGATGGGGGGCTGGGATTGGAAATGAGCTGATGGAGGGACTCGGATGGAGGAGCTAGGACTTGAAATGGGCTGATGGGGGTTAGGACTGGTAATGGGCTATGTGGGGCTAAGACTGAAAATGGTGTTATGGGGGGCTTAGGACTGGAAGTGGGCTGATGGGGGGCTTAGAACTGGTAATGGGTTATGGGGGGCTTAGGACTGGTAATGGGCTATGGGGGGGCTAGGACTGGTAATGGGCTGGAGGGGTGGCTAGGACTGGAAATGGGCTGAGTGGAAGGAGGGCTTGAATTGCAAATAACTGATGGGGACAGGGGCTTTGAATGGAAATGGGCTGAGTGGAAGGAAGGCTTGAACTACAAATAGCTGATGGGGAGGGGGGCTTGGAATGGAAATGGGCTGTGAGGGGAGGGAGCTAGGACTGGAAATGGGCTGAGTGAGGGGGGCAAGGACAGGAAATGGGCTGATGGAGGGCTAGGATAGGACTGGAAATGGACTGTTGGGGGGGCTGGGATTGGAAATGAGCTGATGGAGGGACTCGGATGGGGAGCTAGGACTGGAAATGGTGCTGATGGTGGGGCTAGGATAGGACTAGAAATGGGCTTATTGGGGGCTGGGATTGGAAATGAGCTGATGGAGGGACTCGGATGGGGGAGCTAGGACTGCAAATGGGCTGATGCGGGGACTAGAAGGGAGCGGATGCTGGGTGGGGCTGTAACTAGAAGGGAGCTGATGTTGGGGGAGGATTAGAATGGGATGGAGTTGGGAGAGTGAAATGGAGAGGGAAAAATATTTTGTGTGGGAGGGAAGACAAATCTACAATTGGCCGGATATTGGGAGAGTAAGTGGGGATTGAGGATGGAGGGGTAAAATTTGAGTGGATGAAATAGGAATGAGGAAAGAGCAAAAGGAGAGAGATTAGTATGTTAAAGCAGATGTAGAGAGAGAATGGAAAAAAACTAGAAGAGTGAAGAAAGGACAAATGGACAGCAGACAATGGAGAGTTAGCAGAAGACATGAAGAAACCAGAAGGAAGTGGCTGGAGCAATTGCAACTGAAAAAAAATGCACAAAAGGTAGAAAAATATCTCTTCATTGAATTTATTAACTGAAATATGCCAGCTCTGGGAAATGTGCATCATTAACGTCTGCGCTTTGTTTAGTACAAGAGGAAATTAATTTATAGTTTTATTTCTACAGTGTTGTTGGGCTTTTGGGGTTCCCAGTTTAATTATTGTCTTCCTGTTTCTACATTGTGATTTCTTGTTTGGTGACGGTCTATGTTCTGCACGTGTAACTGAGCTGAGGTATTCTGTTTATGTAATTCCTATTTGACATTGCCACTTGTTCTCTTTCCCCAGTAGGTCATGTATTGTTGTTCTCTGAAATGTATTGGTTTAATATTTGTAGTGCTGCCTTTTGATAGGTAGGGTCTTGTGCTTTGTGAGTCCTGGTAGTGCTGTTATGATACGGCGGGTTTGCTATGGGTTGTAAATGGGCAGTGTTTGTTGTAGTTCCTAATGTGCCTGGCACTGGATTATAGTAATGTAGAAATCTTTTAGTTTTTCTTTATCCATACACTCATTAAGAGGCATGTTTACTAAAAGTTAGTGTATGGTAACATTATGCAAATATTTATGCAAATGAGGCACCTTATGCAAATGAGGCCCCGCACCGAGTCTCCGCATATGGCCCTGCACCCCCCTTGGGCCGCCCCTCAGGCAACATGTGTACTTTTATGCTTGTTGGTGTTTTATGTTATTTACATGTGCATGTGGCCACATATGCATGTAAGTGACTAAAATAATTCCAAGTTAAGCATGCACTTAGGGGTCTATTCCATCCTGCAGTCTATTTGGGGTCTGTTGCCGTCCCCAACTAAGCCTCCCTGTACAAACAAGGAGTTTGTATGGGGAGGCTTAGACCGGGGCGGGAGGGGCAGTGCAGAGGCAGAGATAGGGCGGGCAGTGGGCAGTCCGTGGCCCCAGATGTACAGTGCCGATTCTGAAGTCGGCACTGTACGTCCAGGGCCGGCAGACTGGACGGGGGACTTATTCCACCTCGGAGGTGGAATAAGTCCCCTTAGACGTCGGGGGATAGGAGACTCGGCCGTGAGCAAAAAAGATGAGTGGGTGCAGGAGAATCCCCGCAGCCTGTCCCTGGCCATGGGAGGCCAGATTGGTGGTCAGGCTGCGGGGAAAGGTGAAATTGGTCGGTGGCCGGGGATCGTGGCTCCTGACAACCAGATGCCATGGCACCGCATCTCCATTCAGGAGCCTGAATGAGTTAGCCCGGCAGGGGTCTGTACATGCAGGCTAATGGTAATCGGGTCCCGGCCTGCACGTACAGTTCTAGATGCGATTCTGATCCCGCTGGGGCTAGACGTGCCCCGCGGGATCAGAATCAGGTCTATCTTTGTGCATACGGTTCTGACTGGGCGCACAGAGGCCAGGACACACAGAATGGAATGTGCCTCCACGTGTCTAAAAGTACTATCACATCCAAACTATGACATCTCTAACTGTCAGAGAATCGGTCGCAGAGGAGGTGGCGTATGCATACTTGCGAAAAGGAGCTTGCTGTTTAAACTTGTATCCACATCGAGCACAGATGGAATTGATATGTTAACCATATATAATAAGCAGAACTCCATATTCTTCACTTACAGATTGCCCACTTCAAGTCATGAAGAGCTTGCAACGCTCCTGGAAGTAGAATGTTCACACACAAATCCAAACTGCTCACTGACACTCTTGGGTGATTTCAATTTATAATCTGCTCCACAGAAGCAAGCTAAGGCCTTCACTGATGCAATGGAGTACCTAAATTGCATGCAAATAGTACAGCATTCAACACAAATTAAAGGTAATACCCTCAATCTAATATTCCTCCCATCACAGTTTCTAGAGAGGTCTGCTATCCCTAGCCCTCAACTGACACAGGTTCTTTGGTCAAACCACTGCACCATTTCCTTCCAAATTCCTTACCGGTTGCAAGCAACTTCCAATACACAATAGGACTTAAATCTCTGCTGATTTAAACAATTTGAGAAGTCCTTCTTCCAAGACATTATCCCCATACTAAGGGCTGACTCAAATGACCTCTTAGACCTCATTGTCTGTAAATGGAATGAAACTTGTCAGACGGCTGCCTGGGTGAGAGTCTTCACAGTCTTGGCAAGTGCATATATCTATATGATTTGCAAGGGATTGTGGGCAATGCAGTTCATTCACACCAGACACAGCTGCTCACAATAATTAGTTGTGCTTTTGGGTAAAGCCAATAAGATATTTATTTATGGGGTTATTTCTCCCAACACAGATATGCTTGGTAGCACATAAATCAGGTTACTTGCTTTCAGTGTTAAACTTGAAAAAAACAAAATCAAGAAAACAACATTTGAACTTGTCAGGCAATCAAAGCCAAAAGAAATAAGACCTGGTTGGCAACAAACTGGTCTTTTCTGTAGGCTTTAGCTAATATTCTCTTAGCACTGTATCAAACAACAAACCAAAAGCCACAAAGAAGGAAAAAAAACTGTTCTTTTCAGGTAAACTTCTTATATCTTCCCACATAGATTCAGAAGTGATTCTCTTAGAGCTCACAAGCAATTAGGTAAGGCTCAATTGCTAGCAGTTATCCAGCTGAAACCCCTTAGCTGGCTTGCTTTCTACTGCGTGGCTAAAAATCCTACTCATGAGCTTTTCTGAGTAGATTAAAGAACAAGTTTGTATTTCTTTGTGATGGTTGCTGTACTTTATAACAGAAAATCACCAAAGGAGTTTAGACAGAGAGCAGTCCATGTAAACAGATTCTTCATCTGCTATCACCCCCTCTTCTTCAACAAGCATGGGTTCAATATCATGGATTGGCATAGATGAATCTCCCAATGGAGCACTTTCAGGAGAATACTTGTTTCCCTGCTGTCTTTCAAGGTTATAGCTAGGGCATAGATCAGTGTTCATACCTGAGCTTCCATTGCTGTTAGAGTTCCTCTCTATATAGCCTGGCCAGTATGTAGTCCAGTTCTTATGTCCAGCCTTCCAATCCAGATCCCTGGACACTGGATCTCTCTTCACATACCTTCTGGCACGGGTCTTAGGGTCCCTTCCACGTGCAGCCGTCTCCCTCACAGGTACCGTCTGGAGATTCCTAGCTCTGCAGCACCATTCCTCTGGCTTTCCCCATTCCAATGGTGTATGCTGGCCCTTGGAATGCCTCCCAATATACGTACTGCTCTGGACTCTTCTAGACCTCTCAAAGGCTTTTCTCCTCTTTCTTCCAAAGGGTTTCTTTCCCTCTCTGTCCGTCCGGTTTGGCTTCTGCTTCTGATGATCCTCTAAATGAAACTGAGGATATCCAAGCTGATCATGAAGATGATGATGATCCTGAGGATAATTCTCTGTAGAATAAACTCTACCTTTATTCTGCCTAGATGAGTGCTCCTCCCTAACACAGCGCAGCTGTGCTGAATCAGGCCCTGCCCTTTGAGATGAGTGCTTAAGGATTACCTCATAGCCCTCCTGATTGAACACACGTTTCCCCACTTCAGCTCCTCTAATGGCTGTTGGAAACCTGGTGCATTCTGGGACTGGTAGTCTTTTATGGGAAAATTCTGTTTTCTTATTTCTACCAGAACTGACAGGTTGCTTGTTCAGAGTCACTTCACCTTTTCTATAGCTCCTTCCTGAGCTATGATAAGCTTCCTTATCACAAACTATTAGCACTAATGTCATTGCACTTCCTCATCATACAAAGAGAGCAGAATGCCATAATCATACGCTCTAGTACTCTGCAGACCTGAAAAGGCTTAAACATGACCTCAGAAAAGCAGAGCATAAATGTAGATATACCCATGAAGATCAAGTCAAGATTAATTATCTTCACATCCTACATTCATATTGGATTTAAGCCAATAAAGCAAAATTAAAAATAACATTCAAGCTTGTACTTCCAACCTATTTCAATCATTCAGCCCAGTTACACCTGAACATTTTTTCTTTTTTTAAATTTTATATTTATAGATTTTACATATCAATCCAGACAATAGATACTGAATCTGAATCAGAAATACCAATAAAGAAAAATCAGTTTAGAAAAAACAATAAGGTCTTCTGTCACACAAAAAAAACATACCACTGGCATAGACCACAATATGTTGCCCCACAATATGATCCAAGAAAAAGAAATTAAACATAACCATGTTACTGAAAACAGAAAAAAGATATCATAGGAGCAGAGATTACATTAAATGGCAGCCGATGAGGGAGTATCCCCCCCCCCTTCTCCCTAGAATCAAGAAATTGTAACAGTTGTCTGGGCTCAAAAAACAAATACTGGTTAGACCTTAAATTCACCATACATTTACAAGGATATCTCAACTTAAACACAGCACCCAAGGCTTCGGTTCGCTGGCGTAAAGCCAGGAATCCCTTCCGCCTCTTCTGCATGTCCCTAGCCAAATCAGGAAAAATTTAAATTTTTGAGCCCATAAACTGGGTAACAGATAATTTACGAAAATATAATCTTAGTACAGTGTTTCTATCGGACTCAAAGGCAAAGTGAACCAATAATGTAGCCCTGCTAGTCACCACCTCCAAGGAGCTCTCGAGAAATGTTGATAAATCAAGTTGGGGCAACTCATCTCCCACATCAGGGACCTGCTGTGACCCAGGGCCCAAAGGAGATACCGATACATATTGAGTTCTCATAAGAGGAGGCAGCGACTCTGCCGGCATCTGCTACACCTCAATAAAAAACTTACGGACCAGGTCCAATGAGGCAATCAAGGGCGACTGAGGGAAGTTCAGAAACCTCAAATTGTTCTTCCGAAGCGCGTTATCCAAAAACTCAATTCTTCTTGCCTGAACTAGCCTGTCTTTCTCATTGACAGCCTTTAAAGACTCTAGGTCCTCCACCTTGGATTCAAGAGCAGCAATCCTAGTTGACTGAACAGCCATAACTGAGTCCATCGAGGAACACTGGACTTTAATACCTTCCACCTGCTGAGCAAAAGAACCGACAAAAGGAAGGAGAGTTTGCTGCAGGGCAGAGATAGCTTCCCACAAGCTCTCTAAGGTAACCCGCGTCGGCTTCTCAACAAACCCAGGCAGCCTGAATTCCGCGGGAACAAGTAGACCAGGTGAGAGCTGTTTCGATTCCACATTTACAAGGGAGGAGGAAATTCCCACTCGATCCCCTACGGCGGCCCCACCAACAGCTACCGTCCCCTTGTTCTTCACAGGGGAAACCCCCGCAGCCGCGGGTAACTCCAACGCCAGGGAGACACCTCCAAGCTGCTCCCCCGTGAGCCTGGAACCTGGAGCCTCAAGACCACCCCTTCAAAGCTCAGATCCAATGAAGCCTCCAAAGGATCCACCGAAGCCATAGGCGTCGGTGAAACGTAAAAACCAGCAATCGAGGACTGCACCAAACCTTCAGTCGGGGTCAAAACCTCTGGGGGTTTCTGAGTGCGTTGCTTCCGTTTCCTCCCCATCGAAGGTAGGTAGCAGGCTGATGTGGAGCGCTCCACCTCAGCGTCCTACTCCTCCACCATCTTGGATCACACCTGAACATCTTGAAGATATGATAAGTAATCTCAACACTACCACATCTCCTCTGGACCCATGCACGGTAAGCTGGCTCAAACTGGCAAGAGCAGAGCTAGCCACAACTCTGTGTAGAATGATACCTTCCGGACTTAAGACAGCATCCATCCATCCTATTCTAAAAGAACCCTAAGCAGGATCCATCAGCGCCAAGTTCATACAGATCAATATGTAGCTTATCCTTCCTGGCAAAAATAATGGAAAAGATTGTCCAAATACAATTGCAGGATCACATCAACTCAAATGCACCCCTCAACCCACAGCAACATGGATTCTGATCTGGCCATGGATTTGAAACCTCCTAATCTCACTAATGAACAGACTGATGAAAGACACAGAAAACCCGAAGCAAGGTTTCATCCTCATATTTCTGGACATTGCTGCAGCATTTGACACAATATGGCATGACATACTAATACAATGCTTACAAAAGATTGGCATCCATAACCTAGCCCTTACATGGCTTCGCTCCTACCTCTCTGGCTGTCAACAAATAGTTCAATCAGGAACCAATACCTCTGACCCTTACACTCAAAAACAAGATGTCCCCCAAGGCTCTCCACTTTCAGCCCTTTTGCTCAACATCTACAGTATATACAACCAATTTGCAATCTCATCCATTCTTATAATGTCTCTTATTTATATGCAGATGACCTCATGATTTACACTGCCTTCTCAACCGCTAATTCAAACTTCACACCAATAACAGACTGTTTCACTGCAATTAATCATTGGCTCTCCAAACAATACCTCATAATTAGCTACAACAAAACTGAGGTCCTCTTTATAACCAGAAATAAACACTTCTCCCCACCGATTACCCTAAAAGTTGACAATGCAGATTTGTTGGTTAAACCTGAAGTCAAATACCTTGGAGTAATCATTGATCACCACTTCGCATTACAAGCTCACATAAACAAAGCAAAAAAAAAATCATTTACAATAAAACTCAGACTCTCCAACATCTCCGACTCCTTCTTGAGACAAAGGATTTCAGAACTGTCTTCCAAGCGATGATTACCCCCCCCCCCCACATGCACACATAGATTACTCTAATGCAATCCTCCATGATATATCTAAATGTCATATTCATCCACTGCAACTGGCCCTTCATGCAGCTGCAAAAATTCTCTTTGGTGCAACCAGAAACAATCACATTACCTCCATTCTGAAGGAACTTCACTGTCTACGCTTGTCTAGCAGAATAAAATATAAAAACATAATGAACATATTTAAAATCTGTCATGAGTTATCCTTGCATTACTTGCAATCTATAATAGCGAGAACATTGAATAATCAGCATAGAAGAAGCCCTGCACAACATCTACTCGCACTCCCTTCAGACGTCACCAAATTCAACCAACCAGTTTGCATGCATTCTCCTTATACATGCCCAGCCTTTGGAACACTATACCTGGACACATAAGAGCTACCACTGATACTACAACTTTCCGGAAGTTATTAAAAACTTTCGACTTTACAGAACACTTTGGAGGCATAATTTAGACACTCACCTAGCGATGAACTTCATGAGTAGTAAATTCTGGCCTACCCCCCGGACAACTTAGATTCCTATATGACTTAATTTCCTAAATTCACGTCTCCCTGTCATCCTAACTTTAACTAAGTTACATGGTTGAACGTTAAATGTTGAATGTAAATTATAAGTTGTTGTTAAATACTTATGTTAAGTGGATATATACCTATAATAACATGTTCCCTGTAATGTTACATTACATTTTCTGTAAACTGCCTTGATCATTGGAAAATCGGTATATAAGCCTATTAATATAAAATTATCCCTTAATGTTTTATTGTGTGATCAATATTGCCTTATTTGCAATGGAAATAGATAGACTGAGAGAGGTTGGCCAAAAGAAATATATGGACTGCTTTTGAGCTGAAGACTTTTCAGAGTAAAGCCAGATTTTATGATGTGGTTGGGTCAAAGCCCTTGCGACATCTGACTGCTGATGTAGCTGTACATGAAATTAGAGTGAGAAGCTGCAAAGATGTCTTGCATATTGGGACATGGAATGTACAAAGCATGAACCAAGGGAAGTTGGAGGTGGTCAAGAATGAAATGGAATGTGAAAAACTCGATCTGTTGGGTGTCAGTGAACTAAAATGGACTAGCATTGGACACTTATGTCTGATGATCACATGGTATAATATGCTGGAAATGAAAGACCAAGAAGAAATGGTGTGGCATAAGAAGAAACTTGCAAAAATCATATGCACATACATGGAATGGAGGAGTAGCCTAATGGTTAGAGCACTGGCTTGGAAACCCAGAGACCAGGGTTTGATTCCTACCAGCATTTCTTGGGCAAGTCACTTAACCCTCCATTGCCTCAGAAAAATCTAAGTTATCAATATCCCTGTTTAATGCACATTACCAAGTTTAAGTTACAATGTAAACCACTTTGATTGAAATGATAAAGTGGTATATAAAACCAGTTAAAATAAATTAATCAGTGAACACTTAATTTCTATTCATCTACAGGGAATGCTCATCAACAAACTATTATTCAGGTATATGCCCCAACAACAGCTGAAGAAGTGGATGAGTTATATGAACAAGTACAAGCCAAAATTGACCCTTAATTGCCTCAGGTACACTTAGATTGTGAGCCCTTCGGGGACAAGGGAATAAAAAGCACCTGTTCATATATGTAAACTGCTGTGATGTGCATATTAAAGGGTGGTATATCAAGTGTCTAAACCATAATAATAATAACATGCAAACAGGATGTCATGATTAGAAGTGATTTAAATTTCAAACAGATATGGATTGGGAGCCACTGAAGTTGACATAAGGTTGGTGTTATGTGGCTTTGCTTAGGGGTCCCAGTAATAAGCTGTGCCGCTGTTTCATTTTATGAGTTGGAGTGGGTACATTGCTTTCATAGGAAGACCTTGATAAATTAGATTGCAGTAATCTAACACAGGTGTAACCAGGTATGGCGGACGTGGCCCTCTCCCCCCCCCCACCCCCCAAAAGTTCCCCCCCTTCCCCCTTTCCTTAACAAATAACCACAACAGCAATCCGTTATTGGCAAAACAACTGGTCGCAGCTTTATTGAACAAGCACAAAGATAACCTTACAACCATAACTGCATAACTTACGGTTCCGGCAGCGGGACAATCCCTCACCAGCCATATGGGTAGCAAAGTGAGTTCCTTCCCGCCTCCGCCGAGAACCGTTCCCCGGCAATTCCATTCCCCTCTTCCGGCTTCGCCATATTACTAGCAAAAGCCGAGGGCTTCTCCGGGTCGGGGGTACCCCCACCCCTGCCCTGCATATTGCCATGCCTCCGGACCCCGGACACCTCCGGGATCCCGCCCCCCCACCAGCTGCAACCCCCCGCCTCCCCCCACCCCGGACCCCACCACAGGGAGGGAGGGAGGGTGCGCCCGTCCTTCTCCCGGCTCCGAAAGGACTGGCGTCTGCCTGCACGCTCCCTCGCTACCCCCTTGAGCCCGCCGACCTCATTGGCTCCCGCGGCCGCCCGGGCCCGCGGGAGCCAATGAATTTAAATGTAAACTTTGCACGGGCACGCACCTCACGCCTTCTCAGGGGACCCGCGCCACTCCGCCCCCCGGTTACAGGCGGCTGACGGGCACGTGGGCCCGCGGCCTCCGATTAACCAGGTATGGCGGACGTGGCCCTCTCCCCCCCCCACCCCCCAAAAGTTCCCCCCCTTCCCCCTTTCCTTAACAAATAACCACAACAGCAATCCGTTATTGGCAAAACAACTGGTCGCAGCTTTATTGAACAAGCACAAAGATAACCTTACAACCATAACTGCATAACTTACGGTTCCGGCAGCGGGACAATCCCTCACCAGCCATATGGGTAGCAAAGTGAGTTCCTTCCCGCCTCCGCCGAGAACCGTTCCCCGGCAATTCCATTCCCCTCTTCCGGCTTCGCCATATTACTAGCAAAAGCCGAGGGCTTCTCCGGGTCGGGGGTACCCACCCCCGCCCTGCATATTGCCATGCCTCCGGACCCCGGACACCTCCGGGATCCCGCCACGGGCTCAGCGACACCTGTCCCTGAGCCCCCCCCACAAAGTTCAAAGCTGCGACCAGCCCTCCCGCCTGATACAGCCAACTCCAAGGCCTCCTGCCAATCATTCAGGAGCAAATCTATCCCAACCGGGGAAAGATGTACTCCATCCGAACGATACAGGCCCGCACAATCGACCTCCACCCAGGGATGCAAAATCTGGTAACCCCCATGCGCCCCCACCCAGCGGCCAATTTGCCGATTAATTTTTACCAACCCACGGGACCACCGCCGGTGACCCCAGAAAGCAGGCCTGGGAATTAGGTCGGACCACAGCAAAACAACACCCGGAAACATTAACAACACTTCCCCCAAATCCCGCTGAGCCGCTCTAATCAGTTGCTTGACTGTCCAAGACCCCAAGTCATTGCCG
Organism: Ichthyophis bannanicus; assembly: GCA_033557465.1. Taxonomy (NCBI): domain Eukaryota; kingdom Metazoa; phylum Chordata; class Amphibia; order Gymnophiona; family Ichthyophiidae; genus Ichthyophis; species Ichthyophis bannanicus. The sequence continues at coordinate 1,221,326,344 of CM066032.1, forward strand.
CCGAGATGCAGCAGCAAACACTCCGGGGAGCCTCTGACGCGCTGATGGTGCCGGAGCAAAGGCAGGAGCTGCAACCAGCGAAGGCCGCACTCGCCTAGCCATGATAATGCCACCTCTTCAGCCTTCAGTCCAAGGTTCGCCCCGAGCGGCCGTACCGCTGCCTGCTGGACGGCCCAATACACAAACGAATGGGCAATGATCCAGCAGGCCCACGGCGTTGCAATCCCATCTAAAAGAAAAAACACAGTTAGCACCCAGAACCCGATACCCAGATAGCCAGGCTCACAAACGAACATATCCCTTAAAGGCGTTGGAACTCCAGCGGCCAATCCTCTGAATCTCTGCCGCCGGCAAACCCGCCCCCGCTGCACTAGTAGCGGCCCCAATTCGGAAGGAATGCGGGGCGAAGTCGCCAGGTGCTAAGCCAACCCGCCGCACCGCCAACCGCAGCACCGCCATAAACTGGAACCGCGTCACCCACCGCGCATCCGCATGAACAAATAGCAGTCCGCCCCCCGACGGGCGCACCCTCAAGTAAGCTGCCATTGCCGCTACGGGACAAAGAGCAGATGACACCATCGGCCTTAAATGCACCCACACCCCCCTCCCTCTCTGATCTGTCTTGGACCTAGCCAGCCATATGCTCGGCTGTCCCTGCGCCAAACGCACATGCTGAAGTTGCAGAGCCGCACCCCCATCAGCCCGGCTGGACGCCACCAATTCCCCCGACCGGAAGGCTCCAAAGAAAGCCAAACAAAACACAGCCCGGAACAGCACCGACTCGTATCCAGACTGCACCACTGTGGGCAAAGCCTCAATCAACCGTCCCAACAGATCGGGGGTAATTGGCCGTCGGGCGTCCACCTGAGGAGGGGTAATGCGCTCCCACCCCAACAAGAGTCAGCGAGAGAGAAACCCCCAATGGTGCACAGCCCACCCCACCGCCCTTGAGAAAAACGCAAAGCCGGCAAGGTGAGACCTCACCGTTGATTTAGCAAACCCTGCAGCCTTTGCTGCCACGATGTAGGCACCAATGAGATGCTCCGGCACCGGACCCAGATGCCAGCCGCGCGTCCCCAAGAAATCCACCACGCTGTCGCAGCCCTTACAATAAGAGCACCAGGTCGCCGACGACACCGAGCACCTCAGCAAACTCAGGATACCTGGAGGCCAAGCCGCCATAAACGCTCGGGGACCGACCGCCCCACCGGGTCCGCCTCTGGTGCCAAGCGCCGAAACAGATCCCACTTGAAACGAGAGAAAGAGCATCTGCGACTTGGTTAGCATATCCTGGCACGTGCCGGGCCCGCACAACTACATTCAACTGCAAACAGGCAAAAATCACCTCCCTCATCAAAGCCGCCACTCGCATGCAACGCGGCGCGTATCGATTGATAACGTGCACCACCGCCTCATTGTCGCACCACCACAGCAGTTGTCTATTACGCAGACGCTCTGGCCAGAGCTCCAGTACCACCAAAATGGGGAACAGCTCCAGGAACGTTATACTGTCGGTTAAGCCCGCCACCCGCCAGGCCGCCGGCCACGGCTCGGCACACCATGCACCCCAGAAGTAGACACCAAGTCCGAGCCCGCCCGCCGCGTCTGTGAAAATCTGCAAATCAAAAGTAGACACTTCCTGTGCGAGGAGTACCGTAACCCCATTAAAGTCCCTCAAGAACTGGTCCCAAACCCCCAAATCCGCCCGCATGCTCCGTGAAACCCTAATGCGATGATGCGGACGCCTCACTCCCGCGGTAGCCGCCGCCAGTCGACAGAGGAACACCCTGCCCATCGGGATGACCCTGCAGGCGAAGTTAAGGGAGCCTAACAATGCCTGCATCTCCCGCAATGTGACTTTCGCCGATCCTAAGATGTTCGCTACTAACACCCGCAAACGCACTACCTTGGCGGGTGGCAGTCGCGCTACCATGTCAACCGAATCCAATTCCACCCCCAGAAAAGTAAGGCGCGTGGAAGGGCCCTCCGTCGTGCCCGCCGCCAAAGGGACACCCCATTCCCGCGCGAGAAGCGTGAAACCATCCAGCAGCTGCCGACAGAGCCCAGACCGCTCCGCACCGACGAAGAGAAAGTCGTCCAAATAGTGGACCACGTTCCGAGAGCCGACGGACGCCTCCAGAGCCCAATGCATGAAGGAACTGAACATCTCAAAGTAACAACAAGAAATGGAGCAGCCCATCGGCAGGCACTTGTCAAAGTAAAAGTGGTCCTCGAACGCAAAACCCAATAAATGGAAGGAGCCAGGATGCACCGGCAGCAAGCGAAAAGCGGACTCAATATCCACCTTTGCCAGCAAGCACCTGTGCCCACACTCGCGCACCAACCGTACTGCCTCATCGAACGACGCGTAACGCACAGCGCACAATTCCTTCTGGATAAGATCATTCACCGATGCACCCACAGGGAAAGACAAATTGTGAATGAGCCGGAATTTCCCGGGCTCCTTCTTCGGGACAATGCCCAAAGGCGACACGATGAAATTCCGGCACGGCTGTTCCACAAAAGGCCCAGCCATCCTCCCCAAGGCCAGCTCAGCTGCCAGCTTACCCCTAACCACCTGCGCCAGGCGCTTGACCGATGGTGCGTTGTGCGCCATCTCCAGGCCCCCCGCCCCCACCATTGGTATGGGGAACCCGAACTGGAAACCCCCTTCCAATACCCGCCGCGCCTTAACCCTCCGATACCGCCGCAACCATGGCCTGAGTGCTGCAAAACGAATCGGGGTAGGGGCCAACTCCATCCCACAGTCATTGCTTTGCGGCAGGAGGGTTAGGCACTTTTTTTCCACAACGGAGCGCGGAGTGCCCGCTCCCGCAGATGGAGCAACTATGCCGGAACTTACAGTCCGGAAAGGGGCACGTCGACTTATTAAAGCGCCAACAGACGTCCCCGACTCCCTCGCCCGTGCCTTTCTGCAACCCGGGAGCCGGACCACTCCGAAAGGGCTGCCCAGCCGTCGCCCCCACGCCGGGGACCCCCTTCTGCCCCCCAGCACTGCCCCCCCCTTTTGCCGACATCTGCGTTAACCATAAGCTGATGTCCTGTGTCCCCCACGACAAGGCGCGATTCTCCTCCATCTTATCCCGAAACTTCTCATCGTAGTTGAGCCAAGCCCAACCTTCATGAGTCTGCGCCGCCTCCAGAATAGAGTCGGCATAGGCCAGCAACATCCCGTATTGCCCCGGGTAACACTGCCCCCAAACGCTAGCTAACCACAGGAACGCTCTCGTCCAGTTGAGGACGTTCCGAGAAGTCTTCTTGACCCTGCCCGCCTTCTCGTCCGCCTTCCGTTTACGCCTGCTCTCCCCTGAACGCTTCCTACCCTCCAGTAGTCGGAATATATCAATATATTTCCGCTTCCATATCCTACGCCGCAGCTTACGCGGAACCCCCTCCCAAAGCTCCGAAAAGGAAGCCAGCGTAGCCCCTCCGCCCCCCCCCACTACCCCCTCCCCACCTTCGCCGGGATGAGTGCCCCCCCCACCACTCGACGAGGACGATGAAGATGAAGACGAAGAGGAACCCTCCCTCCGATGTCGCTTACGCGAGTGACGGCTCTTCTTTCTCACTTTGCGCCCCACCTCCCTTGCCTGGCTAACCGCCCCACTCTGTTCTGCTAAATGCTCATGTAACTCACCAGCATCCGAACTCCGGGGAGGCCCGATAGGTGATAAGGTAGATGACTCTGCCGTCGACACCTCTCGCCGGTCCTCCGCCTCCGTGACTGGCACTTCACCAATAGCCGCTCCTGCACTCTGCGTCGAGGCCTCACCACTTGGAGTCGCGCCCCTCCAGTCGCCGGTCTGCACCTGTGGAGACACCAGCAAAAAGGCAGGGGAACCAGACAAGCCCCAAGGAAGCTGCCATGGCCCCGTCCAATCCACCCTGGAGGGTCCCTGACCCCCTCCCCTCCAATAGTCCCAACCCGAAAGCCCCGCAGCCCCCGGAAGCATAGGCCAACCCCAGTGCCCCCCCCCAACCCACGCATCCTGACTCCCAACCGGACTCTGCCACCCTGCCGGGCACTGCATCGCCCCCACCCCCCCTGAGGGGTCCACAGCCGGTGGGGGCGGAACAGCACTGCCAGCCGCCCCCCTTGGTGCCCCCGCCGCCCTACTCTCTCTGAGCACTGACCCACGCAGAGCCCCTTGCGCCACCCCCGACCACGGCCTGCCCTGCCCCCGTGGGACCTCCCAGAAACACCAGAGGGCACGGCTGTAGCCCGCCTGCCTGGGTCTCCAGGTCCAGCCTGCCGTGGGGCCCCTTTCTTCCCCCTAATCTGTCCTCCGGAGCCACTCAAAACCTGTCCCATGGGCCTCCTACCACCCCTCCGTCCCCTGCCCCCTGTGCCACTGCCCCCTGTCCCCCATCCCGAATGCAGAGAGCACAGACTCCGCAAAGCACTGCAGCCTTTTAAAAGAAAACTGAAAAAAAAAAAAAGAGAAAACTGAGAAACGGCAACAGGCACACTAAACAAAATCAGAACCCCCGAAAACAACAGAGAGCAGGACCAAAGAGCACGGAGCCCCTCCCAGCACCTGATCAGCCAGCCGCCGCGGACAGTACCACGCTCCCTGGACAGCTCACTGCTCGAGGACAGCTTCCAAAACCGCCGAAGACAGGACCAACTCTCCTGGGACAGCTCACTGCTCACAGCCGGCGCTGACCGCCGCGGGCCTCAGACGCCTCGGGCCCGAACCACGGTAACCACTACCACGATCTGCAGCCAGACGCCCGTCCTTCTCCCGGCTCCGAAAGGACTGGCGTCTGCCTGCACGCTCCCTCGCTACCCCCTTGAGCCCGCCGACCTCATTGGCTCCCGCGGCCGCCCGGGCCCGCGGGAGCCAATGAATTTAAATGTAAACTTTGCGCGGGAACGCGCCTCGCGCCTTCTCAGGGGACCCGCGCCACTCCGCCCCCCCGGTTACAGGTGGCCGACGGGCACGTGGGCCCGCGGCCTCCGATTTATCATAGACTGACATACTGTTTAAAGTTATTATCACTGAGTAGTGGTTTTAGTTTCTGTATCATCCTTAGTTTGTAGTATGCTTTCTTAGTGGTTCTTTTAATATGTTCATTAAAGTTAAGGTTATGGTCAAGGGTTAATCCAAGATATCTTACATGTTTTTTTAACTTCTATGTTATTACAGCATTCCTTGTGGCAAATAGGACTTCTGACTTTGAGAAATTTATTTATTTATTTATTTGGTTACATTCATATACTCCTTCTTCCAGTGATCAGTAGTGGTTTACATGGAACTTTACACAGCAAACATTTTGTATATTTACATAACACAGAATTGGGATTATACAGTTTGACATTTGTGAGGTTATATATGTATTTACAACTTGCAAGCTGCCAAGGCAGATTTATATACATATTTACATGTGTTTCAGGTTATTTACATATTCTTGTGTACCGTTGCATTAGGACAAGTTGTAATATTCCTGGAATAGGTAGGTTTTTAGGTTCTTTCGGAAATCTTTTATGTCCTTGTTGGCTCTTAGTGTGTAAGGCAGGTTGTTCCATTGGGCGGGCGCTGTATATGTGAATGGCCAATTCAAAAAAATCACATCCCTCTAAATGTATTAAGAACCTGCCTGATGAACTTTAAAGAGTGACGTGTCATGAAGCTCTGAAGTCAAATCGCCCAAGGTATTTTCCACTTCTACATTGTGCCCCACAAGCAGTTTACAACTGCAAACATTCAAATGTTCCTGAATCAATAGCGTCTGGGCTCTTGATTTACCATTCCTCCAACCTGCTACCCAGTCTATTCCAAAACATTGTAAATCTTCAAATACATGATGTTTTTGCAGGCAATGCGCTACCAATGGGGCTTCTTGCACCTTGCACTTCAATCGTTTCAGATGCTCGTTTATTCAAACTTTCAGTGGCCGTATGGTCTTACCTATGTATAGTAAACCACAAGGGCATCTAATACCGTACACCACGTGATCTGAATCACACGAAGTCGAATTTCTTAAAATATATAATCTCCCATGATACTCAAATTCCATGGTGTCTTCCATTATCGGACAGGCTTTGCAATGCCCACATTTCTTATGACCCAATGTTGTTTGTTTATCCACCTGTAGCACTCGTAACTTAGCTGGACTAAGCTTCTCTTTAAGATTTTGCTGACATGTCCATACACACCGTATGCTCTTATTTTGCAGCCCAGGAAGAACACTCAACACATTTTGATGTCGTTTTATAATACGTTTGATTCTACCACTAAGTGGAGAAAACTTAGTGATTAAATTAATATTATCATCATCGATCGTAGAGATGTTTCACCGTGGTTGTAGCAGCAGCCTTCTATTGTTATACAATGCTCTCTTATAAGCCATTTTGATCACTGTAGATGGATATCCTCTTTCACGAAAATCACTCATTAAGTTTTTAGCTTGCTTCTTATAATCCTCCACACACGAACAATTTTGTCGGTACCTTATAAACTGGGACAAAGGCAGACTATCACGTAATTGTTTGGGGTGGTTACTATTATAGTGAAGAATGGTATTCCTATCTGTTGGTTTTTTGTGTACCAAAGTAACCCACCCTTGTCTGCCCTTCCGAACTTCTACATCCAAAAAAACTGCCCTCTGCTCATGAAAAACATGTGTAAATTGTATATTAGGATCCACTCCATTAAGAGAGTGTTGTATAACAATAGAAGGCTGCTGCTACAACCACGGCGAAACATCTCTATGATCGATGATGATAATATTAATTTAATCACTAAGTTTTCTCCACTTAGTGGTAGAATCAAACGTATTATAAAACGACATCAAAATGTGTTGAGTGTTCTTCCTGGGCTGCAAAATAAGAGCATACGGTGTGTATGGACATGTCAGCAAAATCTTAAAGAGAAGCTTAGTCCAGCTAAGTTACGAGTGCAACAGGTGGATAAACAAACAACATTGGGTCATAAGAAATGTGGGCATTGCAAAGCCTGTCCAATAATGGAAGACACCATGGAATTTGAGTATCATGGGAGATTATATACTTTAAGAAATTCGACTTTGTGTGATTCAGATCACATGGTGTATGTTATTAGATGCCCTTGTGGTTTACTATACATAGGTAAGACCATACGGCCACTGAAAGTTCGAATAAATGAGCATCGGAGCCGATTGACGTGCAAGGTGCAAGAAGCCCCATTGGTAGTCCATTGCCTGCAAAAACATCATGTATTTGAAGATTTACGATGTTTTGGAATAGACTGGGTAGCAGGTGGGAGGAATGGTAAATCAAGAGCCCAGACGCTATTGATTCGGGAACAAAAATGGATTTACAGACTGCAGTCGGTCATCCCAAAGGGTCTCAATAGTTTGGTTGAATGGGGAGTGTGCATTTGAATGTTTGCAGTTGTAAACTGCTTGTGGGGCACAATGTAGAAGTGGAAAATACCTTGGGCGATTTGACGTCAGAGCTTCATGACACGTCACTCTTTAAATTCTGATTGGGTTTCTGGTCCGCATGCGTGGCGTTTTTGTGTAAGCCGGTAGGCTTTTGGAGAGCTGTTAATGGCTGTACGCCGGACCTGATACATTATTTACATGATACATATTAAGGTAGGATTGATTGTTTACAAGATTGTGGCTGTGATGATTTTTTCGTTAAATCGCAGTTCACTTGATGCTATAAGCCAATGTTCTTTTTGCAGACAGTGTTGTGTTAAGACCACCCCATGATGAAGAAGTGAAACGTGAAGACAGTACCTGAACGGTGACGTTGGGGAATCTAACAAGCATTTTTGAGATAAGCACAGTTTTTGGACATTTGAAAATTTGAGAATGTGAACAAATATTAAGGACTGCTTTGATGAAGATTTAAGTGCATAACTCTACATAATGTTTAAGAACAGTAGTGGTCATTGATGCGAGAAGGGCATATTGCCTGAATCTTCAGAGCATTGCCGATTTGAGTCTGAGGCCACAAGTTCTACTAACGAGTCATTGCTAAACTTTGCTTAAGTAGAGAATTTTGCAAAGTTCATCGGGCAGGTTCTTAATACATTTAGAGGGATGTGATTTTTTTGAATTGGCTGGTTGAATACCCTCTGCGAGTAGACCCAGGATATAGTGTTAATACACAACGCTGTATATGTGAAAGCTCTGTTGCTGGTGAGGGTTTTGGCGTTGTGTATGATAAGTGGGACGTGTAATGTGTTTAGGTTGTGGGTCCTCCTGGTTCTGTTGGGGGGTTGTGTTGCGATAAGTGTGGAGAGGTAAGATGGGGCTAGGTTGTGGATCAATTTAAATATTGTTACTATTGTTTTATACCTTATGCAGGCATGGATAGGAAGCCAGTGGAGTTCCATTAGTATTGGTGTGATGTGATCGGAGAACCGCACTTTCATTATGATTCGAGCAGTAGCATTCTGCGCCATTTGACGTATGTTGAGAGTTTTTTTGGGTAGTCCTTGAGAATGCCATTGCAGTAGTCCAAGTGAGGTGTGACAAGTGGTTGGACTACTGTTCAGAAGTCGGACTGCTCAATAATGTTGCATAGTGGTTGGAGTATCCGTAGTTTGTGAAATATTGCCTGGTTTAGCAGTCTTAGCTGGGTTTCCATCTTGAGATTTTTGCTGAGGGTTACTCCCAGATATTTTATAGTATTGTCGGGGGAGAGCTGAAATCTGGGTTTTTGGATATAAAACATTACTTCCATTTTCTTGTGGTTTATGCTCATGTTGCTCTGCTGTAACCAGGTTTGTGTTTCCTTGAGGCATGCTTCTATGTGGGTGTAGTTTGGATTGTTCATGTCTATTTCTGTATATAGCATAAATATCATCTACATAAAGGTGGTAGTTGATCTTGTGTTGTTGAAATATTGTGCAGATCGGTCTTAGGTAGAGGTTGAACAGTAGGGAGGACAAAGTTGACCCTTGTGGTGTTCCCTGTGTTTGCAGGAATACCTTTGATGTTTCTTGGTTGAAGTGAACCTGCTGTACTCTGTTGGATATATAGGAGCCAAACCATTTCAGTGGGGTTCCTTTTATGCCTATGGATTTGAGTCTGATGAGGAGGATTCCGTGGCTTACTGTGTCGAAAGCTGCCGATATGTCTATGAATACTAAGATGAACATTTTCTTGCAGCTTTCAATCCCTTTGTAAATTTTGTCGAGTAGCACTAGTAGAAGGGTTTCTACTCCATGGTGTTGACGGAAGCCATACTGTTGATCATCAAGTGCAGTTCTGGCATCAATATGGTCCTGAAGTTGGTGTTGAACTGATTTTTCCACTGCTTTGGCTATGAGTGGGATGCTCGAGATAAGGCGGTATGAGGATGGATCGTCTTTCTTGAGTGTCTTGTTCTTTAAAATAGGTCTTATGAGTGATCTTTTGAGCTCAAGCGACATGACTCCTTGTTGCATTGATTGGTTTACTATGTGCAATATGCATGGGGTGATTTCTGATTTTGTTGCCTTGATCCAGGCTGCTGGACATGGGTCTAAGGGAGAAGTAGTGGTGTTTAGGCTTGAGATAATGTTTATTATCTGCCTTGCCTCAGTGGGGTGGAAGGAGTCCCAATTCTCGTTGGTGTCCAAGGTTTTCTGCAAAGGTTGCAGGGTGTTGTTTGTGGTGAGTGTTTGAGTGAAGTTATCTTCTGGTGGATTAAGTTTGCTAGCATAATGATTGGCTAGTGTTTGTGCCTTTATATCATTGTTTGGACTGTCATCCTGTCCAGCTTTGGTGATAGATTTTACTAGTTCAAACAGTTCTCTTGGCCTGTTTAAAGCCTTGTTTAGTATCTTAGTGTGGTGGTTCTTTTTCGCAGTGTTAACATAAGAACATAAGATATGCCATACTGGGTCAGACCAAGGTCCATCAAGCCCAGTATTCTGTTTCCAACAGTGGCCAATCTAGGTCATACGTACCTAGCAGTTTCCCCAAGGGACACAGGTTCCACAATGCTTGTATTGGTTCAAGCATTGATATCCTGGGTCCCTTATTAATAATGGTTTATGGACCTTTCCTCCAGGAACTTGTCCAAACCTTTTTTAAACCCAGCTACACTAACAGCCTTTACTACATCCTCCGGTAACAAATTCCAGAGTTTGATTACACGTTGAGTGAAAAAATATTTCCTTTATTAGTCTTAAATAGTTTACCCTGTAGCTTCATTGCATGTCCCCTAGTCTTTCTATATTCTGATAAGGTAAACAATCGATCTACGTTTACCCGTTCCACTACGTTCATTAATTTATAGACTTCTATCATATCTCCCCTCAGCCGTCTCTTTTCCAGGTTAAAGAGCCCCAACCTTTTTAGCCTTTCTTCATAGGAGTAGCCTTCCATCCCCTTTACCATTCTGGTGGCTCTTCTCTGAACCTTTTCTAAAATTGCTATATCCTTTTTAAGATATGGCGACCAGAATTGCACACAATATTCAAGGTGCGGTCTCACCATGGAACGATATAGAGGCATTATAATATCTTTTGTTTTATTTTCCATTCCTTTCCTTATCATACCTAGCATTCTATTTGCTCTCTTGGCCGCCGCTGCACACTGGGCCGAGGGTTTTAACATGGTATCCACAAGGACGCCTAAATCTTTTTCTTGGGTGGTGGTTCCTAATGTGGAACCTTGCATCGTGTAACCATAGTTTGGGTTGTTCTTCCCTAGGTGCATAACCTTGCACTTCTCCACATTAAATTTCATCTGCCATTTTGATGCCCAGTCTTCCAATTTATCAAGATCCTCTTGCAATTTTCCACAATCCTCCTGGGTTTTAACAACTTTAAATAGTTTTGTGTCATCAGCAAATTTGATAACCTCACTCGTTATTCCACTTTCCAGGTCATTTATGAATATGTCAAAAAGCAGCGGACCCAGCACAGATCCCTGGGGTACACCACTATTCACCTTTCTCCATTGGGAAAATTGGCCATTTAGCCCTACCCTCTGCTTTCTATCTTTTAACCAGTTCCTGATCCATAGTAGTACACTGCCTCCTATCCCATGACTCTTTAGTTTTGCCAAAAGTCTCTCATGAGGGACCTTGTCAAAGGCTTTCTGAAAGTCCAGATACACAATATCAACCGACTCACCTTTGTCCACCTGTTTATTCACTCCTTCAAAAAAACATAACAGATTAGTAAGACAAGATCTTCCTTGTCTAAAGCCATGTTGGCTGTCTCCCATTAGGTCATGACTATCTATATGCTGAGTAATTTTATTCTTTATGATGGTTTCTACCATTTTTCCCGGTACTGATGTCAGGCTCACCGGTCTGTAGTTTCCCGGATCACCCCTCGAACCCTTTTTAAAAATTGGTGTTACATTGGCGATCCTCCAATCCTCAGGTATTAGAGATGATTTTAATGATAGTTCACAGATTACTGATAGCAGGTCTGCAATCTCAAATTTCAGTTCTTTCAACACCCTTGGATGTATACCATCCGGCCCAGGTGATTTGCTACTCTTCAGTTTATCTAATAGTTGTAAGACATCTTCCCGATGTATCGATATTTCCTTCAATTCTTCCACACCTTTAAATACCACTTCAGTTGTGGGTAACATCCCTACATCTTCCTCAGTAAAGACCGAAGCAAAGAATTCATTCAGTCTCTCCGCTATCGCCTTGTCGCCTCTTAGTGCTCCTTTAACCCCTTTATCATCTAATGGACCAACTGACTCTCTCACGGGTTTTTTGCTACGAATGTACTTGAAAAGGTCTTTATTTCGCGTTTTTGCTTCCGCAGCAAGCTTCTTCTCAAATTCTCTCTTTGCCTGCCTTATCAATGCCTTGCATTTGACTTGCCAGTGCTTGTGCTGTTTCCAGGTTTCATCATTTGGCTCTTTTTTCCATTTCTTGAAAGATGCTTTTTTGGCAACAACAGCCTCTCTGACCTCAGCTTTAAACCATGCTGGCAATTTTTTGGACTTCCTTCCACTTTTCTTAAAGCGTGGAATACAGCTGGTCTGGGCTTCCAAGATAGTATTTTTCAACAACACCCAAGCTTGATGTACGTCTTTAACCTTTGCAACTGCTCCTTTTAGTTTTTTCTTAACTGTTTTCCTCATTCTATCATAGTCTCCCTTTCGAAAGTTAAAGGGTAGTACTGTGGATTTTCTTACTATCCCTCCTCCACTAATTAAATCAAAGGCGATCATGCTATGATCACTATTGCCAAGTGACCCCAACACCCTTATCTCTTGCACTACATCTGGTGTTCCACTAAGGACTAGGTCTAATATTGCTTCCCCTCTGGTCGGTTCATGAACCAGCTGCTCCAAGAAGCAGTCATTTATTTCATCTAGGAACTTTATCTCCCTAGCATGTCCTGTTGTGACACTGACCCAGTCGATGCCGGGGTAATTGAAATCACCCATTATTATTACTGCACTGTAACTTTTGCTAGCTTCTTTGATTTCTTTGAGCATTTCATCATCCATTTGTTCATTCTGGCCAGGCGGACGATAGTACACCCCCACTGCCATCGCCTTCCCCTTTTTACATGGAATTTCAATCCATAGAGATTCTACAGCAAATTTTGTTTCTTGCAAAACTTTAATCCTTTCTGACTCAATGCCCTCTCTAACATAGAGCGCAACCCCTCCACCAATTTGATCAGCTCTATCATTTCGATATAGTTTGTACCCAGGTATCACAGTGTCCCACTGGTTGTCCTCCTTCCACCATGTCTCTGATATTCCAATCATATCTAACCTCTCGTTTAGTGCTATATATTCTAACTCTCCCATCTTGTTTTGTAGACTTCTAGCATTTGCATACAAGCATTTTAGAGACTGTATTTTATTCATATTAATTTGGCTATTGGTAGACATGGGTAATTTGGGATCTTTAAGTTCTGTCTGCTCCATACTCGAGGGCATTTGGGCTACTTTACTCTTTTTTGGAACCTCTCTGCTTTTTGTAGTATCCTTCAAGGATACATTCTTCCGAACCATGCGCTCTTGGGCGACTGTCGGCTTTCCCCTATTATCTAGTTTAAAAGCTGCTCTATCTCCTTTTTAAAGGTTAATGCCAGCAGCCTGGTTCCATCCCGGTTAAGGTGAAGCCCATCCCTTCGGAAGAGCCCCTCCTTTCCCCAGAATGTTCCCCAGTTCCTAACAAATCCGAACCCCTCATCTCTGCACCATTGTCTCATCCACGCATTGAGACTCCGGAGCTCTGCCTGCCTATTGGGTCCTGCGCGTGGAACGGGAAGCATTTCGGAGAATGCTACCCTGGAAGCTCTGGATTTCAACTTCCTACCTAAAAGCCTAAATTTAGCTTCCAGAACCTCCCTACCACATTTTCCTATGTCATTGGTACCAACATGTACCAAGACAGCAGACTCCTCCCCAGCACTATCTAAGACCTTATCTAGGTGGCGTGTGAGGTCCGCTACCTTCGCACCAGGCAGGCATGTTACCAGGCGATCCTCACGTCCACCAGCCACCCAGCTATCTACATGCCTAATGATCGAATCACCAACTATAACTGCTGTCCTAACCCTTCCCGCATGGGCACTTGGCCCTGGAGAAACCTCCTCGGTGCGAGAGGGGTTTACATCACCTGGAGGACAGGTCCTAGTTACAGGATCACTTCCTGCCACACCAGGGTGATGCTCTCCTGTCACGTGACCTCTCTCCTCCATGGCAACAGGGATGCTGCCAGACTGGAGGTGGGACTTCAGGACTATATCCCTGTAGGTCTCGTCTATGTACCTCTCTGTCTGTCTTATGTTTTCCAAGTCTGCTACTCTAGCCTCTAGAGAACGGACTCGTTCCCTGAGAGCAGAGAGCTCCTTGCACCTAGTGCACACGTAAGACCTCTCACCAGCTGGGAGAAAATCATACATGTGACACTCAATGCAAAAGACTGGAAAGCCCACATCCCGCTGCTGGACTGCTGTCTGCATCTTAGTTTTAAGTTTGTGTTTAGATCTTTAAGTTCTATATGTACTAAAGGGTGCAATGGATATTTATACCACTAAAACTGTACCTAAGAAGTTTAATATACCTTGTTCACCTGAAGCTTAATTAATCTCAGGTCCTTGGTGTATGACTGATTTGGGTAATGAGCTTCACCTGAGAGCACCTCCTGTCTTTTAAGTTGTGCAAGTACCTATAAAGCTGTGATTTTCCCAGGGGAGGGTGGGTGTGGGGAGGGAGGGAGGGATATAACACTTATTAAAAAAGGGCTGCTACACAGTACCTTGTCCTGTGCTGCTGAGGAAAACTATATTCTGATTTGATTTAAATTATAGCTCTTTGCTGCTACTAGGCTCTAACCTATTATGAAATTTAAACTACAAGCTCTCTGCTGGATTCTAAATTTAACCAGAAAGCTCTCTTCTGTGTTTTAATTTGAAACTAAAAGTACTTTGCTGATGCTAGGCCCTGAGTGACTATGAAATTTAAACTACAGCTGTCTACTGGGTATGAAAGGTAACCAGAAAGTTCTCTTCTGTGTTTTTAAATTGAATCTTAAACTGTTGCTACTAGGCCCTGACTGATTTAACAAAACAAATAGTGGGTTCACAGATTAATTAGCTTTAAAAGAAAAAAAATTCCTTTCAGAAAAATTCCCAGAAGTATATACTCACAATTTTAGATTTCTCTCCAGAAGTAACAGCCCCCCCCTTTCCAGTCCTTCAAGACAGGGTCACAGAGCTCTGGTTGAGCTATTTATGCTTGTGCTGATGATGTAAGCAGTGACCTACTTCCTGGGTAATTAACAGTCCTTGCTTGGATAGAAGGAGTCTTTCAAAATGGCCTTTTGAACTGCCAGCTGGTGTTAACACCTATTGAAAAAGCTTCACAGGTTGCTTGCCCACTAGGTAGAAGGTCTCTAGAAGACTTTATATGCTGCTCAAGGAGAATTGACCTTGTTTTGCCTCTTGTGCTAAGCTATATTCTGATTTGATTTAAATTATAGCTCTTTGCTGCTACTAGGCTCTAACCTATTATGAAATTTAAACTACAAGCTCTCTGCTGGATTCTAAATTTAACCAGAAAGCTCTCTTCTGTGTTTTAATTTGAAACTAAAAGTACTTTGCTGATGCTAGGCCCTGAGTGACTATGAAATTTAAACTACAGCTGTCTACTGGGTATGAAAGGTAACCAGAAAGTTCTCTTCTGTGTGTTTTAAATTGAATCGTAAACTGTTGCTACTAGGCCCTGACTGATTTAACAAAACAAATAGTGGGTTCACAGATTAATTAGCTTTAAAAGAAAAAAAAAATTCCTTTCAGAAAAATTCCCAGAAGTATATACTCACAATTTCAGATTTCTCTCCAGAAGTAACAGCCCCCCTTTCCAGTCTTCTTTGTAGCTTGCTATGTATTCCGTTTTGGGACATTGAGGTTCTCCATCTTTTTTCTAATTTTCTGAGGTCTCTCTTCATTTTGGTTAGGGTCGCTGTGTACCAGGGCTCGGATTTGCCCCTTGATTTGTTATTTGCATTTATTGGAGTGTTCATTCTCTGCTTTGCAACTAGTTCAACTCCTTCGTTCCATTGGTTTATTAGTAATTCAAGATCAGTGTGATCTGTGTCTACGTGTGTTGTAATAGAGTTTATTAAGGCTTCTTTGTCAAACCTTTTGAATTTCCTGCCATATTGGGTTTTTGTTCTCATATGTTGGTTCCCAGATTTTGTTGTCATGTAGAATGAGAATTTTATTAGGTGATGATCTGACCAGGGGACTTGTTACTTGAGGTGTAGGGTTTTCTTCCTCTTCGTTGCAGCGAGTCCCTTTAGGTATGAATACCAGGTCTAATATGTTTCCTTTGGTGTGGGTGGGATTTTGTATTATCTGCTTGCATCCCAATTGGTCCATGGCTTCGAGGAATGTGCTTTCATGGGTGGGAGAGATGGAAGGAAGGTTAAGGTCTCCTAGGATAATCTGGTATTTTCTGATTGCTGTCATGCACACCTTCTCTAGTGCAGCAGCAAGGGCTTCATGTTTTGCTGCAGGGGGGGGGGGGTTGTAGACGAGGCATATTATTAGATCTTTGTTTTCTAGCTTTAGGACATCTATTTCATCATGAGAGTCATGTGTGGTGTTGTATAGGTTCAATGAGTCTCTTGCCAGTATTAGAACTCCACCTCCTCTTTTGCTGGTGCGGGGACAGTTGTACAGTTTGTATCCTGGGGTACTTAATTGGTTTAGTAAGACTGTGTCGGTGTCAGTGATCCAGGTTTCTGTGATACATAGTATATCTGTTTTTTTATCTGTGATTATGTCGTGAATGATGGGTATCTTATTTCTTATGGACCTTGCATTTATTAGTATACAGTTAAGGGGGGTTAGTGTGTCAGTGTTCAATTGTGGCGATGGGTTTAGGTTGGTTTTAATTTTGATTATTCCTGATTAGATTTTCCTTGGTTTTGGGTTGGGGTGTTTGTCTTTGTGTGGTTAGTGTTTGTTGGCTGCCTTTTGGTTGCGTTGAGTTGTGCAATGAGTGTTGTTGGGGAATAGTGTGGCATGTACAGGATATGTGTATATAGCAGACTAAGCTTGCTGAGATCTGAGAATGATCTGGCAGAACGGTGTTGAAAGGGGCAAAGATCATAATATCATCGGCATAAATCTCATATTTAACATCATGAGCTCCTATCACAGAGCCGAGAGGTTGCAGATACTGTAGATGTTAAAAAGTAATGCAGATAGGGCTGAACCCTGTGGGACCCTCTGGCGCTGGATAAAAGGATTTGATTGATACTTCCTATATCTAACTTGCTGTCTTCTATCCGTTAGATAGGAAATGAAACATTCAGGACCATGCCACTGATACCAATGTCTCTGAGTCTTTCAATTAGTGTATAGTGATTCACAGTGTCAAAGGCAGCGGCAATATCAATAAATATTAGTAGATATCCACTACTAGAGTTGTCTATGCCAGATAATAGAGTGTCTAAAAGTATTATAAACAGAGTCTCAGTACTATAGTTAGGTCTAAAGTCATGCTGGTGAGGATCCAATGGGGCATATGCATTAATATGATCCTGTAATTGTAACTGCACCACCTTCTCAATTACTTTCATTATAAAAAGCAAGCTTGAAATTGGACAGTATGATTTAGGGTCTTTTTCTAATCAAGGTTGTTACCCCTTTAGAATAGGTCTTCTAGAAGCTTGCTTGAGGTCAGCAGGTATGTTGCCTTGAGAGAGAGAGAACACCGTATGATATTTAGCAAAGCAGGGATCAAATATTCTCTCATTTGTTTGATCCAAAAGACTGCACATGGATCTAAAGGAGATGTGGAAGTGTTTAGCCTGGTTATTATGCTATCTAATTGCTTTTCAGAAGGGATTACGAAAGTACTCCAGAGATTATTGCAAAATTGTGGCAGCTCATCTAGACATAAAGCTCTGTAATTTGAGATCTGATTATAGTTCATCGCCAAGAAGTTAGCCATCTCTTGAGATTTTAAAGTGATTATATCAGAAATTGTGGTAAGCTCCTTAATTAGAGCATGACAATGTCAATGAGCTCTCTAGGCTTATTGATGGATCTCATTATCATGTTTGTGTAATATTCCTTTCTGCTATTGTTTATTATGGGCCCGATTCTGAGACGGGTCCTGCGGGACTGCACATCCCGGTGGGACGTGCAGCCCCACAGGCCTTCCTGCCCCTATTCCCCCTCTTGCTTTCGCCGCATAGCCAGAGCCGCAGGATGGGGAGAGCTGGTAGGGGGTAGGAGGGGTGAGGTCTGGGCAGAACAGGGAAGGTTTGAGCCAGCAGGATGTACAGGGCCGATTCAGGTCATGATCCTGTATGTCCTGTGGGGTCAAAGGGGATGTGCTGATTCTATCTCAAAGGCAGAATAATCAGCACTAGTGGAGTGATCAGGGTCAGAAATCCCACCCCGGGGCTGTGGCCGGGTGCAGGGGGGTCCCTGCCACCCGATTCAGGCCCTGACTGGCCAGCCATGGGTCAGGCAGTGGGGAAGAGGGTGGTCTGAGCCATGGGATCTTTATCTTTATTAAGAAACTTAATATACTGCTCATACTAAAAAGCATTTGAGTGGTTTACAAACAAATTTTAAGACTGCTGGGAAACAGAAAGGAACGCCAATTCATTATAGACAGGAAAGAAGAGATAGACATAGATAAGAACAGGTGGGGGGGCGAGGGGGCGGTGATAGTGGAGTGAAAGGAAAAGGGAGGTCATATTCACTGCAAAATAGGTGAGTTTTTAACCTTGATTTAAATGTTTTATATGAGGTTTCCAAGCGGAGGGCAGTGGGGAGTGAGTTCCAGAGCCGGGGACCCAAGAAGAAAAAAGCTGAGGTGGATCCAGGGGTGTCTGCAGGGAAGATGTCACCGCAGGCATTCAGGGGCATGCCGGGCCATCCTTGGGCCTGATTCTGTGTGCCGCAGGAACGTTTTGTTCCCATGGTACAGAATCAAGTCCTAATGGGCCCATCCTGCATGGGGTCATCTGGATGGTCCAGACGTGCCCTTTCGGAATCGGGCTCCATGTCATGATATAACATTTGCATGTCTTGGTACTTTTTAAGGTGAATTATGCTCTTAGTTTTATGCCATTTATGCTCTAGCCTTCTTAGAGCTCTTTCTAAGGTCTTGATTTCATGTTATGCTCAAAGAAAGTGAGAAGTCTCTACAAAAAATGAAAAGCAAAACCAGACAAAATGGATGACCGAAGAAACTCTGAAAATTGTCCAGAAATGCAGAGAAGCTAAAGCCAGAGGAGAAAGAGAGACAATCACAGAACTCAACAGAGATTTCCAACATGCAGCAAGACGAGACAAGGAGAAGTACTACAATGACACATGCAATGAAATAGGGGGTCCGAGTTAAGGGATTTAAATTGCAGTATGTTGGCAGATGAGGGGTGAATGCCAGTGCTGCTTCTAGGTCCTTGGTCAAGGGTCTTGTAGAAGTGAGGTCACGGTATGTGAATTTGTAATCCTATTGCCAGTCATGCCCCACCTGCCAACTTCATAACACCGCCAGCCCTTCTAGTGCCAGAGTCTGACCAGCCCTTCTAGTGCCTATACCCATCATTGAAACCCCATTTGAAAGAGTGGCCATGGATCTGGTAGGATCTTTGGAGCAAACAACCGAGGCAATGAGTGTATTTTAGTCATACTGGACTACACTACCTGATACCCAGAGGCCATTGTTCTAAGGAATATGAAGACTTCTACAATTGCAAATGTCTTCTGGGAAGTATTATCATGGGTGGGAATACTCAATGATATCCTCACATATCAAGGAACACCCTTTGTATCCAAAGTGATGAAGCAAATGTGTGCCTTGGTCAAGGTCAAAATGCTGCGAATCAGTATATCACCCACAGACAGATGGCCTCATTGAGTGATTCAATAAAACTCTGAAACAGATGTTAAAAAAGTTATTGCAGGAGGACAGGAAGAAATGGGACATTTTCCTACTCTATTTGATGTTTGTCTTCTATGAGATACATTAGAGTTCCACCGGGTTTTCGCCATTTGAGCTGTTCTTTAGAAGACGGCCAAGAAGCATATTAGATGTGGTAAGGGAAACCTGGGAAAAAGAACCCCATGCTGGATGAAATTTGGTGGAGTACATTATACAAATGCAAGATCGGCTGAAGAAAGCCAGAGAGGTGGCCAAACTCAGTTTGGAAAAAGCCCAAGACGAGAAAGAGGTGGACAAACTCAGTTTGGAAAAAGCCCAAGCCGAGCAAGCCAGGGGCTACAGTCGAGTAGCCATGCATTGCACCTTCTGGGAGACAGTGTTTTAGTCTTATTGCCCTCATCTGAGAGCAAGTTACTCTGTAAATGGAAGAGGCCCTATGAGGTGGAAGAGAAAGTGGGATCCAGCCAGATAAATAGAAAAAAGCCAAAATTTACCATATTAACCTATTGAAAAAGTGGACATCAGTGATGGCTATGATGGTACAGGGAGATGATTTTGGGACAGAAATTTCAGCCCTGTTGGATCCATCTGAAGTCTTGATTGGAGACCATCTCTCTGCTGCCCAGAGAAGAGATTTAGAAGGTTTGATCCACTGGAACATAAAGATGTTCTCTGCCTGCCCAGGATGAACCCACCTCATTTGTCATTATATCGTTACTGATCCTGGGGTGATTATCCAGAAACAGCCCTATTGGATTCCAGAGGCCTGGCAATAGGCTATCGCCAAGGAGCTGGAAAAGATACTTAACCCAGGAGTTATAGAAGAGTCTATGAGTGACTGGTCATCACCAATCATCTTGGTTCCTAAACTCAACAGAAACATCAGATTCTGCATTGACCTCTGCAATTTCTAAACTTGAAGTGTATCCCATGCCCAGAGTAGATGAGCTAATCAAGTGACTAGGTAGGGCACGTTTTATATCAATCTTGGATCTGACCAAGGGATACTGACAGGTACCCTGGACTCCGGCTGCCAAGGAGAAGACTGCTTTTTCAGCACTGCAAGGTTTGTTCCAGTTTATCATACTGCCCTTTGGATTACATGGGGCTGCTGCCTTGTTTCAATGCCTAGTCAACTGCCTCCTGAGACCACACAAGGAGTATGTGGTTGCATACCTTGATGACATTGTCATCTACAGCAGAGACTGAATCACCCATCTAACCTAAGTAGAAGCCGTGTTGACCAGCCTGCAGAAGGCTGGATTGATGGCCAACTCCAAGAAATGTTTTCTTGGAGATATGTTCATTACCTGGGATATTTAATCAGGAATGGGCAGATATGACCTCAGCTACGGAAGGTGGATGCCATTCACCCTGAAGTCGAAGAAAGAGGTTTGTGCCTTCCTTGGATTCATTGGCTATTACCACCAGTTCATCCCTAATTTTGCAGACATGGTGGAGCTGTTTACCAGTCTCCTCCAGAAGAGAGCTCCAGAATGGATTCAGTGGTCAGTGGTCTCCAGTGCCTCAAGAAGACCATGTGCTCTGAACCTGTCCTGATTAACCCCGATTTCTCTCTATCATTAATTGTGCAAATTGATGCCTCAGAGGTGGCCCTAGGAGCACTTCTGGTCCAGGGAGTCAGGGGTGAAGAACGTCCCATACCATTCATCGGCAGGAAACTGCTTCCTCAGGAAAAGCATTTTGCGGTGATCAAGTGAGTGCGGTGAGTGCGGTGATCAAGTGAGTGAGCGCTGGTAATGGACCACCAACCCCTTAAGTAGCTGGATCAACATAAGGAGTCCAACAGCCATATTATGCAGTGGTTTTTGAGTCTCCAACCCTACCAGTTTCAGGTTTGTCA
This sequence comes from Ichthyophis bannanicus, assembly GCA_033557465.1. NCBI lineage: Eukaryota > Metazoa > Chordata > Amphibia > Gymnophiona > Ichthyophiidae > Ichthyophis > Ichthyophis bannanicus. The sequence goes on from CM066032.1 coordinate 1,221,347,564, forward strand.
TAGGGCTGGTCAGACTCACCTGAACACAAACTTCCTTTCCCGCATGGGGATCCCAGGTGAGGTAGGCAATCAATGGGGCATGGTTTACCTGAAGGGGAGGGTGTGTGATGGGGTCTATAGAATGTTATCCATCTCTCTCCAAAGGGATTATCATCAGTCCCCTTTAAGAGAGTCTGCAGCCCAGATTTCAGGGCTGGGAAGGTATGACTCACAGGGATAGGTTAAGAACCCAGCAGGCTGCAGGAGGGAGAAAGGCCTAACCCTTTTAGCCCATAAAAATAAACAAAAAAAAATCCTGCTGTAGAGGCCCAACCCTGGAGGGATGTGGATTTGTCCTCAGTCATGTGGTTAGAGGAAATCTACAAGCTGCCACCATATGTAGTATTGTGGCATACAGTAAGAAGGGGTTTTCTGTTCAACACAGGCCAGACAGCAGTTCAGGGAAAACAAAAGTAGCTTTACTTCTTCTCAGCTTGTTAAACCTCCCCAAGGCAAAACCCAGAACAGACAGCAGTTCAGTGAAAACAAAAACAGCTTTTCTTTTGTCCCAGCTTGTTAAACCTCCACAAGCTAGTTCTTCCAGCCCTTCCTCTAGCCCCAGTTAAAGTTCCTACCTCTGAACTCCTCTGTACAATTTTCCTTGGAAGGAGATCAAAACAAAACTTTCTTTAGAAGCTCAGATGACAAGACTTTGACTTTCATACTTTGGACACATCATGCGAAGAGAGAGATCATTAGAGAAAGACATCATGCTTGGCAAGGTTGAACATCAGTGGAAAAGAGGAAGGCCAGCAATGAGATGGATCAATACAATAACAGCAGCTATGGATGACCGAACACAATTTAGGACAGCTATCCAGAGGGCTGTCAACACCGACTCGACGGTACTTAACAACAACAACATTCCCAGTCCACCTGATCTTAGTCTGTCTTTTTTTTAAAATAAATTTAGAAAATCAGAAGGCTGAGTTCCCTGATTGAATGTTCTAATAGGCTTTCAGCCAACACAGTCAGAGGTATCTTATGGGCCCGTGGTGGTCAGTGATATTTTCAGCCCGTGGTGGTCAGTGATATTTTTAACCACTGGCTACCACAGGTAAAATATTCTGGATATTCAGTGGTAGTATCCAGATAGTGGCTGCTTCTGAATATTTTTATTTTGTGCTCAGCACCAGTGGCTATTTAGATAGGGGCAATATCTGGATAGCCAATCCATATAGACTTAGGACAGCTTTTTACATGTTCTGAGTTATGAGGATACTTATTCAGATAGTGCTGCTGAAAATCACTACTGTCCAAATAAATTCAAGCTCCTTCCCAACTCTGTCCCTCTGGATAATGCCATGGCAGTCAGAGGGACTATTCAACAGCTCTCACCAGGGTTTATCTGGTTAGCAGTTCTTGCTAACTGGCTATACCATTTTGAACACTGGGTCTGTGATGGCACATTTTACAAATGACGTCCAAGTGCAATCTGGATCGTCCAAGCCAGAACATCTAAATAAAAAGCAGGGATGTCCACGTTCAGGCGCAATTTCCAAAATGTGGATGTGCCCGATATGGGTATCTGTGGGGGTGTCTACAGAGACATCTCTGGAATAGCTTTCAAGACCACTGACATCTAGAAATAGCCATATAGTAAACGTAGTGGGCTGGTGGCAGGGAAGATAGCATTCAAATCCCACTTCTGCTATAATTGTGATTGTGGAGAGCACGGGGATGGTGGAGTGCCATCCTCTCTACACCCTCTGGTGCCAAAATAAGCACTCTCCCAATGCCTATTCGTGCATTGAGCAGATAAAAATTTGGATGGGGTCGCAGACATCCCCAACATTTTTGAAATCAAACAGCGAAGTCTAAATCCATTGCACCACCCCAGACAGACCTCCGCCACGCCCCTGCCTACTTGGCTATCCCTGCACCAGAAACATCATTAAAAGCCATTTGTAAAATAGCTCCGGGGATGTCTTCATGATTTAGACATCCGCATACATGTTTCTGGATGTCCAAATAGTGAATAAGGCTTTTAAAAAGACCCCTTATTTTTTTTTTTATAATAAATGCATTAATTGTACCTACATATAGGATTGGAATAAGAAGAGGACAAATTTGATATGAAGTTTATCTAAGGGGAAGGGGCTATCCCTTTCCATAATAAATCCAACCAACCTTATCTCTCTGGAATACCAATTAATTCTGTAAACTGTCTTTTAATCTACTAATAGATTAAGATTATGCCACAATGGGCACCTCTTGGTTTCTGATGATTTAGTGTCAGAGGGTTAATCTAAGTAGCGAAGAGTTCTGTGGGAGGCTTGAATGACCAAGCAGTCATGTAAGCATTTAAGCAGGGGAATATCATTAGATCCAAAAATTTAAAAAAGGCTTCAATATCCCCTTTTTAAAGCCAACATGGGGATAAAGGACCCATCAGTGACACATTCTGTGGATCATAGCATTGCCTTACTTTAAATGATCAATGCATAGGGTGGTCAGTGATTCAGCTGTTGGGGAGGCTAATGTGGGACAGGGCAGGAACTGGTTAAAATCTTTCAGTTGGGGACAACACCTTATATCAGCAGCCATAAAATGATTTCCCTATCATTTTTTTTTTGACAGGTTGACAAACGGCCTATAGGCTTCACATTTGCTGGCCTTTAGTAAATTATTGTGTTACCAAAGATGTTTAGAATATGTTCCATCTGTATTAGCTGTACAAATGCCTATTAACATAAACCCTCTCCAGTATCAGGCATGTGAAGCTGCATTTTACAAATGACGTCCAACTGTAATCTGGGACAACCAAGACAGAAGGTTTGAAAAAAAAGCAGGCATGTCCAAGCTCAGGTACAATTTCATAAACGTGGACATATCAGATATGGACATCCATGGGGGACTCTACATTCCAGGCTATGGGCATCTAGGAACAGCCTAATGGTTAGAATAGTGGGCTAGGGAAGCCAGCACTTAAATCCCATTGCTGCTATCGTTGTGATTGTGCAGATTACTGGGGATGGTGGAGTATCATCTTCTCTACACCCTGTGGATGTTTTATGGCCAAAACAAGCACTTTCCCGATGCATATAACCCTAGACATGACTCAAGACATCCAAGACATTTCTGAGATCAGGCAGTGACATCCAGGTTCTTGGGAGTACCCTGGCCATGCCTTCACCATGCCCTGTTCAGACCTGGACATCCTCCATGATGAGGATGTCCACAGACCCAGCTTCTAAAATGCCGCTGGAGATGTCTCCATGCTTTGGACGTCTCTATGTCCATTTTCGGATGTCCAAAGCAGGAAAAGGGCTGTTAAGATAATCCCCATTGTGAATATAAAATCATACAAAAATTATTCGAGACTAATAAATAAATTTTGCCATATCACAACAGCACTAACTGACACACAAGGGTCTACCTAGGAAAAGGGCCCATTCCACCCTGTAAACCGGGCCCATCCCACCCTGTAAACCGCACTGATTTTAAAGAGCGCGGTATATAAAAGCAATAAATAAATCAAATAAATAAGGCAGCACCATAAACACCATAAACACTGCATTGGGTATTATAACATCAATAAACCTATTGACAAAAATAAACCAGCTTACTCGTACTATAGACTTTCAATACTAACAGAATACATGGATTCTCTCATACACACAAGACACAGACAGACTGTCAAGTAGTATAGAATAAGCAACCACATACTAGAAATCTGTTAAAAAAATGAAACTGAAAACCCAAGAAGCAAACTCTGCATTCAGTGAGGAACCTGAGATAGAAACAGCGATGTGCTTCCCCCCTGTACTGTGCAAATATAAAGATAGAAGCTAATAAAATTATTTTTTCTCTTTGGACATTTTATTTTTCTAATCATGTTGGTCCCAGTATCTGGTTTCTGCTTTCCTCTACTTTCTTGTAACTCTCTTTTCAGGGTTTCCTGTCCATGTGTCATTTTTCTCTCTCCTACTCACTTCTTCACTTCCTCCTCTCTATCTATCTCTGACTGATCTTTTCCTTTCAACTGTCTCCCATTTTTCTTCCTCTCTATCCACTCAGCTTTTATTCCTTCTTTCTATTCAGTTTTCAGTCTCCCTCTTTATACTGCATCCATCTCTTTCCCTTATCCTGACCCTTCCACTTCCATTCTTCTTATTCTCCAGACTTTCACTAATTCTTCCCTACCTCCCCCATCCATACAGCCTCTCTCTCTCTCTCTCTTTCTCTTACTCTCTTTCTCTCTCTCTCTCTCTCTTCACCTGTGTCCAGCATATCCCTCTGTCTCCTTATTCTACTCTGTACCTACCATCTCCTATCTGTCTTCCTAATCCCCCTCCCCATGTCCAGTATCCCCTCCGTCTCCCCACTCCCCCTATATCCAGCATCTTTTCCATCTTCCTACTCCTCCCACCCTGATGTTCAGTATATCCATCTTATCTCCCTAACCCCCTTGCCCGTAATCTCCCCTCTGTCTCCCTATTCTCCCTCTCTGTCACTGTACTCCCCCTCCTGTGTCCACCCCCAAATCAGAAGTGGCAGACACCACCCTGAACCAGCATCTCCTATTTCAACTCCCTATCCCGGTTCAGTATTTTCTTTTCCCTTCCTTCATGCTGACAGGAAACTCATGTCAGAAGAGGTGGGACATGTACAGCCTTCAGCAAAACCAATGCACAGGCTACTCAGCAGTCCTATGCTTATTTGATGTTTTTTGCTACAGCGCCGGTCCAATGTCAGAGAGGAGGGGAGGAAAGGATCATGCTAGCACAGGGGTTGTGGCACTTTTTTGCGGTGACTCAAAATCAAACTGGCAGGCAAATTAAATTGCAGTGCTGCCTGCCAGTTTGACTTTGAGTTTTGGGGGGCAGGGGGATATTAAGGTTGGGAAGGCTTAGGGGATTATTCCAGAAGCCAAATAGACAGTATGCATGTGTATGGGAGACAGGTAGATAGCAAAAATGTCTACGAACGTATTCCGGTACCCGGCACCCACGGATGTTTATCTTGCTTGCACAGGGATGTCCGCAAACATCTGTGTGAGGGTGTAAGAGGGGCATGGCCAGCCCTGGAGATGTGTACACTATATTCCAGAGATCCCCTTGCATGTTTACGGCTTTTGCCGCAGATGTGTTACTTATTCCTGTCAGATACGTGAAACAAAGCCAGGACTTTGCCAATTTTCTGTTGTCTTCTAGGATTCATCCCTGCAAGTGCGAGTGTGTGTGCACAGTAAAGTTGGAGGGTTGCACTGGAGGAGCCAGTATTGGGATCCGCAAAACGTGGAGGAAATGAATGCCGGGTTTGCAATAACCATGCACATATAATGAAGATTGGACCAAAGGAAGTTAAAGTTCAATTTAAAGCAAAAAATTAAAAAAATATTTAGAAAAATCAGTGATTCAAACTTAGTCAGTGCTTTTCAAACTTTTAGCCCATATGACCCCAATTTAACAACCGAATATTCATGTGACTTCAGATGATGATGAAATCAAAATAGCAGGTATCCAGGCTCCTTCCCCTCGTTTCCCTCATCCAAAGCAGAAAGCAGCAGCAACAGTAGTGGCAACAGTTGGCACCAGGTCCCTTGTGTCAGTATGTAGTGTGTGTTTACAGACCATAGTACTCAGCATGGGTTTCCAGTCCAACGGGAAGCTTACCCAGGAGGGGGCAAGGGTCTAAGTATGTTCACTAACTTACAGGCCACATGCTAACTGGTGCCTGGCACTAATCGGCATAGGTCACAGTGAAAGTCCAGAGAGAAGGCAAATGGACATTTTTCAGCGACCCCATTCACTGATGATGTGATCCCCATTGGGGTCCTGACCCCAAGTTTGGGAACCACTGCACTAAGTTGAAGGATTGCTGAGGCCTGTGGCCATTCAGCTATTGTAAGTGCTCTTTTTTTTTTTTACAAAATCATATGTGATAAGACATATTGATACTTCATTTCCCTTTAAGTGTTTTGTGTATGGGAAGCCTTCTATGCCCAGCCTTTGGCATCACACATGAGTGATGATGAAGCAACGGGAACAGCGGGTGGATATATATATTACCAGTAAGAGCACCCTTTGAGCTTGGTGATGTCCAGGTCATGATCAAGGTCAGGTTAAGTTTGAATCACTGATTTTTCTAAATGTTTTGATTTTTTGCTTTAAATTGAACTTCTTTGGCCCAATCTTCATTACATGTGTTGTCTGATTATTGGTCCTGTTTTTTGAGCGCAGTGATATTTTTGCAATGGCCATGCTACATGAGGCAGGTACAGAAAGTAGGAGGGCAGCAAGGAGGCTACCCTATCACACGGTACCTAGACTGAGAAGCCAGTATATGGACCTTACTGATGAGCTCAGTGTCACCAAATTCCGCTTTGATAGGACCAAAGTGGCAGTGTCCAAAGTCAAACTGGCAGGCATCACCAATTTTCCGAGTGCTTTCCTAATGCGTGCCTCGGATTATATTGCATTCCCTTACACAGTGCAGCAGCAGCAACAGACAATGATTCAATTTCATGAGGCGGCTGGGTTCCCTTTTGTGCTGGGGTTGATTGATTGTACGCATGTGGCCCTGAGGCCCCCTCAACAAAGAAAGGCCACTTTCCACAACCAAAAAGCATCCCACTCCCTCAATATGCAGGTAGTCTGCAATGCACTGGGAGAAATTACTGATGTTGTTGCAAGCTTCCTCAGACTGTGCTACAATGTCCATAATCTATGCATAATCTGTACCCAGTCCATAATCTATGCAAACTTTGAGAGTGGTAGATTCTGTGGAGACTGGCTACTGGGTAAGCTAACATTGTGATCCCTCTCTCATGCCCACACAGGCTTGACCAGGGGAGCATTGCCATGAAGCAGACTGTGGGACAGTAGGCAGGATTGCCCCACAGATAGAAGATACAGACTGAAATAAGCCAAGACAGAGTGATCATTTCATGGGACAGGTGTAGCCACATGTAGAGAGTTGCTGTGAGCAGGGCCGGATTTGCCTATACGCCACGTACGCCGTGGCGTAGGGCCCACAGCTGGCAAGGGCCCACCGGGAATGTTTTTTGCACAGGGCCCCGCGTTTCAGGGGGCCCCGCGCAAAAAACATTCTGATACATCAGTAAAATTTAAAAAAAAAAAAAAAAACCTGTCGCTGCCTCTGCCGGGGCCGCCGCGGCAGAATCGAGTGTGCCGCGGGGCCCCCCCCTGCCCAGCAGGGCCTGCCCTCCCCGGTATCACCTCTCTCAGCTGCCTCCCTCCAGTCACACGCGCCGGCTTTCAGAGCGCGAGGGAAGAGTTTCTCCCTCGCTGCTCTGTTAAGCCCGCGGGGGCTGATGGGAAGTATCCCATCAGCCCCCGCGGGCTTAAACAGAGCAGCGAGGGAAAAACTCTTCCCTCGCGCTCTGAAAGCCGGCGCATGTGACTGGAGGGAGGCAGCTGAGAGAGGTGATACCGGGGAGGGCAGGCCCTGCTGGGCAGGGGGGCCCCGCGGCACACTCGATTCTGCCGCGGCGGCCCCGGCCCCGGCAGAGGCAGCGACAGCTTCTTTTGTAAAAAAAAAATTCGCTGGGCTGGGGTGGGCTGGGGGGGGGGGTAGGAGTGGTGATGGGCTGGGGGTTATGAGTGGTCATGGCTGTGGGCTGTTGGGGGGGTTAGGACTGGTGATGGGCTGGGGGGGTAGGAGTGGTAATGGCTGTGAGCTGTTGGGGGGGTTAGGAGTGGTGATGGGATGGGGGGGGTTAGGAGTGGTAATGGCTGTGGGCTGCTGGGGGGTTAGGACAGGTGATTGGCTGGGGGGGTTAGGAGTGGTAATGGCTGTGGGCTGTTGGGGGGGTTAGGACTGGTGATGGGCTGGGGGGGGTTAGGAGTGGTAATGGCTGTGGGCTGTTGGGGGGGTTAGGACTGGTAATGGGCTATGGGGGGGTTAGGAGTGGTGATGGGCTATGGGGGGGCTATGGGCTATGGGGGAGCTAAGTCTATATGGGCTGATGGGATTAGGACTGGAAGTGGGTTGATGGGGGCTTAGGACTGGTAATGGGCTATGGGGGGGGGGCTTAAACTAAAAATTGGGTGATGGGGATTAGGACTGGAAATGGGCTGGTGGGTTTAGGACTGGTAGTGGGCTATGGGGGGCTAGGACTGGTAATGGGTTGGGGGGTTGCTAGGACTGGAAATGGGCTGGGGGATTAAGACTGGAGGTGGGCTGATGGAGTTAGGACTGGTAATGGGCTGTGGGCTGTTGGGGGGGTTAGGACTGGTAATGGGCTATGGGGGGCTAGGACAGGAAATGGGCTGATGGGAAGGGGTTAGGACTTGAGGTGGGCTGATGGGGTTAGGACTGGTAATGGACTGTGGGCTGATGGGGGGGTTAGGACTGGCAATGGGCTATGGGGGGGTTAAGACTGGTAATGGGCTGTTGGCTGATGGGGGCTGTCTGGTAATGGGCTATGGGAGGTTAGGACTGATAATGGACTATGGGGGGGGGGGCTAGGACAGGAAATGGGCTGATGGGGAGGGGTTAGGACTTGAGGTGGGCTGATGGGGTTAGGACTGGTAATGGACTGTGGGCTGATGGGGGGGATTAGGACTGGCAATGGGCTATGGGGGGCTGACTGGAAATGGGTTGATGGGGGTTAGGACTGGAAGTGGGCTGATGGGGGGTTAGGACTGGTAATGGGTTATAGGGGGGGCTTAAACTGAAAATGGGGTGATGGGGGGTTAGGACTGTAAGTGGGTTGATGGGGGGGCTAGGACTGGTATTGGGTTGGGGGGTTGCTAGGACTGGAAATGGGCTGATGGGTGGCTAGGACTGGAAATGGGATGATGCAGGGACTAGAAGGGAATGGATGCTGGGTGAGGCTGGAACTAGAAGGGAGCTGATGTTGGGGGAGGATTAGAATGGGATGGGGCTGGAAGAGTAAAATGGAGAAGGGAAAAATATTTTGTGTGGGAGGGATAAAAAATCTACAATTGGCCGGGTATTGGGAGAGTAAGTGGGGATTGAGGATGGAGGGGTAAAATTTGAGTGGATGAAATAGGAATGAGGAAAGAGCAAAAGGAGAAAGATTAGTATGTTAAAGCAGATGTAGAGAGAGAATGGAAAAAACTAGAAGAGAGAAGAAAGGACAAATGGACAGCAGACGATGGAGGGTTAGCAGAAGACACGAAGAAACCAGAAGAAAGTGGCTGGAGCAATTGCAGCTGAAAAAAATGCACAAAAGGTAGAAAAATATCTCTTTATTTTGAATTTATTAATTGGAATATGTCAGCTCTGGTAAATGTGCATCATTAACGTCTGCGCTTTGTTTAGTACAAGAGCAAATTAATGTATAGTTTTATTTCTACAGTGTTGTACATTCCAAGTTTGGCTTTTGGGATTCCCAGTTTAATTATTGTCTTCCTGTTTCTAAAATGTGATTACTTGTTTGGTAATGGTCTATGTTCTGCATGTGTAACTGAGCTGAGGTGTTCTGTTTATATAATTCCTATTTGACATTGCCACTTGTTCTCTTTCCCCAGTAGGTCATGTATTGTTGTTCTCTGAAATGTATTGGTTTAATATTTGCAGTGTTGCCTTTTGATTGGTAGAGTATGGTGCTTTGTGAGTCCTGGTAGTGCTGTTAGGATACGGCGGGTTTGCTATGGGTTCTAAATGGGCAGTGTTTGTTGTAGTTCCTAATGTGTCTGGCAGTTGGCACTGGATTATAGTAATGTAGAAATCTTTTAGTCTTTCTTTATCCATACACTCATTAAGAGGCACGTTTACTAAAAGTTAGTATATGGTAACTGTGACAAGGCAGAGCTGTCAGAGCACAAGAAAAAGGCTTTTAAACAAACTTTTTCCTCTGAACCTGCCAGGAATACAGGGCAGCTGAGGGTTAAAACCTCAGCGCACAGAGTTGCAGGGCAGGAGAGAAAAGAAAGGGAGCCACACCCTAGCTCTAGGCTGACAGGGAGAGCTAGCCAACCAGGGAAAGGGGTGGACTCTCACCTGATTGGACAAACCACTCCACTTAACCAGGAAGTGGTAGGTTCAGGAGGAAGATCTGCAAGATTTGCAAGATCAGCCCGAGCAGCAGGATCAGCAGGATCAGCTGGATCAGAGAGGAGATCAGACGAGGAACGCAGAGAGCTACAGGAGGAAGGAAAAAGGCAAAATAGGAACTTACCTTGGGCAAAGCCAGAAAAAGGGGACTCCAGGAGAGCAGATACAGCCTTGGAGTCAGGCATTCTTGGCAGAGGAACAGAAACAGAATCCTTATCCAAAAGGGGCCGAGCTCAGAGCAAGCGGGACCAGCTGGGATCCAATTACCGGGACCATTGCCAGCCACCTTGCAGAGAGAGAGCCACGTCTCTGGGGAAACAGCCGAGAATCCTCCCAGGAAGGGATTGCCCTCAAGAAAAGCTGAACCAGGTCAGAAAAACTTATAAGCCTTTTAAACAGAATATAGAGTCTGTGTCAGAAAGAGACAGAAGTAATTCCTCTGATAGTTTACCTTGCAATATTGGCAGTGAACGTGGTAGAACTTGTAAGCTAGAAGCCAGCACAGGTGCACGTCACCTAGCTCATAATTGGCAGCAGCGTGATTCAAGCACAGATACTGAGCTGGAGGAATGGGAGATAGGTAGAGTCCCTGAAAAGCCTAGTTACAAGAAACACGTAGTTCCTCAACAGGGAATAAGGTACAGGAAAAAGGAAGAAGGAAGAAATCCTTATGCCCAGCTCTTTAAGAGGCTGAATAAACAGTTATCCTTACAAGACTGCAGGACAGGCAGTGAGAGGGGAGAAAAGCAGATACAAGATCTCCTCCACCATTTAAGAGCCCTAGACTCGAATAGGCCAGATAGCCAAGGAGCTCAACTCAGCGACGAAGAATCCATGCAAACCGACATTCCATTGTCTGATCACAGTAGCTCTGAGATGGAATGCGGGATTTGCCAGTGTGACTTTTAAATGTACAGCTTAAACAGAAGCAATGTTTTAAGGCTGTTTTAAAAGCATGTAGAGAATAGAGTTTAAGTACAGACAGGAAGTTGTCTGACTGCTGATACTAGTGAACTGCATAATTCTAAGGCTTGAAGTGAATTATCCATGTGAAGGTGGAACAGGAAAACCACGCTTGTTGGAAGTTCTTTATTGAATGCCTTGAATGAGTATCGCTGTTAAGAAAACTACAGTTGTTTTGGACTACAGTAACCTGAGAAGTATCAGGGAACATTTGTACAGGACTTTATTTGCTTTATCCATGTTGTTATCCTTGAATATCTGTTCTGGGGTGAAGAAAACCTGCTGGGAACAATAAACCTATTGTTTACCTTCAAATTGCTTTGGCTGTGATCACTGGGCCTACAACTACAATTTTGCTCAACCAGAGAACAGCGATAACAAAGTAACATACATGGCGCTGTAACCAAATACACTGCGTCACAAGTTGGTGTAATTGGTAAGACGAGGCGTCACATAACATTATGCAAATATTTATGCAAATGAGGCCCCTTATGCAAATGAGGCCCACACCCCCCTTGGGCCGCCCCTGCTGGGGGCCCACAATTTTTGTTGGCGTAGGGCCTCACTCAAGGTAAATCCGGCCCTGGCTGTGAGAAATGTCAGTACCCAGATATGTGGGAAATAGATGCCATAACGAGAAAGCCATAGTTATTAAAAGAGCATATTTTTGTAGTTCAGCAGTATTATGCATCCTTTGGGGAATTGCAAATTTAGTTTAGGTTTTTTGTGAACTTGGTAAAGATCTATACTTAGCATTTTAAATAGTGTTTTTAGAGATAACCAATGAAAGAATAACTAAAGCATATTTCTACTGCCAAGTAATTTTTGATGCAGGGTATGTCATTAAAAATATGTTAATTTTTACTTTTATCTTATAATATATTAAGTGCACTGAGATTACTTAGCACTTTTCTGGGCAATAAAAATACCTCTGTATATATCTAGTTTGCATCAGCAAAATACTATCATTGAAAACAGATGCTTAGGAGATGCACATTTAAACTGAGGAGACATGGCCGTCCGGGGTGTCCACTTGTATACTGCGGAGATGTGCAACTGTTCAGAATACAGTGAGCATTGGGACATCCAGGACCATTTTGCCACATACATGTGTCTCAGAATATTAGCGGGGATATGTTTCTCCACTTCTCTCTATGCTGTCAATATGTGCATGATCCGGCATATTAGATGGGCCATGCCAGACACGTCCATGACCCTGTTTCCAGAAACGCGGGTGTGTCTATACCCACAGATGCAGAATTAGCTTTGAATTGTGCCCATGCCCAATTTAAATGTGTCTGTAGGAAATAACCAGCCTATATGGAATCTGTCTCATAGCCTCCCAGTCTCTTATACAGGATGCTTATGGATTGATGGCACATATTCAAGTCTGGAAACCCAACTCCTTGTTTGTTTGTTTTTTTAATTTTAAGTGTATGCAGAACTATTCTAGGAGGATTGTTTTCCATATGAATTTAATAAGCTTCAAGTCTCTCCTTCAGAAAACTACTTTGGGGAATGGGAGTGGGAACATCTGAGCACATAGGGCCACCAGTGCTGGACATTAAACTCGGATATTCAATGTCGGGGTCATCCATTCCCAGCATTGAATATCCAGGTTCGTCGCATTTGCCGATCACTAACTGGGCAGCAGTGATATTGGGCCGCTACCCAGTTAGTGATATTCTGTGAAAGTTAGGCCAGGATTTCCTGCACCTGGCATTTAAATACCACATATTGATAACCAGGTAGTGGTTGAATATCGCCGCTGCCCGGTTAGCGATCGGTGCTGCCTCTGCTCCTCCGCAAAATGCCCCTGACATAACCTGACGCTAAACAGTTAGCATTGGGGAGTGTAGAGGCAGCTCTCAAGGATATTCAGCAGTACGAACCATGTTAGTGCCATTGAATAACTCACTTAGCGGCATTTACACAGTCTGCAAACATATAAATGCCTTTGAATATCTCCCTCATAGTTTATTTGTGGAGACAGCATCATTTTGATTGTTTCTATTCTGCCCCCACAGTATAAAATGAGTGTTTCCATTTTGCCATCTGAGTATCTAGTTTTATCTATGCATTTATCAATAATCAATAGTCTGATGCATGTCCCAGTGAAGCATGACCCCTAGGTATTACAAACCTCTACTATGCACCCATCATACATTATACTGATGAGAGCTAATGTAATGTATATTAAGGGACATGGCCAATAAAGTCCAGAGCCAAAACAGAGATTGAAGGTTTAGAGACAAATCAAAGAACATCATTTGAATGTGCAGCTAGTTCTATTATACGCCCTTGTTCCTGTATGCCCCAAAAATGAAGGTTCTGCCTTATTACTATTAGGAAAGGTTCTAGTGTCAGGGTAAACACAAAGAGTAAAAGGGTAATCCTTGTCTCATACCCCTTTTAATTGAATTATATTGGATGCTTATATAAGGTTTGTACCATAGTAAGGAACTCTTCATTGAATCCACATTTTGGAAGATAGTGTCACTCTCCCTTGTTAAATGCTTTTTTAGCATCTAAAGAGGGCTAAAACTGAGTCTTGTACAGAGGAGCAACCTAATGATTAGAGCAGTGAGCTGAGAACCAGGGAAACCATGAATCAAATCTCACCACTACGTTGTATGATCTTGGGCAAATCACTTAACCCTCCATTGTCTTGGGTAAAAACTTAGGGGCTGTTCTTCAGTGGTGGCAGCTAGCATGATCAGAGTGGCTAGCTATAGCTGATAAACCCAAGACCAGGATATTCCATACCAGGGCCATATCCGGCCACTGGTACTGAATATCTGGATAGCTAAGAAGCTAACTGGGCAGCTGTGATATTCAACCACTGCCCGGTTAGCCATGGTGGCAATAGTAAAGCCAGCCTTTAGTGCACGTGACTTTCACCACTGAGGGATGAATATCCCCGCTGACCAGTTATCCCAGGGTGCCATCCCCACTCTGCCCACCGGAACGCCCTGCTGCTAGCTGGTTAGCATTGTGGCACCTGGTGGTGGTACCTGCAGATATCCAGTGGCACCGACCGTGTTAGTGCTGATGAATATCCCATTCGTCGTGTTATGTTTAAATCCCGTTTATTAACAAATAACCAAACACTCCCAGCCTGTGGGGACACTGATATAGTCCCAGAAGTTTGAACATAATGCAGACAAGCAATAGGCATTTTCCTTATTTCTCCCCTTTCCCCCCCCTCCCTATGCCCCCCTCCCCCAAGCTATCCCTTTCAGTTAAGACAATTAACAAATGGTGGTGACATACACATCCATCTCAAATCTAGTTAGGCTTCCAACTAGTACATTAAGCAACCTCACTACTGCAGTGCTCACGCTCTATGCCCTTACCAGACAGAAGATCCTACTAGCCAGATCAGTACTGGCCAGATCAATAGTCAGCAGCACTAATCAGATAGTGTCATTGAATGTCTTTTCTGACGATATCAACATGAAGGGGAGTCCAAGATGGAGTGAGGGTGGAGAGAGAATTGTGTCACTATATGGATAACTATCCAAATAACTTAGGACAGGAAAAAGCTAACTATCCATATGACAGTGCTGAAAACCACTGCAATATGGATAGTGGCTGAGGCTGACTGCAATATTTGAATATTCAGTGCTGACCACTATCTGGATAGTGATACTGAATATATGGGGTCCGATATTCAGTGGCAGCAGCTAGCACTGCTAAGGCAGCTGGCCACTGCTGCTGAGCTTTAAACCCAGATATTCAATGTCAAGGCCCATATTCATGACCTCATTCCTAAGCTGGGGTACATGGAATATGATCTCAGTCTCTCAAATTTACTGCTAATGCTCGCTGTAGTACTTGTATTGTGCCAAAGAGAGCTTCCTTCTAGAATTCATAAGTAGCATGTATGGATAGTTTGTCAAAATGTAACTGGAAGTTTTTCTTTATCGAGCCTGTGACTCCCAATGATGGTGGGAAATATTTCTGTGTCTTTCTGCCACATTTTATTGGCCTATGACTGCATTTCCTGGTACTTCAGGATCCTCTCTCTTTCCATGCAATACACAGAATAATCACTTGGAACTGACACCTCTATTATCAATGCCGTTCTGGTGTTTTTCTCCTTTAGCATTATGTCGGGTTTCTTCCCATTTAGTTTCTTATTCATCATAATGGGAATTTCTCAAGTCATCATAACTGCTTCATTCTCTGTAATTCTCTTACGCTCATGATCCCAGTACTTTTCAGGGACAGTGATGTTGTTTCCAGTGGATGAGGCATGCTACTTTGTTATGCCTTTTTGTATAGAATTTTTCTGCTATCAGAACTTTACAGCCAGCTATGAGGTGAGCCACTGTTTCCAGCTCTTTTTTACAGAATCAACATATGTCTGTTTTGCTAGTTTTTCAATGCTCGCTGTAAACCATCTCATCCGTAATCCACTGTCCTGGGCTGCAACTATCAATCTCTCAATCTTTGGTTGCAGTTCACCTCTCTTTTACCTTTCATGTGTCTGTTCTTGATTGACAAAGGGTTCCTGGAGTAAGTCTTTATTTGTGTATTTGTCACTTGTTTTTCCTCATTTGCTGATCTAATTCTTAGAAGAGTTTTTTCTCTTGTTTTGCAAATTCTGATGCTTGCTTCCCTGTGTGTGCTTATGGATTTTCACTCATTCCTTCTAGTCATCAGAATGCCTTTCTAAGTTTGATGATGGAGATGGCGTCTGGACATGTACTTTCATATTTCAGCACTATTTGCGTATTTGAATCTGATGATGCTGTTAGGTAGGCCTGGAAGACTGTGATAGTAGCTCTGTATGTGTAATTAATCTCTATGAGACCTAGCCCTCCTTCATCTCTAGGGATGTACAGTCTTGGCATACCCTGATTGTTTGAAATTACCTCATGAGCATGGAGAAGTTTCTTATTCACACATCAAGTTTTTCAAGATCTTTAAGAGGCCAGTCTATAATCCCAAAGCTGTATGAGAGTACAGGAATTGCCAACTAATTGATGAATTGTATCTTATTCCATGATGTTAAAGCACTTTTCAATAACAATTTTAATATTCTATAGTATTTTTACTGATCTTTTGAACTTTTCTCACAGCAATTTCTGCTTGGGTGTCACTGCTTCCTTTACTCTGTGATATTTATATATGCCTTCTTGTTCAAGTTCTTTAATGTCATAGCCCTCAGCCAAGGAGATGTTCTCCATTTTGCTCAATTTTCCTCTAAAAAAAGTTGCTTAGCACATTTGTCAAGGCCAAAAGTCATCCTGATATCATCAGGAAAGCTTTTCATCACATGGAGTTGCACTGACAGTTGTTGGGCAGTGGAACTGTAGAGCTTCAGGTCATCTACAAATAGTAAATCGGATATTTCCTCTGAATTGTTATCTTCTTTATGATTCAGGTTAAACCTATAGCCCTAAGAGCTGATGAGAGTACTCATTAGATTAAGCACCATACAAAGCAGAAGAGGTGACAGAGAATCTCCCTGGAATATTCCTTGCTGGATCTTGATGTTAGGAATGATGTATTAACCATTTTCACACTTCAAAAAGAACGTGGTTTGCCACTTTGTCATTGTGAACTTGATGTACTCTATTAAACCAGGATTTATTCTGTACATTTCAAGGCAATTTACTATCCAAGAGTGTGGGACACTAACAAAAGCTGACTTTAATCAATCCATGCTATACAGAGATTTCTGCTTTTCTTAGCATTATTTAACATTAACTGGCCTTTGGTTCCATATGCTCTCCTCTTATTGTGTTTTTGCTCTATTGCCATGATGTTATTGGACTCGATATAATCATATATTCTGTCTGCATCTATTGCAGTGAACCTCATTCCTAAGCCAGGGTATGTGGAGTATGATCTCAATATCTCAAATTGACTGCTAATGTTTAGTGTAGTACTTGTATCATTCCCAAGAGATCCTTCCTCTGGAATTGATAAGATGTTACGTTTATGGGTAATTTATCAAGGTGTGCTTGGAAATTCCTCTTAATTAAATCTTTGGCACCGAACACGATGGGAAATAACTCAGTATCTTTCTGCCACATTTTCTTCATCTCAAACTGCATTTCTTGGTACTTCAAGATTTTCTCCCTCTCAACATGATTCACAGAGTAGTTGCTTGGAACTGACACCTCTATAATTTTCTTTCTTTATTATTTATAACAGTACAGCTGATGTTCCCTCCTCACAGTCTCACTCTATAGATTTATCAGGTTGTTATAAAAAGCACAGCAGGAGTTTCAATTTCAAAGAAATAGTTATTAGTGATTTTACTGATATGTTCTATAAAGTTCTTGTCCTCCAATGAGTTGGAGTTTTTTTTATTGGCGACAGGCCTCAGTAGCACAAAGGATATTGAGGCAAGATCTGAGATAATTCTTGGGTGAACGTGAGATTCTAGAGCAAATGATAAAAAAATGTTTAAATACTAAAAAGTAATCTATTTATAATTAAGTAGAATGTTGAAATGAAAGTAATTTATACTCTTTGGGGGATGTCCACTACTGCTGTTTAGTAAACATCCCCTTTTGTATCTTAGATACTCCAAATGACAAAGGGATTCTATTAGTTTAACAGATCTAGCTTTCAAAGGGTTTCTGTCCATAATCAAGTCTGATGGGAAATTGAAGTCTTCTCCCATGGAAACAGAGGTCTCAGCATGCTCAAGAAGTTTGATCATTAAACTTTAAAAGAGTCCAAAGGCACATATAGATTCAAGATCTGTAATTACAGTCCTCTATTTGAACTGCTATATGCACTCATTGCCCTTCTGGAGGCCTTTCTTATTAGTTTTTTTTTATACTTCCAACAGCTGAGAAAACACATTCTTCAGTCCAGTCTTCCTAAAGTATAAGAGACTTGAAAAGACAAATCTATCTCTTGGAATAGAATTTATAAAGCTTTTTTTTTTCTTCAAATAATTTGGTGTATTCTTTCTCTTTATTGAAAGTTGAAAGCCATTTATGTTATAAGAGAGCATATAAAGATCAGCCAGGATGACTAATAAAGTTTAGATGCGTTGGTTAAGGGAACCAATATATATAAAGAGAGGATAAGACCAGATGTTTTCGTCCAACATGGCAGCTGAGTGAACATTTTTCTTGCATCAGGTTAACCTCACCAGCGATTAAGCTGGAACATTGAGTACCGAGGCTGAGAAGAAACCAGACTCAATTTCTTCTCTTTTTAGATGATGAGATCCTGCAGTTTCGGCTGCACAGAAACCTAGGGATATACCAATGTTGTTCTCTCAATCTCCTCACGTTGTTCAGAGTGATTCGGCAGCAAAAGGTATTTGCTCTTGGACAGCAAGCTCAAGGTTTCAAGTCTGACTATAGGAAGCAAAATTCTAAAACAGTATTGACTTTGTGGACTCCTGCTGCATTGGATATTTCTGAAGGGAACTTTTTGAATCTTATTTTATAGGCTTTTTCTTGACTTTAATCTACAGTCTTAACTAAAATTGAGCTTCAACATAATGGTTTATAGTTTATTCAGAACTTACTATACTGTCTTTCAAAACAAATCAAAGTGGTTTACAATATCTGTGGAGTAGAAATCTTTCTTTGCAGCCACGATTGTGACCTGATAGTAAGTCAGATGTTCACAGAAATGATTAAGGGCAACAGAAGAGAGAGAGTGATGCCAGCATCTCTCAGCTTTCTGTAACTGAGCGTGGAGTAGATGCAGACCAGGGTAAAACCAGGGGTTCCTTTAGATGACTGGATGGAGGCAAGGGGGTGCAAGGAAGCAACAGCAACAGCAAAAAACCTGTGAGAGAGTCAGTTGGTCCATTAGATGATAGAGGGGTTAAAGGGACACTAAGAGGTGACAAGGCGATAGCAGAGAGACTGAATGAATTCTTTGCTTCGGTCTTTACTGAGGAAGATGTAGGGATGTTACCCATGACTGAAGTGGTATTTAAAGGTGTGGAAGAATTGAAGTAAATATTGATACATCGGGAAGATGTATTACAACTATTAGATAACCTGAAGAGTAGCAAATCACCTGGGCCGGATGGTATACATCCAAGGGTGTTGAAAGAACTGAAATATGAGATTGCAGACCTGCTATTAGTAATCTGTGAACTATCATTAAAATCATCTGTAATACCTGAAGATTAGAGGATCGCCAGTGTAACACCAATTTTTAAAAAGGGTTCCAGGGGTGATCCGGGAAACTACAGACCGGTGAGCCTCACGTCAGTACCGGGAAAAATGGTAGAAACCATCATAAAGAATAAAATTACTCAGCATGTAGATAGTCATGGCCTAATGGGAGACAGCCAACATGGCTTTAGACAAGGAAGATCTTGTCTTACTAATCTGTTATGTTTTTTTGAAGGTGTGAATAAACTGGTGGACAAAGGTGAGTCAGTTGATATAGTGTATCTGGACTTTCAGAAAGCCTTTGACAAGGTCCCTCATCAGAGACTTTTGGCAAAACTAAAGAGTCATGGGATAGGAGGCAGTGTACTACTGTGGATCAGGAACTGGTTAAAAGATAGAAAGCAGAGGATAGGGCTAAATGGCCAATTTTCCCAATGGAGAAAGGTGAATAGTGGTGTACCCCAGGGATCTGTGCTGGGTCCGCTGCTTTTTGACATATTCATAAATGACCTGGAAAGTGGAATAACGAGTGAGGTTATCAAATTTGCAGATGACAAAATTATTTAAAGTTGTTAAAACCCAAGAGGATTGTGGAAAATTGCAAGAGGATCTTGATAAATTGGAAGACTGGGCATCAAAATAGCAGATGAAATTTAATGTGGACAAGTGCAAAGTTATGCACCTAGGGAACAACCCCATCTATGGTTACACAATGCAAGGTTCCACATTAAGAACCACCGCCCAGGAAAAAGATTTAGGCGTCATTGTGGATAACATGTTAAAACCCTCTGCCCAGTGTGCAGCGGCGGCCAAGAGAGCAAATAAAATGCTAGGTATCATAAGGAAAGGAATGGAAAATAAAACAAAAGATATTATAATGCCTCTATATCGTTCCATGGTGAGACCACACCTTGAATATTGTGTGCAATTCTGGTCGCCGTATCTTAAAAAGGATATAACGATATTAGAAAAGGTTCAGAGAAGAGCCACCAAAATGGTAAAGGGGATGGAAGGATACTCCTATGAAGTCGGCTAAAAAGGTTAGGGCTCTTTAATCTGGAAAAAAGACAGCTGATGGGAGATATGATAGAAGTCTATAAATTAATGAAAGGAGTGGTATGGGTAAACGTAGATTGTTTATGTTATCAGAATATAGGAAGACTAGGGGACATGCAATGAAGCTACAAGGTAAACTATTTAAGACTAATAAAAGAAAATATTTTTTCACTCAACGTGTAATCAAACTCTGGAATTTGTTACCGGAGGATGAGGTAAAGGCTGTTAGTGTAGCTGGGTTTAAAAAGGTTTTGGAGAAGTTCCTGGAGGAAAGGTCCATAAACCATTATTAAGAAGGGACCCAGGATATCAATGCTTGACCCAGTACAAGCATTGTGGAATCTGTGTCTTTTGGGGAAACTGCTAGGTACGTATGACCTAGATTGGCCACTGTTGGAAACAGGATACTGGGCTTGATGGACCTTGGTCTGACCCAGTATGGCATATCTTATATTATGTTATGTTAGTGCAGAGCCTAGCATTTGGATCCAGGCAGTAACCTGCTCCATTACTGATATGGAAGAAAAGTCTACTGGAAAGTAGAGTGTCAGAGGAGGGAAAGAAAGACAAGGTTGTGGGAGTAATACGACAAGAGTAGGATGAAGCTGAGGAACTAGATGAAGCCAGGGTAGTAGGAGATGGGAAGTAGAAAGATTCAAAGAAAATGCAGTGATGATCTGACCATGGAAGCACTAATGAAGAAAGTGAGCTTAGAGGGGAAGGGAAGGTTGCAGAGGTAATGAGTAGATTAAGGGAATGCAGCAGCATGTGTAGGAAAAAAGGACACGCTGCTTCAAAGATAGGTTAGCAAGAGCAGAAATAAGGGATATGTAGCAAAAAGATGTAGGGGCATGACAGTGAATGTTAAAGTCACCTAGGACCAAGAGACAAGGACAGTGAATGGTAAGTTCAGACAAGATGAGCAGAAACTGGTTCCAGGCTGGAGAAATAATTGAAGGCAGACAATAGAAAATGACGATGAAGATTGGGGGAAGAGAGGAGAGATAAACTAATATAGACTCCTCATAGTGAAAAGAGGGAGAAGTGATCTCTGTGATGCACATGGAGGACCGATGAATGAGATCTACCCCACCTCTGTACCTAGAGAGACATGGTACAGAAAGAGTAGAGTATCCAGATGGGAGGCAGTGAGCAAGAATGGAATCCTTACCATTATGAAGCCATGTTTCACTGAGACAGAGAAGATCAAGAGAATGGGAGAGAATGAGATCAGAGATAAGGTAGGTTTTAGCATGAAGGGAGCTGCAGTTAAGTAGTGCACCATGATAAGGAAGGGGAAGGGTCAGAGAAGACATGGTAGCAGTCATAGAGGGAGGAGCAGAACATTGCAGTGAGCAGAGGTAGCATGATGACTGAGTGGAGTGAAAGTGAGAGATCTTAAGAGAGCATCTACCCCAGTGGGCTGGGATAAAAAACATCGCAAGAAGCAGGAGACCAAGCACAAAAGTCAGAAGATACCACCTAATAGAGGAGATATGGGCCAGAAGAGGCTGAGTGCCCAAGACTCACCCCAAGGAGCACTACAGACACACTCATAGGTACAGAAAATAAGCAATAATGGTAGCAAAAACAAGTATAACGTGGTAGTCCAATTTGAGAATAGATTAGCTCAATGTGAAAAGTCTGTTCAAGAGGTTACTAGTCAAATATCATCCTTGTCTTCTGTGACTAGTTAAGGAGGATTTAGCTGCTAAAGTTGAGGCAGATGTTATTATGGCAACTAAAATGGAGAGTGGAAAATCTAGCTAAACATCGCAATATCAGTTTGCCTAATTTTCCAAATATTTTGACTATTTCCCCTGGAGAAATGTTTCAAAATTACTTAAAAGAAACTTCAGAGATTTCAGATACTGCCCTACCACCTATGTTATTGTTGTTAAGTGCTGTGGAGTTGGTGTTGACTTATGGCAACCCTCTGGATAGTTGTCCTAAATTGTGTTTGGTCTTCAGTCAGGCAGCTCATTGTTGACAGACTGGCACCCATAGCTGCTGTTATTGTATCAATCCATCTCATTGCTGGCCTTCCTTTTTTGCATTGACCTTCTATCTTGCCAAGCATGATGTCTTTCTCTAATGACCTCTCTCTTTGCATGATGTGTCTAAAGTATGAAAGACAAAGTCTTGTCATCTGAGCTTTTAAAGAAAGCTTAGGTTTGATCTCCTCTAGTACTGACTGGTTTGTTCTTCAGGCAGTCCATGGTCTATACAGTATTCGCCGCCAGCACCATAATTCAGAGGCATCAATTTTCTTCCTGTCTATCTTTTCCACTGTCCAACCTTCGCATCCATATGATGTTGTTGAAAATACCATGGCTTGAATGAGTCAATCTTTGTATGAAGAGAGACATCTCTGCTCTTGAGAATCTTCTCTAGGTCCTTCATAGCCATTCTGCCAAGGGCAATGTGTCGTCGGATTTCTTGACTGCTTGTTGCTTCTTTATTGATAGTTTATCCAAGTAGGTTAAAGTTGTCCACGATTTCAATTTCTTCTCCATCAATGATGAACCTATTGATTTTGCCAGTTCTCATGATCTGATATAATTTTAAAGAAAGACCCTGTTACTGCTGGTCATATTAATAGTCCCCCAAAATCTTTATTTGACAGTTCCATCAGTTTTCTACCAGAAAGTTTGGAGTGTGCTACCCTTAATTTAACATTTGTGTTGGAGTCTGACCAAGAATGGATACAGGATTTGAATAGTTTTTTCCAAAATGGAATAAAAAATTTCTTGGTCTGTTGATATGCATCTACCCAGATTTGGCTTGGGATACCCAGATTCACCATTGCAAAGGTCTTGCTTTGAAACCAAACTTCTTGACCTTGGTGCTATATTTAATCTACAATATCCATGTAAATGTAACATAGTTTATCAAGGGAAAATGTTTTGATTCTTTGTACCCTATCAATTGGCTGATTTTGCATCTGCTCATTTGATGGATCTTGATATGGAAAATTCTGATCTAGATTTGGACTTGGAAGCTAAGGTTTAATTTTTTTTTCTTTTTTTGTGGCCAGGCTGATACTAAGACGGTTGTAGAATTGTTTTACATTTTCTTTTTTTGTAACTTCCGTCTATTGGATCATCTGAATTTGTATTCTGTACTCTGATCGAGTGGATTTAGGATTGTATGATATGTTAGGAATCTTTGTTTATTGTTTCTTTTCTTGAAAAATCTAATAAAAATGATACATATAAAAAGAGATCCTCCTGAAAAATAAAAATCAGTCAACTAGCACCTCTAAGCAAGTGAGAAGACTGCACCAGTTTTTGCTAGTGGTGCCATTCTGATAACACTGTCTATAGATCCTCTTGACTTGAGGGTCATGAACAACATATAACAGGCTCCTAGTAAAAAAAAGAACAACCACTCTCCATGTGAATCATTAACTAAAATTAACTGAATACTTGAGGACAGTATATTCCCCAAAATAATATTATATTCCAAAATTATTTTGTAATTAGCAGGACCAGCCCAAGGGATTTTGCTGCCCTGGGCAGTTCTACCCTGCCACCCCCTGCTGTGTTGTGCCATGCCTCCCCCCTCCAAATTCACCTGGGAGAGGGGGACGGCACAGCGATCCTTTGATTCTTTTGTCTTGGAAAGTGGAGGCTTTATGCCACCACTTCAGTGCCGCATCACGGAGGGTCTTAAAGTGCACATGCGCATACCCATATGGCTTGCCCCCTTTCAATTCAAATTCTTGCCCCTTCTGACTGGAAGTTGTTTTGGAAGGGGCAGCAGTGGCAGGCCATAAGTGTTGTCAGACGGCTGCCTGGGTGAGAATGTTCACAGTCTTGGCAAGTGCATATATCAATATGATTTGCAAGGGATTGTGGGAAATGCAGTCCATTCACACCAGACACAGCTGCTCACAATAATTAGTTGTGCTTAAGTGTAAAGCCAATAAGATATTTATTTATGGGGTTATTTCTCCCAACACAGATATGCTTGGTAGCACATAAAACAGGATACTTGCTTTCAGTGTTAAACTTAGAAAAACAAAATCAGGAAAACAACAGTTGAACTTGTCAGGCAATCAAATCAAAAGAATAAAGACCTGGTTGGTAACAAACTGGTCTTTTCTGTAGGCTTTAGCTAATATTTTCTTAGCAGTGTTTCAAACAACAAGCAAAACCCACAAAGAAGGGAAAAACTGTTCTTTTCAGGTTAACTTCTTATATCTTCACACATAGATTCAGAAGTGATTCCTTCAGAGCTCATAAGCAATTAGGTAAGGCTCAATTGCTAGCAGTTATCCAGCTGAAACCCCTTAGCTGGCTTGCTTTCTTCTGCGTGGCCCAAAATCCTACTCAGGAGCTTTTCTGAGTAGATTAAAGAACAAGTTTGTATTTCTTTGTGATGGTTGCTGTACTTTGTAACAGTAAATTACCAAAGGAGTTTAGACAGAGAGCAATCCATATATTCACAGCCTGTATCTAAGACCGCTCCCCCTTCTTCAACAATCATGGGTTCAATATCATGGATTAGCACAGAGGAATTTCTCAATGTAGCACTCTCAGGAGAATACTTGTTTCCCTGCTGTCTTTCAAGGTTATAGCTAGGGCATAGATCAGTGTTCATACCTGAGCTTCCATTGCTGTTAGAGTTCCTCTCTAAATAGCCTGGCCAGTATGTAGTCCAGTTCTTATGTCCAGCCTTCCAATCCAGATCCCTGGACACTGGATCTCTCTTCACATACCTTCTGGCATGGGTCTTAGGGTCCCTTCCACGTGCAGCCGTCTCCCTCACAGGTACCGTCTGGAGATTCCTAGCTCTGCAGCACCATTCCTCTGGCTTTCCCCAGTCCAATGGTGTATGCTGGCCTTTTGAATGTCTCCCAGTATACGTACTGCTCTGGACTCCTCTAGACCTCCCAAATGCTTTTATTTTCTTTCTTCCAAAGGGTTTCTTGCCCTCTCTGTCCGTCCGGTCTGGCTTCTGCTTCTGATGATCCTCCAGATGATGAAGCTGTCCAAGATGAATCTGAGGATCTCCCAGATGAAACTGAGGATGAGGATAATTCTCTGTAGAATAAACTCTACCTTTATTCTGCTTTGATGAGTGCTCCACCCTAGCACAGCGCAGCTGTGCTGAATCAGGCCCTGCCCTTTGAGATGAGTGCTTAGAGATTACCTCATAGCCCTCCTGATTGAACACACGTTTCCCCACTTCAGCTCCTCTAATGGCTATTGGAAACCTGGTGCATTCTGGGACTGGTAGTATTTTATGGGAAAATTCTGTTTTCTTATTTCTACCAGAACTGACAGGTTGCTTGTTCAGAGTCACTTCACCTTTTCTATAGCTCCTTCCTGAGCTATGATAAGCTTCCTTATCACAGTGTGAACATGCGCATGAGCACTTTAAGGCCCACCACGGCACTGAAGAGGCAGCAGAAAGCCACCAATTTTAAAAATTCTGGAGAAGTCACAAGTCACTCTGCCACCCACCAGGACCTGCCACCCTATGTGGCTGCCTATTCCTCCTGGTGGATGGGCCAGTCCTGGTTATTAGTCCTCAGTCCATGCTTTCACTATACCTATTCCACTATACACTCATCCATACATGCACTCCAGTCCATATGTTCACACTAAATTAATAAGAAGGTAGAGTTAAAATCTCCAATTCAAATCTTTTGAGTGCTAGGGAAAGATGGAAAGTTCAGAATAAGTAGCTTGCATTGTTAAGTACCTTTGATAGCAACAGGTTAAATGAACCAGAGGGTCTGATATTCTCTTCAAAGCTGTAAGGCATGATAGGGAGAGGAAAAGGGTGCATGTATCATTGTTGTCAGTTAATTTAATTTTGCAGCTAGATATAGGAGTCTGTACTGGGCCCTGAGATCTCTGAATTGTCTTGAAATTATTCCTCTTTTGCAACACGGTTTTGGTTAAATCTAGTGCAATCAGAACTTTAGTTTTTGGTTTTGCCATTGTAAGTGTTTCCAAGGCCTGAGGGTATCATAAAATCTTTTCTGCAATTGCTCAAAGATGTCTAGAATCATGGGATAGTCTTGACAGAACTTTGTGTTCCCTTTCAATCTCAAAGACTGGGGGCATTTGGTCCAGATAGGCAGTTGTGGGTCACTAAGGGACATGGTTACTAAAAATCACACCATAGCATGCATTTAGATCACGAAACCTGCATGAACGCCAATGCCAACCTCAGGGAGTGCAAGCATCCAACCCCCTGCCATTGGCACATTACTAATATGTGACACCACAGTAACCCGGCATGTGTGTGCACTTGTCTCTATCCATGGAGGAGGCATTAAGTGCACCTGCGCCAACAGCAACAATCACAGTTAGCATGCACCAATTATGCTCACTCTAATTGTGATGCGCTGTCAGTGCCCAATGTTCCTCTCCAACCCGGCCTGTCTCTGCCTAATCATGGTTTATTAAATTTTCTATATCACTTTACCAAAAAAAACAAAGCAGTTTACAATATAGCAAGTTATTAGAAAGCTAAAATGGAAATCCATTAAAATATACTAAAAACAGGTAAGAGATAGCGATAGGAAACAGCGGAGCACAGAGGCGCTATCCCAAGACCCCAAAATCTTGCTCAAAAAGGTAATTCCTTAGAACCACTTTAAAGCACTTGAAAGCTGGTTTGAGGCACAAATAAGATGGCAATTAATTCCAAGAGATAGGGGCAGCTCGTTTCCGACCCTTGATGGGGGAGGACTATGCAGGTGGTTGCCATGTAGTAAATGGAGTGAGCGAGCGTGTTGGGGCATGTAAAGTGACACATGATGAAAGGGGATGCTTCGTGGAGGGCCTTATGTGTAAGGGTGAGAATTTCATGGCAGATATGGTATTGAACTGGGAGCCAGTGATGTTGAATCAATAATAGTGTGATATGATCATTTTTACAGGCCTAAGAAATAATGCAGAGTGGAGGAGCAGCCTAGTGGTTAGAACACTGGCTTGGTAATCAAACAACCAGGGTTCAAGTCCCACTAGCACACCTTGGGCAAGTCACTTAACCCTCCATTGCCTCAAAAGAAAGGCCTGGCAATCTACTTCTGATGACACTGCCAAGAAAACCCAGGAGCTTCTAGGTCACCAGGAGTCAGGACTGACTCAAAGGCACACATTGCATTGCAAGTAATAATGCATGCCACTGTATTTTGGATGGTTTAGAAAATTTTAATTTCATAGGTTGGCAAACCAAAGTAAATAACATTACTGAGAAGAACAGTGGTCTGGGCCTACAAATCCAGAAAACGTCAAATAGCCCAGAATCTCCATAAGATTTCACAACTTGTCCTATATGAGCGGAAAACGAAAGCTCAGAATCTAAAGTAATCCCTACATTTTTAAAGGAGGGCTTGAGTATTACAGGAACTCATTCTAAAATGAGAGCTAATATGGGGGAAGAAGAGTTTCCACTGAGCTATATAAGTGGCAGTGGGGTTTTGATGATTCAGTTTAAGGGAATTATCTTGTAACCAAGTTGCTATTTTAGGCAGACAAACATTAATTCGAGCAAGATCCAGTCTTTGACTGGCTGTATACGTAACGAATAAGATTTCATCAGCGCTACCCACTAGCATGGGTTTTTAAGCACGGGGCACCATGCTAAATTTTAGCATGATTCACTTAACACACACTGTACCCTCTGCTAGTGGGCAGCACGGGTTACTAAACATGCCCCCAAGTGTTTTAAGTCCCGTTTGAGTGCATCTAGCTTGTTGGACTTCAACTTGGGTGCACAATTTAAGAATCCATATTGTCCAGCTGTGCCTCTATCAATTCCAGTCTGTCCTGAAATAAAGCCATTTTGGAGACCAAGGATTCAACTTCATCTTTGATTTGCTTAGTCTTTGTATGATGTTCTGCCATCATGACTTTCATTCAGTGCAGTTCCTTTAGAATAGAATCACGTCAAAATTGTTTTTCCTTGCTGTTGGCCATCTTTCTCCTCTCCACAGCTGGTACTACTCCCTCCACTGAGTCTTATTTCAATATTTACAAAAAGCAAAACAAATAAAACACTAAAACATGTAAAAAGACACAAAACCACACACACAAAACTAAACAAAACCCTTACTTGCTCATTTCCTTTCTCTCTTGTTCTCTGTCTCTCCTGCCTAACTTCACAAAACACTCACAAACACGTTCTGCAGACTACCCCTTCTATAGTGTCCGAATTTGCTGACAATTTTGGACATTAAAGATCTTTCCCCATGGATTCATCAAACCTAGAACTCTAACAAATTACTACACATGGTTCAAGTTCAATGGATTTTGTCAAATATTTCCAAATATGTCAACTGAATTTCCATCAAACTGACATTTGAAAGTTCTATCTGAACAACATTTGTGAAGGTACGTGCACATTGTCAAGTGAACTACCAGCGTGAAGTACCAGAAAACTGTTATAATAAATCATTAAGGAGTGTTGGGGCATTCCCTATTAAAGGAGCAAGGAAACTAATGGGATTTGGTGACAGCAGCAGTTAGTGCAGCCAACATGAGGACTCCTATATAGACATTAAGGACACCATCTGTATACTGGATGCTATTGTAGTCCTGATGTTCAGTCAGGGATGCATTTACATCAGCTCCATGTTAAAATAATACACGAAAACCTTAGTACAGTGCAATTCATCTTTTACTGTAGATTAAATTCAGAAATATTCCTATTTTTTAAAAAAATGAAAGTGTTATTTTGAGGCTGCCATAGTGACATATAAAATACTGCCAGAAATGAGACTGGCATATCAAAGACATCAGCTTTCTGGTCTAGGCAAAAAATGATCCAGATTATTCCAGTGAGAGAAACTGAAGTGATTTTGGAACTTAGAAAAACCTTTAGAAATCCCTCTACTCATAGCAAAGTCAATCATCTGTGGCAGGTGTTCTCTGTGGACAGCAGGATAAGTCCTCACATTTGACTGATGTCACTGATTGAGCCTGCACGAAAACTCCCTCAGCTACTTTTCCAGAAGCTTTTAGAAAGTTCTCTGTGTATGCGTGCCCATTCCCGCCTGTCACTGCCGAGCCTGAGGAGATCAGTCGCTATAAGGCTTAGCCAGCCAACTCCAAGGGATGGAGGGAAGGTAGTGAAGACTTATCCCGTTGTCCATGGAGAACACCCACCACAGGTCAGTAACTTCAATTTCTATATGGACAAACAGGATAAATCCTCACAGTTGGGATCCCTAGCTTCAAGCTGCCTCAGAACACAAAAGGGAACCGATAATATTCCAACCAGAAGACAATAAACTGTTTTTGCTGCCAACAGGGCTTTTCCTGTTTTGTTTTGTTTTAAACGAGATAATGTAAACTAAAACAGAAGGGGCTAGGAGGAAATGGAGTTGGATTGTAACCCTCACAAAGGTGGGTGAGCCTGTCTGGAGGAAGAAAGGCTTTCACCCAAGTCATGTTGAGCAAGGCTCCAATGAATTGCAATTGATGAGAAGGGTTCAATTAGGATTTGGGATAATGTATGATGAATCCTGATAGCTCTAACAACTGAATGGCAATGCATATGGATGCTTGAACTCCTTCTTGGGTGGCGCCCTTGACCACTCCCAGTCTGTGCAGATACGGTATGACAACAGCTAGACACTTGAGGCCCGATAATGAGTTGGGAGGGTGATGCGCCACTTCAACGCAAAGCCCTCTCCACAGACCTTTAACCCCAGATATTCAATGCCGGCATCATATGTGACCCTGGCATTGAATATCTGGAATTGCCACACTGCCTCTCAGCTGCAGTGGATAACCAGGCAGTAGCGATATTGCATGCTGCCTAGTAAGCTTCCACGCTTAAAGATAGGTGAGGGTTTTCCCTGACACGCCCCAATGCTAAGTGGTTAGCATCATAAAGAATAGAAACCATCATAAAGAATAAAATCACTCACCATGTAGATAGTCACAACCTAATGGGAGACAGCCAACATGGCTTTAGACAAGGAAGATCTTGTCTTACTAATCTGTTATGTTTTTTTGAAGGAGTGAATAAACAGGTGGACAAAGGTGAGTCGGTTGATATTGTGTATCTGGACTTTCAGAAAGCCTTTGACAAGGTCCCTCATCAGAGACTTTTGGCAAAACTAAAGAGTCATGGGATAGGAGGCAGTGTACTATTGTGGATCAGGAACTGGTTAAAAGATAGAAAACAGAGGGTAGGGCTAAATGGCCAATTTTCCCAATGGAGAAAGGTGAATAGTGGTGTACCCCAGGGATCTGTGCTGGGTCCGCTGCTTTTTGACATATTCATAAATGACCTGGAAAGTGGAATAACGAGTGAGGTTATCAAATTTGCAGATGACACAAAACTATTTAAAGTTGTTAAAACCCAAGAGGATTGTGAAAAGTTGCAAGAGGATCTTGATAGATTGGAAGACTGGGCATCAAAATGGCAGATGAAATTTAATGTGGACAAGTGCAAGGTTATACACCTAGGGAAGAACAACCCAAACTATGGTTACAAAATGCAAGGTTCCACATTAGGAACCACCACCCAGGAAAAAGATTTAGGCGTCATTGTGGATACCATGTTAAAACCCTCGGCCCAATGTGCAGCGGCGGCCAAGAGAGCAAATAGAATGCTAGGTATGATAAGGAGAGGAATGGAAAATAAAACAAAAGATATTATAATGCCTCTATATCGTTCCATGGTGAGACCGCACCTTGAATATTGTGTGCAATTCTGGTCGCCGTATCTTAAAAAGGATATAGCGATTTTAGAAAAGGTTCAGAGAAGAGCCACCAAAATGGTAAAGGGGATGGAAGGATACTCCTATGAAGAAAGGCTAAAAAGGTTAGGGCTCTTTAACCTGGAAAAGAGACGGCTGAGGGGAGATATGATAGAAGTCTATAAATTAATGAACGGTGTGGAACGGGTAAACGTAGATCGATTGTTTACGTTAGCAGAATATAGAAAGACTAGGGGACATGCAATGAAGTTACAGGGTAAACTATTTAAGACTAATAAAAGAAAATATTTTTTCACTCAACGTGTAATCAGACTCTGGAATTTGTTACCGGAGGATGTAGTAAAGGCT
Organism: Ichthyophis bannanicus; assembly: GCA_033557465.1. Lineage (NCBI taxonomy): Eukaryota > Metazoa > Chordata > Amphibia > Gymnophiona > Ichthyophiidae > Ichthyophis > Ichthyophis bannanicus. The sequence continues at coordinate 1,221,378,767 of CM066032.1, forward strand.
GTTAGTGTAGCTGGGTTTAAAAAAGGTTTGGACAAGTTCCTGGAGGAAAGGTCCATAAACCATTATTAAGAAGAGACCGAAGATATCAATGCTTGACCCAGTACAAGCATTGTGGAACTTGTGTCTTTTGGGGAAACTGCTAGGTACATATGACCTAGATTGGCAACTGTTGGAAACAGAATACTGGGCTTGATGGACCTTGGCCTGACCCAGTATGGCATATCTTATGTTCTTATGTTCTTAGGGCATGTAAGTGCCATTAAATATCCCAGATAATGCCATTTACATGGTTTACAGGGCTGTGTAAATTTCTTTCGAATATTGGGCCCTTGGTGAATATCTGAGAAGCAGACACAAAACCAAAGGGCAGTACACACTACTGGAAGTGATGTTTCCCTACAACTTATCTGAAATACTTCCTGTGACTGGTGAAATATTTCATGTGACTGGGATGTACCTAAATGTGGGTATAGGCATCCTGTAGGCCCAAAGAACGTAGCCAATCTCCTTTTTGAAGATGAGGGAATAGAATTCTGAGAGAAAGCATCCTGAACTTTTCTCTTACTAGAAAGGTGTTCAGGTCTCTCAAATCTAGAACGGAATGGAATCTCCCCTCCCCATTTTCTTTGGCACTATGAAATACCTCTGTCCTTCCTACTTAGGTGGCATGGGCTCAATGGCATTCGTCATGCAAAGAGCAGATATTTCCAGTAGAAGGAGCTCCTGGAGCTGGAAGACTTGAAAATTGTGTTTCAGAGGGCAATTTGGAGAGGATGCCAATAGAAGTAATTGGTACCCATGATGGATTATGGAAGGTGAATACAGGCCATCTATCTGCAAGACAGTGAGCCTCCCTCCTACTGGAAGGGCATCAACCTGGAGTACAGGTAGACTGGCTAGGTTCTTGAGAAGCCAGTCAAAACTCCACCACTGGTTTTGGCTGAGGAGCCAGCTAGTGTTTTTGAGACCTCTGCTGCCTGAGATGGGAGTGAGGGGCATTTTTCATTAGAAAAGAGTATAGCAGACCATGTACTTTCCATACTCTTTCCTTTGACTCACTAGGTAGTAGAATCACCCAACTTTCTCTGGAGATAGAAAATCCACAAACCCCTCTAGGATGCCCATGTAGAGCTGGTAGGGCACCACATTGGACATGAGCATGGCATTTTGATAAAACTTCTTCCCAAAAGAGTTGAGGGTCAGAGCCTTTCTCCCCCAGGGACACTGAAGAGTGTGACTTGGAACTCCTAGCTCTTTTGAGAGTTGATTTGACAACCATGGAATAGTGTGGTAGTTGGAGTTTTTGAATCCATAAGCCTTTTGAACTCCATACATAGAGTCAGTCTTCTTAATTATAGGAGGCACACAGAGGAGAGGGTCTGCCACATTTTCATCTGCAGCCTCTAAGGGATATGGATACTGGAGAATTTCCAGTTCTTTGGCCCTGAGTTCCCTTCCATGTTCAACATAAATTGAATGGCTTCAGCCATTACGTATGTTCAGGAGGAGACTTACGTCGCTCAAGAGATGGAGATGGTCTGACAGTAGCTCTGGAGACGACGTCTCATCCAAGAGGTTCTCAGAGCCATAGTCAGTTACCTAGGAACACTGGATTCAGACTCCAAGAGGTATTCCATGGATGTCTGAGTCTTCACTTAGACTAGCCTCTGCTCCACAGGGGGATCAGATCATCTCTGGGAGTACTGGTGCACCAATTGAGTCCAATGCCTCCTTCAAAGCACTCAATACCAGTATCAGTCAGGCATCAGTTGGTGTCAAAGCCTTTCTGGGTCTCAATGATGACCCATTTCCCACAGGCAGAGATCATCTCAAGTATTGTCTCAATAGCATGATTTTGTTGCATAGATAGGTTGTTTACTCCATCAAAAGGTAGAAAGACTAGGGGGACACACAATGAAGCTACAATGTAATCCATTTAAGAGTAATAACAGAAAATATTTTTTCACTCAACACGTAATCATACTCTGGAATTCATTAATGGAGGATTTAGTAAAAGCTGTTAATGTAACTGTGTTTAAAAAAAGGTTTGGACAAGTTCCTAGAGGAAAGGTCCATAACCCATTATTAAAGAGGGCCCAGGAAATTCACTGCTTAACTCAGGAGAAGCATTGTGGAACCTATATACCCTTTTGGGAACCTGCCAGATACCGGTACTTGTGACCTGGATTGGCCACTGTTGGAAACAGGATACTAGGCTTGATGGACCTTGATCTGACCCAGTATGGCATTTATGTTCTTATGTAAGAGACTGAGCTAGAATTTCCCATATGCACAGTGTGTGCATGAGCTTCACCTCCATTCTGTTAGTCAAACACCTCTCAAGGGCTGCCATGAGGAAAGACATGAGGCCTTCGGTAGTATCAGTTGATGGTTTTGTGATCTTAAGAGATGAATTGGCCAGCTAGTTACAGACCCTTAGAGTCTGATGCGGCTCCTACAAAACCAAGGAGGAAATTTCCTCACTTTGTGGCTGCTTCTGAGGTCAGGTATCACTCAGTTTCCCCATGCTTCTGGCATCATGCTCCAATGAACTCTGATGCCGATGCATTGAAGCCTTTGCCCAATGTTCGACATCGTATATCCTTAATACCATTCAAGTAGAGGATGAATCTTTTCTCTTCTTCAGGGTGGAATCAGTAAGGGACTGATCCTTAGCATCCCTACTAGCACTCGGATTTGAGAGAGCTTGAGCACTCCTCGATGCTGATGCCCACCCAATGTTCAGTGCAGCTTTGGGTCCATGGTGACCAATGTCAATGTAGATGGGCCAGTCTTCTGAGCACCAATTGTTTGTCATCTGTGAAGAGAATTTTACAAAAAGAGGGGTTATAGTCGGGCCTGAGACACTGTAGGCACCATTTGTGGGAATCTGGGATTGGCATGGTCCTACTGCACTTTTTAAACAGGTTTTGGTGACATATTGGCTGGAAAAATAGCTGAAGCAAAATCAAATGGTTCAATATTTGAAAATAAAAAAAAATCAACTCCCAACCGAGTACACCTCAGAACTAAATGTGGCCTATGCGGAGCTGAAGAAAATAAAAGGAAACTTAAAAATGACAGAAAACCACCCTAGGGATCACTAAGAGGGAAAAAAGAGAACAGTAGTGGCAAGCTAAAAGAAAAACTGTACAAAGAACATAGAATAAAGAGTACCAAAGTGCCACATGGAACAAAGAACCACAGCACTCAGAAAAAGAGGTCTAATGGGCTCCATGGAAAAAAGAAGACTGAGTTCCTCAGACATGGTGGTGGCAGACGGAAACAGGCACACATGCGCAGAGAACATTCTACTACTTTGACTTAATGATAAAGCAGTAAAAACATTGTTAAATAAATAGATAATATAAAGCTTCTGGAAAAGCAGCAGAAAAGGTTCACGTGCAGACTCCATTGGTGATGTCATCAAAATGTGAGGACTTATCCTGCTTGTCCACAGAGAAAAAAGAAAAAATTCTAATTCCATAAGTTGGGCTGAGAATTTCAGAGAAATAAGAAATCTCCGGGATCAATATGTAAATGAGTTTTGTATATTTGCATTGTCACAAGCATTGCAGGTCTTTAATCTACCTGCTCAGTCCATGCCTTGTGAGTGTCGTGATCATAGCTACTTCTTCAGGATAGCAAACCCTGCCCTGCCCTGGAATAAGATAGCACATAAAAGTCTTAAGTTTAGATCAACCAACAGAACAATATCACATTTTTAACTTAACTCAAAATGTGAACTATATTGAAATGTTTCAGGTGACATATAATGCCAAAATCTGAAGGTCTGTCTATCCTTGATAGTAGCTGCAAGGATACCTGAGCTAATTCTAGTAGAATGGCAAAATTACAGAGAATCTTTTGTGGTTAGAAATCACTGAGGCAAGAAGAGATAGTAACACTTCTTTGTATAGCACCATGAGTCCTAATTGCTGGGGAAGGGAGATTTTTCTTACTTGAAAGAGACTGTATGCCCTCCGTGTCTCTTCCCATATAAATAAATAGACAAGAGAAGAGGTAGCTGATGTACCATTGTTGCAGCGGTTCCCAGGGCAGCACATGCCATCTCTGTGACAACGCTTCTTTTTCCTCCTACAGGTCACACAGGAAGAAGGACCATGGTGAGGATTGTAGCAGTATCTTCCGACTTCACATTCCTTATCATTGCTGCAAGGATAGGTCTAGTGGAACAGAAAAGAAGAGAGCACAGCATAAGTCTTCTGTACAGGAAAGAGATTAAAAGCCATAAAAGCAAACAAGGCAAACAATAAAAACAAATTTTCAGTGCCTGGAAAAAAAGAGTATCAGGTTGGGATTTCTTTTTTAAGCACCAGCTTGCATTGGTCGAATCCTCAGATTCCCCTGGTTTACTGAGAGACTTTGAAAGCTAGCATTGTGTGCAGTTATTTTCACACAGATATCCTCTTGTATCTCTTCCAACCCCATCATCCTTAGCTCAGCCTAGCAACATCTTTTCATCCCACAGAACAGTGACTATGACACACATTCACAAACACTTCTCTTCCCCTCTTGCTCTGAGGGCAAAAACCTTCAGAGTAAAGCAGGCATCAAATGGGTATAAATACATTGCAACGTTATCTCAATAAATCCTTTTATTAATAGCATTCCAGTCTCAGTTTCAGATAGTTAAAGATACGTTTATTGTCTAATGAATGTTAAAAATCAAAATCTGAATCGCATTGGTGCCAAACATTGAAATGTTTAAGGGGCATTCAGCTTGAAATACGATAACTCCATCAGAATTTTACATTGAAAGAAATTGTTCTTTGCAGGTTACCAAGTAATTCTACAGCTTCTGTCATATGAGAAGAATGATATGTAGCAGATCATTTTAGAAGCTTCTACACTTGTAAATAGCATCATTTCCATGTCAATTTGTGATTTCAGAAGCTGTTATTTATATATGTGGATGCCTAGGACACAGAGATGTCAACAGGGCATGTTGTGTGCATGGTTTGGGTGGAACAAAATTTTATTCATGTATTTCCAATTTTACAATGGGAATGCACATATATTAAAACTGATCTCTCTGCCAACCTTTGTACCTCCTCTGAAGCAAGTACAAGTTTCATTAAAGTGCTGATAATTGCCAGGGCTTAAAGCAAAGGATTGAGGGAATTATTGCCCTTAAGCTCCTATTTTTATAGTTGCCTTCTAAATGAAAAAAATAATCCTTTATTGGTTTCCCATCTTAACTGGCTCCAATTATATGTATAATTTTCTGAGATGAGATCACTATGGGGTAATCTTCTAAAGTTATTTTACATATATGTGGAAATCTATGCATGTAAATTGGCTTTTATAAAATTGCAGCAGACATATAAGTACATGCAATGGCATAAACTTGCAAACGTTTACTGTCGACATTGCTGGGGGTATGGTCTGGGCAGAGCATAGGCAGAGTCACAAAGAACAAACATTGATTATAAAAAAACATTAATCAATGAGTAAACTTGCACTTCTACACCAGTTGCATACTCTTGAAGCCTTCAAGTGTACCTGTCATGTAGTGGGTGAGTGCTTCAAATATTTAAAACTCTGTTATTTCAGGCATTTACCATTGCTTTTGCCAGGACCAGTGCTACCTTTTTGGCTGCCCCGGGTGCATGATTACTGTGCTGTTGCCTCCCTCCTCCTCAGTGAATTCCAATGGAGTCCTTCCAGGGCAGCCCATCCAGTAGGTGGGCTAGGCAGATGCTTAGAGTGGCAACCCTTGGTGGGCAGCACAACCGTTTTGTGTTGCCATTATGGAGCCTGCAGCAGGCCATATGCTTCAACAAGATGACCTGATGCTCTGGATCCCCCTCTGACATAACTTCATTTCAGGGGGGGGGGGTCAAAAGTGGCAGGGTATGTCTACCAAAGCACATGGCCTGCCGCAGACACCAAAGTGAAAGCACAAAGCTTCCCCTTTTAAACTCCCACCACCTCCGTCTCCGCCGGCCCCCCAGAAGATGGATTCAGTAGTGGTGGTGGCAGCAGCAGCAGGAGATGGTGGTGTGGATCATTGCGAGGAGCAGCTCAGCACGGTTGGGGGGTAGCATGGCTGGGGCTTTTGCCTGCAGCAACAGAAACCCTCAGGCTGACCGTGAGTCCCTTAATAAGTTTATTTTTTGTCCCAAAAATAACCTCATGAGGATCTGAGCACCCTTTGCTTCTGCAGTTGGATTAAGGCTACCAGATTTCTACATGACTTACCTCCAGTGGCAACTGCCAGATAAATTATGAAGTACTATAAAACCCCGAAAAAGCTCATTCAAAACCTATAGCAAATCCATCATGGCATAGCATCACTACCAGAATTCACACAGCACCAACCCTACCCATGAAAACGTAGCACTACAGATATTACATTGGGCCCTAGAGAGTGCCAGTGCAAGGTTATCAGGTGCCCCAGGTGAACTGCCCTTTTGATGCCCCCGCTTGCTGTCCCCCCTACCTACTGACCACAGTGACATGCAGCTTTACCCCCACTCTATGTCTGGCAGATGGAAAGGCACTTAAAAAATGTATCAGTTTCTTCTGCAGCACAGGGAGCCACACGACCAAACATCCTATGACGTTCCTAGCACCTCATTACCTGGGGCTGGTGCTCCTCTGTGCTGTCAGCACCCCCCTCCCCTATGCGGCACAATACTATGAGCCGCGATGCAAAACAAAATGCAATGTATGCTCTTGAGTTAGTGCAGAGTCCTGGTTATCCAGCAGCTTTTGGATTTTCATGGCAGTAAAGCCAGCATTTATGATGTGGTTGGATCAAAGCCCTCGGGAAGTCTGACTGCTGATGTAGCTGCACATGAAATGAGAGTCAGAAGCTGTAAAGATGTCTTACACATTGGAACAAGGAATGTACGAAGCATGAACCAAGGGAAGTTGGAGGTGGTCAAGAATGAAATGGAACGTGTACAACTTGATCTGTTGGGTGTCAGCGAACTGAAATGGACTGGCATGGGGCACTTTGCATCAGATGATCGATCACATGGTCTACTATGCTGGAAATGAAAGACAAAGAAGAAATGGTGTTGCATTTATAATAAAGAATAAACTTGCAAGAACAGTAATGAAATACAATGCAGTCAGCGAACGCTTAATCTCTATTCGTCTACGAGGATTGCCTATCAACATAACTATAATTCAAGTATATGCCCCAACAACAGCTGCAGAAGAGAATGAAATTGAAGAGTTCTATGAACAAGTACAAGCTGAAATTGACAGAACATGCAAACAGGATATTCTGATAGTCATGGGTGACTGGAACGCAAAAGTTGGCAACAAAGAAGAAGGCAAAGTAGTTGGAAAATATGGACTTGGCAACAGAAATGAAGCTGGAGAAAGACTGATAGAATTCTGCAAGACCAATGATCTATTCATCTCAAACACCTTCTTCCAGCAACACAAGCGGCGACTGTACACATGGACTTTACCGAATGGATTATATAAAAATCAAATTGACTACATATGTGGAAGTCAACGATGGAAAATCTCTGTAACATCAACAAAGACAAAACCTGGAGCTGACTGTGGTACAGATCATCAACTACTAGTATGCAAACTCAAGCTAAAGTTGAAAAAGAGCAAACCACTCATGAATGCAGCAAAATATGACCTTGAGAATATACCACTGGAATTTAAAGACTGCCTGCAAAATCGATTTGCTGCTTTAGATACAAATGACAGAGCTCCGGAAGAGTTATGGAATGACATCAAGAAGGTTGTGTTGGAAGAAAGCAAGAAGTCTCTACAAAAGGTGAAAAAGCAAAAACGGCCAAAATGGATGACGGAAGAAACTCTGAAAATTGCCCAAAAACGCAGAGAAGCTAAAGCCAGAGGAGAAAGAAAGACAATCGCAGAACTCAACAGAGATTTCCAATGTGCAGCAAGACAGGACAAGGAAAAGTACTACAATGACACTTGCAAGGAAATAGAAGCAGAAACTATTAGAGGAAGAACAAGATCGGCTTTCCTAAAGCTAGCAGAGTTAAAGAAAAAGTTCCAGCCTCGAATTGGAATGTTACAAGATGCTCAAGGTTCTATGTTGAATGATGCTGAGAAGATCAAGAGAAGGTGGAAGGAATATACAGAGTTTTTATATGATAAAGATCAAGTGGACCAACAGCCGTTTCAACCTGTACCTTATGATCGGGAACCATTGGTGATGAAAGAAGAAGTTGAAGCAGCATTGAAAGCCCTATCAAAGAACAAAGCACCAGGCATTGACAGCATTCCCATAGAAGTATTGCAGCAATCTGATGCAGCTGTTACCGTACTCACAAGGCTCTGCCAAGAAATATGGAAGACAACATCATGGCCAACTGACTGGAAAAGATCTGTGTTTATACCAATACTAAAGAAAGGTGATCCAACTGACTGTGGAAATTATCGCACAATCGCTCTGATCCCACATGCCAGCAAGATTCTACTGAAGATTATTCAAAAGAGACTACAACCATACCTGGAACAAGAACTACCTGAAGTGCAAGCAGGGTTCAGGAAAGGGCGAGGAACAAGAGACATCATTGGGGATGTGAGATGGATCCTTGAAAAGACTAAAGAATACCAAAAGGATATCTATTTGTGCTTTATCGACTATAGCAAGGCTTTTGACTGTGTAAACCATGAGAAACTCTGGGCCACATTAAGAAGCATGGGTATACCAGAACACCTGATTGTTCTCTTGTGCAATCTGTACATTGATCAAGAAGCAACAGTTCGAACGGAACAAGGAGTAACAGAATGGTTTAAAATAAGCAAAGGTGTAAGACAAGGCTGCATACTTTCCCCTACCTGTTTAATTTATATGCAGAACAAATCATCAGAGAAGCAGGATTGTATGAAGACAACAGAGGTGTGAAGATTGGTGGAAGACTCATCAACAACCTTCGCTATGCTGATGATACCACATTACTGGCTGAAAGTGAAGATGATCTGAAACATTTGCTTCTCACAATCAAAGAACATAGTCTCAAATGGGCCTGCACCTTAATGTAAAGAAGACAAAGATCATGACAACTGGCATAATCAACAGGTTCATCGTTGAAGGAGAAGAAATTGAAATTGTGAACAACTTTAACCTACTTGGATCAACTATCAATAAAGAAGCAACAAGCAGTCATGAAATCAGACGACGCATTGCTCTTGGCAGAATGGCTATGAAAGACCTAGATAAGATTCTCAAGAGCAGAGATGTCTCTCTCCATACAAAGATTCGACTTGTTCAAGCCATGGTATTTTCAATAACATCATATGGATGTGAAACCTGGACAGTGAAAAAGATAGACAGGATGAAAATTGATGCCTTTGAATTATGGTGCTAGCGGCGAATACTGTGTATACCATGGACTGCCCGAAGAACAAACCAGTCGGTACTAGAGGAGATCAAACCTAAGCTTTCTTTAGAAGCTCAGATGATAAGACTTCGACTTTCATACTTTGGACACATCATGCGAAGAGAGAGATCATTAGAGAAAGACATTATGCTTGGAAAGATAGAAGGTCAATGCAAAAGAGGAAGGCCAGCAATGAGATGGATCGATACAATAACAGCAGCCACGGGTACCAGTCTGTCAACAATGAGCTGCCTGACTGAAGACCGAACACAATTTAGGATAGCTATCCAGAGGGTCACCATGAGTCGACTCCGACTCGACGGCACTTAACAACAACAACATGACCGAAAATAGATTGCCAGGCCTTCCTTCCAAGGCAATGGAGGGATAAGTGACTTGCCCAAGGCCACAGGGAGTGCTAGTGGGAATCAAACCCTGGTCACTAAGCCAACACTCTAACCATTAGGCTACTCCTCCCTGCCACACTGCAGTGTACCCCCCCAAACCCTAACCGGCCCCATTGAGGCAGCTTGGCAAACCCTAAGAAATCAGGCTCTGCATGCAATGGAACATTCGGTGCTGGATGTACTATTTTGACAGCCATAACCAAAGGTAGGCTATGACCACATCATTCTGATTGTGCCTGATTTCCTCAGATCTTGGAAGCTAAGCAGGGTTGGGCTTGGTTAGTACTGGCATGGGAGACTACCAAGAATTCCAGTTGTTGTAAGCACAATGTGTGCAAGAAAGACCTGACAATTCACTTCCAATTGTCCCTTGCCAAGGAAATGCACAGCATAGTCGCAATATGGATAACTATCCACAGAGTTGCCAGGGAGTTGACACTGATTTATTGGCACTTAAGAACAACAACAAAGCAAGACCAGACAGCAGATCCCAGAGAGTGGGAAGGAGGGAGTCTGAGATCTCCAAGATTCGGTGGCCAGAAGAGGAGTAGCAAGTGATTGTTATACCACAATTATGTCCCTTTGAAGCTGCAAATACACATTCCAAGTTGGTCACCCAGGCTCCTGTGTGCTTGATCGGAAGCAGGACGCACAGAGGCAGACCTGATTATGATTGCTTGCGGGCCAGAAATGCCCCACAGGATCGGAATTGGGTCTGGGCCTTTACGTGCATGCTGGGACCCAATTCAGATCGGCTTGCATGTACAGGCCCCTGCCCAGCTAACTCAGTCAGGCTCCTGAATGGAGCCGCAGTGCCATGGCATCCCATTGCCATGTCACCACGGCTCCATTTAGGAGCCGTGATTCCCGGTTACCAGTCACTTGCTCCTTTCCCCACAGCCCGACCTCCGATCTGGCCTCCCATGGCCAGGGTCGGGCTCCGGGGAAACCCCTGCACCCATTTGCCCCACTTCCACTGTTTGGGCTTGACATCCCCTGATGTCCACAGGGACTTATTCTACCTCCGAGGTGGAATAAGTCCCCCATCCAATCTGCCGGCCCTGGATATACAGGGCTGACTTCAGAATTGGCCTTGTATGTCCAGGGTCATGGACCCTCCACTGCCAACCCTCACCCTGCCTCTGTAACACCCCCTGCTGCCCCCATCTAAGACTCCCCATATAAATTCCTTGTTTGTATGGGGAGGCTTTCATCAGGGACGGCGAGGGGGGCAAATAGCTATTGCATATCTGAATAGACCTCATACTGTATAGACCTAAAGAAAGCAGGGGCAGACTTCTCTTTGGCCTGGTTATTTGGTACCTTCAAAATCTGGTGTCCTAAGCAGATGCCTATGCCTAAATTGAAGGCAGGGCAGCGTTGGAGAAATTGTAACAGAAATGCATTTCCTCGTGTAGTATGCAGAAAGCAAAGACATTGCAGATGCACATTTCCCAAAGTTGACATATTCCATTTACATTTAAAATAAAATATTGCTGCTACCTTGGTTGTCTAGACAGTTGTATTTTTTTACTTTTGTTGGTCATAGCTTCACTTTTCTACTTTAGTTTGTTTTCTTCTAATTCTTTTCAGGATCTGCAGTCCATTTTCTAGTTTTCCTCTCTCCTCCTGTCTTCGTCCATTCCTCCCATTGATCTTTCCCTTTCATCCTTCTCCCCTTTTTCCTTTTCTGCTTATCCATTCAAATTGTACCCACATTCTTACCCTCTGGTCCTCAATCTCCCTCTTTTTACCTTTCACCCATCAACTTTCCATTTCCTCCTCAGCCCATCGTCCCACTCTTACCCTCTCTCCAGTTCTCTCAATGATCATTTCCCATTCTCACTCCTTCACCAGCCTTTAATTCCCTTCTGTTTATCATCCACTTCTCCTCCTCCAACTTGCGCTCTCTGAATTCACTCCTTTCCCAGCCCTCATTTACTTTTCTGTGTGTCTCATCCCCTTAACTGACCCAGCTCCTTCCTTGTTCGTTATAGTCTCTAGTCCCTTTCTTCTGTCTCTTATCACAGCCAATCTCTGACTACCTCCTGTTTAAATTCCCACCTCCTATCAACTTTTCTCATTGCCAAGTGCCCCCTCCCCCATGGCCCACATGGTTCTACTATGCCCAGCATCTGTCCTTCTTTTATCTCCCCCACCCCCACACTCCAGCATCTTCCCCAACAGTTAAAACATCTCCCATCTCTTTCTCTCTCCCCCTCCCCCTTAACAGTCAGGCATCTCCCTTATACCCTCTCCCCCTCCCCCTCAATGGTCAAGCATCTTCCCTCTCCCCTTCCCTTTAACAGTGCAGCATCTTCCTCTCCCCACCTTCTCAATAATGCAGCATCTCCCTTCTCCGTATCTTTCCTGAACAGTGAAATATCTCCCACCTCCCCACCCCATCTAAAATAGTCAAGCTGCTCTTCTCTCATTTGCAGTGGTAGGAACATTGACGCAAAGCACCAGTATTTTTTTCTTACTAAGCTTAAGATGCACTCCTTTCCCACGTTGTGTCATTAATATTTTAGTTATGCTGTGCGGAGGTGCATCAGAAGTGAAATTGTAAGAAGTGTCCCAGGGCACTGCTACTGTGATCCTGGAAAGGAACACAGCTGAAAGCTTATTAAGGAAAACCTACAGGGGCTTTGCAGCAATGCTCCTACTGCCAGGCTTTTTTCACTGCTGCCACCCCTTGGAGCAGATCCTCTGTGCAAGGGTAGGGCTTGCACAGTGCATTGCAATGCCTGGCCATTGGAAGGGCCTGAAGCAAATATGGAGGAACCTGTGCCCCTCCAGGCCTCTCTGTGGCTATGCCCCTGCTCTACATGTGAGCATTTATATCTGCTTTAAAGTGGGCTTCAATCTAGGCAGGATAGCTGCAAGACTTGTGCTAGTATTTTATAAGGACATGGGAAGAAATGTGAAGGTTGGTACCAGCTCAGTTCTGGCAGTATTTTACAAAAGGCTCTGCCAAAGAAGGTGTTTTATTTTACTTATTTATTTATTTATTTAATGTTTCTTTAATACTGCATTTTGAATTATCAAGGTGGTATACATAGAACATAAATCTTAGATATATATTGAACTATGATACAATAAACTAAAGTTACAAGTTTAGGCACACTTGAATACCGGTAGACAGGATGCGGAAACAGGGTTTGAACTATATACGAAGAAATTTCATTATGCTCAATGAGTGGGTGTGATTGGTATGGTTATGGGTTACTTTAGAGATGGGTCCATGAGGGTCTGAAGTGGGTAGAGGGGTGTTGAATATTAGGTGTCAGACCCGATGTATTCTTGGAATAAATAGGTCTTTAGCTTTTTATGGAAGTCTCCACAATCTTTGGTGTCTTTTAAGGAACTTGGGCGGGAGCTCAAAAGTGTGGGAAAATATGTGGAGAAGGATCCCTGGCAAGTTTCTTGTGTGCTTATTGTCTTGTGTGCTGGGAGGCATAGCAAGTTCTGGTTATGTTGTCTCCTTGATATTGAGTTTGGGGGCCTTTGAAGTAGGCTGTGAAGGCAGTCTGGAGCTTGGTTGTGGATGGACTTGTAAATGATCATAATTGCTTTGTATTTGATTCGTATCTATATAGGGAGCCAGTTATGTGTAAGGAGGTGCAGGAGTGCATGTGGATTTTCTGGCACATACAGTGGAGGGAGTCATTTTACAAATCTACACGTGAGCACCACCAACTTGGCAGCTGCCATGTGGGAGCGCAGGCATTTCCATGTGGAAGTGGTGATTTCACAACTTCTGTGTGTTAGGTACTGGCATGTATATGTAGCGCCCCCTTGGGTGTGCTTCTGGGTGGAGTCCCCTTGAGGGTGGGCTCAGTCAGTCCTTGTCAGTTTGGCGCCTGGTACCTCCACCTGTGGAAGAAAGGTGTTAGCGGGTAGGATTTCCCTCCTTTCACTCCAGGAAACCTCTCCAAAAAACACTGCTGTGAACAAGACTGGTTTAAATAGTATTTACAATTTATTTACAAAATATATACATCAAGTAATGTGATAAAATAATATAGTATGTACAACCCATATTATGATAAGTGCTTCAAGCAGTTAAGGTGAATAGCAATATCAAAATAAGAGATAAGGCAGTTTAAACAACCAACTATAACCTTATATGCAATGACTTAAGTAAACCTTTAAAGATTATGGATTTACAAAATACCAAGATATTGCACTGTGCCCCATATATTAGCATAGTGTTGACTTACTGTGCCCATTTCATACCTGAGTGAATTGCCCCGCAAAATACAATCACGCCTACAAATCAAATCCACTCTAAGACAACATTGCAATCATGGAAACTAAATTCACTATAGTGCATGCCCTATGCAATCTAGTACTACTCACAACATTAGCCAATGCACTCCTGGCCCCTCTAAACCCCTCCTCTTACCAGCCCATCCCCATCATCCACCACCACCCTAACAATAACCAAATTTACATCACGCTAAACCATAGAAACACCAGAGATAATTATCAGCATAAGTACAAACTCGCACCAAAGACTAATATGTATAAACCCCAGCGATGGTATCATACCTCCCACCCAGACAGAGTACATTAATCCCCTAAAATGCATTCTAATGAGCATGCGTTCTGTAAGTAATAAAATACCTTTAATTCATCATCTCCTAATAGACAAATCCCCAGACAACATCTGTATCATGGAGACATGGCTCACTGAACACGACACCATCCTCTTAAACCAACTGAATACAAATGGATACAACTTATTTAACTGCCCCAGAAATACCAAGCGTGGTGGCGGAGTCTTGATATTAATCAAAACTTTTATAAATGCCTCTATCAGTGTCTGTGACAACTGTGATGGCATAGATCTTCTGAAAATAGAGAATAAAGGACTTGCAATATGTCTCCTCTAAAGACCCCCACCACCAATCACACTAACCTCACAACAATCCTAGAATCAGCCTGCACATCCCTCATGCAGAAGCCCCACATCATCTTTGGGGATTTTAACCTAGCCTCCCTCCCACCGCAACAGTCTTTAGAGTTCTCGGAATTCATGGAAGACCTAGGTTTCCAACAAATAATGAATGATCCCACCCATTCCAAGGGCAATATTCTCGACCTGATATTCCTCCAAAAATGTATCACTGAACACTCCAATGTGACCCAACCCCCCCCCCCCCAGTGCAACCCAGGTACCTTGGTCTGACCTCTACATACTAAGGTTTGACCTCCCAATCCCACTTACTAAGTAAAAACCCTTCAACACAGTGCAACATAACCCTCTTTTCAGGCGCATCGACAAAGAAGTGTTCGTGAATAATGCACTTCCACAGCTCACCTCTCCTCCCCAGAACATGGATGAGTCAGTAAAGAAGTGGCATACAATAATTCATAAAGCAGCTTTATCCACAAACACACACAAGAAAATCACCTGCAGACCCTCTGAAAAATGGTACACTCTCGATTTACACACCCTCAAAAAAGAACTCCGCAAACTTGAGAAAAGATGAAGGAACAAAAAATCTCCAGACCTCAAAGCCCTTTACATAGCAGCTCTAAACTCCTATAAAGAGGCCATACAAACTGCAAAAAGAAACCACTTCTCTAACACCCTAAATAAAGCTATCAACCGCCTTAGAGAACTTTTAGAAATCGTTAAATCCCTAACTAAACACCACCAAAACGAGGCACTCAAGTCTACCATCAACCCTCAAACCCTTGCCAATCACTTTGCATCTAAACTAAAAAGCAAAAAGACTACAACCACTGCTGTATCACAAGTGAGTCTATACCCCCCTCCCAATAAATGGAACTCGCTCCACACTATTTATTTATTTATTTATTTAACCTTTTTTTTTTTTATGTACTGTTTTTCTCCAATTCAAAACAGTTTACAATTAACAAAAGTAACAGTGTGATTGCAGCTGTTTTACATGGAACAAAAACAATTTTAACAATGGTTGAACATTTAAACAGAACTATTTACATTGATTAGGGGGTTAGAAAAGGGGTATATGGTAGGGGGGATGGAGGGGGAGAAGGGGAGATTTTGCTAGTTTAATGAGGGTTAATTAGGAGTAAGGAGAGGTTCTGGGGTTTAAGGGGGCATTGGGTAGTTTTCAGAAAAGAGGAAGGTTTTTAGCATCTTACGGAATTCTGAATGGTCATTACAGCCTCTTAGCCAGGGGGGGGGGGAGGGCATTCCATATACAGGGGGCATAGAGAGAGAAGGCACTATTGCATGTGGATTGGGTGTATTTTTTGTCTTTTGTGCTGGGATGCTTAGAATGTTTACTGTGTTGGATCTACGTGGTCTGGAAGAGTTTAGTTTTGAAAGGAGTGAGAGTAAGCATGAAGCAGAGTCATTGTTTAGAACTATGTGAATTAAGGTGATGATTTTTACTGCACTATCAAGGAGAAGCAGTTACTTGATACCATTACTAAAATAAACACAACCACTTCTCATATGGATCCATGCTCCGTAGCTTGGATAAAGGCAACTAAATCTGAACTAGCCCCCTTCTTACTCGGCATAGTGAACCAATCCCTCCTCCTGGGGACAATGCCAAATGATCTCAAACTCTCCACCATCCGTTCTATACTCAAAAACAGATCCCTCGATAAAGATGATCCCGCCTCCTATAGACCAATTGCAAGCATCCCCTTCCTAGCAAAAATCAGTGAAAAAATAGTTCAGACTCAGTTGCAGGACTATATTGACTCAAACTACCCCCTTGACGAACATCAGTATGGTTTCCGTCCATACCACGGAGTGGAAACCTTACTAATGGTCCTGTTTGACTCCCTCATCTGTGGCATGGATAATACTAAACAAGCTTTCATACTTGTCTTCATAGATATTGCCTCAGCCTTTGACAACATGGATCATAATATACTCCTTGCTAGACTATCCCAATTAGGAATTGCAGGTACCGCTCTTTAGTGGTTTAAGTCATACATCATCAATAGATACCAATATGTAAGAATTGACCAAGAATTCTCGCCGACCTTCCCACAAGAACAGGGAATTCCTCAGGGCTCAGCTTTATCAGCTCTCCTGTTTAACCTCTACCTTCAGCCAATCTGCTCAATCTTCAAATGCATAAAATAGGTTACCTCTTATATGCCGATGATATTATGTTATTTACCCCAATAAACATAAAAACCCCTGACTATCACAACATTATTGATGTTAATTGTTTCTATCAGTTACATAAGCTGGGCATCAACTTGCCAATTGTTTCTACTGTTCTATGTATATTAGTTAAATTGTTCTAAAAATGTTCATTGTAAAAAAAAAATAATAGTTCCATTATTATTTTCATTACGTTACCTGTAACCCGCATCTGATCTCTGGAAGAAGAGGTATAAAAGAATGTACAAATAAATAAATAAAATAAATTATTGACTTCATCCTTGAAGCTGAGTCCTGGCTTTGTGAGAACAACCTCCAAATCAGTTTTAAAACCCCCCTGAAATTATATTCACAAGAAACCAAAACTTCACAACCCCCCCCCCCCCCCCCACCACCACCACCACTGAAATCAAGATACAAAATGCCACCATTCAAGTAAAACAGGAGGTAAAATACCTGGGAATCATCTTAGATAAATCCCTTAGTATGTCATCCCAAGTAAGACAAACAGCCAGGACTATATTCTTCAAACTAAGATCCATCCAGAACCTAAGACCTCTCTTAGAACGCAGCGATTTCCGAACTGTAGTCCAAGCGCTTATAACTCTGTATTGGGACTACTGCAACAGTTTACTCCAGGGTCTGCCCAAAAAGACAATAAACACCTTACAATTAGCCCAAAATGTGACTGCCCGAATATTAGCTAAAGCACGCCTGACAGATCATATCACACCGATTCTTAAGGATCTACATTGGCTTCCAATAATGAGTAGAATAAAATATAAAGTAATAATTACCACTTTTAAGCTACTCCATAACATCTCACCCTCCTTCCTCTCATCTAAGAATCACACACAAGCAGAGATTAGGAGCAGAAGAAACAGCAATCTAAACACGCTTGCAACACCATCACCAATCTGTAGAACAAAACAAGTAACCAGCAACATGGCCTTCACTTACATTGTATCCAAACTATGGAACCTATGAAAATAGATAGTCCAAACAAAGAAGCGAGTATCAAACCAAAGACTTTATTAAACCTGAACAATGCAGGCAAACACCAAAGAGAACAAAAGCCCAACATGGACGTATTTCAGCATGGCCTTCTTCAGGGGCCATAATCTGCTAAGAAACAAGTAAAACATACATAAATATAAAATAAATAGATACTGACTTAAAAATTACCAAACATATAAAAATGATACCATCAATATCAGAGCCAAAGGGTAAAAACTGAATACAATCCATACATACTCTCAGGCCCTCTCCTGGAATACCATCCTTACTGCTGCTCTTGATAACCTGGCCCCCTCTCATCCGCTCCCTGCTGTCCCTCCCCTTAATCGTCACCCCTGGTACCACCAGGGTCTTCATTTACTTCGGTCTCATTTCCGCCGAGCTGAGAGGGCTTGGCGTTCATTCCCCTCCCCTGCTGCACTGGGTGTTTTTCACCAGCGGCATCATGAATATCATTTGACTATTAATGAAGCGAAGCGGGAATATTATTCAAATCTTATCTCCTCTGCTTCCCATTCTTATCGCCAACTGTTCTCGGTCTTCGGTACTCTCTCTTCTCTTCCTTTGTTTGTATCGTCTGCCTTATTCAGGGCTCCAGATCCTTCTGATCTGGCAGATTATTTTTCCAGCAAGATGCTCTCACTCCTTACCTCGTTTCCTCTGATACTGATGGTATTATTTTTATATGTTCGGTAATTTTTAAGTCAGTTATCTATTTATTTTATGTTTATGTATATTTTATTTGTTTTTTAGTAGATTATAGCCCCTGAAGAAGGCCACAGTGAAACACGGCCGTGTTGGGCTTTTGTTTTCTTTGGTGTTTGCCTGCATTGTTCAGGTTTAATAAAGTCTTTGGTTTGATACTCACTTCTTTGTTTGGTCTGCTGTGGGACTTGCGAGTACTTGTGCCCCTTGTTTGTGGACTGACTATCTAGATAGTGCCAGGACGGTCTGTGGGCAGAGTGAGGGCAGTGCAAGCATTTATCCGATTAGCAGCCATTTTCAGTTTTCTAAAGAGATAAGTAATTGAGATAAGTAAATTAAACATAAGAAAGACACTTACTCTACTCTGCCTTACCCTACAGACAAAGATTTACACAGACAAATGGCTATATCTCTATTGTAAATAATACCGGTAACTCAATTATGTTGTGATGACCTGTACATAGTTTGAATAGTGTTATTCTAGTTAATGTTCAAAACATGTTCAATGTAACTAAACGTGTACATAGTTAACACAAGTTCCATGTAAAATATACAGAAGTATATTGATTTTTGTTCGATGTGAACCGCCCCTGATCTCTGGAAGGGGCGGTATATAAGAAACTGTTAAATAAATAAAATAAAAATAATTGCATAAGGTTAGGCCAAAAAAGGCGGTTGGGTTAACCAGATAGTGGCTGAATATAGGTGCAATTTCTTGCTACTTTTCCCCTAATATTTATAAAGCGACATAGGTGCCTATGAGCCTGATTCTGGGGTGCGGGTACGATTCCCCCTCCAGCTCTCCCTGTACATCCTGAGCATCAGGACTGAGAGAGCTGGTAGGGGGTGGGAGGGGGCAGGATGTACAGGGCCGATTCAGGTCATGGCCCTGTATGTCCTGCTGGGCCCATGGGGACGTGCTGCTTATTCCACCTCAAAGGTGGAATAAGCCACAAAAAAACGGTGAGCAGGCCTGGGCTGGGTGCGGGGGGGGGGGGGGAGGCCTGCTTCCTGATCCAGGACACAGCAGGTCAGCTGTGGGTCGGGCGGCGGGGAAAAGGGGTGGCTGAAGCCATGGGAGTCGGAGGCGCCTGCAGGGAGGACGTCCCCACAGGCATCAGGGCACACCGAGCTGTCCTTGGACCCGATTTTGGTTACCGTGGGAATGTTTTGTTCCCACGGTCCAGAATCAGATCCAAACAGGCCAGTCTTGGATCGGGCTCCACGTGTCTTTATAAAGTAGGCTTGAGGCACCTACTTAGCTTTCACAGATAGGGGTTTGTTATAAAATGGTCCTCGCTATGCAGATTGTATTAGGATGACATCTTTCTTGGACTCTTTTTTAGGCTCTGGCTGCAGCACCATCAGCAAAGGGAGGAAAGAAAGAAAATACAGAAAGGAATAAAAAGGGAAGAAACAAGAGAGAGAAAATGAGGCAAGATCCCAGGAACAGCACCAGAGATAGGAGAGGACTCAAGCTCTGCTACTGTAGAGGAGACCATGCAGGCAGCATTGATCCAGGCTCTCTAGGTTTTGCATTACTATGCTGTGCCTTCTACCTGTTCAGGTCTCAGAATGGTTTTAGGTTCCCCTCCATAGCACTGAGCTAGATGGAGCAAGGCCTCCCTCCTCTGGTCTGTCATCGATGAACTAGTATCATAAATACCATCTATCGGATTAATTTTTAATAGTCCCTGCACCTTTAGGATATCACTAAAGCTTTGCATTTAAACTAATATTGGGTCCAGTCATAATATAAGCATAAACATATACAAATGACCCCAGACCTTCCAAGGGCAGCAGGAAATAATGCAACAAAAATATGCACAGATGTACAAAGTCATGTCGCTCTTGCCCCAGGGTTATGATGATAAAAATGGAATTAAAAGGTAAACATTTTGAATCAGTACTGAACGTGGGATTAGCTGAAATCCACAGACTTGCATATGATGCAGACAGCTGTGGGCCAATATTTAAAAGTCATGGCACTAACTGTGGTGCTTAAATATTGGCAGGGTATTCAACTGCAGTATACGGATAGGAGCTGCTGCTGAATATCTGGGGTGAGCGGCGCTGTCCAGGTGCTCACACAATTTTGAGCCAGATAGCAACTCAGTCCTGCTTTTAATGCAGCCTAAGGTGACCAGATAAGTATTAGCTGAAAATTGTGCAATGTGGGTAAGTATCGACAAGCATAGCACTAAATGAGAGGTTAGATATGATTGGAATATCAGAGACATGGTGGAAGGAGGACAACCAGTGGGACACTGTGATTCCTGGGTACAAACTATATTGTAATGATAGAGCTGATCAAATTGGTGGAGGGGTTGCGCTCTATGTTAGAGAGGGCATTGACTCAGAAAGGATTAAAGTTTTGCAGGAAACAAAATTTGCTGTAGAATCTCTATGGATTGAAATTCCATGTAAAAAGGGGAAGGCGATGGCAATGGGGGTGTATTATCGACCGCCTGGCCAGAATGAACAAATGGATGATGACATGCTCAAAGAAATCAAAGAAGCTAACAAAGGTTACAGCACAGTAATAATAATGGGTGATTTCAATTACCCCGGTATTGACTGGGTCAGTGTCACGGCAGGACATGCTAGGGAGATAAAGTTCCTAGAGCAGCTGGTTCATGAACTGACCAGAGGGGAAGCCATATTAGACCTAGTACTTAGTGGAACACCAGATCTAGTGCAAGAGATAAGGGTGTTGGGGCCACTTGGCAATAGTGATCATAGCATGATCACCTTTGATTTAATTAGTGGAGGAGGGATAGTAAGGAAATCCACAGTACTACCTTTTAACTTTCGAAAGGGAGACTATGATAAAATGAGGAAAATAGTTAAGAAAAAACTAAAAGGAGCAGTTGCAAAGGTTAAAGACTTACTTCAAGCTTGGGTGTTGTTGAAAAATACTATCTTGAAAGCCCAGACCAGCTGTATTCCACGCATTAAGAAAAGTAGAAGGAAGTCCAAAAAACTGCCAGCATGGTTTAAAGGTGAGGTCAAAGAGGCTGTTGTTGCTAAAAAAGCATCTTTCAGGAAATGGAAAAAAGAGCCAAATGAAGAAACCTGGAAACAGCAAAAGCACTGGCAAGTCAAATGCAAGGCATTGATAAGGCAGGCAAAGGGAGAATTTGAGAAGAAGCTTGCTGCAGAAGCAAAAATGTGAAATAAAGACTTTTTCAAGTACATTTGTAGCAAAAAACCTGTGAGAGAGTCAGTTGGTCCATTAGATGATAGAGGGGTTAAAGGGACACTAAGAGTCAATAAGGTGATAGCGGAGAAACTGAATGAATTCTTTGCTTCGGTCTTTACTGAGGAAGATGTAGGGATGTTACCCATGACTGAAGTGGTATTTAAAGGTGCAGAAGAATTGAAGGAAATATCGATAAATCGGGAATATGTATTACAACTATTAAATAAACTGAAGAGTAGCAAATCACCTGGGCTGGATGGTATACATCCAAGGGTGTTGAAAGAACTGAAATATGAGATTGCAGACCTGCTATTAGTAATCTGTGACCTATCATTAAATCATCTCTAATACCTGAAGATTGGAGAATCGCCAATGTAACACCAATTTTTAAAAAGGGTTCCAGGGGTGATCCGGTAAACTATAGACCGGTGAGCCTGACGTCAGTACCGGGAAAAATGGTAGAAACCATCATAAAGAATAAAATTACTCAGCATGTAGATAGTCATGGCCCAATGGGAGACAGTCAGCATGGTTTTAGACAGGGAAGATCTTGTCTTACTAATCTGTTATGTTTTTTTGAAGGTGTGAATAAACAGGTGGACAAAGGTGAGTCAGTCGATATAGTATATCTTGACTTTCAGAAAGCCTTTGACAAGGTCCCTCATCAGAGACTTTTGGCAAAACTAAAGAGTCATGGGATAGGAGGCAGTATACTATTGTGGATCAGGAACTGGTTAAAAGATAGAAAGCAGAGGGTTGGGCTAAATGGCCAATTTTCCCAATGGAGAAAGGTGAATAGTGGTGTACCCCAGGGATCTGTGCTGGGTCCGCTGCTTTTTGACATATTCATAAATGACCTGGAAAGTGGAATAACGAGTGAGGTTATCAAATTTGCAGATGACACAAAACTATTTAGAGTTGTTTAAGAGGATTGTGGAACATTGCAAGAGGATCTTGTTAAATTGGAAGACTGGGCATTAAAATGGCAGGTGAAATTTAATGTGGACAAGTGCAAAGTTGTGCATCTAGGGAAGAACAACCCAAACTATGGTTACACGATGCAAGGTTCCACATTAGGAACCACCACGAAGGAAAAAGATTTAGGCGTCATTGTGGATAACATGTTAAAACCCTCAGCCCAGTGTGCAGCGGCGGCCAAGAGAGCAAATAGAATGCTAGGTATCATAAGGAAAGGCTGAGGGGAGATATGATAGAAGTCTATAAATTAATGAACGGAGTGGAACGGGTAAACGTAGATCGATTGTTTACATTATCAGAATATAGAAAGACTAGGGGACATACAATGAAGCTACAGGGTAAACTATTTAAGACTAATAAAAGAAAATATTTTTTCACTCAACGTGTAATCAAACTCTGGAATTTGTTACCGGAGGATGTAGTAAAGGCCTTTAGTGTAGCTGGGTTTAAAAAAGGTTTGAACAAGTTCCTGGAGGAAAGGTCCATAAACCATTATTAAGAAGGGACCCAGGATATCAATGCTTGACCCAATACAAGCATTGTGGAATCTGTGTCTTTTGGGGAAACTGCTAGATATGTATGACCTAGATTGGTCACTGTTGGAAACAGGATACTGGGCTTGATGGACCTTGGTCTGACCCAGTATGGCATATCTTATGTTCTTATGTTCCAACCCAAACTTACGCCATTGCATCTCCAACCTATGTAGTCCTCTTTTCTCCACAATATCCTCACTGAATACTACCTCTATTTTTGGCTTTCACTTCACTAATGACCAGCAATTTCCATGAGGCCATTTTCTCCAACGCACCCTGCATTGTCGCCATCTAATTCTGCATTTGATCCCCAATCTACCCCATCCCATTAACTCTCCTTCTAACCACTGCTGTCTCTCACAACAATCCATCCTCTATTTTACCTCTATACCATTTCTCTACCACAGACCTCCCCTCCTCCCCACCCCTCTCCATTCAAACCTAAAGGTCACCAAAAAATGATCAGACCAAGGAACGTCCACACAAACTTCCACTTCTACCCCCCAAAAACCCTACCCTCTCCTCAAATCCAAAAATCAGGTCCAGCCTAATTCCCCTGCACATGAATGGACCCCACCACTAATTTTTTATCTCCCATATCTTGCATTATTGAGGTGGGAGGCTTGACTTCCACCTCAATATTGAAATCCCCCAATAACAACAATTCCTCATAATCCAGCCTAGATTCTGCAATCTTGTCCCCCACCTGCCCCTCCTGCAAAAGCCCAGGGACACAATACAACAGCAAAAAAAACCCATAACCTGTTGCCCCTCTAATTCAATCAAAACGCCTTCACAGCCCTTAGGGACCTCCCACCTCCTCTGCAAAAGCTGATATGGATAATTTAAAATTTAGATGTGCCTTCCATTGTAAAATGGGAAGTCCACATGTACTTGGTGGGCACATCCAAACCTTGCTCAAGCCATATCCCTGTCATGTCCCCTTAAAATCTCTGTATCCTGGGAGTTCATGCTCAAGCAGTTGCTTTCAAAATTGCTATTTGCACGTGTATGCAACCCAGATGCATAAATGCTGCTATTTACATTTCTAGATACGTACTTCTAAAATGACCCCCTTGTGTTCTTATAAAATAAGCTCAAAATAGGCACCTGCTTGATCTCCAGACCTAGACAATCAGACATAAAATTACCCATATTATAAATAACCCTCGTAGTGTATTGAATAAGAAAGAATATGTGAGTTTCCCATTTCCCCCATGGATATTATAAATAAAAGTGTGCTCCGACGTCTCCTACCAATTTGTTCATGCTGTTGGGAAGAAAAACAGGAAGGGAAATAAGAAGCTGTCATTGCTTTTGCTATTGCTGATATCATAGTCTGCTGACCAAGTCTCTGCCCAGTTCGTTTACCATTATATAAAGCACTTTCAGCAGCACATTTTGTTAACAATATTGTTCACATACTAATACACTAGCATCATTGCGCATTCTATTCTTGTCCACTACAGTACAAAGGATAATGAAACAAGTCTTAAAATTGTTCCATAGATTGAGAACAATTCATGTCTGGTCTTAATCATAATGTTCCAAGTGCTGATGGAGAGGACAGTTATAGCAGCAGGGGAGACAATGTCTCTGAACAGCAAGGCATAAGGTGGATGGACTAGGCCAGTATTGTCTTGGTGCTGAGTCTGAGGATTTAGCGCTAATGTCTGATGAGTTTTAGGACTAATACTCAGAAATGAATTGAAAGTGAAAGAAACAACTTTTACTGCTCTAATCCTAGTACTTCTGAAGGAAAGGAGG
Organism: Ichthyophis bannanicus; assembly: GCA_033557465.1. Lineage (NCBI taxonomy): Eukaryota > Metazoa > Chordata > Amphibia > Gymnophiona > Ichthyophiidae > Ichthyophis > Ichthyophis bannanicus. The sequence goes on from CM066032.1 coordinate 1,221,403,855, forward strand.
GCAACGGCGTGTTTTTCATGTCTTCTTTGCGAGAGTTCTACCACAGCATCAGAATACTGCCCAAGGTGCTCTAGAATTATAGAATTTTAAGTTACTCAACCTGCCCATTGTTTGCATGCTCCTACTATCCCTCCTTTATGCACAGCTATGTAATAATTCATATATTCACTGATAAACATTCAATAGGTTTTTTTAGTGTCAATTAATAACATTGGGCATTCTGCAACTTGTCTCTCGGATATCACAATTACTTTCATCCCGCTTTAGGCCCTCCTCCTCTTCCCTCTCCCCTTCATTCTCTTTTCCTGAACCACACCCCTCCATGACATAACCAGATCTGTTGATAAACCACAAACAATTTATTGGTGGAAATAACAGGTCACAGCTTTAACAGTATATCACAACATTTATGTATATTAACATTAATACTAATAATTCTAATAGCAATAGCAGTATTAATCTTAATGGTAACCATATTGATCTTTTTCATATAATAGTAAAGCACTGCAGGACCCTATTTCACCACATTAGGGAGTACACATTGCTTTCTACCGACTTTTAAATACTTTTGACCAGACTGACTACCCGCCTCAGCCTGCTCTGTGGCCAAAACTGATATTGTAAAAAGCTTAAGCTACTCTGTGCACTGAACTTAATCCATTTGACCTCAGGTCAACAGACTCTTGCATTGCATGCAGTGCTTCAAGCGCAGTAGGGACAGATTTGGAAGCAACAAGGATGTCTTTATGGATATGAAGCATTGGGTGAGCGGCGCTTAAGACACGTTATACAACTCTCTGTCAAAGAGCACATGGAAGGTATACAGTACAGGAAAGGTTAGAGTACATCAAAGTTATTCATGGAAACTAGTCACATGGGATTGAATAATAAGATATCCAGTAACATAGTAACATAGTAAATGACAACAGATAAAGACCAGTATGGTCCATCTAGTCTGCCCAGAAAGATGGCAAGAGTAGGTACTGTCACCACCAGGTGGGCAGGCTGCCGCCTAGGGGTAGCAGGTCTGTGTCTCATGGCAATTAAGTAGTTGTGCACACGAGTGGTTGAAGGTAAAAGGATTTATTTCCCCTCCCGGGGTCGGATTATTCAGATAACATAACACAATACTCAAAATAAATAAGCCATACTTTCTGGCAAAACATAAAGGAAAGTAGAACAGCTTCTTCTTGCTTCTTAAAGTAAATGGTCAAAGTTAAACATTCAAACTCAGCACATAGTTTCACTATGTGCAAACCAGCACTCTTCAGTTGTAGTGTTTTCCTTATACACTATACACAGCCTTGACTAACACAGAGACGTCACTTTATCAGATAAAATCAATGTGCAGTCCATTGGGTCACCATTAAATGAACATTCACTGAGTGTATCAATGACCATAGGCTCCTGCATGCATTCAGAATTATCTGAGTTCTCTTTATTAAAATACCTTTGCAAGTTCCCCGGTAACGTGCCGTTACAGTGTCTCTCTGCACCACTCCCTCTATGGCTGGAATAACAGCTACCGTATTCCTCGGTGTCTGGGAGAGAGGGAAGCCACCATTCAGGGTTTTTATAGTCCCACTTCTTGTAGGAGGTTCTACCCCTAGAAAGCTTACTGGCTCTATCTTCAGGCTTTGATAGATAAGATTCTTCTCCCTTCTTAACACCAGGTTTCAGCATGCGGGGTTTTCTTTGAGGCTTAGGAACTTCTAGGATATCATCCTCAGACATGCACACATCTTCAGGGAAATACCTTTCTCTCTCTGGAGGTGTTAACTGCTCTCTCTTCAGCTCTGTGCTTAAATCCCTCAGCTGGGTGTTAAAGCCCTGCCCCCACCTAGGATTTCCTACACGAGGCTTCTCAGCATTAACCCTGTAGGTATTTCTTTTATCCGCTAACTTTAGCTTCCCACCAGAATCATTCTTCAGGCTACAGCTCTCTGAAACATACAGTTTGTCTTTAGGCTTCTAATCACTCTGGTTGGAACGTTGCCTCTGAGCTCCAAAGGGTTTGCAATCAGCAGAACATTCACACCTGTTCTCTGCCCTCACTAGCTGTTTCCTCCTGTAGGACTCTGGGTAGTTTCTGTAGTGAACTCTTCCTGGTTCTGCCTCTGACTCACGTCCTGGGTCAGAATCTGAAACTCCTCCTTCCTCCTCTAGGTCAGCTGGTTCAGGTAAGACAGCCTGTTCTCCTCGTTTAGCCGGTTCTGTCAGTTCTAACTCTGTATTTCCTGCATAGCTCTTATAGTGGCTATAAGCTCTTCCCCTTTCCAGGTGCAAGCTATTAGGAACTGGGGAATGTTTCTCAGCTGGGCGTGTTTTCAAACCTCGTGGCTGAGTTTGTTTTTGTCGTCCCTGACAACAGCTGCTCACATGGCCTGCCTGCCTGTCAGCTTCAGGACTAGAATTCAGTGAATCCTGTGTTTTTAAGGTAGAGAATGGAACTTCCTCATCACATATCCCCCCCCCCCTTAAAACCTTACGGGCTGCTGACGCTCTCATCGGACAGCACGTAAGCCTAGGCTGACTATCCCAACGCTTCTCTATTTTGACCAGCTGTACTGACGCTGAGCGGTCTTGCCATGGTTTTAGTAAGTTTAGGTGGTAGACTTGTTGACGCCCCCTTTCATGCTCGACTCTATACGAGACTGGGCCCACTTTGGCTACCACTGTACAGGGTCCCTTCCACCTAGACTCAAATTTTGGACCCGCGGCTGGCACTAGGACCAACACCTTGTCCCCTATGTCCAATTGCCTTTCTTTGGTCCCCCGGTCATAGTACCGCTTTTGCCGGCGTTGGCTCGCCTGCAAATTCTCTACGGACACCCGGGAAGTTCTTTCCAGGCGGTTCCTAAGGTCCCTGAGAAACTGGGGTACCCCTACCTCTTCTGCCTCTGGCTCAATCCATTGCTCTCTTAGGATATCTAGAATCCCCCTCGGAGCCCGACCAAATAGCAGCTCGTAGGGCGATGCCCCTAAAGATGCCTGCCTACGCTCCCGGCATGCGTAGAGCACAAATGGGAGTAAATTATCCCATTCCCCCATCTTTCCCTCCAGGCCACGTCGTAATATTTGTTTGATCGACTGGTTCATCCTTTCGACCAGTCCGTTAGACTGGGGATGATAAGCGGAGGTCCGGATATGCCGTATCCCAAATGCGTCCCACACCAAGGCCAAATATTTAGAAGTAAAATTGCTCCCTTGGTCTGTTAGGATCTCTTGGGGAAATCCGATTTCGCAAAATAATTTGATGAGCTCTAGGGATATTGTCCTAGCCGAGATATTCCGTAGCGGAATGGCCCACGGAAATCTAGTTGCCACATCTACGATTACCAACAGGTATTGGAAGCCCCTTGGCATCCTAATTAAGGGTCCAACTATATCCATAGCCAGGCGACGAACTGGCGTTGAAATAGTGGGTGTGTTTATCATGGGCACAGGTTTTGGCTTTGTGGCAGTGACCTTTTGGCAAGCGGGACAAGACTGGCAATAGCGTGTTGTCTCCTTAAAGACTCCCGGCCAGTAGAATCGGACCAAAATCTGGTCTAACGTGGCTTGTATGCCTTTGTGACTGCCCACTGGATGATCATGTGCCAATCACATCACTATCGTTTTAAAAGTGGTTGGCAGAACTACCTGTTTTCGTACAGTCCCAGTATATGGGTCTGCACTTTCCCTATATAATAACTCACCCTCTAGCAAGAATCGGGGCAAGATGACCCTATCCTCCTGAGCATATTCAAAAGCTCTTTTTAGAGCAGGATCTGCTCTCTGCTCCTTTGGGAAGGACGGGAATTTCTGAACCAGTTCAGCAGGGACCCATGGTAAATCCTCCCCCGCTTCCAGCTCTGCTCTCCCTTGGGACCTATTTCTTTGCTCCCGACGTCTCTCTGCCTTTCCCTTTCTCTCTTTAGAGGGAAGGTTAATCAAATCATCATGAAAGGGGAGTACATTAACTAGCTCATCCCCTAGGCCTTCCTCCTCCTCTGGGGTTCCTTCCTCATCTGCGGGGTCTGCCCCTATTTCTGAGGCCCTGGCCTGGGATCTGGTAGAAACCAAGTTAGTCTTTCTACCCAAACCTTTTTTTAGACCTTGGTGAAACGGTGGCCAATCATGTCCTAAAACAAGTTTGTAAGGGAGATGTGGGACTACAGCTACCTGTACTTTTTTCTCAGTGCCCATTCCTTCCACAGACACTCTATAGCGCGGGTAACATATAGATGTGCCATGCACGCACCTCACTTTTATTTTGTCCCTTACTTGCCTCAGGGTGAATGGGTTATGGGCTGTGATGGTCTGCCACATTTCTTGTGAGACCATACTTTGGTTGGCTCCAGAATCTAGGAGTGCCAAAGCTTCTAACCCTTCTATTTGGACTTTAAGGAGGATTCCTTTCTCTAGGTGGTTCTCTCCTCCCGACACTAGGGCAGTGCGCTCATTACATTTCCTGTATAAATGTCCAGGCTGGCCACAGTTAAAACATTTCCTAGAAATATTTTTCTCTACATTTTTACCAACCATCTTTTCCTTACATACATTCTCACCATACACATTTCCCTTAAAGGTCTTTCTTACTCCACACATTCTATCAAGACCGGCCACTTTTAAAACATTGCCTCTGGAGGTGCTGGCTAATTCAGCCTCCAAATAATTCTCCGTGAGGTTGGCTGCGTCTTGGGTAGAATGACACTTCTGTAGCATTATGAAAGCCTTTATCTCGGGTGGTATAGCTTCCAAATATTGCTCTAAGATGACGGTGTCTAACAATGACTCTACCGTCGCCCTCTCTGGAGCAAGCCATTTGGTCGCTAGGCCTCTTAACCTTTGTAATAACGCCTTAGGCGTTTCTCTATTCATAAGCCTAGCTTCTCTGAAGAGCCTTTTATAGTGCATGGGTGTCAAACCCAGCCTATCCCTTATGGCTGATTTTACCTCCGGATAACTAGACGAAAGACCGACAGGCATAGTTTTGTAGGCCGCTAGCACTTCACCTGATAAGGTCATAGCGAACCTTACAGCCCATTGATCAATCGGCCATTTAGCCGCCTCTGCGATACGTTCAAAAGCGTCTGTAAAATCATCAAAGTTGTCATATGATTTTAGCTGTCCCAATGTCAAAGCATTGCAATCATTGAGTCCTACCGCCTTAGACATTGCGGGATTAACTTCTGCTGCTGTACCAGTCCTCTGGATAAGAGTCCCAAGCAACTCCAACAGCGGCTGCTGCTGCTCGGTCATCGCGGCTATCATCCTCTCCTGACTCCGTCTGGCCAGCTCCCCTTGGGCCTTCCATTGGGCCTCCATCCAGTCTTTCATCTCCTGCGGATCCATTCCGTCACTCCGTCGCGTACCTGCAAAGGAAAAAGAAAGACAGGGCCCACCAAGTGCGGCACAGACTATGTGTTTCTTTTTTTTTTTTTTCCATTTACTTGCTTCCCTTAGCACCACAGCTCCCCCTTTCTCTGATCCTAATCACCCCCGTGCCTTCCTACCATTACCTTAGCACGGTGCAGGATTGTGCGTTGAGAAAGCTGTGTCTTGACTGCCTTCCAGGTCAGGAACTTGAAAAATCCGCTCCGGTTTTTCTTTTCTCCGTCCAAGACAGCAAAAACTTTTTTTTTTTCTTCTTTTCAGCAAGTACTCCTCTATGCACGTTCTTGTACTGTGTTGTTTTTTTCTGCTTGAAAAAATCCGAGAGACTACGCCAGGCTATGTCACCACCAGGTGGGCAGGCTGCCGCCTAGGGGTAGCAGGTCTGTGTCTGATGGCAATTAAGTAGTTGTGCACACGAGTGGTTGAAGGTAAAAGGATTCATTTCCCCTCCCGGGGTCGGATTATTCAGATAACATAACACAATACTCAAAATAAATAAGCAATACTTTCTGGCAAAACATAAAGGAAAGTAGAACAGCTTCTTCTTGCTTCTTAAAGTAAATGGTCAAAGTTAAACATTCAAACGCAGCACATAGTTTCACTATGTGCAAACCAGCACTCTTCAGTTGTAGTGTTTTCCTTATACACTATACACAGCCTTGACTAACACAGAGACGTCACTTTATCAGATAAAATCAATGTGCAGTCCATTGGGTCACCATTAAATGAACATTCACTGAGTGTATCAATGACCATAGGCTCCTGCATGCATTCAGAATTATCTGAGTTCTCTTTATCAAAATACCTTTGCAAGTTCCCCGGTAACGTGCCGTTACAGTGTCTCTCTGCACCACTCCCTCTATGGCTGGAATAACAGCTACCGTATTCCTCGGTGTCTGGGAGAGAGGGAAGCCACCATTCAGGGTTTTTATAGTCCCACTTCTTGTAGGAGGTTCTACACCTGGAAAGCTTACTGGCTCTATCTTCAGGCTTTGATAGATAAGATTCTTCTCCCCTCTTAACACCAGGTTTCAGCCTGCGGGGTTTTCTTTGAGGCTTAGGAACTTCTAGGATATCATCCTCAGACATGCACACATCTTCAGGGAAATACCTTTCTCTCTCTGGAGGTGTTAACTGCTCTCTCTTCAGCTCTGTGCTTAAATCCCTCGGCTGGGTGTTAAAGCCCTGCCCCCACCTAGGATTTCCTACACGAGGCTTCTCAGCATTAACCCTGTAGGTATTTCTTTTATCCGCTAACTTTAGCTTCCCACCAGAATCATTCTTCAGGCTACAGCTCTCTGATACATACAGTTTGTCTTTAGGCTTCCAATCACTCCGGTTGGAACGTTGCCTCTGAGCTCCAAAGGGTTTGCAATCAGCAGAACATTCACACCTGTTCTCTGCCCTCACTAGCTGTTTCCTCCTGTAGGACTCTGGGTAGTTTCTGTAGTGAACTCTTCCTGGTTCTGCCTCTGACTCACGTCCTGGGTCAGAGTCTGAAACTCCTCCTTCCTCCTCTAGGTCAGCTGGTTCAGGTAAGACAGCCTGTTCTCCTCGTTTATCCGGTTCTGTCAGTTCTAACTCTGTATTTCCTGCATAGCTCTTATAGTGGCTATAAGCTCTTCTCCTTTCCAGGTGCAAGCTATTAGGAACTGGGGAATGTTTCTCAGCTGGGCGTGTTTTCAAACCTCGTGGCTGAGTTTGTTTTTGTCGTCCCTGACAACAGCTGCTCACATGGCCTGCCTGCCTGTCAGCTTCAGGACTAGAATTCAGTGAATCCTGTGTTTTTAAGGTAGAGAATGGAACTTCCTCATCACAGTACACCTGCCGCTCCGTGCAGGCCACCCCTTCCCATGTCTTTGTTTAAGTGGTGAACCCAACGCTCCATGTAGGACACCCCTGTATGTTGAGAAATTAGTTAGTTAAGTTTATTTTGATTTTATCCTGTTGCTGTAAAGGGATCCGCTGTGTCTGTCCCATGCCATTTTGAATTCTGTCACTGTACTTGCCCCCAACAATTCCATCGGGAGGGCATTCCAAGCATCCACCACCCTTTCAGTGAAAAAGTATTTCATAACATTGCCTTTCAATTTACCCCCTTGCAGCTTCATGTTATTCCCTCTAGTTTTACAGCTTCCCCATCTTTGGAAGAGGTTTGTTTGCTCATTATTTATATTTAAGTATTTAAAGTAGCTGATTATTGCCTTTTATAATGGAGTATCACACAAACAGACAATGGCCTTTTTGTCCAAGATTTCATTTTTCTTGAAAATTGAAGAAAACAAGGACTTCCGTTCCCCTACCCCGTGATCTTTTATCTGGGTTCCCCTGTGTTCACTTATCTGGGTTCCCCTTTGTTCATCCTGTCCCTAACCTACAAAAATTGCTTCCTTATTTCCTTCACCAACCTACTCATTTGCCTAGCTGCCCTAAACCAGATTTTCTCTCCCTACCAGCCAGGCAGTGGCCATGTTACTATGTATGACCAATACATTTTAGTTCACTAGGCTTACTTGCTCACTTGGCAAATCCAAAACGTAATGAACATTAGAGATGACATTTATTTTCCTCTTAGTAATGACATCATTGATTTCCTTCTGTTCACAGTTAGATTTTGTTAACTCTTTTGGTTCTGTTTATTCCTTTGTTATCTTCTGGACTAAGTGTACCCCAGCATGAAACCTGTGTCTCTCCTCCACAACTATTTGTAACCCCTTGTTCAGGTATGCCATAGGGTGTGATGCTTACCCAAGGGTACACAGAAATATTTATTTTTCACCATTCCCATCTCCAATTTTACTTAGTCCATGCACTCTCACTTCCAGGGTTAGGTTCACTGTGCGGGGTTGGGGTGGAGGTGATTTCTCTTCAGTACTGCATTTTACACATCACCACACTCAGAGAATCTGGTGTTATGCTCTAATTTTTATTGAAGTCCTGTGTAAAAATAGACTGTTTAGAGGTGGTCTTTCTTTCCAAAGGTTTTACAGTACTGATTGAGCAATTTCAATAAATTACTACAACATACAGCTCCTTCATCTATATCTGTGATCCCTTTACATTTTTGATCAGTTCTTTTGGGTTAGTAATTCCCAGAGTGCTGGGTAACCCTAGTCCCTTTGACTAAACCTTTCACTACAGCCATTCAAATGTGTTTCCCGGCCTCTCTGGGATTCTCTTCTGCACAAAGACTCTCCACAGAGTGTCTTTCCTCCCTTAGTCAGGCTCCATTGATGCTTTCTCCCTGTTTCACTCCTGTTGTGCTTGTGATTGAAGCTCCTGAGTCCACTCTTTGTTTTGCTGTCAGACAGAGAGGTGGGTAAGATCTCTGTGTTCTGATATGAAATTCACAAAGGCCTTTAGCTCATAACTCAAGGGAAGCTACTTCACAATATAGGACTAAAAGGCGTAATTCAGAGCACAAAAGAAATGCACTGCTTCACTCACAGCAAGCAAGAAAAAGTCCATTTTCTACAATAACCCATCATAGCATCTGCCAGAATATGGCATCTGAGTAATCACTGACCCAGTTGATGTGAACGTTTATGTGGAACATAGGGAAAAACTCTAAAACACTATGTCTACATTGCACTCTGACATGACTTGATACATTTTCTTGTTTGCTGTGTATTAAGATACATTTTCTTGCTTGCTTTGTATTAAGAACAAAAGTAAAGTATAGGAAATAAACAAGTGTTATGTGACCTGAACACTACTTATGTTGTTGTTGTTAAATGCTATCAAGTCAGTGTCGACTCATGGCGACCCTCTGGATAGTTGTCCGAAACTGTGTTTAATCTTCAATCAGGTGGCTCATTGTTGACAGAGTGGCACCTATAGCTGCTGTTATTGTATCGATCCATCTCATTGCTGGCATTACTCTTTTGCGCTGACCTTCTACCTTGCCAAGCATAATGTCTTTCTCTAATAATCTCTCTCTGCATGATGTGTTCAAAGTAAGAAAGTCAAAGACTTGTCATCTGAGCTTCTAAAGAAAGCTTAGGTTTGATCTCCTCTAGTACTGACTGGTTTGTTCTTTGGGCAGACCACGGTATAGGCAGTATTCATCGCCAGCGCCATAATTCAAAGGCATCAATTTTCTTCCTATCTTTTTCACTGTCCATCTTTCACATCCATATGACATTATTGAAAATATCATGGTTTGAACAAGTCAAATCTTTGTATGGAGAGAGACATCTCTGCTCTTGAGAATCTTGTCTAGGTCCTTCATAATCATTCTGCCAAGAGCAACGCATCGTCGGATTTCTTGACTGCTTATTGTTTCTTTTTTTTTTTTAAACTTTTATTTTCATTTTGCAACAAACAAAAGAAACAACACACCAAAGGAGACAAAACAAGTATACAATAAAGAAAAGTAAACCCAATTACCCCCCACCCCCACGCTTCTTCTCTAGCTGATTATGTCAGCATGTGAGCGCTTCCAAACAACAGTGATTATACATCAAAACAATCAAAAGAGTATCTGCGATACAGAATAATCATGGGACAAAGATATATACAAATTTAGACAGTCAGATGAGAGCATTGAGCAGAATGTACATAGTCATTGAGCATCTTCCATTTAGACCGATGATGAGGAGTCTGAATGGGGGAAGCAAACATACGAGGTATTTGTTCATATTTACTGTAGAGACAGACATGATTCCACCATTCATTGGGGCTCAGATGGGAGCTATTTTTCCAGTATTTCGTAATTAGGGAAATAGCAATGCCAAGCATAAAGTCCAAAAGGAAGTAAGCCGTTTTTGGAAGAGAGGGGATCCCCGCAGCTGAGCGAAGTCCCACTATCCTCCAAGAAAGGGGCTCTTGAAAGTGCAAAATAGACTGGATACGACCCCAGACCCGACGCCAGTAATACTGTAGTGCGGGACATTCATACATAACATGAGGTAGTGAACCAATGGCCGCATGACATGTCCAACAACTATTGCCCTGAGTAGTGTTCCATTTGGCTAATCTGTCAGGAGTGTAAAAACACCGGTGGGCTAGAAAGAAGAGTGTCTGAGTGAGTGAGGCGGATCGGGAGACCCGTGTCACTCTACTCCAGACAAGGCTCCATTGCTCCGGGGTCAAAGTCACATGCAATTCTCTCTCCCATGCTTTCTGCGCTATAGGGGTATCTCTCGTTATAGCATTACATAAGGTTTTGTAAAAATTGGATGCTACACCCGGTGAACTACCGATAGATCGGATAGTCTCCAACCAACCTTGTGTAGGGGAGGCCGATGGCGGGAGCACCTTAGCACTCCGAAGGCAATGCTGAAGTTGCACCAACTGAAAGTAGTGTTTCGCTGGGAGACCAAATTCAATTTGCAATTCACTAAAAGTTTTCCAGCGACCTTCATGGAACAACTGACTAGGAATCCAAATGCCCCTAGTGTACCAGGGGCTCCACGCCATCGGCTTATTTTGTATTCGAAATCGAGTATTGTACCAAAGTGGGAGCTTGTCTAACGGACAGAGTCGGGAGTCTAAAGATTGCATAAGATTATTAAAGGCACCTAAGGTGTCTAAAAGCATTGGTGGAAAGTGGGAGTCTGATGGGAGAGTCATACCAGGAAGAAAAGTAAGAGGAATCGGTTTGCAAAGGTCCTCTTCTATGTCTAGCCACACAGGTCTACTCGGTACTGGATCTTCTAGCCAACGAGCGCCTTGTTTGAGAAGAAAAGATTGATGATACTTCAGGAAATCAGGGAATCTGACACCCCCATTTTCCTTATCTGCTTGCAGCTTATGTTTCGCTATCCTAGGTGTCTTGTTTTGCCACAAGTATCTAGTCAGAAGGCCCTCTATATCTTTATATATACGTCGAGGTAAAAGACAGGGCAACATTTCTAAGATATAATTCACTTTCGGAACAATCATCATTTTTATGGTTTCTAATCGACCCCACCAGGTAAGTGTTAAAGGAGTCCAGCGATGAGTAAGCGCCCGGACTTTAGAGGTTAAGTCTTTGGCATTGAAGGAGATAGTGTCTTCCAAAGGAGAACAATAGTGAACCCCAAGGTATTTGACCATGCGAGGTTGCCATAAGAAGGGGAAGGATTGCATATCTGCCTGATGAAGCAAAGGATTTAATGGAAAGGCTACCGACTTGGTCCAATTTATCTTATAACCGGACAGTTGTGAGTATTTACCAATTTGCTCTAGGACAGCCGGTACTGAGTCTATAGAGACAAAAAGCATAAGGTCATCAGCATACGCTGAAATTTTGATTTCCCTATGGGTGAAGGGGACTCCATGAATCTCCTCCGATTGCCGGATTAGTAAAGCCAAGGGTTCGAGTGCAAGATCGAAGAGAAGTGGAGACAGTGGGCATCCCTGGCGAGTGCCGCGTTGAAGAGGAAAAGGCTGAGACTTTAAAGCATTGGCACATATACTGGCTGTAGGCTGTGCGTACATGGTGCGAAGACAACGGAGAAAACCTTCCCCGAATCCGTACCAGCGGAGGACTGCAAATAGGAAGGGCCACTCTAAGCGATCAAAGGCCTTCTCAGCATCAAGTGAGAGGCCAACAAATGGGCGATCAAGATTAACTGCGGTAGTCAGTACATGGCATAGAGTCCGAGCATTGTCAGCAGTTGATCTACCAGGAATGAAACCGCATTGATCTGGGTGTATTAAGGTAGGCATCCTATCAGAGAGCCGGGTAGAGAGAATGGTGGCAAATATTTTATAGTCCGCGTTTAGGAGGGAAATTGGACGATAATTAGCTGTTAGTTGCGGGTCTCTCCCCTCTTTCTCAAAAACTACTACATTTGCCATTGAAAAGGACCCAGAAGGAGAACCCTCCTCGGCCAGAGCAGAAAAATAAAGTTTCAAAACTGGAGCTAAGTCAGCGTGAAAGGTTTTGTAGAATTCAGCAGGGAGACCGTCTGGGCCTGCGGCTCGACCTGAGGCACATTTCTTGATAGCAGAATGAATTTCTGAGACAGTAAATGGTGTGTCCAAGGCCACTCTATCTTCGTCAGATAGGGTCGGTCTTTGTACCCCTGAAAGTAAGCGTTCAAATACATCTGGCTCAAAATCACATTCAGATTGATAAAGCCGAGTATAAAAATCACGAAAGAGTTCTAAGATTTCGGTATCTTTAGTGACCAAACCCCCCCCCCCCCCCGACGGATTACGGAGGGCGGTAACACGCTTGGCTTCTTTTTGACCTTTTAGGGCATTTGCTAATAATTTGCCAGCACGATTATTTTCCCGATAATATAGCCCTTGTTGGGATTCAATATTTTTAACAGCAGCAGTGTACAAAAGCTGATTGTATTGAAAACGCAAGCGTTGTAAACGGAGTAAAATACATGGGTCAGTACGGGACGTGAGGAGACGCTCCCCAGCTTGTATCTGCTGCTCTAGAATCAGTAAATGCTGCTTTCTTTGTTTCCCCTGCCGAATTTGATAGCTAGTTATAGTTGCGCGGATAGATGCTTTAAAACCCTCCCACCAAGCCCAGCTCGCTGTGTCATGGGGTGAGTTAAAATGAAAATAATCTTGGATAGCGGCCTTTATATCAACCTGAAAATCTTTTTGACCCAGTAGGGATCTATCAAAAAACCAAGCTCGGGGAGAACCGTCCCGCGCAGTGACATGTAATGATAAAGATATGGCAGCATGATCTGAAATATGGAGAGGATGAGTCCTAGTCGTGTCTACTTGAGAAATCAGTGCTTTGGAAATGAGAAAGAAATCTATTCTAGATTGGGAGTGATGGGGGGCAGAAAAGAAAGTGAACTCTAAGTCGGAGGGGTGAAGCAGCCTCCATATATCTACCAGCGCAAGATCTTGCATCAGAGCTGTAAGGGTAGCAAGACTCTTGGGTGGACTACTCGTTCTAGGCGGCTGTCTATCTATCAGAGGGTCTAACACTTGATTAAAATCACCACCAAGTATTAATGGAGTATTGGCAGAGGCCTGTGCCAACTGCGCAATACTTGCATAGTAAGCAGGGTTGTCCACATTCGGGGCATAAATGCAAATACATGTAAATTCACTATCTCCAACCTTAAGATGTACTCGGGCCCATCTACCCTCCTTGTCAGCGCTAGTATCAATTACAGTAGCTTGCAAAGATTTCTTAACCAGAATGGCTACCCCGCACCGTTTGGAAACGGCGGGAGAATAGGCAGCCACCATGTAAGGCTTAACATTGAGTTTCAGTGTTTCAGCAGAGTTTAAGTGCGTTTCCTGAAGAAACGCTAAATCAGCATGCTCATGGCTAAGATAGCTAAGGATTTTCTTTCTTTTGATTGGACTATTAATGCCCTTTACGTTGAGTGATAAGATTTTACATAAGGCCATTCAGACAAGTTAAAAATTCTGAGCATGATAGCGCACATAATTTCACAATGTCCCTCATATTGACTGTATCTGGCTGTACATATGGCATAAAAGAAAATAAGCTTAGATAATACAATGAAGCGCCCCACATTAAAAAAGAAAAAACGCAGCGCGGTAGAGAAGAAGCAGAACCCCAAAAATTACTGGCGACCATGTGTCTGCGGGGAGAAGCCCCAGAGAAGGCCGAAATTGAAAAAACACATAACCTGTAGGACTGTGCGTGCTCCGAATCCGACCGAGGCACACATCATGGAGGGATAGGAGACCAAAACCAAAAGTCATAGAAAGAAAGAAAGAAAGTCCAGGTAGTCTCTGTGCTTGACTATGACCGCCGCATCGGGCCCTTCAAAATGGCGGACAGAGCCGGCAAATAAAAGTCCAAGTCGTTGGATTAGCGCATCTGCTCTGCTTCTTTGGAGTCTAAAAATGTTGATAGTAGATCAGGATCTTCGAATGTCCTGGTTTGGTTGTGGAGAGTCACTCGGAGCTTCGCGGGATACAACAGGCCAAAGCGAGCCTGTAGCTGTTGAAGTCGAGGGCGAAAAGCAAGGAGTTTCTTCCGTCGGTCAACGGTAGGCTTTGCCAAATCAGGGAAGAAGGAGACTTTGTGACCTTCAAATTCCAAATGATGGTTCGCCCGGGCAGCATTTAAAATTTGTTCCACTTGTTGATATCGTAGCAAGCGAAAAATAATAGGCCGGGGGGTCGTTCGGTTGAGCGCCATGTGGGTAGGAACACGGTGTGCACGATCGATTTCCAGTTCTTTATGAAAGGTGATCTTCAGCAAGGAGGGAAGAGTTTTGAGCAGGAATTCTCTCATATCTCCCGCTTCCACCCCCTCCGGTATTCCAATGAGCCTCACATTGTTGCGACGGGCTCGATTATTGCTATCTTCTAACTCCTTTTGAAGATTCTGTATCTGGCGCTCGGCCTTGTCCAGTGTGCCCAAGCGCACCGCGTGCGAGTCGAGGACCCCCGCCATATTGTCCTGCCGTAATGAGAGACTTTCAAGTCGGTCCTGGAGTACTCCAAAGTCTTCTCGCATGGCTCTAAGCGCTTCTCCATTGGACTGCACCAATTCCTTCACGCCGCGTATTTCCTCTAAAATCTCCAGGTGCATTTCGGGGTTTTCCCGAAATGGAGCCATCTTCTGTGGGGAGGACACCTCTGTTTTGGAGCGTTTTCCGTGAGAAGAAGAAGGAGACCCGAAGTCCAAGCGCGCTGGTTTATGGGCCGCCATCCCCCCCGAGGTACCCCGGTCAGCCCGGAGCGAAATAGTAAGTTTGTATAGGTATTAAGTCAGGATTCTAAGTAGGCCTCTCGGGAGCTTCAGCGCGAAGCGTCTTACCCTCTGGACATCAGGCTCCGCCCCCCTGCTTATTGTTTCTTTATTGATAGTTGATCCAAGTAAGTTAAAGTTTTCCACTATTTCAATTTCTTCTCCATTAATGATGAACTTATTGATTTTGCCAGTTGTTATGATCTTTACAGGCCCATTTTAAGACTATGTTCCATGATCTTGAGAAGCAAATGTTTCAGATCGTCTTCACTTTCAGCCAGTAATGTGGTATCATCAGCATAGCGAAGGTTGTCGTTGAGTCTTCCACCAATCTTCACACCTCGGTTGTCTTCATATAGTCCTGCTTCTCTAATGCTTTGTTCTACATATAAATTAAACAGGTAGGGGAAGGTTTGCAGTCTTGCTGTACACCTTTGCTGATTTTAAGCAAGCTGCTGTTTCTCCTTGTTCCGATCGCTTCTTTTTTTTTTTGAAACTTTTATTTTCATTTTGCAACAAACAAAAGAAACAACACACCAAAGGAGACAAAACAAGTATACAATAAAGAAAAGCAAACCCAATTACCCCCCACCCCCACGCTTCTTCTCTAGCTGATTATGTCAGCATGTGAGCGCTTCCAAACAACAGTGATTGTACATCAAAACAATCAAAAGAGTATCTGCGATACAGAATAATCATGAGACAAAGATATATATAAATTTAGACAGTCAGATGAGAGCATTGAGCAGAATGTACATAGTCATTGAGCATCTTCCATTTAGACCGATGATGAGGAGTCTGAATGGGGGAAGCAAACATACGAGGTATTTGTTCATATTTACTGTAGAGACAGACATGATTCCACCATTCATTGGGGCTCAATTGGGAGCTATTTTTCCAGTATTTCGTAATTAGGGAAATAGCAATGCCTAGCATAAAGTCCAAAAGGAAGTAAGCCGTCTTTGGAAGAGAGGGGATCCCCGCAGCTGAGCGAAGTCCCACTATCCTCCAAGAAAGGGGCTCTTGAAAGTGCAAAATAGACTGGATACGACCCCAGACCCGACTCCAGTAATACTGTAGTGCGGGACATTCATACATAACATGAGGTAGTGAACCAATGGCCGCATGACATGTCCAACAAATATTGCCCTGAGTAGTGTTCCATTTGGCTAATCTGTCAGGAGTGTAAAAACACCGGTGGGCTAGAAAGAAGAGTGTCTGAGTGAGTGAGGCGGATCGGGAGACCCGTGTCACTCTACTCCAGACAAGGCTCCATTGCTCCGGGGTCAAGGTCACATGCAATTCTCTCTCCCATGCTTTCTGCGCTATAGGGGTATCCCTAGTTATAGCATTACATAAGGTTTTGTAAAAATTGGATGCTACACCCGGTGAGCTACCGATAGATCGGATAGTCTCCAACCAACCTTGTGTAGGGGAGGCCGATGGCGGGAGCACCTTAGCACTCCTAAGGCAATGCTGAAGTTGCACCAACTGAAAGTAGTGTTTCGCTGGGAGACCAAATTCAATTTGCAATTCACTAAAAGTTTTCCAGCGACCTTCATGGAACAACTGACTAGGAATCCAAATGCCCCTAGTGTACCAGGGGCTCCACGCCATCGGCTTATTTTGTATTCGAAATCGAGGGTTGTACCAAAGTGGTAGCTTGTCTAACGGACAGAGTCGGGAGTCTAAAGATTGCATGAGATTATTAAAGGCACCTAAGGTGTCTAAAAGCATTGGTGGAAAGTGGGAGTCTGATGGGAGAGTCATACCAGGGAGAAAAGTAAGAGGAATCGGTTTGCAAAGGTCCTCTTCTATGTCTAGCCACACAGGTCTACTCGGTACTGGATCTTCCAGCCAACGAGCACCTTGTTTGAGAAGAAAAGAGTGATGATACTTCAGGAAATCAGGGAATCTGACACCCCCATTTTCCTTATCTGCTTGCAGCTTATGTTTTGCTATCCTAGGTGTCTTGTTTTGCCACAAGTATCTAGTCAGAAGGCCCTCGATATCTTTATATATACGTCGAGGGAAGAGACAGGGCACCATTTCTAAGATATAATTCACTTTCGGAACAATCATCATTTTTATGGTTTCTAATCGACCCCACCAGGTAAGCGTTAAAGGAGTCCAGCGGTGAGTAAGCGCCCGGACTTTAGAGGTTAAGTCTTTGGCATTGAAGGAGATAGTGTCTTCCAAAGGAGAACAATAGTGAACCCCAAGGTATTTGACCATGCGAGGTTGCCATAAAAAGGGGAAGGATTGCATATCTGCCTGATGAAGCAGAGGATTTAATGGAAAGGCTACCGACTTGGTCCAATTTATCTTATAACCGGACAGTTGTGAGTATTTACCAATTTGCTCTAGGACAGCCGGTACTGAGTCTATTGAGACAAAAAGCATAAGATCATCAGCATACGCTGAAATTTTGATTTCCCTATGGGTGAAGGGGACTCCATGAATCTCCTCCGATTGCCGGATTAGTAAAGCCAAGGGTTCGAGTGCAAGATCGAAGAGGAGTGGAGACAGTGGGCATCCCTGGCGAGTGCCGCGTTGAAGGGGAAAAGGCTGAGACTTTAAAGCATTTGCGCATATACTGGCTGTAGGCTGAGCGTACATGGTGCGAAGACAACGGAGAAAACCTTCCCCGAATCCGTACCAGCGGAGGACTGCAAACAGGAAGGGCCACTCTAAGCGATCAAAGGCCTTCTCAGCATCAAGTGAGAGGCCAACAAATGGGCGATCAAGATTAACTGCGGTAGTCAATACATGGCATAGAGTCCGAGCATTGTCAGCAGTTGATCTACCAGGAATGAAACCGCATTGATCTGGGTGTATTAAGGTAGGCATCCTATCCGAGAGCCGGGTAGAGAGAATGGTGGCAAAGATTTTATAGTCCGCGTTTAGGAGGGAAATTGGACGATAATTAGCTGTTAGTTGCGGGTCTCTCCCCTCTTTCTCAAAAACTACTACATTTGCCATTGAAAAGGACCCAGAAGGAGAACCCTCCTCGGCCAAAGCAGAAAAATAAATTTTCAAAACTGGAGCTAAATCAGCGTGAAAGGTTTTGTAGAATTCAGCGGGGAGACCGTCTGGGCCTGCGGCTCGACCTGAGGCACATTTCTTAATAGCAGAATGAATTTCTGAGACAGTAAATGGTGTGTCCAAGGCCACTCTATCTTCGTCAGATAGGGTCGGTCTTTGTACTCCTGAAAGTAAGCGTTCAAATACATCTGGCTCAAAATCACATTCAGATTGATAAAGCCGAGTATAAAAGTCACGAAAGAGTTCTAAGATTTCGGTATCTTTAGTGACCAAGCCCCCCCCCCCCGACGGATTACGGAGGGCGGTAACACGCTTGGCTTCTTTTCGACCTTTTAGGGCATTTGCTAATAATTTGCCAGCACGATTATTTTCCCGATAATATAGCCCATGTTGTGATTCAATATTTTTAACAGCAGCAGTGTGCAAAAGCTGATTGTATTGAAAACGCAAGCGTTGTAAACGGAGTAAAATACATGGGTCAGTACGGGACGTGAGGAGCCGCTCCCCAGCTTGTATCTGCTGCTCTAGAGTCAGTAAATGCTGCTTTCTTTGTTTCCCCTGCCGAATTTGATAGCTAGTTATAGTGGCATGGATAGATGCTTTAAAACCCTCCCACCAAGCCCAGCCCGCTGTGTCATGGGGTGAGTTAAAATGAAAATAATCTTGGATAGCGGCCTTTATATCAACCTGGAAATCTTTTTGACCCAGTAGGGATCTATCAAAAAACCAAGCTCGGGGAGAATCGTCCCGCGCAGTGACACGTAATGATAAAGATATGGCAGCATGATCTGAAATATGGAGAGGATGAGTCCTAGTCGTGTCTACTTGAGAAATCAGTGCTTTGGAAATGAGAAAGAAATCTATTCTAGATTGGGAGTGATGGGGGGCAGAAAAGAAAGTGAACTCTAAGTCGGAGGGGTGAAGCAGCCTCCATATATCTACCAGCGCAAGATCTTGCATCAGAGCTGTAAGGGTAGCAAGACTCTTGGGTGGACTACTCGTTCTTGGCGGCTGTCTATCTATCAGAGGGTCTAACACTTGATTAAAGTCACCACCAAGTATTAATGGAGTATTGGCAGAGGCCTGTGCCAACTGCGCAATACTTGCATAGTAAGCAGGGTTGTCCACATTCGGGGCATAAATGCAAATACATGTAAATTCACTATCTCCAACCTTGAGGTGTACTCGGGCCCATCTACCCTCCTTGTCAGCGCTAGTATCAATTACAGTAGCTTGCAAAGATTTCTTAACCAGAATGGCTACCCCGCACCGTTTGGAAACGGCGGGAGAATAGGCAGCCACCATGTAAGGCTTAACATTGAGTTTCAGTGTTTCAGCAGAGTTTAAGTGCGTTTCCTGAAGAAACGCTAAATCAGCATGCTCATGGCTAAGATAGCTAAGGATTTTCTTTCTTTTGATTGGACTATTAATGCCCTTTACGTTGAGTGATAAAATTTTACATAAAGCCATTCAGACAAGTTAAAAATTCTGAGCATGATAGCGCACCTAATTTCACAATGTCCCTCATATTGACTGTAACAGGCTGTACATATGGCATAAAAGAAAATAAGCTTAGATAATACAATGAAGCGCCCCACATTAAAAAAGAAAAACCGCAGCGCGGTAGAGAAGAAGCAAAACCCCAAAAATTACTGGCGACCATGTGTCTGCGGGGAGAAGCCCCAGAGAAGGCCGAAATTGAAAAACACATAACCTGTAGGACTGTGCGTGCTCCGAATCCGACCGAGGCACACATCATGGAGGGAGAGGAGACCACAAAACAAGAGTCATAGAAAGAAAGAAAGAAAGTCCAGGAAGTCTCTGTGCTTGACTATGACCGCCGCATCGGGCCCTTCAAAATGGCGGACAGAGCCGGCGAATAAAAGTCCACGTCGTTGAATTAGCGCATCTGCTCTGCTTCTTTGGAGTCTAAAAATGTTGATAGTAGATCAGGATCTTCGAATGTCCTGGTTTGGTTGTGAAGAGTCACTCGGAGCTTCGCGGGATACAACAGGCCAAAGCGAGCCTGTAGCTGTTGAAGGCGAGGGCGAAAAGCAAGGAGTTTCTTCCGTCGGTCAACGGTAGGCTTTGCCAAATCAGGGAAGAAGGAGACTTTGTGACCTTCAAATTCCAAATGATGGTTCGCCCGGGCAGCATTTAAAATTTGTTCCACTTGTTGATATCGTAGCAAGCGAAAGATAATAGGCCGGGGGGTCGTTCGGTTGAGCGCCATGTGGGTAGGAACACGGTGTGCACGATCGATTTCCAATTCTTTATGAAAGGTGATCTTCAGCAAGGAGGGAAGAGTTTTGAGCAGGAATTCTCTCATATCTCCCGCTTCCGCCCCCTCCGGTATTCCAATGAGCCTCACATTGTTGCGACGGGCTCGATTATTGCTATCTTCTAACTCCTTTTGCAGATTCTGTATCTGGCGCTCGGCCTTGTCCAGTGCGCCCAAGCGCACCGCGTGCGAGTCGAGGACCCCCGCCATATTGTCCTGCCGTAATGAGAGACTTTCAAGTCGGTCCTGGAGCACTCCAAAGTCTTCTCGCAGGGCTCTAAGCGCTTCTCCATTGGACTGCACCAATTCCTTCACGCCGCGTAGTTCCTCCAAAATCTCCAGGTGCATTTCGGGGTTTTCACGAAATGGAACCAGCTTCTGTGGGGAGGACACCTCTGTTTTGGAGCGTTTTCCGTGAGAAGAAGAAGGAGACCCGAAGTCCAAGCGCGCTGGTTTATGGGCCGCCATCCCCCCCGAGGTACCCCGGTCAGCCCGGAGCGAAATAGTAAGTTTGTATAGGTATTAAGTCAGGATTCTAAGTAGGCCTCTCGGGAGCTTCAGCGCGAAGCGTCTTACCCGCTGGACATCAGGCTCCGCCCCCCGTTCCGATCGCTTCTTGATCAATGTAAAGGATGTGCAAGAGAACAATCAGGTGTTCTAATATACCCATGCTTCTTAATATGACCCAGAGTTTCTCATGGTTTACACAGTCAAAAGCCTCGCTGTAGTTGATAAAGCACATATAGATATCCTTTTAGTATTCTTTTGTCTTTTCAAGGATCCATCTCACATCCATGATGATGTTTCTCGTTCCTCGCCCTTTCCTGAACCCTTCTTGCACTTCAGGCAGTTCTTGTTCTAGGTATGATTGTAGTATCTGCTGATAATCTTGAGTAGAATCTTGCTAGCATGTAGGATCAAAGCAATTGTGTGATAATATCCACAGTCAGTTGGATCACCTTTCTTTAGTATTGGTATAAATGCAAATCTTTTCCAGTCAGTTGTCCATGATGTTGTCTTCCAAATTTCCTGGCAGAGCCTTGTATGTATAGTAACAGCTGCATCAGATTGATGTAGTACTTCAATGGGAATGCCATCAATGCCTGGTACTTTGTTCTTTGATAAGGCTTTCAAAGATGCTTTGATTTCTTTTTCCATCATAGTAGTTTCATAAAGCGTTTTCCATGTGGAACGTCTATTTTACATGCAGAAAAGGGCTTCTGTAAAATGATACAACCACACATGTTAAAATTATGCATATGGAAAGTATTTGCCTACTTTTATGGGATCTGCATAGAGACATTCCCAGGAGTATAGTTTGAGTGGAGCAGAAGTGCAGTTGCAAGAAATGCATGCATTTTATTATACAGGTATATTTGGAGGTGTAAATGTGCACTCTTGGGGCTGGATCTCTTTTATAAAGGTATATTACTGTTTATCTTGCCTTTATAAAATGAGCTTATAATAGGTGCCTTTTGGACTTCCGATATGTGTCATGCTATAAAATCAAGCCTAAATGGGACCCTACAACAATGTGCAAAAGTGCAACAATGTGCAAAAGTGATTTCTTCTATCAAAATGGTTGATTTTCCACTTCTCGAGTTATTTATCTGTGCACCACAAGCTTATAAGCTACAGTCAAACCTCGGTTTTCATGATTAATCCGTTCAAAAAAGTCTGACTAAAACCGAAACGTATGAAAACCGAAGCAAGATTTCCCATAAGAAATAATGTAAATTCAATTAATCCGTTCCAGACACCCAAAAATATGTGGCAATGGCTGCAGCAGCACGAGCTCCCGAAGTCTCAGCCAGAGGTAGAACAGCTCCTGTCACTTCTCTCAGCTGCCCGATCGTCCACAGCACAGCAAACACACAGATACTGTAGGACACTAATCTGATCACTGACTCCGTCTCAACAGCGTACCTCGCAAGAGAAAGAACTGCCTCCCACATTCATTCAACATCTCCTGCTTACCCATTCAACATCTCCTGCTACCCTGCTACCTCCGAGCCTGAGGGGGCGCTCCAGAGAACAGGCAGGCGGTGGAGAGATCGGGGCCTTCCTCTCTGTGTAATCCTTGCATCTCTGGCTCGAGGATGTTGCTCACCTGACTTTCGCATCTCAACACGCGATCGGTGAGTCCGGGGGGGTAGTGCTGCCGGGACTGGGCAGGCAGTGTATGCAGACCAGCGCGAAGGTGTATGTATTGCAGTACTGTACAGTATTTTGGTTTTCAGATCTGGCACACGCGATCGGTGAGTCCGGGGGGGGGGGGGTAGTGCTGCCGGGACTGGGCAGGCAGTGTATGCAGACCAGCGCGAGGGTGTATGTATTGCAGTACGAAAACTGAGGCGATAGACGATAACCGAGACAAGATCTCAGTCAGAAAAGACGTCGAAAACCGAAACGGACGAAAACCGGGGCAAACGAAAACCGAGGTTTGACTGTACCTCCCAAAACCTATGCCTCCAACTGTATTAGCAAATAATAGCAAATCATTACATGATGCTCTTCACCCTTTTCATATTATCAAGTCATTATGTTGATTAATGAAGTGCAACCCTTTTGAGGGTAATTTTAGAAATTTTAGAATTTGCTTAGATAAAGCACTGTTTAAGGTGCTTATGTTAAGTCTATTTTATAAAGAAAAGCAGGCACATACCATTGTTTATAAAATACTAGTGTAAGTGGCTCAACACATATTTACATTACACATGTGGGCATTTAAACCAGCTCTAGAACTGAAATAAATATCCATGCCTATATTTTTTCAAGTACACATGTGGAGGCTCGTTCTTTCCCCTGCATGGCTGGCCGCATTGCCTGCCCAACACCTAGGTAGGTCGGACATAGACCCAATTCCACCGCCGTGAGCTCTAGACGTACTTGCGATGGCAGAATTGGAGAGATGTATGTCCTGCTGCTCCCTGGATTCCATGGGGAACAACATACAGGAGCCTGCACGTCCCCCCACTCGAAAGCCACTGCAGGGGCGAGTGAGCAGTGCCGTCCGAACACCATGGTAACAGGCTGTCTATCCAGTGACTTAGAATGCCATGAGCCACTTCGACCCCTGCTGCCCACTCACCATTCGGCTCAGGTGGCCCATATGGGCAGGATCGTTGTGGAAGGTTCCCTGGAGGCCATCGCTAATGCGGGCGGAGTGCTTCAGACAGCAGACTGCACCGGGCCCGGCTCTTATTCCACCATTGGGGTAGAATAAGCCGGACGTCCATGTCGGTGCCAGGGAACGTACAGAGACCTGTCCTGACTAGCCTCTGTATGTCCCGGCACCTAGCTATGCCCTCACTCCGCCCATGCTCCACCACTTCCCACCTACATACAGCGCTCACTGCACAAACGCTGTATATGTGCGAGCAGAGCTGCTGGCAGAATACGACTGAGGAGGTAAGTGAGGGTTGGACATCCAGCCTGTACGTCCAACGCCATTATTCGTGTAAGCTATCCCAAAGAAAAGAAAAATAAGAACAAAGTGCCATAACAAGCTGGCACAAAATATGACAAGAGGCGTCTGTTTCTATCTTTTTATTACCTTTTTTTTTCAGGAGGGGAGGAAGAACTAGAAATGCCTCATGAGTTCTCTCCTGGCCCATGTCTCTGCCTCTCTATCTGATATTGCTGCCTGGATGTTTCACTGCCATTTGAAATTGAACATGGCCAAAACCAAACTTCTTATTTTATTCCCCTAAACCTTCCTCCCCCTTCCTCCTTTCTCTATTTCTGTTGATAACACTCTTTTATTTCCTGTTTCCTCAACCAAAACCTTGGGGTCATTTTTTACTTCTCCCTCTCCTTCTCTACACATATCTAGAAGATAGCTAAAACCTGTCATTTCTTTCTCTATAATATTAACAAAATGTGCCCCTTCCTCTCTGAACACAATACTAAAATACTTATCCACTCTTTAGTCACCTCCCATCTCGACTATTATAACCTCCTCCTTGCTGGTCTCCCTCTGTGTCATCTTTCTCTCCTTAAATCTGTTCAGAATTCAGCTGCTCAGCTAATCTTCTGACAGCCCCGATACACTCATATAACCCCTCTTCTCAAATCACTTCATTGGCTCCCCTTCCATTTCCATATCCAATTCAAACCTCTCCTTTTGACCTATTAATGCATTCATTATACTGCTCCTCACTACCTTTCCTCTCTTCTCTCACCCTACACTTCTCCTCGTGAACTCCGCTCTTCCTCTAGCTTACTTCTCTCTTTGCCCTTTTCTTCCACTGCCAACTCCAGACTTTGATCCTTTCCCCTTGCTGCTCTTTATGCCTGGAACAAACTACCTGAATCTGTTCATCAGGTTTCATCTCTCCCCCTTTTCAAATCCATGCTAAAGGCTCGCCTCTTTGAGGCTGCCTTTGGATCCTGAACCCTTGTTCTGCTTGTGTCTCCTTACCTTTCCCTATTTGTACCCTCGTTCTCAGCTTTCGTACTGTCTGTCTTGATTAGATTGTAAGCTCTAATGAGAAGGGGCCATCTTTTATATGTATCTGTAGAGCACTATGTAAATGATTAGTAGTAGTAGTAGTAGTAGTAGCAGTCATAGTAGAGGGAAACCTGGAACAAAAGAAAACTGGACCTTAGAGAGAAGGATTTAGATTCTAATTCTCAATCAGAACAGATTGACTGAAACTGCTGTCGCCTTTGCAATCCCTCTCTAAACAGCAGGGAGATGAGAATATGTGGAGTGAGGTACAGTCGCAGCCTTGCAAATCTCTTCCATGGAGGCTGACATCAAGGGGCCGCTGATGCGGCCACGGCTTGGACATTATGAGCCGTGACATAACCCTCAAACATCATACCTTCCTGGGCATAAGCAAAAAAGATGCAACATGCCAGCCAAATTGATAGAGTGTATTTGTTGATGGTAGCCCCCCAATCTATTGGGGTCAAAAGAAATAAAAAGCTGGGTGAACTTTCTGAGGGCTTTAGCCCACTTCAGACAGCAGATGAAGGCTCTCTTGCAGTTCAATACATGCAGCACACATTCACATTCCCCTTTGTGACTGTAAGGTCTTGGGAAAAATGTTGGCAGGACAAATGACTGGTTAAGATGGAAGTCTACCACCACATTTTGAAGGAATTTAAGAGGAGTACACAAGACCCCCTAATGTGAAAAAACTTACTGTAAGCTGGATCTGCTTCTTGAGTCTGGAGCTCGCTAACTCTGCTTGCTGAAGTTACAGCCACCCAAAAGAGGCCCTTCCAGGTCAGGAACTTCAGTCCATAGGTGTCCAGTGGCCAGAAAGGAGCTTTCATGAGCTGAGTCAAAACCATGTTGAAACTCCAAGACACTATAGAAGGCTTTAGGGGATACAAGCCCCCAATAACGTGAATAACTGAAGGCTGTAGAGAGATTGGCTTTCCTTCTAGAGAATGGTAGTAAACCCCAATTGCACTAAAATGGACTCTTATGGAATAGGTCTTAAGACCAGACTCTGAGAGGTGCAGAAGATATACAAGCATTTTTTTATGTGGTATAAGAGAAGGGTTTTAGGGACTGTCCTTCACATCAGATGGAAAACCACCACCATTTGAATCTTTAAAATCTTCTATTGGAATCTCTCCTGGAGGCCAAAAGGATATTGATGACTCAAACCAGCAGAGTAGCTTCGCAACATCCAAGCTGTAAAGTTAGGGTCTTGATATTGGGAGGGAGACATTTTTTCAGATCCTGTGATGTTTAAAGTAGGAGAGTTGCCTGTATTTATCAGTCTGGGCCAGAAAGATGCAATGTGAATCATGGTGACCTTCTCTTTTTGGAGTTTCAGGAGAATAAGGAGAATAACTATATGGAAGTATCTCACCCCAATGAAAGAGGAAAGCGTCCTAAGCAGAAGTGAAGAACCTGTCTATTTTGAGGCATGGCAAAAAAAGTCTACCAAGGGGGTACCCCACTCCAGAAAGATACTCAGTGCAATCTCCCTTTTCAGAGACCATCTGTGAGGCTGAAGGGACTTGATTTTGTTGATTTGGCCTAGTCAGTTTGCCAGATTGTTGTTCTCTGCTGCCAGGTATGTGACTCTGAGTGTCATCCTATGAGAGATCACACTGAGAAAAAACCTGAAACTCTATCCCACATCTAAACCCAATCAAACAGGGAAACAGAGACTAACAAACAAATTTTTGTTGGAACGTTCACCATGAAGAATAACTTCCTCTCGAGGTGAAATGTTCCTATTTTATCTTTTTTTAGTGGAAAACCACAATAAATTCGGTCCTGAGAGAAGCTCTCCCCCAGCGCCAAAATGACTTCAAATAATAATAGGGAAGCTACTTAGTTAAAGCAGAGTGTGCGAGCCAGTCCCCTTAGCTTCTCAGCTCATACCACACAGGTACAGCTCAGCCAGATTGAATGTCCAAACTGTATGGAGAACGTCGCAACTTTAACTCCGCTATTTTCTGAATCCAATTCGCGGCAACACCACCAAGATAAATACTTCGTGGGGAAGAGCTTTTCTCAGGACCGAATTTATTGTGGTTTTCCACTAAAAAAAGATAAAATAGGAACATTTCACCTCGAGAGGAAGTTATTCTTCATGGTGAACGTTCCAACAAAAATTTGTTTGTTAGTATCCTATGAGAGATGGCAAATGTCCACAGCCTGATTGACTTTTAACACTGGAGATATGAACCTGTTCCTCTCTACTTGTTTATGTAAATCATAATAACTTGATTGCTGGTTTGAATCATTACAATGTGGTTGGCCAGCTAAGATTTAAAGCCTTTAGAGTGTTTGAAATTGCTCTCAGTTCCAGGAAATTGATCTGAAGGAGACTCTTCTGGCTTAGACCACAACCTCTGAGTGTGGAAACATCAAGATGGGCAACCCAATCCACTTTCAGATGCATCTGTGATTAATAATTTTTGATAAGTGGGCTCCAGAAAAGGCAAGGACTTGGCAAGACTCAAGGGACTATTCACCAAGAAAGAGATTCCCTTAGGGGCTGGTGACAGCTATGATGTCACTAAGCCTATAAGTGACCTGTGTTCACTGCATGCTCAGGATCCACTGAGATTGTCAAAAAATTAAGACATGCCATGGGAGTTATATGGGCTATTGAGGTGCCCACATTTTCAACAGGGTTCTCAAAGATACCTGCAAACTCTTTTGAACTTCCCCTACTATGTCCACCAAGCAGATGAGACTGTCCAGGGAAAGAAAGGCTTTCACCAGAGTTGTGTCTAGCAGGGCTCCAATGAACTACAATTGGTGGGGCAGGCTTAAATTGACCTTTGGGTAGTTGGTGATGACCCCTGGTAGCTCCAGCATTCAAATGGTGGTTTGCAAAGATTCTTGAACTCCTTCTTGAGCAATGCTCTTGAGAATTTAAGTGCCCCAGTAGGGAAACATGTGCACCCCGAGTGTGTGCAAATATGTTATGACTGCGGCTAGATATTTCATGAGAACTCGAGAAGCAGACTCAAGGTCAAAGTGTAGAATGCAGTACTCAAATTGATATTTCCCCACAGTGAATTTTAGATACTTTCTGGGACTGGGAGAAATCAGGATGTGTATATAGGCATAGGCAGCAGAAAGGGACCCCACCAAAAATCACAGCCGGCAGGCAGCAGACTGCCTGCAGAGATCCCGTCCCTCATGGACAGAAGAGGAAGAGAAGCCGCGATCGCAGAAAAGACCCTTCCTGTCTGTCCTCAGGAGATTGAATCCCCATGGACAGAACAGGAAGGGTCTTTGCTGCGATAGCGGTTTCTCTACTTCTTTTGCCAGCAGGGAATGTGATCCCCATGAAAAGCCTGCAACCTGCCAGTCGCGATCACAGTAAAGATCCTTCCTGTCTGCCCTGGGATCCTCCCACATGCAAACAGGAAAGGTTCTTGCCACGATCACAGCTGGCAGGCAGCAGGCTGCCTCTGGGGATCCCATCCCCCATGGGCAAAGAAGAAA
This sequence comes from Ichthyophis bannanicus, assembly GCA_033557465.1. Taxonomy (NCBI): domain Eukaryota; kingdom Metazoa; phylum Chordata; class Amphibia; order Gymnophiona; family Ichthyophiidae; genus Ichthyophis; species Ichthyophis bannanicus. Next base: position 1,221,432,136 of record CM066032.1, read on the forward strand.
AGCCACAATCATAGCAAAGACCCTTCCTATCTACCCGTGAGAAATCGAACAGGAAGGGTCTCTGCCAGGGCCCCCCCCCCCCAAAGAAAAAGCCCTTCCACTGCCCCTGGATATAGGGTCCTTTAGGTCCAGAGAACTTGGCCAATCTCCTTTTTGGAGAAAGGGAAGCAGAATGCTGAGTGAAAGCATTCTGAAATTCTCCTGAAAGAGGCAGGTGTTCAGATCTCTCAGATCTAAGGTAGGATGGAATACCCCTATTTTCTTTTGCATCAAGATATACTGGAAATAAAATCCATTCCCTTCCTGCTCTGGTGACATTTGCCATGTGAAGGGTGGAGATTTCCTGAATAAGTAACTCCTGGTGTTGCAAGATGAGCAATCAAGGTCTTGGGTACAATTTGATGGGAGTTCGAACAGATGCAATCTCTATCCATAGAGGACTACTTTGAGAACCCATCAGTTGGAAGTTATGAGGACCAACAGTCTGCAAAGATGGTAAGCCTCCCTCTGACGGAAATATTGTCTGACCCAGGTAATAGTAGATTGGCCATGTTCTCCAGGAGCCAGTCAAAACCCAGTCCCTGGTTTTAGCTGGGATGCCGGCTAGGCCTTCTGAGACCTCTGCTACTTGGGACGGGAGCACGAGGTCTGTTTAGTCTGGGAAGAGCAAAGAAGGATATCTATGCCTGTAAGAGTAGTAGGATATTCTGTATCAATCACTCTGCAACCTCCTAGAAGAGGAGGCTGGGTCGGTAATGAGCCTGGAGAGGGTTTTCAAGGTATCATTATGCTGCTTAATCATGGTAGCAGTTTCCTGTACCTTGTATCCAAAGAGATTCTCTTCATGGTGTGGCCAATCAATGAGTTGCTCCTGAACACTGGGGAAAACTCTAGGCTATTCATGCTGTTCTGCAAGTGCATTCCCATGAAGAGCCAGCAGGTCACCACACATGGTTTTCTGATCAAATTTTCTCCAAAAAGAATTCAGGGTCCTGGCCTCACTCCCTGAGGGTGCTGAAGACTATGACTTGGAGCTTCTGGCCTTTTTGAGAGTGGATTTAATGACCATGGAGTGGTACTGAAACTGGAACTTCTTAAATTCAGGAGTCTTTTTAGACTTTCTATATAAAGTCAACCTTCTTGCTCACAGGAAGCACAAAGAGTGGAGTCTCCTGCATCCACATCTGCAGCTCCTGAAGGATGTGTTGCATGGACACTATCATCGCATCCTAGGAAGGATCCAAATACTGGAGGATTTCCAATTCTTTGATATGGGCTCCTCCTCCATTTCTAACTGGAAAAACTCATGGAAGGGATATGCCCTCAGGAGGAGATGAGTCACTCATGAGGTGGTGTGGAAGCTCTGGAGACCTCTCATCTGGAAGTATTCCAAGTTGTAATTGCTTTCTCAAGAGCATTGTGCCTCATCCTCAGATAGTCAAGAGATATCTGAGTCTTTTCCTGGGCTGACTTCCACTCTGCATAGGAGTTTGATCTCCTTCAGGAGTGTCAGAACACTGAAAGGTTTTAATGCCTCGGGGATTGGTCCCAAATGCACTCGATACCAATATGTAGATATGTAGATTCGAGGATCAGCTCGATGTTTCAATGTTGCTCCTCAGATCTTCCAGAGTCATCAGCTCACATATAGGAAAGAGACATCATGAACTTCTCCATTCTGTAGAGTTGCCTTGAATGAAGGCATGGGGGGCTCAGCAGTCTTTGTCATTGTCAGTGGAATCTGCTGGGGAGTATCCACTGACAGTTATGGACTCTTATAACATGGCATGGCCTCTCCAATGGCAGGGAAGATGAGTGATCCTCACATTGGGCTGCTCTGGGGGTGAAACATTGCTCAGTTTTCCAGTGATCATGGCATCACACTCTGATGAACTTTGATGCAATGCAACCAATTCTCTGCCAAAGCTTGATATTGACAATCCTTTAATCTTTCTCCTTTCTTGGGGCAGAATCAGTAAAGAACTCATCCAGGGACATCCAAATGCCGCTCCGTTCTCAGTGAGCTCAGTGTCGATGCTCTGCCAGTGTCTGGTGCAGTTTCAGAGTCCATAGTGACCGATGCCACTGATGCCGATGCCAATGGGTTCATCTTCTCTGCCCCCTAAATCAAATATGCTTCTTTTCACAACCCTGCAGCCCTTATTATGTTATCTGTAAACACAAATGACAAGAAGAAGGCCTATGGTCGGGCCCCAAATACTGCATGCACCAATTATGGGTATCCATAATGAACATGGTCCTATTGCACCTGGAGCATTTCTTAAACCCACTGGAAAGCTTCTGGGGCACAGTGGACAGAAAAATAACTGCAGCAAAACCGAACAGCTCAATTGTTAAGACAAAAGAAAAGAAAAGCAAAAGTAGAAATCTGGCCGCATACACCTGCAATCAAATGGTATTGCAAAAAAAAGAAAGGAAATCTGAAATGACTGAAAAATCTAACACAAAAATAAAGAGAAGTGGTGGCAGCAAGCATCATGTAAAGAAAATCTTGATAATGTTAAAATATGCACATGTGGACAGAACGTCCGATCAGCTCCGTGTTAAAAAATGTCTGAGGATGAGTGGCAGCAAGGTGGAAACAGGCTTGCATGTGTAGTGAGCTTTCTAAAAGCTTCTAGAATAAGCTGAGGAAGTTCCAGTACAGGGCTTCATCGGAAATATGACTGATACTTAAACACTCATCCTGCTTGTCCCCGAAGAAATTCTAGGATTTTATAATGTTTGCATGTATTTGCACACTCTACCCATGCTGCGCTCAAACTCTGCCACTGTGCATGCACCTGGCAAAGTACTTACCTTGATGCCAAAGCACATACTTTTATGCCAGTAGATATTTTATAAAAGGTTATTTATGCACATATGTGGCATAAATAACCTTTTATAAAATAAGTGGGAATGACTTTATAAAATTACCTCCTAAATGCTTTTCCTCAATACCTGTTAGCCAATCTTTTTGAAAACAGCCACTCCGGACACATAATTCTGAAAGAAAAATGTAAATGACCTATCATCTACAGAAGCATTACCTTCCTGGTTTACCCACTTCCACCAGAAGATTGCTCCATTCCTTGAATTTTAAGATGGCAGTCTCATTTCAATTCCAAAAGAATCCATCTCTTTGCTCTGAGATCTTTTATTTTTCTTTTTGCTAACAGAACCTTTAGTCTTTCAGCCTTTTCTAAGACTTTCTCAACAACTAAGCACAGCTACATTTACCTTCTGACCCACAAAGAAGACATTTAAGTAGTCCAAGATGGCCCTGCTCTTCCATCTCTCTATTACTCACTGAATACCTATAGTACATTTTTCAAAGAAAGCATTTGTCAAAATAAAACCTTTTTTAAGCATAAAGCCAAACAATTAAAGCAAATTGGGGCCACATTTGTCAGCAGTGGCAATGAAATATCCTCCTGATACTCAGCTGCAGTGGCTACTGCTCAATATCCAGGTTATGCAGCCACTATCCAGATAATCACTGTCATTATCTGGATAGTGGCACTTTTCCATCACTATCTACTTAACTTATTCCTACAGCCATTGAGGACAAACTGATGTGGATAGCAGTGGGAAGACAAAAACATAAATAAAATGATTTATTTTCCTGTACACTCCCAGAATTCAGCAACCACCTTTTCTGGTCTGTGGGTAATGTATGACAAAGAATCAGCAAACAGGCAGAGTTGGTCTTTTACTGCTGCTGGCATCGAGTCTTGCCCAGTTAGTCCTGTGCAGCCATGCCATGTCTCTCTGTCCACTGCTAGTTTTGGATGCTTCTTGCTTGTCTTTGGGCAGGCAGATAAACCTCAGTCACTACCATTACCGCTGTTGCTGTACATGATCTCCCGCCATACACAGTGCACAGCTGCAATGGCCACTGTGAAATCCACCCTATGCCACTTTCGTCAGCTACTATCTCTCTAATGCAGGGGTTTTCAACCCAGTCCTTGGGACACACTTATCCAGTCTGGTTTTCAGGATAACCACAATCAATATGCATGAAGAGAAATGTTATGGACTGCCTCCATTGAATGCAAATCTCTTCCATGCATATTCATTGTGGTTATCCTGAAAACCTGACTGGCTAGGTCTGTCCTGAGGACTGGGTTGAGAATGCCTACTCTAATGACCATGCAAATCCTGTTCTTTGCCTCACCAACTAATGCTACAAACTCTGGGCTCTATTGTTCACGTCAACCTCCACAGCAGACTCTTTCATTACCTTTTCATATTTCCCGGCTGCAGATATTTCTATTGCATCGCCTGCTGAATTAGTTATGCCTTTAGCCTGCTACTGATGCAGCTGCTGCCTTTGGAGCAAGTTGATCTTTTCCATTTGCTGTGGAGTGAGGAATCCTGCTTAATCATTGAAAGGGTAAAGGCCACTATTGCCCTAACCGATATAAAATTCAAAAATGTATCCTCATTGTGAGTAACTCCTTCTTCTGTCCCCCTAAAGATGAAGCTGCATTTTATTTATCCTTTCCCCTCTCCTAGTAGACAATAGGATGGTAATGATTTCCCTGCAATATTCTCCCTTAGCCCTCCACCCCCACATAAACTCTGACCTGGCCAAAGCGCTCTAACTTGTCCAGGTGCCTGTAAAAGGAAGAACTACAGGGAAAGGAGAGAAAGGAATGTGATAGCCACATAGGCAGTCCAAATGCAATACAAAATGTGCCGAGTCAGTGCTGACTTCTGGAGACTCAGGCCCTGCATTTTCTTGACAACGTGTGCCGGAAATAGATTACCAAGACTTTCTTCCATGCAGTCCAATTGAGATCAGCTACCGGCCCTCACTGCATATCCCCCACCCAATTCCAGATGTTGGTGACATCAGGAGAGTGACTGCACACTAGGAAGGGGATAATGAAGTTTATGTATCTTCTAATGATGCTCAAAATTATTACATGATTCTAGACCTAGACTGATCGAAACATCTGCATAAAGATGATTTATTCAGTTTTCCCAAGATACACAGGGTCACAAAGCTATGGTTGTTTTGTTTTGTTTTTCTACATAGGATGTGATTAGTCTTGTTTGCTGAAGTCAACAAATACCTTTCTATTTGAAACTGTTTTTTGTCTCAAAGTTGGGGGAGTTAAAGCCTTATGTAACTGAAAACCAATCTATGTATCAAAAAAATAATGGAATAAGCACAGATGATTGTTAATGATAAAGAATTGAGGGGAGAGCCAGAGATCAGTTACGGTCTGCGTTATTATACTAGGAATGAGGTAGATTAGACTAGATGGGTTTCATGTACCTTATCTGCTTCCATAGTCTATCTATGCAAAACAAGATTAGGGTTTGCAGTAGTGCAAATAATCCATCCTTCAAGAGCAAAAACAAGGTGAGAGGTCATTAGGATAAAATAAAATTCAAAGAAAGGAACATGAGCTAGAGATCCACAATCCATGGTACCCCAGGCTGATTGGTTCTTCAAAGAATTAGATCAGAAAATGAGAAACAACAAGTGACAAATGCATAAATACAGTGGAAAATACAAAGCATTACTCTAGGAGCCATTTGTCTATCAAATGAGGACACACAAGTGGTTAAGGAGAGGTGAACTGAAACCTAAGGATGAGATATTGATAGTTGCAGCCCAGTAGATTATGAATGAGATGATTCAGAGCAAGTATAGACAAAACTGGTAAAACAGGCATATGCAGATTCGGTAAGAAAGAGCTGGAAACGATTATTATTTTATTTTATATTTATTTATATCATTTCTAGAATAGCATTGGCATAATCGAAGTGCGGGGTTACCAATGCTTGGTAAATTGTCCGAAAGTCATCTGGTTCCAGTAAGGGTCGCAGGTGGCAGAAAGTTCATATCTTATGATAAATTGATCTGACTGTATTGCTTATGTGTGCCTTCATGTCGAGATGCTGGTCAAGGGTGATCCCCAAGTATCGGATGGTGGGCTTGCTCAAGAGCTCTGCATCTCTTACTCTTATTGATGTTGGCGGGGTGAAGGAATGATTCTTAGTGATGAAGAGGACATCAGTTTTCTTGAAATTAATTTTGAGGCTCTGTGTGTGGAGCCAATCTGTGACAGCTTCGAAGCATTTTATCAGGGTCGAGAAGTCGGGTTGGTTGATTGAGAACAGAGAGAAGAGTAGTATTCACCTTGTAGCTGGCTGTGAAGTTGTGATGGCAGAAAATTTCTATGCAGAAAGGCACAGTAAGGTAGCACATCTCGTCTATTAGAAATTCCGCAAACACTACATCGCTGTACTAGAAAAGCACTGGGATCACAACCCTAAGAGGATTATGAAGAATTCTGTTGGATAAGAAGCTGGATGTGAGGAAACTCAACATAGTGGTAAAGGAGAAAAACATCAGAATGGCACTGATAATAGAGGCGCCAGTTCCAAGTGCATGGAGAGGGACAAGATTCTGACGTACTAAGAAATGCAGTCAGAGACCAAGAAAATGTGGCAGAAAGATAAAGAAATATTTCCCATTGTATTGGGACCCACAGACCTCATTTAGAGGGATTTGCAATTGCACCTTGACAAGTAGCCTATACATGCTACGTCTTACTGGCTCCAGAAGAAGCTCTCTTTGGTACACTGCAAGTACTATCGCAAGATCATACTGCACATACCTTGTCTTAGGAATGAGATCCATTGTTGTCGTGGCATGCACAAAATTAACCCATTTGGAGAAATTGCCCCGAAGAGATGAGAAACTACTTGGCTTGCTGGATGGAAAAGTAATGGAGATACTATGAAGGAAAGTGAACTATCGAAAATCTCGTGAGATGCAATGTCTGAGGCAATGTTGTTTTACCAGAAGCAGATTGTGCCAAATGTACCTGACTGTTTTCTTTGACTAGAAAACTAGATTGAGGGCACATGCCCTAGTTTACTTGGATATCCCCAAAGCCTTTAATACTGTTAACAAGCCTTCTGTGAGGACCAAATTAAGGGGCATGTTTACTAAACTGCGGTAACGTAGCAGCGGCTACGTTAAGGCGCAGTATGTAACGTTAAGGCGCCTTAACGTTACATTCTGTAGCGTTAAGGCGCCTTAACGGCACATAACGCACCTTAACATTCCCGGCCGCGTTAAGGCCAGAAAAGGGTGGAGAGAGGGCGGAGTGAAGGGGGTCAATGGGCGGGAAGAGGACCCATTCACACTAACGCGGAGAAATTAAGGGCTGAATCCTAACACAACTGAAAACCTGGCTTTAGCACACAATTGCAGGAGAGAGAAACCATTTCAGTCAGCAATGTACAGCAAAGGCAGGGAAACCAATAAAAGTGATAATAGTGATACATGTGCAGCAGCAGCAGCATAGTGGTTAAGTACGAGTGGGCACAACGGTGAGGCTGCAAATGGGGCACAGGGGGCTGAGGGCGGGACATGTAGTGGGGCAGCTGCGGCACAGGGTGGACCAGGCAGATGCCTAGGTGGCACATAGGAACTCAGAAACAGAAAAACAGCAAGCCCGCAACTGACCAAGGGCAAACATGGCAACGAGTATATGACCCACAGTGCCCTAGTGGACAACACCCAGCAGGTACCCCAAAGGGCACATAATATTGACAGGCGGTGCCGGGGGAAGCGCGGATGTCAATGTAGGCACCGCAACCCCAGACCCCACACCATAGGCAGCCGCCTACTGGCACACTGGATGGCCTGGGACTGCGCACCACCAGCACCACCAGCATAAGGGCATATCAGCATGGTGGCGGAGGAGTACTGGTGGTGGAGGGGGCAGTGGCATCTGCCAACAGCATACCAAGGCCATGCCCTGTTCAGGTGGGTGGCGTGCAGTGCAACAGACAAGGTCTGTCTGATGAACAGTAATGCTATCCCCAGGGAATAGCCTGCTTCTGTGGCAACAGCTTGGTGCAGTACACACAACCAGTTTACTCAGGGGCAGAAGGTCACAGGTTCAAGTCCAAGCTGTGGCTCCTGCAGACCATGTCCCCTCATTTTACCCTTACTAAGCTGTGGTAATAAAGACAGAATCTTTATTGCAGATAAAAGTAACACACCATAAACGCCTATATTGTACCCTACAGAGCACATACACCATAAACATATGCAATCCCCAGAGAAGAGTTTCCCAACCCCGGTCCTGAAGGGCCAAACACCATTCAGGTTGTCAGGATGTCCCTAATAAATATGCATGAGATGCATTTACATGCACCACCCCCATTGTATACAAATGTATCCATGCACATTCATTAGGGACAGCATGAAAACCTGAACCGTGTTTGGCCCATCAGGACTGGAGGTGGGAACCTCTGCCCTAGAGCAGCAGCCGACAGGTGCACAAACACCCACACCCACAGGCCCCACTATGCAGCGGCTCATGGAGAGTCAATCTGTTGGGCCCTGCGCGCAGCAGCATCTACCAATACCAGCACCTGCATACCTTAGCAATGCCATCTTAAACGTGGAAACACGTTCCACATATATCAAAAGGTTGCTATGAATAATGTCAGATAACAAATCCTACGTTGAACACAATTTGTTGACAGGGCTCCATCATATCAACCTTTCTGATATCTGTGGAGTGTGTTTCAGGTTTTGTTTCTAACAGTATTTAACTCTCCCGGGGAATGACCCTAACAGTATTGAGTACCATAGCAATGCCTACACTGTGCCCAGGACTGGTGTGGCGGCCAGGGCTGCCAACCACCTCCATATTTGCACAATGCTGAAATAGGTGTGGTAGTGTGTGTATGTCTATCCAGTGTTTTGTGGCTGCCTACACCTTACTGAGCCCACAATACTTGCACTGTTTCCAGTGTTAGCCTGCCAATGTGCATAATGAGGAGCAAGGTACTGTGGGTATGGCCCAGACAGGGCGGCCTGGGTAGGTAGCATCTGCACAGGGCATGGGGCAATGGCTGGGACATTGTGGTGCCTGGCTACCACCTGCACAGGGCATGGGGCAACGGCTGGGACATTGTGGTGCCAGGCTATCACCTGCATGGACAGGGTGGCCACAGCATGTCATGCTGGGAGGTCACTCTCACCCTGACTGTGTAGTGACCACGGCATGGCTGGGGTACCCCATAGTGTTGCATTGTAGTTCTCTTGTGTGATGTTTCTGGGTTTCTTTTTCTGAGGCCCAATCACTGACATACCTGCTTGGTGTGTATGCTTACATCCCATTTTTGGGTGTGCATGGTTCCCCCAGGAACATGTACTAGCTAGCAGACTGTCTGCAGATGGCATGTGTATGGCTGGAACACCTTGCAGGGTGCAGCGTGTGGACATGGACTGTACCCGGTGGTGGTGGTGGTGGGGGCGTGGTAGTGGTAGTGGTGGGGGGGGTCGGGCAGCTGAGCTTTTCCAGACCTATTGCCCTATGTGATGTGTACAGATATGCATTGATCTCCCTGTGGGGTGCTCACTCCCCTCTACTGCCACCATTGCAGAGATGTAGAATGTGGATCTGTTGGTGGGAGATCCTGACCCACAGGGGAATGTTGGGTGGTGCTACATAACCTGCTTGGGGGTCCAAGCACCACCCTTCACTTATAACATGCGACCATGGCACCCACACAAGATATGCATTATTCTGGGTGCACAAGGCCTAGACATGATTGGGAGATACAGATGGATACAGGTGTATCCTAGGTGTGTCTGCAGGAACTACCCATCACACACTGGCAGTGATGGGAACCTGCAGCACAGCCTATCTCAGCCAGCCCATGTTCTGCAGACCTGGTGCTGGGCCCCCCACTTCACCCTCAGGGTGAGCACAGGAACCGAACGATGTCACTGTCTGTAGCTACTCTGTGCCAGTAACACACACGGTCAGTTCCCCCTACCAGGTCGGGATGCTATAGCGGTGCATACCCCACCTTTTGATCAGATGCAGGCTGCTGATCTGCATGTGCAGTGCATCATGGGTACAGGTGGGTTTACCCTATCTTGGTAACCACAGCAGAGAGTTTGTGTGGTGACCTGCAGTCTTTCTGTAGCCAGCCAGCAGTGAGTTTGATGTTATAGAGATGTAGCCCACTGGTTACTTTGACTGTGGAGGCAGAGGTCATGGGTTCAATTCCTTGTTGTTCCCTCCTGTCCAAGGTAGATATTTTGCTTGCCTGTGACAGTCATATCTTTGCAGATCTGTGCTGCCAGCCCACAGTACCCTCACCACAGTTGGCAACAATCCTTATAGGGCGTTACAAGGCACCTTATTAGGCACAGTACAAGGCATGTTAGAAGGCATCCTATGAGGCACAGTACAAGGCACATTATAAGGCACCTCATTAGGCACAGTACAAGGCACGTTAAGGCACGTGCCTTGTACTGCGCCTAATAAGGTGCCTTATAATGTGCCAGGATCAATATTTTGAAGTGGATTCAGAAAGATACTGGGAGCCAGTGATATGCTGTTAATAAAGATAAAATTTCCAGTCATAGGAGAGAATCCTAATATTTATTTATTTATTTATTTAACCAGTTTTGTATACCACCTTATCCTTCAATCAAAGTGGTTGACAAGACAACAAAGGACTTACATGTTGAGGGCATGGGAAGATCAAATACAATACATTACAATATAAATACAGTACAAACAGTAAATTATAATATTATCTCATAGTGAAATTGGATATACAAGTTGATCAATTTAAGTTATTTGACCAAATGATTCTATGAATAAATAAGTCTTTAAAGATATGCAAAAGTCTTTGATGTCTTCCTGAGCTCTTAATTCTTCAGGAATAGAATTCCATACCTCTGGTACCATGAAGGAAAATGTTCTTTTAGAGGTCATCTGTTATGATCTATTGAAGTTTAAAGGTCTACTAAGCTTATTGGAGTTATGAGATCGTCTAGGTCTTAGACTCTTGTCTTTGGATATTATATGCTGTAGAATATCTGCTGAAGATTGGTGAAAGATTTTGAAAATAATCATTAGGTTTTTGTATTTTGCTCTTGCAATAATTGGAAGGAAATATAACTGTTTAAGGACAGGAGTTATGTGATCAAATTTTGCAGAGCCAGTAATTATAAGTGCAGTAGTGTTTTGAACTAATTGGAGAGGATGAATAGCATTTTTAGGAAGACCTTGATACAAGACGTTTCCAAAATCAAGTAGGGGTGTTATGACAGCTTGACATACTGTGTGAAAGTGATTTGTATTTAATAATGATTTTAGTCTTCTTATCATCTTTAAGTGATGGTATGCTTTAGCTGCAATTTTGTTTATATGAGATTTTAAGTTTAAATATTTATCTAAGGGGTATGTTTACTAAACCATCTTAACGTCACAGCAGTGGTATTATCGCGTGATAAGTGATGTTATCACGCGATAATTTCACTTATCGCACAATAACGCAGCAGCGGCGTTAAGGCACACTAACGCTGTGAAATCCGGCTCTGAAGGGTGGACTAAGGCTTCCCAGAGGGCAGAGAGAAGGGGGTCAATGGGCGGAGAGTGGGAGGGGAGAGGCTCCAGGCACACTAACGCTGTGAAATCCGGGTCTGAACACTAACGCCAGTGAAACCCTCGCGTTAAGACACATTTGCAGGAAAGAGAAACCATTTCAGTCAGCAATGTGCAACAAAGGCAGGGAAACCCAGAAAAGTGTTAGTTGTGATATATGTGCAGGGAACAAAGAGGCAAATAAACATATAAAAGGACCAGAACCACATCTAAAATTCAAATAACCAAGCTGGCCAATAGTTATATTAATGATAAACATAAAGCAACACTACTGACAAAGTGTATAAATTAAGATATCATGTTTTGATGGGTCTATGCTCTGTCCCCTACAAAGTGAATAATCCCACATTGAAATAGCGCTGATCAGGGTTTCTGTCGTTTAGATTGGGCAGGTTTGTTAGTGCATGCATATGTGCAGCAACAGCAGAGTGGGCACATAAGTAACAGCAACTGCTGTTGTTGTTGTTAAGTGCTGTCGAGTCGGAGTCGACTCATGGCGACCCTCTGGATAGCTATCCTAAATTGTGTTCGGTCTTGAGTCAGGTGGCTCATTGTTGACAGACTGGTACCCGTAGCTGCTGTTATTGCATTGATCCATCTCATTGCTGGCCTTCCTCTTTTGCGTTGACCTTCTATCTTGCCAAGCATAATGTCTTTCTCTAATGATCTCTCTCTTCGCATGATGTGTCCAAAGTATGAAAGTCGAAGTCTTGTCATCTGAGCTTCTAAAGAAAGCTTAGGTTTGATCTCCACTAGTACCGACTGGTTTGTTCTTCGGGCAGTCCATGGTATACACAATATTCACCGCCAGCACCATAATTCAAAGGCATCAATTTTCTTCTTGTCTATCTTTTTCACTGTCCAGCTTTCACATCCATATGACGTTATTGAAAATACCATGGCTTTAACAAGTCGAATCTTTGTATGGAGAGAGAGATATCTCTGCTCTTGAGAATCTTATCTAGGTCTTTCATAACCATTCTGCCAAGAGCAATGCGTCGTCTGATTTCTTGACTGCTTGTTGCTTCTTTATTGATAGTTGATCCAAGTAGTTTAAAGTTATTCACAATTTCAATTTCTTCTCCTTCAACGATGAACCTGTTTATTATGCCAGTTGTCATGATCCTTGTCTTCTTTACATTAAGGTGCAGGCCCATTTTGAGACTATGTTCTTTGATTGTGAGAAGCAAATGTTTCAGATCATCTTCACTTTCAGCCAGTAATGTGGTATCATCAGCATAGCGAAGGTTGTTGATGAGTCTTCCACCAATCTTCACACCTCTGTTGTCTTCATACAGTCCTGCTTCTCTGATGATTTGTTCTGCATATAAATTAAACAGGTAGGGGGAAAGTATGCAGCCTTGTCTTACACCTTTGCTTATTTTAAACCATTCTGTTTCTCCTTGTTCCGTTCAAACTGTTGCTTCTTGATCAATGTACAGATTGTGCAAGAGAACGATCAGGTGTTCTGGTATACCCATGCTTCTTAATGTAGCCCAGAGTTTCTCATGGTTTACACAGTCAAAAGCCTTGCTATAGTCAATAAAAAACAAATAGATATCCTTTTGGTATTCTTTACTCTTTTCAAGGATCCATCTCACATCCGCAATGATGTCTCTCGTTCCTTGCCCTTTCCTGAACCCTGCTTGCACTTCAGGTTAATTCTTGTTCCAGGTATGGTTGTACTCTCTTTTGAATAATCTTCAGTAGAATCTTGCTGGCATGTGGGATCAGAGCGATTGTGCGATAATTTCCACAGTCAGTTGGATCACCTTTCTTTAATATTGGTATAAACACAGATCTTTTCCAGTCAGTTGGCCATGATGTTGTCTTCCATATTTCTTGGCAGAGCCTTGTAAGTACGGTAACAGCTGCATCAGATTGCTGTAATACTTCTATGGGAATTCTATCAATGCCTGGTGCTTTGTTCTTTGATAAGGTTTTCAATGCTGCTTCAACTTCTTCTTTCATCACCAATGGTTCCCGATCATACGGTACAGGTTGAAACGGCTGTTGGTCCACTTGATCTGTATCATATAAAAACTCTGTATATTCCTTCCACCTTTTCTTGATCTTCTCAGCATCATTCAACATAGAACCTTGAGCATCTTGTAACATTCCAATTCGAGGCTGGAACTTTTTCTTTAACTCTCGTAGCTTTAGGAAAGCCAATCTTGTTCTTCCTCTAATAGTTTCTGCTTCTATTTCCTTGCATGCGTCGTTGTAGTACTTTTCCTTTTCCTTTCTTGCTGCACGTTGGAAATCTCTGTTGAGTTCTATTATTGTCTTTCTTTCTCCTCTGGCTTTAGCTTCTCTGCGTTTCTGGGCAATTTTCAGAGTTTCTTCCGTCATCCATTTTGGCCGTTTTTGCTTTTTCACCTTTTGTAGAGACTTCTCGCTTTCTTCCAACACAACCTTCTTGATGTCATTCCATAACTCTTCTGGAGCTCTGTCATTTGTATCTGAAGCAGCAAATCAATTTTGCAGGCAGTCTTTAAATTCCAGTGGTATATTCTCAAGGTCATATTTTGCTGCATTCATGAGTGGTTTGCTCTTTTTCAACTTTAGCTTGAATTTGCATACTAGTAGTTGATGATCTGTACCACAGTCAGCTCCAGGTTTTGTCTTTGATGATGTTATAGAACTTTTCCATCGTTGACTTCCACAGATGTAGTCAATTTGATTTTTATACAATCCATTCCACTTCCTGTCTATCATTAATAGTATGCAGTATCGAGCAACAGTGCATGCTATTAGCAAAGAGCACACACTGTTAAGTCATAGGGGGTTATTTTGGAAGCTGTATTTGTGCGCATAGAGACCTCCAAAGCACAGAGATGTCTCCAGAGGCATTTTAGAAGCCGGGTCTGTAAATATTTCCGATCTAGTACTGGGGATGATGGTGTGCTATTTTCTCTACATCCTCTGGACGTTTTTCAGCCAAAATGAGCACTTTACTGATGCTTATTTGTGCCTGGGCAGGTCTAAGCCTAGATACAACTCAGGACATTTCTGAGATCAGGCAGGGATGTCCAGGCTCCTGAGAATGCCGCAGCGATGCCTCCATCATGCCCCCATTCTGACTTGGATGGGGGATATCCACAGACCTGGCTTCTAAAATGCCTCTGGAGACATCTCTGTGCTTTGGAGGTCTCCATGCCCATTTTCAGATATCCAAAGCACAAATATGGCTTCCAAAATAACCCCCTATGACTTAATAGTGTGTGCTATTTGCCAATAGACAAGAAGTGGTGACATTTCAGGATTTTCTTTCATTTTCATTTGAAAATGATACAAAATGAAATAGGAAATATTGTTGACATTTTCCATTTCATTTCCAATGAACGCATATCCCTATTAATCAATGCCACCTGTCTCCCATGATTCCATGTCCGCAGGAAGGACCAAAAAATCTGGCATTTCCTAAGGAATACTCCTTTCCCCACAGAATCACTGTGGGAAACCAAAGCCCAAAGTGTGGTGTTTGCAGGATACCAGCAGGAACATGAGCAGTCCTTTTCAGGGCTGGCATAATGAGTGCTGTAAATTGACTTGCAGCTTAACCTCCCCACCAAGATTTTGGTAATTAAACTCAATAATCATGATCATCCCAATACACCCCTCCCACAACCAATCCTGTATAAATGCATAACTGGACCACATACATTTGACTATTAAACTCTGCTTTGTAAATTTGTGTGTGCTTGCTCTCCTTGCAGATAAAACAATGTACTGATGGCTCCTTGAGTCTGTGTGCCTGTCAGGATCTACTGTTTTTTGCTTTCATTGCTGCTGCTTGTTGCTGTCCGTCAGAAGCTGCAGTCTTAGGTGACCATCTAGTCTTGCCTAATGATTGGGCTGTCACTGGTCCTTTTCTTTCTTCTTCTTCTTCATCTTGCTGACTACAGAGAGGATATCAGAAACTCAAATCAACATCCGCTAACCTCTTGCATCAAAGAAGCCCAATCTTGGCTAAACTCAATGAATCTTCGGATAAACTTTAACAGAACAGAAGTTCTATACATAACGAGGAACACAACATTTGCACACACACACGCCCCCCCCCCCCCACACAACTTCTTAACACATGAAACCGACATCCCAATCAGAAAAGAAGTGAAATATCTAAGTGTCATATTAGACCAAACCCTTAACATGGAATCACACATAAAACTAATCACGAAAAACAAAATTTACAAACTTAGAACACTACAGTATCTAAGACCATTACTCAACCCCCAAGACTTAGATCAGTTGTACAAGCTCCTATCACACCTCACTTCTACTTCTGCAATAGCCTACTCCACGGACTACCAAAGAAAACTATAAACCAACTACAAACAGCCCAAAATGTTGCAGCCAGAATAATTTATAAAACACACCCTCATGACTATCACGTCCATCATGTGCATGCTCCACTGGCTTCCAGTTGCAAGCCAAATAAAATTCAAACTCCTGGTGGCCACATTTAAATTATTTAACAACATATCCCCCTCATTCCTCACCACACTATTACATCCAGCCACAGACATGATGAATAGAAGAGGATGCCACGGGGGCGGAGCCTGATGTCCAGCGGGATAGACGCTTTGCGTTGAAGCTCCCGAGAGGCCTACTCAGAATCCTGAATTAATACCTGCATAAATTTCATTTTTTTTACTCTGAACTTACCGGGGTGCCTCGGGGGGAACGGCGGGCCACAAACCAGTGCGACTGGACCTCGGGTCTCCCTCTTCTTCACCCGGAAAACGCTCCAAAACAGAGTTCTTCCCCACAAAAGATGGCCCCACTTTGGGAAAACCCCGTAACGCCACAGGGGATCTTGGAGGAGATACGCGGTGTGAAGGAGCTGGTACAATCCAACGGAGCGGCGCTCCGAACCATGCGTGAAGACTTTGGCGCACTTCAGGGCCGGCTTGGAGGTCTCCCACTACGGCGGGACGACATGGCGGAGGTCCTTGACTCGCACGTGGTGCACTCGGTGAAATTGGGCAAGGCTGAGCGTATGATACCGAATTTTCAAGAAGAGCTGGAGGATAGCAATGATCGAGCTGGTTGCAACCATATGGGGCTCATTGGAGTACCGGAGGATGTGAGAGCAGGAGACATGCGAGAATTCTTGGTCAGAACTCTCCCCCCCTTGCTAAAGATTATCATTTACAGAGATTTGGAGACTGACCGAGCGCATCGTGTTCGTGTTTCTGCTAATATGGCGCTCAATCGGCCGACCCCTCGGGCTCTCAATTTTCGATTATTGCGATATCAGTGAGTAGAGCAAATTCGCGTAGCTGCCCGGGCGAACTATCATCTTGAATTTGAAAGTCACAAAGTTTCTTTTCCTCTGACGTGGCAAAGTCCACAGTTGACCGACGGAGGAGACTCCTTGCTTTTCGCCCTGGACTTCAATAACTACAGGCTCACTTTGGCCTAATATATCCAGTGAAGCTTAGAGTGACTCTCCATAACCCAGCCATAACATTCGAAGATCCCGATCTACTAGCAATGTTTTTGGACTCCAAACAACGCAGATCAGATGCGCTAATCCAACCACTATGATTCAACCATTTTGATCTGTAATTCGCCGGATTTGCCCGCCATCTTGAACGGCCCGACGCGGTGATCCCAGCCTGGAATAGAGACTGCCTGGACTTTTCTTTCTATCTATAATTTACTTGGCCTTCTATCCCTCCATGATGTGCACCTCGGTGGGATTCGAAACATACATAGTTTTACAGGTTATATGTTTTAGCTTGGGCCCTCTCTGGAGTTTCTCCCCGCAGACATTAGGTCGCCAGTAATTTCTGGGGTTTTGCTTCTTCTCTAGTGCACCTCGGTGCTTATTTGTTTATATGGGGCGTTTCCATGATTTTCATTAACCCATTGATTATTAGGTTATGTGTACAGTCATACATAGTTAAGATGAGGGACATTGGGAAACTGTGTGCATTATTGTGTTCTTTCTCAGAATTTATAATCTTTCTTGATGGCCTTGTGTCAGTTCTTCTCATAAAACATAAATGGCATTAATAGTCCAATCAAAAGAAAGAAAATCCTTAGTTATCTTAATCATGAGCATGTTAATTTAATGTTTCTTCAGGAAATGCATTTAAATTCCGCTGCGGCATTGAAACTTAATACCACGTCTAATATGGCGACTGCCTTCTCTTCCGCTGTTTCCAAGCGGTGTGGGGTAGCCATTTTAGTTAAGAAGTCTCTGCAAGCTATTGTAATGGATGTTAGCTTTGATAAGGAGGGTGGATGGGCCCGCGCATATCTTCAGGTTGAGACTGTAATTTACGTGTATTGGTATTTATGCTCCGAATGTGGATAATCCTGTTTATTATGCAAGTATTATGCAGTTAGCACAGGCATTTGCCAGCCCTCCATTAATGTTCTTATTGCTTTGATAACAGCTTTTGCGCTAGAAGATATATGGAGGCTGCTTCTCCCCTCACTCCCATTATTCACCAATGCGCTCAGACAGCACAGAAATTCTGAGAGCGGGAGTTGCATGTAGCTTTGATCCCGGAGCATGGGAGCCCAGCCTGGAGCAGGTTGGCATGGATCTTTCGATCTCCCTCACTTACTCAGACACTTTTCTTTTAATCCACCGAAGTTTCTATACTCCTGATAGGTTAGTCAAATGACCGCTACCCAGAGCAACAGATTTTGGATATGCCACACGGCCATTCACATACTAACTTATATTATGTTTGAATGCCCGGCACCACAATATTACTGGAAACTACGGGGGGAAAATAGGTCCCCTCTTAATTTCAATGACTGGTGGCATCCTGTCAGTCTATACAGTAAATATGAACAAATACCTCATCTGTTGGTTTCTCCGCTCAGACCCTCTATCATTTGTCTGAATGGAGGATACTCCACGATTATGTTTGAAATGCTAAAATGCTAAATGCTCCCATCTGACTGTTTAAATCTATTTCACCTGATCAGTCTATTTTGCTGATACTCTTTTGTTTGTTTGGTTGTACATCTGTATACGCCTCTTTGATGATACTCCTCAGTTCCAGAGAAGAAGCTTAGGGGTGGGGGGTAATTGGGGTTGCTTTCCTTATGTGTATATTTGTATTTGTCTCCTTTGGTTTGTTGTTTCGTTTGCTTGTTGTAAAATGAAAATAAAAGTTTCAAAAAAAAAAGAAGAGGATGCCACAAGAACACAATCAAAATACCCTCAACCTACTGGAAAACCAAACAAACCATTAGTAACAGAGCATTTTCATATATCGCCCCTAGCCTTTGGAATTCCCTCCCAGACACAGTCAGAGCTATAAAGGACCTTCAAACATTCCAAAAACAACTTAAGATGCATCTGTTTACCGAACATTATGGTAAAGACACCTTAACACACCAATCCACCCAGAAAACCCCATCACAACACGCCACCCCCACATGCAATTGAACAACCATACATCTTCAACTCTATGCAAAAACATGATGTACTGTATATAGTTACGCTGTATATAGTTGACTAATGTCATAGTTGACCAAGTATTGTAACAGCCCTTATGTTGATTACCCCCCACTTGTTTAATGTATTTGGTTGAGTTCGCTGTAAACCGCCCTTGATCTTTGGAAGGGGCAGTATATAAAAACCTTGCAAATAAATACATAAATAAAAGATGACAGTGATAATCCTGACTACAGTGAGGGAGGACGACAATGACAATAAGGCACCTCAACCTTATCCTCCCCTTGGTAACCTGGAAGTGGTGGCTGGCCCTTCCTTCCTACCCTGCCAATTGAGCTTGCTAGAGGAGAAGGAAGATAGCCACAATGCTGTGCCTTGGATGTCAAACTCCTCCTCCTGCTCTATTGCTCAGGGCATGAATGTCATGCTGTGAATCATACAGGTCAAAGTGCAATGCTCAGGTCATGGACAGGAGAGGACATGGATGTGGTCTGAAGTGCTACATTGTTTCTGTCCTCCTCTCTTCCTCCTAAAAGTCCCGGATGGGAGAGGTAAGTTGCAAGACAGTGCATGAGTGAGAGGATGGTGGAGAGGCAAGACAGTAAGTGGGGAGGGAGAGAGAGTTAGTGAGGGGGTCTTGGGGAGCAAGAATGAGGGGACCGAAGGGGATGGGTTGTATTGGGGAAAGGAAATAGCAAGTCAGGGTATTGTACATGCTACAGAAGCCATATGCGGGGATACAGGAATCAGAAGGGCTAGGAAAAACAGAGGATAGAGTGGGCACAGGAGTTTGGACAAAGTAAGGAGATTGGAACTGTAAGTAGGGAATGAAGGTGAATCAAAGAGATAGTGAGAGGATTAGAAGGCCTATGGGATGTGCATGAAGGAATTTGAGAGGAGGGTGTAGGTCAATCCTGGTTGATAGGAATGTGGGGATCGAAGGCTATTGTGTGAGGACCGTCTGACACCTGCCACAAGGTGGAAGAACCTGGGTGAAGGAGGGAAGAGGCAGAATATTCAGAGAGATGATAGGATGGTGGCCACCAGAATGGGGAGGGGTCACAACCCATCCCTGGAGGATCGCTGGTGACAGGGGTGGAATGGAATTGTGGTAGGTCCAGTCACAGTTTGTGGTACATGGGAGCAGCACCCACCCATCAGATCCCTCTCCTCAGTCCCCTCATTCCCTTTCCATTCTCCCCTTTCTCCTTCTGTGCTCCCTGTTTCTCCTGTTTCCCCTTACATTCTCTGTCTCTTTGCCCCTCTTGCCTGAAATCCCTTCTCGATTTCCCTCCTTGGACATCCTCTCAGTCTCTCCATCTCTGTCTTCCCTTCTTAAGATGAATTGCTAAGATGACTATTTCTCAGAAAAGGTACAAATAAATTAATAGGACATGCAAGAAAAGTCAGAAAATGACTTTGTTTTTATCAAGTAAAATAAATACTTAAAAGGGCCAATTTAGTCACTGAAGTTAGTTTTGTTATTTTTTTAATTCCCACCATGGCAGCCCAAAGAAATCCAGATATTCAGAGCCAGTATTTATATTTAAAACATTTAAACCAAGTATACAGATAGCAGCATGCCCCAAATATCCACACAATGAAATGACTGCCAGGACAGCAGCAATATTCAGCAAGGTAATATTCTGCATGAAACTTTCAAAGGGGTCTTTAGTGTTCATTTTTAAAAGCTAGTTCTTAAAGGGGTTTGGTGTTCATTTTAAAAAGCTAAGGGGTATGTTTACTAAACAGTGCTAATGTCGCAGCAGCAATGTTATCGCGCGATAAGTGACGTTATCGTGCGATAATGGCGCATTACCGTGCGATAACGTCACATATCGCTCGATAACGTCTCCGGCGGTGTTAAGGTGCACAGAGGGTGGAGTAAGCCTCCCCAGAGGGTGGAGATAAGGGGTTAATGGGTGGAGAGTGGGCGGGGAGAGGCCCCAGACACATTAACACTGTGAAATCAGGGTCTGAAAATTAACGCCAGTGAAAACCTTGCGTTAGAGGCACATTTGTAGGAGAGAGAAACCAGTTCAGTCAGCAATGTACAGCAAAGGCAGGGAGACCCAGATAAGTGATAGTAGTGATACATGTGCAGTAACAAAACAAGCAAAAACCAGAGAGATAATGACCAGAACCAAAATAGAAATACAAAACACCGAGCTGGCCAATAGAAAAAACAATCATAAACGGTAATCAACACTACCCATAAAGAATAAAAAGGAAGATGTCACGTTTGGAAGCGTCAATTCTGATTCCCTCTACAAAATGAATGTTCCAACATTGATAGTGTTGATGAGGGTTTGCTGTGGTGTATATTGGGCAGCTTGCTTATGTGGCTTTCACATGTGCAGCAACAGTAGAGTGGCCCGTAGGAAAGGGCACTATGGTGATGGTGTAAATGGGTACAGGGGGCTGCAGGCGGCACATGCATTGGGCCAGCTGGGGCACAGTGTGACTAGGCAGATGCCTACCTGGCACATAGGAATGCAGAAACTGAAAAGCAGCAAGACAGCAAATGACCAGGGTCTAACATGGCCACGAGTGTGCGTGCCACAGTGTCACAGGAGACAGTACCCAGCAGGTACCCCCAAGGGCACAGAACATTGGCAGGTGGTGCAAGGGGGAAGTGCTGATGTCCATGTCAGCACCCCTACCCCATGTCATGCACCATAGGCAGCTGCCTACCTGCACACTGGATGGCCTGGGGCTGCGCCCCACCAGCACCACCAGCATAAGGGCATGTCAGCATGGTGGCGGAGGGATGCTGGTGGTGGAGGGGGCAGTGGCATATGCCCACAGCAGACCAAGGCCAAGCCCTGTTTAGGTGGGTGCTGTGCACTGCAACAGACATGGTCTGTCTGATGAACAGTAATGGTATCCCCAGGGAATGACCTGCCTCTGTGGCAACAGTTTGGTGCAGTACACACAGCCAGTGTGTTCAGGGGCAGAAGGTCACAGGATCAAGTCCCAGCTGTGGCTCCTGCAGACTATGTCGCTATATTTTACCCAGTACTAAACCGTGGTAATAAAGAAGGCACCTTAATTGCAGATAAAAACAACACACCATAAACACCTATATTTTACCCTACAGAGCACATACACCATAAACATGTGCAATCCCTAGAGCAGAGTTTCCCAACTGTAGTACTGGAGGGCCAAACACCATTCATATTTCATGCTGTCCATAATAAATATGCCTGTGATGCATTTGTATGCACTGCCCCCATTGTATGCAAATGTATCCATGCACATTCATTAGGGACAGCATGAAAACCTGAACCGTGTTTGGCCCACCAGGACCAGTTGGGAACCTCTGCCCTAGAGCAGCAGCCAACAGGGGCACAAACACCCAAGCCCACAGGCTCCACTATCCAGCGGCTCATGGAGAGTCAGGCTGTTGGGCCCTGCATGGAGCAGCATCCACCAATACTAGCACCTGCATACCTTAGCAATGCCGTCTTAAACTTGGAAACACATTCCACATATATCAAAAGGTTGCTATGATTAATGTCAGATAAATCCTAAGTTAAACATAATTTGTTGACAGAGATTCATCATAGCAACCTTTCTGATATCTGTGGAGTGTGTTTCAGTTTTTGTATCTGACAGTGCTTACCAACCCGGGGAGTGACCCTAACAGTATTGAGTACCATAGCAATGCTTGCACTGTGCCCAGGACTGGTGTGGCGGCCAGGGCTGCCAACCACCTCTATATTTGCACAATGCTGAAATAGGTGTGGGAGTGTGTGTATGTCTATCCAGTGTTTTGTGGCTGCCTACAGCTTACTGAGCCCACAATGCTTGCACTGTTTCCAGTGTTAGCCTGCCAATGTGCATAATGAGGAGCAAGGTACTTTGCGTATGGCCCGGACAGGGTGGCCTCGGCAGGCTGCATCTGCACAGGGCATAGGGCAATGGCTGGGACATTGTACTGACCAACCACCACCTGCACGGACAGGGTGGCCACAGCATGTCATGCTGGGGGGTGGGGGGTCACTCTCATCCTGACTGAGCAGTGACCATGGCATGGCTAGGTTCCCCCATAGTGCTCTACAGTATGTCTCTCAAGTGATATCTATGAGTTCCTTTTTTTGGGGTCCAATCACTGACATATCTGTGTGGTGTGTGTACTCATGTCCCATTTTTGGGTGCATACAGTTTCTCCAGGAACATGCATTATGTACTAGCACCTTGCAGGGTGTAGCGGGTGGAGACTGACTGTGCTCTCTGCTGGTGAATGTCAGATAGTGGTGGGGGGCAACTGAGATTTTTCCAGGCCTACTACCTGCTAGTGCCCTATGTGATACATACAGATCTGCAGACTGCCCTGTAGGGTGCCTATTCCCAGCAGGACTGGGGTTGATGGTTTCCTCTACTGGCACCATTGCAGAGATGTAGAATGTGGATCTGTTGGTGGGAGACCCTGACCCACAGAGAGCAGGTTGGGGCATGGTGCTACATAATCTGCCTATGGGTCCAAACACCCCCACCTTCACTTAAATCATGTGACCATGGCACCCACACAGGATATGTACTATTCTGGGTACATCACAGTCCACAAGGGCTAGATATGATTGGTAAATACAGATGGACACAGGTGTATTCTAGGTGTGTCTACAAGGACTACCTATCACACACCAGCACTGATAGGGACCTGCAGCACAGCCTATCTCAGCCATGCCATGTGCTGTGGACCTGGTGCTGGGCGCCCCACCTCACCCTCAGGGTGAGCACAGGAACCGCACAATGTCACAGTCTGTAGCTACTCTGTGCCAGTAACACACACGGTCAGTTCCCCCTACCAGGCTAGGGTGCTATAGAGGTGCATACCCCATCTTGTGATCAGATGGAGGCTGCTGATCTGCATGTGCAGCGCATCATGGGTATGGGTGGGTTTACCCTATCCTGGTATCCACAGCAGACAGTTTGTGTGGTGACCTGCAGTCTTTCTGTAGCCAGCCAGCAGTGTGTTAGGTGCTCTAAAGATGTAGCCCACTGGTTACTTCAATGACTGTGGAGGCAGAGGTCATGGGTTTGATACCTCAGTGGTGTTATTTAATAAGGCTGTCTGAGGCTTTTCCTTTTAATTTAAATCAGTGCTGCCAGCAGAAACACCCTCACAGTGCCATAGCCTAAGGTGCCTCATAAGGCGCCCTATAACGTGCACTATAGGGCACATTATAAGGTGCCTTGGCAGATAGGGCACTTTATAATGTGCCCTATGGAGTGCCTTATAGGGCGCCTTATGCATCACCTTAGGTTACGGCACTGTGAGGGTGTTTTTGCTGGCAGCACTGATTTAAATTAAAAGGAAATGCCTCTTTAAATTAAAAGGAAAGTCTTTTTTCTATACCGCAAACGGGGAATTTTTTTTTGTTTGCCTGTGGTGTTGGGCAAGGCTTTGTCAGAGTTCATTGTCTTTGTTCCAGCTGCCCATTCACAGCTAGCTCTTTGAAACCACTTATCTCATCAGATGTTAGGTCCAGGTACCAAAGCTCCATTAACAAACAATTGCTGGTAAAAATCGTATTGCTAAAGCTGTTGCCCCCATTACAGCTTCTGCCTCTGTCCAGACAGAGATCCCAATGCCATTTGAAGGACCATTTCCATGTGTAGGATGCCTGCATGCTGAGGCTCTCAGGAAAGAAGTAGGTGAGCTCAGGAAAGAGGTGGTGAAGCTGAGAAGTATTCGAGACAGTGAGAATTACATTGATGAGATGCTTCTTGAAACATCCAAGCTCTCTGACAGGGGTGAAGATGGGAGGCTACAGAAGTAAGAAGGTTGGATACGAGTCATCAGAGCCTGCAGTATCAACACTCCAACTCCTTCAGCCCTTGAATTGAAGAACCTGTATGCAGCACTGGAAGTAGGGGAGTTGGAAGTATCAGAGGAAAGGGAAGAACCACAGATTGAACACTCCAAAGTTGCAGAATCAGTCACCACAAGGAAGAGAAGGGTAGTTGTGGTTGGTGATTCTCTTCTGAGGGGTACTGAGTAGTCTATCTGCTGACCAGATTTGATGTCCAGAGAGGTGTGCTGTCTGCCAGGTGCCAAAATCCGAGATGTTACAGAGAGTTTGCCAAGACTCATCAAGCCTACTGACTATTATCTGATGTTGCTCATCCATGTCAGCACAAATGATACTGCTAGATATCCCTCTAAGCGTATCAAAAGTGACTTCATGGCTCTGGGACAGAGGATAAAGCAAATAGGTGCACAGGTGGTGTTCTCTTCAATCTTCCCTGTTGAGGGTAAAGGCCAAGGCAAAGAAGTTCGCATTCTGGAGATGAATGCATGACTGTGTGGATGGTGTCATCAAGAGCATTTTGGTTTCCTGGACCATGGGATGATGAGCAGAAATGGTGTCCATCTGTCCAAGAAGGGTCAAAGTGTCTTCAGCAGCAAACTGGCTAACCTACTGAAGAGGGCTTTAAACTAGATTTGTTGGGGATGGGTGGAGAGAGCCGCCAGGTAAGTGAAGAAAGCTCCCAGGTAAGTGAAACATTAAATACCTTTGTAGAAGTGGGTAAAAGGGGCAACATCTGGTAAGAGGTGTATATAAATGCCCTTAGCATGGGAAATAAGATGTTGAGGCTTTAATGGAAGAGGCTGACTTTAATTTAGTGGCAGTTATGGAGACATGTTTCATGGAAAACTATGACTGGGATGTAATTATACCGGGTTATACTTCATTAAGGAAGGACAGGGTAGAAATAAGGGAGGTGGAGTGGCACTATATGTATAAAAGGTTGCTGCAGGTAACCAGGAAGCGTAGGGAGAAGCTGTGTTTCTAGTTAGTCACAAGTTACTATATGATTCAATGCTGCAAGTCAAAATTAGACAGTGCTGGAACTAGCTGTGGCAACGCCTGGGGCATCGCTGACCAAACTGTAGGAACCACTGCCCTTCTCCCCTCCCCCCTCCCCTCTCCCCTCTCCCCTCTCCCCCCTCCCTTCTATCGAGCAGTGCTGGAAGCACCCTAATAGCGTACCCAGGGAAAAGCCCACTTGCACCATGTTCCAGCATGAAATAAGTTTAGAAAATGCCACACTCCAGGATTCCAAAGAGGCCTTGATAAAGTGGACTGTTGTCCTTGAAAGGTCATTCCTCAATAAACTGGCTAGCCTTTAAGGTGCTACCATCAAGTTTGGTAGTTTTACTGCTTCAGACTAATATGACTACTTCTCAGGAATGCTTTTTCTTCTTTAACAGTTTCCCTTTCTACATTTTAATCTGAATTATGCATGCATAATCTGAAGAAAACATGTTCAGAGCTGAAAAACAAAGCTAAACCATACTGCTCACAGAAGTCTCACATATTTTCTTGAATTATCTATACTACCGAGATATGCAGTCTCAGAGATAGCAGTAGTTTATTTAGATAAAAGGGGGAATCCTTTCTTAAAAGTGAATATAAATGTGCCATATTTATGCTTCTTGGTGAGGCATTATGGGAAGCATTTTTGATTAAATTCTAAAAGGGACTATTAATGTCATTTTAACCTCTAATCACAGTCCCTACCACTTGCAGCATTCTGTGCTAACTTCTTTCCATGTCTGGGGACAACTGAACAGTGTTGTGTGACGTCAGATAGACCTCCAATAACTACAAACATCACCATCTCAGCATCCACATACTTTTGCATCAGAAGTTTTAAGAAAAGAAGAAAAATAGCAGAGTAACAAATTTTTCATTCGACATGCAAGCTGAATGAGTGTCTGATTCACAGTCCCAGTCTTTAAAAGATAATCCTCCGAGAGGGAAACAAACAGTGCATTGCCTAGCAAAATTACAAGAATGTTTTCTGTGAAAACATTCAGATTTGCTCCCTGCAGGGTGGTGTGTCCTGACCCTTGTATTTCTGATTCACATAACCCAAGAAGTTGTTGAATGTAAAAATGAAAATGTACACAGGTCTGGTGCTAGCATTAGGCAACTAGGTGGTAACCTAGAGTGCCAGCTCTCGGGCTCTGCTGCTGAAGCCCCTCTTCAGGGCCTGTAGGGGCGACGATGGCTAGGAAACCGTTATGCAGTGTGTACCTTAAGTCTCTGGTGCTATGCCACACTTTCAGGTCTTTTACTATCTGCCACTTCCACCCTCCTCAGCGTAGACGTCCGGTTTATGCAAACCAGACATCATCATCAGAAAGCGGCAGAAGTGACAGCAAAAGATCTGAAATCATGACACAGTGATGGAGACTTGAGATGCGCACTGTGTTGTGGTTTTCTAGCTATTCTTGCTGCTACAAGCCCTAACGAGGGGCGGCAGAGGTAGCAATGGGCAGCCCCCGGGGGACAGCATGATGGAGGGTCCACCTAGAGTGCCTCTAACCCTTGCACTAGCCCTGCTGATTCAATAATCTATAGTAGTATTTTTTTTTATGCTTATGTTTTCTGTTGCAGTCTACAAAGCAGCAAATTCAGTTAGGCCATTGGATGACAGAGGCATAAAAGGGCACTAAGTGAGGACAAGGCCATAGCAGACGGACTGAATGAATTCTTTCCTTCGGTCTTTACTGAAGAAGATGTAGGGAAATTACCCATGCCTGGAATGCTATATAAAGGTGATGTATCAGAAGAACTGAAAGAAATATCGATAAACCGGTAAGATGTATTACATCTATTTGATAAATCACCTGGACCAGATGATATCCGAAGGTGTTGAAAGAACTGACATATGAGATTGCAGACCTGCTATTATGTAGTAATCTCTGAACTATCACTAAAATCATCTGTAGTACCTGAAGATTGGAGAATGACCAACTTAAAGCCAAATTTTAAAAAGGGCTCCAGGAGTGATCAGGGAAACTACAGACCGGTAAGCATGAAATCAGTACTGGGCAAAAATGATGGAAACCATTATAAAGAATACAATTACTGAACATGTAGATAGTCATAGTTTAATGGGAGAAAGCCAACATGGATTTAGCAAAGGAAAGTCTTGTCTTACTAATCTGTTTTTGAAGGTGTGAATAAACAGGTAGACAAAGGTGAGCGGGTTGATATAGTACATCTGGATTTTCAGAAAGCCTATGATAAGGTCCCTCATGAGAGACTCTTAGAGAAATTAAAAAGTCATGGGATTGGAGACAGTATAGTATTGTGGATCAGGAACTGCTTAAAAGATAGAAAACAGATGATAGGGTTAAATGGCCAATTTTCCACATGGAGAAAGGTGAATAATAGAGTACCCAGGGATCTGTGCCAGGCCCACTGCTTTTTAACATATTCATAAACGACTTGAAAATAGGAATAATGAGTGAGGAGATCAAATTTGAAGATAGGAAAAAAAATATACAAACTGGTTAAAACGCAAGAGGATTAGAAAAATTGCAAGAGGACCTTGATAAATTGGAAGACTGGACATTCAAAGGGCAGATGAAATTTAATGTGGACAAGAACAAAGTTACACTCCTAGGAAAGAAGAACCCAAACTATGGTTACACAGTGCAAGGCACCACCTTAGGAACCACCACCCAGGAAAAAGATTTAGGCGTCATTGTGGATAATACATTGAAACCCTCCATCCAGTGTACAGTGAAGGCCAAGAAAGTAAATAGAATGAAATAGAAAATAAGGATATTATAATGCCTAAGTATCATTCCATGGTGCGACCGCACCTTGAATATTGTGTGCAATTCTAATCGCCATATCTTAAAAAGGATATAGCAGAATTGGAAAAGGTACAGAGAAGAGCAACAGAAATGGTAAAGGGGATGGAAGGATACCCCTATGAGGACAAGCTTAAAAGGTTAGGGCTCTTCAACTTGGAAAAGAGACAGCTGAGGGGACATATGATAGAGGTCTAGAAATTAATGAATGGAGTGGAACAGGTAAACGTAGATGAGTTTACACCATCAAAAAGTAGAAATAGAGGACACGCAATGTAACTCATTTAAGACTAATATGAGAAAATATTTTTTTACTCAACATGTAATCATACTGGGCCTGATTCAGATTCCAATGTACATCTCCTTTGTACATCCAGGCTGACCCAGATGTACAAAGGAGATCACGATTCTGATCCCATGGGGCACATCTAGCCGCATGGAATCAGAATCACGAACAAGCCTGCGATTCAGTCCTGGCCTGTACACACAGGCACTGCCTGGCTAACTCAGCCAGGGCTTTTAATTGTTGCCATGGCACCACAGCTCCATTTAAAAGCCACGATGCCAGCCACCTCCTAAGGTCAAGGTCGGGTTGTGGGGAATTAACTTTGCCCCCCCCCCCCAGCTCCTTCTATGCCCCGATTCAGACCAATAGAAACCCCCCTGGGAGTGGAATAACTTCACCGGACATTTCACCGGCCCTGTATGTCCAGGGACGGCAACCGCCCACTGCCCACCCACTCTCTGCCCCGTGCCATCCCTTCCCTACCTCTGTATAACTTCCCTGCACAACCGGCAGGGAAGTTAAACAGGGGCAGGAACCGACCCAAATAGCGGGGATGGATGTCCCGTTCGTGTCTCTTAATGACCCCCATTCTGGAATTTGTTATTGGAGGATGTTATAAAAGCTGTTAGTGTAGTTGAGTTTAAAAAAAGTCTGGATAAGTTCCTGGAGGAAAGGTCCATAAACTATTGTTAAAGAGGACCTGGGAAATCCACTGCTTACCCTGGGATGAGCATTGTGGAATGTGTGTCTTTTTGGGAAACTGCTAGGTTCTTGTGACCTGGATTGGCCCCTGATGGACCTTAGTCTGACCCAATATGGCATTTCTTATGTTCTTAAGATGACAGTTTGTTACGGGTGTGTAGAAACATGCAGAGGCAAGAAAAATGTGGTTGCTTTTTTTTCACAGATGTTTCCTGATTTTTGGGTGATTTTTTTTTTATTAGTTTCACACATTGGGGTATGTTTACTAAACCGTCCTAAAGTTACCGGCGCTAGTTGCAGCAATAATGTGAAGAATGCCATATAAGGAGTGGGCGTTCCAGTCCTAAGGTAGCAAGAATATGTATCGTTCAATAGTGGGTGCCATGGCACGTTAACATGCGTTAACCCTAAGTACATGCCAGCGCAGTATTAGAAGCTATAATGATGTAGCCCACGGGTTACTGCAATGACTGTGGAAGCAGAGGTCATGGTTTGATCCTGCAGTGGTGTAACCTAAAACAGCTGTCTGAGGCATTTTCTTTTAATTTAAATCAGTGCTACCAGCAAAAACACCCTCTGTCTTTATTACCACGGTTTAGTACTGGGTAAAACATAGGGACATGTTTTGCTGGCACCACAGCTGAGGCTTGAACCTGTGACCTGTGACCTTCTGCTCCTGAACGCACTGGCTGTGTATGCTGCACCAAACTGTTGACACAGAGGCAGATCATTCCCTGGGGCTACCATTAGTGTTCGTTAGACAGACCTTGTCTGTTGCACCGCATGGCACCCACCTAAACAGGGTTTGGTCTTGGCCTGATGTGGGCAGATGCCACTGCCCTCTCCACCACCAGCAACCCTCCACCACCATGCTGACATGCCCTTATGCCAGTGGTGCTGGTGGTGCACAGTCCCAGGCCATCCAGTGTGCCGGTAGGCAGCTTCCTATGGTGTGGTTCTCAGGTAGGGGTGCCTACATGGACATGCACACTTCCCCCCGGCACCACCTGCCAATGTTATGTGCCGTTGGGGGTACCTGCTGGGTAATATCCCCTGTGACACTGTGGGACACACACTCGTGCCCATGTTGGACCCTCGTAAGTTGCTGTCTTGCTGCTTTACAGTTTCGACATTCCTATGTGCCACCTGGGCATCTGCCTAGTCCGCACTGCGCCCCAGCTGGACCACAGCATAACAAACCTGCCCAATATAAATGACAAAACCCTGATCACCGCTATTTCACTGTGGGATCATTCACTTTGTAGGGGAACAGAGCATGGCCCCTTCCAAACATGATATCTTCCTTTTTATGCTTTGTCAGTAGTGTTGCTTTATGTTTATCATTAGTAGCACTATTGGCCAGCTTGGTTATGGGGATTTCAAGTGTGGTTCTGGTCATTTAATATGTTTATTTGCCTTTTTGATTACTGCACATGTATCACTACTATCACTTTTCTGGGTTTCCCTGGCTTTGCTGTACATTGCTGACTGATATGGTTTCTCTCTCCTGCAAATGTGCCTCTAGCGCGAGGTTCTCACTGGCGCTAATTTTCAGACCTTCATTTCACGGAGTTAATGTACATGGGGCCTCTCCCCGCCCACTCTCTGCCCATTGACCCCTCACCTCCGCCCCTGGGGAGCCTTACTCCGCCCTCTGCGCACCTTAATGCCGCCACAGACATTATCATGCGATACGTGACGTTCTCGCATGGTAAAGTGTCATTATAGCGCGTTAATGTCACGTATCACGCAATAACGTCGCAGCTGCGACGTTATCGCCGTTTAGTAAACAAACCCCATTTTTTTGCTATAGGGAATTTTTAGTGCATGCTACAATGATTTAACCTGTACTGACCAATGCATTAAGGCATGCTAATTTAGTTAATGTATGTTATTAAGAACTTCTATTTAATACAACAGAATCATACACAAAGAAATATGCAAGATAAATCAAAAGAAGAAAAAAAGGGGACCATATCCCCAAAAGGTTACCGAAAGAAAAAGTACTGCAATTAGACCATATCCAGGAGCGCAGAGGGCAACAATGACCTAGAGCAAATTACTTTGTCAAGCTCTAAATTCTCAGATCCCAATAACAAAACAAAATCACATATAATATACATAAGTAAACTACCCATTAAGTACCACTATGCACCCCACCTTCCCTGCTCTTCAAGAACCCACCTAACTGTTGAGGATCTGTATAAACATAAGGACACCCAACAGAGATACCACACATTTGCAAGGAAATCTCAAATTAAAAGTAGCTCTGTGCTATCACCCGGGGTTTTAACTGAAGGAAACTTTTACATTGGATTTGAGTAGCCCTAACCACATCTGGAAAAACCTGAACCAACTGACCACAAAATAAAACAGACTTATACTTACAATATATCTTCATAACCTGAGATTTCTCAATATCAGTAGCAAAAGAAACTACTAAAGTGGCCCTCCCAGGAATATCATCCACTGACTGTTCCAAAAATTGGGACAAATCAATGGAAGCTAGAGAGGACCCCGCTGGTATATTAGCCGGCTTGCCCGGCATATAATATAACTTAGTAATTTGTATCTTTTCTACATCTTCCATTTTTAAACATTCCTTAAAGTATTTCTGCAGCAAAATTAATGGTGAGAGATCATGAGTTTTAGGAAAGTTAAGAAATCTTAAATTTTTACTACGTATCACATTCTCCAACAGTTCAAGCCGCCCATGTAAAAGCAGGGCATCTCTCATCCCTGCCAAACTGGCTGTCTGAACATTGGAGAACTGACGATCCAATCTAGATAATCCATTGCCAAGTTGAGCAAGGACCACATCCTGTTGCTCAAACTTAGCAACAACCTCTTTAGAGAAACTGGCTGTCTGATCAAAAACAGTTTTAAGATACTGATTTGTCTGAGCAACTACAGTCCAAATATCCATTAAAGTAACAGAGGCAGGAACAGACCCCAGCAAAGACTGAGGAGCTAAAGAAACATCAAAATGCAAGCATGATGGCATAGGAACCGAAGAAACATCAGAAGCGGGAGACACAGAGGGATTAAACTCTGGGATAACCTGTCCCGAAGTCTGTTCCCTCCCACCCAGTGGCTCCAGGGCAGCTAAAGGCTGTGGAGGTGGAGTTCGAGCAATGGGGCTTAAAATAGTGCCCAACTCAGAGGGTGCAGATAGCTGCGTGGGAGAACTTGCCTGGATTGTTACAACGGAAGAAGAAATATGTCTATCCATAGGGCCCATGATTTTACTCACAGTTGCCGAGCTCCCAGAAGACACCTGCCCCTTGCTCTTCCTTTTATGTGGCATCCCTCCAAGTCAGTCTCCTAACACCAAACTAACCTTCATTGAGGTGTCTGTGGCCGCAGAAAAAAGCCCTGGCTTTTAAAGAGGAGGCGCAGGCAGATGACACCAGCAAATGGGTGGAGCCACAACTCCCACACCGCTCTCCAGGCTTCAGGCAGGCTAAAACCGACACCCACTTCTCAGCTGCGATGTCCTCAGGCTTCAGGCAAGCACCCTCTACTCCCCTAGTGTATGTTAAATCAATTTAGTGCACACTACATTTGTAAGCTACCTTAACAAACCAAATGCACATTCCTCTATTGGATTGTTCTCTCCCTTACATAGGGGCTAAGGACATGGACTGGATTAGGAATGTGAACCCTCACACACATTATGCACTTGGCAACCCAGATTCATTCCATGGACTGATACAACTATCGACATTTATAAGAGACCTAGAGATGTATTATAATTAAAGCTCAAAACTAAGGAGGTAATATTGAGCCCGGGATGGTCAGCCTTTTGCTATAAACTCCGGCGGCCATGGTTAAAAATTCCAGATCATCAGCAGCAGCATCTGGATAGTGGCTGCCACTGAATAGCTCGATAGAGTAGTGGGATGCTGTCACTACTTGGATGGTGGCAACATTCAGCTGCGTTCTGGATACCTTATCCAACTAGCACTTGGGACAGCTTCCTTGCATGTTCTAAGCTATCTGGATGGAGGCACTGAAAATTGCCCTTGTCCAGGTAACTGTCCTGCTATCTGGACAGTGCCAGGATGGTTTGTGGCACCATCCAGTCAGTGCCATTGAATATGTAACCCTCTCACTTATCCAGTTGGCAGGAT
The DNA here is from genome assembly GCA_033557465.1 of Ichthyophis bannanicus. Lineage (NCBI taxonomy): Eukaryota > Metazoa > Chordata > Amphibia > Gymnophiona > Ichthyophiidae > Ichthyophis > Ichthyophis bannanicus. Next base: position 1,221,465,764 of record CM066032.1, read on the forward strand.
AACCGGTAACGTCTTTTGAATGTTGCCTCCTAAATTATCTTTTATTGAGCACATATTTCTCTGTTGCCAGCATCTCAAACAATTCTGACCTTGGTCATGCTCAATATTTTTTCTGCTGTGTTCAACTGGGTAAATCTATGACATTTTTAAAGTGGCTATTTAACAAGAAAGGTGAGTGCGTTCATTTCCTTAATGTGAGTTAAAACCTTTAGTAAACATGCCCCTGAGTGTAAGGCCGAAACCTGACCCGGACGCCGCCTCATTCTGCATTAGTGTATGTAAAGTATCAGGCCACTGCATTAACTGCTAACACAGGAAAACGCACACCTCCAACTACCACAATAATGGCACAACACGGTTTGGTAATAGCCCCCAAGCCACCTCCAGTGGTATCAGATGTAATGAATGGGAAAGAATGCAGGAATGTTTTTTTTTAATACATTTTTACATTTAGAATCATGAGAAAGGTTTACCATCTTTAACAAATCATCCTTGCTCTGACATTTTTAAACTTTCAGCACAGAAACTGTCATAGAGGCCTGTTTACTAAAGGGCACTTACTGAACATTGAGTGCTAAACGAATATACAGTAAGTTCAAAACTTGTGCAGGAATAGTTGTGGGCATGCCCAGCATCTGCCCTCCGGATACCGCACAGCGTAGGCTAGGGTGCGCATTCATGAGCGTGCATCCAGTCCATGTGAGTACCTTAAAAGTGAAAATGCGCACAAATCTCTTAGGCACATATAACTACGAACTAACACAGGTACAGTCAATTGTATGTTTTTAACTCTGTGTGTTCAAACTGCATGTACAAACATGAACAGCTCAAACAAATATGAAAAACGACCTAAATCGAGAAAAATGTGTTTGAAATTAGCATGCACCTAATTTTTCTTTGACCATGTATCTCTTGGGCAGACATTTACCACATGCATCAGCAGACAGTGTGGTAAGTGCATTTGCACTATCAGGATGCTATTACCACAGCCTGCTGCACTAAAAAAAAAAGATCCCTCCAATCATTTGTATCCATAGTCCCCATCCCCAATCAGGTTCCCAAATCCTCCACTTGGCACTTAGTGGCGTGTCCTTGGTGGGTCAGTGGGGGCAGAAGCAATACCCAGATGCCTCAGCTCTGTCACTGGCCCAGCTGCAAAATGTCACCTCTGATCTCTACAGTACTCTCACAGTACTGCCTCTAGGGGTCAGAGATTCCATTATGAACCCAGGCCAGTGACAGGGCAGAAGAATCCAAGGATCACTCTTGCCTCCCTATTAACCCATCCCCCCTCCGGGGACACCCTGAATGCAGATTTGCAATGGGGGGGGGGGAGGGGCGGATATCCAGGATTCTGATAAAGGGGGTAGGGGAGTGTGGAGTCAGATGAGGGAAGGGAGGGTGATGGAGACGTTCTTTAGGGAGATTGCTTTTTTAATACAGTGGGTTGTGCAATGACGTGCCAATAGCACATTTGCACTTAACACATCCTTTTTTAGGATTCTTTACATTTATGTTTATGTTTGTTTGCCTTTATTTGATATACTGCAATATCTGCAGGCAAGCATTGCGGTTTAAAAAAAATAGATAAAACAAGGAGAAAAGAACACCAACTTGAAAATAGGAACGGCAAAGAAACAAAAGGAATGGAAAAAAAATCTAGTTTATGAGGGGAAAAGGCAGCAAAAGAGATGGGGAGGGATGGAGGGAGGGGGATAGGTCTGCTAGTCCTGAGGCGAAGGAGAACACCTCAAGTGTTAGTTGGCGAGAGCCGAAAGCGACCTCGAACAGGTGGGTTTTTATTGCCTTCTTAAAATTCTTGCAATTTTGTTTGTTGCAAAGTGGGGCAGGTAAACTGTTCCATAAAGTGGGAGCCACAGCATAAAAGGCAGTTTTCCAGTATGGACTCATATTTAACTGAGGCAGGAGAAGGGATATGCAATCGATAACCATGCATAGAATGTAGAGCTCTAGCTGAAGCATAAAGGGTGATAAGAGGAGAAATACATTTGGGAGCTGCGTCATGGATGGCTTTATGCACAAGTATTAGGACCTTGAACAGGACACAAAAACTGACCAGGAGCCAGTGGTGCTGTATCAGCAATGGGGTCGCATAATTGAACCTGCATGCATGGGCGAGAGTGCATACAGCAGTATGTTATTTTATGTATTTATTTATCTATGCTTATATACCGCTTTTCACCAGGACAAAGCAGTTTACAAGGAACAGAGCATTTTTTACAAAGAACAATATGTCTTATATGGAACAGAACATCAGATACACTGAAACAGTTAACAGTTATGAAACAAAATAACATTAAAGCTTAGATAGTGTATATATAATACAACGCTATGTACAAACTTTGAACTAAAGTGTACGTTAAACAACTATCTACAAGTGTGGGTCTGCCTTGATAGTGGGTCTGCCTTGATAGTGAAAGGGATGTTAGCTGGAGGGACCAAAGTGTTCGGTGAATAAATGGGTTTTCAAGTGTTTGCGGAAGGAGGGAAGATAGGCAATATTCTTTAGGGTGTCAGGGAGGGAGTTCCATAGGGAAGGTGTGCAGAGTTCAAATGCTTTGTGGCATGTTTGTAGGTTATATTTTATTTTTGATTGCGGTATGTTAAGTTTGTTGATTGTGGTCTGTTTGTAGTGGGTTTCTGTAGTAGGGATTGGAGGCAGGAAGTATGTTGGGAGTGAAGAACTTTGTGAATAAGGAAGAGACATTTATATTTGATTCTGTTGGTAAAGGATAGCCAGTGTAGTTGTTTTAGGATGGAGGTGATTTAGTAGCTTCTTGGGTGGTATGTGCAACTGTGTGTAGAACGGTTTGAAGAGGGAGAAGTATGGATTGAGGCAGGCCTTGGTAGATATTGTTGCAATAGTCTGTATAGGGGAGAGGGAGTGCTTGAAGTGCTGACCTAAAATCTGCTGGTTCGAGGAGGGGACGGAATCGTTGCAGAATCTTTGTTTTGAAATAGATTGTTCTGGCTGTCTTTGCTACTTGGGTCTTGAAGGAGAGTTGTTGGTCGATAGTGATCCCGAGGTATTTCAGCTCTGTTTTTACATTTATCTGGATGTTGTTCAATGTTATAGTGGTTGGAGGTGTGAAAGAGGAATCCCTTGAAATAAACATAGCCTGTCTTTTTTAGATTGATTGACAGGTTATTTGTTGTGAACCATTGGGTGACTTCTGGGAAGCAGTCCTGAATTTGTGTATAATCTGGTTTATTGGAGCAGAGTGGGCAGTAAAGCATAATATCATCAGTGTATGGGTGAAAGAGGATGTTGTGCTTTTTGATGATAGAGCATAGGGGTTGTAGGTATAGATTGACGAGAAGTGCACATAATGTGGAGCCTTGGGGTACTCCATGCATTTGTTAGTAAGGTTGAACAGTTTGTAAGATCTACAGGTTGCACATGTTGTACAGTTTGTAAGCATCGAAGTTGATGCTGAGAGAGTCCCATGTAGGAGACATTGCCATAATCCAGGTAAGAGATTACAGGGTGAAGAAGAACAGTTGTTTGCACATGACTTATCAAGGTATGTCACTCGAGAACGGCGCAATGCAAAGTAGGATGACTTAATAATGCGCGCAACACTCTGCTGCACGGCTAATCTTCCGCCAGCCTCGTCATGCCCATATTACTCCTCTTCTCAAGTCACTTCATTGGCTCCCTATCCGTTTCCGCATCCAGTTCAAACTTCTCCTGCTGACCTATAAATGTATTCACTCTGCGGTTCCTCACTATCTTTCTTCTCTTATCTCTCCTTACAACCCCCCTCGGGAACTCCGCTCTTCTAGAAAACTGCATCTATCTGTGCCCTTCTCTTCTACTGCTAACTCCAGACTTCGCTCCTTTCACCTTGCCGCACCTTACACCTGGAACAAACTACCTGTGTCTGTATGCCAGGCACCTTCTCTAACCTTCTTCAAATCCAGGTTGAAAACTCACCTCTTCACTGCTGCTTTTGGATCTTGACTCACCTAATCTCCTTTTCTTTCCCCTTGTTTTATCCTTGCTTATACCTTCTGTGTTTTGTCTTGACTAGATTGTAAGCACTGATGAGCAGGGACTGTCTCTTACATGTCTGTGCAGCGCTGCATACGTCTGGTAGCGCTATATACATGCTCAGTAGTAGTAGTAGTAGTAGGTTTGCAGCCCAGTAAACCATGCAAATGCCTTAAATCAGGATATTCAATGGCACTTACATGGTTAGTGCCATTGAATATCCCCCTCTAACTCCCCTACACACCCCAATGCTATCTGGTTAGCATTGGGGCATATCAGAGGCATTCTGGAGTGGAGCAGAAGCAGCGTCAAGTGATAACTGGGCAGCAGCAATATTGCATGGTGCTTGATTAGCAATCTGAGCTGAAAAGACAGATGAGGAAAACCCTCGCCTTTCAGTGCAGGAGCTAATGGAGCAGCATGCAATATCACTGCTGCCCAGTTACCTAATGCAGTTTCCGGCATGTGTAGCAATCTCCAGATATTCAACGCCATCACCACATATGACCCCGGCATTGAATATCCAGAGTTAAGGGTCGGCAGGCAGGGCTATACGCCGTAGTGGTGCATAGCCTACCCAGAAGAATATTGGGCCTATAATCTTTTTTTTTTATCACAACGACCAGAGAGTAATAGTAAGAGTTGCAGTCTTTAAACGGCTCAATGCAGAGGAGTATGGGGTTTTACGCCATGGTCTCTCCACATCTCGAGTGTGACTTCCAAGGAGGAGCAATCCTTCATGGAACCATTTGTGGGAGCACTTCATATGACCTGCATGAGCCTTAACAGGGGCAACCAAGTCAAGCAGCCTAGTAAGCGAGTCCTGCCAAGCAATGGCCTGGGCATTTACTGATAGAGAGGCAAAATCATCAGGGAACAGAGAACCAGCAGCAGGTGTCTTGTGTAATTTTCCTGTAGGTATGAGTAGAAGGAGGAGTCTGCTGGGGTAGTTCATACAGTATGGGCGGAGGAACAAAAGATCAAAAAGGAGGAGGGCATGATCAATCCAGGATAAGGGCACAGTTTGGATATTGGAAAGGGACAACCTAGCATCCTGGTGGGTAATGATAAGATTGTGACTGACATTGTGAACAGCTGAACGAACATGTTGCTGGAAGCTGTGATTTGTCAGGAAGGTACAGAAAGATTGATCACGAGAATGTAGGGGGGCATCATAGTGGAAATTAAAATCTCCTAAGACTATCAGATCTTGGTGAATGACCATGAGGTCCACAATACGTTGTTGGACTGTCTCACAGGCTGGCTATAGTAAGGAAGGGGGGGGGGCAGCACAGGAGCAACAGGTGCACACAAGGTGCAGGCCCGAGAGAGATGAAGAGCGGTTCAGAGCCTACAACCTGTGGCACAGGATGTTCAGATACTTTTAAAGAGGACCTACGCATTATGGCCACACCACTGCCCTTCCGGGAGGCTCTAGAAGCAGAAATAGCTAAATAATCCGGGGGAGATACTGGAAAAGGTAAGGTTCGTCACCGTCTTGAAGCCAGGTTTCAGTGAGACCAAGCACATCTAATGAATAAAGGGTCAGAAGATCAGAGATTAAAGTTGTCTTAGTTTTCAGGGACCTGCATTTTAAAAGGCCATGCGAATGGGCATAGCATTGATAAAAAGGGAGTTCAAGTTTGCTGAATAATGAGACATTAACCCAGGTGAGCAGAAAATCAAGTTACCTGTATTCCGGCCTCGAAGAGGGTGTTGCTGGGTAACATAGGATTCTAGTGGATGGTGAGTCCAATAAGCGTAGTTACTCACCTGTAACAGGTGTTCTCCAGGGACAGCAGGAATCAGTCCTCACATATGGGTGACATCGGCGCCGACGGAGCCCCATGTGGAGCAAATCCCCAGCTTTTGAAGAAAGCCTTTGGGACTGCATTGTGCATGCACGGTCCCCTTCCCACTCAAGGGTGCCATCTTGCTCAGTCAAATGACATAGCTAAAAAGATGGCAAAATGAATAAAAATTAATAATAGGACTGCAACTCCAGGGGAGGAGGGAGGGTTGTGAGGACTGATTCCTGCTGTCCCTGGAGAACACCTGTTACAGGTGAGTAACTACGCTTTCTCCAGGAACAAGCAGGATGTCAGTCCTCACATATGGGACTCCCTAGCTATAGGCTACCGAGAACCCATAACTGAAAATAGGCTCCCTCTAGAAGAGCCACAGCAGCCATGATAGCAGTTCAATCGAGAACGTAACACTCCGGTAGCCTAACACCAAAGGGTCGGAGGATAGGAGTTGCCTAAACCTCAAACAGATTACGGAGTACAGCCTGGCCAAAAGTACTGTCCCATTGGGACTCCCTATCCAGGCAGTAATGGGCCGTAAAAAACGGGTTTGAAGACCAGGTTGCGGCCCGGTAGATGTCTGGCAGCGGAACAGAGCGGAAGTGAGCCACTGATGCGGCCTTAGCCCTGACCCGGTGGGCCGTGCCCGTGGCTCAACCCTGCAATGGGAGATCAGCCGCTCTGTATGCCCAGGCGATGTAATCTGCCACCCAAGTGGATAACGTATGCTTGGAGACCAGCATCCCCAGCTTACTGGGGTCATAAGAAACGAAGAGCTGAGAAGCCCTTTGATGTCCCTGTGTACACTCCAAGTAGAAGGCCAAGGCCCTCTTACAGTCCAGGGTATGCAGAACTGCTTCTGCCTGGCTGGCATGGGGCCTGGGAAAGAAGGTCGGAAGTACCACTCTGTTCCTATAGAACCGTGTGTATGGTCGATCGGACACCAGAGCCTGCAGCTCACTCACTCGTCTAGCCGATGTGAGTGCCACCAAGAAAAGCGCCTTCCAAGACAGGAAGCAGAGATGGCAAATTGCCATCAGCTCAAAAGGTGTGCAAGTAAGCTGCTCTAAGACCACATTCAAATCCCACTCGGTTGCCGGGGGGGGGCGGACCGGGGGCTTCAGCAGAAACAGACCTCTCAGGAACCTGGACACCAAGGGGTGTACAGAGAGAGGTTGTCCTTTCACTGGAGAGTGGTGTGCCGATAAAGCACTAAGGTGAACTCAGACCGAGTTTGACTTACGGCCTAATTCTGAAAGGTGAAGTGGGTACTGCAACACCACTGCCACCTGGCAGGAGAATGGGTTCTCACTCTGCTGAGCACACCACACCTCAAATCTACGCCACTTAAATGCGTAGATTTTCCTAGTAGAATGCCTCCTAGAGGCTAGCAACACATCCTCTATCTTTTTAGGGAGGAGAAGTTGTGCAAAGACTACCCTTTCAGCAGCCATGCCATCAGGTTGAGGGACCTGAGGTTGGGATGCAGAAGAGAGCCCCTCTCCTGCGACAGGAGGTTGGGTTGTAATCCCAGAGGAATTGGAGCCTCCTCCGCTAGCTGCAGGAGCAGCAAAAACCATGGCTGTCTCGGCCACCTGGGCGCCACCAGGATGACTAAGGCTTTGTCCTGAAGGATCTTGAATAAGGTCCGAGCTACCAGGGGTGTGGGAGGAAACGCATATAGGAGGCCCACAGACCATGATATTAGAAAAACATCTGCAGCCACCCTGTGTGGGTGCGGCTGTCTGGAACAGAAATGGGGCAACTGGTGATTTTGTGGACTCTCTAAGGACAAAAATGCAAAATTGGACCGGACTTGATACCGGTGTACCGAGCCAAGGCGGGAGGGGGAACCGGCATCGAACCGGTTAAACAGAAAAACAATTTTCTAAATTGTATCTACTTTTTCCACAGGGAAACTAGGACAACATCTGTTGGGCTCTGTGGAAAAAAGAAGACTGAGCAAGATGGCACCCTTGGGCGGGAAGGGGACCACGCATGCGTGATGCAGTCCCAAAGGCTTTCTTCGAAAGCTGGGGATTTGTTCCGCATGGGGCTCCATCGGTGGCAACGTCACCCATATGTGAGGACTGACTTCCTGCTTGTTCCTGGAGAAACAGGAATGGCCACCATGAGGCTGGTGGTAAATAAAAGAGCAGATGGCACCACAGAGAGGAGGGCACTGAGGCAGAGAAACGCAATGAACATAATACCGAGATAGGCCCCAGGAATCACCCCAAGGAGCAGGACTTGTGTACCTGTGCTTTCAGCAGTTGTGACAGAATATGATAAAGTACCGTGCATTAACTCAATGTGAATTCCATACCCATTCTGTGCCCATAACCTGCGCCATTCCCACCCTATAACAGAGCATGCAGTTAGCATGTGAATTAGCATGTGCAGTTATTCCTTTGCAGTAATAGTTACCACACTCATGTGGTAATAGAACATGATAATTATTGTGCTTCTTCATAAACAAACCCCAAGGTATATTGTTCTTTTTTTGTTTTGTTCTGTTTTAGTTTCATCACTTCCCGTCTATTGTAAATAGAGCATGCTAAAGCTCAATAGTGTGCATTATGAAGCTATAGTGTGAATTTTTAACACTAGAAGGGAAATGACAACATTTCAGGGCTTTTTCTTTCGTCTTCATTTGAAAACATTACAACACAAAATAGGAAATATCGCAGACATTTCCCATTTCATTTCAAACGAATGCACATCCTTAGTAGATATATCCTGAAAAACTGATCCACTGATAGCCCTAGGTGTGAAGACCACAAGTATATGCAGTACTATGACCACCCTCATTGTTTTCTTGTTCACCTCTTTCTTTGTCAATTTCACTTCTTTATCTATCTGCAAAATAAGCAAAGGGAAAATAAGGGAAAAGGAAAATAATGATGGTGGCTAGGCAAAATAAAGTGTCTAACTACTGCTGCTTTAATTGCAGCTGGGATATACAGAGGTGGAACACATCCAGTTTCTACAGTTGAATGTCTGGGCTGCCAGGAAGCTAGTGCCATTATCCAATATTCTGCTGTTAAATGCATAGTGCTACATGGTTAAAGTTAGGACAACCATTCACCTGTCCTAACTTTAACTGCTGAAGCTCTATGGTTAGTGGCTGAATATTGCTACTACCCAGATAGCGTCTTTCATCACCCTAGACCTGCCCACAGACCATCCCAGTTTTAACCAAGCAATTTTCAGCAGACACACCAAAGAACACTCAGAGCCAGCACTACTGTGAAACTTTCCTACCTCAAGTTAAAGCTTTATTTTCTTTTAGAGCACTCAATGAACTGCATAGTATAGCACTAAAATCCAACCTTCTAGCAGTGGCTAGCCACAGGACTCTATGCATAAGTGTTGTTTTATTTCTGATCAGTTTCAATCATCTTGGCTACCAGATCCTTTATTGTTGCTTTTTTCAGTAATTGGGCCTGGGACTGCAACTGTAGTTATATTCTATTAATTTTGTTTGACCCTACATTGAATGCTTTATGTTAACGTCTGACAGATTTTTATCGTCATAGGGGCATGTTTACTAAACATTCCTAACGTGCGGGGCCGCGCTAGTGTGCCTGTGCCATATAAGGAGTGGGCGGTTCAGGCAGAAAATAGAAAAAAAACGGTAGTAAGCAACCGGACGTGTGTGCGTCGCGCTAATGTGCGGGGGTCGACATTAGCGCGTGGAAAGGCAAAGTGGCGCGCTGCTGAGTATACAAAACAACAGAGCCGTGGTACAACGGTGAAGACACTGACCAATGGTGCAGGGGCCATGGGTTCAATCCCCCAGTGTGCGCAACAACAAAGGTCAGCTGAGGCAGTAACTGTAATGATTAACATTGTTTTAGGAGGCAAATTAATTTGGAACGGCATAAGGCGGCGCACAGTTATTTTTGGGCAGCAGAAGGCGGCGCACTGGTCCCCTTGGGCGGCAGAAGGCGGCGCGCTGATAGGCACAAGGCGGCGCGCTGATGCACAAGCACAGGACCAGAGCCACAGCACAATGGTTAAAACACTGACCAATGGTGCAGGGATCAGGGGTTCAACTCCTCACAATGCCCAGTGAAAAATGCCTGCTGAGGTATTATGTTGTGGAGTGCTGTAGGAGGCTGTATAATTTTATTTTGTTATCACTACTAGCAAACGCACTCTCCCAGCATGTTAACATACGGCGGCCCATAAGGCACATGTTACAGTGCACTGTTCGCCAAGGCACCCTTGAATGACCCCTATAGGGCAGCATGTATGTTGCGACACAGGATAATGTATAGTGCACCCTATAGGGATGGCAACCATAAGGTGGCCTACAGGGCGCCCTATGAAGCACCCTCAGAGGCACCTAATGAGTATAGTAAGCTGAGGGTGGTCTTGCCGGCATAGACATATGTACAGTAAATAAAAATAAAGCTGTGGACAGCCCTACCAAAGGGCCCCACTGTGGGTTTGAACCCATGACCTCTAGCTGCATAGGCAGTGATGTAACCATTGCACTACAGCTCCATAGCTGTAAGCAGGCCCCTGGCTGGCTGCAGATAGCCTACACGTCACCTCACAGACAGTCTGCTGGTGTCAACAGGATGGGTTAGGCCACCCGTACCCATGATGCACTGCACATGCAAATTAGCTGTCCGCAGATGGACACAAGATGGGGAATGCACCCCCACAGCACCTCGGCCCTGTTGGGGGCAGTGACCGGGTGCACCCACACAGCACCTTGGCCTAGTAGGGGGCACTGACCGGGTGTTTTACTGGCACAGAGTAGCCACACACCGTTACATCGTGCGGGTACTGTGCTCACCCTGAGTGTGCAATGAGGTGGCCAGGACCAGGTCAACAACACCTGCCATGGCTGATGGAGGCCAAGCGGGCATTCCAAAGCAGTGTTAATGTGTAAGATAGCTAGTTTATGCACAAACACCATGGATATCCCTGTCTGCCGCCATCAGGCACCCCCCCCCCCCCCCGTGGCAAACATGGTCCCCATCAAGGGATCCACACTCTACCTCCCTGCAAAGGTGGCAGTACAGGGCAACATCAACCCCAGTCCTGCTGAGGAACACCACCACCCCCCCCCAGGAAGCTCCATACACAGCCATAACACAATAGCAGACAGACATAAGCCCAGGGTATGGTAAGCTGCACTCCACCACCAGATATTCCCCTGCAGCAAGCCAACAGCCACTGCACCCTGCAAGCCATTATAGCAAGACATTTACCAGCTACAAACAGTCTGCTGGTTAGTCCATAGTGCATGTTCCCAATGGAGATGCATGCACCCAGAATTGGGCTGTCTGCATACACAGCAAGCAGATATATCAGTGACTGGGCCCCAAAGAGAAACCCATATATCACATGAGAGAACTACTATACAGCACTATGGGGGGGCCTAGCCATGCTGTGGTCACTGCACAGTCAGGGTGAGCGTGATCCCCCAGATGGACATGCTTTGGCCACCCTGTCTGTGTAGGTGGTGGCCGGACACTACAATATCCCAGCCAATGTCCCTGCCAGGGCCCTATGCCCAGTGCAGATGCATCCTGGCCACGCCATCCTGCCCTGGCTATACCCATGGTACCTTGCACCTCATTATGCACATTGACTGGCCAATACTGGCAACAGTGCTGGCAGTGCGGGCTGTTGAAGGGGCTTGCAGCCAACACCCACTGTATAGACAGACACACACTTCCACACCTCTGCCATCATGGTGCTACGATTGAGGGGGTAAGTAGCCTTGCCCACCAAACCGGTCCTGAGCACGGCAAGGCATGGATATGGTACGCATTACAGCTGGTGGTCACTCCCCAGGGTGGTAAGCACCGTCAGAGGCCAGGCCTGGAGCATGCCCCGCAAACACCTAACAGATTGTTTGGATGGGGCCAACTAGCAGTATGTACGTAACGTATGGATAACTGCCTGCCTGTGCTCCTAGCAAACGTCTCCGAGCTGTGTACCGTATACCTCAGGTGTAGGGTGACATTGGTAAGTTATGCAAGTGCTCGTTTTGGGTGCTGCATGCACGGTCCAATGTTCTGCCTTTCCAGGTGACATTGGCCAATGGGGCCTGTGGGTGTGGGTGTGTCTGCCCTTGATGGCTGCTGCTTTACGGCACAGATTCCCAACTCCAGTCCAGGTGTGCATCACACTGTTCGGGTTTTCCTGCTATCCCTCATGAATATGCATGGACTACATCTACATGCCATGGGGGTGGTGCATAGATATACAGCACAGGCATTTGTATGAGTGTCAGCATGGAACCTGACTGGTGTGTGGCCCACCAGGACTGCATTTGGGTGATTCTGCTCTAGGTACTGCCCCTGTTCATGGTGTCTGTGCTCAGTGGGGTAAAAGATAGATGTCTTACCATTGCATATGTCCCCGCCATGAAAGGTGTGTCCTTACTATCACTGTTTAGTTGTGGGAAAAAATATGTGGGCAGGATTGGCAGTAGCCCCAGCTGGGCTTTGAACCTGTGACCTTCTGTTCTTGTATGCACTGTCTGTGTGCACTGCACCACTGTGTAGCCACAGATTGGTTGGATTCCCTGGACTGTCCATGACTGTGGATCCGTCAGGACCTGTCTGTTGCAGTGGACTGTGCCAGCCTGCACATGGCTAGGCCTCTGTCTTCTGTGGTTAGCAGCCACTGCCCCCTGCACCACATGTACTTGTCCGCCAACATGCTGGCATGACCGTCTCTCAGAAAAAGCAGTTGACCTGATTGCACTGTGGCAGTATGGGACTGCATTTGGGGGACTTGGCTGTAGGTAATGCCCATTGTTGTGGTGTGTGTGCGGTGTTGGGTAAAATATGGGTGTTTTCCCCATGCATACAGGGGTGTCTGCGCTATCTTTATTTAGTGGTGGGTAAAATATAGGGACTGGGCTGGCAGGTGCCCCAGCTGGGTTTTGAACCTCTGCCCTCTGGTTCTAGAGGTAATGACTCTGTCTGCTGTACCACACTTTGGCCACAGAGACAGTGCAGCCCCTGGAGGCAGTAAGCCTGGCAGGATGGAGTCACAAACCCTGCTCTACGCAAGTCTACTGTGGGCATATGCACCCTGTCTGGTGACAAACGTGCACATAAACCCCGGAACTGACCACGGGAAATGTGGGACAGAATATCACCACGCTGGGCAACAGTGATATTAATGGGCAACCATAGCAAACACTCCCAGGAAAGCTCCAAAACGTGGAAATGTTTTTTGGAAGAGTCTCCTCTCAGTAGACCCTTCCAAAATTCATTTCTTGTTTCTGGAGCTTTGCTGGGTGTGATTTCTGTATTTGCCCATCACTATAACTGTTCCCCAGCTGAATTACTATTTTTAATAGTTCTGTTGTGGTCATTTTCTATGTTTATTTTCACTTTTGTGCTGTGCACATGTATCACACTGCTCACGTTTTGCTGGTTTCCCCGGTTTTCCTGTACATTGCTGACGGAAATGGTTTCTCTTCCCTTTAAATGCTTTCTACCGCGAGTGTTTCACTCGCGGTAGTTTTTACATGGAAATTCGGGCTCGATACTGTGCGGGGAGCCTCTCCCCTCCCACTCTCCACCCATTGACCCCGTCCCTCCGCCCCTCCGGAGCCTTCCTCCGCCCTCCTTTCGCCGTTCCACGCCTCTATCGGACATTTGCGGGCCCGCACTTGTACGGGGCCCGTTAGTGAGCCGCGTACCTGTGCGGGGGTGACACGCACGTGTGCGGGGCGTTTAAACGCGTTTCTGCGCGTTTCAGTGCCGCGTTGCCGTGCGCTATTTTGCGGCGCGCTCTTTTGCGGATTTTAGTAAACATGCCCCATAGTTTACTTCCCTGTAAATAGTGTACATGTTACCTTATATTGTGCAGCTAACACTAGTAAAGTTGCTCTCTGTTGACAACTGTCTGGTGAATTCTCTGGTGAATTATGTAGGTGTAAGAGGCTTGGAAGCAACTGTCTTTTTGAGACAGGCCATCCCATTTTAGATGGCACAAGTCCAAAAGCCCTGATTGCAAGTTCTGAAGGACTTAGCCTAAGAAAGCTCCAGGCAGGGGCGGCCCAATGGGGGGTGTGGGGCCATGTGCGGAGACTCGGTGCGGGGCCTCATTTGCATAAATATTTGTATAATGTTACCATACACTAACTTTTAGTAAACATGCCTCTTAATGAGTGTATGGCTAAAGAAAGACTAAAAGATTTCTACATTACTATAATCCAGTGCCAACCCCCAGGCACATTAGGAACTACTGCAAACACTGCCCATTTAGAACCCATAGCAAACCCGCTGTATCGTAACAGCACTACCAGGACTCACAAAGCACCATACTCTATCAAAAGGTAACACTGCAGATATTAAACCAATACATTTCAGAGAATAACAATACATGACCTACTGGGGAAAGAGAACAAGTAGCAATGTCAAATAGGAATTACATAAACAGAATACCTCAGCTCAGTTACACATGCAGAACATAGACCATCACCAAACAAGGAATCACAATTTAGAAACAGGAAGACAATAATTAAACTGGGAACCCCAAAAGCCAAACTTGGAATGTACAACAACACTGTAGAAATACAACTATAAATTAATTTCCTCTTGTACTAAACAAAGCGCAGACGTTAATGATGCACATTTACCAGAGCTGACATATTCCAGTTAATAAATTCAAAATAAAGAGATATCTTTCTACTTTTTATGCATTTTTTTTTCAGTTGCAATTGCTCCAGCCACTTTCTTCTGGTTTCTTCGTGTCTTCTGCTAACTCTCCATTGTCTGCTGTCCATTTGACCTTTCTTCTCTCTTCTAGTTTTTTTCCATTCTCTCCCTACATCTGCTTTAACATACTGATTTTTCTCCTTTTGCTCTTTCCTCAAATTTTACCCCTCTATCCTCAATCCCCACATACTCTCAATACCCGGCCAATTGTAGATTTTTCTTCCCTCCCACAAAATTTTTTTTCCCCTCTCCATTTCACTCTCCCAGCCCCATCCCATTCTAATACTCCCCCAACATCAGCTCCCTTCTAGTTCCAGCCCCACCCAGCATCCGATCCCTTCTAGTCCCCGCATTAGCCCATTTCCAGTTCTAGCCCCCCATCAGCCCATTTCCAGTCCTAGCTCCCCCATCCATTTCCAGTCCTATCTGAGTCCCTCCATCAGCTCATTTCCAATCCCAGCCCCCCATCAGCCCATTTCTAGTCCTTTCCTGTCTCCACCATCAGCCCATGTCAAATCCTAGCTCACCTCCACTCGGTCCATTTCCAATCCAAGCCCCCCCCCCCCCATGACCCTACTTCCAGTTCTAGCCTCTCCATGAGTCCATTTCAATCCAAGCCCCCACCACAACCCATTTCCAATCTTAGCTCCCCCCCAACAGCCCATTTCTAGTCCTATCCTAGCCCCTCCATCAGACCATTTCCTGTCCTAGCTCCCCCCCCACTCAGCCCATTTCCAGTCCTAGCTCCTTCCCCTCACAGCCCATTTCCATTCCAAGCCCCCCTCCCCATCAGCTATTTGCAATTCAAGCCCCCTTCCATTCAGCCCATTTCCATTCCAAGCCCCCCTCCCCATCAGCTATTTGCAGGTCAAGCTCCCCCTTCCACTCAGCCCATTTCCATTTTAAGCCCCCGTCCCCATCAGCTATTTGCAGTTCAAGCCCCCCCATTCCACTCAGCCCATTTCCAATCCTAGCAACCCCCCAACCCATTACCAGTCCTAGCCCCCATAGCCCATTACCAGTCCTAACCCCCTATCAACCCACTTCTAGTCCTAACCCCCCCATCACCCCATTTTCAGTCTTAGACTCCCATAGCCCACAGCCCATTACCAGTCCTAACCCCATCAGACCAGCTCAAGTCCTATCCCACCCACCAGCCCACTTTCAGTCCTAACCCCATCAGCCCATTTCCAGTCTTAGCCCTCCCATAGCCCATTACCATTCCTAACACCCCCCATCAGCCCACAGCCCATTACCAGTCCTAACCCCATCAGCCCACCTCAAGTCCTAACCCCCCATCAGCCCATTTCCAGTTCTACCCCTCCATAGCCCATTACCAGTCCTAACCCCCCCATCAGCCCACTTCCAGTCCTAACCCCCATCACCCCATTTTCAGTCTTAGCCCCCCATAGCACATTACCAGTCCTAACCCCCCATCAACCCACAGCCCATTAGCAGTCCTAACCCCCCTCCCCCCATCAGCCCAGGAAAAATTAAAAAAAAAAAAAAAAGCTGGCTACTGCCTCTTCTGCCGTGGCAGTGGCAGTGGCAGAATCGAGTGCCCCGCGACCCCCCCCCCCCTGCCTGGCAGAGCCCTTCCTCCCTCCCTGCAGCATCGGCTCCCTCTCCGTGCTGGCATTCAGAGCCGCGAAGGGAGACTTTTTCCCTCATGGCTCTGTTAAGCCCGACGGGACTGATGGGAAACAGGAAATGCCTATTTCCCATCAGCCCCGGCGGGCTTAACAGAGCCGTGAGGGAAAAGGAGGGAGCCGATGCTGCAGGGAGGGAGGGAGGGAGGGAAAGAGGGCTCTGCCGGGCAGGGGTGGGCCGCGGGGCACTCAATTCTGCCGCTGCCACGGCGGCAGCGGCAGCAGCCGGCTTTTTAAAAAAAAGTTCAAATTTACTTTTAAAGCAGAATGTTGTTTTCACGGGGCCCCCTGAAACGCGGGGCCCTGTGCAAAAAACATTCTCACTCAATGGATGGGCCGGCCCTGGCTCCAGGAACCTGAAAGTAAAGGAATCTCTCTTCTGTAGAGGCACAGGCAGCTGCAAGGCTAATAGGGTAATCCCAGAAACGCACCTATTATTACATATGTCTACTTTTAATTATAAATGCAACAGAAACCATATATCAAACCAAAAACCAGGCTGTGTTTCCTCCTCTTTTTTCATTTGAACAATAAATTTGTGATGTCAGAGACATTGCTTATTTAGATTATTACAGTTTTTCCTTTCGGTCTGGTGATTTTCTCCCACTTTATTGGAGTTCCAGTTGGATTGAAACTGACCTCTTTTGGGCTAAAATGCTTTCATTCACAACTACCATTGGGTTTGCCCCTATTTTTTTCCTCCAAGTTTAGACCAGTTCTGTCATCACAGTGATGCTATTTTGCTGGGGATGACAGACTATGCCTTACTCTACTGTTTCTCTGGCTTGAATACTAAATCCTGTCATTAAATATTGCCATTGATGATGGCAGAAACTCTCTTTCACCAGAGACCCTGAGCAGTGCCTTCTTGGCATCTCCTAACTAGGGAATCAAATCCAAGTTCTTTACATAGCAATGTAGTGCATCACAACTAAGCAATCAAATAGGGCCAAATTATAACATTTCAAATGTACAGTGCCTTGTAAGCATCTCCATATCCTGTTACATATGTAACATTCTTCTCTATAAATAAATCCAATTCAAAAATGCACTACACTAGGAGTTTATTTTTCAATATGAAAAAATGATTGCAAAAATATTCAAAAAGTAATTGATAAGAAACCAAAATGTTATGATTGCGTAACTCTTCACAACCTTTGATTCAATACTTAGTGAAGGCCGTCTTGCAGCAATAAGAGTGATGAGTTGTGTAAACTGGGGCTGCTTTTTCTGCCCTGCAGTTGCTTAAAACCTACAGGAAACAATCCTCGAGATACCTTCAGGAACTGGAGAGTTTTGGTGCTTAGATACATGCTCCAGCCCCTGGAAAATTTACAGAGTTGTATCAGATGCAGTGAGATTTGTTAATTTTAAATGAAATAGTGGGTATTGAGCCCTGTAAAGTACTGTGTTATTTTATTTTATTTATTTATTTATTTAACATTTCTTATATACCGCGCTATTTGTCATCAGTGCGGTTTACATTAAAACAATATAACACTTGGTCAGATACATTGGCCGTCGTTTACATAGAACAGGGGGTTTAACATGGAGATAAGCTTGGGGAAACTATCTACAATCCAAGTCTATATACATAAACTTGGGAAACTATGTACAGTTCAGTTACATTACATGTTAGATATGACTACATAGTATAGTTTTGCATCATATAGCGGCTGTTTGATATAGTGGGGGTGTGTGAGAAATAAGGGGGGGGATATCAGGCTGAGTATAATGTAAGAGAAAAAGGTGGTGTTTGAGAGCTTTTCTGAACTGACTAAGGTCCCTAATTGCTCTAATGTATGGGGGGAGTTTGTTCCAGCACACGGGGGCATAGTTTGAGAATGCCCTATTAGTGGTGATCTGTTTGAGTTTTGTGGATTCAATTGGTATTAGTAGCATGTCAGCGGCCAGTGATCTCCTGGATCTGTTGTCTGGAGAGTGTGTGATGAGGTCGGAAATGGATGCTGGAGCTATCTTGTTGAAGGCCTTGAAGGTAATGAGGAGGGTTTTGTATAGGATCCTACTGCTTATGGGAAGCCAGTGGAGTTCCTTTAGAATGGGGGAGATGTGGTTGGCCCTTGCGGCTCCGTAGAGCACACGGGCTGCCACATTCATGGCTAACTGTAGGGGTTTAAGGGAACTCTTTGGGAGACCATGTAGAATTATGTTGGCATAATCGAAGTGCGGTGTGATTAGTGCTTGGAAGACGGTGCGGAAATCATCAGGTTCCATCATGGGCCTAAGATGCCGTAGGGTTTTGATCTTGAAGTAGATGGTTTTGACAGTGCGTTTGATATGTTCCTTGAAGTCCAGTTGTTGATCGAGTATGACCCCAAGATATCGTATGTTGGATTTGATTGGAAGTTCCGCATCTCTGACTTTGAGTGTTGGTGGAGGAGAGTAAGTTTTATTCCTTGTGATTATTAGGACTTCTGTTTTTTTGAAGTTTATCCGTAGGTTCTGAGTGAGCAGCCAGTCCGTTATTGCGTTGAAGCAGTTGACTAGCACTGAATAGTCAGGACAAGTGATGGTTATGGGTGTAAATAGCAGTACATCATCGGCGTACATAAGGCAAGATATGACAAATGAACGGGCGATGTCGCAAATTGGCTGCATATAGATGTTGAAGAGCAGCGCGGAGAGGGAGGAACCTTGGGGTACACCTTGTTTCTGCTGGAAAGGTTCGGAAGTGGCATTTCCAATACGGACTTGTTGCCATCTGTCTTCGAGGTAGGATTTACACCAGCTCCATGCTTGATCCCGGATTCCCTTCTCATGTAGCCATGTAAGAAGCTGCAGATGGTCTACGGAGTCAAACGCTGCTGCTATATCAAGGAAGATTAGCGCAAAGCCCTTCTTTATACTGTCTATTCCATTGATCAGTGAACTGGTTAATGTCGTTAGTAGAGTCTCAATACCGTGGGCTTCTCTGAATCCATGTTGAGAGGGATCTAATGGTGCGGATGAGTCAACATGCTGCTGGATCTGTCAGAGGGTTAATTTCTCGAGAATTTTAGCTAGTAATGGGATACTAGAGATTGGTCTGTAAGATTCTTCTTTCTTTGGGTCAAGTTGATTGTTTTTTAATAGTGGGCGAATGGATGTGTGCTTGAGTGCATCTGGGAAGACTCCTGTTTCAAAGGACAACTTGGTAATGTTGGCTATGAAAGGGCTGAGCTCAGTGCGCATCGTCTTGATCCAGTGTGCTGGGCAGGGTTCAGTTGGTGTGGTCGTGGCGTTGATTGAGGCAATTACTTCTTCAATGGTCTTTGTTGATGGCGGTAAGAGTTTGGTGATTGTAGACTGGATATGAGT
This sequence comes from Ichthyophis bannanicus, assembly GCA_033557465.1. Classification (NCBI taxonomy): domain Eukaryota; kingdom Metazoa; phylum Chordata; class Amphibia; order Gymnophiona; family Ichthyophiidae; genus Ichthyophis; species Ichthyophis bannanicus. The sequence goes on from CM066032.1 coordinate 1,221,485,256, forward strand.
AGTTTTGGAGTTTGTGGTATGGTTGTAATGAGGTGGTGATGCAGTTGTAGTTATCTTTATTGCCTTGGATTGGATGTAGGTCGCGTATGCCTGTGGCTGAATACCTTCTTGTTGAGGTGGGGAGGGTTGGTTGGTAAGGGATTTCACCAGTTGGAATAGGTCTCTTGGCTTATTTAGTGAGCGGTTGAGGATTTCTGCATGGAATTGCTTCCTTTTGGCCCAGGTTGATTCGCGGTGGGTCTTCAGGTATTGTAAATAGCTGGCTTGGTCTGAGGTGTTACGAGTAGCTCTCCATTTTCTTTCAAGTTTTCTGAGCTGGAGTAGGGAAGCTCGTAGTTCCGGGGAAAACCATGGGGCAGTCTGTTTGTTAGCGTCTCTTTTGTCAGTTGTAGCTTTTTTGCTGTTGGCAGGTTGCTGAGCATAATGTGAGAGGGTCTCGTTCCAGTTGGACATAATTTCATTAAGGTTGGTCGCTGGTTGGGCAAGTTTTGGGAGAGCATCACTAATGATTGTTTCCCTGTTCAGTTGTTTGAAGTGTGCAACTCTTGATGTAGCCATTGCATTTGGGTGGTGGCATGTAGTTTGTTGCGTTGGTAACTGAAATGTTATCAGATTGTGGTCTGACCAGGGGACTGGTGAGATGGTAAGGTCAAATTGGTCTAACATACTCATAACTGTATGGGGGATGAAAACTAGGTCAAGGAGGTTCCCTCCTTGGTGGGTGGGATCGGCTATAACCTGCTTGTAGTTGAGGTCAGACATTGCTTCAAGAAAGGCTTTGGCTAGGGCGGGTTGATTAGAAGCAAGATTAAGGTCTCCTAGCAACCAGTTAGGTTTGGAGGGGTCTTCCGGATTACATGCTAAGTCAATGATGTCTGAGAGCTCATCTGATCCAGTTCCTGGTGCTCTATAAATGAGGTTAATAGTATTGAATTTACTGGTGATGGTTAGTGTGTTCAGGTGTTGTGTGCTCTTGGTAAGGCTAGCCTGGTATTGTAACATTGTTTTTGCTAGAATCAGTACACCTCCACCTCTTTTGTTTTCCCTGTTACAGGTGTAGATCAAAATGTTAGGTGGTGTAAGGTGGTTCAGTATGACGTTGTCAGATTCAGAGATCCATGTTTCTGTGACCATTAGCATGTCTAGATTGTGAGTAGTGATTAGGTCAGCAATTACCGGCCACTTATTATGGACCGAGCGTGCATTGATAAGGGCGCACCTAAGTTCTTGCTGATGTTTTGCATCTTTATGTTTTGTGGGGTGTTCAAAATAAAATCAGAAAAAAAATACTTGAACCAAACCTTTTCTTTTACTCTCATGAAGAAACTGCTCACAAAGAAAAACAATACAGAAATTTACCAAAGCAAACGAAAGACATAAATAGAATCATTAAATAACAGTATCTTCCACAATAAATCAGCAATTAAAGTAAATTGGAAGAATATGCAAATTACAAGTTTGCACTGCTGGCTGACAACAGAAACCAAGGCAGTTTATTTTTTTAACCCAGCTGAATTAGTCAATTTGGTAACTGAAGCCACATGATTTTTGACATTGTTGCACAAGTGCTCTAAATTCAACTAGGGCCCAGATACAAACTCAGTCCCATCAAAATCCTTGCTGCCTTTTCCTGCTATGAAAAAAATCTAGCTTTTTTTTTAAGTTTATTTATGGTTAGCTCTCACCATTTGGATGACAGTTCAGTTTGGTCTCTGGCAGTTGAAAGGCTCAACCTGTTCCCAAGTTGCAGAGTTGTCAGAAAATGCAGAATCTTTTCTTTCTGAAATCTGACCCAGAGCAGGGGCAGAATAAATCCTTGCTGTTTTAAAAGTCTGAGTCCAAGACTTAGAAATCTGGAAGAAAGTTGAAGCCCAACTCCTAGTTTTTTTTCTCTCCCAAATCCAGGAGCAGCCCTTGATGCTTCTTAGCCAGAAACTGACAAGTAACAAACTTTTTAATTAAAAAAAAAACATCAGTAGGTATCAATCACAGAGAGCTGCAGTCCAATGCAAGAGCCAAACACCCTGTTGCTGACTAAAAGTCAGTCCAGCACTTTATGACTAAAAGGTTTTCTCATTATAAACCACTTTGTGGTTTGCTGTTAGCAGTCTATGTACTCAGATTTGTAATTCCCATAGCTTGCAACAAGTATCCATGCCAGAATTTGTGTCCTTAAAGACAGACACCTTTGTGAGGGGGTACATCCTTATCAGTCAATTTTCAACATGCACAAGGGATGAAGGCTCTGTTTTCATGATGCCTTCACAGGTGTCTACCAACTTTGCACAACAGAGTAGTGCAGTTTGTGCCCATTATTCTTGGTGGCATAGCCTAGGTTTTTCTTCAAATTGGCTGAAGATTGCCTTTGGACTAAAGCCTAAAGTCTTATCACAGGTTTTCCATTGGATTCAGGTCTCAGGTTTTTTAAAATACATTTTAGTCAAATACAAACCAAATATGATACAGGACAATTATGAACTCCCATAAACAATATGAAGAATTAAATACAACAATTTTCCTAAGAAAATAAAATACACAGGAGACAAGCAATATAGACCACATCAAGAAAGTATGACTGCAATACTAACTACAAAAAGAAAAAAACATCATTAATGATCAGAAAACAAGTCCATACGGACCACAATATTGGAGGCAATTCAATTCAATCAGACATTACCTTCCCCAACTAAACCCTGCCTATCAGACAAGAATTTCTCCAGATGAGATACGTCTAGAAAAATATATGAATCACTATCAAAGTTAATGATGCGCTTGCAAAGAAAACGTAAAAAAAGAGGCTCCCAAAGCTAAAACCCGGGGCTTAAGAGATAAAAATTGCCTCCGGCGCAATTGGGTGCTGCGTGAAACATCTGGAAAAATATTGTCTGTCCACAAAATTTAGCTGACTTAACCTTAAAAAAAGCTTTTAGGACATGTTGTTTAACCAATATTGATGAAAAGGTCACCAGCAGAGTGGAACGTAAAGTAATTATGTCTAGGGAGTCCTCCAAGAAAGCAGTAAGATTAGTCATAGAAGGAACTATCTCATCAAGCTCACCCTCCACAGAATTAACCTTTTTAGAGCCTAAGGGGACATAATAAATCTGTACTACATCAATAGGATCTGATATGGCTAATATTTCCTTTAGATATTTATCCAGAAGAATCTTAGATGACAATAATGAAGACTGAGGAAAATTCAAAAAACGTAAATTACAAACCCGCATAAAATTCTCAAGAGCTTCCAACTTCGAATGCAAAATTAAAGAATCCTTAATCCCAACCACATTAATTGACTGAAGAGGAAGAACCTGAGATTCTAATTTAGTAACACCCATATCCAGGTCTCAGTTTTAACTGGACCACTTAAGGACTTCACTTCCTTCTTGCTAAACCATTCCATCCTTGTTTTTGCTTTGTGTTTAGGCCATTGTCTTGTTGAAAGATTAATCTTCATTCAGTCTTAGATCTACAGCAGACTGAACAGCTTTTCCTTCAGGATCTAACCTATAATTTGCACCATTTATCTTTTATTCAGTCTCTAAAAGCCTCCCAGTTACTGCTATTGCAAAGCATCCCATAGCATAATGCTGCCCCTCACCATGCTTTACTGTAGAGATGGTATTCAGAGGCCAATGTGCTGTGCTTGCTTTACACCACACATATTACTTTGCATTATAAAAAATACTAGTACAAATCCTGCAGAAATCACGCCTACATTGAAGGTGCAGACATTTACACCTGCTCGCAACAGGCATAAATATTAACGCATAAATATGTGTGTAGATGTGTATTTTATAAAATAGGACTACATCCACGCTCTGCCCAAACCCCTTCCCTGAGCACAATTACTCTTCAAATACATGTGTACTTGCACTATGTGTACTTTCAGGTGTAACTTAATTTTATATGAGGCATTTAATGGACGTAAATCAGCATTTTACATGCAAAAAGGTTTTGAAAATCATCTTCTATATGTTTTTTCTTCAACAGTGGCTTTCTTCATGACATCCTCCCATACAGGCTATGTCTATGGAACAATTTTGAAATTGCTGAACAGTGAACATTTTTCACAGTCTCAGTCAAAGACTTACGTGGTTCTTTTAAAGTAGGGATTCTCAATCCAGTCCTCAGACATACTTATCCAGTCAGGTTTTCAGGATAACCACAATGGATATGCACGAGAGAGATCTGCATGCACCGCCTCCTTGGCATGCAAATCTCTGCCATGCATATTCATTGTGGTTATCCTGAAAGCTGACTGACTAGGTGTGTTCCTAGGACCAGGTTGAGATCCCCTATTTTAAAGTAACCTTAGGTCTCACACTGATATTCCTCAGTAATTTCATTAGCTCACAGCTACTGACTTTGGAGGGATGACCTGATCAAGGGAATGTCCTGATGGTGCCAAACTGTTTCCACTTTACAGGATGAACTGACATGTCCCAAGAGATATTCAAACACATTACAATTTCTTTACAGTCATCCCTCAGTCAGTACCTTTATCTTGGAGTTCTTTTGGCAGCTCCATATTTGGCACAGAGATGCAAAATTTGTAGGTAGATTTTCCCACCAATTTTGCTCTATTTCTCAGCAGTTGTGTGCTACTGGGGGCTGTTGCAGAAGCCACTCTTATAATGGTACATGCACATCTATTAGAAGTTCTACAATGAAGGCTTCTCAGAGTAGCTTTGCATGTCAACATTTTCCTAAGGCATTCTCCTACATTCATGGTAGGCAGATCTATTTAGGAGCACAGTAGGTATCTGTCATGGATGAAGAAAGAAGTTCTATTGTGAAGTGGCACAGCATGCTGTAGCACTGAATCAGTGGTTTGGCTATGATTTGAGATCCCCTGAAGCAATGCTTACAACATAAAACTCAAGTCAGGAACAGTGAACAGAAACATGTAAACAGTTATTTTGACCATAGAAAAAGGACTATAAAAAAGGAGACTGATGATTATAAGACAGTCGTTTGCAGGGGCGGCTCAAGGCAATCTGCTGCCTGAGGCGAAGGATGAGATGGCGCCCCCCCCCCCTCACATAGAGAGGGGCAGGGCTTTTTCAGAACTCCAATCAGGGACTGAACCAAACCAAAAAGCCGATTAGATTATATGGAGGAAATGCAAGATGTTTGCACACCAAGGAACTAAAAGAGAGTGAGAACCAACAGCATAGTTTATAAAACTAAATTATAACTCATTTTTATTTTGTTGTTATAAACTGCGTTATGGTCCTTGCTTTTTCTTTTTCAACATATATTTTGCATCCACAGTGGGTGCAGAGCAGAACCAGGACATTCACCCACAGAACTCAATATCTTAAAAAAAAATCTGATTCTGATCATCTCACTAACAACAACAACAACAACAACAACAAACATTCTCTAGTACCAGGCATATTGTGAACTAATACAAAACCCTACAACAAAATAAGAACAAATCTACTATACCATACCATATCAGCACCAACTTCCAAAACTCACATAAGGAGCCCATCCAAAAAAAGCATCACTGTAAATACTACAGTGGGCCCTCGAACATTCATAAACCTATTTGAAAAGCTGAACAAGTCAAATTACTACAGTTCAGTATAGATCTTTATGTACAAACTCCATGTTAACAGTACACCTGGCCTCAGTCACACACTCAGAACACAGACCCTCACCAAGTACAGAATAAGTAACCACAATCTAAAGTAAAAATAAAAATATGTAGACAAAATTTAAACTGAAACTCCAAGAAGCCGGACTCCGCATGCAGTGCAACATCAAATAAATAAGAGATGCAGTTCCCCCATACTGTGTAAAATATAAAGACAGCACAAAGTCCAAACACTAAAATTAAATAAAATTATTCTTTCTACCTTTGTTGTCTGACCATTTTATTCTCTGATCATGCTGGTCCCAATCTGAGGCTTCTGTTTTCCTGTCTTCTCTTAGCTCTCTTTCTGTGGTCTATGTTCCATCTGCCATTTCTTATCTCTTCTTTTGTTTTCTTCACTTCCTTCCATCAGCCCATTTCCATTTCCAGTTCCAGTAACCCTCCCCAGTATCAGCCCCCTTTCCAGTCCTCCCCTCCCAGTACCTTCCAATGTCAACTGCCTTGCATTCCCATGACTGCCACTGGTGTCCATTCTCTTCCAGTCCCTCTCCTTCCTCACTGTCCAGCCCCTTCTAGTCCAAATACCATCCCAGGTATCAGCTCATGTCCACTCTCAGAGTCACACCCCAGTCAGCTCCCTTCCAGCTTCCTCCCCATTACCCAGCCACCTACCACTCCCATCCCCAAGTGTCAGCTCCCTTCCAGTCCCCCTTCAGTATATCCCAGGTGTCAGCTCCATTCCAGCCCCCTCCTTCACCCCCCACATCAGCTCCTTTCCAGCCCCCTCCTTCACTCGTGTCAGTTCCCTTCCTGCCCTATCCTTCTCCTGGCAAACCCTCTCAGTATCCGCTCCTTTCCAGTCCTATTCTCCCATCCTCCCGCATCAGCCCATTTGTAGCGCTAGTCCCTAGCTTTCTTCCAGGACCAGCAGCACTCTCCTCCCCTCTCCCATCAGCCAATTTCCAGTCCCAGCCCATTTCCAGTCCTATCCCCCTTATCAGCCCACTCCAATCCTAGCCCCTCCAATCAGCCCATTACCAGTCCTAGCTCATTTCCAGTGCTAGCCTCCCATCAGCCCATTACCAGTCCTAACCTCCCCAAAAAGTCCATTTCCAGTCCTAACCCCACTGATCAGCCCTTCACTAGTCCTAGTCCCCCCCAATCAGTCTATTTCCATTCTTAACCCCCCATCAGCCCATTTCCAGTCTTAGCTCCCATCAGCCCATTCTATTTCCAGTGCTACCCCCCCCCCCAGCCCAGCGCAGTCCCAGACCCTCTCAGCTGATATGCAGGGAAATTAAAAAAAAAAAAAAGAAAAACGGCCGGAGAAGTTGCTGCAGCAGCAGAATGAAGCACCCCATGGCCCCCCGCTGCCCCCCGCTGCCCTGGAAGAGCCCTGTCAGTCTTTTACTGGTGCCAGCTCAGCTTTGCAGAGCCACAAAGGGAGAGCATTTCCTTTTCCTGTGGCTCTGTTAAAGTTGAGCCCACTGGCGCTGATGGGAAACAGGCATTTCCTGTCTCGCACATGAAATGCCTGTTTCCCATCAGCGCCAGTGGGCTCAACTTTAACAGAGCTGCGGGACACTGGGAAAAGAATGGCAGGGCTCTTCCGGGACAGTGGGGGCCGCAGGGCACTTCATTTTGCTGCTGCAGCAGTGGCAGCAGCTTCTCTGACTGGGTTTTTTGTTTTGTTTAGATTTTGAAGGCCAAGTGAGGCGGCCTTTCTGGGGGCATTTTTTGCCGCCCCCAAAATTTGTCGCCTGAGGCCACCACCTCACTCAGCCTCATTATAGAGCCGCCTGTGGTCACTTGTAATAGGGCTCTACTGTTCTGTGCGCTCCTTAAAATAAACATGTTTGTTATTAATCCAATCCTGTAGCTTTTCAGTAGTAGCTAAAATTGTATTTTGGATTTTTATCATTAGTTTCACTACCTTAAGTTATATTTGATAGTGCCTTTATAAAAAAGGAATAAAGTTGGTGTGTTTTAAATTTGGTTATAGTCAGCTGGTAATAAAATTAGCCTTATACAGCATTTTCTGAATGTAAATGATGTTTTACACATGAAAAAGGGGCCCACATAAAAGTAAACACATATAAATATGAGCACTAGCAAGATGGGATGCACTTACAGAAGCACTGCTTGTAGACTTTCTGGGATCATAGCTTGGGCAGGATAGGGGTAGAGTTGCAGTGTATTTGCATTCTTTATAAATACATGAGTACATACATTGAGAACACATAATTTTCCATTTTCTTCAGAAAAGATGTAAATTTGTATGTGGGCATCTGTGCACTTCGGACAGTATTTACAGATTATTTTATAAAGATACTTAGGCACCTTCAGAATGGCTGTTAGTGCTATCCTCGGCGCTTAGTGTTCTATCGAACAGATTCCACATAGATGGAGGAAACAGAAGAGATCATCTACCATTTCCTCTCCTATTTGCGCGACTGATGTAGCTGTCCTTGAACCAGTTGAGCAGAGGATGAAGCTCTTCGGGCAGGTGCCCTTCCAGAGCAGCAGCATAACCTCCCAAGTCTGGGACAGTCACAAATGCTTTGTCTTTAAGGGCAAACTTTAAAAGGCTGCTTCTTCCACCTAGTTCAGAACATGAGGAAGAATTTGGCGTCGATGGGTGCTGTTCCAGAATGCAACACAAACACAGAGTTCACTCTTAAAGCCAAAATGGTTGTGGCCTTAGTATCTGTGCCTGTCCCAGTCTTGGGAGATTATGTTGCTGCTCTGGAAGGACACCTGCCCGAAGAGCTTCATCCTCTGCTCAACTGGTTTGAGGACAGCTATATCTATGTTGAATCTATTCGATAGAACACTGAGCGCCGAGGATCAACTAACAACCATTCTGAAGCTGCTCGTCACCTCCAAGCCGAACTTGGAATGTGCCATCCCACGATCTGGAAGTTCATTGATGGCCTCAGAAAGGTGCAGAGGGGCAGAGATGCCTATTATGAACAGCTCGTTTCAGGCCACAGTCCTCCAGCCAAGTTGAGGAAATACCGCAAAGCTGATTAATGTATTCAAAGATTGTGTCAGATTACGGCACTATAGAATACTTATGTGCCATAGCTCATAATTATCAGATAGAATAACAAAGTCTTTATTGATGTTTTCCTATTACACTTTGGACGTTCCAGATTTCATTTAACAAATCCAAAATTATCAGATAGCTTAATAAAATATTTTCAGATGTTTTACTATTGCATTTACTATGGCACTGAGTAGGCTGCACTAAGTTGGCTGCTCTGAGTCGGCCGCACTGAGTTGTCCCATTCCGCATGAGAAAGACCCAGAAAGTGCTAAAAAACACTCATATAGAAGATATGCTTAGTTTTTGGTTTATGGTTTATTAAAATTTGATATATCGCCCTTCATATCAGCAGAGCAATGTACAAAAAACAAGTTAAAAATGAAAGGAGAGGAACAGGAATGTCATTAAAATTACAGAAGTCAAGAAAAAGAGGTAGAGAAGGACAATGGGAAGGGAAGAAAGATTGTGGATCAGAATCCAGAGTGACATAAGGAGAAAGATCAAAAGCCATTTGAAACAGGTGCATTTTCACTGAGGATTTGAATCTGGAATAGGTGGGTTCAATGCGAAGGTCAGCAGGAAGGGAATTCCAAAGGCTGGTTCCCAAGAAATAGAAAGCCGAGTGGCAGGTGAATTCGAAGTGGGCCTGTGAAGGTGAGGGGAGATGAAGGCAGTTTGCGTGGATTGAGAAGAGGATCTGAGGGGGAGTGTGTGTGATAATGCAGGAGGACAGATAAGCAGGAGAGCCATAGTGCAGGATCATGTGAGTGAGGGGGAGCTTAAAATGGATCTGGTTAAAATGGATCCGGAATGTGATAAGAAGCCAGTGGGATTGCTCTCACTTGGTTTGCAGCTTGTCGTGCTGTGAGGGCTTGCGTGCATCAGTGATGCTGAGAGCTAAACTATCCGTAGTTTAACTACTGGCAGGGTCTCCCAAGATGGACAGGTCTCAGCTGAGGTGCCAGACGAAGACAAACCACCCATCTGGGCAGCAGCAGAATGGGATAGTGTTGACGGCGGAGGATCACATTTCTGTGACAACGGCAACAACACCAAACTTAAACTGCGCGGAAGGAAGGCCCGGCAATCTACTTCTGTATCTTGCCATGAAAACCCAATGGATAGTTACAACAAAACAAATTGTGCTATGGTGCTGGAAGATGAGACTCCCAGGTCGGAAGGCACTCAACTAGCTACTGGGGAAGAGCTGAAGACTTTTCAGAGTAAAGCCAGCATTTATGATGTGGTTGGATCAAAGCCCTCGGGAAGTCTGACTGCTGATGTAGCTGCGCATGAAATGAGAGTCAGAAGCTGTAAAGATGTCTTACACATTGGAACATGGAACGTACGAAGCATGAACCAAGGGAAGTTGGAGGTGGTCAAGAATGAAATGGAACGTGTACAACTTGACCTGTTGGGTGTCAGCGAACTGAAATGGACTGGCATCGGGCACTTTGCATCAGATGATCACATGGTCTACTATGCTGGAAATGAAAGACAAAGAAGAAATGGTGTTGCGTTTATAATAAAGAAGAAACTTGCAAGAACTGTAATGAAATACAATGCAGTCAGCGAACGCTTAATCTCTATTCGTCTACGAGGATTGCCTATCAACACAACTATAATTCAAGTATATGCCCCAACAACAGCTGCAGAAGAGAATGAAATTGAAGAGTTCTATGAACAAGTACAAGCTGAAATTGACAGAACATGCAAACAGGATATCCTGATAGTCATGGGTGACTGGAACGCAAAAGTTGGCAACAAAGAAGAAGGCAAAGTAGTTGGAAAATATGGACTTGGCAACAGAAATGAAGCTGGAGAAAGATTGATAGAATTCTGCAAGACCAATGATCTATTCATCTCAAACACCTTCTTCCAGCAACACAAGCGGCGACTGTACACATGGACTTCACCCAATGGATTGTATAAAAATCAAATTGACTACATCTGTGGAAGTCAACGATGGAAAAGCTCTGTAACATCAACCAAGACAAAACCTGGAGCTGACTGTGGTACAGATCATCAACTACTAGTATGCAAACTCAAGCTAAAGTTGAAAAAGAGCAAACCACTCATGAATGCAGCAAAATATGACCTTGAGAATATACCACTGGAATTTAAAGACTGCCTGCAAAATCGATTTGCTGCTTTAGATACAAATGACAGAGCTCCGGAAGAGTTATGGAATGACATCAAGAAGGTTGTGCTAGAAGAAAGCGAGAAGTCTCTACAAAAGGTGAAAAAGCAAAAACGGCCAAAATGGATGACGGAAGAAACTCTGAAAATTGCCCAGAAACGCAGAGAAGCTAAAGCCAGAGGAGAAAGAAAGACAATTGCAGAACTCAACAGAGATTTCCAACGTGCAGCAAGACAGGACAAGGAAAAGTACTACAATGACACTTGCAAGGAAATAGAAGCAGAAACTATTAGAGGAAGAACAAGATCGGCTTTCCTAAAGCTGCGAGAGTTAAAGAAAAAGTTCCAGCCTCGAATTGGAATGTTACAAGATGCTCAAGGTTCTATGTTGAATGATGCTGAGAAGATCAAGAAAAGGTGGAAGGAGTATACAGAGTTTTTATATGATAAAGATCAAGTGGACCAACAGCCGTTTCAACCTATACCTTATGATCAGGAACCATTGGTGATGAAAGAAGAAGTTGAAGCAGCATTGAAAGCCTTATCAAAGAACAAAGCACCAGGCATTGATAGCATTCCCATAGAAGTATTGCAGCAATCTGATGCAGCTGTTACCGTACTTACACGGCTCTGCCAAGAAATATGGAAGACAACATCATGGCCAACTGACTGGAAAAGATCTGTGTTTATACCAATACTAAAGAAAGGTGATCCAACTGACTGTGGAAATTATCGCACAATCGCTCTGATCCCACATGCCAGCAAGATTCTACTGAAGATTATTCAAAAGAGACTACAGCCATACCTAGAACAAGAACTACCTGAAGTGCAAGCAGGGTTCAGGAAAGGGCGAGGAACGAGAGACATCATTGCGGATGTGAGATGGATCCTTGAAAAGACTAAAGAATACCAAAAGGATATCTATTTGTGCTTTATCGACTATAGCAAGGCTTTTGACTGTGTAAACCATGAGAAACTCTGGACCACATTAAGAAGAATGGGTATACCAGAACACCTGATCGTTCTCTTGCGCAATCTGTACATTGATCAAGAAGCAATAGTTCGAACGGAACAAGGAGAAACAGAATGGTTTAAAATAAGCAAGGGTGTAAGACAAGGCTGCATACTTTCCCCCTGCCTGTTTAATTTATATGCAGAACAAATCATCAGAGAAGCAGGACTGTATGAAGACAACAGAGGTGTGAAGATTGGTGGAAGACTCATCAACAACCTTCGCTATGCTGATGATACCACATTACTGGCTGAAAGTGAAGATGATCTGAAACATTTGCTTCTTACAATCAAAGAACATAGTCTCAAAATGGGCCTGCACCTTAATGTAAAGAAGACAAAGATCATGACAACTGGCAAAATCAACAGGTTCATCGTTGAAGGAGAAGAAATTGAAATCGTGAACAACTTTAACCTACTTGGATCAACTATCAATAAAGAAGCAACAAGCAGTCAAGAAATCAGACGACGCATTGCTCTTGGCAGAATGGCTATGAAAGACCTAGATAAGATTCTCAAGAGCAGAGATGTCTCTCTCCATACAAAGATTCGACTTGTTCAAGCCATGGTATTTTCAATAACATCATATGGATGTGAAAGCTGGACAGTGAAAAAGACAGACAGGAAGAAAATTGATGCCTTTGAATTATGGTGCTGGCGGCGAATACTGTGTATACCATGGACTGCCCGAAGAACAAACCAGTCGGTACTAGAGGAGATCAAACCTAAGCTTTCTTTAGAAGCTCAGATGACAAGACTTCGACTTTCATACTTCGGACACATCATGCGAAGAGAGAGATCATTAGAGAAAGACATCATGCTTGGCAAGATAGAAGGTCAACGCAAAAGAGGAAGGCCAGCAATGAGATGGATCGCTACAATAACAGCAGCTACGGGTACCAGCCTGTCAACAATGAGCCGCCTGACTGAAGACCGAACACAATTTAGGATAGCTATCCAGAGGGTCGCCATGAGTCGACTCCGACTCGACGGCACTTAACAACAACAACAGGGTGACAGTCCATAATGTAATACATCAGCAAAGGATCACAACATAGGGTTGTGGGGCATTAGGGAAAATTCAACTAGAAAATCTCTTCCTGTTAAAAATCACTGCACATCTAAGAAATGGCCTCTTAGCAAGTATAAGCTTATGGCAAATAGGCTCTGAACATCTAAAATCAGAAAATAAGCAGTGCAGAATTTCCAGTCAGTAAGGATAGATACTTCATGACTGTCTGAAGAAGAAGGCTCTCCTGATTAACTATGAAGTTTAGAACTTGGTGCAATCAGCTTCTCAAGGCAGGTTTATTTTATAGCTACGACAGAAATACAGTTGATGTGCAGGATCTTCCCAGTTTTGTAGAAATAGGCCCTTAAGATAGATGTATACAGAGATTACTCATGATACTGTAGAATTTCATTGAATGTGTTAGCTAAACATTTCAGATCCCCAGGGATGTAAGCATGCAGTTGAACGAGAATTAACAAATAATGAAGGAAATGAAGAAATGAAGTGTACAGGGATTCAACCTGAGTTATAAGTGGTTGAAACTGCTCAATAAACTAAGCCTAACAAGAGAGGCTTAAGAGTTGCATAATTAGGATTGAATGAAAACAGTATGGTGTAAAAGTTGACCTACAAATGGAACTTGAAAATTAGTAGTCAGTAGTCAGAGGAATGATAGGACAGGCAGAATAGAATCAACCATGGAAAAATAGAAGATCCTATTGGGGCCATTGCATAGCAGAAAAATTAAGGATGGTTCAGGAAGACCTATAGGACTGTGGGCTAGCTCTCAGAAGCACTTTTTGGTTAGCATCCTGAATAGTATGGGGATGATTCCAAGCTGCGTTTAGCGAGGCTGGGCATCCGATCCAGACATCTAGCCCCCACTAAATGCCAGGGTGCTGATTCAGATATCAGAGCTCCCCACACATAGATCTGAAATGTATGGGGAGCTCTGTTCCTGAGCAGAAGGGGGCGGACCAGAGGTGAAGCAAGGGCAGACTGTGGGCAGGAACCTGACCCTGGATGTACAGGGCCGATTCTGGGGTTGGCCCTGTGCATCTGGGGGTGGCCATTTGGATAGGGGACTTATTCCACTTCAGAGTCGGCAGTGGTGCCAGAGGGCTGGAGAGAGGCACATGTGATCCCTTTACACAAAAGCGGAAGTAAGGATGTGGTTGAAAACTACAGGCTGGTTAGTCTAACCTCTGTGGTGAGTAAATTATTGGAAACGCTGCTGAAAGAGAAAATAGTGAGGTTTCGTGAGTCCAACGGATTACTGGATCCGAGGCAGCATGGATTCACCAGAGGCAGGACTTGTCAGACAAATTTGATTGATTTCTTTGGCTGGGTGACCAGGGAGTTGGACCAAGGGAGAGCCCTAGGTGTGGTGTATTTAGATTTCAGTAAAGCCTTTGACGCCGTTCCACACAGTAGACTTATAAACAAACTGAGCACCCTAGGGATGGACCCTAAAGTTACTGCTTGGGTTAGAAATTGGTTGAGCGGGAGGTGGCAAAGGGTACAGGTAAATGGAGCTCACTCTGAGGAGAAGGAGGTTACCAATGGTATGCCGCAGGGATCTGTCCTTAGTCTGTTTTTTTAACATCTTTTTTAGTGATATTGCGGAAGGACTGTCGGGTAAAGTTTGCCTCTTTGTGGATGATACCAAAATCTGCAATAGACACCCAGGAAGGTATGGGGATCTAGCTAAGCTTGAAGAATGGTCTAGAATTTGGCAGCTGAGATTTAATCTTAAAAAATGCAAGGTCATGCATTTGGGCTGCAGCAATCCAAGGGAACAATATGGTATATGGGGTTAAATACTTCTGTTCACAAAAGAAGAGCGGCATCAAGGTGTGATTGTGTCTGATGATCTTAAAGTAGGTAAACAGGTAGAAAAGGTGACAGTGAAAGCTAGAAGGATGCTTGGGTACATAGGGAGAGGAATGGCCAGCAGAAGAAAGGAGGTGATTGTGCCTCTAAATAAGTCTTTGGTGTGACTTCATTTGGAGTATGGGGACAGACTTATTTATGTACATGTTAGAGAAAAGGCAGGATAGAGGAGATACGACAGAGATGTTTAAATACCTCCATGGCATAAATGCACGAGAGCCTCTTTCGATTGAAAGCAACCTCTGCAACGAGGGGACATAGGATGAGGGTGAAAGGGGATAGAGTCAGGAGTAATATGCAGAAATATTTCTTTATGGAAAGAGTGGTAGATGTATGGAATAGTCTCCCAGTGGAGGTAGTAGAGACAAGGATGGTATCTGAATTCAAGAAAGCATGGGACAAACACAGAAGGTCTCTAAAAGAGAAAAAGGGATTATAGTAGTTGATACGGAAGGGCAGACTAGATAAGCCATATGGTCTTTTTCTGCTGTCATGTTTCTATGTTTCCCATTTTTTTTTCAAATGAATGCACATCTCTAACACACACAGGCATACTCCCAAAAGACACCTCACCCACACATTCTCATAGATAAACAGCTAAACTCTCCCGGTGGAGATAAATATGCATATCATGCCATTAATACACACATACACACACATAAACATACATACCCTTCATACACCACTGGCCACTATTCATTCCCCATACCCTCTATCACTACCATCTCACACATTCCCTGCTACCCTACTGAGATACATAATACCATGGCTGTTTCAACTATCTCCCAAACAGATATGCCTGGATCTAGAATCGAGGACAGGAGAAACATGCCATTATGTCACATTCTAAGTGCACCCTTTAACCTATTTATTTATATTGACTTCATACCAATTTTAGGCGCTCGCACTAAAATGTGGTGGTTTAGCACTTACTAAAGTGGGCATTCCCAGCATGTTATATTACAGCTAATGCACAAAAAAAATATTTTACCATGTAGTAAGTGTAATTACTAATAGCATGTATGCACTTACTGCCTCTTATTTATCCATCTTCAATAAAACCTTCTTGAAACTTGCTGGCAGGCATCTGTAACAGAAGCAATGGCACTACAAGCCATCAAAAGTGTCAAAAACACCCCACAGCACCAGAAGAGGGGCAAAGGACACTAGCAGTAGCAGAAGACTACAAGTCACCTTCAAAAGGGCAAACCAGCATCAAGAGTAGAATGAACACTCCAAGATAGTGGAAGAGGGCAAAGCAGCACCAAAATTAGTGGGAAAATAACAGGACACTTTGAGAGAAGTAAAATGGCACCAACATTGTCAGGAAGAATCCTAGACAGAAGGGTAATGTGGATGACCCCAAGACAGTGTGAGTGAGTTAAAGCAGCAATAACATTGATTAAAAGATAAAAAAAGTTAGAAAGATGGCTAATATGGTACCCAAATTGGCTGGAAGTTCCTAAAACACCCGAAGAGTGCCAACACAGCACCAGGATAGGCTGGGCATGCTGGTTGGTGGACAGGCAAGAAATACTGGGCAACCTTGGCCAGGTCTAGCTCGACTGTCTACTTGAGTGCCTATTAGGCTAAGGGATCGGTGACCACGGCCCCAGTGGGCTCTCCAAAGTAACATGTCACTAAAATTTGAGCAAGGGTCTCACTTGTAAAAGACTGTTCTATGCTGCTTATTACTGCACCAAAGATTCTCCTATGCTGGGGCTTATAAGGGACTCACACATAAAGGTGGGGAGGATGGGTGCAGTAGTAGTTGAGAAGGCGCTGCTCATGCTACGATTACTACTTGCCAGTGTGTCTACTCTTTTCCCTACTGCATCACTACTTCCCCTCTGTCTCTGGTAATCCCTTTCTTCCACTTGAATCACCTGTTTTGCTTTCAATAAGTCAGTGTATTGCACTGTAGAGTGATAGTTCCTTCACCCATGAATCACAGAGAGGAGCTAGTAATCATTTATTGTGAGGGGTTTCAACTTTTTTCCACTTGAACATGCAAAGACCACCAACACCAAAAACCTCCACCGAGAATCCTTGAACCTGCTGAAAACCCTCTAACTTAGCTTGTAGAATATTCACTACGGGGAAGAAAAGACACAGGATAGCACTTCTGGAATTAACTTCTACCTGGCATCCTTAAAGGGCTCACATTTGTCCATTCCTGATGTCCCCAGGCTACCCATTACTCCACTAATTTCTGCATCTTCAGATAAGTGCCTATGGGCCCGATTTTCATGTTAACCATGTAAATGCCTTTATCATGGATTTTCAAAGGCACCTACACGGCTAGTGCCTTTAAAAATCCCAGATTAAGTCCCCTATATGACCCGATGCTATCTGGTTAGCATCGAGGCATGTTGGGTACATTCCAGGGTGGAGAGGAGGTGGGGAATGGCGCTAACCAGGTAGCAGCGATTTTGGATACTGCCCAGCTAGCACTCTGCACCTTAAAGATAGGCAAGGGTTAGGCTTGGCAGCTTTCTGGCTGTATGGCGAACCCCGGATGTTCACATCTGTCGCCGCGGAAGTGAAAATCCAGGGTTAAGGGGTCACAGGCAGGGCTATGTGACTACAGCGCTTAGTCCTGCCCAACTGAAAATCAGGACCTATATGTATAGTATACTGTATGTATTTGTGGCTTTGCCTCTGAATGCCCCAACCCCACCCTCCATGTTCTATGCATAGCATTATTTGTATAGCTGAAAATACTTGTATGCATGTCAGTAGTATGCGGTCAGGGCCTTCAAGGGATTCAATGAATCCTCAGCCCTGACATGACACCATCTTCTTTTTTTATTTTTATTTTTATTTTTTCAGCAACAGGCATTAGCGTTTCCTCTAACCGCCTCTTCCCCCACTGCCACAGCATATCCACAGAGTGGCAGTCATAGCAAGAATAAAAAATTACAGTAACATGGGGCCTCTGCAGTGCAGGAGCTACTTGAAGTAGAAGGTCCTGCCAGTCCCGCCCCCTCTGACACATGATTCACATCAGGGGGGCAGGAGCGGGAGGGCCTTCAAAGAGTGCCTGCGTCGCAGAGGCCCCATGATTATTATATTTTTTTTACTGCCGCTGTGACTGCTGCTTTGTGGATATGCTGTGGCAGTGGTAGTGGGGGAAGAGAAGGCTATAGAAAATACTTGCACCTGTGGCTGCAAATGGTGTTTAAAACATACTCAGGAAGAGAAACGAGACAGTTACGTGATACAAGGTTCCACATTAGGAACCACCACACAGCAAAAAGATTTAGGCATCGTTGTGGATAATAAGTTGAAACCCTCTGCCCAGTGTGCAGTGGCAAATAGAATGCTAGGAATGATAAGGAAAGGAATGGAGAATAAAACCAAGGATATTATAATGTCTCTGTATCGCTCCATGGTGCGACCGCACCTTGAGTATTATGTGTAATTCTGGTCACCATATCTTATTTTATTTTTATTTATTTATCTATAAAGTTTTATATACCACCTTTTCCTTCAATCAAAGTGGTTTACATAGTGGGTGGGAACGTGTGAGGAGAACACAAGAGGATTATCAATAAGAATAAAGCAGTAGGCATAAGTTCAGTGATGTTAAAGGATGATAGAGGAATAGGAGTCATTGGTTAGTAGAGCCATAGTGGTCGGAGAAGAGTAGGGTCTTAAGCATCTTCCAGAAATCCTTAATGTCTGTTGTTGAGAGCATTGGATCAGGGAGCATGTTCCAGAGTGCAGGTGAAGGAAAGGATGGAGCTCTTTTTGGTAGTAGATTGGTGGGCATGTTGGTAGCTGGCTAGAGCGATGAACTTGTTCGCTGCGTTGCTTCATCTAGGTCTTGAGCTGGAGTCCTTAGTTAGAATCCTCTGGAGTGTGGTAGCTGAGAGGTTATGAAAGATTTTGAAGATCTATAAGGTTGCTTTATATCTTACCCGTGAATGGATAGGCAGGCAGTGCAGCTGTTGGAGGACTGGGGTAATGTGCTCGCTTCTTGCAGTGTTTGTGATGATCTGGGCTGCCATTTTCTGTACCAGCTGGAGAGGATGGAGGTTTTGTTTAGGCAATCCTTGGTAAATGAGTTGGCATAGTCTAGTATAGGCGTGATTATAGCCTGGCACACTGTTCGGAAGTGATTATTGTCTGGGATGGGTTTGAGTCTTCTGATGAGCTTGAGTCGGTGATGCACTTTGGCAGCAGTTTTGGTGATGTGTGACTGGAGGGTCAGTTTGCTATCTAGGGTGATGCCCAGATACTTTACTTCTTTTTTCACTACAATGAGTTTACCTAGGATGCCGATCATATGTGGTGGTGTGAAGCTGGAGCTTCTGGAGATGAACATCGCTTCAGACTTGTCATAGTTCACAGAGATAGAGTTGTCAGATAGTCATGTGATCATATATATATATATATATCTCCTCACTATCGGCCTTACTATTCAACATTTACATGCAACCCATCTGTGACCTTATCCACTCATTTAACATCAACTGCCTTGTCTATGCCGACGATGTCTTGATGTACATGCCAATCTCGACTGAGCATCTTGACCTCTCCCTCTAATCAAATGCTTTGATGCAGTCTCCGACTGGATAGACGCACAAAGGCTTAAATTAAACTTCAAAAAGACCGAAGCCCTCTTCGTCACCAGGAACCCGGCTTTTATCCCACCTCTATCCATCAAAGTTCGGGACGCAGAACTCACATGCAAGACTACAGTAAGATACCTCGGAGTTATACTTGATCAGCAGCTTAATATGAAGGCTCACATCAATAACATAACAAAAGCTGTCTATCACAAAATCCGGTCCCTTTGCCATCTTCGTCAGCTGTTAGAACCTGAAGACTTCCGAACTGTTTTTCAGGCCCTAATAATGCCCCACCTTGACTATGCTAATGCGATATTACATGGCCTACCAAAGAGTACGACCAACCCCTTACAACTTGCTATGAATTCTGCTGCAAGAATCCTTCATGGAGCTTCCAGAAGATCCCACATCACTCCAATACTAAAACAGTTGCACTGGCTGCCCATACAGGCCAGGATCTCCTATAAGGTTATAACAATGACCCATAAAGCCATCAAGAAATTCCCGGCTACTGCCATCACCGACCTAGTATCCATCACACCTCCTAACCGGCTAAGGAGATCGAATGCTGCAAACACCCTCATTCTACCTAAGGCAAGTACTAAGTGCTCTCAAGCTACTAGATCTAGAGCCTTTGCCTTTTTTGCACCATCTTGCTGGAACGCACTTCCGGCGCCTATCAGAACCATCAGCGATCTCTCCCAATTCAAGAAGGAACTGAAGCATCACCTTTTTCTCCTTCACTACGATGCCGCAGCCCCCCCCCCCCCCAGTCACCTACTTCCACACCTCATGGTAGCTCCTCAAGCCCACGCATCTTACACTCCTAGTCTGAATACCTGCAACCACACCTTAACCGCCTCCATACTTAACTTACTCTGAGAAGTTCGTGCTGTGCACGTAACCATGTATATAGTTACATTAACTGGCCTGTATATAGTTATTGTTCTCCCTGTTCTCCCTGTTAAGAAACTTGTTCATTGTATACCCGAGTTATTTTAAATGTTTATTGTAAGCACAAATCACTAAAAACAAATGTAAACTGCACTGATCTTAAATAGCGCGGTATAAAAGAAAATGTAATAAATAAATAAATAAATAAATAAATATCTTCCAGATACTTCATAATAGGTTCGATTTCAGGTGTGTGTGTGTTAATGGGGGCGTAGACCACAATGTTATCCGCATATATGTGGTAGAGCATTTCATATCTTTAAAAGGATATTGCGGAATTAGAAAAGGTACAGAGAAGAGCCATAAAAATGGTAAAGAGGATGGAAGGATACCCCTATGAGGAAAGGCTTAAAAGATTAGGGTTCCTCAACTTAGAAAAAAGATTGCTGAGGGGAGATATGATAGAGGTCTATAAAATAATGAATGGAGTGGAATGGGTAAACATAGCTCAGTTGTTTACTCCATCAAAAAGTAGAAAGACTAGGGGACATTCAATGAAGCTACAATGTAACCCATTTAAGAGTATAAGAGAAAATATTTTTTCACTCAATGCCTAATCAAATTCTGGAATTTGTTACTGGAGGATGTAGTAAAAGCTGTTACTGTAGCTGGGTTTAAAAAAGGTTTGGACAAGTTTCTGAAGAAAATATCCATACACCATTATTAAAGAGGATCCGGGAAATCCACTGCTTACCCCAGGACAAGCATTGTGGAACCTGTGCTCTTTTTGGGAACCTGCCAGGTACAGTAATTGTGTCCTGGATTGGTCACTGTTGGAAACAGGATACTGGGCTTGATGGATCATGGCCTGACCCAGTATGGCATTTCTTATGTTCCTATGTTTTTATGACATAGGGGTGGGGTTGGGGAAGAACAAGGGAGACACAAGGGGAGCTGCTGGAAAACAATGGGTGCAGCGATCTATGAAGATGAAGGGAAGATACTGGACATGAGTGAGGAGCATTGAGAAATGGAGGAGAAAAACTGGAAATGGAAAGTGGATCCTGGATACTGGAAGGGGGTCACAGGAAAATGAAGATGAGATGCTGGATGCAGGGGAAATAAAGAAGTGGAGGGGGTGATGCAGGATTCAGAGTGACATAAGGAGGTAGAGGAAGGGGAGATACTGAACCTGTGGGGGGGCATATGGAGATGGAGGCAATGCTGGAAATTGGGGGGAGGGGAAGAACGAGATGGAGGAAAGATTATGGACACATACGGGGTAGAATATGGATGGGAAGGATATGTTGGATGGGGGGTGGGTAAAAGTTAAAGACTGGGGAATGAAGTGGAGAGGTGAAGAATGGGAGGGCTGGGGTGAGGGTTGTAAAGCCTTAGATAGATGGCATAAAAAGAGGGGAATGAAGAAATGGATTGTCAGGAGGAGTGAAATCTGAGTGGCTAAAGAGAAAAAATAAATGGAAAAAAGCTAACAGGAAAAGATCGCTATCCTAGATGAAAGGAAGTGAAGAAAGCAGGAAGGGAGCAAAGTGGCAAATGGACTGGCGACCTATGAGAAGACAAAGGAAAGTAGGAAACAGAGACTTGGACCAAAATGATAAAAAAATAAAATGGCCAGACAACAAAGATAGAAAAAATAATTTTATTTTCAGTTTAGCAATTGAAATATGTTAGTTTTAGGAATTTCTGTGTGCTGTCTTTATAATTTGAACAGTAAAGGAGAAATGCATTTCTTTCTATTTCTCTGGTGTTGAATTGCATGCAAAGATGGCTTCATGGGATTTTCAGTTTAATTTTTGTCTACATATTTCTGTGCTTGAATAAAGTAAAACGTCTCTACAAAAGATGAAAAAGCAAATACGGCCAGAAAGGATGACCAAAGAAAGTCTAAAAATTGCCCAGAAATGCAGAGAAGCTAAAGCCAGAGGAGAAAGAGAGGTAATCACAGACCACAACAGAGATTTCCAATGTGCAGCAAGACAAGACAAGAAGTATTACAATGACACATGCAAGGAAATAGAATCAGAAACTTAGAGGAAGAAGAAGATCAGCTTTCCTAAAGCTATGAGAGTTAAAGAGCAAGTTTCAGCCTCAAATTGAACTGCTAAAACATACTCAAGGATCCATGCTGAATGATGCTGAGAAGATCAAGAAAAGGAAAGATTACACAGAGTCATTATACCATAAAGATCAAGTGGACTAACAGCTGTTTCAACCTGTATCTTATGATCATTAACCATTGATGAAGGAAGAATTCGAAGCAGCATTGAAAGCATTATCAAGGAACAAAGCATCCAGCATTGATGGCATTCCCATAGAAGTATTACAATAATCGGATGCAGCTGTTACCATACTTACAAGGCTCTGCCCGGAACTTTGGTAGACAACATCATGGCCAAATGACTGGAAAGGATATGTGTTTATATCAATATTATAGAAGTAATGCACAATTACTTTGATCCCACATGCCAGCTCATGATCATTCAGCAGAGATTTCAACCATATCTGGAATGAGAACTGCCTGAAGTGCAAGCAGAGTTCAGGAAAGGATGAGGAACGAGAGACATCCTTGTGGATGTGCGATGGATCCTTGAAAACAAAAGAATACCAAAAGTATATCTATATACCCTATGAAGAGGAGAGGCTAAAAAGGTTAGGGTTCATCAACCTGGAAAAGAGACAGCTGAGGGAAGATATGATAGAGATCTATAAATTTATGAATGCAGTGGAACTGGTAAACATAGATCAATTGTTTACGCAAAGAAGCTACAGTGTAACCCATATAAGACTAATAAGAGAAAATATTTTTTCACTCAACGTGTAAGCAAAATCTGGAATTCATTACCAGAGGATTAGTGTAGCTGGGTTTAAAAAAGGTTTTGACAAGTTCCTGGAGTAAAAGTCCATAAATCATTATTAAAGGGGACCTGGGAAACCCACTGCTTGTCCCAATAGCATTGTGGAACTTGTGTCTTCTGGGGAAACTGCTGGGTACTTGTGACCTAGATTGGACACTGTTGGAAACAGGATACTGGATTTGATAGACCTTGGTCTGACTCAGCATGGCATATCTTATGTTCTTATGCTCATATATGTGTTTTATTGACTACAGCAAGGCGTTTGACTATGTAAACCATGAGAAACACTGGCCCACATTAAGAAGCATGCGTATATAAGAAGAACACCTGATAGTTCTCTTGTACAAACTTTATATTGATCAAGAAGCAACAGTTCGAATGGAACAAGGAGAAACAGAATGTTTGAAAATCAGCAAAGCTGTACTACAATGTTGTATACTTTCCCCCTACCTGTTTAATTTATATGCAGAATAAATCATCAGAGAAGCAGGACTGTATGATGACAACTGAGGTGTGAAGATTGGTGGAAGACTCATCAACAACCTTCGCTATTCTGATAATGCCACATAACTGGCTGAAAGTGAAGACAATCTGAACATTTGCTTCTTAAGATCAAGGAACATAGGACCCGATATTCAGCAAGGCAGCACCAAGCACCGTAGCTGCTTATCCCTGCCCGCCAACCCTGGCAACGGAAGTGAATATCCAGATCTGGCAGTGCTGCCTGGAAGCCGCCGAAGCTAATAGTGCAGCATTGATTTGGATTCTGCACAGTTAGCCTCAGCACCTATAAGATAGGCAAGGGTTTTCCTCGCCTATCTTATAGGCATCGAGCACTAACCATGCAGGTTTCAATATTGGTGCTGCACATTTAGCGCCAGTCCCCGCCTCTGCTCTGCCCTGGAATGTCCCCTGCACGCCACAATGCTAGCCGGCTAACATCAGGGCGCATAGGGGTCTTAATTGGGGATATTCGATGGCACTACCCATGTATGTGCCATCAAATATCCGGTTAGCAGGCATTTACACGGTTAACTGGCTGTTAACCATGTAAATTCCTTTTGAATATCGGACCTATAGTCTTAAAATGGGCCTGCACCTTAACTTGAAGAAGACAAAGATCCTGACAACTGGTAATATCAAAAGGTTCATCATTGATGGAGAAGAAATAGAAATAGTGGACAACTTTAACCTGCTTGGATCAATAATTAATACAGAAATGACAAGCAGTCAAGAAATCCGACAATGCATTGCTCTTGGCAGAATGGCTATGAAGGATCTAGTCAAGATTCTCAAGAGCAGCGTTATCTCTCTCCATACAAAGATGCAACTTGTCCAAGCCATGATATTTTCAATAATGACATATAGATGTGAAAGTTGGACAGTGTAAAAGATAGACAGGAAGAAAATTGATGCCTTTGAATTATTGCACTGGTGAAGAATACTGTCTATACTATGAACTGCCCAAAGAACAAACCAGTCAATGCTAGAGGAGATCAAACCTAAGCTTTCTTTAGAAGCTCAGATGACAAGACTTAGACTTTCATACTTTGGACACATCATGCACAGTGAAAGATCATTAGAGAAAGACATCAGGCTTGGCAAGGTAGAAAGTCAACACAAAAGAGGAAGACCAGCAATGAGATGGATCTATACAATTACAGCAGCTATGGATGCCACTCTATCAACAATGAGCCACCTGACTGAAAACCAAAAACATTTTCGGACAACTATCCAGAGGGTCGCCAGAGTTGACACTGACTCGACAGCACTTAACACAACAACAACATTTCTATTTTTAGTTTGGAGGTGGCACCTATTCTGTACTTCGTGAGGGCCTATCTATATTATTAGTGTGTGACTGAGGCCAGGTGTTCTGTTAACATGGTGTTAAGCAGCGATGGCTGCCACCACTGAATATCGGGCCCTCAATATCTGATGATTCTGATGCAAATCCCACACAAGAAGATTCATCAGAATCTGCATCTGCCAAAATCAAGGGGCAACACACATCTCAGCAGGGAACAAAGTTTGTATGCTACTCTGTGTTGTTGGCTTTACCTGTTACTTCTCTCCTAACCCCTATCCTGTCGCCTTTGCTTCTGTGGAGATGAGTCCTGACACCGTCTCTTTCATAGTTACCCTTGAAGCTGCAGCGATTCCTACTATCCTCCTACAGCCCTCTTCAGCTTAGATGACAGACAACAGGAAGGCATACGTAGGCCTAGAATGACCTGTCTTTTCCTCTGCATTTATGCTGCTGCTGGCCCCAGATGTTTCTTTCTTTGCATGACCATTCCCACAGTTACCCTTTCCGAGCATGATGATGCAATTAGACTAGATTGTAAGCTGTATGGCAGAGAAACTGCCTCTCTTTACAGCACTGTGCACTGGTGCATTTCCTTGCCTGTGCTAGCTAGCTAGCAGTATTGGCACACTTGGAAAGCAAGCACACTTTTATCTACTTTTAACAGAGATATGTGCCACTCACTAGCCCTGTCTGTCCTAGTGTCTCTCCCTGTCACCATACTGATCCCCGCAGTTGGCAGAAAATAAACCTTCTTTTCATCCAACACCCAGAAATTCTGACAAACTTGGAAAACCCGCATACTTTTCTCTGCTTTTAACAGAGGTCTGTGTGCTGTTTGCTCTCTGGTTGATTTTTCATTAATTTTTTGACACTTTCAAACCTTGGCAAATTTTTTGCTGAAGCACTGGAGCAAATCATCTTTAAATCCCCCCCCCCCCCTGAAAGCTCAGATAAAATGGTTCTCTGTCTAGATGCTGTTCTCTGTCTTCCAGCCCTACTGTGTCATCATTGCCCATGGGATTTGAATAAGTCAGGCGAGATAAGCTTGTTTGGATCCTTGTCCGAATTTCAACATGATTTCAAAGTGCCTTGTGCTTCTGGCTTGCTCCTACCTTTTTTTATTCTCCCCCTCCCCTCCCCAGGGTGGGACCATTGTGTCTGGACATGCAAGCGAGCCTATGAAGAAAACTAATGGGATGAATGATGCTTCATGTAAAGCTATGGTCTTGAACATTCGGTTTAGTGGCCATGAAACTAGGAAAATATACTGCTTTTCATTACAGGGATGAATGCACATCCCTAATAAACATGCCAAATGTTAGAAAATAAACAATATCGGACCTGATATTCAGCCATCCTGGCTGCTGATTAAAGTTAAGTGCTGGCAATAGTGCACATTATTACAGAATAGCACACACTATTCACGAATTGATGGGAAACACAAAATAAGAACTTTGTCATTTCCTGTTTCGCCAAGAAATCATATCCCAAGAA
The DNA here is from genome assembly GCA_033557465.1 of Ichthyophis bannanicus. Lineage (NCBI taxonomy): Eukaryota > Metazoa > Chordata > Amphibia > Gymnophiona > Ichthyophiidae > Ichthyophis > Ichthyophis bannanicus. The sequence continues at coordinate 1,221,511,619 of CM066032.1, forward strand.
TGCCACCCCAATAACTTTTATTAACACATAGCAAAGAAGTGATAGTATTATTCTATATTCAGCAAAAAAGCAAAAAAGCAAACAGTAAAGCATGGGCAGTACAGCAGGTACAAAGCAGGAGACAGGAAAAAAAAACAGCTATAGCATAGGGCTGAACAAAAGTGGCAAGCATGACTAGCCAAGCACAGACAGTCTATCATTAGGTAATTCAAAGTAAGCAAGACTCCAAGTGGGACACAGAATCAACCAGATCTCATCGGACAATGATTGGACTCCTCTATTGTGCTGATTCGAATACAGCACCAGAATGCAGGAATCCTGCAGAGTTGGAATTATTTTTCTCTATGTGTATGATTCTGCATTTGCTCAACTTAGCATCTGGTTCTCATACAGTACTTACATTATGGTTACATGAAAAGAATATTTTAATTATACTGCTACAAGCTGTTATTGTGGAGAAATGTCATGTTTATATTTATTATCTGTATTATTTATGGAACCTGTAAGCATTGTAATGTGGCCCATGTGTAACAAATACAAGAGTCACAAAAAGACACTCCTTAGAATGAAATAGGACAATGAAAATGTTTTTGGGGGATAAAAAAAAAAAGCCTAGACTGAGGAAAAGCTAGTACATTAATCAAATCTAACGCAAAATAATATTGGATTATACAAATTCCAGAACTAATCTAACCAAGTTGAAAACTATACATATTTAGTATTTTAAATCATAGTCTATGAAATACAAAGAAAACAGCATTAAAAATGCTTTAGAGAATAAATCAGAATCCACTTACTGTAGTTATAGTCACAGTTCATGAAAGAAGCTAGAACGAAGATGAAAGAAGAATGAGTCAACTATGACCTGGCTTAGCTTCACAAGATAACAGATGAGAAAGTCCACCAAATATAACCAGAGTTAGAAAAATCCATCTCAACATGGATTTGAGCATACTGACCAAAGTCAGATATTCTTTGGAGAAGAAAGTCAGTGGAATCCAAGTGTAATCTAGGACATACATCCAAGCCAGAAAGTCTGAAAAAAAAGCTGGTACATCCAAGTTGAGGCAGGATTTCATAAACGTGGACATGCCTGATATGGACGTCTGTGGGATGTCTACATAGACATCCCTAGAACAGGATTCAAGACTTGGTATATCCAGGAATCGCCTAATGGTCAGAGTGGTGGGCCAAGGCCAGGACCGAGGAAGCCAGGGTTCCAATCCCACTGCTGCTATCATTGTGACTGCAGAGAGTACTAGGAATTGTGGAGTGCCATCTTCTCTACACTTCTTGGCTGTTTTATGGCCAAAACAAGCATTTTCTCAATGGCTATTTGTGCCTGTAGCAGGATTAAACTTGAACCAGGTCCTAGATGTCCCTGTTTCTGAAATTAAGCAGAAATGTCTAAGTCCATTACACCTCCCCAAACACATATCTGCCATGCCCCCTGCCTACCTGGCCACCCCCAAACCGGAAACATCTTTAAAAGCCTTTTGTAGAATGTTTCCAGGGACATCTCTGTGATTTGGATGTCCGCATGCACATTTTTGGACATCCAAATATTGAAGTTGGCTTTTAAAAGAACCATCTTAGCTATTTATGAAAGCCAGCGATTACCCCTTTTATATAAGGTACTATAAAGTTTGCCATATGAGCACAGAATATTTTTCAGCTGTTCAAGTGACCAGTGCTTTTCTTCCAGCTGGCCATCTCAGACCCATACCACTATAGGAACTGTAATAAACCGACTCTTTAAAAGTAGTGAGGAAGATTCAAACAAGACTTTTTTTCAACCTTTTCCTGTGACGCTTTATCCAAATCTCATTGCAGGAAAATAAGATAGAGTAAAAAGAAATAGGATGGCATGGGTCATTTCATCCAATGAGAAATAATGAGAACTATATAGCAAAACAGAGACTACCTGAACTTCCTCCTGCCCTGGACTTGAATAAATCTGAGAATAGAGGCTTCCAGGAGGAGAATAACAGTCCAGTATTTAGGGAAGTGATGTGCTATTTATGGATAAAAGCAGAGGTTAAGTACAGCCCAATAATGGAAAGTATATGTTGTATCTTCAGCGTTCCCTGAATATCTATACCTATGCTCCCACCTTGTACCACCAAGTCTCTGCCCCAACCCATGCTACTCAGGTAACATGGGATTTTTTTGGTGTGTCAATCTTTTTATTGAGAGTGAACCACTCAACAAGTAACAGCTCCAAGAAAAAAGAATATAAATACTGCATTCCAGAGGATCAGTACACGGGACTCACAGAAGCCCTACCATCCCCATTATAATGGTGATAACAATTGCAACAATTAAATAAGAGGTACAACCATGCAAAAGGCATGCCAGAAAAATATAACAGTGCTAGGATCCCCAGCTGCCTCCCAAATAATCATCCCACATTCCAACCCAGCCAAACAGTTATACTCAACTCTCATCAACCAAGTCACCAACCAGAACCGACTCACCTCCTCCCTTCCTGGTATGTGTCCTAACCCTCTCAACCCACGTGTGACCCCCTTCCCCATGTTGATAGCGCTAACATTCCCATAGACTGTGGTCCCCCTCACTTGCCCCGTCCCCTTCCTCCCTACCGCTCCCACTACACCTTGTATTTTCACTACTATTCTTCATGCACTGCCAAACATTAACAAACCACTTCAAACTCTCTTCAGAAGCCCATTGGGCCACAAGCCAGTGGATTAATGCCCCCACATGCAGATAAAGCATGGCCCCCTGAGTCCCCCATGCGGGAGTGAGGAACCCGCTCACCCGTTAGTCACTTAATCAGTCATTCAGGCAATCAGAAGTCTTCATGGTTCACAGATCTAGACCACATCTCATGCTCAGTCTGTGCTTTCCCTCGCACTTCCCAGGTAGGTTTCTCCATGTGATAAATTTCCCAGATTTTAGCAACGCATTCCATTATCTTTGGGGAGTAAGCCACTGTGGGAAGCTAATAAGAAACAACTAATCAGGTGGGACAGAGATTTGTCCCAATCCACCATAGGTAGGAGCCCTAGCACGAATGCTGTGAGCTCAAATGGGGGAGGGGCAACGCCAGCAATAGCTCACGCCTGAGAACAAACCACCATCCAATACCTCCACAGCTTCAGGCTTTCCCACCAAAGATGTTCAAAATCTCCTCGGTCACAACACCCCTGCCAGCACAGATCATCATCACTACATCCCCATTTTAACAGCAAGAGAGGCATCGTATATGCCTGGAACAGGATCTGTATATGGGAGTTTAGTAGGGTCAGAGAGAACGAGCATGAATGTGCATAGTTCCAGATATTCCCTCACATTCTATCATCCAGGTCGGAAAGCATCTGACACCAGACTTGGTGTGGTGGAGGCGGCGCCACCTTCTCTTCAAAGTCTCGTGTTATAGCCTAGTAGCATCATGCAACCAAGTGTTTAGATGACTGAGATTCAAAGAATAACTGCTCCCAGAGCCTGGGTGCGCAAAATACCTCACTTTTTTGCAGAAGCCATTCACTAAAATGCCGCAGCTGAAAAAAAGAGAAGAAATTGAGGGGAGCGCCCAACACCTGCTCTATGTAACTTTTGTCGGCAAGAACTACATCCACATAAAGTTCAGTCAGCTGTGCAGCCTATCGTACCGCAAACACCCCCACCCCATGCCCCTAATGAAGGTAAATGAAGACACTGACATGAAAGGGGTATAGCAAGGGGAGGTCCACGGCCCTTTACAGAGCATCTACCACACTCTCCAGAGAGAACCCTGAAAGGGATGAGCCACAACCTTCCGTGTGTCTGATGATTCTTCTAGAAACAGTATGGTCGTCAGATGCACGGGGACATCCACTTCTCCTCTAGCTGCACCTAGTCTGCCCCCTTTCCTTGGTACCAACTCCAAGCCACTCCTAGACATGCATACCAATAGTATACCAAAATATTGGGACTCCCCAGTCCTCCCTGCTCCATGGGGGGTGGTATGTGTGACCCAAACCGCCTTAGGTCTCTGCCCCTGTCATATAAATCTAGTGACTTCCCCTATCAAGCTCTTGAAAGAATTTCTGGGGATACGAATCGGGAGCTGCAGCATCATAAACAGAATTTGGGGTAATACTAGCATCCTAAGCACATTGGTTCTCCCCAGTCAAATGAGCACGCAGTCCTTCCAGGATTGCAGATCCTCCTGTATGATCACCAGAAGCCTCCTGTAATTGAGAGAGTGCATGTGGGACAAATTATTGGAGAAACAACCCCTGAGTATTTGAGCTGATCAACCACTGTAATCCCCAACTGCAGGATACCTGCCAACCCATCCCCAGCCAGAGTCTAGCATGGCATTAATGACAATTTTTCCCAGTTCAACGAAAACCCTGATACTCACCCATAGCGGGTAATGATATCCACAACCCTGGGCAGGGACACTGCTGGCTCACGCAAATACATCAGTGTATCATCAGCATACAGGGAAACTGAATGGAGGGCAGACTCCACCACCACTCCCAACTTACATGCATGTGTCCTAATGTGCACAGCCAATGACTTGATAGCCAGAGCAAACAGGAGTGGGGAGAGAGGACAACCTTGCCTCCTTCCCCGCTCAACCTTAAATGCAGGAGATTTAAACCCAATAACCAACACAGAGGCTTCTGGCTGTGCATATATGGCCACAATCCACCCACAGAAAGATTATCCAAAGCCAAAATGCCGTAGCACGGCTAACAAGTATGGCCACTCCATCTTATCAAAAGCCTTCTCATCATCATTCAGGAACAGAACTGCATGAGGTACCGTAGCGCGCTGTAACATGGAGGATGTCCACCAAATGCTGTACATTCTCAAACCCAAAATGATCCTTCATAAATCCAGACTGATCCATGTGGATCAGGGAGGGCATATGAGAATTAAGCTGGGCATCTAATACCTTAGCAAAGATCTTGTAATCAATGTTAAGGAGGAAGATTGGTCTATTATTGCTACACAGTAAATTGTCCTGTCTCTTTTTAGGAATAACCGTTATGACAGCCTGAGAGAAGGAGAGGGGTAAGACCTGTCATTCCAAAATCATGTTGAAGACTTTGATGAGAAGAGGTGCAAAATGGGCCTGCATGCATTTGTAACATTCATCTGGCAGGCCATCTGGCTCTGCCGCCTTTGCCATCCTTAAATCTTGGATTGCCCTTAGCACCTCAGCCAGAAAGATCGGATGCTGCAGAGCCCCCCAGGTCTCTGGTGTAAGCATGGGCAACCGTGCCTCCACAAGCCACTGCTTGATCTCCACATTGCCCACCCCAAGAGAGAAGGTATAGAGGTATCTGTAAAAATTCGAGAACATAGCCACCATCTTAGGGCACTCATAGGTCAGCTGCCCAGTGGGACCCCTCAATGCCACAATATGCTTCCTATCCCTTTGCCTCTTAAGTTGCCTTAGTAGCAGTTTTCTGGCCATGTTACAATGCTCATAAAACTGCTTAGTCCACAGCATATCTGAAGCTACCATTTTGGTTTTAAGGGCCTGCAATTCACCTCTCTTGCGTACCAAACACCTCCACACCTTCTCCTCCTCTGCTCCCTGTTTATGTCACCCCTCCAAGTCACGAATATGCCCCCTGCAGCTGGGAGGCTTTCATTTGTTCCAGTTTACACACCCCAGATGTGAGGTAAATCACCTTCCCCCTGATCACTGCCTTCTCTACCTCCCACAGAGAGGAAGCCAAAATACCATCCACATCATTAAACTTAAGGTTCTCCTGCCCTTCTGCCCTAAGCCCCTGGAGGAAATCCAGATTTTTCAACATGTTTCCTTGCATAGCCCAGGCATGCGGCGGAGCATCCACTATCCCATCCAGCAGCTTCAGGCTCAAGGGCACATGGTCCGAGATCCCCATGGACCCAGTGTTAGAGGTATGCAGGGCCAGATGAAGCTCTTTCGCTAACAACCAAAGATCAATCTGGGAATAACTATTATATGAAGCAGAGAAGCAAGTATAATCCCTCTCAGTAGGTTGCAGACTTTTCCACCCTTTCAGAAGGCCGAACTCTTCAAAGTACCCAAAACTGGACACCTTCCCCTTCCCCCGAGCAATCCATCCCCAACAAAGCACAATTGCTGCCTATATACTATCGCACCAGGTTTAAGACAACAATCAACATTTTCAAAATACTAAAGACATACTACAGGAACTCATTACTAAAGACTCTAATAACTTACCGAAAAGGAACAATAACAGGGACATGATACTAACACCCAGCATCTATACTAAGTCCAAGGACATCACAACCAAAAGAGCTTTCTCACTTACAGCCCCAGCGCTATGGAACACACTACTGGAGGATGTAAAATCCACTCAGGACATAAAGGACTTCAGAAAGAAGTTGAAAACACACCTATTTAAAGAGCACTTTGGAAATGTCACTTAGTGCCACACAGCACCTGACACAAGATCCGGCCACATAACATTAAGACACTTAACACATGAGCAACCCTTCTTGTAAATAAGTTCTAGCACAAGTTAAGTTACCCCTTAATGCTATGTATTCTTATTATACCATCAAGAATGTAATATTGTTATACTGTTATACTGTAAATTAATGTTATACTGTTATACTGTAGAAATGTTGAGTTGTAATGTAAACCACTTAGATTTAAGGAGGAGGCGGTCTATAAAACCTGCTTAATTAATTAATTCATTCATTAAATTCCCCCCCCCCAATCAACTTACCCCTCACATTCTCTTTAATTGCCTTAAACATCTTCTCCAAACTGGATACCACCAGGTCTGGTGGTATGTATGCATTCACCACCGAGTAAGCCACCCCATTCAAACAGCCAGTCACAAAAAGGAAACTACCCTCTATATCCGGAACTACATCCAGGACCAAAAATAGGCAGCTCTTACCGAGCATAGTAACCAATCCCTGCTTATGTGAGGAAACCTTTGCAGCAAATACTTGTGGATAATGTTTAGATTTCATAAATTGATGTCCATCCCCCACCGTATGGGACTCCTGAATATTGACAGTCCGCCTTGTCCCTCCATTGCTGCAGCAACATCCTGCATTGTTTAATGGGACTACGAAGGCCTCTAACATTCCAGGTTAGCAAACGCACAGCAAGGCAGAAGTACACAGCATCCTCAACACAACTCAAATGGCTTGACCCGACAGTGCTTCCACACTAGCCCTCCCCCCTTCCTCTTTTCCTGCATTTCAAATGACACCTCCTGTACCATATGCTTCCCCGTTTCACCCTTCCAGCTCCAACTCCCCCCAACCACCCTCCCCCTTCACAAATCTTCCTCTGAGTACTGCCAAAGGCATGGTACATGGTGGGTGCTAATGACCAACCCTCCTCCTCTCCCTCATCCCCCCAATGCCCCCCTCACCAAAAACATCCCTTACCCTGAGGAACCCCCTAGTGTCAGACTCCAGCATTTCCCTTCTACACCACACCCCCTCACATAGCCACCCTCACCACCCTCACATAAACCCCACACTTTAGCCACCTGCCCCATACCTTCTCCTAAAACCCCATCCACACACATTCTCCTCAGACCTCATCCATACCATTCTCCCTACTTCAGAACCATACAGCCCCCTTCTCATCACAGAACCAATCAAATCACCCCAATCAGACTAAAAACATTCCCAGAACTGTGTATCAGCATAAAATTGTCATGTAAGAGAACACAGAGAACATCTTTCGCAAAGGGGAAGGACCATCGCCAGATAGGCAGTTAACCATGCCCATTGACGGGAGATCATGGGGGTTTGGAAGTGTCCATGTCCTTGCCTTCATCTGCCCCTATTGGATCGTACAGCTTGCGGTGTGAGCAGGGAACTTTTCTTATTTTGGATTTAGAAGTCTTCCACTCACTATCCCCTTTCAATATCATTTATCTGCTCTGACCCCCCCTTTGCAGAGCCTCTGCCATCTCCAAGCATGCATCCAGTTCAGTTATCTTATGTTGAACGTGGTGCACCTCAAATATGAGAGCAAAAGGAAAGCCCCATCTAAACCGTATATCCCGCTCCTGAAAAATCTTTGTAAGGGGTTTAAAGATCTTCCGCCGCTCAAGCATGTACTGGGACAAGTCCTGGAAGATACGAATATCATGTCCTTGAAAGGATAATTCTCTATTACTTTTAAGGCTTTGCAGCAACATCATTTTGTCCTCAAAATAATGAAAACACACCACTACTGGACACGGGATCTGGTCATCCGTAGATTTTGGCCATAGTCCTCAATAGGCTATATCCAGATAGATCGGACCAGTGTGTGAATAACTGCTGTACTAGCTGTTGTTCATCCTCTCGACTACTCAGCACATCAGGAAGGCCCAGGATTCACAGGTTATTCCTCCACTGTCGGTTCTTCAGGTCCTCCTGACACTCTCACAGCTCCTTTGTGAGTGTATCCAACGTACAGAGCTTGGAATGGAAGAGGGCAGTGGAATCGATCTGCTCTCCTATATTAATTTCATTCTGGGACACTCGGTCATCCAAAACCTTAAACTCAGCCTTGATGTCATTTAGAACCTTTCTGGAGTCTGCACAAAATAGCTGCAGCTCCAGCAGAATTTCCACTAGATCTGCTTTTGTTGCAGGGGAAGAGAAGGAGTCCATGCTCCTCTCTGTGGTGGTCCCTGGGTTGAAGGTGCTAGCACTTTTAGAGGGCATACTGACAGACACCATGTCAGAATCCCTAGCAAATTGGGCTAGTACTAAAGCATATGATGGTTTAACAGCCATATACCACTCTCTCAATGTCACTCACACTGACAACAGTGCCTGAGCTGCAGCTATAGGTCAAGACCGTCCACCCTGGAGGCCGGTGGGGCACCCGCTAACTCTCCACACCCCTGTCCTCAGCCAAGTATGGTATAGTGGGGGGTAGCTAGCAGAAAAAAGGAAGACAAAACAAGTTCCCCCTTTTTCAGATGCACCTGACAAGTCCTATAAGATTATTTTCCAAGTGGGGAGGTGGATCATTCCCGACTACAGACCAGCAGTCTGAATGTTTATTGGGATGCCAAATTTCAGCAAGGTGACACTACAATTGAAGTATGGTAGGAATGAAGAAGAAAAATACATACTGGCCGCACGTCACCCAGGATAAAAAGGTGCCCACCCACAGCTTACGAACTAGGGCTAATCATGGTGGTTGCGATAATGCAAGTGCTACAGATGCAGATAACATCCCTGCCACAGATAAAGGCCATGGTGAGCCTGTTCATGAACCCACTATGGCAGGAGATAAACCACAGAAATTAATGAAAAAGTTAAGAGGATTAACTACCGTTACGTGGAATTCTGCAGATAAAGAGGAAATATTGCACTGCTATTTTTATGCTACAAACTCTATATTTAAATCAAGAGGATATACACAGAGAGTCTGCCCAAAGCTGGAAGAGGAAAAGTGCCATTAGAAAAACTGCAAAAACTAACAGATGCAAATTTAAGATCTTTAATTTTAAAGATCAAAGAAAAGAAATATGTAAATTATAACATCTTGAAGCAACTAAGGGATTCCGTGGACAAAGAAATAAAAGGAGGAGAGGACTTAGGTGATAGTACCAAAAGAAAGGAAGACACAGAAAAGGAAAGAGGGGTTGAGGAGGAGATGGAGTTGAGAGATATAGAACTGCTGGAGAGTGAGCTGAATAAAGGAAGGGTCAACAAATTAACTGAAGAGGAGGAAGCAAAGGAGGAAGAAGAAAGGGAGGAGAAAGACCCAGAGGTGGAGGAATTCAAGATAGAACTCCTAGTCCAAATGGAAAGAGATGAATATGCTGGATTCCAAACAAGGGAAAGATTACCCAAGCTAAATTTAACACCTAAAGTTAGAAGTATGATAATTAAAATGAACAAGGCCATATCAAGTATAAAGGGACCATTTATTGACATCACCAGAATTAATCAATATTGTGCAGCTAAAATTATTACTACAAGAATACTAACAACTAGAGTGCAAGGACAAAAGGAAAAGAGAACAATAACAGTTCCTTCTTGGAAAAAGCACATTGAAGGAAAAATACAATCATTGCATGCAGAGGTATCCCTGATAGATGGGTATGTAAAAGGGTTTAGATCAAAGATATTAAGGAAGAGCTAAGACATCAAGCTGAAGCATGCTACATTAACAGAAGAAGACCTGAAATTTATATGTTCCAACAATAAAATGAAAATAATGGCGGAAAAAACTTTGAAGACATGAAGAAAACAGGAAAGAAAGATATCAAAACCCAAAACAATTCTACAGGGAATTGGGGAAGAGCATTAATATGGTAAAAGCACCTCCAACCAAAACCGAAACCAAAACCTTCTAAAGAAAGCTATATGAGGACCCTAGAGAGCACAATCACAAAGCAGAATGGCTACCCAGCATACAGAAGCTTTAGAAAAAAACAAACATCAAACCTATAGAATGGCCTGTAGCAACAAAGGAAGAGCTGGAAAGCAGGTTAAAATGAGCTCCAAATTGGAAGAACCCTGGCCCAGAGGGAGTAATCAACTTTTGGCTCAAACAGCTAATATCACCTCAAGACCTGGAGAACTGCAAAAATTAATTGTTCGAGCAACCAGACTTAACACCACAATGTCTTCGTACAGGAAGAACATTTCTCCTTCCGAAGAGAGACCTGAGTAACATTTCTAAAAATTATAGACCAAATCTGTTTACCTACAATCTAAAAGCTGTTCACTGTGATAGATGCAGACAGAATATACGACCACATCGAGTTCAATAACATCATGGCGATAGAGCAAAAGGGCAATAAGAGAGGAGCATATGGAACGAAATAACAGTTAATGTTCAATAAGGCCATTATGGCCAGCGCTAAGAAAGGCAGAAATCTCAGTATAGCATGGATTGATTATAAGAAACAGCATCCCACACTCTTGAATAATACATTGCCTTGAAATATATAAAATAAATTCTGGTTTTATAGAGTATATTAAGTTCACTTTTACAATGTGGCAATCCACACTCTTTTTGAGATATGAAGATAGTCAATATATCATTCCTAACATTAAGATCCAACGAGGAATATTTCAGGAAGATTCCCTGTTGCTACTTCTGTTTTGTTTGGCACTTAATCCAATGAGTGCTCTCATCATCTCTTTGGGAAATGGATTTAGCCTGAATCCTAAAGAAGGTACTGTGGTGGCGAAAGCATATCTGAGCCCCGAGAATTAGGTGAAATAAAAACATTTACCTTTCAGCAGAGGGATAGCCCTGAGAGCAGTGAGGGTCAAACTGCAGCAAAAGAAAAAAAACTACATTCAGTTGCTGAGTGTAGACCACGCCCAAGCTCCAAGGCAACCAGGGAAGGTAATGGGAAACACCTGAGGGAGGAATTGGAAGGGATAGTGCAACCAAGAAAGAAGAGAGCATTGGAGGGAAGCAGAGCACCCGAGGAAAGCAGAGCACCCAGAAAGAAAGGAGCACTGGGAAAGGGGAGAGCTCCAAGGAAAGGAGACCTCCAGGGAAACTGAGGGGAGTGAGTCCAGCGAGGAAGAGGAAGAAAGAACCTTCAGGAAGCCTGAAGGTAGGAAATCTTCCAGGGACAGCCTCAGGGGGGATCCCCAAAGGTCTCAGCATACGGGAAGCCACAGCCCAGGTGGATGCCAGTGCTGTAGAAGAAGTATAGCCGGGTCTGGAGACGGGAAGGCTTTACCAAGGAAAGCTGCTGACCAGGAACAAGGTACAACGGCTGTAGTACAGGAATCTGCCAGGAAGTTACCAGCTCTGAAAAGATCTGTGCATAAAGCTTTTACTGAGAATAATTTAAAACTGTTAGAGTCTCTGAAATGTTTATTACCAGCTAAGGATCTGTATAGCTCTGCTAGAATCCCTGAGGGTGGAAACAGGTCACGCTGGAAGGCACTCTTAGAATTGTTAGAAGAGATTAACCCTTCGCCTGCTCAAGCTGAGCCAAGCCAGGAGACAAGAGAACAGGAATATGAGGACATGCAAATGGACCCTTGCCCTTCTGATCAAGAGTCCATAGAATCTTGCATGGAATGCTTTTTTTGTAAGAAGGCAGTATAAGGGCAGTTCTGGGTTTTTAACGGAAGGAAAACCAGGACCGGATTAGCTGGACAACAAGTACTTTAATTGCTGAAAAAGTTTGTGAGTGAGAGTCAGTTGTGTTTAAAGTAAACCAGTAACATTGAAAGCTGTGTTTAAAGGCTGAACACTTTGATTGAAGCAGACTCCAGGCTCAGAAGTGAGCAGGAACCTTTATGCTTTATTGTAGAACACTGAGACTGTGAAAGAAACACATGCCTGTGGTTATAAGCTGCCAGAAACAGTGTTATGTTAAGTTGCTGTGGAAGCGTTGTTATAAAACTTCTTTTTGTGTTGGAGAAGCATCCTAATTTTGTTTAACATGCGCTGAGCGACTAAATGCTCTGTTTTGGAGGAAGTAAAAATATATTCCTGTGATTTTCCTTCTAACCCCTCAGACTCAGTTTATTATACACAACTACATTTCCCAGAAGCCATGGCTCTGGATCCTCTTGATAACAAGGGACAACAAAAGGCATGCCTCTACTTCCAGGCAACCGCCTAGGTGGTAGTAGGGCGCCACAGGTGGCGTAGTTTTAAGGATTACTACCTTCATATACGCACATACAAGATTTGTGCAAAACCCACACGGAAAAGGAGAACATCTACAGAAGCCAGTGGCAAAGTACAGAGCCCTGCTGAGGACTGAGAAAACCCGGAGTGGCAGCAGAAGGTTGGAGCTGGATCGGAAGGACCAACCGGTGATCTGCTTTGCTGATAAATCTGAGGCTACACTGGTACCAGGTAACCCGTAAATAGAAGGGGTTATTCGAGGATACTGGTACTGGGGTATAGCGGGCTCAAGAAGAGCTTAGGCAGCAGTGCTTGTAATTTGTGGGACGCACTTGGTTTTTTTCTGTTTTTCTTGTTGCAGCTCAGACCCAAGATGGAGCGTGGTGACCTTCTCAACTGGATGGCTGAGCAATTCCAGAAGCAACAGGAAATGTCGGCCCGAACCCAAGAACATATTGCAGCCATGTTGCAAGCGCAGCAGAAACCGCTCCTGGAGATGATGGTGGCATGGCTGTCGGCGCAGGAAAAAGCAAAGGAGTCCACAAGGACAATGCCAGGTTCTTTGGGAGCTTTACAAGAGCTGGGATTATCTTGTAATGGGACATTTACATTTGGACAATTAACCAAAGATGACGATGTAGATGATTTTATGGAAGCCTTCGAGAGGGTAGCACTCCTAACTGGATGGCCAAAAGACCAGTGGGCGGTGCGCCTAGCTGCTTCTCTTACTGGGGAAGCGCCAGCAGCAAATAGGGCCATGCCCACTGCCTTAGCCTCCAATTATGAGGAGCTCAAAAGGGCTATAAAGGACCGTCTAGGGCTAACGCCTATGGTCTATCGCCGCCTCTTGAGAAATTGCAGATTGAAACAGGGTGAAACACCACGAGCACTTTGCCAACATATTAAAGGGTTGGTAATGAAGTGGCTAACGCCCAAGGTTAAGACAATAGATTCCATCCTAGACTGTATTGCCTTGGAACAGTTTATGGAGGCAGTTCCCAAAGACCTCCAAACCTTTCTGATCCTACAGAACTGCCGTAACACCAATGAGGCTACCTTTTTTGAAGCAGAATTGGTGGGCCAGGTGAAGGGTGGTGTTGCTAAATGGGCAGAGGTCGTAGCATCAGAAAGGAAGGGAAGGCCAATGTTGGGGGAAACAACTAAGTCTGTACCCATGGAAAAAAACTTGTTATGTAAGAAGGAAATGCTTTTCATGTGGGGAGGAGGGCCTTCTTAAAAGAGAGTGTAAAGCAAGGACAGCCCTAATCGTCGCTCGTTCTAGAGAGAGTAGGGAGGGATTTTTGTTGGTGGTAGATGTAGAGGGTATTGCCACGGAGGCCTTGCTTGACTCTGGAGCCGATCAGTTGGGACCACCACTTGGCCAGTGTTGAGGCAGTTTTGAAGGCGTTGCGACGGGCAGTCATAACCTTGAATCCGGCTAAATGTATGTTTGGAGGGGAGGAAGTTAAGTATCTAGGGCACATGGTGGGGCACGGTACCGTTAGGCCATTAGTAGACAAAGTGGAGAGCGTGAAATCTTTTCCCAAGCTTTCAACTAAGAAACAGCTGCGAAGCTTTCTCGGTCTCATAGGCTATTACCGACACTTTATTTCACGTTTTGCGACAGAAAGTGCTGCACTCACAGCAATGTTAAAAAAGAACGCGCCGAACCAATTAAAGTGGTCCGAGGTGGCAGAACAAGCCTTCATACTTCTGAAGGATAAACTTTGCTGTGCGCCTGTGTTACGCTGCGTGGATTTTGATCGCCCATTTATTATACAGACAGATGCTTCAGAGACAGGTTTGGGCGCGGTAATGTCTCAAAAACATGAGGGCATTGAACACCCTATTATGTTCTTGAGTAGGAAATTAACGCCACCCGTGCAGAAATATTCTACGGTAGAGCGGGAGTGTCTAGCTATAAAGTGGGCAGTGGAGGCACTGAAATTTTATTTGACAGGTCGGAGGTTTCTCTTGGTTACCGACCACGCACCTTTAAGGTGGTTAAACCAGATGAAGGACCACAATTCTCGCCTCACACGCTGGTATATGGCCTTACAGGCCTTTGATTATCGTACAGAGCATCGGGCAGGGAAATTACACTCTAATGCGGATGCCCTATCAAGGATTACGGGCTGGGCGGGGGTTGGTAAGTCAGCCCGTAATATCTTAAGGGGGGGATATGTGGGACAACAAAAGGCACGCCTTTACTTCCAGGCAACCGCCTAGGTGGTAGTAGGGCGCCACAGTACCAACCCAGAAGCAACTTCCCATCTTCTATTTATACATGATCTGAAGCTCTACAGTTGCAGCGACCAACAATTAGCAGAGCAATTTTGTCTGGTGAAAAACTTTTCTGATGACATCAGCATGACTTTTGGCCTTGACAAGTGTACTAAGGCAATCTTTTTCAGAGAAAAATTGAACAAAACTGAGAATATCTCCCTTGCTGAGGGCTGTGACATCAAGGACCTTGAAAAGGAAGGCATATATAAGTATCTCGGAATAGAGTAAGGAATGACACTCAACCAGAAACTATTGAGAGAAATCAGTAAAGAATATTACAAGAGATTAAAACTGTTATTGAAAAGTGCTTTAACATCATGAAATAAGATACAAGCCATCAATCAGCTGACAATTCCTGTACTCTTTTATGGTTTTGTGATTGTGGATTGGCCTCATAAAGATCTTGAAAAACTGGATGTGCAAACAAGAAAACTCCTCCATGCTCATGAAGTAATTTACAGGAATCAGTGTATGCCAAAATTGTACATTCCTAGACTTGCAGGAGAGCTAAGACTTATAGAGATTGACTATACTTACAGAGCTACTATCATAGGCCTCCAAGCCTATCTGACAGCATCATCGGATGCAAATATACAAAAAGTGCTGAAATATGAAAGTAAACATCCAGAATCTGTCTCCATCATCAAACTTGGACAAGTGTTCTGACGATTAGAAGGAATGAGTGAGAATCCACAGGCATGCATGGGAAAGGAAGTAACAGAATTTGCAAAACAAGAGAAAAAACTCTTCAAAGAATTAGATCAGCAAGCGAGGAAAAACAAGTGGCAAATGCACAAATATAGTGGAAAATACAGAGTGTTACTCCAAGAACTTTTTGTCGATCAAGAACAGACACATGAATGCTTGAGGAGAGGTGAACTGGAACCAAAGGATGAAATATTGACAGCTGCAGCCCAGGACAGCAGATTACAGACAAGATGGTTTACAACGAATATTGACAAAACTGGCACAACAGATATATACCGATTCTGTAAACAGTGACTCACCTAATAGCAGGCTGTGAAGTTCTGATGTTGGAAAATTTCTATACAGAATGGCACAACAAATTAGCATGCTTCCTCCACTGGAAACTCTGTAAACACTACAACATCACTGTCCCTGAAAAGCACTGGGATCATGACCCTAAGAGAATAATAGAGAATAAAGAGGTTATGATCACCTGGGACATTCCCATTCTAATGGATAAGAAATGGGATGCCAGGAAACCTGACATAGTGGTAAAGAAGAAGTATACCAGAATGACATTGATAATAGAAGTGTTGGTAACGAGTGATTATTCTGTGAATCGCGTGGAGAGGCGGAAGATCCTGAAGTACCAAGAAATGCAGTCAGAGACCAAGAAAATGTGGCACAAAGATACGGAAATATTTCTTATTGTACTGAGAGCCACAGGCTTGATAAAAAAGAATTTCCAAGCACATCTTGGAAACATGCTACATCTTACAAACTCCAGCCGGAAGCTCACTTTGACACGATGCAGGTATTACGCCGAGCATTAGCAGTAAATTTGAAAGACTAAGATCATACTCCACATACCCTAGCTTAGAAGTGAGGTTTATAAGTGCCATAGTATGCACAAAACTAACCCATTTGGAGAAACTACCTCACATCGATTCCACATTAGCTCTTACTGCAGCATCTTTTATTCAGCAGCCCTGCAATTTCCTCTTCACTGCCATGCTCTTCTATCCGGCGGCAGCCTCAGTCTCCCAGGAGCCAGTGCTCCTTCTCCATGGGCTCACTAATTTGCTACAGAGACAGTCATCGCTGCAGCGTACTGGGGCTGACACAATGTTGTAGGCCTTATCAGCCTAGCCTGCCATCACTCTTGCTGCCAACAGGAGCTGCCGCTGTCACCGCTGCACTACAGGAACCGATTCTGCCGCCTCTGGGAATGTTCAGTATGCCACTCCCCACTTCACCGGTGCTCCTGCCACACTCAGGCCCAGGTAATCACCACTGGGGGCTCATGGGGTTGAGGGAGCTGAGTGGTTATGGGGCCATTCTTTTTGGACACACTAGCTTCCCTCCCAGGTAACATGGGATTTTTAGTGGCCACATTTTTTTGGCACAGAGAATCCTAGAGGTTAGAGCACTGGCTTGGTAACCAAGAAACCAGGGTTCAATTCCCACTAGATCTCCTTGTGGCCTTGGGCAAGTCACTTAATCTTCTATTGCCTCAGAAGAAAGACCTAAATACTAAAAAGAATTCTAAATTAAAGTGACTAAATAAATGATCAACATCAAGAAGTCACCCAAAAAACCCCTGAATGAATTCAAAAATGTTTTTTCTTGGAGCATACTGAGGGAGGAAGAAACAAACATTCAGCCACTCCAGACGATATGCTTCATTTTACTCATATATAGGTTCACCAAAACCAACTTATCATACAGTAGAGTCAAAAACTTAGCTTAATAATGTTGCTGTAGTTCAGTAGAATCACAGAAGAATCACGACGTGCACGTTTCGGGACGTATGTCCCTGTATCAAGTATTTGTTCTGTCTGTGCTACTTCCAACTGTTGAAAAATGCCGGCTCTCCAAACCGTCAGTCTTCAAGGGATCAACTTCATTCAATTGGCTGGCATAAGTTATTTATTTATTTATTTAACAATCATTTATATCCCGCATCTTCCAGAGTTCAGATGCGGCTTACAATTGAACAACAGTCAACAAAGCAAGGGCTTGTTTTACATGGAACAATTTTTGACAGTAAACAATGTAATAGTTAAATACGTAACAGAACGGTGAATGGTTAAATGCATAACAGAACAATGTAATGGTTAAATACATAACAGAACAAGAACAATTTATGAACTATGTACAGATACAGGTTTGTAGGTTCCTTAGATTTAAATCATGGTTATTTACAAGAGGGTGTAAATCTGTTAATTATGAGGTTTAGCTTTACTCAGTTGGGTGTTATTTAGCCTTTTTCTGGGATGATTAGTGTATTATCAATGTTGTTGTAGTGCATGGCAAAGAGGTAGGTTTTCAGTTTTTTGCGGAATTCTATAATTTCTGTTGTGGATCTTAGGTCCTCTGGGATGGAGTTCCAAATGAAGGGGGCCGCATGTGAGAAGGCTCTGTTATTAGTTAGTTTGGTTGCTTTTATAAAATCATTTGGAGTCCTTAATTTATTTGAGTGTCCTTTTCTGTGAGTGACTTTTTGAGATTCCTTGCTTATAAGATTGCTTAATGGGATTGGAGCCATGCCATTGAGAGCTTTAAATGTGGTTATTGTGGTCTTATATATTATCCTGCTTTGTATTGGGAGCCAATGCAGGGTTGCTAATATTGGAGTAATATGCTGGAATGAGTGTGCTTTCATTACAATTCTAGCTGCTGCTGCGTTCTGTGCTAGTTGTATTCTTTTAATGTTTTGTTTCGTTATACCTAAGAGAATTAGGTTGGAAAAATCAAAGTGTGGGGTTATGGTTGCCTGTATTATGTTAATGAAATCTTGTAAGTGAACTAAGGGGCGTAGTTGCTTGAGTATTTTGAGTTTGAAGTAGATTTTCTTTATAATGTTTCTAATGTGGGTGTTCATCGTAAGGTGTGTATCTAAAATGACTCCTAGGTATCTTATTTCGTTTTTTATTGTGATGTCATGGTTTTGTATTGTTATGTGGGTTGGAGGGACATATGAATGGTTTTTTGTTACAATTAATACCTCTGTTTTTGAATGGTTTATGTGGAGGTTTTCGCTTTTAGCCAGGTTGCGATTTCGTTAAGACAATCTGTTAAGAGTTTTATCGGTACATCAGGGATGGTGAATGGAATGTATAACATAATATCATCTGCGTATAGATGATAGAGTACACCGAATTTTTTGAAAATGTCACAAACTGGTTTTATATATATGTTAAATAGGAGGGCTGATAGAGCTGAGCCTTGTGGGAGACCAATTTCTTGTTTATATGTGGTGGATGTCTGATTAGCTATTTTTACATTTTGCGTTCTATTATGTAGATATGAGGTGAACCATTTGTGTACCGTGGCATTTATACCTATTTGTTTTAGGTTATTAAGCATTATAGTGTGATGTACACTATCAAATGCAGCTGATATGTCAATAAATAGGAGTATGAATGCTTTTTTGTGATTATCAATCCCTTTAAGGAGTGTATCAATTAAGACTGTTAAAAGTGATTCTACTCCATGCTGAGGTCTAAAACCATATTGGTGTTCATCAAGTGGGTAGTAAGAGTCTAGGTATTCCTGTGTCTGGATCTGTACCACTTTTTCTATTATTTTAGCTAAGAAAGGGATACTTGAAATAGGTCGATACGATTTTGGGGATGTTTTGTCCATAGTACCATTTTTGAGAATTGGGCGGATTTGTGCATGTTTGAGTTTAGGAGGGAGGTAACCTTGGAGTAATGAGAGGTTAACTATAGGGAGGATGAAAGAGATTAGTATTGGAAGTGTGCTTTTTATCCATGTTACAGTTGTTACATCATTCGAGAACCTCCATCATCAGAGGGAACCCATTGGCTGGAATAAGATGAAATGCTAAACCATCGAACGGACGGAACAAACACTTGATACAGGGACATACGTCCCGAAACGTGCACATCGTGATTCTACTGAACTACAGCAACATTATTAAGCTAAGTTTTTGACTCTACTGTGTGATAAGTTGGTTTTGGTGAACCTATTTATGAGTAAAATGAAGCATATCGTCTGGAGTGGTTGAATTTTTGTTTCTTCCTCCCTGGTATGCTCCGACAAAAACATTTTTGAATTCATTCAGGGGGTTTTTGGGGTGACTTCTTGATATTGATCAGAAGAAAGACCTGGCAATCTACTTCCAGTCACACTGCCAAGAAAACCCAGGAGCTGCTGGGTTGTCAGGAGTCAATACACATTGAATTTGAAAAGTCTACTGTGGTACAGTTGGTATGTGCTCAACCCCATGCTACCTCGTAGTGCAGTTAGAAAACATGCCCCTATATGTGGCTTTGCTATCTGGTTAGCCACTAACCAGATAATAATACCCTTGGCCGGCGAAACCAGATATTCAGCACTGGGCAATGGATAGGCTCAGTCACTGAATATGTGGTTTGAATTAAAAGGAGGATGGCTAGGTGCTTTAAAGGTACTGACCACTGCCACTGAATATCAACCCCCAATAATTATATTTGCTCTGTCTCCTAAATACAAGATGCGATCAAAAAGTATCAAGACTTGTACAATAACACAAGAAGTATAACGCTGTCAGTTATTGCACTCAGTCCCCTTCAAGGTAGTCCCCTTCCTCCAGTGTTCCTGCCACTGTTGGAAACCATTTTGAAATGCTTCTTTCGTTATGCTCTGAAGCTGCTGTGTTGAATTTTGCATAATGGTCTCCGAGTCATCGAATCTCTTTCCTTTCAGTGGTAATTGTAGTTTTGGAAACAAGAAAATGTTACAGCATGCAAGGTCACGAGAGGCTGATGGACTTGCTCAATTTGATGTTTGGCCAAAAACTGCTGGACAAGTGATGTGTGAGCTGGAGCATTATCATGATGAAGTAACCATTCACCATTCCTGTGAAACTCTGGCCTCTTACGATGATCTGCATCTCTCAAACAAGTCAGAACTTGAATGTAGTACTCCTTATTTATGGTTTGGCCTCTTGGAGCATACTCATGATGAAAAATACTCTGGTAATCAAAAAACACTGTGAGTGGGAGGTGGAGCCAGCAGGGTCCAAGATGGCTGCCTAAATCTTGAGCTACCCTAATCCTAAGAAGAATTCTTATCCCCCCGCCCACATCACAGAGGTCACATACCCAGTGTTTCATAGAATTATATTGTGTTGGAGATGTCTACCGGTAAACCCACAAGACTGAATACACCTCAACAGCAAGCTCCGGAGTCAAACAATCTAAATCTGATCCTCCCTCGCTGCAAAAAATGGCGAGCGCAAGAGAGAGCCCAGTAGGGTTACAAGAAGTCCTTGCTGAAATCCGAGCAGTGCGTGAGATGGTGGCATCAAATGGAGAAATGCTCAGTGAGTTACCCGCAGACATTGTCAAGCTGAAAGAAATGAAAGCCCAAGTCGCTACGCTATCTGAAAATATAAGCTGCTTAGAGGGTAAAGTCGCAGCGCATGAGGAGAGGCTGAAACAAGTTTCTGCTAGTTCCAAGAGGATAACTCAATTGGAATGGAACTTAGAAGACTTAAATAACAGAACGAGAAGAAACAACATGAGAATTATCGGCGTCCCAGAAGGAGCGGAGGGTGCAAACATGATATCTTACTTGATCACGATAGTGCCAAAGTTGATGAGAATCACCTTTGAGATGCCGTTTGAGATTGAAAGGGCCCATAGGATTCCGATGCACCCGGGGCCCAATGTAAGGCAGCCGTGCCCAATTATTATGTGTATCCTCAGACACTCTCAAGTAATGCAGATTCTGGCAGCCGCCAGATCGGATACCTCCATCAAAATGGATGGGCAAAAGGTGGCTTTTTTTCCTGACTTTCATAAAGCGACCATTGAAAGAAGAAAGCAATTGCTGGCTTTTCGTCCCAGGCTGCAATTTCTAGAGGCCCGCTATGGTCTCCTTTTTCCAGCCAGGCTTCAGGTCACCTTACAGAATCAAACTCGCACGTTTGATGACCCTGCCACACTAAGGGTTTTCTTCGAAGAAAATGAGGCTTTAAAGATGAGCTGAGAGGATATAAGAAGATGTCGTCACTTATTTCCATTGGCATTAAACGTGGCAGTGCACGGCCTGAGAGAAGAAGGAAAGAATCGTGGAAGGAGGTTAAAGGACTCTGGGTGACAATGCCATATAGTTGTTGCTGTGTGATTTGCAAGAGTCAGTGTTGGTGTCAGTCTTGGAAGCGGGGGTAGAAAAAAAAAAATATATAGATATATATATGTTGGGTTTCTGTTGAAATAATGTCATGTTCAAAGTTTAGAAGGGGGGGAAGCTAGCTCTGTGGTTCAAGGGATTAGGCGGTAATCGGGTAATGCTGTCTCACCCGTGTCAACCCGTTAGTTGGGGAAGCTTTGTGTCTTCTTGTGGTTTCAATTTTGGGGAAACTGTCAAAGCAGCTGTTTGTATTTGTGCAATGTTACAATATAATTCTCTTGCTGTGTAATATTGTAATACGTTTATGAATAATCCTCTGATTATCCTGTCCCATGTGCTCTCTTAAGTTTCTTTCATTGAACGTGAAGGGCATAAACAACCCAATTAAGCGTAAAAAGATCTTGTTATACTGTAAGAAAGAACACGCAGACGTGGTTCTGTTACAAGAAACGCAGCTGCCGACAGCAGAAGCTAAAAAAATTGGGCTTGGGAAACTTCATGCTAGTGGCTCACTCCGCAGCCGTCCAAAAGAAAAATGGAGTAGCTATACTAATTAAGAAAAACCTGATGCCTCTGGTAGAGTTGTCTCACGCAGACTTAGCCGGCAGATGGACTTCAGTTCTACTTCAAATAAGTGGGAAGAAGCTGGCCATTTTAAATCTATATGCCCCCAACACAGATGATGTACTGTTTTACCAAAAGGTATTGAATGAGCTACTAATGTTAGCTAAAAATGATTTTGCTATGGGAGGGGATTTTAATTTAGTTCTAGATCCACTGATAGATTGCAAGCCATACCGTTCGCACAGATCCCAGCACGCCACTTCTGTGGTTTTATCTATAATGCAGGAAGTCGGACTCTCGGATATTTGGAGGCTAAAACATCCTAACGATAGGGACTATACGCTTTTCTCCCTTCCCCATAAGTCACATTCACGGATAGATTATTTTCTTATTTCCAAAACTTTAATCTCCTCGGTCACGAAAGCTGACATAAATCCCGCCCAAATCTCTGATCATGCGGCTATAACTTTCTCCTTGTCGATTGGGGAAAAGGAGTACTTCAAACCTAGTTTTTTCTTCAACAGAGCCCTTTTAGGAGACAAAGGGTTTTGTGACTGCATAAGGCAGGCAATAAAGGATTATTTTGATGTAAACCTCTCTGGAGAGACCCCTGGATGGGCCTGGTGAGAGGGATTTAAGGCAGTCATCCGAGCCAAAATGACCAGTTATACAATTAAAATGAATAGGGAAAAGAAAGCTAAATTAATAGCCTTAGACTCACAAATTAAAGCAGGAGAAAGGCTGCTGATTTCCAGATCTGAGGCAGGTATTCTGCTTCGTCTGCCAAGGTTGAGATTCCAATATAATCAAATATTAAGCACAGAGGCTGTACAATCGCTATCTCATCAGCAGTCTAGATTTTATTTGGAAACCAACAAGGCTGGAAGTCTGTTAGCAAATACTTTAAAGCCGCATGCGGCAAAGTCTAGAATCGAGGTAATTAAAGGGGATAAGCAAGAGATTTTAACAAAGAGTTCAGATATAGTAGAGGCCCTGCTGTGTTTCTACGCGAAGTTATATGCCTCAGAAGACCAAATGAGTGTGGAAGACTTCCAGACACTGCTAGGGCATATCACACATCCTATTCTCACTGATTCACAAGCTGGGGAATTAGACAGCGCCATAACGGCCATTGTGATCAGAGAAGCTATAAAAACTGGGAAATCCGGGAAAGCGGTAGGCCCTGACGGAATTCTTTGTGAATTTTATCAAGTCTTTGGGAACGAGTTAGCTCCATATAACTCGTTATGGCCTGAGGTAACTTGCCCCAACCACTAGGCCACTCCAGGGAGGAGTGGCCTAGTGGTTTGGGCAAGTTACCCCAGGCCAGAAGGTCAGGGGTTCAAATCCCACTAGAGGGCAGCAACCTTGGGCTAGAAGGACTGGGTTTTCTAGTCCCACAGGTGCTCCTTGTGGTCCTGGGCAAGCCACTTAACCCTCCATTGCCCATGTTCCCTTTATTAGTGTATGTGTCTCATATCTCCTCGTGTTAAATGTATCCCCCAATTGTGTTGTGACCACTTTGATTGAAGGATAAGGTGATATACAAAACTGTCTAAATAAATAAATATATTGGAATACTACAACCTTTTGAATGATCAATTGCCTGCAGTAGGCTCGCTTAACGATGGAACAATAGTTGTAATACCCAAGCCAGGTAGAGATCCACAAAAAATGGAGAATTATCGGCCAATCTCACTATTAAACGCTGATTATAAGCTTTATGCCTCCATTCTGGCCCATAGGTTATCAAAAGTAGTTTCAGATCTTATCCATCCTGATCAATGTGGCTTTATAATGGGAAGAGCAACGTCGGACAACGCGCAGCTCCTGTTAAATTTATTAATGGTAGCAGAAACTCAGGAAAATCCAGTAATGGGCCTATCCCTAGATGCAGAGAAGGCCTTTGGCCGGTTAGAATGGGCCTTCTTGAACCAGATGCTGAAATGGTTTGGTTTCGGAGAAAAATTTATACGCCTAATCCAGATTCTTTATACCAATCCTGCAGCTCGTATCTATGCAAATAGGACCCTCTCATCCCCCCTACCTTTACATAGGGGAACCAGACAAAGCTGCCCCCTTTCACCCATGTTATTCAATCTGGCGCTTGAACCCCTAATGCTCCTAATTCGATCACATAAGGAGATATGCGGTGTTGAGATTATGGACTTGGAAGTCAAAATCTCGGTTTATGCTGATGATTTGCTAATATTTATCCATCCCTCCTCTATTGGAAACCTTTTAAATTGTATAGAAAAATACTCATATCTGTCTGGATATAAAATCAATTGGATGAAATCTGTAGCATTTCCATTAAACAAATGAACTTTCAAGTCAATTATAGACCCCTATCCCTTTGTTTGGGCTTCCGAAGAAGTCAAATACTTAGGAGTGTGATTTACGAGAAACATAGATGATATAATAAATGTAAATGCAAAAATATTAGCAGAAATGGTCCAATTATTTACAAAACAGTGGTTGCCCCTACATTTATCTCGGTGGGGTAGATTAGACTCAATAAAAATGGTCTTGACGCCGAAGATTAATTATGTTCTAGAAATGCTCCCGGTGAGTTTCCCTCCTAAATTTTATGACTCCATAGAGCGACAGCTAGTACATTTTTCGTGGCAAGGCAAGCCTCCCACAATAGCGACTCATAAGTTAAAGGCAAAAAAGAATATGGGGGGAGTCCAGTTTCCAGACTTCAAGAAATATCACTATGCATATCGCCTCAAGCAAGGTGCATTATAGTGTGCTGAAGAAATTCAGGAAGGGAATCCAATATGGTTGGAAGTAGAGAAACGAATAGCTGCTCTGATCCCAATGTCATTATTAATGGGTATGAAATGTCCAGACTCCTTCCCACTAGGTAGAATAATAACTGCAACTCAGTAAGCATTTCAAGTCTTAGCACAGACAGTAAGCAAGGACAGTTCCCTCTCGTGGCAGGTTCCCATTTGGTACAATACCCGTTTTAAAATCGGACAGAAGGTAGTCTCGTGGAAAGCCTGACAAAATAGAGATATCTGGACGATAGGCCAACTGGTGCTATCTATGACCTGGAAACCATTTAAGGAGTTACAGCGTGAGTTCAAGATGCCAAATTTCTTTCATTTCCAATGGCTACAATTAATACATTGTCTAGCCACGGCGAAGGTTGAAGTGGGTAAATTAGTCTTGGAATGAGATTTGCAAAGGACGGTGGAAACCTGTGGCTCTGGAAAAGGTGTAGCCTCAAGTTTCTACACCATCTTAAGAGACGGAAACCCCTCTCGATTGCTGGGACTTGAAGAAACATGAAATAGGGACTTGGAAACATACATCCCGACGGAAGCATGGGAACGGATATGGGGACAGGTAAACAGAGTGTCGAGAGGGGCTGTGATTACTCAATCCTTATTTTTTTTTTATTCCTAGAGCCCATATTACCCTGGTAAAATTATCTAAATGGGATACGAAAACAAAGAACGCTTGTTGGACATATAATAAAATACCGGCTACATTAAAGCATATGTTGTTTGATTGCCCTCATGTTCAATTTTTTTGGATCAGAGTATGGGACAAGATTCAACAAATTCTAAGATTTCAAGGTCAACTAAAATGGTAAACAGCTATTATGCGCTCAACCGATAAGTCACTATCTCTAACTAAAGATAAAATACAGCTATTTAATTTTATGATGGCAATAGCTTTAAAATTGATTTTCAGTTGTTGGAAGGATTCATCCAAGCTGGATGATCAGCACTGGTGGAATTTATTATGTATGAATATACGTTTTGAGAAAGTGCAAGATAAATGCAGTTTTCTAAGAGCTAATAAACAAACTCGAGTTGAGCCCGTGAAGGAGTGGTCAATGGAAAAGCCAGGGATAAACAAATGGCAATACCTGCAAGAATTTTCTGCAAGAGCAAAATAATGGATATTATGATGGTGACAAGGGTTACAGTGTTTATCTTTTCTCTTTGACGGGAACAGATGATAAGGAAGCCACAAAGAGATGGGGGGGGGGGAGGGGAGAAGAGGGATTTAGTAGGGCGGTAGGGAAGGGAAGAGGGGTAAGGATGAGATGGGATTAGTAGTATAAGATTGTAGGATTGTGTTGTTTTTACTGTACTGTTATGTGGAAAATGAAAATAAAACAAATTTAAAAAAAAACACATTGTGAGCATGAACTTGACATTGCTCCTCGCCTGGCAGGCTTCCTTTGATCTGGGAGAGTTTAGAGTCTTCCATTGTGAGGACTGAGCCTTAGTTCCAGGTCATAACTATAAACCCATGATCACCAATAATAATCTTTATGATAAAATGTGAGTCACTTTCAAAGCACTCCAACAATTCCTTGGTTGCAGACAGTCAATCTCCTTTTTGGTCAGGGGACAGGAGTTTCAGCATGAATTTTGCAGACACACATTTCATTCCCAAATCAACAGTAAAAATGTACTGTACCAACCCAAAACTGTTGTCCATATCCTCAGTAAGCTGCCTGATAGTCAATTGACAATTTGAGTGTATTGGGGCACATACTGCTACAACTTTGTCTTCATTCCTGCTCATGGATGGCCTTCCAGAACGTTCATCACTGTCAACACTTTGACGGTCCTCTTGGAAACATTTGTACAAGTCATAAACTCAAGCACAACTCATGCATTCATTGCCATACACTTGCTGTAACTTGTCATAAGTCTCTTTGTACGAATCTCCAAGTTTATGGCAGAATTTAATGCAAATTTGCTGTTTAATTTTTTCACTCATTGTAAATCTGATGAACTGCTTTTACACGATACCAAACATCATGTGATTTAAAAAAGCAACAGGTGTGCTGCAGCCACACTACACTCTGCACACACAGAGCACATTACTAGGTCACTACATGCTTAGTGGCATCATGGTGCAACGTATAACTGCACAACTGCTACTACTACTACCACTACTGAGCATTTGTATAGCGCTACAAGATGTACGCAGCGCTTCACAGACATGTAAGAGACAGTTCCTGCTCATCAGAGCTTACAATCTTGTCAAGACAGACAACAAAGTAGGTGTAGACATGGGATACATCTAGGGGGAATGGTAAGGAAATATCTAGAGGGAATGGTAAGAAAGAAGTCTCGATACCTTTTGATCACACCTTGTATTTCGGCTAGCACCTAACTTTTCTATTTTGCCATGGTCTGTCCAGGATGAAACAATGCAATGTAATGTGTGTCTTCAAGTCAATGCTGACTCCTGGACACCCAACAGCTCCTGGGTTTTCTTGGCAGTGTGACTAGAAGTAGATTGTGTGTTAGTGGGAATTAAACCTTGTCTCTTGGTTAGCAAGCCAGTGTTTTAAAAATTAGGCTACTCCTCCAATCATCCAAAATGAAACAGAATGCCAATATTTCATTTCAGTTCATTTATCAAACTTTTAGATGCTGTCCAGTATACATTCACACATAAAGGTACATTGTAGAAAGGATGTGGAGCGGGAAATTCACACATCCAGGTCAGGATGTGGAGAGTTCCCATAGTATTTTACAATAGATTGTGCTAAAGGAAGACTTCCCTGTGAAACAGTTGCAAGGGTATGGCTCTCCAAAACTAGCAGGAGCAGCAATTTTAAGAAATTTCACGTGGGGGAAAAAATGTAACATCCCACACATACGTGTGGACAGCAGTTTTTTAAAATCACTGCTCCCACTTTGAATGTGCAACCATTGCAGCACTGTGGTTCCTCCCCCACCAATCACCCCAACCCTCCTTATCCAACCCACTCTCTGATTACTCCATAAAATTCAATTCCACCCTATCCACATCTGATTCCCCCTCCCTCCATCCCTCCCGATGTGTTCAATGCCTTCTGTATGCCTCCCAAAGCAGCCAATACTCTTTAAAAAGAACCACCCGGCATGACTGCCCTCTATCTGCCACTAGGGGATCATTAGCTACATTTTGGATTCAGGTACTGTACAAGCAGGAATAAGCTGTGCTCATTCATAAGTCAGTTCTAGGGAAGATTTGAGCAACACTACTGCATGTTGAAGACCATACTGATCAGATAAGTTTTCAGATTAGCCTTAAAAACCTTGTAGGAGGATTCAAGGCACAGTTGAGGGGGCAATGCATTCCATAAACTAGGGGAAAGAAAAAAGAAAGCGGATTGGCATGAACTTTCTAGTTTTGCTTGGGAGACAGAAGTAGTATGCAGTCTGTTTCCATGAATAGCTCAGAGCGTTCTAGCTGGAGTAGGCAAAGTTACATGAGAGGTAAGATAGGTAGGCATACTGGAGTATAAAGCATTATGTGTCAATATTAGAACCTGATACTGAATTTGATATATGAAGCCTGTAATGTGGCTTCAGCCAGCAACTCCATATTCCCACAGGACCCAGGTAATTATTTTTCTAAAACCTTCTTTTCTTCCATTTCATATATCTCTCTATCCCTCCGTCCATACATGTGTTTGCTTGCATTTGTGTAGACGAACCCATGCGTATGGACAGAGACTTATAGTTCTTCAAGTTTATCATTCCTTCTCTGACAGTATCTAGTCTAGGTCACTTGGAGAAACTTAGCAAAACCTAATAGGAAAGTGTATTCTCTGTTGTTCACTCCCAGAAGTATAAAGTGTAGACACCCAATCCATTCTCCAGAAACTTCTTCAAATCTTTTATAACCTCTGCTATATTACTACCCTTGCCAACATCCTCTGGAAACAAATGCCAAAGCTTAGATGGTTGCTAAATCAAAAATATATTTTCTTATTTAGCTGTATTTATATTCTGCTTTTCACCAGGTCAATGCAGTCAATTGGGGGATACATTTAACAGGAGGGGATATGAGACATATATGCTAATACTTACAGGGAACATGGGCAATGGAGGGTTAAGTGGCTTGCCCAAGACCACAAGGAGTGCCTATAGGACTAGAAATCCCAGTCCCTCTGGCTTGAGATTACTGTTCCCAGGTGGTACTTGAACCCCTGGCCCTCCAGCCTGAAGTACCTTGTCCTAACCACTAGACCACCCCTCCCTATCTTAAACTTAAAATGTCATCCAGTTCAAGTATTGTTTGATAAAGTAAATAAATGTTTACTGTTAATTTTTTCTACATGATTCATGATATCCCCTCTCAATCCATTCCATCCCCTTTTATCATTTTGGTCACCTTACTCTGTATATTTTCTAGTTCCACTATAACTTTCTGAGATGATGCAACCAGAACTGCATATAATACTCGATACAGAGGAATTACCATAGTTTGTTTTGTTTTCCATTCCTTCCCTACAAATTCCTAACATATTATTCACTTTTATGGTCCCCACCACACACTGAACTGATGATTTCATTGAGGTAAATATTCAACCACATGGAGAACGTGTAATTTCAAATGTCTCAGCACTACAGATTAGTAACTTCCACAGTAAATATAAATTTGCGCAACTGAAGCCAGGAACATTGCACATTTCTGTCTGCAGGAACAGTGAGAAAACAAGTCGAGCCTGCTATCTCTTAAAGAGGTCACACAAGAAAAAAAATGCAAAGAAATCCCTGACACTCCATATAGTGATGCCCCCCCCCCACTACCGCCTCCTGACACCCCATATATTGAATCCCCTATCCCAACCAGCCCCTATCTCCTCTCACAGCACCTATCATGGATTTCAGAGGGATCTACAGGCCAATATTTAACCTGTGGCTTCAGCATTTTCTTAAATACCAACCGCCAGCAGTATCTGGATAGTGGCTGTCACTGAATATCTGAATTTTGCCATCTATGGTGGTGGCTATCTGGATAGTAATAATTTTCAGCCACAATCCAGATAGCCCAATCCATATAGAGTGAGGACAATGTTTCACTGTCCTAAGCTATTCGGATACTAATATATTCAGAATGGCACTGAAAATTGCTGCTAACTGGTTAAGTATCAGCTTCTCCCAAGCTTCTCCCACTGGCACTACACTAACCCCTTCAAATAAACTCTCATTATCACTCTCATCCAAATATCAAAACCTCCCTCAGTACCTGCAGTCCAATATACATTGACCTCTATAGTACTATGTCATCGGTCTTGGAAAAACCTTCCCTACCAAAATCTTAAATATAGTTCATGGTTCCATCGATGTTCATGTAAATTGTATACTTATATCTTTTCAAATCAATAATACTTAATAATTAATATACAGTCCTGGCATACAAAAAATATTTTTATGTTTGTTATCGTTAACATCCACAGTCATAACTATCCAGATAGCACCTTGGTGGTGAAAGGAAATTCTGAGCAGCATTTTTAACATAATAGCTGCCCTCCTTAAGAGGTGTGTAATGTATATGGTCTTGCATTCTCAGATCCAAGCTACAATCTCCCCTGATCTCCAGCACACAGATGGGTTATGTGTGCATAACTAAGGTAACCCTAAAATGATGGAAAAAAGTAATACAATAGGTACTGTAGAATACCATGACTCCCTCTGAAGGAAACTTATAGTAATATTAACCTCAGGAGGGATTGCACTAATTAATCCTGCAGCTAAGGCTCTTTCATCCATTGCCATCAATTCCTAAGCGGCTGGTGAAAGCTATGTCCACAAAGTTAACAACAGCCCTCAAATCCAAAAAGACTGAAGCAGTAGCAGACAGATCTTGCCACTGACTGATGACCATAAGAGAGATCCCCATTTATATTAAAGGAGGGAGCAAACAAATATATCGCCTAAATAGATCTCCCTAACACACAGCTCGACAAATCCCAGGTGCCAAGTCACCATGGCACCTAGAAATTGCACCCAGATGTCTGGGATTTCATGCCCCTGATTTAGCTGCAGCTCCTGAAAAATGTGAGCTGGCTCAGCTCTGATTGGCTCTTTCTTTGCTTCCTTGTACTCTGTTGTCCTGTCTCTCCTGATCACTATTTTTCTGGTTCACAGATGTCACCTTCTGATCCACATCTAGTGAGACCACTGCCCCCTCTTCTAGAGAGTCCTGGGTAAATATGCTGCTCAGGGGCGGCCCAAGGGGGGTGCGGGGCCATGTGCGGAGACTCAGAGAGGGGCCTCATTTGCATGAGGCCTCATTTGCATAAATATTTGCATAATGTTACCATATACTAACTTTTAGTAAACATGCCTCTTAATGAGTGTATGGATAAAGAAAGACTAAAAGATTTCTACATTACTATAATCCAGTGCCAACCGCCAGACATATTAGGAACTACTACAAACAATGCCCATTTAGAACCCATAGCAAACCCTCCGTATCCTAACAGCACTACCAGGACTCACAAAGCACCATACTCTACCTATCAAAAGGAAACACTGCAAATATTAAACCAATACATTTCAGAGAATAACAATACATGACCTACTGGGGAAAGAGAACAAGTGGCAATGTCAAATAGGAATTACATAAACAGAATACCTCAGCTCAATTACACATGTTCCAGCCTCACCCAGCATCCATTCCCTTCTAGTCCCTGCATCAGCCCATTTCCAGTCCTAGCCCCCCATCAGCCCATTTCCAGTCCTAGCAACCTCCCAACCCAATACCAGTCCTAGCCCCCCCATAAACCCACTTCCAGTCCTAACCCCCCATCACCCCATTTTCAGTTTAAGCCCCCCCTATAACCCATTACCAGTCCTAACCCCCCATCAGCCTACTTCCAGTCCTAACCCCATCAGCCCATTTCCAGTCAGCCCCCCATAGCCCATTGCCAGTCCTACCCCCCCCCCCATCAGCCCACAGCCCATTACCAGTCCTAACCCCATCATCCCACCTCAAGTCCTAACCCCTCCCATCAGCCCATTTCCATTCCTAGCCCCCCATAGCCTATTATCAGTCCTAACCCCCCATAGCCCATTAACAGACAGCCCCATCAGCCCACAGCCCATTACCAGTCTTACCCCCCATAGCCCATTACCCGTTCTACCCCCACCAGCCCACAGCCAATTACCCGTCCTAACCCCCTCAGCCCATTTCCTGTCCTAGCCCCCGCCCATAACATGAGCTTTCCTAAGCCCCCACCCCACAGCCCATTACCAGTCCTAACCCCATCAGCCCACTTCAAGTCCTAACCATTCCCCATCAGCCCATTTCTTGTCCTACCCCCCCCCCATAGCCCATCAGTCCTAACCCCCCCATAGACCATTAACAGTCCTAACCCCATCAGCCCACCTCCAGTGTTAACCCCCCCATCAGCCCATTTCCAGTCCTAGTCCCCCCCATAGCCCATTACCAGTCCTAACCCACCCAACAGCCCACAGCCCATTACCAGTCCTAACCCCATCAGCCCACCTCCAGTCTTAACCCCCCATCAGCCCATTTCCAGTCCTAGCCCCCCATAGCCCATTACCAGTCCTAACCCCCCAATAGCCCACCTCAAGTCCTAACCCCTCCCCATCAGACCATTTCCTGTCCTAGCCCCCATAGCCCATTACCAGTCCTAACCCCATCAGCCCAACTCCAGTTTTAACCCCCCCAGCCCATTTCCAGTCCTAGCCCCCCCATAGCCCATTACCAATCCTAACCCCCCCCCCATCAACCCACAGCCCACCTCAAGTCAAGTCCTAACCCCCTCCATAGCCCATTACCAGTCCTAACCCCCCCCCCCCTTCGGCTCAAGGAAAATTAAAAAAAAAAAAAAGCTGGCTGCTACCGCTGCCGCTGCTGCTGCTGCCGCGGTGGCAGCAGCAGAATGGAGTGTCCCGCGGGGCCCCCTCTGCCCGGCTGAGTCCCTCCCTCTGCGATGGCTGAGCCCCTCTGTGCCGGCTTTCAGATTCGCAAAGGGAGAGTGTCTCCCTCGCGTCTCTGTTAAGCCCACAGGGGCTTTTCCCATCAGCCCCTGTGGGCTTAACAGAGACGCGAGGGAGACACTCTCCCTTCACGAATCTGAAAGCCAGCACAGAGGGGCTCAGTCGTCGTAGAGGGAGGGAGGGAGGGACTCAGCCGGGCAGAGTGGGCCCCGCGGGACACTCCATTCTGCCGCTGCCGCGGTGGTAGCGGCAGTGGTAGCAGCCAGCTTTTTTTTAAATTTAATTTTGAAAAAAATCAGAATGTTCTTTGCGCAGGGCCCCCTGAAACGCGGGGCCCTGTGCAAAAAACATTCTTGCTCAATGGACGGGCCGGCCCTGATGCTGCTGCATTATTTCTCTCATTTATTTATCCAGCTCGTGCTGTGCATCCCCTCCTCTCTCCACCTCCTATAAATCAACTATGTTTGCTGATCTCTTCCATGGTCATATCCTACCTCTTTTGGCTGTTACTAAAACATTGCTTCTGCCTGGGGACCTTGCCTATCTCCAGAATGCCTGTCCCCCTAGCTTCTGCTTTCTCCACTGTGATCATACCAGTGGCCTGGCTCTCTTCTTCGCCAATAAGTTTTCTGTCTCTCTCATACTCATCCCTTCTATCACCTGCACCAAACTCTTCTAACCCATGTCCGTCTTGGCTCCTCTGCCGACAACCTTCTGTTTATTTACTAATACCCCCTCCTCATCTTCTTCTTTTCTTTCTTTTCTTTCTGATCTTACTGCTTTTCTGGCTGATCTCTTTCGCTAATACTCCCCCTTCCTTGTGGTTGGGGACTTCAATCGCTCCCGTCCCCCGCTGCCTCATGATCTCCTGGATCCGATGTCTCATCTCAATTGTTCTCTATTAGTCACCGTCCCTACTCATATAGCTGGCCATACCTTTGATCGCGCAAAAGGGGCTAGGTAGATGTTATCAGCTTCTGTAGCAAGGATCAGCTGTGCAAACAAGGGGTGGAGACAGACCATGTAGCCGAAACTTGGCCAAGTTAGGCATTTTACCAATAAAGAAGCATTCCTACTCCTCAGTCTCTCTCTACTCCTTGTTTGGGTAGCATACTCTTGATCTCATCTTTGCTCCTCAGAACATCCTTCTACTTTCTTCACCTCCCTCCACCTTCTCTGTTCCTTGGTCAGACCACTCTCTTCTCACCTTTTCTCTCTCTCCTCCTACCCTCATATCCTATCTCCCCCACCTCATAATTTTTCAGATCCCATTACTGAACCACTTTCTTCATATATTAGCACTGCTTCCTTTGCTTCCTCATCTGCCTCTCTTGACTCTCAACTGGACACCTGGTGTTCTATACTCTGCATCTCTCTTGACTCCCCTGCTTCTCTTCTCCCTGTCAAACCTCACCCATCTGCACACAAATCTTGGTTTCATTCTGATCTTTTTGACCTCCACCATCAACTTTGTCACTTTGAGTGTCACTGGCACAAATCTCACTCTGCTTCAGATCTTGCTTTCTGGAAGGAATCTGCCTCTTCCTACAGATGAGCCTTATGCTCCATCTGTGTTAAATATATCTAGGGTCATCTTCCCTCTTCCTCTAAAAAAACACATATACTCTTCCAATTCCTGGACTTCCTGGCCCCCTCTTCAGTCCCCTCTGGCTCTTTTCCTCCACCTTCCCCCCGTTTCCATAACAACCTTCCTATACAACAAGATCTCTACTCTACTCTTTCTTTCCCCCTCTGCCCTCTACTCCATCTCTCTCTATCTCCCATTTTTCTCTCCTCCCTTTTCCCTTTCCTCCACCTAAGGCTCTTTCCCAACCCTGTCTCTCACCTTTCTTGAGCATGCTTTTCGTGCCATTCACTATTCCATCTCCTCCCTTGATCCCTGGCTGCTCACTTGGTCTCCAAACTGACTTCTATGCTCACTCCTAGTATTCTTCCACTTCTTGACTTCAGTCTTATCACTGGTTACATTTCTCCCTCTTATCTATCATTATCCATCCCTGATCAAGAAATCCTACCTCCATCTTTCTAATTTTTAGCTGATCTCTAATTTAGCTTTCCTCTCTAAACTCGTTGAGCAAATTGTTCTTTCTCAGTTTCCCTCTTTAGCAAGAAAACCTTTGTTCTTCATTCTCACCAGTCCACAGCACCAAATCTCCTCTCACCATTCTCCTTAATGACATCTGAACCTCACTTGATCATGGTAACTCTGTAATTCTCATCATTCTTGACTTATCCTCAGTTTTCATTCTACTTGACCATACCCTCCTTCTTCATCATCTTTATTCTATCAGCCTTTGGGATACTGTCCTTAAGTGTTTTTTGTCTTATATTTCCAAACTTTCCTTTTGGGTTCTTTGACTCCTGGACTTCCCCCTCCTTTCCTCTGCAATCTGGAATATCCCAAGGTTCTCTTTTAGCTCCTACCCTATCCAACACTTTTCTTGCTACCTCTGCCTCTTTTAAACCATTCCCTTGGTTGTACCCCTTCTTGTATGCCAAATTACCAATAATATTCAGATCCTTTTTACCATCACAGTCACCACCAATGACATCTCTCCTCTGCAATCATGCCTCTTGGCTGTTTGCCGATGGCTTTCTGATCATTGTAACCTTGAATGATTTCAAATGAGTCCATCTCATTTCCCACACATCTGCTGCCCATCTCCCCCTTCTCGCTCTTGCCTCTTCTCCATTGCCATTTCAGGATACTATCAAAACACTGGGAGTAACCCTTGACTCTGTATTCTCCTTCAAGGCCCACCATAATTCTCTCACAGTTTTCTTTCTTTGCACTTTGTTGTATTTGCTCCATACATTTCTCCCTCAATATTGCTCAGTTACCTCATCTCATTTAGATTACTTTAACACCCTCTTCTCTGGCCTTTCTCATTATTCCATTCAACATCTCCAGTTAATCCAGTCATCTGCTGCTAAGCTTATTTTTAGTACTTACTACTTTGACCATACCTCCCCCTTGCTCATCTTCCTTCACTCACTTCTGATTTCCTACTGCATACAGTTCAAAATTCTCTTTTCTTGTCTACCACGCTTTCCACTCAACCTGCCCTCCATATCTTACTGCTTTAATTTCACCATATCAACCTTCCCACTCCCTCCATTCCTCCAATGCAGCTCTCCTCTCACTACTGCCCACCCCCCAGCTCTCCATTTGGTTTTCTCTAGGAATCCCTCATTCTCCCACTTAGGTCCTTCCCTCTGAAACTCCCATCCTCTCCCTTTTCATCTTGAGCATTCTCTTTGTAAATTTAAGAGGAGTCTGAAGACCTAGCTCTTCCACAAAGCCTTCTATGAGTCCTCCCCTCATTAACCCATGATTCTTTTGTGTTCTTATCTACTCCTCCTTTCTCTTGTTCCTTACTCCTTCTCCTCATTGGATTTTGTAATTCCCTCTCTTGTCCTTCCTTCTCTCTTTTTGCTGCAGCATCTTTTCTCTTCCCGCAGGAGATTTTTTACTTTTGTAAACTGCTATAATGACCGTAAGGTCAATATTGGTATATCAAGTGCTGCTAAATACATAAATAAGTGTAGATGACAGTTGCCAAATGATAGCAGGCTGTCAATGTACAGGAGCAAGACAGGAATGAGGACAATGTCCCTCTCCAGAGAGTAAGCAGAACCAAACCTGCTTAGCTTCAGAGAACAGAGAGGCACAGAACGTTACAGGACAAAAACAGGAGATAACAAAGTATAACATATCCAGGAACGCATAAGAGAAACCTAACTAATGGCAAGGTAGAGTAGGAATTCCCAGGTCTAGATAGGTGCAGGGAACCAATCAGAAAAGATGCATTTTCAGAGAACCAAATAGATTAGGATGCATCATCAGAGGACCAATTGGATCAGGCCACAGCACCAAGTTGTGACTAGGAACAGAATAAAAGATAAGATGAAGCTAAGGCTCATTTCCTATGTGAGGAGAGAATCCGGGAGGGGGGGGGGGGGGGGGTAAGTGCATGACCATACATATATTTAGCTCTGCTATCCACTTAGGTGACATGATTGAATATACATATATACTCCAAGTTGATTCGCTGCTATATATCAACATGTTGTTACCCTCCCTCACTAACATAAAGTTCGTCCCCCTATATTATGCATACTCCAAGTATATTACCCTGTTATAATGTACCAATGTTCTAATGTAAATTGCTTTGACTACAGGATAACACGGTATATAAAAAAGAATGCTAAATAAATAAATATATGACTTGAATGTCTGAGACATTTCAAATTATATCTGTTATTTGTGAGGCTACCTAGATATTTAACCTAGATGTTTAGTAGCTGAATATCTCCGCTCAGACATATATGTTATTCCGATAAATGATGTCATCCCTGGAATGCCCCAAATCCTTCCCCCTTTTTGAACTGCTAACCGTATAACAATTTATACATCTAAAATTATAAGTTCAACTGCCTCAGGGTTTTTTTAAAGGCACTTATGTAGTCGCTCACCCTCCCCAACTGCATAAGTGCCTATGAATATCAACCTTCAAAAATAATTCTTTTTTTTTTTTTAATTTTTTTTTGTTGTTAAGTGCAATCGAGTCAGTGTCAACTCATGGCGACCCTCTGGATAGTTGTCCTAAATTGTGTTTGGTCTTCAGTCAGGAGGCTCATTGTTGACAGACTGGCACCCGTAGCTGCTGTTATTGTATCGATCCATCTCATTGTCAGCCTTCCTCTTTTGCGTTGACCTTCTACCTTGCCAAGCATGATGTCTTTCTCTAATAATCTCTCTCTTCGCATGATGTGTCAATGCACAGGAGCATTTTTTTTTTTGGTTTTCTAGTGGTATATTTGCCATGTTTTTCTCTTTCATGCATGTTGATACTTGGATGTATTATTTGAATTACCTAATACAAAATTAAGCTCCTGCAAAACCTACGACCCATATTAGAGCAGAATCACTTCGAAACTGTCTGCCAGGCAATAAACACCCCACAGCTAGACTACAGCAATATGATACTACATGGCCTACCCAAGAGCTCAATCCACACCCTGCAACTGGCACAAAATACTGCTGCACATCACCCCCACATTAAAGGACCTCCACTGGCTTCCTATCAGATCTAGAATAGACTATAAAGCCATAATGATGACATACAAAATATTAAACAACCAGTCCGCTCAATGTTTAAGCGAAATCATCAAAAGAGTACCAAACACTCATTCAAGGAGGAAGTTCCATCAAAATACCCTCTCAACACCCTCCATACCACCCAACCCTTCACAAAGATTGCTACACAGAGCATTCGAATATGACTCACCTACACTATGGAACTCACTCCCACATCACCTCAGAGATATGGAGTGGAGGAGTAGCCTAGTGGTTGGGGCCAGGTACTTCAGGCTGGAAGGTCGGGGGTTCAAATCCCACTAGAGGACAGCAACCTTGGGCTGGAAGGACTGGGGTTTCTAGTCCCACAGGTGCTCCTTGTGGTCTTGGGCAAGCCACTTAACCCTCCATAGCCCATGTTCCCTGTAAGATAGTTATCTCCAAGTTATAATGCCCTGTTCAATGTAATTTCAGTTTGTTCAATGTAAACTGCACTGATGCAGAATAGCACAGTATATAAGAGAATTAAAAGATATAACAGACATCATGGACTTCAGAAAATATCTGAAAGTCTTTCTCTTCAACAAACACTACAACATCACATGACACACACAACTACTGGATTGAAACACCTACACAACCAACCTCATAACAAGATGACACTAAGCCTAGTATCTATAAATATTGTATATAGTTTTAGCGATGTAAATAGTTCTTATACTGTTCCTTGTATGACCTGTTCCGTTCAATGTAAACCGCTTTGATACACTCAAAGGCGGTATATAAAAAATGTTAAATAAATAAATTAAATAAATAAATACATAAAGGAAAAATAAACACAGAGTGACAGGTGGAGACTTACACATCAGCTGTATGGGACTCAGTTACAACCCTAGATTCTTCCCTAGCCACCAAGAATTCCAGGAGCTGATAAGATTTATCATTATAGGTAACATAACATGAAGAAGGAAAATTCAAAATGAACAAAGTGCCAAGAGAAAGGACTCTGGGTTGATAGCTCAGAAACTCCTTCCTCCTCAGCTGCGTAACCTGAGACAAATCAGGAAACATGCGTACCAATGGTTCCAAAAACCTCTCATTGAAATTTTTAAAATATGCCCTTAGGATTAAACTTTTATCAGGTTCAAGTGCTAGTGTGACCAACAGGGTAGTTCTCACAGTAACTACATCCACAGAGTCCTCCAAAAACCCTATAAGGTCTCCTAGTCCCCCAGATGCAGTTTCCCTACTCTGGTTGCTGAAGCCCATCATCAGATATTGTACCCAGAAGATAGGTGGCAGGCACTCCTAAGGGATTTTTAACGTCTCCCTGAATTATTGGCAGACTATCTCCAATGGGGAAATGACAGGAGGAAAATTAATTAGTCTCAAATTGTTCTTACGAATCTGGTTCTCCAGATATTCCATCTTCTTCTGTTGCACTGCCCCCATCTTTAACCTGGGCAACCTGCAATTCCCGGAGTTGTCCAAGTTCTTGCTCTAGTTGAGAAACTATCTTGACCTGATCCACTTGCATCTTAGAAACCACTTGAAACTCCTGCTTAACTTGCAATAAATCTTTAGTCATAGTCCTAGTAAAATTAATGAAGGATGAGTGTAGTGCTGCCTTTAAATCCCATAGCACTTCTAATGTAATAGATGCTAGCCTTTCAACCCCCATAGCTCCATGAAGTAATAGTCCTCCAGATGGTCCGGTCGCAGTCTCCAACAATGGGGAAAGCAACCCATCACTACCCGAAGAACTCTGCCCCGGATCTTGACAAGGCATCAGAGGCACAGGAGAGCCCTCTTCACTCCTCGCAATGGTGTACTTGCTAGAGCACTATCGGGGAGCACTTCTCCTGAACTCACAGTTTTTCCGGATTGTAGTGGGGGGGCCCCCACTGTTCTGGAGAGAGCCATACCCCAGAGGCACTTAGATCCGATGCAAGCCCACCCACCGGTACCAACGAAGACGCAGCTCCTGGGCCAACAGGAGAAAGCCATGGGATTCCAGAGACCTCTGAATCTCCAAGGTATTAGCCACCAAGCCCAAGGGTAGGCTTGCTTGCTTCCTTTTCCTCTGTCCCATAGCAAGGTATCCGAGGAGAGAGGTCAGAGACACTGAACCACTGTGCAGCTGCCTCACCGCGGATCCTTCCCGCTGCCATCTTGATTCCCCTCAAAATGTTTTTTCTTCACAAAGAATTCTAATATTTTTGACTGAATGGTAACTCCTGTTATCACAGCCAGTCTTATTACCCTATAGTTTGTTTTCC
Organism: Ichthyophis bannanicus; assembly: GCA_033557465.1. NCBI lineage: Eukaryota > Metazoa > Chordata > Amphibia > Gymnophiona > Ichthyophiidae > Ichthyophis > Ichthyophis bannanicus. The sequence goes on from CM066032.1 coordinate 1,221,551,978, forward strand.
TACATGCATTATTTTTTACTGTCCACTCCAGTAACAGCATAAGAATGTTAAATAATAAAAATAAAACACAAACTCTCCCTACTTTCAGGCATATTGTGAAGTAATAAAAAAAAATCCTCAGAAAAGACACTTAGAACTATGTAACAAATTTGTGATACCATAACAGCACTAACTCACAGGATTCAAACATTAAGAATTCTTCCTATAAAAAACATTACAACAGGTGCTAGAATATAGCCACATTGCCTACTGGAAATCAGAAAATAAAAAACTACCTCACTTTGGTCACACATTCATAACACAGACAGACCTTCACCACCAAATGTAGAATGTGAATGCAAAATAGAAAAGTGAAGACAAACTGAAATCAAAAACATAAGAGAAAAATATTTTGCCTGCTAGTGTAGGTATATCTAGCTATCCATATAGTTTCAAAAATTTACGGATAGTATTGGGCCCAAAATCTGTTTGAACTATCCATACTATCCATATAATTAGGGGTCAGAGGGAAAGTGCAACGGGAAAATTATCTGGATAGCAGCAATATTTAGCCACTTTCTGAATAAGTTATGTTTAGTTTGAGCCTGCCAAATAGGGCCTAAACTAAGCATGTAGTAGTGGCATGGTGACTGCAGTACTCTTATATTCAGAACAACTGATTATGGGGGTCATTTTAGAAGCCTCATTCACGATTTGCACATCTGAAAATGACCTTTCATATGTGCTAATCACATCCAACAGCAATTTTAAATTAAGTCCAATGTACCAGGAGTCAGGACTGACTCGAAGGCACACATTGCATTTTTACATGTGTCAGTCCCGCTCATGTTTAAGATTCACAGGGATACAACAGAGGCAGGCCCGGGGCAGTCCAAAGAAGACAGTACATGCACACAAGACGGCAGATAAAGACCATATGGCCTATCTAGTTAGCCCTTCCATATCAACTACTAGTACTATAGTCCCTTTTTTTTCATTTAGAGATCTTCTGTGTTTGTCCCATGCTTTCCTGAATTCAAATACTGTTCTTGTCTCTACTATCTCTGCTGGGCAACTATTCCACACATCTACCACTCTTTCTGTAAAGAAATATTTCTACATATTACTCCTGAGTCTATCCCCTTTCACCTTCATCCTATGTCCCCTTGTTGCAGAGCTTTCTTTTAATTAAAAGAGGCTCTCCTGTGCATTTATGTCACAGAGGTATTTAAGCATCTCTATCATATCTCTTCTATCCCACCTTTCCTCTAAAGTATACCTGTATATGCTCAATTTCAGAATGACGTCACATGTTTAAACTCGCTAGTGGACACGCCCATGGTTAGATCTGCCCTCTGCACACACCAGCATTTCAAAAGTGCTCATTTCTAGCAGCTGTCACCAGTTGGGATAACAGAGGAATGCCTTCTCAATCCCTATACGTTCCCTAAAGGATGGACGGCAGGCAAATATTGAGGCATCTTTGTTTACTGCCACACTGATGCACATCTCCATGTCCAAAAGGGCAGGCCTGTACATGGATGTAGTGACATATCCATGTGTGGGTCCTGAAGTACTGCCACTGACACATCTATGCTGCCCAGTCCCCCCATGTTGACCTTTCACATGTGCATGTTTCTAAAACTGATTGTCTCTCTGCACATGTTCAGACCTATATTCTGTACATCTCCATTTTCCAAGACGTTGACAGAGATGTTTATTTGTCGGGGTGGGAACAGGCCAATTTTAGAGCTCATTTACACATGTCCAACTTCTCTACTGCCATTCCTATGGAATTTCGAATATTTGATTTGTACATCCCAGAGGATACCTAAACGGCCTTTCCAAAATGTGCCTTTATATGTATAGTGTCGCTGAATAGGCACAGAAAAGGCAGGACAACAATACATCATGGAAAAGGACACTTTATTTAGGAAACTGTGAGGTTGGCCCGACGTGTTTCGGCCAGGAAGCCTTCTTCAGGGGACTTGGACTTCCTCAGCCGAAACACGTGTCAGGCTGACCTCAAAGTTTCCTGAATAAAGTGTCCTTTTCCATGGTGTAATATTGTCCTGCTTTTTCTGTGCCTGGTGATGTTGCAGGTGGGGTGTTTCCTTTGTTCCTAGTGTTGCTGAATATACATATTAATTTAAATGCTGACATATTCCAATCATTTAACTGAAAATAAAATGCTGTTGGTATTGGTATCCATACGAAATAAAATACCAATCATCAACGACATGATAAAAGACACAAACCCTGAAATCATCTGCATTACTGAGACATGGCTCACTCCCACAGACACCGTACTACTAAACCAGCTAACATCACATCAATATGATACATTCAGCTGCCATCGGGATGCAAAAAGAGGAGGTGGCGCTCTCATACTTGCCAAAAAAGACCTACAATTCTCCTTAACATGCTTAAATAATATAGATGGAATAGACATTATCAATATAGAAAATAGAACCCTTGCACTCACTCTCATATATAGACCCCCTTCAACTGATCAAAAAAACCTCTCCCCCATCTTAGAACTTGCATGCACAGCATCACCAAACAAACCACTCATAATTCTAGGTGATTTAAATCTCCCTTCCCTGAATAACTCCCAATCAGACAACTTCATGGATGCTATGACCCAAATGGGTTACACACAAATAATACATGCCCCCACCCACATAAAAGGCAACACTCTAGATCTCATCTTCCTCCCCTCCTCCCTTCTTAATAACCACCACCAACATACCCCTCCAACTATAACAGAAGTACCATGGTCCGATCATTACCTTATTACACTCCACCTCCCAGCTCAAACAACACTAAATACAACAAACTCCTCACCCCACATATCACGTTTTGCACACTTTGACAAAGCTAATTTCCTTGACAAAGTATTACCCATACTCAACACAAGCCTCCCAGACATCGACTCCGCAGTAAACCACTGGAATCTAACAGTCCAGAAAGCAGCTACCCCCACACATACCATGCATAAACAAATAAAAAAGACAGAAAAATGGTTCACGAGAGAACTAGCAAATCTAAAAAAACAATTGAGAAAACAAGAAAAGAAATGGAGGAAAACTAAATCTGACGAAAATAAATCCCAATATATGACCACCCTCAACAATTACAAAAATGCAATTAACAAGTCAAAAAAGGACTACCACTCCAAAGTAATAAACATGGCTATCAACCGCCCCAGAGAACTCTTCGCAATCGTGAAAACTTTGACAAAAGCCAAAAACCACGAGCCAAAACAATCAGCTATAAGCATACAGACCTTAGCAACCCACTTTGCAGAAAAACTAAAGTGCAAATCTAACACCATACCAATGATACTACCTCCAAACACTGAAGCTAATAACACATGGACCTCCTTTCACACGATAGATCAAAAACACCTTCTCAAGATCATAACACTTATCAACACCACAACTTCTCCACTTGATCCATGTCCTGTGTCATGGATCAAATGCACAAAGGAAGAACTCGCTGAAAACATCCAACACATGGTGAATCAATCCCTTGATCAGGGCATCATGCCCAACACCCTAAAACTCACTACGCTTCGACCAATAATAAAAAACAATAAACTTGACCCAAAAGACCCAAACTCTTACAGACCGATAGCCAGCATTCCATTTATAGCTAAAATAATAGAAAAAAAACGTCCAATTACAATTACAAGACCATATCGATGAACACAAACCCCTAGACTCTCACCAGTTTGGCTTCTGCCCCTATCATGGTGTAGAAACCCTTCTAATTACACTGATAGACTTCCTCATCAAAGGCACAGATGATAGCAGTCAAGGCTTCCTACTCCTTTTCATAGACATTTCTGCCGCCTTTGACAACATCAACCACATTACTTTGATCAATAGACTAGAAAATCTAGGAATAGGTGGGACAGTACTCAATTGGTTTAAGTCTTACATCACAAACAGACTAATACGTGTTCAAATAGACCAGGAAGTATCAGAAACCTTCCCCCAAGGACAAGGAATACCCCAGGGATCCGCCCTTTCTGCCCTCCTTTTCAACCTGTACCTCCAACCCATCACAAAAATATTCAGAAAACACAAAATTAGTCACTTTATCTATGCTGATGACATCATGCTTGCTCTCCCCATATCCACCAAAAACCCTACCTACGATGCCCTATCCAAATGCATGGTGGAGACCACCTCCTGGATGGAATCTAACTACCTTAGCATCAACCTCAAAAAAACTGAAGCAATGTTCGTAACAAGATCACCCGTGACTGAGGACACCTATCCAACATCGATCTCAATCATAAATACAACTATACCAGTCAAAAAAGAGGTAAAATACCTAGGTGTAATAATAGACCACACACTCACCATGTTACCACATATAAAACAGACAGTAAAAACCATATTCTACAAACTCAAAACCATACAACATCTAAGGCCACTTCTTGACACCCACGACTTTAGATCAGTTGTTAACACACTCATCACCCCACACTTTGACTATTGTAATAGTCTCTTAATTGGCCTACCACAAAAAAGCACATACCTACTTCAAAGAGCCCAGAACATCTGTGCAAAAGTGGTCACTAAAGCCCGCCTAGTAGACCATGTAACCCCAATAATGCTGGAACTGCATTGGCTCCCTATAAACAGCAGAATCAGATATAAAATCCTCCTAACCACATTCAAGCTCCTGAACAACATCGCCCCCACATATCTATCCACACTATTACATGCCCCATCTGAATTAAGAACTCGCAGACTAAACGCAACACACTCACTTGAAATGCCAAATTCATTCAAGAAAACTAAAAAATCCACCAGCACTAGAGCCTTCACATTCACTGCCCCCACGCTCTGGAATGATCTCCCAATAAACCTTCGGATCATAAAAGACCTCACTCAATTTAGAAAGGAACTCAAGACATACCTCTTCTCCGAACACTTTGAAATCCCATACCCCCAAGTCCAACCACACACCATCCCCAGTCACTCAAGCACAAAGCCCTAAAATCACACTCAACTACCCACACACATATACCCACCTCATACACCCACCACAGACACCCCAAAACACTCTCGAGAAAAAAAAGGAAATAAATTCCTCCACACACACACACATGGCTAAAAAAAAAAAAAAAAAAACATTGTAATAACCCTATGGTAAACAACTATTGCAAAACAGTTCAGCAGTTCCCCACCTCACTACCTGTAAAAAGGTAGAAAATTCTGAATACCTGTAAAAAGGTAGAAAATTCTGATCAACACTACGATACAGAAATTTATAAATGTATACAAAATGTAAATAGTTCCGACAATTAATGTACAGTTATCTGTATAAAGTTATAAAACTCTGTTTCATGTAATATATCTGTATAAAGTTAAAAATCTCTGTTCCATGTAATGTATACATTAGTATACAAATTTGTTTACTTGTTCCATGTAAACCGCCCCTGATCTCTGGAAGGGGCGGTATAGAAGAAATAGATAAATAAATAAATAAAAATAAATAAATAAATATTTCTGCTTTTGTTATCTAGGTGTTTTATTTTTCCAGCTGCATCAGTTCAACGCTTCTCTTGAACCTTTCCTCTTATCAGCCTTCTCTCTCTCCACCCAATCTCTAAATCCCCAATCTTTTGAGTCCTCACTCTCCAATCCCCACTCCCCACTTAGGGCTACTCGCTCTCTCTCTGTTACACTCCCTCTCAGTTCACAAGTCCTCCTCTTCTTCAGAATTCTACTCTATCCCCCAACGCTTACTCACCCACAATTTTTCCCAGTCCCTGAGTTCTTGTTCTCTTCTTCCCAAAAATCTTCTTCTCTACCCAAAAATAACATTTATTTGGCACACACCTTTTTACCAGAGATCCCAAGGTGAGTTACAGGCTACATCCTATCCCATATCCCACGCACTGCTATCCACTTTATCCAGTTTCTACTCTTCCACTCACTTCTCCAGTCCTCTCTCAGCCCCCTTATATCCAAACCCCCATTTTCACCTCCCTATCTAGGGTCACTCTCATTCCCCACCTCATGTTTCCTGTCCTTGACTGCATCCCGAAACTGAGTGGCCAGTCTCCCCATTTGGGGCTGCTCCTTCTCCACCATTTCACAAATTCCATTCTCATACTTAATTCCCCAGTCCCTGCTGGCTACACAGCCACCCAATCCATGCCCCCACTCTTCTGTTCTCACTTAGGGGTAATCTCTCTTTCCCTTTATACCCCCTCCCCATGTTCCCACTCAGACATCCAGTTCCTAGTAATCCACTCCCTAAATCAATCTCAAAGTCCCCTCTCCAGCCTCTCTTTCTCTCCTTAGCCCCTGTTCCTCCATCCCCCCAAGTTCCCACTCAAATGATTTAATTCAATTCCTGGGGTGCATCTTAAAGGACACAATACAAAGGAGCAGGGTGATGAATCACTCTGTGGATGGATCGCAATTAATCTTTATTAAATCATCAAAATGTCCCTCCCTACACGGGCCATGTTTAGACTGGTAGGAGCCTTCGTCAGGGGTACTGGGACCTTATAGAAACAAAAACATAAAACATATGAGCATATAAAATCAAATATATAAACCAAAGATTAAATAATTATGGACTAAACATAAATATCATGAAAGATACATTACTGGATCATATAAAACCATACTAAATCATCTAACATGTAAAGCTAAACAGTCATAATTTAAATTATAACCAAAAATAATCTTTCATAAAAGATCTGAATGCATGGGGAAAGAAGCACCATAAAAATAAGAAGGTAGACATATATTGATAAAGGCATGAAGAAAGATTATTCACTTGGAGCGACCATTAACCACCTAGGTCAACCAAAGCCTAAAGTAATACATAAGCTGCTGTTTTCTGCAGGGTTTGGTGCCCTTCCTTTTGTGCATCTTAAAGGAGCCAGTGTAACTTCAAACCTCCCATCCCCTGATACCCCCAATCAGAACACCCAACCCCTGATCCCAAGAGCCAAAGCCCTCTTACCAACCAAAGGTACAAAATCCCCTTCTTAAATAGCCACCTCCCAGCCCTTACCCTCTGACACCTACCAGGGATCCCACTAGGGATCAGTGGGAGGCAGGAAGAACCCCCAGCTGCCCGGTCGGGTGCCAGGGTTAAAAATGGTGGCCAATATCCCCTAACAGTAGTCTCATGTTACTACCATTGGGGTCAAACTGCCAAGTAAGTGAGCACTTTCTTATTTGGCAGTGTGACCCCTAGTGGTAGTATCGCAACACTACCACTGGGGTCATTGTCCACTATTCTAAACCTAAGTGCTAATGACTGATGGGGTAGACAGTACTGGGAATTTCTCCTGCCCTCCACTAGCCAGGGAGAATACTCCATCGGTACTGTTCGGGATCAGTGGTGTGAAGGCTATTTAAGACTGGACTAATATATTTGTTATATTGTAAACCGCGCTGATACCGAATAGTGCGGTATATAAGCAAATGTAATAAATAAATAAATGAAGACGTTGAAGTTGATACTTTGGGAGACCTGCCAGAACAGTGTTACAGTAATCTAACCTTGATAGAACTAGGGAAATAACTAAAGAAGTGAGAGAGGAGGAAGGGAGAAATGGGCGAACAGCTCAAATTTGACAGAGGAAGAAGAAAGAACGACGAATAAGTGAAGAGATGTGATGTTGAAATGAGAGGGAGACATCAAGAGTGACACCGAGATAATGGAGGGAAGAGACTAAAGGGATAGGAGTAGAGAGAAAGAGTGGAGAGCAGGTGGGTGGAGACGTGTGAAAAGAAAGCCAAAGAGCAGCTGATTTAGCGGGGTTAACATGAAGAAAGTTGGTGGTTATCCATGCAGCGACACGAGAGAGACAGAGGTTGAGCGCGGAAAGATCCGGTGAGAGAGAACTAGTGTGGTGAACAAGAAGGATATCATCAACATAGAAATAACCAGAAATCCCTGACTGTTGGACAATAAGTGCTAAGGGGGCCAGAAAAATGTTGAAAAGGAGAGGTGCTAGAACAGAACCCTGGGGGACACCACAAAGGAGGGGTAGGGAAGAGGAGGTAGATGAGCTAGTCTTGAATGAAAAAGTGCGAGAGGAGAGAAAAGAACAAAACCAGGCAAGGACAGACCCACAGATCCCAAGGTCAGCCAGCCGAGTGAGAAGAGTACGATGATCCACAATATCAAAAGCAGAGGAAAGATCCAAAGTCACCACAAGGGAAAGATCACCTCGATTGTGAGCCTGATGAACTTCACTGAGAAGTGAAGTGAGAATGGTCTCTGTGCTGTGGCCTGTGCGAAACCCGGATTGACGTGGGTGGAGAGAGAGTGTAGAATCCAGATGGGCAGAGAGCTGAGCAAAGACAAGTTTCTCCAAGGTTTTTGACAAAAAAGGAAGGTTTGATACGGGGCGCCAATTAGCTGGTGTGGAGGGATCAAGGGAAGGATTCTTTAGGAGTGGACGGATAAGGGCGTGTTTCCAGGCTGAGGGGAAAATATGAAGGATGTATGGGAGCAGCATGAGGGAGGAGTCGGACAGCCAAGATGAGGGTATGGGATCAAGGGGACAGGTGGTTTTATGGGAAGTAGCAATAGCTTTGGAGAGCTCTGTTGAAGTAATGGGCCGAAATGTACTCCAAGTATGGGAAAAGATCTTATCCGGAGATGAAGAAGGAAGGTCTGATGAGGAGGAGTGAAGCAGGGGGGGAGGGGACAATGGTGGAGGACAGGAATGAAAAGTAGCGCATAGAGATGAGATTTTGCCAGAGAAGAAAGAAGCGAGAGAACCAGAATCAGGTGCATTAGGGGGGGATGTGGAGGTTCCAGAGGAAGTGGAGAGTGAGGAGAGAGATCGAAGAACTCTGAATAATTGTTGCGAGGAATTGGAAGCTGCAGAAATACAATTGGAATAATATGAATGTTTAGCCTTGGTGATCATCTCACGATATAATACTTGAACAGCCCGGAAAATGGCGAAGGAACAAGGGGATGGGTGTTTATGCCATGCCCGTTCGGCACGGCGAAGATGTGTCCGTTGGAGAAAGAGACCAGGGTGGTACCAAGGATGGCGGGACTGGGGGCGAGATGAAGGGTGGGCATGGAGGGGAGCTAGGTGATCGAGTGCAATGGCAAGGGTGGAGGACCAGAGATCCACTTGTTCGTTCACAGGAAGAGAAAAGAAGGAGGAGGAAAAAAGGGAGTCAGCAGGGGGAAAGTTCTGGCGGGTCAGAGGGGTGATGTGGTGCTTAGGCTGCAGAGGGAATGAAGGGGAGTGAGACGGTGATCTGTGAGAGGGTGGGGGAGCAATGGAGAAGAGAATACAAAAGTGGTTGGACCAAGGTAAAATAAGTGACGAAATGTCAAATGGCAAGATGGGAGAGGCTGCTGGGGTGACGATTAAATCCAGGGTGTGCCCAGCAGAGTGCGTGGAGCACAGGACATGCTGGACAAATAAGAGGTCATCCAATAAGGATAGAAACAAACGATCCTTCAACCGAGAGGGGGATTCAGAGTGGACATTAAAGTCCCCGAGAATCACAAGATGTGGAGATAGGAAGGAGGCCTCAGAAAGTGAGCTGAGGAGAGTATCCCAAAGATCTGGGCGCATGGATGGAGGGGCATAGACGAGAAGAAAGGGGATAGAGGGAGGGGGGCCATAATGGGCAAGAAGAACCTCAGGGTAGGGTAGGGAGGAAGTGAAACAGAGAGCTGATTGGTGAATAACTGCCACAACGCTGCCGCTACGGTTACAAAGGGGGCGGTTGAAGGCAGAATAGCCGGGTGGGAGGCAACGATGAAGGAGGTCATCTTCGCCCTCTCGGAGCCATGTCTCCGCAACAAAGAGTGCATCTAGAGAGTTCTGGATGAGAAGATCATGTACTAGATGGGTTTTATTTCGAAGCGAGCGGCAATTCAAAAGGGCAAGTGATAGAGATAGGAAAGGAACAGCTGGAGGCGAGGTGGCAGAGAGGCTACAGTTTGACGGCACTGAGCGGCAATCTATGAGATATTCTGTGTGTCGGTACAGGGCCCCAGAAAAGGAACTATGCAATGCAGTGGGCCGGTGGCCCCAGTGCACTGTAGGGGGATGTACCTGCCTTTCTGCAGTTAGCCTACAGCCCCACGCTGGTAACACGGCCCACATGTGTTGATAGCATGGAGCTTAGAAAACTTGCCACTAAATGGGCCAAATAAGAGGGGCTCAATAGCACCAGCACAGCACCTCCAACTTCCACAAAAGCAATCTAATGGCCCCAACACAGCATTTGCAACCTTCACAAAAACAAGAAATATTCAGTGACCCCTACATAGCATTGCCCAACTTCACAAAGACAAGAGGGGCTTTGTGACCCCAACACAAAACCTCCCACTCCAACATAAATGCCAAGAGGGGCTTGGCAATCCCAACATAACTTGTGAAACTGCACACTGGACCAGCATGGTGTTAATGTAAATATATAGGCTGCAAAAAACAAAGGAAAGGCAAGATGCTCGCACATCAAGGAACTAAATGAAAAAGCGAGAACCACAGCACAGCTTATAACATCAAAATTATAAAATTATAACTCATTTTATTTTGTTGCTATAAACCGTGTTATAGGTCATGCTTTTTCTTACTGAACGTGTATTCTGCATCTAGAGAAACCCCTCCCTTGACAATGGATACAAAGCAGAACTAGGACATTCACCCATAGAACTCAGTATATAAAAAAAAAATCTGATTCTGGTCATCTCAGTAAAGACAACATAAACATTCTCCAGTAACAGGCATTTTTTTTTAAACCCTACCAAAGTCATACCAGCACCAACTTCCAAAACCCATACAATAAGGAGCCTACACAGAAAAAAGCAGCACTGTGAATATTTCAGCAGGCCCTAGAATATCTGTACATCTATTTGAAAAGCTGAATAAGTCAGATTACTACAGAACACCCGCCCTCGATTACACACTCAGAACACAAATCCTCACCATGTACAGAATAAGTGACCACAGTCTAAAATAAAAACAAAAATATGTAGACAAAATCAAACTAAAACCACAAGAAGTCAGATTCTGCATGCAGTGCAACACTAGAGAAAAAGAGATGCATTTTCCAATACTGTGCGAAATATAAACAGGCCGATGCAGAAAGCTGGTGCTGAAGTTGCGTACTACGAAGGTTGCTATTTATATTTCTGGCCTAATAATGAAAAAACAAATATTTATGATTGAAATTGGTTTTATTGTTTTTCAAAATATTCTCCATGAAGATCAATACACTTTTGCAAGCGTTTGAACCAATTTTCGAAGCACTTTGTCCACTCTGAGTGAGGTAACTCCAAAAAATGCTTTTTGAATGCATCAACCGCATCTTCGGGTGTTGAAAATCGTTGACCACGTAATTTGCTTTTGATGTGCGGGAATAAAAAGAAGTCATTGGGTGCCAAATCAGGGCTGTACGGTGGATGACCCATCAATTCAATGTTTTGGCCGGTCAAAAATTCCTTTGTTTGAGCCGATGTGTGAGAGCTCGCATTGTCATGATGAAGAATTATTCGCCTCTTCTTCGACTTTTTCCGAATTTCTCCGAAGACTTCTGGTAAACAAATGGTCGTGTACCATTCAGAATTGACCGTCCTACGTTGCTCTAATGGCACTGTCACCACGTGACTGGTAATGCCGAAGAAACAGGCAACCATTTGCTTCAATGTGCTTCTTCCGCAAACAACTTTTGTTGGATTTGGCTCATCTTGGAAGACCCATACAGTTGATTGCTGTTTTGTTTCGGGCTCATATACATAGATTCATGATTCTTCACCTGTGTAGATGTTATACACAGTCTTTGATGCACCTTGAATGTATTTTTTCAACATTTCCTTGCACCAATCGACACGAGCCTTCTTTTGAGCGTTTGTCAGATTATGCGGGATCCAACGCGAACAAATCTTTTTTACGGCGAAATGATCATGCAATATCTTATTGATGCTTGTCATACTAATGCCCAAAGATGCCTCAATCTCACGGTATGTCACATGACGATCTTGCTTTATCAGTTCACACACAGCATCGATATTTTCTGGCACAACAACCGATTTTGGACGACCCTGACGGAATTCGTCCTGGAGCGAACGTCGGCCACGATTGAATTTGTTATACCAGTTTTTCACAGTGCTGTAGGATGGTGCTTTATCGCCGTATAAAAAATTAAGTTCATCGATGCACTCTTGTCTTGATAATCCACGTCAAAAGTTATGAAAAATAATCGCACGAAAATGTTCACGAGTTCCATTTTTCCATTTTTCACTCGAGATGAATTTTTCAAGTTACTGTAAACAACAAATCGCGCTCAAATGATAAAATGTTATGAATAAGGTTATGTTCAACAATGTCAGTGTTCCAATGGAACCATTGGATGGCACCTGGCAACACTTACTGTTGCTAAGGCCAGAAATATAAATAGCAACCCTCGTATCAACATTTTACACCTGTTTGCAGTATACTAATAGCACACAACTTTAATGCTGGCATGCAGAAAGGGGTTCATATGCAAATTAGCCATGCATTAGCCACTCATTAAACTGTGCAAATGGCAGAGTTAAACTGGGAGAACAAGTCAAACATATGCACATAGAAGATGGTGCCAGTTTGACACGCTCTCCCAAAGAAACAGGCACCTCATGACTAATTTGCATATGAGTCCCAACAGTATTTTGATAGCATCAGGGGCTTTCTCCAATACCTGGATCATCCTCAGATAATCCAGACTTCAGGGAAAGCCCCAGTGCCATCAAAATATTGCTGGGGCCAGTGCCCCTGACAGAAAGCGAACCCCTGGTGGCCAGTGGCCCCAATCCCCCCACCCCCTCCCAACTAAAAATAAACCTGGTGACCCAGCGACCCTGAACCTCCCACTCCCACTCAACTAAAAATAAACATGGCCCCGAACCCCCCACCTGCCCACACAAAAATAACCCTGGTGGCCCAGTGGCCCTGAACCCCCACCCTCCTCCTGGTACCTTTATATGAACCTGATGGATTTCACTAAGGAAGGAAAGAAAAACAGTTTCCGTGCTATGTCCAGGATGAAAGCCAGATTGCCAGGGATGAAGAGCATGAATGAACACAAGGTGTGAAGATAATTGTGCAAATACTAGTTTTTTGAGTAGCATGGAAAGGAAAGGAAGAGTAGAAACAGGATGGTAATGAGCTGGAAAGAGGGGTCCAGAGATTGATTTTTGAGGATCAGACGAACTATGGCATGCTTTCAAAGGGTTGGGAAAACGCCAGAGGATAAACTATTCAGAATGGACAGAATCAAGAGTAGTAGTGCAAGAGATGGGGAGGAAAGCCAAGCTGATGGAATAGAGTCAGCGATAGATGTGATCTTATGGGATGAATTGATATCTTCAAAAGACGATACCGGAGAGAAGGACATAGTCTTCTTATAACCCCATGTCTGCATCACCCCTCCATCTCAAAAATCTCTCCTCCTTGCTCTTCCTATGCTCCTTCCCAAGTCTGTAATCTCCCTTCATCTCTGTAGCTCCCCTCCCCCCCTATGATCTAGCATGTCCCCTCTGCCTCCCTATTTGCCCCTCCCTATCCAGTATATCCCCTCTGTCTCCCTGTGCCACTCCATGTCCAGCATCTCTCCTCCATCTCCCATTGCCCCCCCCCCCCCAATGTCCAGCCTCTCCCCTGTTTTCCTGTAACTCCTTTCCCCTTGTCCAGAATCTGTACTCAGAGAGGCAGATCCGGCCTACGGGATATGCTGTTCCTGCAGGCAGAAAGTAGTGCAAGCCTTCAATTGCAGCCCAGAGAGGTGAATCCTGCCTGCAGGACATGCTGCTCCCGCAAGTAGGATCCGCATCTCTGGGCCACGATCTGCGCTGTCTTCTACCCATGGGAGCAGCATGTCCCACAGGTAGGATCAACTTTTCTGAGGTGACCTTGTGCTGCCTTCTGCCCGGCACCATACTTGTCATCCTGTGCGAAGGATGACTACTGTTGCTTCTGCTGCCTTTCTGGTTTAGAAAATGGAGGGAGGGGAAGGAGGTTGGAGATCTGTCATTTTGATTTCATCATCATCTGGGATCAAGTGAATTTTCAGTTGTTAAAATGGAGTCATACAGGATAAAAGTTTGAAAAGCACTGTCCCAACCCAAAGATTACTGGTTTGAGGCCAGTCCTTGACAAAACTGGAGGGGAAAAACATATGTTGTGTTTGGATTAAAACCAATATGAAACAACTATGGATATTTCCCATATCTTCTGAAATGAATGCATATCTCTTCTAACTACAGATGGGCAGTTACTCTGAGCCAGCCAGGATTGAGTCACAGAGAACTGCACACAGAAGAAAGAAGATTGTCAGAACAAAGAAGGGTCTGTGGAGGAGCAGCAGAAAAACTGGTATACCAAGGAAAGGTACTTGTCTTTGTGTGGGATGAAGAGAGATTTTAACTTATGATAGTGGAAGGGACCTGACACCCAGATGCATCCCTACCCTTCTAGTCAGAGGGCCTAAAGGAGACCAACAGGAGAGTTGAAGGAGGTCTGAGTCCAAGGACTCTAAACAACCATCTACAGTCTGCTTTGCATATTGTTTTGCCTGAAGAAAGGACTGCATTTTCTTTTATTTTGAAAGAATCACCTAATAAGGTTGTTTTACTTAAAACAATTACTTTTGTTCTGTTGTACCTTTTTTTATTTTGTCTTTTACTTACTCCATTTAGTCCCTAAATTCAGTCTATCCTTACCATCCAGAACCCTTTACACTTCACTTTGCTATTTTCTTGTCTCCCCTTTAAAAGCAAAAGAGGAAAACTGACCTCTGCAAACAAGAACAGTGAAAGGAAAGAGTGGCAAGAGACCACAACCACACAAGATGGTCTTCTATCAATACACTTAATTGAAGACCTGACTTAGCCAAGTTTTGGCAACTATGCCTGCATCCGGGGTCAACAAATAGTTCAGTTGATCCAGTCTGGCAACCTCTCTATTTCCATAGAGGAGAGAGGCCACATGAAAGGAGAGCATCACCTTGGTGTGGCAGGAAATGATCCTGTAGCTAGGACCTGTCCTCCAGGTGATGTAAAACCCTCTGGCACCAAGGAGGTTTCTCCAGGGCCATGTGCCCATGAAGGAAGGGCTAAGATGGCCATTATAGTTGGCAATTTGATCATTAGGCATGCAGATAGCTGGGTGGCTGGTAGACCTGAGGATCGTCTGATAAAATGCCTGCCTCGTGCGAAGCTAGAGGCTCTTATGACATGGTTTTAGATAGTGCTGGGGAGGAGCCTGCTGTCATGGTACATGTTGGTATCAATGGCATAGCAAAATGTGAGAGGTTCTGGAAGACAGCTTTAGGCTTCTAGGTAGAAAGTTTAAATCCATAACTTCTAGGGTAGCATTCTCAGAAATGCTTCCCATTCCATGCAGAGGACCCAAAAGGCAGGCAGAGCTCCAGAGTCTTAATGCATGGATGAGAAGATGATGCAAGGAAGAGGGTTTTGGATTTGTTAGGAATTGGGCAACATTCTGAATAAGGGGGCTGGGGGCTTTTCTGAAAGGATGGGCTCCACCTTAAACGAGGTGGCACCAGGCTGCTGGCATTAACCTTTAAAAAGGAGATAGGGCAGCCTTAAACTAGTTAATAGGGGAAAGCTGACAGTAACCCATGAGCACATGGTTCGGAATTATGTATCCTTGAAGGATACTAGCAAAAATGGGAAGTTAGGACATTCTGATAGAGAGGTTCTAATAAAGGTAAAAGTAACCCAGATGCATTTAAGTACAGAGAAGACAGAGCTTAAAAATTCCAAATTACCCCTGTCAACTGATAAGCAGATTGTTAATATGAACAAAATACAACTTCTGGAATTCCTGTATGCAAAAGCCAGAAATATGGAAAATAAGATGGGAAAGTTAAAGGTTAGATAGAATTGGCATTTCAGAGATCTGGTGGAAGGAGAACATCTAATGGAACATCATGATACCTCGGTACATTGATTGTACCCAAGTATATTGTAATGACAGAGTAGTTCAAATTGGTGGAGGGGTACTATTCCATGTTAGAGAGGGCATTGAGTCAAACAGGATAAAAGTTTTCCAGGAAACAAAATACACTGTAGAAACTCTATGGATAGAAATTCCATATAAAAAGGGAAAGGCAATGGCAGTGGGGGTGCACTACTGTCCACCTTGCCAGAATCAACAGATAGATGATGAAATACTAAGACATCAGGGAAGCTAACAAAAATTACAACACAGTAATAAATAGGTGATTTCACTTACTCCAGTATCGATTGGGCCAATGTCACATCAGGACATGCAAGGGTGATAAAGTTTCTAGATGAAATAAATGACTGC
Source organism: Ichthyophis bannanicus (assembly GCA_033557465.1). Lineage (NCBI taxonomy): Eukaryota > Metazoa > Chordata > Amphibia > Gymnophiona > Ichthyophiidae > Ichthyophis > Ichthyophis bannanicus. The sequence continues at coordinate 1,221,568,299 of CM066032.1, forward strand.
TTCATGGAGCAGCTGATTAATGAATCAACATGAGATGAAGCTACTTTAGAACTGGTCCTTAGTGGAATGCCAGATCTAGTGTGAGAAGTAATGGTTTTGGGACAGTTTGACAATAGTAATTATAGCATGATCACATCTGATTTAATAAATGGAAGGAAGACAGCAAGGAAATCCACAGCACTAACTTTTAACTTTCAAAAGAGAGACTATGATAAAATGAGGAAAAAGTTAAGAAAAAACTAAAAAGGAGCAGTTGCAAAGGTTAAAGATTTTCATCAAGCATGGGCATTGTTAAAAATGCTGTCTTGGAAGCCCAGACCACATGTATTCCACGCATTAAGAAAGATGAAAGGAAAATCAAACAATTGGCAGCATGGTTTAAAGGTAAGGTCAGAGATGCTGCTGTAGCCAAAAAAAGCATCTTTCAGGAAATGGAAAAGGAGCCAAATGATGAAAACAGAAAACAACATAAGCACTGGCAAGTTAGATGCAAGGCACTGATAAGGCAGGCAAAGAGAGAATTAAAAAAGAAGCTTGCTGTGGAAGCAAAAATGCATTATAAAAACTTTTTTCAAGTACATTTGGCTCTCTGTGAGAGAGTCAGTTGGACCACTAAATGATAGAAGGGTAAAAGGGCTGCTAAGGGAGGACAAGACCATAATGAACAGACTGAATTTTTTGAATTGATCTTTACTGAAGAAGATGTAGGGAAATTACCCATGCCTGAAATGGTATTTAAAGGTGATGTAAAGGAACAATTCAAACAAATCTCGATAAACTAGGAAGATGTATTAGAGCTAGTTGATAAACTAAAGAGTAGCAAATCACCTGGACCAGATAGTATACATCCCATGGTGCGGTAAGAACTGAAATATGAGATTGCAGACCTACTATCAGTAATCTGTGAGCTATCATTAAAATCATTTGTAGTACCTGAAGATTGGAGAATGGTCAATGTAACGCCAATTTTTAAAAGTGGTGATCCGGGAAATTACAGATTAGTGAGCCTGAAATTAGTATTGGGAAAAAATGGTAGAAACCATTATAAAGAATAAAATTACTGAACATGTAGATAGTCATGGTTTAATGGGAGAAAGCCAACAGGGATTTAGCCAAGGAAACTCTTGTCTTACTAATCTGTTATCTTTTTTAGAAGGTGTGAATACATAGGTAGATAAGGGTGAGCTGGTTGATATAGTGTATGTGTATTTTCAGAAAGCCTCTGACAAGGTCCCTCATGTGAGACTCCTGGCAAAATTAAAAAGTCATGGAATAGGAGGCAGTGCACCAATGTGGATCAGGAACTGGTTAAAAGATAGAAAACAGAGAGCAGGGCTAAATGACCAATTTTCTCAATGGAGAAAGGTGAATCCTGGAGTATCCCAGTCATCTATACTGGGCCTACTGCTTTTTAACATATTCATAAATGACCTTGAAATGGGAATAACAAGTGAAGTGATCAAATTTGCAGATGACACAAAATTATTCAAAGTTGTTAAAACACTAAAGGATTATGAAAAATTGCAAGAGGAATTTCATAAATTGGAAGACTGGACATGATGAAATTTAATATGGACAGATGAAATTTAATGTGGACAAGTGCAAAGACTTGTTCCAGTCTTTTGCACTGAGTATCAGATGTACGATTTTCTCCCAGCTGTGGAAGGGTCTTACATGTGCATTAGGTGCAAGAAGCTTTTTGCCCTCAGGGAACAAACCTGATCTCTGGAGGCTAGATAGCAGATTTGGAGGACATAAGGAAGACAAAGAGGTATATAGATGAGACCTACAGGAACATAGTACTGAAGTCCCACCTCCATTCTGGTAGCCCCTCAGTTGCCATGGAGGTGAGAGGTCACTTGGAAGGACAGCATCATCCTGGTGTGGCAGGAAATGATATTGTAGCTAGCACCTGTCCTCCAGGTGATGTAAACCCTCTCACACCGAGGAGGTTTCTCCAGGGTTATGCGCCATGAGAGAAGGATTAGGACAGCCATTATAGTTGGTGATTTGATCATTATGCATGTAGATAGCTGGGTGTCTGATGAATGTGAGGACCACCTGGTAACATGCCTGCCTAGCGCGAAGTTAGCGGACCTCACATGCCACCTAGACAAGATTTTAGATAGTGCTGGGGAGGAGTCTGCTGTCTTGGTAAATTTGGTACCAATGACATAGGGAAGTGTGGGAGGAAGGGTCTGGAGACCAAATTTAGGCTTTTAGGTAGGAAGTTGAAATTCAGAACTTCCACGGTAACATTCTCCGAAATGCATCCCGTTCCACCCGCAGGACCCAAATGGCAGGCAGAGCTCCAAAGTCTTAATCTGTGGATGAGCCAATGGTGCAAAGAAGGGGGCTATGGATGTATTAGGAACTCGGCAACATTCTTGAGAAGGGAGGGGTTTTTTTGAAGGGATGGGCTCCACCTTAACCAAAATTTATTTATTTAATTATTTATTTATTTAACGTAATTTTATATACTGCCCCTTCCGGTGATCAGGGACAGTTTACATAAAACAAGGAAGACAATTTTACATTGAACATGATAACTTATGTACAGTTAACTTATTGGAACTATCTTACAGTCAACTATGTACAGTGTTGCAGTAACTATAGACACAATCTTGCAGTATGAATTAGCATTCTTAATAAACCAGAGGTTGTTGAGTGAATCTAAATAGCTTGTGGTTGGGAAGTATTATGGTAGCTACCATAATTCTCAATGAACACGTGTGTCTTTAGGTCTTTTTGGAACTGAAGGAGATCTTTTACTGCTCTTAGGTTTATCAGGGAGGGCATTCCATAGTGCTGGGGTAACTTAGCAAAAGCTCTGGAGCTAATAGAATAGTTAGTATTACGGATGTGATTTGGTATGATATAGGTGTTTTATGAGCAATGTCTTCGAAGCCTAGATTTTGTAGGGGACATGAGGAGTGATGACAGGGGGGATTGAGGTTATTTTGTTGTGGTGCTTGAATATAATCATCAAGTATTTGTATTTTATTCTTGCTCCAACTGGTAACCAGTGAAGGATGTAGAGGATTGGGGTGATATGATCAGTGCGGTGTGCCTTATGTAAGATTTGTGCTGCCAAATTTTGGGCCAGCTGAAATTGGTGAATGGATTTCTTTGGAAGATCTTGTAGGATGCTGTTGCAGTAATCAATGTGTGTGTGTGTGTGGGGGGGGGGGGGTATTATTGCTTGAAGGACTGTCTGAAATCATGTTCTTCTAACAAGGGCCTGAGATGTTGGATCATGCATAATTTGAAGTACACGGTTTTTGTGACTGATTTTATATAGAAGACCATGTTTAGTGATTGGTCTAAGATTGCACCGAGGTATTTTACCTCCTCTTTGACCTCAAGTTCTATTTCTTGTATATGAATTTTGTTGGGGGGGGGGGGTGAAGTTCAGATTTCTGGAAACAAAGTTGATTTTTAGGTTGTGTGCAGCGAGCCAAAATGTTATATCACTCAGGCAGGTGATTATCTATGAGTAGTCGGGGTTAGAAGTGTCTATGGAATGATACATCATAATATCATCAGCATAGAGATGATATTGTACATTATGCTTTCTAAATATGTTGCATATTGGCCGTATGTATAGATTAAACAATAGGGCGGATAAGGAGGAGCCTTGAGGGATACCTTGTTTTTGTTTGAAGGTTGTAGAAGATTCCTGGTCAATCCGGACCTGCTGAGTGTGGTTTGACAGGTAACACTCAAACCACTGAATGACTGTTCCCTGCAAGTCAAACTGTTTGAGCCTTCTGATAAGTATTTTGTGGTCAGTGCTATCAAATGCTGAGGCGATGTCTATAAAAATTAGTATAGATGCTTGCTTGGTGGTGTTCAGGCTGGAAATGGAACTAGGCTGCTGGCATTAACTTTTGAAAAGGAGATAGAACAACTTTTAAATTAGATAACAGGGTGAAGCTGAGAGTTGCCCAAGAGCACATGGTATGGAAGGATGTATCCTTGAAGGATACTAGCAAAATAAGGAAGTTAGAGCATCCCAACAGAGAGGTTCCAATAAAGATAAAAGTAACCCTGGAGGAATCCTAAAGGAAAGCTCTATAAACCATTATTAAAGAGGATCCATGAAATCCACTGCTTACCCCAGCATATTCATTGTGGAACCAGTTTGCCTTTTTGGGAACTTACCAGGTACTTAAGAACTGGATTGGCCACTGTTGGTAATGAGATACTGGGCTTGATGGACCTAGATCTGACCCAGTATGGCATTTTTTATATTCTTATGTAAATCATATGCCCTAAAGTATAGAGCTGAAAGATTCCAAATTACCCCATCAACTGATAACCAGATTAATAAGAATAAAATACAACCTCTAAACTTCATGTATGCAAATGCTAGAAGTCTAAAAAATAAGATGGGAGAGTTAGAATATATAGTACTAACTGAAAGGTTAGATATATTTGGCATCTCAGAGACCTGGTGGAAGGAGACAACCAATGGGACACTGTGATACCTAGATATAAACTATTTCGCAATGATAAGGTAGATCAAATTGGTGGAGGGGTTGCACTCTATGTTAGCGAGGATTTTGAGTCACAAACGATTAAAGTTTCGCATGAAACAAAATACACTGTAGAATCTCTATGGATAGAAATCCCATGTAAAAAGGGGAAGGCGATGGCAGTGGGTGTGTACTACTGAACACCTGGCCAGAATGGACAGATGGATGATGAAATGTTAAGAGAAATCAGGGAAGCTAACAAAAGTTACAATACAGTAATAATGGGTAACTTTAATAATCCTGGTATTGACTGTCTAGTGTCATAGCAGGACATGCTAGGGAGATAAAGTTTCTGGATGAAATAAATGAATGCTTCATGGAGAAGCTAGTTCATGAACTGTCAAGAGGGGATGCTATTTTGGACCTAGTCCTTAGTGGAACACAGGATCTGGTGCAAGAGATAAGGCTATTGAGGCCACTTGGAAATAGTGATCATAGCATGATCACATTTGATTTAATAAATGGAAGCAGGGAGGCAAGAAAATCCACAGTACCACTTTTTAAGTTTCAAAAGGGAGACTATGATAAATGATATGGAAATAGGAATAATGAGTGAAGTGATCAAATTTTCAGATGACACAAAACTACCTCGTATTCAAAGTTGTGAAAACTTGCAAGGGGACCTTGCGAAATTGGAAGATTGGGCATTCAAATGGCAGTGAAATTTAATGTGGACAAGTTCAAAGTTATGCACCTAGGAACAACCCAAACTATGGTTACATGAAGCAAGGTTCCGCATTAGAAACCACCACCCAGGAGAAAGATTTAGGCGTCATTGTGGATAATACGCTGAAACCCTCTGCTCAGCATGCTGTGGCGGCCAAGAAAGCAAATAGAATGTTAGGAATCATAAGGAAAGGAACTAAGAATAAAACAAAAGGATATTTTAATGCCTCTATCATTCCATGGTGTGACTGCACCTTGAATATTGTGTGCAATTCTGGTCACCATATCTTAAAAAAGATATAGCGAAATTAGAAAAGGTACAGAGAACAGCGACAGAAATGGTAAAAGTGGATGGAAAGATAACCCTATGAGGACAGGCTTAAAAGGTTATGGCTCTTCAACTTGGAAAAGAAACAGCTGAGGGGAGATATGATAGAGGTCTATAAATTAATGAATGGAATGGAACGTTTCTTCACTCCTTCAAAAAGTAGAAAGACTAGGGGACATGCAATGAAGCTACAATGTAGCCCATTTAAGACTAATAGAAGAAAATCTTTTTTCACTCAACGCGTAATCAAAATCTGGAATTTGTTACCAGATGATGTATTAAAAGCTATTAGTGTAGCTGGGTTTCAAAACGGTTTGGACAAGTTCCTGGAGGAAAAGTCCACAAAGCATTATTAAAGAGGACCTGAGAATTCCATTGGTTACCCCAGGATAAGCAACATAGAATCTGTGTACCTTTTTGGGAATTTGACAGGTACTTATGAGCTGGATTGGCAGTGTTGGAAACAGAATACTGGGCTTGATGAACCTTAGTATGGCTCAGAATGGCATATCTTATGTTCTTATGTTCTTAACTCATAGCCAGTGAAAGAGGCATATGCCATTTGTTGGTCTGAGGCAATGCCCTTGACTAGGAGGCCCTATATCAACTTCAAATAATACTTCTTTAAGCTTCATTTTCACAAGGGACCTACTTACAAACAGCATATGCTAGCCATTAACCCAGTTTTGGAAACATGGGTATCTGCAGCCAAAGAGAATGTGGGTATTGAAAAGAGTCCATAAGCTGAATACAAAGGCTCTATGATATCATATACATATACACACATACACACAATCATTAATGCAATGGAATGCAGGGAGGATAAATCAATAGTGGTTAGGCTTACACAGAGCATAGAGGAGCATACTGAGTGGTTATGTAGTGGTTAAAAAAAAAGAGGATACTTGAAAACTGAAAAACTATTGTAGCACACAGAAGTAATCAGGTGAAAGGAAAACAGAGAAAAGTTGGACAGAAGGATATGCTGATGGAGCAATTTGTTCACATAATTCAGCTATTTGCCTTTAATAGCTCCAAAACCACATCCAATTCTTGGTACATACATTAATAACTGTCTTTGAATATAAACAGTTGAGGCTAGAACAAAACAGCAACTTGTGATCTGCTATATCACAGTTCAGCTCATATAACCCTCTTCTATGTTCCACAACAAAGAACCGCACCACAGGAAGTGGAGAAAGAGAGGAACTTTTTTGGCATCCTGATTTCAGTCTCTCTCTCTCCTCTTCTCCTCTGATACTAATATACCTAAAGCTTTCTATTTCAGTTGCAATACGAGAAATGGTTATTCTTCAACAGTGAAGCAATTCTTCTAGATCCTAGGTCAGGACGTCTCTAACCCATCCTAGGGACCCCACAGCCATGAATATGCATGTAATCTATTTGCATATACTAAATCTCTATAGCATGCAGATTTATTTGGGGTAGTTTCATGGATATCCTGAAAACCTGACAGTCTGTGGAGCCCCAGAAAGATTTGAGACGTCTAGTCTTAGCTGTTTCCAAAACTAGTTATTTTGGGATTCACAGTTGAACATAACCTTGTATGTATAGTCTGTCCTTCAGAAATTACCAAAACTCTTCTGTCAAAAACTTGTGTAGCCAGCAGTAGAGTTTTCATATGTACTTTGCTTCAGAATCTCTTTCTTCTCAGCTGCCGTTCTCTTGACATTAAATACATGATTCATATTTATAGACAAGAAATGTGCAGGAAATTGTTTGTCTAGAGTGGTATTAGATTTATTGCAAGGGAAAAAGTATTTTATGTGTTTGCTGGAGAATGTGGCAGAAGGCAGAGAATGCAGGGGATGGGAGTTTCTTTGATATACTACTTTTATTAGATCTGGAAAGGCTATGGCAACATTATGAAAAGGGAGCATATTATGGGAAAAATAAGGATATTTAACAACTTAAATTAAATATGGGAGGAAACCGGATGGAAATAAAATGGGAGGAAACCGGATGGAAAAAATGGGAGGAAACCGGATGGAAATAAAAATCAAACAAGTGAAATCATTAGCAATAATTATTATTTCACTTGTTTGATTTTTATTTCCATCCGGTTTCCTCCCATTTTTCATCCTTGCCTTAATATCAGTCGCAATGATCAGGAATTCAAGAGAATAAATCTGCCTCCCCTGTATTTTGTGTAAGACTTGTACGCTCCAGAGAATAATGCGGTCAAAATATTGTGCTTTCTATTAAGGTTTTCAGATCAGAGGTGTTAAAAAAGACAAGCTGCTGAAAATAGAAATCACAATTTTAATAAAGAGGTCTCCTTCACACACAGTATCTGCACTGGGCAAAGTTCTATGCAGTTAACTCAATAACCTCTACATAGTATTCCCTAGTGCACATAGGAAAGCAATTTGGTTACATCACTCACTTCATTTTATTTCCATTCTAAAACTGAAGGAATGCACATTTTATAATTTTATAAGTCATTTCTGCAGGTAAAGTAGTCTATTCTGTTTTCCCTATCTACACTGCTCTAGCTAAAACTGTCTCTTATCTGTCAGTTAGACAAGCAGGGACACTGGCAGGCAATAACTCAAGGTCAGCAGTTATTCTCGCCTTCTTGGTCCTTAACCATTCTGGGAAGATGGAACATACAAATTTCCATACCTAAACCTCTCTCTTCTTACCAATTTATTTATTTAAATTTAGCTCATCCCTTTCCAGTAGCCCAAGGCGAGTTACATTCAGGTAGAGGTTTTTGGAAAGCGCATTGCTTGCTCCCATAAATGTGGTATATCAATTAAAGACAAACATAAAGATACAGTAGGATTTCCCAGTCCCCTGGGTGCTCACAACCTAAATTTGTACCTGAGACAATGGAGGATTAAGTAACTTACTGATAGTAGGACTCAAATTCTATACTCTCTTGCTCCCAGGCCACAGTTTTAGCCAGTAGGCTACTCTTTCACTTCAATGCCTTCTATGTCTATTCAAGGAATCTTAACTTATGTCACAGTTTTTGTTGCTACTGCTTTGGCTTGTGGATTATTTCAGCAATCAACCAATCTCTCAAAGAAGAAGCATGCCTTATATATCAAGGCCCTTAGATGGCAATTTCCTGGCTCAGGAATCAGGGGTACTGGTTTAAACTGGTTTAACTAATTTCTCTCGGAGCACACCCAGTGAGTGTCCTTTTCAAATTATCCTCTTCTTGGAGCTTACCCCATGGTGTATCTCAAGGGTCTATCCTCTTGCCAGACCACTTTAACATTCAGGTTAAACCTCTGTGAACCATAATGGGGCTGAAAGGGATCAGTTTCAGAAATATGCTGAGGATATATAGCTGTATGTGGAGTTGGACTCCAGCAGAAATTGTCACAGAGTACAATGAAGCTCAATCATTAGAAAACTAAGGTCCTCTAGATTTGAAAACCTTCAAATTACACATATATGTCAATAGTGATACAGGAGGGTGAGATGCTTCAGAGTAGGGATACCAGATTTTTGGAGATCAAAACTGGAAAACCTCGGCAGAGCTGAGTTGGGTTGGGAGGGTCAGGGGTCCTCCCTCCTCAGATATCTTTTCCCCATATCTTTTGAAATTATCAGTTTAAATAGCATTCAGTATTTTAAAAAGTTTAAGAAAGACCGCAGCAGCTCTTCTCAAGTTATAAGAATGCACACATACATATATGCTTAAACTTTACTTTATACATTTAAAGGCATATTTTACAATGGACATCCGAGTCCAATCTGGGGCGTCCAAGTCAAAACGTCCAGGAAAAGGCAAAGCATGTCCAAGTTCAGGCACAATGTCACAAATATGGACGTGCCCGATATGGATGCGTACAGATCTGTCTACATAGATGTCTCCAGTATAGTATTTAATACCAGGGACATCTAAGAGACATGCAACAGCGGTGTGAACACAAAACCCTTTTATTAATTACAGAAAAATCAACATTGAGATTGTGAAACATACTGAGGATAGTAGAGTTCCATCTTCTCTACTTCAGCCAGCTGTTTTAGGGCCCAAACAAGCACTTTTTCAATGTTTATTCATGCCTGGACAGGTCTAAGGTTAGATGAGGCTGCAGACATCCCCAAGGTTTCTGAAATTGTTTGGGTACATCTGTGTCCATTGCCCTACCCCAGACACATCTCAGCTATGCCCTCTACCTACTTGAACGAGAGAGCGAGGGGATGGACACTGTCACAACCCCTCTCGGTGGCAGTGTGCTGAAGGGTTAGGGTGGACATTTATTGTTTGTTGAAGCCGGGAACTCTAACTTAGACCAGGTGCATTATGGTCCTTGTAGTTCCCTTCTTTATAAAGAATAGTTGTGTGAGCCTTGTGATGGGTTAAATATAAGGTTTTATTCTCTTGACGCGCTAAGGTTCTCCAAGAAGACAACAGAATTCACCTTGATTCAGGGTTTCTACGAAAGTATTTAAAAAGTCCAAAACTGTTATAAGAGCTTCACAGTCTTTTCCATTCAAGCAGGATTTTTCAATATAAACAGGTTAAATAAACACAAAAACTTCTTCTTCTCAGCTCAACAAAGCAATAACATTTTAGAGCATGTCTTATGCTATGACTCTGTGAGAGATTATATACTCTCAGCAACACAAAGAGTACAGTCCATAGGATATTCAGGTAGCAATGGTTCTGGTTCTACAAGGTCTGTTTGCATATCCTCTTGCCCAGATATGGTGTCTGCTAAGCCTGAGCTTTCCCTAGGCAAAACTGGTGGTACTTCAGTAGTTCTCTCCAAGACTTTCCAGCCTGGCTGGACCTGGTCTGGCAAACAATTAATATGGCTTTTATCTAGGACCTTCTGCACAGGTTTCCAAAGCTTTCCCCAGCTTTGTTTCTCATATCTATGGCTCTCTGGTTTACAAGCCTTTCTAGGACCTGGCACACATTCAGGAAAGGAGGTGTGAATGTACCTTTGTTCTCTGAGACGTGCGTTGCTGGTATTCCCTCTACCAGGCACTCTACTGCTTACACTGTCTTCCCTGGAGACTTCATAAGAACATAAGATATGCCATACTGGGTCAGACCTAGGTCCATCAAGCCCAGTATTCTGTTTCCAACAGTGGCCAAACTAGGTCATATGTACCTAGCAGTTTCCCCAAGAGACACAAGTTCCACAATGCTTGTACTGGGTCAAGCATTGATATCTTCGGTCACTTCTTAATAATGGTTTATGGACCTTTCCTCCAGGAACTTGTCCAAATCTTTTTTAAACCCAGCTACACTAACAGCCTTTACTACATCCTCCGGTAACAAATTCCAGAGTTTGATTACACGTTGAGTGAAAAAATATTTTCTTTTATTGGTCTTAAATAGTTTACCCTGTAGCTTCATTGCATGTCCCCTAGTCTTTCTATATTCTGATAACGTAAACAATCGATCTACGTTTACCCGTTCCATTCCATTCATTAATTTATAGACTTCTATCATATCTCCCCTCAGCCGTCTCTTTTCCAGTTTAAAGAGCCCTAACCTTTTTAGCCTTTCTTCATAGGAGTATCCTTCCATCCCCTTTACCATTTTGGTGGCTCTTCTCTGAATCTTTTCTAAAATCGCTATATCCTTTTTAAGATACGGCGACCAGAATTGCACACAATATTCAAGGTGCGGTCTCACCATGGAACGATATAGAGGCATTATAATATCTTTTGTTTTATTTTCCATTCCTTTCCTTATCATACCTAGCATTCTATTTGCTCTCTTGGCCGCCGCTGCACACTGGGCCGAGGGTTTTAACATGGTATCCACAATGACGCCTAAATCTTTTTCCTGAGTGGTGGTTCCTAATGTTGAACCTTGCATCGTGTAACCATAGTTTGGGTTGTTCTTCCCTAGGTGCATAACCTTGCACTTGTCCACATTAAATTTCATCTGCCATTTTGATGCCCAGTCTTCCAATTTATCAAGATCCTCTTGCAATTTTTCACAATCCTCTTGGGTTTTAACAACTTTAAATAGTTTTGTGTCATCTGCAAATTTGATAACCTCACTCGTTATTCCACTTTCCAGGTCATTTATGAATATGTCAAAAAGCAGCGGACCCAGCACAGATCCCTGGGGTACACCACTATTCACCTTTCTCCATTGGGAAAATTGGCCATTTAGTCCTACCCTCTGCTTTCTATCTTTTAACCAGTTCCTGATCCACAATAGTACACTGCCTCCTATCCCATGACTCTTTAGTTTTGCCAAAAGTCTCTGATGAGGGACCTTGTCAAAGGCTTTCTGAAAGTCCAGATACACAATATCAACCGACTCACCTTTGTCCACCTGTTTATTCACTCCTTCAAAAAAAACATAACAGATTAGTAAGACAAGATCTTCCTTGTCTAAAGCCATGTTGGCTGTCTCCCATTAGGTTGTGACTATCTACATGCTGAGTAATTTTATTCTTTATGATGGTTTCTACCATTTTTCCCGGTACTGACGTCAGACTCACTGGTCTGTAGTTTCCTGGATCACCCCTGGAACCCTTTTTAAAAATTGGTGTTACATTGGCGATCCTCCAATCTTCAGGTATTAGAGATGATTTTAATGATAGTTCACAGATTACTGATAGCAGGACTGCAATCTCATATTTCAGTTCTTTCAACACCCTTGGATGTATACCATCCGGCCCAGGTGATTTGCTACTCTTCAGTTTATCTAATAGTTGTAAGACATCTTCCCGATGTATCGATATTTCCTTCAATTCTTCCACACCTTTAAATACCACTTCCGTCATGGGTAACATTCCTACTTCTTCCTCAGTAAAGACCGAAGCAAAGAATTCATTCAGTCTCTCCGCTATCACCTTGTCGCGTCTTAGTGCTCCTTTAACCCCTTGATCATCTAATGGACCAACTGACTCTCTCACAGGTTTTTTGCTACGAATGTACTTGAAAAGGTCTTTATTTCGCGTTTTTGCTTCCGCAGCAAGTTTCTTCTCAAATTCTCTCTTTGCCTGCTTTATCAATGCCTTGCATTTGACTTGCCAGTGCTTGTGCTGTTTCCAGGTTTCGTCGTTTGGCTCTTTTTTCCATTTCCTGAAAGTTGCTTTTTTGGCAACAACAGCCTCTCTGACCTCACCTTTAAACCATGCTGGCAGTTTTTTGGACTTCCTTCCACTTTTCTTAAAGCGTGGAATACAGCTGGTCTGGGCTTCCAAGATAGTATTTTTCAACAACACCCAAGCTTGATGTACGTCTTTAACCTTTGCAACTGCTCCTTTTAGTTTTTTCTTAACTGTTTTCCTCATTTTATCATAGTCTCCCTTTCGAAAGTTAAAAGGTAGTACTGTGGATTTCCTTACTATCCCTCCTCCACTAATTAAATCAAAGGCGATCATGCTATGATCACTATTTCCAAGTGGCCCCAATACCCTTATCTCTTGCACTAGATCTGGTGTTCCACTAAGGACTAGGTCTAATATGGCTTCCCCTCTGGTCGGTTCATGAACCAGCTGCTCCAAGAAGCAGTCATTTATTTCATCCAGGAACTTTATCTCCCTAGCATGTCCTGACGTGACACTGACCCAGTCGATACCAGGGTAATTGAAATCACCCATTATTATTACTGCACTGTAACGTTTGTTAGCTTCCTTGATTTCTTTGAGCATTTCATCATCCATTTGGTCATTCTGGCCAGGCGCTCGATAGTACACCCCCACTGCCATTGCCTTCCCCCTTTTATATGGAATTTCAATCCATACAGATTCTACAGCAGATTTTGTTTCCTGCAAAACTTTAATCCTTTCTGAGTCAATGCCCTCTCTAACATAGAGCGCAACCCCTCCACCAATTTGATCAGCTCTATCATTATGATATAGTTTGTACCCAGGTATCACAGTGTCCCACTGGTTGTCCTCCTTCCACCATGTCTCTGATATTCCAATCATATCTAACATTTCATTTAGTGCTATATATTCTAACTCTCCCATCTTATTGTTGAGACTTCTAGCATTTGCATACAAGCATTTTAGAGAATGTATTTTGTTCATGTTAATTTGGCTATTGTTAGACATGGGTAAATTGGGATCTTTAAGCTCTGTCTGCTCCATACTTGAAGGCATTTGGGCTACTTTACTCTTTTGTGGAACCTCTCTGCTTTTGGTAGTATCCTTCAAGGATACATTCTTCTGAACCATCTGCTCTTGGGCGACTGTCGGCTTTCCCCTAATATCTAGTTTCTTCTTTCTGGAGCTTTTCAGCATGGGCTTGTCCTTCCTGGAAGTTGTCTCTTCCTTGTAAGGACTGCAAGCTTAACTGCCTTTCCTTCTGTAGTTGGAGCTTTCCCCTATCTCTCTCCTTAGTAGCAGGGGTTTCTGTTGCTCTCTGTATTTGTGGTCCTCTCTGTATTGATGATCCTCTCTGCTCCTGTGGTCGTCTCTCTATTCTCCTGACCGAGCACTGCTTATAAAGCCGTTTCTCTAGTGAGCTTTCTGGCCCTCTACTCAGGTGTGTTTGATTAGCTATTGCATCATTACAATCTGGGTGTGTCAGCCTACCTTCTGCAGTCTCATGTCTACTCCCTCTAGCTGCACTTCTTGGTAACTGCATTCTCTGTAAATCAGTTTCTTTAAAAGAAACAGAGTTTTCTCCTAACTCCATAGCTTCAGTAGTGTCAGCAGGGCCGGCCCGTCCATTGAGCAAGAATGTTTTTTGCACAGGGCCCCGCGCAAAGAACATTCTGCTTTTTTTTCAAAATTAAATTTAAAAAAAAAAAAGCTGGCTGCTACCACTGCCGCTGCCGCCGCGGCAGTGGCAGAATGGAGTGTCCCGCGGGGCTACCTCTGCCCGACTGAGTCCTTTCCTCCCTCCCTCTGCGACGGCTGAGCCCCTCTGTGCCAACTTTCAGATTCGCGAAGGGAGAGTGTCTCCCTCGCGTCTCTGTTAAGCCTGCAGGGGCAGATGGGAAATTTCCCATCAGCCCCTGCGGGCTTAACAGAGAAATTTCCCATCAGCCCCTGCGGGCTTAACAGAGATGCGAGGGAGACACTCTCCCTTCGCGAATCTGAAAGCCGGCACAGAGGGGCTCAGCCATCGCAGAGGGAGGGACTCAGCCGGGCAGAGGGGGCCCCGCGGGACACACCATTCTGCTGCTGCCGCTGCGGCAGCGGCAGTGTTAGCAGCCAGCTTTTTTTTTTTTTAATTTTCCTTGAGCCGATAGGGGGGGGGGTTAGGACTGGTAATGGGCTAGGTAGGGGGTTAGGACCTGCCTTGAGGTGGGCTGGGGGTGGAGGGGGGGGGTTAGGACTGGTAATGGGCTTTGGAGGGGGTTAGGACTTGATTTGAGGTGGGCTGTGGGTTGATGGGGGGGTTAGGACTGGTAATGGGCTATGGAGGGGGTTAGAGCTTGACTTGAGGTGGGCTGTGGGTTGATGGGGGGGTTAGGAATGGTAATGGGCTATGGAGGGGGGTTAGGACTAGACTTGAGGTGGGCTGTGGGTTGATGGGGGGTCAGGACTGGTAATGGGCTATGGGTGGGCTAGGACTGGAAATGGGCTGGGGGGGGTTAAGACTGGAGGTGGGCTGATGGGGTTAGGACTGGTAATGGGCTGTGAGCTGTGGGCTGTTGGGGGGGGGTTAGGACTGGTAATGGGCTATGGGGGGCTAGGACTGGAAATGGGCTGATGGGAGGGGGTTAAGACTGGAGGTGGGCTGATGGGGTTAGGACTGGTAATGGGCTGTGAGCTGTTGGGGGGGTTAGGACTGGTAATGGTCTATGGGGGGATTAGGACTGATAATGGGCTATAGGGGGGCTAGGACAGGAAATGGGCTGATGGGGAAGGGTTAGGACTTGAGGTGGGCTGATGGGGTTAGGACTGGTAATGGGCTGTGGGGGGGGGGGTTAGGACTGATAATGGGCTATGGGGGGGCTAGGACAGGAAATGGGCTGATGGGGTTAGGACTGGTAATGGGCTGAGGGCTGTTGGGGGGGGTTAGAACTGGTAATGGGTTATGGGGGGGTTAAGACTGGTAATGGGCTGTGGGCTGGGCTGATGGGGCTGGTATGGGCTATGGGGGGTTAGGACTGATAATGGGCTATGGGGGGGCTAGGACAGGAAATGGGCTGATGGGGAGGGGTTAGGACTTGAGGTGGGCTGATGGGGTTAGGACTGGTAATGGGCTGTGGGCTGATGGGGGGGGTAGGACTGGCAATGGGCTGATGGGGTTAGGACTGGAAGTAGGCTGATGGGGGTTTAGGACTGGTAATGGGTGGAAGGGATGAAAAATCTACAATTGGCCGGGTATTGGGAGAGTAAGTGGGGATCGAGGATGGAGGGGTAAAATTTGAGTGGATGAAATAGGAATGAGGAAAGAGCAAAAGGAGAAAGATTAATATGTTAAAGTAGATGTAGAGAGAGAATGGAAAAAAACTAGGAGAGAAGAAAGGACAAATGGACAGCAGACAATGGACAGTTAGCAGAAGACACAAAGAAACCAGAAGAAAGTGGCTGGAGCAATTGCAGCTGAAAAAAAATGCACAAAAGGTAGAAAAATATCTCTTTATTTTGAATTTATTAATTGGAATATGTCAGCTCTGGGAAATGTGCATCATTAACGTCTGCGCTTTGTTTAGTACAAGAGGAAATTAATTTATAGTTTTATTTCTACAGTGTTGTTGTACATTCCAAGTTTGGCTTTTGGGGTTCCCAGTTTAATTATTGTCTTCCTATTTCTAAATTGTGATTCCTTGTTTGGTGATGGTCTATGTTCTGCATGTGTAATTGAGCTGAGGTATTCTGTTTATGTAATTCCTATTTGACATTGCCACTTGTTCTCTTTCCCCAGTAGGTCATGTATTGTTATTCTCTGAAATGTATTGGTTTAATATTTGCAGTGTTTCCTTTTGATAGGTAGAGTATGGTGCTTTGTGAGTCCTGGTAGTGAATTAGGATACGGCGAGTTTGCTATGGGTTCTAAATGGGCAGAGTTTGTAGTAGTTCCTAATGTGTCTGGCGGTTGGCACTGGATTATAGTAATGTAGAAATCTTTTAGCCTTTCTTTATCCATACACTCATTAAGAGGCATGTTTACTAAAAGTTAGTATATGGTAACATTATGCAAATATTTATGCAAATGAGGCATCTTATGCAAATGAGACCCCGCATCCCCCTTGGGCCGCCCCTGAGTGTCAGCTTCATCACAACGCAAAAGAAAAATCTAAGGATTTTGAGAACTAAGCAAAATGAAGAATGAGGACGCACAGAGAGGAAATAGCAAGAGATTATGTTTGCGAGAGGGAGAGTGCAAGATTTTTTGTGTGGAAAAAAAGAAAAGAGTGGAGTGATGAGGGCTGTGATATAGAAAGGAGAAAACTAGAAACTGTATGTGAGTGAGAGACCAATGAAGAATAGAGACACAGAGGAGACAGTACAATATTGTGTGCATGTGGAGGGTATACCAAAAGTGTGTAGGGAGTTGAAGAGTATAAAGCTGTGGAGAATTAAGATGGGAAAAAAAGAGGAAGAAACAAGGAAATAAAGCAAAAGTGGGGAGAGAGAGATAGAGTGTAAATTAATCAATAGTGATATTTTTAGTGAAGATATATAAGAACATAAGATATGCCATACTGGGTTAGACCAAGGTCCATCAAGCCCAGTATCCTGTTTCCAATATATGAACTAAATACGGATCAGTAAAATTGGACAGATGATGAGATCATGAGAATTAAAAAAACATTTATATACTCTAACTGATTTTGATGGTGCTCTAATAATACAAAAATAGCTCTATGCAAAGTGCTTTTTGAAAATGATGTTGATGTCTTTGCCCTAGTTAAATATGAGGCTTCTTTCTTTTGACCAATTATCTTTATAAAATTGGCATAAAATAGATGCATGTTTGGAAATTTTCATAGCTGCTCTGTTATAAAATTACTCCCCTCCCTCCACAGGTCTAATTTTGTGTGTTTTTTATAATCTACTATTTGGCAAAGTATATTGGACTCACTTCATTCAAATGTTACTATTTAATGGGAACAAATACAAATAATTGCATCCTTTTTTTTTTTTTGCAATTTTCAAAGAAATGAGCTCAGAGACAATGCATATCTTGGAAAATATGAATAACTCTCCTTTAGATTTTTTTTTTGTTTAACACGCCACTCAATTGCGACATATCTTGTCATGTTCATTGCAACACGCCTTGTTCTCATTGTTCCTTTCCCAATACACAGTCACTCTCATGATATCTGCAACATCTGAAACGGAAAAGAGGAAGCAAACTGAGCATGCTACCACTGTGATGTAAGCTGGAACTAGGAGCAAGAAGACAAATATTGCTGACCATTTTGGCATGCTCAAAACACCTACTCTGTCCAGTTCCAAAAAGGGCAAAGAAAGGGCAAGTAGAAAGCTATCATTCCTGATCAAAAAACACTGCTATAATTTGAATTACAATTCAGGTACTTTAGGTGGGAGGTTCTTTTTCCAAAGGGTGTACAATATAAGTTGGTACCTGAGGTAATGGAGGGTAAACCAAGTTGCCCAAGGTCACCAAAAGCAGGATTTGTGCCCTGGCTTCCCTGGTTCTCAACCTGCTGCTGTTACTACTATGTGCCTATGGGGAAAATGCTTAGTAGACAGGCCCCTAAGTGTTCTTTTTGATAATAATTTGTCAACCTCTTTATTGACACCCCCCCCTCCTCATATGTTAACCACTCCATGGTCAACTTAAAAGAAAAAATTCTGAAATTACAACTGTGCAAACTTGTGGCATAATTCCAATATATAGATTACAAATGGATGAAAGAAAACACTCGTGGAAACAAATGTTCGAAGTTTATGACAATTTTTACAAACTCAATTTAGAACATCTTGTCACAAAGATCAACTTCTTGCATCAATGAAAATAATCACATAAAAATATGATCTAGAAAAACCAGCTACTTTCACACATATCTACACAACCAGAGATTCCATCATGGCCAGACAAAGAAATCTGTAATCTACTGTCAGATTACAAGACGCCTACTAGTTCAATGAAGGTGCTAAAGATGACAATTTAACTATTTCCACAGAATGCATGGTCTGAAACCAATATAAATACATAATGGGTCTCTCGTGAGGATATTAGGCTACAAATTATATAAAAATGGCAGAGTAGATCAAAATGGTGGAATGGTGGCATAGAGGATGACAGGGAATCAAGATACCAGGGTAGCACAGAGTTAGCATGCGGTTTTAGCAATGTGCTAATCATGGGACCCCATGCTAAAAACTGTGGGATACCTGGTTAGTATGCATCAGGGCTGGGACTGTGCAGGACGAGAGTGTTCCCAGTGTGGCATGGTTATCATGAGCATCAGTTTCCTGTGCTAGATGCACTTCATGCAGATAGTGAAGATGCAACTAACACCACCTCAATGGGTGGCATTAATAGCACCCACAGCCCATCTGCCATGTTAGAGCACAGCTTTCCTGTGCTAACTGCAGTTGGACAGATTTATTTATTTACATTCTCTTACATACCGCACTATTATGCATCAGTGCGGTTCACATTGAACAAACTGAAATTACATTGAACAGGGCATTATAACTTGGAGATAACTATTTACAGGGAACATGGGCTATGGAGGGTTAAGTGGCTTGCCCAAGACCACAAGGAGCACCTGTGGGACTAGAAACCCCAGTCCTTCCAGCCCAAGGTTGCTGTCCTCTAGTGGGATTTGAACCCCTGACCTTCTGGCCTGAAGTACCTTGCCCCAACCACTAGGCCACTTCTCCACTCCACTCCAATTGTACATGCCCCCCTACAATCAGGTAGAAGCCTTGCACTGATAAGATGCACATTACCATTGCAGGGCTTAGTAAACATGCCCCAGGTTATGCTCAGGGAATTCCATGTGTGCTGGGGAAGAGTATAGCTGTGGACGTATATTACCATTCAGGGTGAAGAAACAGTCTCTGAAATGCTAACAGAGAAACAAAGGTAAATAAAACTGTCACCATAATAATGATGGGAGATTTCAATTACCCTAATGTTGATTGGGAGAATGTCGCATCAGGTAGGCAAGGAAGGAAGAGTTTCCAGGTGCCATAAATGATGGTCTTATGAAGCAGCTGGTTCTGGAATCGACGAGAGGAGCCGTTAGTTTAATGACCTATTTTGCATAGGATGTCGAGGTAAGATTAGAATGTCCAGATCAAGATGTTCAGAGTTCCCCCTAGTGTTTTGCAATTGGCTCTGCTGAACATGGAGGTTTTTATAAAACACAAACAAAGGACACCAGGAAACACATATGCTTTTAGAAACATGACGACAAAAAAAGACCACAAGGCCTATCTAGTCTGTACTTCCATATCAACCACTACAACAATACCCTTTTTTCCTTTAGAGATCCTCTGTAGCTGAAAAAGTGAAGAAAAAGAGCGAGGCCTTCATGAAATACAAGAGATCACAGAGAGAGGAAGACAGGCATCTGTATTTGGAAAAACTTAGAGAAGCTAGCAAAGTAGTCAAGAAGGCAAAGATTCAAAAGGAGGAGGAAATAGCCAATGCAATAAAATGGGGGGATAAGACATTTTTCAGATATATTAGTGAGAAGAGGAAGGGCAAAAATGGTATTGTCAGACTCAAGGGTGTAGGGGGGGGGGAATATGTAGAAGCTTATAAGGATAAAGCGGAATTGCTTAACAAATATTTTTGTTCTCTGTTCACAGACGAAGAACCAGGAGCAGGACCTCAGAAAACACCCACAAATAAGAACAGAAGCAAGGGACATCTTGAACAATTTTCAGAAGACTGTGTTCGTGAGAAACTAGCTCAACTTAAAGTAGACAAAGCGATGGGACCGGATGGGATACACCCTAGAATACTGAAAAAACTTGGGGCGTTCTAGCAACTCCACTGACTGACCTTTTCAATGCCTCGTTGGAGTCGGAAGTGGTGCCAAAGGACTGGAGAGAGGCTCATGTGGTGCCTTTACACAAAAGCGGAAGTAAGGATGTGGTTGAAAACTACAGGCCGGTTAGTTTAACTTCGGTGGTGAGTAAATTATTGGAAACGCTACTGAAAGAGAAAATAGTGAGGTTTCTGGAGTCCAGCGGATTACAGGATCTGAGGCAGCATGGATCACCAGAGGCAGGTCTTGTCAGACAAATCTGATTGATTTCTTTGACTGGGTGACCAGGGAGTTGGACCGAGGGAGAGCTCTAGATGTGGTGTATTTAGATTTCAGTAAAGCCTTTGACACTGTTCCTCACAGGTGACTTATAAACAAACTGAGAACCCTAGGGATGGACCCTAAAGTTACTGCTTGGGTTAGAAATTGGTTGGGTGGGAAGCAACAAAGTGTACAAGTAAATGGAGCTCACTCTGAGGAGAAGGATGTTACCAGTGGTGTGCCCCAAGGATCTGTCCTTGGTCCGATTCTTTTTAACATCTTTGTTAGTGATATAGCGGAAGGGCTGTCGGGTAAGGTTTGCCTCTTTGCGGATGATACCAAAATCTGCAATAGAGTAGACATCCAGGAAGGTGTAGATAACATGAGGAGGGGTCTAGCTAAGCTTGAAGAATGGTCTAGAATTTGGCAGCTGGGATTTAATGTTAAAAAATGTAAGGTCATGCATTTGGGCTGCAGCAATCCAAGGGAGCAATACAGTATAGGAGGTGACTTTTGTCCACTAAAGAAGAGCAGGACCTAGGCGTGGTTGTGTCTGATGATCTTAAAGTAGCTAAACAGGTAGAAAAGGCGACGGCAAAAGCTAGAAGGATGCTTGGGTGCATATGGAGAGGAATGGCTAGCAGAAAAAGGAGGTGATAATGCCTCTGTATAAGTCTTTGGTGCGACCTCATTTGGAGTATGGTGTGCAATTCTGGAGACCGCACCTTCAAAAGGATGTGAACAGGATGGAGTCGGTTGCAGAGGGTTGCTACTAAAATGATTAATGGGCTTATAAAGCATATGAGGACAGACTTAAGGATCTTAATATGTACACCTTAGAGGAAAGGCGGGATAGAGGTGATATGATGAGATGTTTAAATACCTCTGTGGCATAAATGTTCAGGGAGAGAGCCTCTTTCAATTGAAAGCAAGTTCTGCTATGAGGGGACATGGGATGAGGGTGAAGGGAGATAGATTCAGGAGTGATAGGCGGAAATATTTCTTTACGGAAAGAGTAGTGGATCCATGGAATAGTCTCCCAGTGGAGGTGGTAGAGATGAGGACAGTAACTGAATTCAAAAAAGCATGGGACCAACACAGAGGATCTCTAAAGGTAAAAAGTGGACTGTTGTAGTTGTTGTTATGGAAGGACAGACTAGATAGGCCATGTGGTCTTTTTCTGTCATCATGTTTCTATGTTTCTATGTTTCTATCCCATGCTTCTCTGAATTCAGATACTGTCCTCATCTCTACCACCTCCACTGGGAGACTATTCCACAGATCCACCGCTCTTTCCATAAAGAAATATTTCTACGTATCACTCTTGAATCTATCCTCTTTCACCCTCATCCCATGTCCCCTCATAGCAGAATTTGCTATCAATCAAAAGAGGCTCTCCTCCTATGCATTTATGCCACGGAAGTATTTAAACATCTCAATCATGTCACCTCTATCCCGCCTTTCCTCTAAGGTGTACATATTAAGATCCTTATGTCTGTCCTCATGTGCTTTATAATGAAGAACACTAACCATTTTAGTAGCATCCTCTGTACCGACTCCAGCCTGTTTATATACTTTTGAAGGTGCGGTCTCCAGAATTGCACACAATACTCCAAATGAGGTCTGTGATAAGGAAGCTTATCATAGTTCAGGAGGGAGCTATAATAGAGGTGAATTGGCTCTGAACAAGCAACCTGTCTTTGCTGGTAGAAATACTAAAACAGAATGTTTTCGTAAAAGACTACCAGTCCCAGAATGCACCAGGTTTCAAACAGCCTCTAGAGGAGCTGAAGTGGGGAAACGTGTGTTCAATCAGGAGAGCTATGAGATAATCCCCAATCACTCATCTCCAAGGGCAGGGCTTGATTCAGCACAGCTGAGCTGTGCTAGGGTGGAGTATCCCTCTAAACAAGTTAAAAGTAAAACATATTCTACACAGAATCGGATGAGGAACTCAGAGCTCAAGGACAGAGAGAGCAAGAAGCAGCAGCAACGTGGAAGAAAGAAGAGAAAGACATCTTGGAGGTCTAAAGAAGGAGCCCACAGCAGTACGTGTGTTGGGAGTCATTCCAGAGGCAAGTACTCCATTGGACTGGAGGAAGCCAGAGGAGTGGGGTTACAGAGCCAGGAATTCCCAGACAGCACCTTTGAGGGAGACGGCTGCATTTGGAAGGGGCCCTAAGACCAGTGCAAGAAGGTATGTGAAGAGTGACCCAGTGTCCAGGGATCTTGATTGGAAGGCTGGACATAAAAGCTGGACTACTTACTGGCCAGGATATCTGGAGAGGAAACCTAACAGCAAAGGAAGTTCAGGTATGAACACTGATCTATGCCCTAGCTCTTCACCTGGAAAACAGCAGGGAAACAAGTATTACCCTGAGAGTGATCCATTAAGGAATTCCTCTGAGCCAGACCATGATACTGATTCTATGATATTTGAAGAAGAAGGAGATATTTTAAATGATCAGAATGAATACATGGATTGCTCTCTGACTAGGCTGCTGTGGTAAAATACTTTCACAAATACAACAACCATCAAAAGAAACTATAACTTGTTCTTTTATCTACCCAGAAAAGTCTACAAGAAAGCTTTAGGGTAGGATTTGAGCCACGTAGAGAAAGTGAACCAGCAAAGGGGTTTGCAGCTGGCTAATTATTGGTAATTAAGCCATGCACAGTTGCACGTGAGCTCTGAAAGGAAACTACTGTTTGTGGGTGAAAATAGAAGAAAGTTATCCTTGAAAAAGAACAGTTTTTGGTTACTTTTGGGTTTTGTTTTTGCTTTTGGAGCACTGCTAAAAGTTATTAGCTGGAGCCCTTAAAAAGACCTTTTCTGTTTTCCCATCAAGTTCTTTATTATTTGATTGCTTAAGAAGTTCAGTTGCTGATATCATGATTTGTTTTTCCTAAGTACAATACTGAAAGCAAATGTCCTTTTGTGTTACCAAGTAAATCTGTGTGGGAGAATTAACCCCATAAATAAAATATATTTTTCTTTGCTTACACTCGAGCAACACAACTCATTATTTTGTGAATGGCTGATTCTGGTTTGAATGGACTACATTCCCCACAATCCTTTGCAAGTCATAATAGGATTTTGCCTTTGCCAAGACTGTGGACATTCACGCCCAGCGCCCCCGTTTACAGGTCGCACCAAAGACTTATACAGAGGTACTATCACCTCCTTTCTTCTGCTGGCCATTCCTCTCCTTATGCACCCAAGCATCCTTCTAGATTTTGCCGTTTTCTTTTCTACCTGTTTAGCTACTTTAAGATCATCAGACACAATCCTGCCTAGGTCCCACTCTTCTTTAGTGGACAAAAGTACTTCACCCCCTATATTATAGTGCTCCCTTGGATTGCTGCAGCCCAAATGCATGACCTTACACTTTTTAACATTAAATCTCAGCTGCCAAATTCTCGATCATTCTTCAAGCTTAGCTCGATCCCTCCTCATGCTATCTACACCTTCCTGGGTGTCTACTCTATTGCAGATTTTAGTATCATCCTCAAAGAGGCAAACCTTTCCCGACAGCCCTTCCGCTATATCACTAACAAAGATGTTAAAAAGAATCTGACCAAGGACAGATCCCTGCGGCACACCACTGGTAATCTCTTTCTCCTCAGAGTGAGCTCCATTTACCTGTACTCTTTGTCACCTCTTACTCAACCAATTTATAAGCCTATCAATAACTTTAGGGTCCTTCCCTAGGGTGCTCAGTTTGTTTATAAGTCGCCTGTGCGGAACGGTGTCAAAGGCTTTACTGAAATCTAAATACACCACATCTAGGGCTCTCCCTCTGTCCAACTCCCCGATCACCTAGTCAAAGAAATCAATCGGATTTGTTTGACAAGATTTGCCTCTGGTGAATCCATGCTGCCTCGGATCCTGTAATCCGCTGGACTCCAGAAACCTCACAATTTTCTATTTCAGCAGTGTTTTTGCTGGCAAATACAGCAGAGCACTGACCTTAAGAAACTACATGTGCAGAAAAAGAGTGGCGTCACTGGGCATCTTCAACATATGCTGTTGTTAATTACATGGAAGTACTGATTTTTGCTACCTCTATGTACGAGAGAAACAATTATACATAAACCTGATCCATTTATAGCCCTTGAGGACTGGAAGTGAATAGCACTGACCTACCATGATATAAGAAATACTTTTTTTCTCTTCATCATTAATAAGTGTGTAAGTGTGTGTGTGTGGTGGTTTGAAAATAGCAGTTCCCTAACTTCTATGAGTCAGTATATCAGTGTTTCCTTGATGCTGAAGCTGGAACTGCTTCTCTCATAGAAATTCACTAGGTCATTTTCTAGGATGCTTTATTTCTCTAGAACCCTAGTCTGATCTGGCCCATTTTTTAACTCAGTGCTTTTCACCAGTTTCTCCCCCACACCAAATTTGGTCACTTTTTATCGTGGGTATAATATGACTGTTCATTTGGGGGGGCAAAGGGTGGGGTAGTCAGATGGAGGTGTTTGACATATTTGCATATTAATTTGCATATATACATATCATCAGGGCCGGTGCTACCATTAGGCAAACTACATGGTTGCCTAGAGTGCAGACCCTCCGGGGTGCCCATTGCCACTGCTGTCACCCCTCTCTGGGACCAACAGCAGCAACAATAGTCACAGACAGCCCCATGATGCTTACCTTCAAGCTTCAATATCACAGGTCTGTTTGCTTCCGCCCCTCTTCGATTCTTGGTGCCGGCTTTCTGTTTGCCCAAGAAGTCCACATTGGGCATCAGAGCGTGGAAGAAGCAAACAGCCCCATGATACCACAGCTTGAAGGTAAGCGCTATGGGGCTGTTTTTGACTATTGCCACCGCTGTCAGTCCTGGAGAGGGGCGGCAGCAACAGCAATGGGCAACATGGGAAGGCGCAAGGGATGAGGTTCGCCTAGAGCGCCCCATCTTCTCGTGCTAGCCCTGTATATCACAGATATGTATTATGGTTCTCTAAAAACAATAGCTTGGATAGGAAGAAAGTATATCAAACAGCAAAGATTTCACAGGTCTGCAAAAAACTTTTTTCGAGACCTGTTTTGATTATTCCACATAATCTTTATGTGTTTTGGTGCGCTGAATCCGAAAATGACCTCCATTTTGTCATAGGACATCATGTTTCCTGACAATTTAGGTAACTATGTTAAATAAGGCAATACCTCAAAATAAATGGAAATAGACATAAAATTAAAGTTGTATTACAATATTTTCATGAAAATCCTTTTTTGAACTGAAATGACCTCACCTACACACACTAAACTCGATTCTTCTTCCTTGTGAGGCTCCTCCTGGTGCATTTACACTTGTGAGTAGCATCTGGAATGTCTCTCTGAAGCATCCAACATTATGTTTATGTTTATGTTTATTTACTTGATTAACCGTCCTTCTATGGTAGTCAGAGCAGTGTACAATATGCAAATTAACAAAGTGAGGCACTAGGCCAGAAAATTTGAAAAGAAATTACAATATTTCAAAGGACAGAAGAAAGAGATTAGGGAAAAGAAAATTTGTAGACCAAGAAAAGGAGTTCACAGTAGTCTGCCATCATTGTAATGCTCCATTTTCCCTAGTATCTCCTTTCCATCTCTTTAATGTCTTGGTGGAATCGTTCACATTGTTCCTCACTCACAGCTCCCAAATTTTCAGGAAAGTAGTCAAGGTGGGACTGGAGGAAATGCACTTTCAAACTCATCAGGCAACCTAAAGCTTGTAATGCTTTCAGCATTCGTCCGACGATCTTTTTGTAGTGAGGATCTTTGTTATTGCCTAAAACTTTCTGTACGACTTCTTTAAATGCAATCCACCCTTCTTTTTGAGGATCCGTCATGGTATTGACAAGCTCTTGATCAACTATAAGCCTTCTAATGTCTGGTCCGACGAACACACCTTCCTTCAATTTTGCCTCCGACAGGCCTGGAAACTTGGTGGCCAAGTATTTGAAGCATTCTCCATCTCTTGGAAGTGATTTTACGAATTGCTTCATCAATCCCAATTTTATGTGGAAAGGTGGTAGAAGAACTTTATGGGAAGGTACCAAAGTTTCTCGGAGGACATTTTTTTCAGCGACTGTTAGCACCAACTCTTCTTGGTCCAGTGATTTTGTCGGTCTCGACTGTCCCATAGACACAGAAAACAAGGATATTTGGTATACCCAGCTTGTTGCCCGAGCAGCATGCACAAGACCTTCAAGTCCCCACACACTTGCCAACCATGGTCTTCATATTTAAGTTTACGAAGAACCAATTCCAAGTTCTCGTAGGTTTCCTTCAAGTGTACAAAATGACCTACAGGTATGGAAGCGTAAAAACCGTTGTGGAGTAAAACTGCTTTGAGACTTCTTTTTGAAGAATCTATAAAAAGATGCCATTGCTCTGAATCATATTGGATTTTAAACTGACCCATCAGACCTTCGACATCGATGCAATAAACCAACTTGTCTTCCTGGGAGAAGTAAGGAACAAACTCCTTTTCACGATGTCTGAACCATAAAGATGACACTCCTGGCAACAATAAATTCCTGCTTTTCAGCCTTGATCTGAGTAACTCAGTGGCATCTTTGGGAAGATTCAAGTCTCTTACCAAATCGGAGGTCCTCAACACACCGTTTGCACACTTTATGAGGCGCCCAGACTTTATCTTGATCTCCAAATACAAGAGATCACAGAGAGAGGAAGACAGGCATCTGTATTTGGAAAAACTTAGAGAAGCTAGCAAAGTAGTCAAGAAGGCAAAGATTCAAAAGGAGGAGGAAATAGCCAATGCAATAAAATGGGGGGATAAGACATTTTTCAGATATATTAGTGAGAAGAGGAAGGGCAAAAGTGGTATTGTCAGACTCAAGGGTGCAGGGGGGGAATATGTAGAAGCTGATAAGGATAAAGCAGAATTGCTTAACAAATATTTTTGTTCTGTGTTCACAGATGAAGAACCAGGAGCAGGACCTCAGAGAACACCCACAAATAGGAACAGAAGCGAGGGACATCTTGAACACTTTTCATAAGACTGTGTTCGTGAGAAACTTGCTCAACTTAAAGTAGACAAAGCGATGGGACCGGTTGGGATACACCCTAAAATACTGAGGGAACTTGGGGACGTTCTAGCAACTCCACTGACTGACCTTTTCAATGCCTCGTTGGAGTCGGGAGTGGTGCCAAAGGACTGGAGAGAGGCTCATGTGGTGCCTTTACACAAAAGCGGAAGTAAGGATGTGGTTGAAAACTACAGGCCGGTTAGTTTAACTTCGGTGGTGAGTAAATTATTGGAAACGCTACTGAAAGAGAAAATAGTGAGGTTTCTGGAGTCCAGCGGATTACAGGATCCGAGGCAGCATGGATTCACCAGAGGCAGGTCTTGTCAGACAAATGTGATTGATTTCTTTGACTGGGTGACCAGGGAGTTGGACTGAGGGAGAGCTCTAGATGTGGTGTATTTAGATTTCAGTAAAGCCTTTGACACTGTTCCTCACAGGCGACTTATAAACAAACTGAGCACCCTAGGGATGGACCCTAAAGTTACTGCTTGGGTTAGAAATTGGTTGGGTGGGAGGCGACAAAGAGTACAAGTAAATGGAGCTCACTCTGAGGAGAAGGATGTTACTAGTGGTGTGCCCCAGGGATCTGTCCTTGGTCCGATTCTTTTTAACATCTTTGTTAGTGATATAGCAGATGGACTGTCGGGTAAGGTTTGCCTCTTTGCAGATGATACCAAAATCTGCAATAGAGTAGACATCCAGGAAGGTGTAGATAACATGAGGAGGGATATAGCTAAGCTTGAAGAATGGTCTAGAATTTGGCAGCTGGGATTTAATGTTAAAAAATGTAAGGTCATGCATTTGGGCTGCAGCAATCCAAGGGAGCAATACAGTACAGGAGGTGAAGTACTTTTGTCCACTAAAGAAGAGCGGGACCTAGGCGTGGTTGTGTCTGATGATCTTAAAGTAGCTAAACAGGTAGAAAAGGCGACGGCAAAAGCTAGAAGGATGCTTGGGTGCATACGGAGAGGAATGGCTAGCAGAAAAAAGGAGGTGATAATGCCTCTGTATAAGTCTTTGGTGCGACCTCATTTGGAGTATAGTGTGCAATTCTGGAGACCGCACCTTCAAAAGGATGTGAACAGGATGGAGTCGGTGCAGAGGGTGACTACTAAAATGATTAGTGGGCTTCATTATAAAGCATATGAGGACAGACTTAAGGATCTTAATAGGTGCACCTTAGAGGAAAGGCGGGATAGAGGTGATATGATTGAGATGTTTAAATACCTCCGTGGCATAAATGTTCAGGGAGAGAGCCTCTTTCAATTGAAAGCAAGTTCTGCTACGAGGGGACATGGGATGAGGGTGAAGGGAGATAGATTCAGGAGTGATATGCGGAAATATTTCTTTACGGAAAGAGTAGTGGATCCATGGAATAGTCTCTCAGTGTAGTTTGTAGAGATGAGGACAGTAACTGAATTCAAAAAAGCATGGGACCAACACAGAGGATCTCTAAAGGTAAAAAGTGGACTGTTGTAGTTGTTGATATGGAAGAACAGACGAGATAGGCCATGTGGTCTTTTTCTGTCATCATGTTTCTATGTTTCTATGTTTCCAATTTTTAGTCCAAAGTATGCAAAGTATACTTTTTTCACAAAGTCTGTAATATTCTGCTGTTGCTTCAACACTGTATATTCACCACAGATGAAACAGAAACTGTCTGTTGAATTAATACACTTTCGCGGAGCCATAACATAACGGTTGAAGAATGACGAGCTAACACGAATTGCGATGAAAAAGTGTGAACAGCCTAGAACCAAGAACCTGATGATGATGCGTGCACAAGTGTGGCATGCAGGAGAGAGCAGCTCTGTGTCTGTACACGAGACGTACAGTGCTGGCCACGCCCCCTGCACTTTACCAGAGCTGCTGATATCTGCCCTGTGTCTCCCTCCTACTGGATTCTTCAGGAAAGATTAACCCCTTCTACCATTAGAAGCACGGACTTAAAACTTGCTTAGCTTATGTATATATTGCTGACCATCAGATTTACAGTGCTATATTTTTTTTTACATAACTTGGACAACCCCTTTAAGGTTTTTTTGGTATTTTATATCTTAAATGCACTTATGTGAATTAATTAATAGTAATTTGAATTAATTAATAGTAATTTGAAAAAAATTGATAAATTTGAAGACAATTTTGCATGTTGTGGCAAATCATGACGTCTAGGAGTTTTTTCAATATTTTATTTGTTTTCAGCACACCAAAATACATGGAAATTAGATGAAAATAATCAAACAGCTTTTTAGTCGCAGACCTGTGTAATGAAATATGACATGATTCTGACTGGTGTCAATTAGCAAGAGAAAAACACAATTTCCTTCTCCCCTTTCCCTAGATCTGATGCCAGCACTCTTCCCTTCCCCCCAACACTTCAGCCTTCTCTCCATTTATCCCCCTCCAAAGCACAGCTTAATCCCTTCCTCCACCTTCCCATTATCCTAGCACTCAGCGGAGAGGAGCTGGAGCATTAAGCAAAGAGGCAGCGCCATAATGGTGATTGCAGCATGAGGAAGGAGGAAGTCAAGACTTAAATGATCCAGTGGCCCAGAACAGCTATGTGCTGCAGATGTCATTGTCCCTCTAACAGCATCATCCCCGTCTTCTTCAAATTTCTGAGACTCAAGGCAACCTGTTGCCTAAGACGAAAGATGAACTGGTGTCTCTCCCCCCCACACACTCAAAACAGAAGGGCTTCCTCAGAGCTCTCATCAAGGAGCAGGAAATCATTCAGAACATAAGTCAGGTGGTTGCCCTAAGAAATAAGAAAGCAATATATTTCCAAGTTATATAATTTTTTTAAAACTTGTCATGTAAATTAAACTGCTATAATTTTTGCTGCATATAAACTTGTAGCCCTAGAATCTAATGTAAACCATACTGACTTCTTACACTGCACACTGGACCAGCACAGTATTAAATGTAAATATGTATTCAGCAGAAAACAAAGGAGATGCCAGTGCTCGTCCATCAAAGATCAAAACATGAAAGTGAGTCTTGCATCCAAAGAAACCCCTCTTCCAACAATGGGTGCGGAGCAAAACCAGGACATTTTCTCACATAAGGAGCCTACCCAAAAAAAGCAGCACTATAAATACTGTAGCAGGCCCTGGAACTTCCAAACATCTATTTGAAAAGCTGAACAATTTAGAGTATTACAGTACAGATCCCTATTTAGAAACTCCATGTTAGCAGAATACCTGGCTTTGGTCACACACTCAGAACATAGATCCTCACCAAGTACAGAATAAATGACCACGACCTTAAATAAAAATATGTAGATAAAAATTAAACTGGTACCCCAAGAAGCCAGATTTTGCATACAATGCAACACTAGAGAAACAGAAAGAGATGCATTTCCATGTACTGTATAAAATATAAAGATAGTGCAATGTCCAATCACTAAATTGAAAATAAAATTATTTTTTCTACCTTTGTTGTCTGATCATTTTATTCTCTGATCATGTTGGTCCCAATCTGAGGTTTCTGCTTTCCTCTGTCTTCTCTCATCTCTCTTTCTATGGTCTCTAGACCATATGTTATTTATTCTCTCCTCTTTTGTTTTCTTCACTTTTTTCCATCTTGGATATTGATCTTTTCCCTTCAGCTTTCTTCCATTTATTTTTCTCTCTTTCTGTCCACTCAGATTTCACTACTCTTTCTTACTATGCAGTTCTCAATCCTCCTCTTTTTTACTCAACCTACCTACCATTTTTCAACCCTCACCCCAATCCTCCCATTCCCCACCTCTTTTTTCCTGGTCCATTATTTCCCAGTCTCACTCATTCTTTCTCCCCCCCCCCCCCCATCCAGTCTCCCTCTCTCTCTTTCTCTTTCCCTCCATCCATCCAGTATCTTTGCTCTCTCTCTATCCTTCCGTGGAAGCTATCTCCCTTCCTATTCTCCTGCAGCCAGCATCTCCCCCATCTCCATACCATACCATACCATATCATATCATCCCCTGACTATTACTCCTATGTCAAGCATCTCTCCATCTCCTTCCATCTTCTTCCCTCTCTCTCTCTATTACCCAGCTCCCATCCTACATTTCCCCTTTCCCCTTATTATCCCTGTGTCTAGCATCTCTCCTCTGTCTCCCTCTCCCCACCCCCCTCCCACTCAGGATCTTCCTATTGTCTCCAGCATCACCACTCCATCTCCCCTTCTTGCTTATCCTTATGCCCATTCTTCTTATGTGCCCTTCCCATATCCACTATCTCTCTTCATCTCCCTAGCCCCCCTCCACCTCTAGTTTGTTCCCTCTGCTTCACTATTCCCTTCTATGCATTCAGTATCTCTCATCTGTTTCCAGGTGCCCAGTATATCTCCCCCACCTCCCAATGCCTCTCCTGTCTATTTCTCCCACCTCGTGGTTGAGAGAGAGCAGCGCATGCTGATGGGAGTAGAGTGTGCCGTGGGCAGAGGCTCTTTAAGAAAGTGCAACTTGGGAAGTAGAGACTGCACCCAGGACCAGTAGAGTGATTGCTGCCTTAAACAGCCTCTGCTCAAAGGGCACACTACTCCCAAGGGCAGGCTTGGATCTGTCTCCACCGTGATTGCTGCCTTAAAGGGCATCTGCCTGCAGGGCATGCTACTTCCACGAGCAGGCTCGGCCCTCTCTCAGTTTGGATCGCTGCCAGGCTCAGCCCTCAGTGGTTTGAGGACTGAGCCCGGCAGCGACCGTGGTGGAGAGGGCTGAGCCTGCCCACAGGAATAGCATGTCCCATGGGCAGCAGCTGTTTAAGGCAGCAATCACAGCCTTGCTCAGCATTTTGCCCGCAAGACATGCTGGTCCTGTGTGCAGGCTCTTCTTCTTCCCCAGCCACACTTGTTTTCCTACTTAGGGGGCGGGGCAGCTAGCGATGGTGCCCCATGGAGATCGGTGCTCTCCTGCCACACTTACCCCGCTTACTGGGTAGTGCCGGCCCTGAGAGGAACCAACACAAGGGTTCGAGGGGTGATCCGGGAAACTACAGACCGGTGAGCCTGACATCAGTACCGGGAAAAATGGTAGAAACCATCATAAAGAATAAAATTACTCAGCATGTAGATAGTCATGACCTAATGGGAGACAGCCAACATGGCTTTAGACAAGGAAGATCTTGTCTTACTAATCTGTTATGTTTTTTTGAAGGAGTGAATAAACAGGTGGACAAAGGTGAGTCGGTTGATATTGTGTATCTGGACTTTCAGAAAGCCTTTGACAAGGTCCCTCATGAGAGACTTTTGGCAAAACTAAAGAGTCATGGGATAGGAGGCAGTGTACTACTGTGGATCAGGAACTGGTTAAAAGATAGAAAGCAGAGGGTAGGGCTAAATGGCCAATTTTCCCAATGGAGAAAGGTGAATAGTGGTGTACCCCAGGGATCTGTGCTGGGTCCGCTGCTTTTTGACATATTCATAAATGACCTGGAAAGTGGAATAACGAGTGAGGTTATCAAATTTGCTGATGACACAAAACTATTTAAAGTTGTTAAAACCCAGGAGGATTGTGGAAAATTGCAAGAGGATCTTGATAAATTGGAAGACTGGGCATCAAAATGGCAGATGAAATTTAATGTGGAGAAGTGCAAGGTTATGCACCTAGGGAAGAACAACCCAAACTATGGTTACACGATGCAAGGTTCCACATTAGGAACCACCACCCAAGAAAAAGATTTAGGCGTCCTTGTGGATACCATGTTAAAACCCTCGGCCCAGTGTGCAGCGGCGGCCAAGAGAGCAAATAGAATGCTAGGTATGATAAGGAAAGGAATGGAAAATAAAACAAAAGATATTATAATGCCTCTATATCGTTCCATGGTGAGACCGCACCTTGAATATTGTGTGCAATTCTGGTCGCCATATCTTAAAAAGGATATAGCAATTTTAGAAAAGGTTCAGAGAAGAGCCACCAAAATGGTAAAGGGGATGGAAGGCTACTCCTATGAAGAAAGGCTAAAAAGGCTGGGGCTCTTTAACCTGGAAAAGAGACGGCTGAGGGGAGATATGATAGAAGTCTATAAATTAATGAACGGAGTGGAACGGGTAAACGTAGATCGATTGTTTACCTTATCAGAATATAGAAAGACTAGGGGACATGCAATGAAGCTACAGGGTAAACTATTTAAGACTAATAAAAGAAAATATTTTTTCACTCAACGTGTAATCAAACTCTGGAATTTGTTACCGGAGGATGTAGTAAAGGCTGTTAGTGTAGCTGGGTTTAAAAAAGGTTTGGACAAGTTCCTGGAGGAAAGGTCCATAAACCATTATTAAGAAGGGACCCAGGATATCAATGCTTGAACCAATACAAGCATTGTGGAACCTGTGTCCCTTGGGGAAACTGCTAGGTACGTATGACCTAGATTGGCCACTGTTGGAAACAGAATACTGGGCTTGATGGACCTTGGTCTGACCCAGTATGGCATATCTTATGTTCTTATGTTCTTATATTCAAGAGATACCCAAGTAAAGGAGTGTGATGCCACACAGGGCTGGGGAATTATGGGTGCAGAGCCTTTATATCAGGTACCTTGAGGAGGAGTGGATTAAGGAAAATGAAATTCAAATAGAAAAGTAATTGAACTGGTAAAATACAAAAATGGTACTTAAGAATTAGAATTAAAGTGCAGAATGTTGGAAGGAATAGCTAAATAACACCTTAAGCAACATAAGGAGATTAGCCTATTTTGTAACATAGTTCTGCTTTCTTGTTAATGACAGCTGGTATTGTTGCTTTTATCAGTTACTCGTAAGTTTAAGTAAACCCTTGGTTCAGAATTCAGTTTCTCTCCTAGACTCCTTTATTTGAGAAGTGAGTGTGTGAGAGGGTCAAGTGCCAAGGGCTTCCTGCCTATTTTCAGACCCCATCAAGAGAACCAATGAAACTTTAACAAATCCAGGCACTCAGAGAAAGACTGGGTAAAAAAACTTCTAGTTTTGGTGTGTGCCAAGCAGTTGGTGCAGTAACAATCAGGAACACACAGAAAGGGGGTTCCAAATATTTTTCAAGTAATCTTGCCATAGAATGTGGGCTTAGCTAAATTTTAAAAAAGATTTGAACACGCATGGGACCAGGTGCCACCATTTTGAAAAATGGGGGTGGGGGACAGGAGCGTGTAGGCATTGTTCCAACTTGCTCCTACCCCCCAATTCTTCTTAAAGGTACTGCAGAGAGGGGATAGTGATCAGTATCAGGGTCTATGGGGCTACAATTGATTTTTAAGGTATAGGAGGGGATATCAAAGTCCAGCAGGCCACCAATTCTTTTACTTCTGTCAGGGAGTCAGTGTCCAGGGAAGGGGGGGCAGCAGTCCCCCGATGTGGTGCCAATGGCATCGGAGGCTTTCCATGATGCCTGGATCATCTGAAGTGAAGTGTCAAACTTCATTGCAGATGACCGTTTCTCCAGGAATGCATGCCAAACTTGATCCAACTCCTGTGTGCATTTTGTTTGGCTTGCTCTCCCAGTTTAACTCTAACTCTTTATAAACTGGTTAATTTGCATATAGTATCGCTGCACAAAACCCTGCTCTAGAGCTTTAATCGCTGAGCTCTAGCATGGGGTTTCTTCATTGATCTGAGTATAGAGTCATGACCAGACACAAACTATTTGTATTAGGCAACTGCAAAAGAAGTTTCAGTGTCTTAGAACAGCTGGGTCCATTGGCAACAAGCAAGAAAGCAAACATATTTTGTGGTCAAGTTCTAGACCTAGGGCTAGCATACAAAACAGTCCCTTCTAAATAAACATCACTGCATCAAAAGGAGAGGGTTAAAGCATCCCAGTGGATTTATTTATCTACACAAACAGAAACAAAATAAAACCTCTCATGGAGCTCTAACTATAAACGCATATTTGCTATTCACTGGGCAGGCGAGCACACTTGCCTAGCATTCAGAAGTAAACTATTTTGTTTTACAATAGCATTTAACTCACCAAAATAGTACAAAACAGCCACATTAATTTAGAAATACAGTCTATGTCCCGCTTTTTCCTGTCCCAATGAAAACACTTCTCTATGAATTCCTTTTCTAAGTGTGATAAAAGTACTGTACCTGTGTTTGGGACACATACTGCCAGCCACGCCATTCAGACAGTCAGAGGGTTATTCTGTCCCATGAATGGCGGGATGGAAGTCCCACTGGCTTCTAACTTCCCTGCCGGCTGTACTGGGAAATTAGATGGGGATGGATGGGGGGGCAGAGTTAGGGCCGGCAACTTGTGGAATAACTTCCCTGGACGTAGTGGATCGGTGGTCGGGGGGGGCAGATGGGACAGGGGGATGCCAAGGACATTCCCCGCAAACTGACCCTGGCCGTAGGTGGCTGGATCGGGGGTTGGGCTGCAGGGAATTAGCTGCAGGAGTCAGTGACTGAGATCACAGCTTTTAAATGGAGCCGCAGTGCCATGGCAACTGGACGCCATGGTGCCACAGCTCCATTTAAAAGCCCTGACTGAATTGGTTAGGCATGTCCTGTATGTGCAGGTTGGGCTGAATCGCAGTCCCACCCTGCACGTATAGGACTGGTCACGATTCTGATTCCGCAGGGCTAGACATGATCCTCGGGATCAGAATCGCAACACTCTCTGTACATCTGGTTCAGGCTGGATGTACAGAGGCCCTCTACATGCGGAACGGAATCGGGCTATCAATGTATTTGCCTATAGAGGTAAATGACCTTGAAAGTCAATAGTCACAGTACCTTGATTTATATTTATAGGAGTTATTGCTCAGCACAACATTATTACTGCAGTGCCTTGTGAAAGTCTTCACACTCCTGTATGTTTTTATTTATTTATTTAACTGATTTTATATACCGTTTTTCTGCAAGGCAAAACAGTTTACATTAAACAAAAAAGGAACGTTTACATGGAACGGTTAAAACTATATTACAGTACAGGTAACTTTGGTATAGATCAGGCA
The DNA here is from genome assembly GCA_033557465.1 of Ichthyophis bannanicus. NCBI lineage: Eukaryota > Metazoa > Chordata > Amphibia > Gymnophiona > Ichthyophiidae > Ichthyophis > Ichthyophis bannanicus. Next base: position 1,221,604,890 of record CM066032.1, read on the forward strand.
TGTCCAACTTCGAACAGGCCGTGATCTACTTTTTCCGGCCAAAAGTGCCAGTGATCTACCACCATGAAAATTAAGGGTATGTTTACTAAACTGCGGTAATGTAGCAGCGGCTATGTTAAGGCGTGTTTTGTAACGTTAAGGCGCCTTAACATTACAAAACGCGCCTTAACGTTCCCGGCCGCAGTAAGTCCAGAAAAGGGTGGAGAGAGGACGGAGAGAAGGGGTCAATGGGCGGGGAGTGGGCGGGGAGTGGGCGGGGAGAGGCCCCTTTCACACTAACGTGGAGAAATTAAGGGCTGAATCCTAACGCAACTGAAAACCTGGCGTTAGCACACATTTGCAAGAGAGAGAAACTATTTAAGTGTCAGCAATGTACAGCATAGGTAGGGCGCCCAAGAAAAGTGATAGTAGTGCTCCATTTGCAGCAACAGCATAGTGCCCAGGTATGAAAGGCCACTAGTGTGATGGTGCAAATGGGGCATGGGGGCTGCAGGTGGGACATGCAGTGGGGGCTACTGGGGCACAGGGTGGACTAGACGGTTGCTGAGGTGGCACATAGGAACGCAGATAATGGAAACCAGCAAGACAGCAACTGACCAGGGTCAGACATGCCCATGAGTCCGTGGCCCACAGTGTCCCAACCAGGAGACATTACCCAGCAGGTATCCCAAAGGGGCACATAACATTGGCAGGTGGTGCCGGGGGAAGCGTGGACATCTATGTAGGCACCCCTACCCCAGAACCCACACCTTAGGCAGCCGCCTACCTGCCCCTTGGATGGCTTGTGATGGCGCACCACCAGCACCGACAGCATATGGTCATGGTGGCATGGCAGAGAGGGTGGGTGATTGTGCTGGAGGGAGAAGTGGCACCCGCCTGCAGTGGACCTAGGCCATGCCCTGTACCAGTACGTGGTGTGTAGTGCAACAGAAGAGGTCTGGCCGAGGAACATAAGGGTAGCCCCAGGGACAACTATGCTGCTGTGGCAACAGTGTGGTGCAGTACACCCAGCTAGCATGGCCAAGAGCAGAGGGTCAGAGGTTCAGGTCCCATCTGTGGATCCTGCAGAGCATCTCCCCATAGTTTTAGCCCACAATGCAGCCACAACAACAACATAGGCAAACCCCAATGCAGTGGTGCACAGGGGTACGGACACCCACTCACAAGGGCTCCACTATCCACAGCTTCATGGGGTGTTAGACTTTTAGCCCCAGCACAGAGCTGCAGTTATCACCAGAGCACTACTACTACCCCCTGCACAGATTAGCAATGTCGGCACTGTGATCAGGACCAGTGCGGCGGGTAGGGTTGTCAACCACCTCCATCTCTGCACAATGCTGAGATAGGTGTGGGAGTGTGCGTATGTCTCTCCATTGTTTTGTTTCTGCCAACACCTCACTGAGCTCACATTGCTCACACTGCTTCCAGCGTTAGCCTGCAAATGTGCATAATGAGGAGCCAGGTATTGTGGGTATGGCCCAGACAGGGCGAAATGGCCAGGATGCATCTGCACAGGGTGGAGGACAATGGCTGAGACACTTTAGTGCTCGACCACCACCTGCATGGACAGGGTGGCCACAGCATGTCATGCGGGGGGGGGGGGGGGGTCACTCTCACTCTGACCGATCAGTGACCATGGCATGTCTATGTTCTCACATAGTGCCATGTATCATTTGTTTCCAGTGCTACCTGTGTGTTCCCAGTTCCGGGGCCCAATCACAGGATACCTGTTTGGTGTCTGTGCTGTGTATCCCATCTCTGGGTGCACAGGGTTTCTCTGTGAGCATGCACTATGGGCTGGTTAGTGGGCTGTCTGCAGTTCACCTGTGCATGTGGAGAACACCTTGTAGGATGCTGCAGGTGCAGTTTGACTGTGCTGTCTGTTGATGAATGGCAGACGGTGGCGTGGGGCAGTTGAGCCTTCCCCTGCCTACCCCAAGCATCATTGCTGGTCTGCAATGGTCACAGGTATGGCACTGGCCCAGCAGCCCTGGAGGGCTGTCATCTGCCAGCAGGTCTGTGGTTGCTGGTACAATAGCCATTCTGAAGGGTGCAGGCACCTGTCCCACCACACCCTCATCTACAAAAGAGGAGATTTGTTTATTTATTTAGCTGTATTTATATCCCGCTTTTCACCGGGTCAAAGCGGTCAATTGGGGGATACATTTAACACGAGGGGATATGAGACACATACACTAATACTTACAGGGAACATGGGCAATGGAGGGTTAAGTGGCTTGCCCAAGACCACAAGGAGTGCCCCTTGGGGTATATAGTGCATACCACTTAGACCCGTAGTGGCAGTGCTACATAGCTCTCATGTGAGTCTAGACACCCCACTGCCCTGATAACAGATACCCATGGCAACCAGACCCTAACACCAGCCACGCACTAATCTGGGTGGTGTGTGGTCCCCCAGGGCCATATGTGACTGCAGAACACAGCTGGAACAGATGCACCTTCAGTTGCACTGCTGGGGGACACCTGTCACACACCGGCAATGCTGGGGATGTGCAGCAGGACCTATCTCTAGCACCATATGTACTGTGGACCTAGTGCTGGGCGCCCATCCTATCCCTCAGGGTGCACACGGAACCTGCAAAGTGGCATGGTCTGTAGCTACTCTGTGCTGGTATCACGCACTGTCAGTCTGTCTTACCACGCTGCAGTACCGAAGAGGTGCATACCCCATTTGGTGGTCAGTTGTAGGCGGCTGTACTGCATGTTCAATGCATCATTGGTGCTGGTGGGGTTATCCTATCCTGGCACACAGAGCAGACAGTTTGTGTGGTGACCTGCAGTCCTTCTGTACCCAGCCATTGCTATGCAACAGGCCATAGAGGTATAGCCTACTGGTTAGTACACTGATGTTCTAGGTGGAGGTCATGGGTTCAGTTCCTTGTTGATCCCTCCTGTCCAAGGCAGATATTTTGCTTGCCTGTGACAGTCATATCTTTGCAGATCTGTGCTGCCAGCCCATAGTACCCTTACCACAGTTTCCAGCAATCCTTATAAGGTGTTATAAGGCTCCTAATTAGGCACAGTAGAAGGCACCTTATCGGGCACAGTACAAGGCACGTTATAAGGCGCCTTATTGGGCACAGTACAAGGCACGTTATAAGGCATGTTACAAGGCGCCTTATTAGGGACAGTACAAAACACGTTATAAGGCACCTTAATAGGCACAGTACAAGGCACGTGCCTTGTACTGTGCCTTATAACGTGCCTTATAACGCGCGTTACCTGACATGCTTGCCATAATGATGCCCCGCCCATGCCTTTATATGGCCATCTGTACTTTTACCGCGGTACCTAACGCACATTACATTACTGCAGTTTAGTAAACATACCCCTAAGTTTCAAATTAGTTTCAAATTAAATTTTAACCCAATAAAGTTGGAGGATTCCCCCCCCCTGATTTTTAAAGAACCTTCTGTCATTTACTTGGATGTGATCAGCTGTTAAGCAAATTAAGCAAAAACAAAACAGAGATGAAGATCCAGTAAGAACTGCGAGGGGAAATGGAAAGTAAATTTTTTCTTAAAGTTTTATTGAGTAACAACTTTCCTTAACTGTCTTAATAACTTTCTTTAACTTTTATTGAGTAATTTGTGTTAAATTTTGGTTGAGAATTGATCCAGGCTGATCTTGCACAATCTTTAATATTTCGCTCTTGCTGAGCCTGCATGTCATCCACCAGCTTTTTGAAATTGGGTGAATATTGCGTGAGGGCCAGTCTCAGGGAATCCTGGAGATGTTCATCTGCCATGTTGGAATGTTGTGTACTCTGTCATTTTCAGATGGGAAAACGCAGATTCACACAAATAAGCTGAACCGAAACAGGAGTGTACAGCTTCACTGCATCTTCTCAAGCTGGGAAATTTGTCTCTAGGCACTAGCTTCCAAAACGATTCTTGCTCAGCACCGGTCTTGAGAAAAATGTCATTTTTAAGGGTTAATATTTCGTTTTCAAGAGATGGCTTGTTCGATGAGTAATATTTTCTGATAGCAGCTGCAGTTTCTTTAATGTCCACATCTACTTTGAATGGGTATGACAAGTACTCCACAACTGTTCCAATTTTTTGGAAGTCACAGAATCTATTTTCGAATTCCTGGATAACAGAACAGATTTCTGTCACATACTACTTGTTCTGAAAAACAAAATTTGGATATTGTCCCAGATGGTCCTGCGTATTAGGAAAATGATCAAAAGTGTTGTTTGCAAGGTCAGTTATCGTTAGCTCAAATTTGCTCTTGTAGGATGAAATGGTACTCATCATCTCGCCAATGCATTTGTTTTTACCTTATAGATCAAGGTTCATATCACTTAGTTCACCTGTAAAGTCAGCGAGAAATGCCAGATCGCATAACCACTCCTCATCTTCCAACTCTGCTTGGTCATCTCCCCTCTCCTTCAAAAAGAATTCTTATTTCATTCAGCAAATCACAAAATCTTTGCAGAAATTTGTGCCTACTTAGCCACCTTACATCTGTGTGCAAAATGATTTCTGCTGCTCCTGCATCAAGAGTAAGATTGAAAAGCCGTCTTTGAAGTGATCTTCCACAAACTGAATTTACAATTTTGAAAGTGATGTCCATGACAGTCTTTTTATTGAGTCTCTTGCTTGCCCAAACTTGCTGGTGAATGATGCAGTGGTAAGAATGGAAATCTGGGAAGTCGTCATGCTGTCTACAGAGGGCTATGAAACCGTTAACCTCACCTGTCATTGCTCTTGCTCCATCAGTAGTGATGGAAAGAAGTCTATGCAATGGAAGATTACACTTTGTCACAAAAGAATGGAAAGAACTGAATATTTCCTGACCGGTAGTTCTCCCTTTTAAAGAAATCATTCCAAGTAGTTCTTCTTTAACACTGAAGTTTTCAAAAACCATCCGGATAAAGACTAGTAACTGGGCTATGTCTCTTATGTCTGTAGATTCATCCAGTTGGAGTGAGAAAGCAACACAAATTGAAACATCCTCCAACAATTGTTCAGTTGTGTCTCCACACATCTTTTCGATTCACCGCATGATGGTGTTTCTTGACAATTGTACATCTTGAATAGCAGCTATGATCTCTTTCTTATTTTTAAATCCTTCAAAAAGATTGTCAGCTGCTTCAAGAAAACAATCTTACCAATTCCCCTTCAGTGAAAGGTTTGCATTTCTTTGCGATCAGGTTGCTGACCTTGAAGGATGCTATGGTTGCATTGACAGAATGTGACCTTGGCTTTTCGCCATCAACTGTTGCCGAGTAGCCAGTTTCGATTTAAGTTCTTTGAGCTTCAGTTTACGAAGTTCACTTTTGGGTGGAAAATCAGCATCAAACTTATTGCTAAGCAGAGCCTTATAATGATGTTCCAGATTACCCTTTTTGGGCAAGGATACTGGGGCATTACAAATTAGACAACAACACTTGTCTTTCACCATGATGAAGAAGTAGTCCATTTCCCATTCATCATGAAAGTGGTAGGTTTTGCTCTTCTTTGGAACACTCATCTTCGTTATACGGGGTGGCTGGATGTAAGAAGGCCAAATCTGCTAAGTTAGTATAAACACTGGCTGAATCTGGTCCAAAACTGTCACTGTCCCAAAGTATTAAAGATCAACATGAAATGAAGACCTCTGGATGATGTGCAATACAAGGACTGGAGATGCCAAAACCACACATGCAGTTCTAAAAGTAAAAATAAGAATTCATCATACTGGCACCGATAATCAAATACCACCAAACAATCATCAAAAAAACGCAAACACCTGTCCAGCAAACCAGATAAAATCAAATATCGCCAAACAAGTTCAAATACCACCACATGCAATTTAATAAATTCTGCACACAGTGTAGAATCAATGCAAAGGCAAGGTGAAATAAAATTGCAGTGTAGAATCAACGCAAAGTCTAGGCAAAATAAAATTGCAGAGGCAAGCAAAAGTCACAGTGGTTTGAACCAATTTGAAGGCAAGGCATAGGCAAGTTAGAACAAAATTGGAAAAGCCTGCCAAAATCACCAAATTCTTGACACTTTGTTGTGTCTGCCTGAAAATGTTTAATGAAAGCGAACTATAAAGCAACCAACGACCAGCACACAACACAACTAATACGGTAAGTGTATTCAGGTAAAGCCCGTGCGAATGGATATCGCCCGGTATATAATACACTTCTAAGGGGTGTTGGGGCGGGGGCAGGAATGGATGATTCTGAGAGGCAGGAGACCAGGTATGACGCCGGACCTGTAGTGTCTCGTCGTGGGGCGCGGGCGGTGGCCCCCTGGGGTACCCACAAACTATTGGCATGAAAACAACAAACGCTCCCAATACACCCACAGGCAAGATTCCTGCAGGCAGGGAAAAAAGACAGGCAAAGGATCAGCAGTGGCGGCAAGCCCTTGGCAGACGACCCGCCGGCACGAGCTCTCTCCTAGCGACGGGGCAAGCGGCTGGAGAGATGGAGCCAAGTGGGGCTGGCGATCTACCTCTGAACCCTCCGCGATGTACAGGTAGATCACGATCTACCTGTTGGACATGCCTGGTATAGATGATACAACATTACATGGAACAAAAGTACAAAAGTACAAAAAAGTAACTATTTACAGGTGGCCTGGAGCCTGTGTGGTGAGGCATTGAGTTTGTCTACTTGGGGAAAGGGCTGTGTGAGGGGAGTAGGAGGATGTGGTAATGGTGAGGAGTGCAGGAGGGTTGGGGGGGTGAGTGGTAGACATGTTGAGAGGGTTCGGGGTAAAATCTTGCAAGGGATTTGTGGCAGTGGATGCATTAAAATGTTCTTTGAAAAGAAAATTATTGAGGTGTTTCTTGAGGAGGGTGTGGGATTGGATGGCCCATATGGTGGAGGGTAGTTTGTTCCAGTTGTTAGGGGCGTAGAATTGGAAGGCTCCTGTGCAGGTGCGTTGAGGATTTTTGGAGCTCTGTGAGGGAAGAGAGAGGAGGTTTGCTGTGTTTTGGCGCCTGAGTCTGTTGTTGGTGTGCTCGATTAGCAGTTGTAGCTGTTCCGCCGTAGTGTTGGAAAGGGCTCTGTGGATGAGGACGATGGTCTTAAACCTGATGCGGGATGCAATTGGTAGCCAGTGTAGAGATTTCAGTATAGGTGTAATGTGGGAATGCCTTCACATGCTGCTATCCAGTGGCAGGATTTTATCCAAACAGGAACCGATTTGGATCGATCCTGCCACTGCCAGAACCGAGCAGGTGGCAGCACGGCATGCATTTGCATTGCTGGTGCCACCCGCTTGGGCCTCTGGAAGCCACTGCAGGGCAGCAACTCCCTGGTGGCCCAGCGGCCCGATCCCCCCACCAGCCAGTGGTTTGACAACATCGCGGGCTTCTGGCAATGCCATGGTTCCCTGATGCCGTCAAACTGCTGGCAGGTGGGGATTCCCACCAGTGCAACACTGGCTTCGGGATGCCATTTTCAGCTCGGTTTGGTGAATGCAGCCCATGGAAAGAATAGGTTTGAGCAAACCGGGCCAAACTGGCCGAATCCCACCACTGCTGCTATCTAAAAAATACAATTTGAAATACTCTACATACTTTGCAGCATTTATACATATAGATTTGCAAAATGGCCCTCACACACATGTAAGTGCTGGCAATTACACATGAAAGTTGTAAAATACCAACTTCCATGTGTAAGTTTCTGAGTTTCCTCCAATGAATTTTCCAAGTGTAGATTTATAAAATGGTTCCCTTGGCTCCAGACATGTGCATTACCACACCTCCTTGTTTGTATTTTAGAGAAGACTCCACTTTTGGTAGAGCCTTTGCTAAAATGCTGCCTGAATTGTGCACATCCAACCTTCATGTCTCAATTCCGATCTTCACCTACTATCTAAAATGTGCCTTCACTTGTCTTTATAAAATAGGCTAAAAATAGGCACCTGCTTGCCTTCTTAACCTAAGCAACCTATTATAAAATTACTCCCTCCATGTGAAAGAACAATTACAGAAATATTCAAAAGGTAATTAAGAATCAGAAACCTGAATGCATAATTCTTCAAACCCCTTGACTTGATGCCTGGTGGAAACCCTTTTTTCAGCAATAACAGCTATGAGATAGTTAGGGTTAATGTCTGCCAACTTTGCACAACCATTAAAACTAGCTTGAAATCAGTGATTAACTGAGGACGGTCTTACAGGTTTTATCCAAGCAACACCAGAAATCAAATGGCTGACATTTGACAGCAGTTGAAGCAAATTGCAGGTTTATATTTATTGAGGAAATGATGTACCATTATGTTTAATTATATATTTATTATGGGTGTATTTTTGTTATCCGTCTTGGATGGTCTTTCCAACTGAAGCTGGAGGAATACAAATTGTTTAATTAAATAAATGTGTATGTATATATTTTTTTAAGTGCCATCAAGGCAGTGTTGACTCATAGTGACCCAGCTACCTCTGGGTTTTCTTGGCAATGTATCACTTGAAGTAGATTGCCAGCCTTTTCTTCTGAGGCAATGGAGGGTAAAGTGACTTGCCCAGGGTCACAAGGAGTGCCAGTGGGAATTGAACCCTTGATCTTCTGGGTAGGCGGTAGTTGCTCTAACCACTAGGCTACTCCTCCACTATACATAGCCTTATATATGTATACTGTAGGAGTGGAGGAGTAGCCTAGTGGTTAGAGCAACTACCTCCTACCCAGAAGATCAAGGGTCCAATTCCCACTGGCACTCCTTGTGACCCTGGGCAAGTCACTTTAGGAAGAAAAGGCTGGCAATCTACTTCCACATTTATTTAATTAAACAATTTGTATTCCTCCAGCTTCAGTTGGAAAGACCATCCAAGACGGATAACAAAAATACACCCATAATAAATATATAATTAAACATAATGGTACATCATTTCCTCAATAAATATAAACCTGCAATTTGCTTCAACTTATATATAATAAGGCATGGAGTTAGCGCAGAATAATAGCGCAGCACCTTAGCAACTACTGTGTTTTAATTTCAGCATTAATAGCTAAAGTGAATGAGAAGGAGAATGGATGGAGTTCTTGCCTTATAGTAACAAGGAGGAAATTACCACATATTAGCTGTTAAAGTGGCAGTTAACATCACTGGATTAGGTGTAGTTTATTATATTGCATTATCAGCAATCAGGTAATGCAAGACATTCCCTCTGTTTTAACTGTATGAGATGATGTTAGGAACACCCCAACAGTTACCACAAAGGTTTTTCAGTTGCTGTACCACATGTTAACTTTGGCAATTAATGTGTGGTAACTGCAAAATGTTAGCACACTTTGGTTAATAGACACCTCAGTGTGTAAAGCATTTATATTCTCCTCTAAGAGACGAAGGGGCCAAGTTGCTATGGTGTGCTAGCATTAACAAACATAAATTCATCATTAATATGTGCTATTATCAATTAGGACCAAATGAATAGCATTGGACCTGCACTAAAATAATAAGTGTTAATGTTAGCACACCTTAGTAACTAGCCCTCATAACGTATGCTATCTTTAATGCACATTCATTAACATGCATTAACTAGGTCTCATTGAATAACTTCAGACCTTTGCTAAAACACCGCATGTTAATGGTGAATTAACGCGCCTTAATGTTAGCACACTTTAATAATTAGCCCTGAAATCTTTAGCTTCATACCTGTATGGGGCAATACATTTGCTCTGAAACATAATCATTCTGATAAAAGCTAAAATGCACTATTTTTCCAAAACCCTATAAAAATTATTATGTTTTTCGAAGTCTCGATTGAAATTAACTTGTCTTTCACAGTAGTGAAAAGTGATTGTCACTACTACTAATAGTTAATTGCAGATCCTAAACATTCTCCTTACTTCTTGTTTATTCTTGTGGTTTGTTCTTGTGTGGCTAATCAAGGCAGAATCTATTTTTCAAATTTTTATTTATTTATTTTTATTTATTTAACAATCATTTATAGACCGCATCTTCCAGAGATCAGTTGCGGTTTACAATAAAACAACAATCAACAAAGCAGAAGCTTGGTTTTACATTGAACATCTTGTAACAGTAAACATCTTGTAGCAGTAAACAAGTATTAGCTAACAGCATCTTGTAACAGTAAACATCTTGTAGCAGTAAACAAATATTAGCTAACAGCATATGTTAATACATGTCAAAACAAAAACAGACATTATAAACTATATACATTTACAAGGTTGGGGGCACTTTGAAATTGAATCACGGTCTATTTTCATCTCAGTATATTATCTGTTTAAGTTGATGGATTTAATCTGAGTCAGTTGAGTGTCTTTTAGCCTTTATCCGAGTTAATTGAAGGATTATCTCTGTTGCAGTAGTGCATAACAAATAGAGAAATGCTATCCCTATATTTTTTTTAAATGTAGAATTAGTTTTACCATGTTTGAAAGGTAGGTTGTATTCAGTCTTGGGATTATTTATTCTATTCTTTCATATTCAATTCTTCTCAAATAGGTTGATGGAAAATGCTTGTTTACTAAAGGGGTTCAGCTGCTTCCAGTTTGCTTATTTGGTGGTCAGGATTGTTAAAAAAAAACAAAAAACATTACAACCACTAGTTAGCAAGTAAAGCATGTGTCTGCATCTAATCAGTTTCACAACCTTTTCAAGTCCAAGGCACCCCTACAGTAACACAAAAGTATGACATACCAACCTCCATGGAGTGTGGACATTTTGATTCATTTTTAGATTTTTTTTGTTCATAAAGGAGCTTCTACATCATTAAGAAAGATACACTTGACCAAGTCTGGTGGCACACACTGGTTGGGAAACATTGATCTAAAGTAATGCACCAAAGTTTTAGTGTTAGCGTCTCATGATGCCCTAGATATTATCTGCAGTTGTGAAAAGCTTTCTGTTTGTTTGCTTTATTTAAAGTTTCAATACTTGCTTTATTAAAAATGCTTCAAACCAAACTGAAATGCATTATAAATTAATTGAAATCAGCAGTTTGCCAAGAGCATTCATAGCTGTGTTTGCTAAAGCTTTTGAGTTTATTGTGACATCACAGAACAGAACCCTGCAGGAAATAGATTCCTGTTCCAGTATTCTGCTCATAGAAAAGTGATTTTTGCACTGCTCACATTGTTGTACAGTTGACATGTATTTTCACCCATGGATTTTGCATCACTTTTCAGAGTAAGAACATATGCATACTTTCATTTTGAAAATTGTCTAAGGAAAAAGTACCCATGGGAAATTAAGAACATAAGAAAAGCCATACTACATCAGATAATGGTACTACTTTTTCAGTGGATACTTTTTCGGCGAAAATAATGAGCATGGTATCGGAAATGCAAAACGACTTGCCCTGTTAAAATCCCAGCCCTAACCTCACCCTGGGGAAAGTCTCTGCTTAATGTGAATAGAAGCATGAGCGTTGTGGAACAATGCATGTTATTTTACCAGCATTTTGTGTGAGCAATTTTCAAATAACCCATTTCCTTGAGTAAAATACTAATTTACCAAAAAAAATGGCTTTGAAAATTGCCCTTTTTGATTCTGAAACCTAAACAGCAATTTTATAATTCTTGAGTTTAGATGCTCATGACTGCAACAAAACAGAAAAAAGGGAATAAAAGGAAGCAAGGCAGTGACAAAGAATATCCCGAAATCCAGGCTTGCACATCTTCTTTCCTGATTAGCATGACATTTTCAAATTGCTAATGACGATACATTTTCTACGATATTCACCAGGACAGCTTTGTGTAAGGATTGATAAAGAATTGAGAGAGACAGAAAAACATCTGATGACACCATTATGCAAAAAACAGGAACATTCCACAGATATTATGCATTTATCTTACAGTGTGTAGCTACCGCAACGCATCAGGAGTTAAGAGAGGGCAAATCTTAGTTATGTATTTCTAGACTGAGAACAATGAAAGTATCATGAATATGACATTCTCTTTTGTTCTTTCTGAACCACTCAATTCCTTTACATTCATGGACAAAATAGCTTGAATCATGGGCCAGGTCAAAGGGCACTTTGTTTATCCAAGTAAATTTCAATCAAGTTTCTAAGGATATAATCTAGGATGGAGAAGAATTGTCGATCCTTAATTTTGTGATTTTAATTTTGACTAGGATGTCAGTGTATTTTGATTTTTCTGATTAATTTGCTCAAAATGTAGTGCCCCTTTTACTAAAGACCACTAACGTTTTGCAGTTACTGTGTAGTAAGTGCTTAAATTACAACATGATAACTCCAGAACCTCTGTATTAAATGTTAGGGGGCATTCCCAGCATCTTCCCAAGCAGTTACAACAGAGGGAAAACATTTCTTGCATGTTAAGAGAGTAATCTTATAACTGGGAGGGCACCTAAATAGGCCCTACTTTATAAAGACAAGTAGGCGCCTACCTCAATTGTAAAATACTAGCATCCCTGGCAGAGAACGTGCCTTGATATGGCACGACCACCTTGCAAGCAGGTGCAAATGTTTGCGGTACTTTATACATGTATGCATATATATTAAGATATTTTATCATCTTTGGAGCATGTTTACTAAAGCAGGCTAACAGCATGGGGTTTAGCTGGTGCCAAGCATGCCACAGGAACTTTTACCACATGCCAAAAATGCAGCTGTGCTAACAGTCCCACGCTAAGCGCTTCACGTGGGAAGGGGCAGAGGCTGGGAAGTTCAGGAGCAGAGCATGCACATTGCAGTTGCACATTATGGCTCAGTTGCACTTACCACCACCTCAATGAGTGGTGGTAAGCTCACCAAAATTAATAGCGGCAAACTGTTTAGCACAGGGGTGATGCAGAATCCATGCTAGCTACATGGGGACATGCCCAGCATGCTTCCTTTTTTAGTGCAAGTCCAGTGACAACCTTGCACTAATATTTAGGGATGAATGCACAGTAAGCTCTTACTTTTTAGGAAACATGCTCTTGTGTGTGCATGTGAAAATGTCAACTGTGCTCTGCCAAGAACATGGGGTATGTTTACTAAACCGTCTTAATGTTACCGGCATTAGTTGCAGTCTTACTGTGACGAATGTCATATAAGGTAGTGGGCATTCCAGTCTTAAGGTAGCATTTCGGGTTATCGCGCGATAAAGTCCGTTATTGTGCAATAGAGGGAGCCGTGGCACGTTAACGCGCATTAGCCTTAATTAGGTGCGCTGACCTGGAAACACAGCAACAGAGGTGTAGCACACTGGTTAATACAATGACTGTTGAAACAGGGGTCATGAATTTAATCCTGCAGAGGGCTTAATGAGTAAAGCTGTCGGAGGCATTACCCTTTACTTTAAATCAGTGCTGTCTGAGGCATTTTCTTTTTTAATTTAAATTAGTGCTGCCAGCAAACACACCCTCACAGTGCCGTAACCTAAGGTGCTGCATAAGGCGCCCTATAAGGCACTCCAGAGGGCAATTATAAAGTGCACTGTCCGCCAAGAAACCTTAAAATGTTCCCTATAGGGCGCCTTATAAGGCGTTTTATAGGGCGCCTTATGAGGCACCTTAAGGTTACAGAACTCTGAGGGTGTTTTTGCTGGCAGCACTAATTTAAAGTAAAAAAGGAAATGCCTCAGACAGCCCTATCAAATAACACCACTCTGAGATCAAACCCATGACCTCTGCCTCCACAGTCAGTGAAGTAACCAGTGGGCTACATCTCTATAGCTGCTAACAAGCCATGCTGGCTACAGAAGGACTGCAGGTCATCACACAAACTGTCTGCTGTGGTTACCAGGATAGCGTTAACCCACCTGTACCCATGATGCACTGCACATGCAGCTCAGCAGTCTACAGATGATCACAAGATGGGGTATGCACCCCCACAGCACCTCGGCCTGGTAGGGGGAACTGACCATGTGTGTTACTGGCACAGAGTAGCTACAGACCAACACATTGTGGGGGTACTGTGCTCACCCTGAGGGCGAGGTGGGGCGCCCAGCACCAGGTCCGCAGCACTTCGCATAGCTGAGAAAGGCTATGCTGCAGGTCACCCTCAGTGCCAGTGTATGATAGGTAATCCTTGCAGATGCACCTAGGCTACACCTGTGTCCATCCATATTTCCCAGTCACGTCTAGCTCTTGTGGACTATGATGCACCCAGAATAGTGCATATTCTGTGTGGGTGCCATGGTCCCATAGGCGGATTATGTAGCACCACCCAACCCGCCCTCTGGGGCTCAGGGTGGGGGACAGGATCTCCCACCAACAGATCCACATTCTACATCCCTGCAATGGTGGCAGTAGAGGGGACCATCAACCCCAGTCCTGCTGTGGAACAGGCACCCTACAGGGCAGTCAGTGCAGATCTGTACGCTTCCTTAAGGCAATGACAGACAGACAGTAGGCCTGAAAATGCTCAGCTGCCCCCCACCACTAGCTGACATTCTCCAGCAGCAAGCACAGTGAGTCTCCAGCCACTGCACCCTGCAAGGTGTTCCAGTCATACACATACTAACTGCAGATAGTCTACTAGCTAGTCCATAGTGCATGTTCCTGGAGGAGATGTGAGCACACACACCAAGCAGATAAGTCAATGATTGTGCCCCAGAAAAGAGAACCCATAAAGATCACTTGAGAGAAATACTAACTTGCACTATGGGGGAACCTAGCCATGCCGTGGTCACTGCTCAATCAGGGTGAGAGTGACCCCTCCCCCCCCCCAGCAGGACATGCTGTGGCCACCCTGTCCGTGTAGGTGGTGGCCAGGCACTGCAATGTTCCAGCCATTGCCCTATGCCCTGTGCAGATGCATCCTGCCCAGGCCACCCTGTCCAGGGCTATACCCACAGTACCTTGCTCCTCATTATGCACATTGGCAGGCTAACACTGGAAACAGTGCAAGCAGTGTGGGCTGAGTAAGGTGTAGGCAGCCACAATACACTGGATAGATAGACACACACTCCCACACCTATGCCAGCATTGTGCAAATATAGAGGCTTTTGGCAGCCCTGGCCACCACACCAGTCCTGGGCACAGTGCAGGCATGGCTATGGTACGCAATACTGTTGGAGTCACTCCCCGGGGTGGTAAACACTGTCAGAAACCAAAACTGAAACACACTCCACAGATATCAGAAAGGTTGCTATGATGCAGCTCTATCAGCAAATTGTGCTTAACTTAGGACTTGCTATCTGCCAGTAATCATAGCAACCATTTGATATATGTGTAACATATTCCCAGGTTTAGGGCAGCATTGCTAAGGTATGCAAGTGCTAGTATTGGGAGATGCTGCTGCATGCAGAGCTCAACAGCCTGACTCTCCATGAGGCGTTGGATAGTGGAGCCTGTGGGTGTGGGTTTTTATGTCCCTGTTGGCCGCTGCTCTAGGGCAGAGGTTCCCAACTCAGGTCCTGGTGAGCCAAACACTGTTCGGGTTTTCATGCTGTCCTAATGAATATGCATGAGATACATTTGCATACCATGGGGGCAGCGCATATAAATGCAGCAAAGGCATATTTATTAGAAACAGCATGAAACCTGAATGGTGTTTGGCCCTCCAGGACTGCAGTTGGGAAACTCTGCTCTAGGCATTGCATATGTTTATGGTGTCTGTGCTCTGTAGGGTAAAATATAGGCATTTCAGGCATGTTTATGTTATCTGCAATAAAGGTTCCATCTTTATTACCACGGTTTAGTACTGTGTAAAATATGGGGACTGGGTTGGCAGGAGGCACAGCTGGGACTTGAACTTTGGATCTTCTGCTCATGAACGCACTGGCTGTGTGTAATGCACCACACTGTTGCCACACGGACAGTTCATTCCCTGGGGATACCATGACTGTTCGTCAGACAGACCCTGTCTGTTGCAGTGCACGCATCCACCTAAACGGGGCTAGGCCATGGTCTGCTGTGGGCAGATGACACTGCCCCCTCCGCCACCAGCACCCCTCTGCCACCATGCTGCCATGCCATTATGCCAGTGGTGCTGGTGGTGCGCAGTCCCAGGCCATCCAGTATGCCGGTAGGCAGCTGCCTATGGTGTGGGTTCTCGGGTAGGGGTGCCTACATGGACATGCACACTTCCCCCCCACACACACACACCGCCTGCCAATGTTATGTGCCCTTGGGGGTACCTGCTGGGTAATCTCCCTTGTGACACTGTGGGACACACACTCGTGCCCATGTTGGACCCTCGTCAGTTGATGTCTTACTGCTTTACAGTTTTGGCATTCCTATGTGCCACCTAGGCATCTGCCTAACATGCACTGTGCCCCAGCTGGACCACAGCATGTGCCGCCTGCAGCCCTCTATATCCCATTTACAGCATCAGTACAGTTGCCCTTTCCTATGTGCCCACTCTGCTGTTACTGCACATGTGCGCGCCATAATAAACCTGCCCAATACAGATGTGAAAAAACCCTGATCAGCACTATTTCAATGTGGGATCATTCATTTTGTAGGGGGACCGAGAATAGACCCTTCCAAATATGATATCTTATTTTCTGAGCTTTGTCAGTGGTTTTGCTTTATGTTTATCATTACTATCACTTTTGGCCAGCTTGGTTATTGGGCTTTTAGATATGGTTCTGGCCCTTTTATATGTTTTTTTGCCTCTTCGTTCCCTGCACATGTATCACAACTATCACATTTTTGGGTTTCCCTGCCTTTGCTACACATTGCTGGTTTATATGGTTTCTCTTTCCTGCAAATGTGCCTTAATGCGAGGGTTTCACTGGCGTTAGTGTTCAGACCCAGATTTCACAGCGTTAGTGTGCCTGGAGCCTCTCCCCTCCCACTCTCCACCCATTGATCCCTTCTCTACGCCCTCTGGGAAGCCTTACTCCACCCTTCAGAGCCAGATTTCACAGCGCCAGATTTCATTATCGCATGATAACATCACTTATCGCGCAATAATACCACCGCTGCGACGTTAAGACGGTTTAATAAACATACCCCCATGTCCCCAACTATGCCCACCTGTAAAGTACTCACCTTCATATCAAAGCATGTATTTTATGCTGGGTGGTATTTTATAAGAGGTCATCTGAATTCAAAGAAGCATGGGACAAACACAGAGGCTCTCTAAAGGAAAAAAGGGGACTGTTGTAGTGGTTGACATAGGCCATGTGGTCTTTTTCTTTCATCGTGTTTCTATGTTTCTATTTACACACATATGTGGCCACATGAGCATGGGAATGATTATAAAATTAACTCTTGTGCATTCACAGATAGTGAGCTTGTGGTGGCATTAAGTGATCTGTGCTATCTACAATGCCCACTCTCCATCCATAGCCTACACATTTCTTGTCCCATTCCACTCTCTGCACTTAGAGTAAATGTATAAACTCCTACAGAGTTAGCACACATTATAACAAGTGTATTTCAAGTCTATTTTATAAAGTATGCAAGTACTTTACAAAATAGGGGCATAAGTGGTGAGATATGCATGGCAAATCTAGGTGTGATTATTTATGCCAACCATAGGGCTGGTATAAATGCCCATGCCTAGATTTGTAAAGAACATACATAACACTGGTCTACAATTTTTAAAGTTGTCTGCTTCAGAGACAAAGTCTGCCAATTCTTATGGATTTTGATGCGCTGAATTCTAAAATGACAATTAAAACTGCTGATTGACTACTGTTAACAAGATATCCAAGCTTTTCTATTGTATGCACATATATAGGGTGTTGGTAATAGAGTTTTAATTACAAATTATTATAAACCTAGGTATTTTCACTTAGGGATATGTTTACTAAACTGCGGTAACATTACAGACTGCGCGTTATGTAACGTTAATGATCGTGCGTTAACGTTACTTAACGATCGTTAACATCCCCGGCCGCGGTAAACACCGCAGAGGGTGGAGAGAGGACGGGGGGAAGGGGTCAATGGGCGGAGAGTGGGCGGGAAAAGGCTCCCTGTACACTAACGTGCTGAACTGAAGGGCTGAATCCTACCGCGAATGAAAACCTGTCGTTAGATGCACATTTGCAGGAGAGAGAAACCATTTCAGTGTCAGCAATGTACAGCATAGACAGGGAGCCCAAGAAACGTGATAGTAGTGCTCCATTTCCAGCACCAGCATAGTGCCCAAGTATGCCCACTATGGCGATGGTGCAAGTGGGGCATACGGGTCTGCAGGTGGGACATGTAGCGGGGGCAGCTGGGGCACAGGGTGGACTAGGCGGGCGCCTAGGTGGCACATAGGAACATAGAAACCGGAAATCAGCATGACAGCAGCTGACAAAGGCCAAACACAATCCACCTACATCTACCTGGTCCACCCAAGCTAACAGTTGCCAGGGCACTGACCTGACATCCCCCCATATATCAAAAAGATTCCATCATGCATGTAACCCCTAGAGAAAACTATTTTTGTTGGAGCTAGTCGTCAAAGTGAATAGTGGACATTCTATGCACCACTGCGACTTCTCCTTTTTATTATTAAAGTTATAAAACACTTAGCTTTTGCTGATTGTTTTGGACAGCAATGAAGGCTTGAATGGAAATCGCCAGAAAAACCAAGAAAGATGACATGCCACACGTTTCGGGTTTGTATCAGAAATTCCTCAACCCTGCTTCAGGTCCATCTTATACTGGCTAATCCAGATCTTCGTCGTAGTAAAGCAACAGGGGCAAGTTCCTTTCTTATCCGCTTCGGTGTCTGACGTCACACAGGTCAGATGACTGCAAGCTTATAATCGGATTCAGTTCAAAAACCATTATGTCCAATAGGAAGAGTCCATTACTAAGGAAAACCCCTATGGATAATCAATGGAAGATTTAAAGGATAGTATGCCAGTCACCCTACACGCAATCATGAAATTAGGGGGCACTTTTCATGTAACAACTGTGTTTATTGCTCCAACAAAAATAGTTTTCTTTAGGGGTTAAATGCACGTTAGAATCTTTCTGATATATGGATGTTTGAGTGATTCCGATTTTTGATTTATTGGATTCTTAGGAATAGGATAGTATGCCAGTCAATTTGAGCATTTAAACCCCAAGGGGTAACTGTATTGAGTTGATAAATCCATTTTTGTTCATGAAGCTGCAGTCGCTGTTCACGATCCCCACCTCTTGGATCTACAGGTACATAATCAAGTACACGCCATTGTAATGAAATAAAATCATGAGAATGTTGCAAACAGGGCTCAACCATAGGAGCCGATAATGTTTTAGTTTGAAGCCTTGAAGCATGTTCAGAGAGGCGTAATTTTATAGGGCGCTTTGTGCGTCCTACATAATATTGCGAATAGGGGCATATTATTAAGTAAACCACATAAGTGGAAGTGCAATCTGTGTGCCACATAGATGAATAAATCTTAGAGGTGTGAATGTCTGTCCAGTCTGCTCCTGGTATCACCAGGGGGCAATAAACACAGTTGTTACATGAAAAGTAGAGCCAATAAACAATTTTAAACATCATTTTCATTCTCAGTGATCCAGATTTAGTAAAGTGTGACTGAATTTGTTTCAGAAGCATTTTGGCTGTAGAACAGTGTAAGTTATAGTATTTCATAACTTACAGGTCGATATTCAGAGCGATTAATGCAGTTAGCAGACCTGATAACTGCATTAATTGTGGTGACTGGGTTATTCAGCAGCACTAATGCAGTGACAGTTTCCCCAGGTGCTGCCACAGGGCATGGAGGAGTAGCCTAGCAGTTATAGCAACTGCCCAGTACCCTGAAGATCAGGCGATCTTTTGATTCCCACTGCCACTCCTTGTGACACTGGGTAAGCCACTTTACCCTCCATTGCCTCGGAAGAAAAGGCCGGGCAATGTACTTCCAGTGATACACTGCCAAGAAAACCCAGAGGCAGCTAGGTCACCAGCAGACAGCACAACCCCCCCCCCCCCCCCAGTTAGCGCCAGTGAATATGCCTAGGTGCTGCTGCTGAATGCTCCAACGCATCTATTTTCCTGCAAGTAATTTTAGAAAGGCACATATGCTACCATTATAAAATAGATGCAATTCATGTGTCTATGTCCCTTGATAGTTTAGATACCCTGCTATAAAATTATCCTGTAAAAGAAACTTTAAATATATTCATGTAAAATGCTGTTTCTGCTTTAAATGAGACCAGATATTCAGCAGTGAGACAAATATGTGTTTGAGCAGGGTGGGTGAGTGGTGGCAAAAGAATGGGTTAAAATGTAACTATTCTGAAACTGAATGTGGTTTTTTGCCATCCTTCCACTTCAACTTTATGTCCTAGACTGGAAGTGATGGGGGTGAGCCAAAGGATGAGGTGAGAATTTATGGAGTAATGTTGAATTCTTACCTGGCCATGGAGAGACATATTAAGGTGGTGGTGAAAGCCTGCTGGTGTTATTTGTGGATGATTAAGATATGTGCCCATAATTTGGACACAATTATTTAGTTGTTGTTGTTTATGTTTTTTGTTATGTTCTGGTTGGATTACTATGATTCCTTACATCTGGGGCTTCCTAAAAAAAACAAGTAATTAAACTACAATTGGTGGAAAACACTGCAGTTCAGTTGGTGATGGGGTTTAAGCCCTGGGATTACATTCAGCTAGTATTAAACTCTTTCCACTGGCTGCTGATTGAGCAAAACATACATTTTAAAATCTCTATGTTGGTTTTTAATGTTGTGCATGGGCTAGCTCCACAGTATATATCAGCATGCCTTACCCAGTACTCTCCAGAGTGCTATTGAACCTGTAGCAAAAGAATCTAATGCAAGACCGTTCTGGTAATAAGTTGAAGTAGACCATGATCCGTGCCTTTTCTTGTGTGGACCCTTGTAGATGGAATTATTTACCTGAGAAGTGAGAATGATGAATAATGAGTTAGGGGTTTATTCCGAGCCATGAATAGCGTGATGTACACCTTGCCTGGATGTACAACCCCGCTATTCATCCTCCTTGCTGTCCCCATGCAAAGCTCCCTGTATGAAGAGCGGAGTTGTATGGGAGCCTTAGAAAGGGGCGGGAGAGAGCGGGTGGAAGGAGGAGCGAGAGAGGAGCATGGGCGGGCCATCACCCTGGAAAAAAAAGGGCAATTCTGAGGTTGGCCCTGTACGTCCGGGATATGCTATTTAGATGGGGTGGAATAAGTGACGGCCAGCAGGGACAGAACCGGGAGGCGTGGAGGAGGTTCCCCGCAGCCAGACCCTAGCCATGGGAGGCCGGATCAGGGGTCTGGCTGTGGGGAAAGGACAATTTCAGTGGTGGGTGGCGTTTGCAGCTCCGTAATGGAGCCGCGGTGGCATGGCGATGGGACGCCATGGCACTGCAGCTCCACAACAGAGCCAGGCTGAGTTAGCCGGGTATTCGGCTGGGCATGCACCTGATCAGAATCAGGGCCAGACTGCACATTCAGGCTGGTAGACCCGATTCTGTATACCCCGATTCTGCCCGGCCGCACAAGGGGCTGGACATCCAGGTGTGAATAGGCTTCCACGTGTTTTGGAAGAAATGTAAAACATGATTATTTAGTATTTTAATTTGATTTGTTAAGGGGATTTTATTGTATGTATTAATTAGATTTTATTGTGATGATTTTTGCCAATTACTGGGCAGAGATGATATATAAAATGCAATGTCATCTCAAGTTACCTACTTCAGATTTTTTATCACTTGTCAATTGTCATTATCTTATTTTCTAGAAATTAAGGATCCTACTTTAGTTTTTATGAGCACTTTAATATTCTAGATATTCCTTGACCAATTTTATTTGGATTTAGGAGCCAGCCCAAAAACAAAGGAGCCACCTTTCACTCC
Organism: Ichthyophis bannanicus; assembly: GCA_033557465.1. NCBI lineage: Eukaryota > Metazoa > Chordata > Amphibia > Gymnophiona > Ichthyophiidae > Ichthyophis > Ichthyophis bannanicus. Next base: position 1,221,626,537 of record CM066032.1, read on the forward strand.
AATTTTCTCCATCAAAATTGTAGGGCATGGTGGGGGAAAGAGAGATCCTCTCCAAGGTCTACCACAGCTCCTTCAGGGCTTTATTTACTAGAACTATTTTTCTATTCCATGTCCATGGTGAAAAAAATGCTTAGTAAATCAGGTTCTTAGTATAAGAATTCAAGCCACCAGCAGGAAAGCAAAGATACTAAAAGAAGAAGAAATAGCAATAAAATGGGCGGATAAGACATTTTTCTGATATGTTAGTGAGAAGAGTAAGAGCAAAAGTGGTATTGTCAGACTCAAGGATGAAGGGGAGGAATATGTAGAAGCTGATAAGGATAAAGTTGAATTGCTTAACAATATTTCTGTTCTGTTTTCTCAGATGAAGGGCTAGGAGCAAACACCCACAATAGGAAAAGAAGCGACGGGGATTTCAATCAATTTTCAGAAGATTGTGTTCAGGAGGAACTAGCTAAACTAAAAGTAAACAAAGTGATGGGACCAGATGGGATATATCTGAGAATACTGAAGGACCTTGGGGACATTCTAGCATCTCCACTGACTGATATTTTCAATGCCTCTTTGGAATCGGGAGTGGTGCCAGAGGACTGGAGAGAGGCACATGTGGTCCCTTTACACAAAAGCGAAAGTAAGAATGTGATTGAAAACTACAAACCGGTTAGTCTAACCTCTGTGGTGAGTAAATTATTGGAAACACTACTAAAAGAGAGAATAGTGAGGTTTCATTGCCCAGTTTTACTCTCTTATCCCTCTCTTTCTTATCAGTCTCCCTACCTTATCCCCACATCTCCCTCATCCTCCAAATTGGCCACTCTCGAGCTACCGCCCAGAAAGGCAGTCAGACACTACCCCCTGGCCATATTGCCTGTAGCCAGCTATATTCCCCTCCCACCAGCTAAACCTCACTATACAGAAAAAGAGTTAACAACTCTCCCCAATCCTTCTCCCATCCACATGTAGTCAGCTAATCCCCCCCCCCCCCAGCTAGCTAGCCAGCCACCTGCCAGACTTCCCATTAGACCAGCTCGCCTTACCTTGATCCTCATCTTGGTCTTTTGTAGCTGCCACTGGAACAAGAGCTTCTTCCTTTCTGCACCACACAGCTCTCTGCAAGTTCATGCCACACAGTGCAGGCAGGGCTGGTGCAAGGACTTGAGGCTCTCTTGGCAAACCTCATCTCTTGCGCCCCCTTCTCCCTCCCTGGCTACCATTGCCACCACTGCTACCCCCTCCAGGACCGGCAGTGGCAACAAGGGCCTCAAACAGTGCCACAGAGCTTATCTGCATAAGAAAATAAGATATGCTATACTGGGTCAGACCAAGGTCCATCAAGCCCAGTATCCTGTTTCCAACAGTGGCCAATCTAGGTCATACGTATCTAGCAGTTTCCCCAAAAGACACAAATTCCACAATGCTTGTATTGGGTCAAGCATTGATATCGTGGGTCCCTTCTTAATAATGGTTTATGGACCTTTCCTCCAGGAACTTGTCCAAACCTTTTTTAAACCCAGCTACACTAACGGCCTTTACTACATCCTCCGGTAACAAATTCCAGAGTTTGATTACACGTTGAGTGAAAAAATATTTTCTCATATTTGTCATAAATAGTTTACCCTATAGCTTCATTGCATGTCCCCTAGTCATTCTATATAATGATAACGTAAACAATTGATCTACGTTTACCCGTTCCACTCCATTCATTAATTTATAGACCTCTATCACATCTCCCCTCAGCCGTCTCTTTTCCAGGTTGAAGAGCCCTAAACATTTTAGCCTCTCTTCATAGAAGTAGTCTTCCATCCTTTTTACCATTTTGGTGGCTCTTCTCTGTACCTTTTCTAATAAACACTATATTCTTTTTAAGATACGGCAACCAGAATTGCACACAATATTCAAGGTGCAGTGGCACCATGGAATGATACAGAGGCATTATAATATCCTTTGTTTTATTTTCCATTCCTCTCCTTATGATACCTAGCATTCTCTTTGCTCTCTTGGCCACTGCTGCACACTGGGCCGAGGGTTTTAACATGTTATCCAGGGCCGGATTTAGCTATACGCCATGTACGCCATGGCGTAGGGCCCACAGCTGCAAAGGGCCCACAAAAATTGAACTAGTTAGGCTTTTTTTTTTTAATAAAATAAAAAAAAACCTGCTGGCTGCCGCCGCGGGGCCCCTCTGCTGCTGCGGCAGCATGGACTGACCCGCGGGGGCCCCCTCTGTAAGCTCGGTCCCTCCCTCCGTGCCTCCGTGTCTCCCTCCGTGCAGGCTGTTAGAGACGCGAAGGCAGACTGTCTCCTTCTGCCTTCCCGTCTCTGTTAAGCCCGCAGGGGCTGATGGGAAATTTCCCATCAGCCCCTGCGGGCTTAACAGAGACGTGAAGGAGACAGTCTGCCTTCGCGCCTCTCACAGCCTGCACGGAGGGAGACACGGAGGCACGGAGGGAGGGACCGAGCTTACAGAGGGGGCCCCCGCGGGTCAGTCCATGCTGCCGCGGCAGCAGAGGGGGCCCCGCGGCGGCAGCCAGCAGGGTTGTTTTTTTTTTATTAAATTTTACGTTAGGCCGGGGGGGGGGGTGGGGGTGGGACTGGTCAGTGGGGGGCTGGGACTGGGGCTGGAAATGGGTTGGGACTGGGACTGGAAATGGGCTGGGACTGGGACTGGAAATGGGGTGGGGGGATTAAGGCTGGAGGTGGGCTGATGAGGTTAGGACTGGTAATGGGCTGTGGGCTGTTGGGGGGGTTTAGAAGTGGTAATGGGCTTTGGGGGGTTAAGACTGGTAATGGGCTGTGGGCTGATGGGGGCTGTCTGGTAATGGGCTATGGGGGGGGGCTAGGACTGGAAATGGGCTGGGGGGGTTAAGACTGGAGGTGGGCTGATGGGGTTAGGACTGTTAATGGGCTGTTGGGGGGGGTTAGAAATGGAAAGGGGTTTTGGGGGGTTTAGACAGGTAAAGGGCGGTGGGCGGATGGGGGCTGTCTGGTAATGGGCTATGGGGGGGCTAGGACTGGAAATGGGCTGGGGGGTTAAGACTGGAGGTGGGCTGATGGGGTTAGGACTGATAATGGGCTGTTGGGGGGGTTTAGAACTGGTAATGGGCTTTGGGGGGGGGTTAAGACTGGTAATGGGCTGTGGGCTGATGGGGGCTGTCTGGTAATGGGCTATGGGGGGGGTTAGGACTGGAAATGGGCTGGGGGGGTTAAGACTGGAGGTGGGCTGATGGGGTTAGGACTGGAAATGGGCTGTGGGCTGATGGGCTGATGGGGGGGGGTTAGGACTGGCAATGGGCTATGGGGGGCTGACTGGAAATGGGTTGATGGGGTTAGGACTGGAAGTGGGCTGATGGGGGTTAGGACTGGTGATGGGGTAGAGGGGGGGCTTAAACTGAAAATGGGGTGATGGGGGTTAGGACTGGTATTGGGTTGGGGGGTTGCTAGGACTGGAAATGGGCTGATGGGTGGCTAGGACTGGAAATGGGCTGATGCAGGGACTAGAAGGGAATGGATGCTGGGTGAGGCTGGAACTAGAAGGGAGCTGATGTTGGGGGAGGATTAGAATGGGATGGGGCTGGAAGAGTAAAATGGAGAAGGGAAAAATATTTTGTGTGGGAGGGATAAAAAAATCTACAATTGGCCGGGTATTGGGAGAGTAAGTGGGGATTGAGGATGGAGGGGTAAAATTTGAGTGGATGAAATAGGAATGAGGAAAGAGCAAAAGGAGAAAGATTAGTATGTTAAAGCAGATGTAGAGAGAGAATGGAAAAAAACTAGAAGAGAGAAGAAAGGACAAATGGACAGCAGACGATGGAGAGTTAGCAGAAGACATGAAGAAACCAGAAGAAAGTGGCTGGAGCAATTGCAGCTGAAAAAAATGCACAAAAGGTAGAAAAATATCTCTTTATTTTGAATTTATTAATTGGAATATGTCAGCTCTGGTAAATGTGCATCATTAACGTCTGCGCTTTGTTTAGTACAAGAGCAAATTAATGTATAGTTTTATTTCTACAGTGTTGTACATTCCAAGTTTGGCTTTTGGGATTCCCAGTTTAATTATTGTCTTCCTGTTTCTAAAATGTGATTACTTGTTTGGTGATGGTCTATGTTCTGCATGTGTAACTGAGCTGAGGTGTTCTGTTTATATAATTCCTATTTGACATTGCCACTTGTTCTCTTTCCCCAGTAGGTCATGTATTGTTGTTCTCTGAAATGTATTGGTTTAATATTTGCAGTGTTGCCTTTTGATTGGTAGAGTATGGTGCTTTGTGAGTCCTGGTAGTGCTGTTAGGATACGGCGGGTTTGCTATGGGTTCTAAATGGGCAGTGTTTGTAGTAGTTCCTAATGTGTCTGGCAGTTGGCACTGGATTATAGTAATGTAGAAATCTTTTAGTCTTTCTTTATCCATACACTCATTAAGAGGCACGTTTACTAAAAGTTAGTATATGGTAACATTATGCAAATATTTATGCAAATGAGGCCACTTATGCAAATGAGGCCCACACCCCCCTTGGGCCGCCCCTGCTGGGGGCCCACAATTTTTGTTGGCATAGGGCCTCACTCAAGGTAAATCCGGCCCTGATGTTATCCACAATGATGCCTAAATCTTTTTCCTGGGTGGTGGTTCCCAATGTGGAACCTTGCATTGTGTAACCATAATTTGGGTTGTTCTTTCCTAGATGCATAACTTTGCACTTGTCCACATTAAATTTCATCTGCCATTTGGATGCCCTGTCTTCCAATTTATCAAGATCCTCTTACAATTTTCCACAATACTCTTGGGTTTTAACAACTTTAAATAGTTTTTTTTCATCTGCAAATTTGATAACCTCACTCGTTATTCCCTTTTCCAGGTCATTTATGAATATGTCAAAAAGCAGCGGACCCAGCACAGATCCCTGGGGTACTCCACTATTCACCTTTTTCCATTGGGAAAATTGCCCATTTAGCCCTACCCTCTGATTTCTATCTTTTAACCAGTTCCTGATCCACAGTAGTACACTGCCTGCTATCCCATGACTTTTTAGTTTTGCCAAAAGTCTCTGATGAGGGACCTTGTCAAAGGCTTTCTGAAAGTCCAGGTACACTATATCAACCGACTCACCGTTGTCTATCTGTTTATTCACACCTTCAAAAAAACATAACAGATTAGTAAGACAAGATCTTCCTTGTCTAAAGCCATTTTGACTGTCTCCCATTAGGCCATGACTATATACATGCTGAGTAATTTTGTTCTTTATGATGGTTTCCACCATTTTTCCCGGTACTGACGTCAGGCTCACCAGTCTGTAGTTTCCCAGATCACCCCTAGAAACCTTTTTAAAAATTGGCGTTACATTGGCCATCCTCCAATCTTCAGGTATTACAGATGATTTTAATGATAGTTCACAGATTACTAATAGCAGGTCTGCAATCTCATATTTCAGTTCTTTCAACACCCTTGGATGTATACCATCCATTCCAGGTCATTTGCTACTCTTCAGTTTATCAAATAGTTGTAATACATCTTCCCAGTGTAGCGATATTTCTTTTAATTTTTCTGCAGTATCACCTTTAAATACCACTTCAGTCATGGGTAACATCCCTACATCTTCGTCAGTAAAGACCGAAGCAAAGAATTCATTCAGTTTCTACGCGATAGCCTTGTCCGCTCTTACTGCCCCTTTTACCCCTCTATCATCTAATGGTCCAACTGACTCTCTCACAGGTTTTTTACTACGAATATACGTGAAAAAGTCTTTATTATGCATTTTTGCTTCAGCAGCAAGTTTCTTCTCAAATTCTCTCTTTGCCTGCCTTATCAATGCCTTGCATTTAACTTGCCAGTGCTTGTGCTGTTTCCAGTTTTCATCATTTGGCTCTTTTTTCCATTTCCTGAAAGATGCTTTTTTTGGCAACAACAGCCTCTCTGACCTCACCTTTAAACCATGCTGGCAGTTTTTTTGGACTTTCTTCCACTTTTCTTAAAGTGTGGAATACAGCTGGTCTGGGTTTCCAAGATAGTATTTTTCAACAGCAGCCAAGCTTGATGTAAGTCTTTAACCTTTGCAACTGCTCCTTTTATTTTTTTCTTAACTATTTTCTTCACTTTATCATAGTCTCCTTTTCGAAAGTTAAAATATAGTACTGTGGATTTCCTTGCCATCCCTCCTCCACTAATTAAATCAAATGTGATTGCCAAGTAGCCCAAACACCTTATCTCTTGCACCAGATCTTGTGTTCCACTAAGGACTAGGTCCAATATGGCTTCCCCTCTGGTCGGTTCATGAACCAGCTGCTCCAAGAAGCAGTCATTTATTTCATCTAGGAACTTTATCTCCCTAGCATGTCCTGCCGTGACACTGACCCAGTCGATACCGGGGTTATTGAAATCACCTCTTATTATTACTGTGCTGCAACTTTTGTTAGCTGTGCTGTAACTTTTGTTAGCTAAAAGTTATCGTAAAACTCCAGAGCTGTGAGACTATTTGACTTCTGCCTCCTTCCAATGCCCAATGCCAACTTCCTTTTTGATGGGAGAAGAAGTCTCACACTAAACTTCAAAAACTCAGAAGTACTCTATAGCACCAGAAATGCAAAATTCTCTCCTCCCATATAAATACTACATCATGATATATCAGGTAAACAGGAAGAGAAATATCTGGGAGTTACACGATCAAGAACTCAGCTTCCAGTCACACATAAGAAAACAACTAAGTCTGTCTATCACAAGCTAAGAACAATACATAGACTTAAGCCCTTACTCAATGACAATGACAACGACTTTAGATCTGTTTGCCAGGCCTTGATTACACCCACATTGAACTACTGTAAAACAGTTTATTATGTACGCCCAAAAAAACCAATACACCCACTCCAAATGGTACAAAATACTGCTGTTCATATAAGCACTGGCACGGCAAGACAATGTCACATAACTCCCACACTACACCAGCTACATTGACTCCCAGTTATCATGCACATGAAATACACATGAAATACAAAGCTTTACTGATAATATTCAAAATAAAGCAGAACTATCACCATGTGTCCTCCAATCGATGATCATGAAGATTCCAGAGAACAGAGCTCAACGAACTCCAATAAATAATACACTGACCATTCCCACAAAAAAAGACAAAAGCTAAACAAACAAAATGTAAAAGAGCACTATCTTTCTACGTTCCGACAGTATGGAATGAACTCCCAGATAAAATAAGAGTGATAACTAACCTCTCTCAATTCAGGAAAACAACAAATAACTTCCTCTTCAATAAATATTATGGCCACACGTAATGAACAATTACTTAATTCCTCATTCTCATGTCAGTAATATAACTCTCACACACTTACTGCCACCCTCCCCATTACCTGAATGTAAACCTTTTCCTGATTTCACCCCTTAACTTACTAGATGATCAAATCAGCTAGTACAATTACTTGATTATAGGCTTATCTTACCATAGACTACAACCATGTAATTATGTGCTCTGCAATGTTTTACTTTATACCAACTAATCCTTGAGGCATACCTTTTTCCCCTATCTAATCTTCCAAGTTTATTACCCCTGTTCAATGTACATTTACTGGTTCATGCTGTAATGTAAACAACTTTGAATTTTATGATAAGGCGGTATAAAAAGACTATTAAATAAATAAATGAATGCAAATAGGGCATCGGAGAAGCTGGAAGTCAAACAGCCTGGCAGTGATGGAGTTTCAAGATCAGCACTGTGGGGCTATTTGAGGACCTTGCTGTCGCTGCAGATCCTGGAAAGGGGCAGTAGCGGTGGCAATGGGCCTCCCCTGGACCACTAGTGCTTTAGGCAGTGCCTAGTTTGCCTGAATGTCACACTGACTCTGGATGCAGGAACTATTGTGCTGATCTCATGAGATTATTGACCATAAAATCAGAGGAGGAGTTCCTGTACTACACAGCTCAAACCTGCAGAGCAGCATGGTGCAGAGAGGAAGAGGTCCCTGTGCTAATGGCAGTGACAGCAGCAACAAAGAATAAAAAATATGCAGGAAAATCACAGATTCAAGGAGAAATGTTTAGGTGCCATGGCAACTTGGGGGGACGATCTTCGCTACGGCCAATATTCAAATGCTACAGTCAGATGTGGCGCTTGAATATTGGTGAGTTTTTCAATGGCAATATCTGAACAGGAGTTATCACTGAATATCCTGGCTGAGTAGTGCTAACTAGATAAATAGTGATCTTATCAGGTTAGTGTCAAAATTCAGCCCGTACCTATCCATCTTGCAATGTAAACCTGCTTTTCAAGCAATCTAAGTTCAGCAGTATAGTACCAGCTGAAAAGCAGATTAACTGGATAAAGCTACCATTTATCCTGCTAGCACCAACATCACCCTCACTCCACCCACGGACCATTCCTGCACTAACCGGATGGTGCTGGAGTGGTCTGTGAAGATATTCAGTGACATTGTCCAGAGAATACCACTGAAAATTGAAATGAGTTCCCCCAAGTTGACCGGCCTCCGGTTGGAAGGCCTGCTAAATGTTTTGAATATTGATAACCTGGTATCTTGGATTTTTCAAGTCTTGTTCTAGAGCAGTGGTTCTCAACCTTTTTTGTACCATGACCCCTTTTACCATTGGTCAACTTGTGATGACCCCCAATGATAAAATCAAATGCGTCTCCCTTCCTTTACTGTTAATGCATTGTCACTGTAATCATTTGTTGAATTATTAATATATTAAAGGCCTTTGCAATATGTTTTTAATTATAAAATGTACTTATTTAAACCACAATAATTAATCACAATAACAAGTAACAATATTTGATTTCAAAATTATTATCATTTTGTAGTGAAATCACTAATATGAAATAAAATTATTTTTTCTACCTTGTCTGACCAATTTATTCTCTAACCATGCTGGTCCCGATCTGAGGCTTCTGCTTTCCTGTCTTCTCTTAGCTCTCTTTCTGTGGTCTATGGTCCATCTGCCATTTCTTATCTCTTGTTTTCTTCACTTCTTTCCATCAGCCTATTTCCAGTCCCCCGTAACCCTTCCCAGTATCAGCCCCTTTCCAGTCCTCCCTCCCAGTACCTTCCAATGTCAACTTGCATTCCCATGACTGCCACTGGTGTCCATTCCCTTTCAGTCCCCATCCTTCCCCACTGTACAGCGCCTTCTAGTCCAAATACCATGGCAGCACCTCTCAGCATCCACTCCCTTCCAGTCCCATTCTCCCATCCCCTCGCATTAGCCCATTTGTAGCCCTAGCCCCCAGTTTTTTTCCAAGGCCAGCAGCTCTATCCTCCCCTCCCCACCATCAACCCATTTCCAGTTGAAGCCCCCCAATCAGCTCACTTCCAGTGCTAGTCTCCCCTCAACCCCATTACCAGTGCTAGGCTCCCCTAATCAGCCCATTACCAGTCCTACCCCCCCCCCCCCATCAGCCCATTGCCAGTCCTAGCCTCCCCGATCAGCTCATTTCCAATGCTAGCCCCCCTCAGTCCATTACTAGTCCTAGCCCCCTCAGTCCATTACCAGTCCTACCCCCCCTGAACCCATTACCAGTCCTACCCCCCTATCAGCCCATTACCAGTCCCAACCCCTCCTTGATCAGTTCATTCCCAGTCCTAACCTTCCCTAATCAACCCATTACCAGTCCTAGCCCCCCCAATCTGCCCATTACCAGTGCTAGCCACCCCATCAGCCCATTATAATCCTAACCCGCACTGTCTCTCCCCTCTGTCCAGCATTTATACCCTGTCTGTCCAGTATGTCCCCCTGTCTCTCCCCTTTGTCCATGTCAACCCCCTCCCCCCTCCCTCCATGTCAACCCCCTCCTCCCTCCCCCCTCCCTCCATGTCAACCCCCTCCTCCCTCCCTCCATCCATCCATCCATGTCAGCTCCCCCCCTATCCATGTCAGCCCCCCTACCTCCCTCCCTCCATCCATCCATCAATCAATGTCAGCCCCCTCTATCCATGTCAGCCCCCCTGTCCATGTCAGCCCCCCTCCCTCCATCCCTCCATGTCAGCACCCCCCTCTATCCATGTCAGCCCCGTTCTTCCCCCATGTCAGCCCCATTGCAGGTTCCCTGCCCCCTCCTCCCCTCTCCCTATGTCTGCCTGCTACTGCCCTGTTCTTCTGCAGCCGTGGTTCCCTGTCTCTTAGGGAACCGCGGCTGTGCCTGTGAAGCCATTGCAGAGCCTTTCTGTCTCTCGACGGGCTCCATGCAGCATTGTCCCGCCCCCAACGGAAGTTGTTTACCACTTCCTTTGGAGGCGGGACAATGCTGCACAGAGCCCGTCGAGAGATGGGAAGGCTCTGCAACATTTTCACAGGCACAGTTGCGGTTCCCTAAGAGGCAGGGAGCCGCGGCTGCAGAAGAAGGGAGGCGAGAGAAGCGGACTCGGCAGCGGCAGCAACTTGTGCATTTTATTTTTATTTTTTTTAACTTGGCAGAGTGAGGCGAACCCGGCTAAATCCTGTGGCGAGCCCCATGGGGGTCACGACCCACAAGTTGAGAACTGCTGTTCTAGGGGATCCTGGTGTGGTGTACAGTAATCATGAGTCCTGATAAATTGTCACTTACAGAATAGAGATGATTTTCTAATGTCCAATTTATTTATTTAAATATTTTTATTTATTTACATTCTCTTATATACCGCGCTATTCTGCATCAGTGCGGTTTACATTGAACAAACTGAAATTACATTGAACAGGGCATTATAACTTGGAGATAACTATTTTACAGGGAACATGGGCTATGGAGGGTTAAGTGGCTTTGCCCAAGACCACAAGGAGCACCTGTGGGACTAGAAACCCCAGTCCTTCCGGCCCAAGGTTGCTGTCCTCTAGTGGGATTTGAACCCCCGACCGTCCGGCCTGAAGTACCTTGCCCCAACCACTAGGCCACTCCTCCACTCCAATAATAAAAAATAGGTAAAGTCCAGCTATAGATCACCACTTGCAAACAGCCACTGCAGGAGAGCAATGAACCAGCAAGGAATGTCAAAATTCTTCAATGTCAAATGCTCATAAGTAAAACTTTTAAAATCACACCAATTCTATCAAGAAAAGGCACTTAAATATAAGTCCAGTACATTCACTCACTCTTACCATGGTAATTTTAGAAAGTCATGCCAACGTTTACGTGGCCACACACGTGTAAACGACCTCATAAAATATAACATGCATAAATGTAGGTGTTTCGGTATCAAGACGTGTACTTTGCCCATTGCCTTCCACATGGGTGGAGTGCTCAAGTACACTTGTGGACTATAAAATACAATAATTTATATACATACTTGAAAAATATAACATGGAGAGTTACATCAGCTGTAGGACTGGTATAAAAGTCTGCACCTGCAATGTAGGTGCCCATGAAGCCACTAATATTTTAAAAGATAAGTAGTCGCCTATTTGTCTTCATAAAACAGGCTTAACATAAGCAGGGGTGGCTGAAGGAGGGCCCGGAGCCATGTGCGTAGACTCATTGCATGGCCACATTTGCATAAATATTTGCATAATGTTAATGTGCTCTAACGTTTAGTAAACATGCCTCTTAATAAGTATCTGGATAAAGAAAGATTACCAGATTTCTACTATATTCCAGTGCCAACCGCCAGGTACATTAAGAAGTACTATAAATACTGCTCATTTAGAACCCATAGCAAACCCGCCATATCATAACAGCATTACCAAGATTCACAAAGCACCAAACCCTACCTATCAAAAGGCAACACTGCAAATATTAAACCAATACATCTCAGAGAATACCAATACATCTCCTACTGGGGAAAGAGAACAAGTGGCACTGTCAAATAGAAACTACTTGAACAGACTACCTCAGCTCAGCTACACATGCAGAACATAGACTGTCACCAAACAAAGAACAAGGGATCACAATTTAGAAATAGAAAGACAATAATTAAACTGAGAACCCCAGAAGCCAAACTTGGAATGTACAGCAACACTGGAGAAATAAAACTATAAATTAATTTCCTCTTGTACTAAACAAAATGCAAAGACGTTAGCGATGCACATTTCCCAGAGTTGACAGGTTCCAGTTAAATTCAAAATAAAAAAGTATTTTTCTACCTTTTGTTTGGGTATTTTATTTTTCCGTTGCAATTGCTCCAGTCACTTTCTTCTGATTTCTTCATGTCTTCTGCTAACTCTCCATTGTCTGCTGTCCATTTGTCCTCTCTCATAGTTTTTTCCATTCTCTCTCTATTTCTGCTTTAACATACTGATCTTTCCCAATTTGCTCTTTCCTCTGTTTCTTTCTTTATTCCTTTTTCATCCTCTCAAATTTCATCCTTCCATCCTCTATCCCAACTTACTCTCCCAATACCCGATCAATCATAGATTTTTCTTCCCTCCCATACAAAATATATTTTCCCTTCTCCATCCTCACTCCTCCAGTCCCATCCCCTTCCAGTCCTCCCCCAATATCATCTCCCTTCTAGTTCCAGACCCACTCAGCATCCATTCCCTTCTAATCCCATTCTCCCATCCCCTCTCATCAGCCCATTTCCCTTCCTAGCCCCCAATAAGCCCATTTCCAATCCTAGCCCCTCCCATCAGCCATTTCCAGTCCTATCCTAGCCCACCATCAGCCCATTTCCAGTCCAAGCCCCCATCAACCCATTTCTAGTCCAAGCCCCCATATCTGCGCATTTCCAATCCTAGCCCCTTCAGTCATTTCCAGTCCTATCCTAGCCCCCCTGTCTGCCCATTTCCAGTCCAAGCTCCCCTCAATCAGCCAATTTCCAGTCTTAGCCCCTATCAGCCATTTCCAGTCCTATCCTAGCCCCCCATCAGCCCATTTTGTGGTAGCCACCCAATAAGACCATTTCCAGTCCTGGTCCCCCATCAGCCATTTCCAGTCTTATCCTAGCCCCCATCAGCCCATTTCCAGTTCAAGCACCCCCATCAGTCCTATTCCAGTCCATGCCCTCCCATCAGCCCATGTCCACTCCTAGACTCCATTAGCTATTTCCAGTCTTATCCTAGCCCCCATCAGCCCATTTCCAGTCCCAGCCCCCCCAATCAGTCCATTTCCAGTGCTAGCCCCCCATCGGCCCATTTCCAGTCCTATCCTAGCCTCCATCAGCCCATCTCCAGTCCAAGCCCCTTCATCAGCCCATTTCCAATCCTAGCCCCCCTATCAGTCCATTTCCAGTGCTAGCCCCCCATCAGCCCATTTCCAGTCCTATCCTAGCCCCCATCAGCCCATTTCCAGTCCTAGCCCCCTCATCAGCCATTTCCAGTCATATCCTAGCCTCCCCACCAGCCCATTTCCAGTCCAAGCCCCCCAATCAGTCCATTTCCAGTCCTAGCCCCCCATTAGCCCATTTTCAGTTCTATCCTAGCCCCCATCAGCCCAAAGCCAGTCCATGCTTCTTCAACAGCTCATTTCCAGTCCTATCCTAACCCTTTCCCCCCCTCCCCCCCCCCCCCCACCACCACGAAGAGCCCTGCACCTCTCTGAGCAACTTCAGACAGATCCTGACAGACCCAAAGCCCTGGCTCACTTCTGTACAGTGCTGAAGTGAAGAGTGGCATGTTTCTTTACTCCGGTAGCTGTATTTTCATGAAGTGTGCTGAGGGCCGGGAAAGGTTAAAGGTTTCCTGGCCCTTAGCACGCTTCATGAGAATACAGCTACCAGAGAGATGAAACACGCCACTCTTCACCCCACCACTGTGCAGAGGTGAGCTGGGGCTTTTGGTCTCCCAGATTCCCTCTGAAGCTGGCCCTTTAAATAGAACACATGTGCAGAATAAAGTTTGCGCAGGGCCCCCTGAAGCACGGGGCCCTGCGCAAACAACATTCTCGCACAATGGATGGGCCGGCCCTGAACATAAGTGCCTTAACTTAAATGCCTTCAAGACATTCCCTTTAAAAGTCACCTTCTGCATGTGTATAGAACCCTTTGTATGCCAGGGTCCTATAAACTAGTGCAAGAATCCTCATGTTGTGTTTAGACCCCTAGTGTTGGAATTTTGTAGCAAGATTAGGCAGTTCCAGGGAGCAAACAGTGAAGACATCACCAGGCTAGTTCCAAAACCAGCATGAAGAATTCCAGCATCTCACCATAATATTATGCTGGAACTTGCTTATTGCCTCTATGAAACCAGAATAGTAGTAGGGGTGCTTAGGATTAGTTTCTCATATCATTATGGGAATCATCCTAGAAGTCTTATTCATAAGTCCTCAAAGTCATTTTAGAAAGCCATGTATGTAGATGTCTCCAGCGTGAGAATAGTCATGTAGCATTGGGGGTGTGATGGAGAGGTGCCCTGAGTAGAGCAAGGGAGAAGCACATCACGCTGTGACTTCAGAATGGCACAAGAATGTCTGGCACCGGTTATTGAGGCATCCATGCCTATACCTGCTCGTTTCATGGGGATGAGCAAAATGTACTTTCATTGCCACAGTTAGTATTTGCAGGCCAAAGAAACCAGCATGTAAATGCGTACATACTCCAAACATATTACTGCCTTGCTGCTGCAGGTCTGAGGATCTGAAATGGCAGGTCAGGACGTGCTATTCCTTAACATGGATGTCCCTCTTCTGAACCATCCCGACTGGGATGTCCATGTGCCCTGTTCTATAGGTGTGCAATTCAGGGAGGTCCACATTTGTGAAATAGCCTACCCCCATGCACATACCCGGCCTTGCTATCTGCATGGAGCTGGTCTACAGATCTGGTTACTGGAATGTTCATTTTTCAGTGTGGAGAAGGAGTGATTTGAGAAGACACTTACATGTGCCTCTCTTCTTTACTGCCACTCTCTCCGATTTTTGGATGGTCTGCTCTGGACATCCTAGATTCATCCTAGATGTCCCTTCTAAAATGCCACTTTATATTCATATTTATGTTTTTTTTGTTTCCTGGCAGTGTCATCAATAGTGCACAGTATTGTTCAATAATGCACCTTATTGCTCAGTGGTGCCCCTATTGCTTAATAATGCACACTATTCTTCCACAGTGCACCTACTGATAAATAGTGCACTCTATTGAGCAATAGGGTACACTATTGAGAAATTGGGAGCACTATTTCAGCAATAGTGTGCACTGTTATCAACAAGTTTCAAATGAATGCACATCCGTATGCAGTACTACCAGCATAACGTCCTCTGCCTAGGAGCCCCTTCTTGTGTCAGCATCTGAGGAATGTGGGTCCTAATCATTTCCACAGGTCCTGAAAGGGATTCTGAACTCCTTAGTGGAATGCCTTAACATTTCTGGGATGCCCCAGTACATTGAGTCAAACCTTAGGCTCATGGCAGCATGGATTCATCTTACTTTTTCTGAGGGAAATCTCAGAATGGATGAAACCTCAAAGGGTATGTGAGCATTATTTTGTTGACAAATTAGTGACTTAAAGATAGGGATAGAGGAGAGATTTTGGATTTATTTGGAAAAATCTGTTTTTGATTCATTGAAAAAAAAACAAAAATAGTTCTCAGCTTGCTTAAGAGGTTTAAACACATTTTTCTTAGATCTAGGTAAGCCCTTATAAAAAAGCAAAAACACAAAAACCCAGTGAAAAAGAACCAATTATTCAGGGTCTACCTTATGGGCAATTTTTGCGGCTCCGTCGTAATTGTACGGAGCTGTCTGATTTTAAAATTCATGCTAAAGATCTCAGCTCCCGACTTATATCTAGAGGATATCCATCTAAGGCTGTTCAAATCGCTTACAAACGGGCCCGTTTCACACATCAGGAATGGCTTTTACAACCTCGTGCTTCAGCACTGTCTAGTGACAAAATTACTGGTGTTTTTCCTTTTATGAAGGGCACTTCAGCCGTTGTTTGGTTCGTTCACAAATTTTGGCCCATTTTGGCTATACACACTTGTTTTCGAAGGCCATTGCAAATTGCTCCGGGATCTGCTGGTGAAGACTACTGCCCCTCTGGATCGCCCCCTTTCAAGACAACCAGATGCTGGTCATTTTCCTTGCGGTTCCTATCCCTATTGTTCGAGCACCCTGTCGGGGTTGTTTTGGATAGATAGTCGTACTCAGAAGCGTTATTATACCCGATGGCATACGGACTGTACCACTGATCATATGGTTTATTTGATCATCTGTCCCTGTACGCTTTTTTATGTGGGACGGACATCGCGGACTTGTAAGCAACGCCTAGGGGAGCATGCCTCTCGGCTACGTACACATTTGTTGACAGCGCCTTTGGTTAGCCACTGTTTGGAAAACCTACATCAGTTTGAAGATCTTCGGTGGCGTATCTTGGATCATGTGCCCCCCAACCCTAGAGGTGGTGACCGTGTTCAGATGTTACAAAATTTGGAACAAAAATGGATTTTCCGTCTGAGCACAGTATATCCGGAGGGTCTTAATCAACAGCTGGATTGGCATACCATCCTTTAACCATTCTGATTAGGAGGGGTTCCTGATTGGTGGTTCCTCTTTCCTGTTCTGATTGGTGTTTCTGTATATGCTTATCTGATGGGCGTGTCCCATTTGGAGGCGGTCTAACTTTGAAGCCTGGGTTATAAAAACCGTTTCATTCAGGAGTGATTTCAAGGCTGACATTATTGAACAGTGGTCTGACCTGAAGCAGGGGGCTTATGGCTAGACCCCCAAAACGTGTCACGTCGTACCTAGCACACTGTTGACTACAGCATTTTCACAGCCTGTTCTTCTTCAATAAGCTAAGTATTAGCTATTTTTAACAAATGCTTTTTTGGATTAGATGATTAAAAGGGACAGGCCACGGCGGTAAGAGGTGTTTTTCCTCTATACTGGGCTGGCCATTCCGACAAAAAAGTTGTTCTGAATAATTGGTTCTTTTTCACTGGGTTTTTGTGTTTTTGGTTTTGACATTGCTTTACACTCAGGAGGAAGGTTTTTGTGTTGGACTTATAAAAAAGCAGGCAAGTATCAGTTTTCTTTGGAGGTTTAAAATTAGTTTTTCTAAGATCTAAGTAGGCCCTTGGTCTTAAAAGAAAGCAGGCAAGTATCAGTTTGCTTTAGAGTTTTAACATTAATTTCTCTTAGATCTAGGTAGACCCTTAGGGAATCATTTGGTGCCATGAATAGTGGGGATGTATGTCTTGTTGGGACCTACATCCCCACTCTTCACCCCCTGCCACCCCGGAGCAAACGGTCCCCATACATACAGTTGTGTTGTACAGGAAGCCGTAGGCAGGGGCGGGAGGGGGCAGTCAGGAGGCAGGCCAAGGGCGGATCATGGGCTGTGCAAGACCCCGATGTACAGGGCCGATTTAGAGGTCGACCCTGTACATCTGGGGTCAGCCAAGTAGATGAGGAACTTATTCCACATTTGAGGTGGAATAAGTCCCCCTGGACAGCGCCGGACAGCAGGGGCAGACAGGTAAGGGGTGAAAGGGGTTCCCCGTAGCCCGACCCTGGCCATGGGAGGCTGGATCGGGGGTCAGGCTGCAAGGAAAGGGCATTTTGGGTCGACGGCAGGATAATGGCTGCATAATGGAGCCAGGCTGAGTTAGCCGGGTATGTGGCTGGGTGGGTGGCTGATCAGAATTGGGGCCTGGCCTGCACATCCAGGCCTTAGACCCGATTCTGCTCCCGCAGGCATGTTTAGCCCCTGTGGGATCAGAATTGGGTCTACCTCTGTATGCTTCAATTCAGATCAGCCGTACAGGGGCTGGACAGCCAGTAGAGAATCAGCCTCTAAGTCTTAAAAAAAGCAAAAGGCAATTAGTCTTTTTTCCACTCACCCCATGCACATCATTTAATTTATAGTTCACCAATATGCAAACACCAGTCCAGGAGCAAGATGGGGGGCTATCAAGTCTTTTGCACTTAGTGCCAGATGTTCAGAAATATACAAAAACAAAGGGAGGAATGGACAATCCCTATCAAAAAAGTCAATGAAAAAAGCACAGAGCCAGTTTATTCAACCCGAGCTCATATGTGTGCCCTCAGTGAAAAAAACCTCTGGCTCTCTGAGAATGAGAAAAGAGCAGAGGCAGAAAGAGAGGTACATAGAGGAGACGTACAGAGACATAGTAGGGAAGTCCCTCATCCATTCTTGCAACCTCTGTGACGCCTGGAGGAGTGAGGTCACCTGGAAGGATAGCATCACTTTGGTGTGGTAGGAAATGATCCTGCAGCCAGGACCTGTCCTCCAGAGCATGCAATATTTTCTCACACTGAAGATGTTTCTTTGGAGGCTTCTGCCTAGGCAGGAAGGGTTTGTATGGCCGTTTTGGATGGTGATTTGATCGTTAGACAAATAGATAACTGGGTGGCTGGTGGGCATGATAATTGCTTGGACACTTACCTGCCTAATAAGGAGCAGGCTGACCTCATGCATCTCCTAGATAGGATTTTAGACAGTGTTGGGAGGAGCCGGTTGTCTTGGTGATGTGGGTTCCAAAGACATATGAAAGTATAGGAGGGAAGTTCTGGAAGCCAAATTTAGGCTTTAGGTAGAAAGTTGAAATCCAGGACCTCCTGGGTAGCATTCTCTGATGTGCTCCCTGTTTCACACACAGGACCGAAGAGGCAGGCAGAGCTGCGGAGGCTCACTTCTTGAATGAGATAATAGTGCAGGGAAGAGGATTAGGAATTAGGCAGCATTCTGGGGAAGAGAGGACATCTTTTGGAAGGATGAGCTCCATTTTAACCAGGATGGAACCAGGTTGTTGGCACGAAGACGATGAAGCACCTTTTAATCTAGATAATGGGGGGAAAGCTGACAGTCATTCAGGAGCACATGGTTTGTAATAACGCATCTTAGAAGGATACAAACCAAAACAGGGAGGTTAGGGCATCCTGATCGAGAGGTTGCAACAAAGGTAAAAGTAGTCTAGGTGCCTCTAAGTATAGAGCTGAAAGATTCCTAATTACCCCTTTCAACTGATAAGCAGGTTTTTAATATGAACATAAAACATACTTTGAAATGCCTGTATACAAATGCTAGTAGTCTAAAAAATAAGATGGGAGAGTTAGAATATATAGCACTGAAAGAAAACGTAGCTATAATTGGCATCTCAGAGGGTACAAATTATATTGCAATCACAGAGCAAATCAAATTGGTGGAGGGATGGTGCTATATGTTAAAGAGAGCATTTAATGGGGGGGCGGAGCCTGATGTCCAGCGGGATGGTCGCATAACGCTGAGGCTCCCGAGAGGCCTACTCAGAATCCTGAATTAACACCGTACATACTTGGAACTTCTACTCTGATCTTGCCGGGGCACATTGGTGAGATGGCGGGGACCAAACCCACGCGCCTGGAATTTGGATCTCCAGCGGCTTCTCACGGCAAACGTTCCAAAACTGAACCTCCGTCCCCGCAGAAGGGGCTGGCCTTGCGCGAGGGCCCCGAAATGCAGCAGGAAATCCTCGCAGAGATTAGAGGGGTCAAAGACCTCGTGCAGTCAAACGGTGAAGCACTCCGAGCGCTGCGGGAAGATTTTGGTGTGCTGCAAAGCAAGCTAGAAGGGCTTTCTTCGCGTCAGGACAAAATGGAGAGCATATTGGACTCCCATGCGGCCCGGTTGTCCAAACTTGACAAAGTTGAACGTCAGGTGCGGGCCTTGCAGAAAGAAGTGGAAGATGGCAATAATAGAGCGCGCCGCAACAACATACGACTCGTGGGCATACCGGAGGGAGCGGAATCGGGAGACATGAAAGAGTTTTTATGCAAAATCCTCCCTTCCCTGCTCCACATCACCTTTACCAAAGATTTGGAGATCGATCACGCTCATCGTGTACCCACAAGCATAACGCTCAACAGGAAGACCCCGCGGCCTATCATTTTTCGACTTTTGAGATATCAACACGTTGAGCAAATTCTAAATGCCTCCCGGGCAAAGGGCCATATGGAGTTTGAGAGCCACAAGATCTCCTTCTATCCCGACTTGGCTAAACCCACGGTCGACCGCCGAAAGCGCTTTCTGGAATTCCGGCCGAGGCTTCAACAACTACAAGCACGCTATGGCCTGATGTACCCGGCCAAGCTCCGAGTCACGCTTCACAATCAGACAAGAACATTTGAGGACCCTGATCTACTAGCGGAGTTTTTGGATTCCAAAGAAGCCGACTTGATGCGCTGACTTCCAGAATATTCCTGCAAGTATTCTCATATCCGCTGTACCTGCCATATTGGATCTGCCGCAGCCCAGCAAAGAGTCTGGCGAGGGCAGTTTGTTGCCTTACTTTTGATGATATCTGTGACCCGACTCCATCTACCCACAGTAGCCTCGATGAGTATCAGAGACAGTGTTAATTATGGACTCTGGTGTTTCTTTTCTTTTTTTTCATGTCTTTCTATTCCGCTCTAGGGCCTCCTCCCGCAGACATATGGTCGCCATATTCTTTGGGGGTTTTGCTTCTTCTCTAAGATACTTTGGTACATACTTTTCAATATGGGGTGTATTAGCCAGAATACTCGGTGATTATGTCATTGTTGCACAGATTCTGATTATGTTGTATGTTTTCAAGCGCCCTTACCTAAAATGTCTATTACTGATTGATGGCACCATGTAAGATTTTCTCATTGAACGTAAAAGGAATTAATAATCCGATAAAACGGAAGAAAATCCTAAGCTACCTAAGTCAGGAAGCTGCGGATCTGATTTTTCTCCAAGAAACGCATTTAAATTCGAAGGAAACTCTTAAACTCAATATTAAACCTTACATGGTGGCCGCCTATTCCCCAGCCGTTTCTAAGAAATGTGGGGTTGCCATACTGGTTAGGAAATCTTTGCATGCTACTATTCTTGCGACTAGCTCTGATACAGAAGGTAGATGGTCCAGAGTTCACCTCAAGATAGGTAGCCTTGAAGTTACATGTATATGCCTTTACGCTCCTAATGTGGATGACCCTGCCTTTTTTGCTACCATTGCTCAGGTTGCGCAGGCCTCTGCAAATACTTCATTGATAATTGGGGGGGATTTCAATCTAGTCCTTGATCCCCTGATTGACAAACAGCCGCCTAGGACAAGTGGTCCCCCCAAGAGTCACACCACGCTTACCTCCCTGATCAAAGATCTTGCTTTAGTTGATCTATGGAGGTTATTACTGTCAATGAATGGTGGAACCTCGTCTGCTTATATAGTAAATATGAGCAGATACCTCGGAGAGCTATTCCCCATGCCCAACCTCACTCTCACTTGTCTAAATGGCAGATGCTTAATGATTATGTACAATCTGCTCATTGCTCCAACATGCCTGTATAATGTGCACTCATCATGTTTCAGATCACCGTTAGGTTTTGTAACACAATAATGTAAGTACACGCCCGTTTCGGGAATGATTAGTTTTCTAGAGAAGAAGCAGGGGGGAGGGGGGTGGCAGGGGTTTACTTTGGTGTATGTATTACACGTTATGTATCTGTCTTTTAGCTGTATGTCTTCCTTTTCCTTTGTTGTTATAAAATGAAAATAAAGAATTAAAAAAAAAAAAGAGAGCATTTAATCAAACAGAATAAAGGTTCTGTAGGAAACAAAATGCACTATAGAATCTTTATGGATAGAAATTCAGTTTAAGAAGGGAAAGGGAATAGCTACCATCTGCCTTAGCAGAATGAATAGAAAGATGAGGAAATGCTAATAGAAATTAGGGAAACTAACAAAACTGGCAAAACAGTAATAATGGGTGATTTCAATTACCCCAGTATCGACAGGGACAACTCACATCAGGACATGCTAAGGGGATAAAGTTTCTAGATGAAATAAATGACTGCTTCAAGGATCAGCTGGTTCAGAAACTGACATGGGGGGTGGCTATTTTAGACCTAGAACTTAGTGGAACACAGGTACTGATGCAAGAGGTAACAGTGTTAGGGCCATTTGGCAATAATGATCATAATATGATGAAATTTGATTTAATAAATGGAGGGAGACCAGCAAGTAAGCTACTGCACTAATTGGATAACCATGATCTGGATTATGCCTACTAAATGTGTCTGATAATATACTTAGGAAGAGTTTCACAGGAGTGGAGGAGTGGCCTAGTGGTTGGGACAAGGTACTTCAAGCTGGAAGGTCAGGGGTTCAAATCCCACTAGAGGACAGCAACCTTGGGCCAGAAGGACTGGGGTTTCTAGTCCCACAGGTGCTCCTCATGGTCTTGGGCAAGCTACCTAACCCTCCATAGCCCATCTTCCCTGTAAAATAGTTATTTCCAAGTTATAATGCCCTGTTCAATGTAATTTCAGTTTGTTCAATGTAAACCACACTGATGCAGAATAGCACCGTATATCAGAGAATGAAAATGAACAAAGCAAAAGAGAAATCTTTGGAGTAAATCTCTACAGCAGGAGTCAATCGAGTCATAAGGCAAAAAAATTCAGTTACCATTTTCCATAGAGCTCCAGACCAGACAAACTATGGGCCAATAAGGAAACAGGGAGGAAGATCATCAGCAATAGAAGAAAAGAGCAGGCTGACTAGAGTCATGAAGATGTGATCGCTGTTCTGCAAGATGCCTGCCTTCTAATCCAAAGTTTAGTGGTTTTAGCTATGCCTATGACAACAGTGGGGGAAAGGAAATTGAATTTTGGATATTTAACATCATGTTCAGATTAAAAACAATATGAACAAACATAGGAAACTTTGTTGCTATTTCCCATGTCATTTCAAATGAATACCTATTCCTACTTAGTATTGCCTAAGGGAATTTTCCGGATAATGGCTACCATTATCAGGATCATTCTCTTTGACTATCAACCCCTCATATTTATGTAATGCTGCAATTACTGCCAATAGCTAATATAAATATTTATGCCCTGATTTTTGTTTACAAATACAAAATTATTTTTTGTACAGGAATTGATAATACATATAAAAAGTAAAACTATTGCTCTCACTATTACTTGTTGTTTTGCTTGCATTTCTGTAGCGCACCAACAGATTTATTACATCTGGATTAAGGACCATACCACTCTGATCTTTGCAAGCAATTATGGAATGAAGGAGTAGTAGAGTGGTTAGAGCAGCAGGTTGGCATCACAGAAGTCAAAATTCAAATCCCATTGATGTTCCTTGTGACTTTAGGACAAGTCATTTAACCCTCTATTTTCTCAGCTACAAAATTCTATACCACCACTGATCTCTGGAAGAGGCGGTATAGAAAAATGTATAAATAAAATAAATAAAAATAAATAAATGTAAGCCTTTTGGGTACAGAGAAATGCCTACTATACTTGACTATAACTCACCTTGAGCTACTAGTGAAAAGGCATGAGCAAAATACATAAACAGAAAATACATTTCAGATGTGGACCCACAAAAAGAAGGGGCATGCAGTTCTAAAACATTGATTTATCTGTATAAGTCTTTGGAAAATAGACTAAAGTATATTCAGTGTCGCAATTTTTATCCACTGGGACACTTGATATTGAGCGTAGGCGAAAATCAATCCACTGTGCTAGCATAAGAAATATGAAAAGCATGAATAGTGTTTAGGGACTTTAGGGAATGCCCCACATTTCCCTACAAACCACTTTTAAAGTCACTGATGTATAGCCAAACAATATTTTGCAAACATTCGATGGATCTAATAATAAGTCATTAAAACCGCATTTCCTGGTAAACAGCTCACCATGTATTACACAGAAAAACATATATCACATCTAAACCCCAAACTTTATTATCAACAAGGGACAGTCTGATCTTCTGCAGAATTTTCTCATCTCTGATCTGGTTCTGATTTTTATGTGGTGAAACTTCAAATTTAGATCTTTTATTCTCAAAATGTCACCAGACTTCCTGAGGGATTCACGAGTTTGGGTGATGCTTCTGGGTTAGGTGGTCAAAATCTCATTTCCCATGTCTGCCACAAAACCTTACTGAGGTTTCCAAATCGTTCATAAATCACTGACTGGGTTAACACATTGGATTTGGAATTAGAATCAGACCCTAATGAGAAACAGCTTGGTCAGAGGAATCATATAGCTCCATTTCAAAAGACACAGACTGGTTTTACTCCCTCAAAAATATGCAAAACAAACCCCCTCCAAAAAATCCAATCCCTAGGAAATAAATATAAAAATATACCTGAGCAATACTCAACAGGACAGCAATGAAGCCTCCAAAATAGGGATTAAAGGACCATTGGAAATGCAAGCAACTGCCCAGAAATTATTTCATTCCACCTGGGAGGCTCTCCTCCTTATTAGCACTTTCTCAATAAAAATGCTTTGACTACAGTTCATTGTGCATGTGTTTTCATTGGAAAAATTAAACATTAGCCCCAACTTCTAAACATATTAGTGCTCTGAGGATGGCTGAAAATGAACAGCACAGCGCAGAAGGAAATCTATCTGAGCAAATCACCTTGGCACAACCCGATTCAACACTGAGTTTCATCACCTGCTTCAGGTGTCTGCACTTTGCTCAATCGCCCACAACATTCACAGAAAATCGCCAGCCAAGGCTGAGTCGAGTTGTGCCGAGGTGATTCATTGCAGTGCTGTGCTCAGATAGGTTTCCTTCTGTGCTATGCTGTTCGTTGTTTAGAAGTTGTGAATAATGTTTCTAATGAAATAAACATATACACAAGGAGCTTATATATACAAAGAGGAAGGATAGTCAAAGGCATTTACACAGTTTGCAGATCTACAAACCATGAAAATGCCGCTCTGTGGGATATTCAGCTCCACTAACATGGTTAGTACCATTGAATATCCATAGGTGACGCCATTTCACATCCCTATGCTAACCAGTTAGCATCAGGCATGCCGGGGCGTTCCAGGAAGGCGTCTGTTGCTAACCGGGCTGCGGCAATATTGAGCCACTGCCTGGTTAGCGATACGCGGTGAAAGTCAGGCACAGGAAACCCTGGCCTAACTTTCGCTACAGAAACTGGCATTCGATATCCAGGTTTAAAGTTCAGCCGCCAGCGCTGAATATCGGGCCCAGAATTTTTATTTAGAAATTGCTAATAGAGTGGATTCGAGCTGAGGACTTAAAGAGATGAGCCTCCTGATTGAAATGCAATAAAATCTGGGGAATTGCTGATGGCCCTCTAATCCCTATTTTGGAGAATTCATTGCTGTCCTGTTGAGCACTGTCCAGGTTCTTTTGTATTTGGTTTTACTCCCTCTGCATGCACTGAGATGCAATTCTGATTTCCTCAAGAAAAACAAGGCTATTTTCTCTCTGTGCATGCAGAGATACATTAAAGCAAAAGGACTGCTAAATAATGTAACAAATACATTCAAAAGATCCAAGATACCAAATGCCATACTAAAAAAATCTTCGGATGCATGCTAGCATTTTGGTTAGCAGCTTAGACATACACACATTAAAATCATACTAAATGACATGTGGCCCTTTCAACAATTGCCAGAGTATGAGGACTGGATAGAGTGGAGGAGTCCTCGCTCCTTTCAGAAGATGATTTCTCATATTTGGACCTCTCCCATGAATCACAATGTTCTTTAGTGTGCATGTTAGATGTTTGTGGCACTCAGTGACTCAGCCCCTTAATGAACTAAAAAATCTAGGCAAACATTTCAGTAAAATGTGATTCACTGGATTATTATGTGCTTTAGCCAACTGACACCCTGCCTGCTTGTCTCCTTTGCAAGTAAGTGTAGATCCTTTTTCCTCTGTCTATCCCTGCTCGTACCATCAAGGGTCAGACCTTTAGTTGAGTCCCTCAACAAAACAGGTTTCCCCTAAAGAGGTGAACCTAAGGGAGTCGCCCCTTTGGAAACTGCTTAAAGAGTGACCGGGAAATGGGTTTTGTGAGACGTTAATGTATAGATTTTAGATGGTCTTGTAGGTAGTGTAGTCAGGAAATTGGGTGTATTTGATTTTATACAAGGTCCATCAGTCCTCACTATAGATTACACTGTGGATGTTTCCAACAGTAGTTCATTAAGTAGATATGATAGTGCAGAGGATGGACGTGGACCATTCCCACATGGAATGCTTTTCTATGAATTCCACATAGTTAACTCTATGAGTCACTAGACAGCTGTTGATAAAGGGAGCAAGGAAGACACAGCAAGGAGGCATGGCTCTTCTAACTCCAGGAGTGGAAGGGCTGACTACCTTTTCTCTCACCAACAGAAAAATAAAAAATGAAGACATTAAAAAAATCAAAAATGGAAAAAAGAAGCAAAAAGTGAAAGAGACTAAGATGTTATCATAGAAGACATTGGGGCATGTTTACTAAACATTCCTAACGTGCGGGGCCGCGGTAGTGTCCTGTGCCATATAAGGAGTGGGCGGTTCAGGCCGAAAAAGGGAAAAAAAAGACTGTATGTGTGCGCGTCGCGTTAATGTGCGGGGCCCACATTAGCGCGTGGGAAGGCTAAGTGGGGCGCAGCTGGGCACATATAGGAACAGAGCCGTAGCACAACGGTGAAGACAATAACCAATGGTGCAGGGGCAACTGGTTCAATCCCCCAGTGTGTGCAGCCCAAAAAGACTGGCTGAGGCACCACCTTGAATGTGGAAATGTGTGTCAGGAGGCAAATTAATTTTGGGGCGGCATAAGGCGGCGCACTGTTCATTTTGGGGCGGCATAAGGCGGCGCACTGTTCATTGTGGGGCGGCATAAGGCGGCGCACTGTTCATATTGGGGCGGCATAAGGCGGCGCACTGTTCATTGTGGGCAGCAGGATGCGGCGCACTGTTAATTGTGGGCAGCAGGATGCGGCGCGCTGATGGCCACAAGGCGGCGCGCTGATGCTAAAGCAAAGGAACACAGCCACAGCACAATGGTTAAGACACTGACCAATGGTGCAGGGACCAGGGGTGCAATCCCTCACAATGCCCATTGAAAAAGGCTAGCTGAGGCAGTATATTTTATGTTGTGGAGTGCTTTAGGAGGCTTTTTAATTCTATTTTGTGATAACTACTAGCAAACGAACTCTCACAGCATGTTAACATAAGGCGGACCATAAGGCACATGTTACAGTGCACCGTCCGCCAAGGCACCCTAGAATGTCCCCTATAGGGCAGCATGTATGTTGCGACACAGGATAATGTATAGTGCACCCTATATGGATGCCAACCATAAAGTCCCCTATAGGGCGCCCAATAAAGCACCCTCAGAGGCACCTTATGGGTACAGTACGCTGAGGGTGTTATTGCAGGCATCAACATATGTACAGTAAATGTAAAAAATGCTTTGGAAAACCCTATCACAGAACCCCACTGTGGGTATGAACCCATGACCTCTGGCTGTACAGGCAGTGGCGTAGCCATTGGGCTACACCTCTATAGCTGTAAGCAAGCTCCTGCCTGGCTGCAGATAGCCTGCACGTCACATCACAGACAGTCTGCTGGTGTAAACAGGATAGGGTTAGGCCACCCGTACCCATGATGCACTGCACATGCAAATCAGCTGTCCACAGATGCACACAAGATGGGAACTGCACCCCTAAAGCTACCCGGCCTGGTAGGGGGAGGTGTCCTTGTGCACCCACACAGCACCTCGGCCTGGTAGGGTGCCCTGAGTGGGTGGACAAACGGCAAAGAGTAGCTAAACACCATCACATTGTGCGGTTACTATGCCCACCCTGAGTGTGTGATGATGCGCCCAGGACAACACCTTGCATGGCTGAATGCGGCCATGCCAGAGCTCCAAAGCAGCAATAACCTGTGAAATAGGTAGGTGCTGCATAAACATCTTGGAGCTCGCTGTCTGCCACAGTTAGTGGAACACCCCCCCCCCGGTGGATAAAACAGGGTCTCCCACCAACAGATCCCCATACTATCTTTCTTCCCCCCCCCCCCCTCCTGCACTGATGGCATTAGATTTGTCCATAAACCCCAGTCCTGCTGGGGAAGTAGACCCCCCCCCCCCCCACCCCACAGGGCAGTCCAAGCAGCTCCACACACATCCATAGCACAATATCAGACAGACATTAGGCCTGGATATTCATAGATTCACCCCACCACTATCTGATATTCGCCTGCAGCAAGCCATCAGCCACTGCACCCTGCAAGGCACTCCATCAAGACACATACCATCTGTGCTCAGTCTGCTGGTTGGTCCTGATGGAAATGCATGCACCCACAACTGGGGTGGCAGCACACACAAGCAGATAAGTCAGTGAAAAGGCCCCAACAGGAAACCCATATATATCACATGAGAGAAACACAATACAGCACTATGGGTGTGCCTAGCCATGCTGCCATCACTGCACACTCAGGGTGAGAGTGATCCCCTAGCAGCACATACAGAGGTCCCCCTGTCTGTGTAGGTGGTGGCCGGGCACTACCATGTCCCTGCCAGTGCCCTATGCCCTGTGCAGCTGCATCCTGGTCAGCCCACCCTGTCTGAGATATACCCATGGTCCCTTGCTACTCATTATGCACATTAGCAGGCCAATACTGGCAACAGTGCTGGCAGTGTGGGCTGTGGAAGGGGCTTGCAGCCAGCACCCACTGTATAGACAGACACACACTTCCACACCTATGCCAGCATGGTGCTACTATTGAGGAGGTAATTAGCCTTGGCCACCAAACCTGTCCTAGGCACGGCAAGGCATGGATATGGTACGCAGTACTGCTGGGGGTCACTCCCCAGGGTGGTAACCACTGTCAGAGGCCAGTCCTGGAGCACACCCCGCAAACACCTAACAGATTGTTCTGATGGGGTCAACTAGCAGTATGTGCGTAACGTATGGATATCTATCTGCCAGTACTCCTAGCAAACGTCTCAGAGCTGTGTACCGTATACCTCAGTTGTAGGGTGACATTGCTAAGGTATGCAGGTGCTAGTATTGGGAGATGCACGCAGGGTCCACTGTTCTGCCTCTCCAGGAGACATTGGCCAATGGGACCTGTGGGTGTGGGTGTGGGTGTGTCTGCCCCTGTTGGCTGCTGCTTTACGGCAGAGATTCCCAACCCCAGTCTAGGTCTGTATCACACTGTTCGTGTTTTCCTGCTGTCCCTCATGAATATGCATGAGCTACATCTACATGCCATGGGGGTGGTGCATAGATATACAGCACAGGCATTTGTATGAGTGGCAGCATGGAACCTGACTGGTGTGTGGCACACCAGGAATGCATTTGGGAGAGTCTGCTCTAGGTACTGCCCCTGTTCATGGTGTCTGTGCTCAGTGGGGTAAAAGATAGACGTATTACCATTGCATATGTCCTCGACACGAAAGGTGTGTCCTTACTATCACTGTGTAGGTCTGGGAAAAATATGTGGCTAGGATTGGCAGAAGCCCTAGCTGGGCTTTGAACCTGTGACCTTCTGTTCTTGCATGCACTGTCTGTGTGCACTGCACTACCGTGTAGCCACAGATTGGCTGATTTCCCTGGAACATCCATGACTGTGGATCCGGCAGGGCCTGTCTGTTGCAGTGGACTGTGCCAGCCTGCACATGGCTAGGCCTCTGTCTTCTGTGGCTAGCAGCCACTGCCCCCTGCACCACATGTACTCGTCCGCCAACATGCTGGCATGAGCTGCTCTCCGAAACAGCAGATGACCAGATTGCAATGTGGCAGTACGGGACTGTATTTGGGGGATTTGGCTGTAGGTAATGCCCATTGTTGTTGTGTTTTTGCAGTGTTGTGTAAAATATGGGTGTTTTCCCCATGCTTATGTTCCCTGCAATACAGGGGTGTCTGCGCTATCTTTGTTTAGTGGTGGGTAAAATATAGGGGCTGGGCTGGCATGTGCCCCAGCTGGGATTTGAACCTCAGACCCTCGAGGTACTGGCTCTGTCTGCTGCACCACACTATGGCCACAGAGACAATGCAGCCCCTGGAGGTAGTATACCTGGCAGGATGGAGTCACAAACCCTGCTCTACGCATTTTTACTGTGGGCACATGCACTCTGTCTGGTGACAAACGTGCACATAAACCCCGGAAATGACCACAGACACTGGGGGACAATATATCACCATGCTGGGCAAAAGTGATATTAATGGGCAACCATAGCAAACACTCCCAGGAAAGCTCCAAAAAGGACATTTGTTTTGGATGAGTCTCCGCTCCGTAGACCCTTCCAATATTAATTTCTTCTTTCTGGAGCTTTCCTGGGTGTGTTTTCTATATTTGCCCATTACTATAACTGTTCCCCAGCTGCATTACTATTTGTGATATTTTTGTTGTGGTCACTTTCTATTTTTATTTTCACTTTTGTGCTGTGCACATGTATCACACTGCTCACGTTTTGCAGGTTTCCCCGATTTTGCTGTACATTGCTGACGGAAATGGTTTCTCTTCCCTTTAAATGCCCTGGGATTCGGCCCCGATAATGTGCGGGGAGCCTCTCCCCTCCCCTTCCCCGCCCATTAAACCCGTATCTCCGCCCCTCAGGAACCTTCCTCCGCCCTCCGTTAGCCGTTCCACGCCTCTATCGGACATTTGCGGGCCCGTACTTGTGCGGGGCCTGTTATTGTGCCGCGCACCTGTGCGGGGGTGACACGCACGATTGCGGGGCGTTTAAGCGCTCTTAAGTACCGCTTTTAGTGTGCTATTTTGCTGCGCGCAAATTAGCGGTTTTTAGTAAACATGCCCCATTGTCTCCCATTAGCCTGCCATAGGTATATACTTAATCCACTTATATGCTCCATTAGCTATCAATAAATTAATCGCTAGTTTCATCAACATCTAGTTTGTTTTAACCTTTTGTGAAACCTCTCTTTTTTAAATAAATAATTAAATAGATTTAGTTTGCTTTGATTACATTAATCTGGGAACTATGACAGCTTGTTCATGCAATGCTAATGATTTCTTGTTCAGTACTTGCTTTTATTCAGGCTATGCATGTGGCCCCTCATGGCAATTTTCTTGTTGCTATATTCAGTTTGAAAGAGAAATAGTAGTATCCTGTGAACAAACTGAAAGCTCATAAAGCAGTTTTGGGAAAAGGGGATGGGAGTAGCCTGCCATTAATATAATGAGGAAGATGGACATCAATTTGTAGGTTACAGGACCGCAGAAACCCGCCTAGTGCCAGCCCTGTCTCTAAACTGGCATTTGAGAAGCTGGGAGAAGTAGTGATGTGAAAGGACTCAGAGGGGTCTAAGAGCTGAGAGACAGGGATGTATTTTCATTTGAAACAAGATGGTAAATGCTATTTCATATTGTTTTAATTTGAGCACAGCACTGAAAAATCCAGTTTTTCCCATTCCAGTTTCATCCCAGGCTGACCTCAAACCAGTAACCTTGCAGAAGAGCCATCGTCTCTCCATGGGGGCTGACTAGTCAGTCTATTCTTAATACTTGTATTACTGGTGATCTTCCTTCTTGTTTCTTGATTGACCCAAAGTTTATTTGATCTTGGGCACTATGGAAAATGCTAACTGAATTTTTTTGCTTTGTGAATCTATTAACTTCTGCTGTAGAGATTTACTGTAAAGTTTGTTCTTTTGCCATGTTCTTGTGCCAAAAGGTCTGATCCTGGTTGTCCAATTAGTGCAGCAGTTTCCTTGCTGGCCTCCCTCCATTTATTAAATCAAATGTGATCATGTTATGATCTTTATTGCCAAATGGTCCCAACATCGTAACCAATTAGTGATGATCAACCAGGATCTGGATTAGGCTTAATAAATCTCTCTGATAGTGTACTTAGACATGGTTTCGCAGAATTTCTGGCATAAGAACATGGCAAAAGAAAAATCTTTTGAGTAAACCTCTACAGTAGGAGTCAATAGATTCACAAGAAAAAAATCCAGTTAGCCTTTTCCATAGATCGCCAGACCAGAAAAACGTTGGGCCAATCAGAAACAGGAAGGAAGATCATCATCAATACATGAATTAAGAGCAGAATGACTTGGGCCATCTCCTATGGATGCCAACCTTCTTAGGTCACTAGATTGAGACTAGCTTCTGACTGTGAGAAAAAAAAAACTAGTTGGATTTTTTTTATTTGCCTGAAACTTCTAATAACCTTTCAGCTATATTTTTCATTTGAGGCAGCAACCACAGTTTCCTTTTTAATTAACAAAATTGCCTGGAAATGAGAATTTCTAAAAACAAAATAAAACAACATAAAAATGTATTAAAATGAAACAACCTGCAAAGCACTCAGGAAGCAAAACAATTTTCTTTTTCTTGCCTGCATACCCCTACTGAGAGAGTAGTACCCAGGTTTACAGTGCATCCCATCTCAAATCCTGAGAAACTAGAACTGAGGTGCCAGGGACTAGACATGTTAGTGTATCCCAATCGTCCAGTCCAGGGAATATTTTGAACATTTTACAGTTTTGGACTTCTATCTTTATTCTTTTTGGAAGAAGAATAAAATTTTCCTTTTTGGGGGGGGGGATTTTCACCCTAGGAAGTATGTAATGAAAGCATATGGATTTTGTGGTCATCTAATGTATAAGAGGGAGGAGTGGAGTGGAGGAGTAGCCTAATGGTTAGAGCACTGGCTTGGTAACCAAGCAACCAGGGTTCAATTCCTGCTAGCACTCCTTGTGGCCTTGGGCAAGTCACTTAATCTTCCATTGCCTCAGAAGAAAGGCCTAGCAATCTACTTCCAGTGACAATGCCAAGAAAACCCAGGAGCTTCTGGGTCACCAGGAGTCAGGACTGACTCAAAGGCACACATTGCTTGCAATGTATAAGAGGCTGACAATGCCCATTTGTGGTATAGAGAGAGTGAAGTTGTGCTTTAAAATCAGTCTGAGGAGCCCTGCTCAGAACCCATAAGAAACAAAGGAAAAAGAAAGATCCAGAGGAGATACTTCATGTCTAAGGATTTGAACAAATTATCTTTTGGAATTTTGAGTGACTTTCTCTTTATAGGCGTGCTTCGCTTAAGTTTAGCTCCTTTTGTTGAGGGTCAAGATAGGAGATTTTTTGTCTGTATGTATGCATGGTTGCTTGCACATCTGCAAACAAACATACGTATGCTCCTCCCCTACTCAAAGTAACAGGATGAATGACTGTTGGGAGTCCCAATTCTGTCAGCATGAAGAGTGGAGTCTGTGGCCTGAAAAGGCTGACAGGAGACCCCCTCTGGACAAAAGAGCAGGGCTGCGGCCTGAAGAAGCCAGCAGGAGGTTCTAGGTCCCACTGGCCAGAAGAGCAGAACTGCATCCTGAAGAGAAAGAGGGTAGCATCAAAAGAAGGGTTGGAACCTAAGGGAAGGGGCAAGGTTAAATGGGAAAAAAAGAGAAGCATAGGGGAATAGGTGGAGTATAAAGGAATGTCCAGGGTTAGAGGAGAGAAGAGACAGTGAGTGCATTATGGGAGAAGGGAAGAAAGGAAGGAGTAAAAGATCTGAGAGAGTGCAAGGTTGGGTAGCAGGGGAGGGGGATGCACAGATAGGCAGAGGGAAAGAGGGAGAATGCAAAAGAGAGCAGTGAAGGGTAAGAATGAAGAATAGTTCAGGAGGATGGAAAGAACAAGGAATCGGTGCAGGAGGACAAGAGAATGTGCCGACATGCACACAGTACTCCAACACACATGGACACACACCTATCATCTGATATACACACAAACACCCACCGCCCCAACGCAGAAGAACATAAGATATGCCTTGCTGGGTCAGACCAAGGTCCATCAAGCCCAGTATCCTGTTTCCAACAGTGGCCAAACTAGTTTCCCAAAAAGACATGCAGGTTCCATAATGCTTGCATTGGGGCAAGCAGTGGATTACCTGGATCCTCTTTAATAATGGTTTATGGACCATTCCTCCAGGAACTTGTCCAAACATTTTTTAAGCCCAGCTACACTAACGGCTTTCACAACATCCTCTGGTAACAAATTCCAGAGTTTGATTACGCGTTGAGTGAAAAAATCTTTTCTCTTATTAGTCTTAAGAACATAAGATATGCCATATTGGGTCAGACCAAGGTCCATCAAGCCCAGTATCCTGTTTCCAACAGTGGCCAATCTAGGTCATACGTACCTAGCAGTTTCCCCAAAAGACACAGGTTCTGCAATGCTTGTACTAGGTCAAGCATTGATATCCTGGGTCCCTTCTTAATAATGGTTTATGGACCTTTCCTCCAGGAACTTCTCCAAAACCTTTTTAAACCCAGCTACACTAACAGCCTTTACCTCATCCTCCGGTAACAAATTCCAGAGTTTGATTACATGTTGAGTGAAAAAATATTTTCTTTTATTAGTCTTAAATAGTTTACCCTGTAGCTTCATTGCATGTCCCCTAGTCTTTCTATATTCTGAAAACGTAAACAGTCGATCTAAGTTTACCCGTTCCACTCCGTTCATTAATTTATAGACTTCTATCATTTCTCCCCTCAGCCGTCTCTTTTCCAGGTTAAAGAGCCCTAACCTTTTTAGCCTTTCTTCATAGGAGTATCCGTCCATCCCCTTTACCATTTTGGTGGCTCTTCTCTGAACCTTTTCTAATAATACTATATCCTTTTTAAGATATGGCGACCAGAATTGCACACAATATTCAAGGTGCGGTCTCACCATGGAACGGTATAGAGGCATTATAATATCTTTTGTTTTATTTTCCATTCCTTTCCTTATGATACCTAGCATTCTATTTGCTCTCTTGGCTGCCGCTGCACACTGGGCCGAGGGTTTTAACATGTTATCCACAATGACGCCTAAATCTTTTTCCTGGGTGGTGGTTCCTAATGTGGAACCTTGCATCGTGTAACCATAGTGTGGGTTGTTCTTCCCTAGGTGCATAATTTTGCACTTGTCCAAATTAAATTTCATCTGCCATTTTGATGCCCAGTCTTCCAATTTATCAAGATCCTCTTGCAATTTTCCACAATCCTCTTGGGTTTTAACAACTTTAAATAGTTTTGTGTCATCTGCAAATTTGATAACCTCACTCGTTATTCCACTTTCCAGGTCATTTATATATTCTTGTAATCATCACGCTCATGATCTTCCATGCCGGTTTCCTCTGTCTCCCAAACCGTTCAATTCTGACAACGGTTTGGGAGACAGAGGAAACCGGCATGGAAGATCATGAGCGCGATGATTACAAGAATATTTTGAAAGAATTCAGAACAAATACAGCGAGGAAGCATGAGGAAGCTTGGCCCCTGAAGAAACGGCTCGGCAGTGAAACGCAGCAGCGCTGAAATTAGCATTGGGCGCATTTGAAGATAAGCACTCATTCTCTCTTTTTATAAGTACTATCGTTGATAAGCTGTCACAAGCCATAAGTTACAAGCTGATTATGAAGCAACATATAGGTCATTGATGCAAGGTAGAGCACGGGGTCGATATTAAATGAAGACCATAGCTTTTTAAAGTCTGAGACCTGTTGCTTTTATTTGAGTCAAGTGTGTAATTGACGGGAACAACTATTTGATTAGCGGTCTGAAGTTTGCATTGGAGTAATACTGTTTTCTATATAGCTCAACCGTTACTTTACTCCGTAAGAATACACCATATAGTAGTGTTGTGGGAAAGTTATTTGGGCAGGATGTTGGTAGGCCAAATGTATTCTCCATTTTATAAAGCCACGGATATGGCCTAAAATTTCCACACAGGGTTTTACACCTGCTCTGTTTGTTTCAGCCATGGCTATAAGCAAAACATTAATGGAGCTAATCTACCATTGTTTATCGCCTCCATCAAATTCAATAAAGGAAATATTTATAGTCTCAGTACTTAATTGGTAGCACTGCTGCACATAAGAGTGCAAAATATCCCAGCTACACATAGAAGCGGCAGAATCAACACTTCCACGAGGAAGCTGCTGTTTTTATGATTCTCAGTTATCCCATGTGTAAATTTCTGAAAAGGCCCCTCTGCCCGGGCATAGCTGCAAATCTTAATGATCTCCTGCATGTCCCTATGTGTAGTTTTCAAAAAAAGAAATACATTTGGCAGAGCCATTGTTAAATGCAGGCAGAAATGTGCATATCCCAACTTGGATGTCTCAGTTCCCGACTTTATGACCTACAGTACCTAAAATTGGGCTTCACATTGATCTTGGGGATCAGAGTGGATATTATCCTTATTTGAAATATCTAAAAGTCTATATGCCACAAGGTTCTGTAGTCGTATCTGGCTGGTTCTGGCCACAAGGTCCTGTAGTCATATCAGGCCATTTAGTTTAACTTCGGTGGTGAGTAAATTATTGGAAACGCTGCTGAAAGAGAAAATAGTGAGGTTTCTGGAGTCCAGCGGATTACAGGATCCAAAGCAGCATGGATTCACCAGAGGCAAGTCTTGTAAGACAAATCTGATTGATTTCTTTGAATGGGAGACCAGGGAGTTGGACCAAGGGAGAGCCCTAGATGTGGTGTATTTAGATTTCAGTAAAGCCTTTGACATTGTTCCTCATAGGTGACTTATAAACAAACTGAGAACCCTAGGAATGGACCCTAAAGTTACAGCTTGCGTTAGAAATTGGTTGGGTGGGAGGCGACAAAGAGTACAGGTAAATGGAGCTCACTCTGAGGAAAAGGATGTTACCAGAGGTGTGCCCCAGGGATCTGTCCTTAGTCCGATTCTTTTTAACATCTTTGTTAGTGATATAGCGGAAGGGCTGTTGGGTGAGGTTTGCCTCTTTGCGGATGATACCAAAATCTGCAA
Source organism: Ichthyophis bannanicus (assembly GCA_033557465.1). Lineage (NCBI taxonomy): Eukaryota > Metazoa > Chordata > Amphibia > Gymnophiona > Ichthyophiidae > Ichthyophis > Ichthyophis bannanicus. The sequence continues at coordinate 1,221,662,927 of CM066032.1, forward strand.
TAGAGTAGACACCCAGGAAGGTGTAGATAACATGAGGAGGGATCTAGCTAAGCTTGAAGAACGGTCTAGAATTTGGCAGCTGGGATTTAATGTTAAAAAATGTAAGGTCATGCATTTGGGCTGCAGCAATCCAAGGGAGCAATATAGTATAAGGGGTGAAGTACTTTTGTCCACTAAAGAAGAGCGGGACCTAGGTGTGGTTGTGTCTGATGATCTTAAAGTAGCTAAACAGGTAGAAAAGGCGACGGCAAAAGCTAGAAGGATGCTTGGGTGCAAACGGAGAGGAATGGCTAGCAGAAAAAGGAGGTGATAGTGCCTCTGTATAAGTCTTTGGTGGGACCTCATTTGGAGTATAGTGTGCAATTCTGGAGACCGCACCTTCAAAAGGATGTGAACAGAATGAAGTCGGTGAAGAGGGTGGCTACTAAAATGGTTAGTGGTCTTCATTATAAAGCATATGAGGACAGAATAAGGATCTTAATATGTACACCTTAGAGGAAAGGCGGGATAGAGGTGATATGATTGAGATGTTTAAATACCTCCATGGCATAAATGTTCAGGGAGAGAGCCTCTTTCAATTGAAAGCAAGTTCTGCTATGAGGGAACATGGGATGAGGTTGAAGGGGGATAGATTCAGGAGTCATATGCAGAAATATTTCTTTACGGAAAGAGTGGTGGATCCATGGAATAGTCTCCCAGTGGAGGTGGTAGAGATGAGGACAGTATCTGAATTCAAAGAAGCATGGGACAAACACGGAGGATCTCAAAAGGAAAAAAGGGGACTGTTGTAGCTGTTAATATGGAAGGGCAGACTAGATAGGCCATGTGGTCTTTTTCTGTTGTCATATTTCTATGTTTCTATGAATTGGCAGTTTCCCGGAAAAACTCTAATGCGATATCAGTCCATTGACTTAGGATCCATTGCAGAATGAAAAAAAAAACCATTCTGAAAATGCTCAGGTTCTTCATGATGTTTGTGGATTGATCATAACTGGCTTACAAATTCCAACTCATGAATACAGCATAGTTGAGTCAGTCATAATCCAACATATTTCAGCCTTAATAGCTTTCAAAATCTGCGCAATGGCTAATTTCCAGTCAAAGAGAACCATTTAATTTCTCCTCCAACGTCAACTCAGGTCTGCTCTTTCCACCATGCTGTGCTCTGACCTTGCAATAAACTTTGTTATTTGATGCATCATGCTCACTGTCATGCCTGTTCAAATCTAGCATAAAAACCCAACTTTTGCAGGTTGCTTTTAAATCCTAATCCTTCATTCCCTTGTTCATATCCATGTTAGTTTTAACCATCTTCATAATAAATGAAACTCCCTTATTTATCCTGTTTCTCTCTCTTGAATAGATTGTAAGCTCCACTGAGCAGTGACTCTCTTATGTGTATGTGTATAGTAATGCCTGCATCTGGTAGTGCTATAGTAGTAGTGTTAGTTTAACTTTTCAGTCACCATACTCCAATGCTCTATTTCCAGAACCTTCAACAGGATCATAAGGGTCTCCAAGAGAGCCCTCTGTATATACATCCTACCCTGTGCCATATTGCACCTCCAAAAATATGTGGAACGTAATTTTAATTCATCTATGTATGAAGCTCATGCAAGTGCCTATTTTATAAATCTACTACTACAGGACTATGTATAGGGAAAAAAACACACAGCAATATCACCAAATCACCCCCAACATTCAACAAGAGATCAGCACACAAAAAAAATTGTTGGACCATCTAGTCCAAACTAGCACCAATAACCAGTTTAGAATTATTTCCAATAGGTCCTTTTTAATTTTTTAAGTTTAATTCTATCATACCTGTCACTATAAAATTCACCAACTATATCCCTTTGGAAATCAACCAACTGACTCGACATTGAGTTTCGAACTGAAAACAGCTATTAACAGTTCTGCTTCAGGGTTTAAATCACTTATGTGAAAATCAGATGTTCCATAAATCAATTCTTTTGGTGCAAATCTTCCTAAAGAATAGCTTCTGCTTCATTTGAAGTAAGTGACTTACTGAACAAAAATGGCCGCAGTGTTTTTTAAGCTTGCTCCTCCAAATGGCATAATTTGTTAAAGAAAAATCACTCCTAAATCAAAGTACAGCAATCTATCTGTTGATTCAGACCTGGAGGTACCACCAACTGTAGATGGTATATCTCATATTGCTCCCTAATATTTAATTTCATCTCACGATTACCCTCATTACATAAAGGGGGAACGTGATCAATTACTCTCCATTTTAAATCTGCAAAAATATGTTGTTGCTGTATGCAGTGTTGAACAATCAGAGATGACAGAATCCTGGTGAATAACCTTGACTGGTGTTCATGTAAATGGAGCTTGATCATTCTCTTTGTATGGACAGCATAAATTTTGTTACATATACATAGTAGCAGGTACACAACATATGTGGAAGTACAAGTGGTGTTTATTTAAGAACATAAGAACATAAGATATGCCATACTGGGTCAGACCAAGGTCCATCAAGCCCAGTATTCTGTTTCCAACAGTGGCCAATCTAGGTCATATGTACCTAGCAGTTTCCCCAAGGGACACAGGTTCCACAATGCTTGTATTGGTTCAAGCATTGATATCCTGGGTCCCTTCTTAATAATGGTTTATGGACCTTTCCTCCAGGAACTTGTCCAAACCTTTTTTAAATCCATCTACACTAACAGCCTTTACTACATCCTCCGATAACAAATTCCAGAGTTTGATTACACGTTGAGTGAAAAAATATTTTCTTTTATTAGTCTTAAATAGTTTACCCTGTAGCTTCATTGCATGTCCCCTAGTCTTTCTATATTCTGATAAGGTAAACAATCGATCTACGTTTACCCGTTCCACTCCGTTCATTAATTTATAAACTTCTATCATATCTCCCCTCAGCCGTCTCTTTTCCAGGTTAAAGAGCCCTAACCTTTTTAGCCTTTCTTCATAGGAGTATCCTTCCATCCCCTTTACCATTTTGGTGGCTCTTCTCTGAACCTTTTCTAAAATTGCTATATCCTTTTTAAGATACGGCGACCAGAATTGCACACAATATTCAAGGTGCGGTCTCACCATGGAACGATATAGAGGCATTATAATATCTTTTGTTTTATTTTCCATTCCTTTCCTTATGATACCTAGCATTCTATTTGCTCTCTTGGCCGCCGCTACACACTGGACCGAGGGTTTTAACATGGTATCCACAATGACGCCTAAATCTTTTTCCTGGGTGGTAGTTCCTAATGTGGAACCTTGCATCGTGTAACCATAGTTTGGGTTGTTCTTCCCTAGGTGCATAACCTTGCACTTGTCCACATTAAATTTCATCTGCCATTTTGATGCCCAGTCTTCCAATTTATCAAGATCCTCTTGCAATTTTCCACAATCCTCTTGGGTTTTAACAACTTTAAATAGTTTTGTGTCATCTGCAAATTTGATAACCTCACTAGTTATTCCACTTCCCAGGTCATTTATGAATATATCAAAAAGCAGCGGACCCAGCACAGATCCCTGGGGTACACCACTATTCACCTTTCTCCATTGGGAAAATTGGCCATTTAGCCCTACCCTCTGCTTTCTATCTTTTAACCAGTTCCTGATCCACAATAGTACACTGCCTCCTATCCCATGACTCTTTAGTTTTGCTTGATGGACCTTGGTCTGACCCAATATGGCTTATCTTATGTTCTTATGTAAATGCTGATGAGAATAAAGCAGAATTGCTTAACAAATATTTTTATTCCGTGTTCACAGATGAAGAGCCAGGAGCAGAACCTCAGAAAACATCCACAAATAGGAACAGAGGTGAAGAGATTTTGAATTACACAGGTACACTACCAAAAAACTGCATCCAGTTTTGCAACTGATTCCTATAGATTTTGGGGTGCTGAATCCAGGAAAAATAGCCAAAATGTTCCATCACGTCACGTTTTCTTGCAAAATTAGATTTCTTACCCATATAAGGAATGTTCACATAATTTCTTTTTAGCCGACTGCAGTTTATTTTCTTGGCCCAAAATAGAGGTTGTAATGGTTAACTAACTAGAAACACTCCCTCATGATATTTTAGAGTGTTTTGTATTCATTTTATACATTAACAGGACAATTGGGAGGCGGGGGGCTAAATCCAGTACTCGCGCTGGCGCATGTTCTTTCCTGTTCGCCTCGCCTCGTTCGCTCGCTCAAACACGGTGGTTGCGACATGAACGTTCCTGTCAAATTTCAGTTTCTTGCAAGTTCATTATTACCTTTTGTTTGCTCAGTCGTAATCCAGCTTTATTCCGAAGTGGTTCACTACAGTTGTAGTTTGCAGTGCTGTGTATTTGTGATGGCTCACAGAGCCAGAGGTTGCGTCAACTCTCCGGACAGTTTTTGTTTTATTTGTGGGGAATATACCGTGAAAAAGCGGCAGAGGAACATTTCTGTATTTATTAAAAAAGTATATTTCGCCTATTTCGGTTTGAAGTTAGGCGATCAAGACAAACCGTGGGCTCCTCACAAAGTGTGCAAGACATGTGAGGAAGATCTACGCTTATGGATGAAAGGTAAAAAACAAGCATTTCGTTTCGGAATACCTATGATGTGGCGTGAACAAAGAGACCACAGCAGTGACTGCTATTTTTGCTCTTGCATTGTGAAGGGATACAACTTAAAAAATAAGAACGTAATAAGTTACCCCAACCTTCCCTCAGCAATTAGGCCTATGCCTCATAGCAACGAAGTACCTGTGCCTGAACCACCAAAATCTTTGGATCATATTTGTGTGGACGGTTCTGATCATGATGAGACTCATCAGATGGCTTTTCCCGATGAGTCCAGTACTTCCGAGTTTGAAACTGAACCAGATCCGAAACCTGAACTTTTCTCTCAAGCTGAATTGAATGATTTAGTCCGGGATTTAGGACTTCCAAAAGATGCTGCCCAACTGCTAGGTTCTCGACTTAAACAGAAAAATCTATTGTCACCAGGAACAACTTTTTATTGGTACCGCAACCGCGAGACACAATTTTTGAAGTATTTCAGCAAAGAGGAAGATTTGGTATTTTGCAACGATATATACGGAGTGATGGAAAAGTTTAAACTCAAGTATGATCCTGCTGAATGGCGGCTGTTCATTGATTCGTCAAAAGACAGCATAAAAGGTGTTCTTCATAATGGCAACACATTCGCTTCAGTTCCTATTGCTCACTCTGTTATTCTCCAAGAAAAATACGAGAATTTGGCCCTGATTCTTCAGAAGATTCGTTATGATGAGCATAAGTGGATGATTTGTGGAGACTTTAAAATTCTATCCATGCTATTAGGGCAGCAATCCAGTTTCACCAAATATCCCTGCTTCCTTTGCTTGTGGGATAGCCGGGCCCGCGACCTACACTGGGGGAAAAAAGACTGGCCAATTCGGGAGTATTTGAGACCCGGTGAGAAAAATGTTCTTCATGAGAGCTTGGTACCTCGTGATAAAATTCTATTACCACCTCTCCACATTAAGTTGGGTCTCATTAAGCAATTCATCAAGTCCCTTCCAAAAGATGGTGAGTGCTTTCGGTACCTTTGCTCAAAGTTCCCCCGACTTTCTGAAGCAAAGCTAAAGGAAGGAGTGTTTGTTGGCCCTGATATAAGGAAACTCATTTCAGATGGAGCATTCGCTGAAACGATGTCTGAGAAGGAAAAAGAAGCCTGGGATTCCTTCAAGGATGTTGTTCTCAAATTCTTGGGGAACAGGCGGGATGAGAACTATAAGGATATTGTTGCCAGGATGCTCAATGCCTTCAAAGAACAAGGCTGTAACATGAGCCTGAAAGTCCATTTCTTGCACTCCCATGTGAACTACTTTCCCGAAAACTTGGGGGCGTACAATGAAGAACAAGGTGAAAGGTTTCACCAGGACATCAAGGACGCAGAGAGAAGGTACCAAGGAAGATGGAACACCACTATGATGGCTGATTTCTGCTGGTTGCTGCTGCGGGAAACCCCAGATGTTTTTTTTAATTTTTATTAACAATTCTTATATACCGCACTATTAGACATCAGCGCGGTTTACATTGAACAGAAAACATCCGACAGTTTACATATGTCTGGTCATTACATTTAACAGGAAGTATAACTTGGCGAAATAGGGGAAACTATATACAATGAAGGATTATCTGATAAAGGATATCATGGTTAACTATATACAAAGGTGGTACAATAATACATGGAACTGCTTGTTATTTACATTGTGAAGTTGGCCTGTTGCGGGGGTCTGTCTGTTTGACCACTCCTGCTATTCGCCTGGGGGTTATGTTCGGAGCTGTCATTGAGATATTTAAGGAAGAGGAAATGTTTTAGTGCCTTTCTGAACTGACTCAGATTGGGTATTGCTCTGATTTGTGCTGGTAAGGTGTTCCATAGAGTTGGGGCGCAGAATTGGAAGGCTCTGTTGGCTGTTGATCTGGTGCATCTTGTGGTATCATTTGGGATAGCTAGTGTGTTCAATTCTGCTGTTCAGATGAATTGATCAATTCAGATGAAAAATACGCCAAGCAGCGCACCAAGAGAAGCATTCGGGGGAAGAAGAAACGGGCCCACCAGGAGATTGATTGACCCAAGAATGACTTTAAAATCTAAACTGTGTTGACAAATATCGTGTTTTTACTAAACTTTGAAATAAAAATTTGCTAGTTATTACCACAGTGTCGGATCTCATTTATTAGAATTTTATTTTCACACCATCGAGTGTTTGTCTTCATGTATTGCAATGGTGCGGTTTGCGTTTTCTATTCTTACATACATACCTGTACAACATTTTTTGCACATTTCTTTGCTTTGCTTTGTGTCTAACCTCGCTCTTATATGCTCAATGTTTGTGCACATGTATGTGGCTGTTTTAAGTGCAGACAATTTTGCTACCATCACAGTGTGTTTTGTTGACATTACTCTATTCTTATGTGCTGCCTTGTTACAATTTTCTTTATTCTTATTTGAATAACTACTAAACAATTAGTATAAAGAATTCATCCAAGAAACGTTTATCTCGATCGCACTCAATCTGAAACGTTCACCTCAAACTGCTAACCCAATGTAGCAAAAAATCTGTACGTGATGGAGCAAATTGGTTACCAGATTTGGATTCAGCGCACCAAAAAACGTAAAAATCAATCGAAACATTAGAGGCAGTTTAAAAAAAATTTTTTTTAGTGTACCTGTGTTATTTTTCAGAAGACTGTATTTGTGAGGAACTAGCTAAACTAAAAGTAGAGAAAGTGATGGGGCCAGATGGGATACATCCAAGAGTACTGAGGGAACTTGGAGAAGTTCTAGTGACTCCACTGTCTGACCCTTTCAATGCTCCTTTAGAATTGGTAATGGTCTCAAAGGATTAGAGAAAGGCACATGTGGTCCCTTTACACAAAAACAGAAGTAAGGATGATACTGAGAACTACAGGCCAGTTAGTCTAACCTCTGTGGTAAGTAAATTAATGAAAACGCTGCTAAAACAGGATAGTGAGGTTTCGAAAGTTCAATGGATTGCAGGATCCAAGGCAGCATGGGTTTACTCGAGGATGGTCATCAGACCAATCTTATAGATTTCTTTGACTGGGTGACCAGAGAGTTGGACTGAGAGAGAGCCCTAGATGTGATGTACTTAGATTTCAGTAAAGCCTTTGACACTGTTCCACACAGGCAACTTATAAATAAATTGAGCACCCTAGAGATGGACCCTAAAGTGAATGACTGGGTTAGAAATGTGTTGAGTGGGAGGCAAGAAAGGGTACAAGTAAATGGAGTTCACTCTGAAGTGGAGGTGGTTACCATTGGTGTGCTGCAGGGGTCTGTCCTTGGTCCAATTTTTTTAACATTTTTGTTAGTGATATTGCAGAATGGGCTATCCGGTAAGTTCTGCCTTGTTGCAGAAGATATTAAAACCGGCAATAGAGTATATACCCAGGAAGGAGTAGATAACATGAGGAGGGATCTTGAGAATGGTCAAGAATTTGGCAGCTGAGATTTAACACTAAAAAATGCAGGGTCATGCATTTGAGCTACAAAAATCCAAGGGAGTGGTACAGTCTAGGGGGTGAAATACTTCTGTCCATGAAATAAGAGTGGGGCCTAGGCATGATTGTTTCTGATGATCTTCAAGTGGCTAAACTGGTAGAAAAGGTGATGGCAAAAGCCAGAAGGATGCTTGGGTGCAAAGGGAGAGGAATGGACAGCAGGAAAAAGGAGGTGATAGTGAGACTTCATTTGGAGTATTGTAAGCAGTTCTGGAGACCACACCTTCAAAAGGATATAAACAGGATGGAGTCGGTGCAGAGGTGGCTACCAAAATGGTCAGTGGTCTTCGTTATAAACCATATGGGGACAGATTTAAAGATCTCAATAGGTATACTTTAGAGGAAAGGAGGGATGGAGGGGGTAAGATAAAGATATTTTAATACCTCCGTGGCATAAATGCACAGGAGAGATTCTTTCAATTGAAAGAAAGCTCTGCAATGAGGGGACATAGGATGATGATAAAAGGAGATAGACTCAGGAGTAATATGCAGAAATATTTCTTTGCATAAAGAGAGGTAGATGCAGAGAATAGTCTCCATATGGAGGTAGTAGAGACAAGGACACTATCTGAATTCAAAAAAGCATGGGACAAACACAGAAGATCTCTAAAGGAAAAAAGGAGATTATAGTAGTTGATATGGAAGGGCAGACTCATAGGCCATATGGTCTTTTTCTGCCATCATGTGTCTATGTTTCTATGTATTTTAAGAGCTATGTTTGCTATTTATGAGTAGCATCCTTTTATGTGTCTTGTATTTTTATTCTTTTTACTATAGCCAAGATTAATATATTGAATCTCATTGTAAATCGCCTTGATAATCTGTGAAAAGCTGTCTAGGAAATGGCAGGAAATAAATAAATAAATAAATAGATATGCACATCGAAAATTCTTTATAAAATGACCTCCAAAGTGGTTATTTGCACTACCTCCTCCTCTGATCCTATTCCTACCCATTTCCTAAGCCCAATCTCCTCCACTGTTGTCCCTTCCATCTCTCATATTCTCAATCTATCGCTCTGCACTGCAACTGTCCCTGAAGGCCTTCAAGCATGCTGTAATTACACCTCTCCTCAAGAAACCCTCACTTGATCTTACCTGTCCTTCTATCGACTCATCTTCCTCTTCCCCTTCATTTCTAAACTTCTTGAACGTGCGGTTCATCACCATTGCCTCAATTTTCTCTCCTCTCAAGCCCTCCTGGATCCTTTACAATCTGGTTTTTGTCCTTTACATTCTAATGAAACTAACTCTTGCCAAAGTCCCCAATGATTTGTTCCTGGCAAAATCCAAGGGCCTTTACTCAGTCCTTCTTGACCTCTCTGATGTTTTTGACACTGTTGACCGCAACCTTCTCCTTGATACCCTGTCCTCTCTTGGTTTTAAGGGCTCTGTACTATCCTGGTTCTCCTCTTATCTCTCCCATTGCTCTTTCAGTGTTTTTCTGGTGGATCCTCCTCTACTGTTATCCCACTCTCAGTTGGTGTACCCCAAGGATCTGTCTTGGGTCCACTCCTTTTCTCTCACTTTTCCCAGTCCCTTGGTGCACTCATCTCTTCCCATGGCTTTCAGTACCATCTTTATGCTGATGACTCCCAGATCTACCTCTTGAAATCTCTCTGGCAATCCAAACCCAGATCTCTGCCTGCCTTTCTGACACTGCTGCTTGGATGCCTCACCACCACTTGAAATTGAACATGGACAAAACTGAGCTTCTTATTTTTCCCCCTAAAACCTCCTCTCCCCTTCCTCAGTCTCTGTGGATAACTCTCTACTCCTCCGTTTCCTCGACTCGCAACCTTGGGGTCCTATTTGACTCCACTCTCTCCTTCTCCACACACATCTTTCTGATAGCTAAGACTTGCCATTTCTTTCTCTATAACATCAACAAAATTTGCCCATTCCTTTCTGAACACACTACTAAGACACTTATCCACTCCTTAAACACCTCCCGTCTTGACTATTGCAACCTACTCCTTGCTGATCTCCCGCTGAATCATCTCTCACCCCTTCAATATGTTCAACACTCTGCTGCGTGGCTAATCTTCCACCAGCCTTGTCATGCTCATATTACCCCTCTTCTCAAGTCACTTCATTGGCTCCCTATCCATTTTTGCATTGAGTTCAAACTTCTTCTGCTGACCTATAAGTGCATTCACTCTGCAGCTCCTCACTACCTTTTCTCTCTTATATCTCCCTACACCCCTTCTTGGGAACTCCGCTCTTCTGGCAAATTGCTTCTAGCAGTTCCCTTCTCTTCTATTGCGAATTCTAGCCTTCGCTCCTTTCACCTTGCTTCTCCATATGCCTGGGACAAACTACCTTATTTGGCCCTTTTCAAATCCAGGCTGAAAACTCACCTCTTTACTGCTGCTTTCAGATCTTAACTCACCTGATCTCCTTTGTGTTTCCTTACCATTCCCCCTAGATGTATCCCTGTCTACACCTACTGTGTTTTCTGTCTTGACTAGATTGCAAGCTCTGATGAGCAGGGACTGTCTCTTACATGTCTTTGCAGTGCTGCGTATATCTTGTAGCACTATGCAAATGCTCAGTAGTAATAGTAGTAGTAGTAGTAGTAGGATTTGAGGATTACTGTGGGTGCAGTTTTCATAATCCATTACAATAAGAAGTGACAGCAAAGAGCTCGGAGATAATTAAAAAAGAAAGGGTGAAACACAAACAGAGAAAAGTACAGGAGTGTTTTAAATGCACTGTGGAATCATTGGGTTAATTAAAACAAATTTAAATCTCTTTTACCAAGTTAAGCAAGTTAGTATTCTTACCAAAGGATTCAATATGAAAGAGATTTTAACCTATAACCTTTTTGCCCAGACTTGAGCTGATACTGTTTATACTAGTAAAGTAGATAATATGAAGGAGGTAATTTTATAAAATCATTAATGTGCATATATGGCAGTTTATGCATGTTAATAGGCTGTTATAAAATACCAATAGGTGTAACAGTATATGTGTTGATATGAATGCTCATACTTTGTTAGTGAATCTAGACGGGGCTAGTTCTGGGCAGAGCACAGGTATTTGCAAATCCACACATTGGCTATTTATTTATTTTACTGTTTTGTTTATACCACTTTATCATTTTTTGTCAAAACAGTTTACATTGTAATTTAAACTTGGTAATGTACATTAAACAGGGACATTAATAATTTGGATTTTTCTGAGGGAATGGAAGGTTAAGCAAATTGCCCAAGGCAGGTTAATGGGAATTTAACCCTGGTCTCTTGTTTCTCAAGTCAGTGCTATAGCCATTAGGCTACTCCTCCACTCCATTCAACAGCTTGCAGTATTTAATGTATTTGAAGGCAGCTTTTAGATGAAAACGTCGAAAGGGGAATTCAGAAACCCAGGTTGGGATGTGGAAAATTCTCATATTATTTTACAACAGGGTCTGCCAAACAAAGGCAGACCAAGGGTAGCATGGGGCCATGTATGGAGACTCATTGCAGGGCCTCATTTGCATATCCACTTTACCTCATTTGCGTAAATTATTTTTTTTTTAGTTTTAAAATGTATATTTGCCGACTAAAATTTTAGGCAGCTTTCAAAGGAGCCCTTCACAAGCCTCTCTTTTGTCCTTGCAATGACCCAGGGACATGTTTACTAAATATTAATGTGCCTTAGTGCCACTGCGCCAATAGAAATAAATGGCTGTTCCTGCACTTAGCACACATTAATATCTGTGAATGCACATTAACTTTTAAACATGTCTCTTAATGAGTGTCTGAATACCATTTGCATGGGCAGTGAGGATAAAGAAAGATTACCAGATTTCTACATTACTATACTCTAGTGCCAACTGCCAGGCAAATTAGGAAGTACTATAAACCCTGCCCATTTAGAACCCATAGCAAACCCACAGTATCATAACAGAATTACCAGGACTCACAAAGCACCAAACCCTACCTATCAAACACTTCAAATATATTTTTTAATTATTTATTTATGAGAATTTTACAGATTATACAGTAAAATTACAATTTAAAGAAAATGAAAAGGATACAATCAAAATACATTTTAAAGCAAACGATAAAAAGAACATCAGCCCACGTCTCAGGGAAACGTACAAACAATTTATGTAAATAACATAAAATTAAAGAAAACAAGGCAAGGGATAACGATCCATATGGAAAGAAATACATAGCCAACTAGACAGCCTGTTGAGACTACTCCCTTCCCAAACTGAGAAAAGAGAAATATAAGAAGAAAAATATAAAGCTAGGAAATCAATGTGCCTTTTCCTTTTCAAGAATCCTTTTCTCCAATTCTGAAGCAGACAAGAATACAAATTTATCATACCCTAAGGAAACACAGCATTTACAAGGGTATCTTAAAAAGAAAGTCACCCCTAGAGCAAGAATTCTGGCCTTAAACGCAAGAAAAGCTTTCCTACGCGACTGTGTAGACTGTGAAACGTCAGGAAAAATAGACACCTTGTCCCCACAAAACTTCATTTCTTTTTTCCGAAGGTAAGCTTTAAGAATAGCAACCTTATCCTCCTCAGACGTCAAGGTCACTATTAATGTAGCCCGAGTGGAAATATCATCTTGCGTTTCTTCCAAAAAAGCAGTCAAATTAAAGTTATTAGAGCCCGGAAGGACGTCCACTTCTTCATTCGCAGCACCGGACACAATTTTAGTAGAAAGATAATAACATTTTATAATAGATAAAGAATCAGCCTGCGGAAGAAGAACAGCGTCCTTCAGGTACTTTCTAAACAAAATTAGGGGGGACAACATAGCACAAATAGGAAAATTAAGCACCCTTAAATTCTTGCTCCGCGACAAATTTTCCAGATTCTCAAGTTTCTGGTGTGAAATAAGGCTATCCTTCACATTAGCCACTTGAAACTCTGTACAAGACTTAACTTGAGAATCCATATTTGTCACCATGGAGCTCAAGGCCCCTACCTGAGAATCCAGGGATTGAAATTTAACAACTACATCCTTAGTGAATTGACAAAGCAAAGGAACAGTCTCAGTAAGAATACGTTCAGTTCGAGAAATAACTTGCCATATGTCCAGAAGTGAAATCGTAGAGACCTGGGAGTCCTTAGAAAGAATAGCGAGCTCCTTCCAAGAAACTATTTTGGGGAGCTCACCATCTTGCATAAGACTCACACTGGAACAAGGCTCATCCAAAAACCCTGGGTGAAGCAGAGGAGTTCGCTCCACTGAGCTCAAACTCGCTCCCTCTACTGGGGGTTGAAAGGGCACAGTACCTGAGCTAGTAGACCGCAGCGTAGAAATCACATGCTTTTCGATAGATCCCACTTGAGATTCATCCACAGGAAGTTTCTTCTTTCTTTTCCTGCCGGGCATCACCACTCACCGACCAACCCTGCTCCTAAGGGGCTCACAAGGGGCATACAATGCCCCTTTGGACACACCCCTTAGGAAACACCCATCAAGAGCGCCGTCGGCTTAGTGCCATAGTAAGGCAGCAGGGATTTATTTCGGGGCCCAAAGATGACATCAGCTGGGCTGCCCCACACAGGTCGGAGAAACTCAAACCAGCACTCTCATCCTCCGCGGGAACCGGGCTGCAGAGTAGACGCTCCCAAATGAAGCACACTGCGAAGATCTTATATTGGGGCCCAAAGATGACGTCAGCTGGGCTGCCCCACACAGGTCGGAGAAACTCAAACCAGCACTCACACCCTCCGCGGGAACCGGGCTGCAGAGTAGACACTCCCCAACACTGCAAATATTAAATCAATACATCTCCTAGTGGGGAAAGCGAACAAGTGGGACTGTGTCACATAGAAACTGCATGCAGCTTGGTTACACATGCAAAACATAGAACATCACCAAACACAGAACAAGGGATCACAATTTAGAAATATGAAGGCAATCATTAAACTGGGAACCCCAAAAGCCAAACATGGAACGTACAATAACACTGGAGAAATAAAACTATAAATTTGTTTCCTCTTGTAACTAAACAAAATGCAAAGATGTTTGCGATACACATTTCCCAGAGCTGACATATTTCAGCTAATTAATTCAAAATAAAAAAGTATTTGTCTACTTGTTGTTTGGGTATTTTATTTCTCAGTCGCAATTGCTCCAGTCACTTTCTTCTGGTTTCTTTGTGTCTTCTGCTAACTCTCCATTGTCTGCTGCCCATTTGTCCTTTGTTCTCTCTTCTAGTTTTTTCCATTCTCTCTCTACATCTGCCTATAACATACTGATCTTTCCCCTTTTGTTCTTTCCTCCATTTCTTTCTTTATTCTTTTTTCATCCACTCAAATTTCACCCGTCTATCCTCAATCCCAATTTACTCTCCCAATACCTGGCCAATCATAGATTTTTCTTCTCTCCCACACAAAATATCTTTTCTGCTCTCCATCCTCACTCCTCTGGCTTCTTTTATTCTCTTGACAGCCCCATCCCCTTCTAGTCCTCCCCCAACATCAGCTCCCTTCTAGTTCCAGCTCCTCTTAGCCCCTGCATCATCCCACTTGCATTCCTAGCCCCCAGTTTTCTTCCAGGGCTAGCAGCTCTCTCCTTCCCTCCCCCCCCCCATCAGCTCAATTCCAGTTCTAGTCTCCTTAGCCCATTCCAGCCCTAGCCCCCCCCCCCCATCAGCCCATTTCCAGTCCTAGCACCCTATCAACCCATTTCCGGTGCTAGCCCCTCTAATCAGCCAATTTCCAATCCTAGCACCCCATCAGCCCCTTTCCAGTCCTAGCCTCTCACCAGCCCGTTTCCAGTACTAGCCCCCCCAATCAGCTCATTTCCAGTCCTAACTCTCCAATCAGCCCATTTCCAGTCCTAGCCCCTCATCAGCTCCTTTCCGGTGCTAACCCCCCCCCCCTCCTCCCCAAGCTGCAATTTCCAATCCTAGCCTCCCCTAATCAGCCCATTTCCAGTGCTAGCCCTCCTAATCAGCCCATCTCCAGTCCTAGCCCCTCCCCATTGGCTCATTTCCAGTCCTAGCTCTCCCTAATCAGTCCATTTCCAGTCCAAGCCAACTGATCAGCCCATTTCCATTCCTAGCCCCCCATCAGCTCATTACCTATCCTAACCCACCACAATCAGTCCATTTCTAGTCCCAGTGCCCCCCTCCCTTGGAAGAGCTCTGCACCTGCCTCACCATCTTCAGAGGGAGCCGGGGAGGCCCGAGGCCTGAAGCCTGGCACACCAGCTCACCTCTGCAGAGCCGCAAGAAAGAACGGTGTTTTCCTTTTTTCCACAGCTCTGTTAAAGTTGACCCGCCGGCGCGTTGAATCCTGGGGTTGTTAAACGGGGGCATTTCCTGTCTCACACGAAACAGGAAATGCCCCCATTTATCCTCCTAATACTCAGCACGCTGGCGGGTCAACTTTAACAGAGTCGCGAGAAAGAAGGAAAATACCATTCTTTCTCACGGCTCTGCAGAGGTGAGCCAGGGCGCCGGGCTTTGGGCCTCCCCAGATCCTTCTGAAGACAGGCAGGCAGGCACAGGGC
The DNA here is from genome assembly GCA_033557465.1 of Ichthyophis bannanicus. NCBI lineage: Eukaryota > Metazoa > Chordata > Amphibia > Gymnophiona > Ichthyophiidae > Ichthyophis > Ichthyophis bannanicus. The sequence goes on from CM066032.1 coordinate 1,221,678,440, forward strand.
CCCCTGAGGTGTGGGGCTATGCCCAGGTAATATTCACGCACAATGGATGGGCCGGCTTTGCTGCCAAATGGAGAGCCTCCTGTAAAATAGGTGCAGAGCTGTAAGTTGATGTCTCCCCACATCCAGCAGAACCAGTGATTTGAAAAAGACAGCTGTGGGTAAAAATACATGCAAATACCTCCCCCCCCCCCCAACAGGGGCATGGGAGCAGTTTGTTTTTTAAATCACTGCTCCCATTTTTGACAAACACCCTGAACCAGAAGTACTCCAATCATACCACAACAGCAATCCATCCCCTGAACCTCCTGATATGATACCTCCTTCAACACTGATTCCAATGGTTAAAATCTGGGATTATAAGTACCATACTACATTGCAAGGCAAATTTAAAACCAGAACTGGCAAAAAATCTCACTTCTGGAACTAGGTACCCCCACCTGTAAATAGCAATAGAACAGGTGCAAATGTCAATGTCTGCTTTTAGGACCAATGTCTGCAATTTATGCTAGTATTTTATATGGCTGCACAGGCAAAAAAATCATTTTGTTTAGATTCCTGTTTCATTAGTAGGTTTCTTCATTTTATTTCATTTTGTTTTTATAAATTTTCATTTCAGGCCATTTTGTTAATTAAGAGTGACTGCAGCTGCTGCCCAAACACAAAAAAGAAAATTAACTAGAGGTTTTCAAGCACAGGGGATAACTGCAATTGTTACATTTTTAGATGTGGTTTCACAAAATTCCTAGAACTCGATCACTAATTGGGAAACTGGGATCTGGCGTAAACTTAGTACAGTTCTAGTCAACATTGTTGGCACCCTTGCAGTTTAACCCATTAATATCCAGTATCTCCTAAAAAAAAGTGGCTAGTGAAATGGCCTTCAACTATACATGTACACATATTTGACACATAAAAGAATCAAATAAACCAAGACCAATTAAAAAAGGAAATAGTAGGAAATAATATAAAAACTGGGACATTGCCAGGACATGATTATTGGCACCCTTTTACACAATTCAAGAACCACATTCCCATTACAGTAAAATTAGACACATCTGTCAGTACTCACATTATTTGAATCAACCATTGAATGATGTCTCTAATGTTTAAAATGGCCACATTCACTCCCTGTTCCACTTTTACAATGGTGAAGACAAGAGAGCTGCCTGAGATCACCAGAAAAACCATTATCACTAAACATCAAACTTCAAAGGAGTACAAGGCCATCTCCAAAGACTTAGGGATTCCTGTGTTTACAGGTCATAATGTTATTATGAGTTTTTCTGCTCATGGAACTGTCAAGAACCTCCCAGGACGTGGTGGGAAGAGAGAAAATTAAACCAAGAAGTCTTCAAAGGTTAGTGTGAATTATTGGAAAAACACCATGTACAACATTCAAAGAGCTTAAGGTTGACCTGGAGCAATCTGGAGTGGTGGTTTCAACCTGCACCATACACTATGCACTAAACAAAGAAGGACTTCATGGGCAAAGGCCAAGGAGGACCCCACTACTCAAACACATACATAAAAAGGCACACTTGATCTTTGCCCAAACCCACCTTGAGAAACCATAATCCTTCTGGGAAAATATTCTGTGGACAGATGAAACCAAACTTGAGCTCTTTGGCAATGCAGACCAGCGATACATTTACAGGCAAAGAAATGAAGCTTATAAGGAAAAACAACACCCTTCCTACAGTAAATACTGTAGAGGTTCCATAATGTTGTGGGGCTGTTCTGCTGCCTTAGGAACTGGAGGCCTAGAATGTATTAAAGGAATAATAAAGTCAGAGGACTACCAAGGTATTTTGAAATGAAATGTGGTACCTAATATCAGAAAGCTAGGTTTGGGTCGAAGGTCATGGTTCCTCCAGCAGAATAATGACCCAAAACATGTATCCAAGAGTGCAAAAGAATGGTTAAAAATGAACAAATGGACTTTTTAAACTGGCCAGCAATGAGTCCTGATCTCAATCCAGTTGAGAACCTTTGAAAAGAGCTGAAATGTTCCATTGGTAAAAGGAATCCTTGAAACATTCATGTGCTTGAACAAATTGCAGTTGAAGATTGGGAGAAACTACCAGTAGACAACCAAATATTATTGAAGGTTGCGATTATTCCTGCCTAGGTCATATTTTTTTTCTCAGAAATTACTACGTCTAAGTTGCACAGACATCTCTTTTTTTGGTGTATACCTTTGAACATACTGTACTATTAAAATATTATGATGACATTCAGTTTGAATATTTCCAATTATTTCTCAAGATATTGTACACAACATACCTAAAATGCAAGGGTGCCAATAATGTTGACCACAACTGTAAATGTCTCTTATAGCATTAACAGCTTTAATACATGGCTCCAGATCTGGTGCAAACAAGAAGGATTCAGATTTATTGGCGACTGGGGCAACAGATGGACCAACAAGAGACTGTACTGTGCTGATGGACTACATCTCTCTGTTGCAAGGAAAAGAATCCTAAGTGAAAACTTCAGGCAGTATGTGGATATGCATTTAAACTAGGAAAAGGGGGTGACGGATGTGGAAGGTCAAGATCTGTATGCCACCCCCTGCAAAAGCAGAATGACATCAGAAACAGCCACACTTTTAAACCGCACATCAAAAACAAGTGGGAAGAAGTGGGCAGAACAAAATCAATGCAAAATACACACAAGCCAGGTAAATGCTGGAAAGCAATGAGCACAAATGCTCAAACCTTAGCCAACAAAATTCCAGACCTGGAAGCCCTAATGGTGGAAATGGATTTGGACATTGTGGCCATTACAGAAACATGGTTTAATGAATCGCATGATTGGGATATAGCCATAGCTGGCTATAATCTATTCAGAAGAGACAGAGAAAATGGAAAAGGAGGAGGAGTAGCCTTGTATGTCAAAAGCAATATTAAAAGTGAAGAAAGTACCTCATTCAACAGTTCACCTTCGTATCACTGTTCAGTTTCTTTTTGTGTCTTACATAAGCCTCAGAAAATCCCCTATCAGCACTGCAAGACCAAGACTAAAGTAAAATGTCTCGGACGCGTGCAGGGTTTTAAACATCAATGGCTTATGACTGGTGAAGAACCTAACAACCAACAACTGTTTATAGAATGCATCAAAACAGTGCTCTGTGTTAACAGAAAAATCACTTAACTTTTGTGATGACGTGTCTGGTCATGGTCTTCATTTCCAAAAAATTTTTTTTAAGAGTTTTGTTGCCTGCAATAAAAGCAATATTAAAGCTACTGAAATACAGGGGACATGGGGAAAAGAGGAAGCACTCTGGATTGTGTTGGAAAGAGGAGATGGCACTGTCATCCATATTGCTGTAGTCTACAGACCTCTGACTCAGATTGCAGAGAGAGATAACGAATTGATTATAGATATTGTCAAGATAGAAAAAAGGGGGAAACGATCATATTAGGTGACTTTAAATCTACCTGATGTGGACAGACAACAGAATGTGAATGTACATGGAGCTCACTCGGATGTACATTCACATAGAAACAGAGACAAGGAAATGCAAAGCTACCGCACGTGCAATACAAAACACCTACAACCTTGACTAAAAAGGGTCAGGAAGCTTGGACATCCCTTCCTACTAAGACTTTAGCCGGCCTTTGCTTGCTTGTTTTATATAATTATTACTGTTACTAACAGCTGATACTGTGTTTGTTACTGCTACTGTTTTATTTGACTATTAATGTGACACCTTGCTTACACAGTTGACTGCTAATATACTGTTAAGGAAAACTGTTTAATAGTATACAAATACTAGTCACTAATAATCACTAATAGTCAATTATAGCCTCCTGCAATAGTCCTCTAGAAACTAAGTCTGTTATTAGATTTCTTGTTAATGCATAAATATCTCTGAATATTTGGCCCTTGTACCCAATATCAACACCTTCTGGTAGGTAAAGACGAAACTGTAAGGGTTAACCCAAAAAGTCTAGAGAAAGCCTTTCCAACATTTCACTCTAGAGCTATGGGTACCCTAAACTTCTTTCTGATGATATGTCTGCTCACACTGATTCCAGTTTATGCTTTCAATTCAAGATTGTACCAACCCATGACTCACCTATACACCCCACTCTACCTCCTACTCACCATGCAAACACCTGCAGCACCAATACTCGCACCTTACTCAACCCCCAGAATTGTCCAAATACACGCACCCAACCTAAAGGACTACATAAACAACAACGGGCGAACACAGAGACACCGCAAACCTAGAGCAACAAAAACATGGATAAAGCTCCCCCTTCACCAGACCACTCACAACATGGATCTGCAAAGAACACATGATGACTGTAACATCACCCTCATCAATGCTCGTTCAATTAGAAACAAGACCCACATAATCTATGACATCATCAAAGACGAGCAACCAGACATCCTCTGTATAACTGAAACCTGGATCAACGACACTGATGCAGCCATATTAAACCAGATAAGCCATCCCGGATACAACCTATATAACTGCCCAAGAGAAAATAAAAGAGGTGGAGGAGTCCTCATAATGGCTAAAACCAACCTGCAACTTACCACAACGTACCTGGACTCAAACACAGACGTAGACATGCTTAAAGTTGAGAACCCGGCACTAGCCATATGTCTGATTTACAGAGCCCCCTCAACAAACCAAGAAGTACTTGCCTCAGTACTAGAAAACATCTCTTCGACACAACCAAGGAAATTCCAAATGATTCTAGGAGACTTAAACCTATCATCAACAGCTGCCACAACTAGGATTTCAACAACTAATAAACGAGCCCACTCATGACAAGGGCCACACACTTGACATGGTCTTCACTCCCACGGGGGACCAGTGCATTACAGAGAAGCCATTAATAAAGATCAACCCTAAACCGTGGTCAGACCACCACCAAATTGATATTCGGATGAAACTACCGTCTTTACCAAAGGACACAAAAGCACGAAGAGTAATGCACCAACAAAGGAGATTCAACAAACTAAACCTGGAATGTCTGATAAGTAACATTCAGACCCACATAGATCTTAACAGCACGGATCTCGATGCGCTAACAGAAAGCTGGAACACCGGAATACAGGCCGCAGCAAACCCCAAATGGAGCACCACCCCGAACCTAGCTAAAAAACAATCGGAACCCTGGTACACCGAAGTACTAAACAACAGGAAGAGAGAACTCAGAAAGCATGAAAGAAAATGGAGACGTACGAAATCTATGGAACATAGGATGGAGTACCTCACCCTCCTCTCGAAATACAAAGAAGAGGTGAACGCTGCAAAAAGGATGCACCACACAAACCTATTGAACAAAGCGATCAACAAACCCAGGGAACTATTTGAGCTGGTGAAATCCTTAACAAAAGCATCCCAACCAGACCAACAGGATACCTCTATCAACCCACAAACGCTGGCAAACCACTACGCGAGCAAGCTGACTGCAACACTGCCCGACCCCTGCAGGGGGGAGGTACACCGTGAAACTACTGTTGAGCAAGAACTGACATGGACAAATTTCCACAAGATCGATGAGCAACAAACAAGCAACATAATAACGAGCATCAATACCACCACCTCCCCACTTGACCCCTGCCCCACCGCTTGGGTCAAGGCAGCGAAAAAAGATATAGTCCACCAAGTCTCACACATTGTAAACCTATCACTGCATCAAGGAATTATGCCTGACCAGCTCAAGAAATCTATAATAAGACCAGTACTAAAGAATAATAAACTTAACAAAACAGACCCAACATCTTATCGCCCCATCTCCAGCATATCCTTCTTAGCAAAAATCATCGAAAAAGCAGCCCTCATACAACTCCAAGAGCACCTAGATGACCACGACATACTAGACACCCAACAATACGGTTTCAGACGAAACCATGGGGTTGAAACGCTTTTAATAGCCCTACTCAATAACCTCCACAAAGGCTTGGAAGACAGGAAGAAAACTTTCCTACTCATCTTCATTGACATCTCCGCCGCCTTTGATACTTTACATCATGGTATCCTACTAAAAAAACTTGAATCCATAGGAATTTCAGGAACCACCCTTAAATGATTCTCCTCCTATATAACGAACAGAAGTCCACAGGTACAATTCAATGGAGAGAAAGCAGAAGGGTTCACTCAAACGCAAGGCATACCCCAGGGATCAGCCCTCTCTGCTCTACTTTTCAACATCTACATGCAGCCCCTCTGTGACATTTTCAAAAAACATAACATCAACTACCATATATATGCAGACGATATTATGTTATACACTCAATTAGACACAAATGACCCAAAGTATACCCAGCTTGAATCCTGCCTGTACGAGATGTTAGCATGGCTCCAGCAAAACAACATGGCAATTAACCATAAGAAAACCGAAGTAATGTATATATCAAGTAAACCGAACTTTGAACCCCCTCCAATGGTCACCCTCTGCAGCAACACATACAACACAAAAAACGAGATCAAATACCTGGGTGTCACACTTGACAGCAAACTGCAATTGGAAAAACACCTGCGAAAAACCAACAAAGCCATCTTCCACAAGCTCAGAATCCTACAGCCACTGAGGAACTTAATCGAACCCTGTGATTTTCGGACGGTGGCACAAGCACTCATTATGCCGCACTTAGACTACTGTAACGCCATACTACAGGGTCTGCCAAAGAAAACACTAAATATTTTGCAATTGGCCCAAAACGTGGCGGCAAGGGTCATCACACGAACAAGCATCACTCAACACATCACACCTATATTGATCGAGCTACATTGGCTACCAGTTGCGGCCAGGATACAGTATAAACCTTTGTAACCATATTCAAGCTCATACATGACATAGCACCCTCATTCCTCTCAACACTGGTCAGCAAGCAACCAGCCAACAGAGACAGGAGAACTATCAAATCTGACGCACTACAAGTTCCTAATAATATCAGATCAGTAAAAGCAAGTACCAGCAACAAAGCGTTCTCATTCTCAGCACCGATAACCTGGAATCATCTACCACATGAACTGCGAGCTATAAAAGACATAAATGACTTCAGAAAGAAAATAAAAACCCATCTTTTCAAATGTCACTATAACCTGATGTAAACAAAAGTGGAACCATGAAGCCGACCTGTGTAAATGTAATTATTATAGAACTGTAAATATGTAAATATGTAAACCTAACCTTGAAGTGTCTAACCCTGCGTGTGTGTGTGCCTAACCCTAAATCTATGTATATATGATCCAATTTTCCTGTCCTGATTTGACATCTCCCAAATTTGTAATCAAACCGCTGCTGATCGCTGGAAGTAGCGGTATATAAGTGTAAACTAACTAAATAAATAAAATAAAAATGAAAGGAAGGTGATTAGCGGGGTGCCCCAGGGTTTGGTCCTGGGCCCAGCACTGTTCAATGTATTTGTGAGTGATATTGCTGAAGGACTGAATGGAAAAGTCTCTCTTTTTGCAGATGACACAAAGATTTGCAACAGAGTGGACTCCCCCGAGGGAGTGGTTAACATGAGGAAAGATCTACGAAAGCTGAAAGAATGGTCTAATGCTTGGCAACTATGATTTAATGTGAAAAAGTGAAGTGTCATGCACTTGAGTAGCAGAAATCCAAGGAAAATGTACGCGATAGGTGGCGAGAGGTTGGTGTGCACGGTCCAGGACAAAGACCTTGGTGTGATTATCTCTGATGATCTCAAGGTGGCAAAACAGTGCGACAAGGCGGTGGCAAAAGCCAGGAGGATGTTGGGCTGCATACAAAGAGGAATTGCCAGCAGAAAGGAAGAAGTACTTATGCCACTGTACAAGTCACTGGTGAGGCCTCACTTTGAATACTGTGTTCAGTTTTGGAGACCATATCTTGCAAAAGATGTAAAAAGACTGGATACTGTTCAGAGTAAGGCGACCAAAATGATTTGGAGCCTGCGTCAGAAGCCTTATGAGAAGAGACTTGAAGACCTAAATATGTACACTTTGGAGGAGAGGAGGGACAGGGGAGATATGATTCAGACCTTTAAATACTTAAAGAGAAATGATGAACAAACAAATCTCTTCCAAAGATGGGGAAGCTGTAAATCTAGAGGGCATAACATGAAGCTGCAAGGTGGTAAATTGAAAGGCAATGTCAGGAAATATTTTTTCACTGAAATGGTGGTGGATGCTTGGAATGCCCCCCCAATGGAAGTGTTGGGGGCAAACACGGTGACGGAATTCAAAATGGCATGGGACAGACACAGTGGATCCCTTTACAGCAGAGCTACTCAATTCCAGTCCTGGTGGCCCGCAACCCTGCAGGTTTTTGGGATATCCCTAATGATATGCATGAGATATATATGCATTAGAGATAGCCTGCCAACCTGACTGGTTTGTGGCCCTCCAGGGCTGGATTTGGAGACTCCTGCCTTACACCTCTGTCATTTAAGAATGTGAGTGGGCAAGGTACAGATGTTCTAGACATCAAAAGGGTAGATAGAATGTGTCACATTCCTCCTAGATTCTCAACACCACCAAAAAGTTGTCTAATAGACAATATTTTGGTGGTGGTGAGAAGCAAGGAGGAATGTGACAAATTCTAACCTCTTTGATGTCTTGGACATCTGCACCTTGCCCACTTACAATCTTAAATGACAGAGGTGTAAGGCAGGGGTCTCCAAATCCAGCCCTGGAGGGCCAAACACCAATCAGGTTGGCAGGCTATCTCTAATGCATATATATCTCATGCATATCATTAGGGATATCCCAAAAACCTGCAGGGTTGCGGGCCACCAGGACTGGAATTGAGTAGCTCTGCTTTACAGCAACAGGATAAAAACAAAATAAACTATCATCTAACTTCTGAACCATCTAACATCTCAACAAATATGGGTATCCTACATGGAGTGGTGGGTTCACCCCTAAACAAAGACATGGGGAGGGGTGGCCTGCACAGAGGGACAGGTGCACCTACTCTTGCCATCTTGCTGGGCAGACTAGATGGACCATGCTGGTCTTTATCTGCCATCATTTACTATGTTACTATGTTAGTATACAGTAATAGTAACTGGGAATTTCACATGATTCAGCAGTTTAAATCATAGAATTCAACAAAGGCTAGCAACCTGGCACAGGAGTAAGTCTCTAGAAAAAGAGTGAGTAGATGCACAAGGCAAACAATCTTGGAAGAATTATGCACAGATCTCAAGACTAGACAGGGAAATTTTGGGCCTATCTCAGAAATATGAGACACTGCTAAGAATAGGCTAGTTAGAGGCAGTTTCCCAGCAGGAAGAATAGATCCTGCTATAAGATTCTCCAAATCAAGGGTCAATGGTTCATTTCATTTATTAAAATTTGATATACTACCCCTTGTGGGGACAACAGGGTGATTGGCTTACAATAAAATCAAATTTAATAAAGGTCAGAAAGGAACTCCATACTTTAATAGGAAAGAGAGACATGAGATGACACGACACATAAGTTAGGAGAGGAAACATAGGGGGAACCTCTAGGGGCATTTAAATATTCAGGTTGCTATAGAAAGTCAGTGGAATTCTGATGGCAGATTAAAAGCTAGGCCAAACAGATGCATTTTGAATGATTTTTTAAACTTACAGTAGGTAGGTTCTAAACAGAGTGAGAGAGGAAGGTTATTCCATAGGGAAGGTACCAGAAAATAGAAAGCTGAATGACGAGTTGCTTCCAAACATGCCTAAGAAGGTGAAGGGAGAAAAAGATGATTCGGATGCACAGAATGAAGGGAACGATGAGGGACATGTAATATAATAGCTAAGGAAAGTTAGGAGGGAATGCCATTATGAAGTGTTTTGTGAACCTGAATGAAAAGGCCAGCCTCTCCCAACTTTTAGCAAAACTGGAAAAAAAAAACCAGAATGAATTTCTCTTGTTGTTGTGATGTACATTCCTACTAATTGCAGCTTTTATTTTCTTAGTCGTGGTTTCATAGAATTTCTGAACTGGATCACGAATTGAACAAACAGGATCTGGACTAGGCTTGGTAAATGTCTCTGATAATATAATAGTAACTGGGAATTTCATATAATGATTCAGGATCATAAGTCCCAGAATTCAGCAAGAAAAACATTTTAACAAGGGTTCTAGGATACGTTTCCCAGAGCTTACAGGCTAGGAGTATGACACAAGAAAAGTCTTTGGAGTACGTCTCAAAGTTAAGAGTCAATAGATTCACAAGACTGAAAGTCCAGGAAGGATTTTCCATGGAGCTCAAAACCACACAAGAAAACTTTGAGCTAATCCGGAAATAGGAACTAAGATGACCAAAAATACAAGGCTAAGAATAGGCTATATCCCAATCAAAGCTAAGAATAGGCTAGCTAGAGTTACATTCTCAGCAGCAGACTGGCACTTGAGGCTCACTGGTTTGAGGCCTTCCCCAATGACAATTAATGACACTGGGGAAAAAATGAATTTTGTGTTTTTTCCCTGTAATTTCAGGTTAAAAACAACATGAAATAGCAAGAGAAATGTTGTTTAATTTTTCCATGTTGTTTCAAATTATTGCACATCCCTAGTATTTTATAAAGATAAATAAGCACGTATATGCACTTATAAAATACAGTAGGCTTAATATAGGAACCGGCCTACATTCTTATCCTAGGTGCCCTGTTATAAAAGTACTATGATAACATCCAAAAAGCATTAAGCTGTAAAGTTAATTCATTGCTAAAATACTATACAATCAAACTTACAGAAATTGGCTTTATGTGATAGCATGAACTACCCAGGCCTTCACAAATATTCTCTGAATCTAGAAACTCTTTCATCCCCCAACCCCTCATCTCAGTCAAAGTTGAAGAACAGGGACAGAAAGGGAGACAGATCTTCTTCAAGGACCTTCACAGCTTCTTTAGGATCTGGTTTACTAAGATGCTTTCCCATTGTGTGTCTTCACAGCCTTCTTAATACCTTATTTTACTTCCATATCCACAGAACTAGTTAGATTAAAGGGAAGATTTTCTCCTTATCTCCAGGCTTGTGTGAGATGGGGGAGGGAGGAGGATTCAGTTAACTCCAGAGCCATACATTCAATGGACACTTTCTTCTTGTGGGTGCACAGTCCTCAATTAATCCACTCCACAAATAGATCCTTCCAGTCATTTTCAAAAGACTCCAATATTAGCCAGGGTTGAATAAGTACAGTAAATGTAGGAATCTTTACTGAGGCAAAAGGCAAAAATAAAATTGTTACAGTAGATAATGAAAACAATTCCCTTGGGCAAACTAGAAGACAAACAGTAGAAATCACAGTTGAGATAAATGCTACAGACTTTTCTTTTTCTTTCAGGCTTTTGGACTCCCACTATAAAGGATCTCTTGGTCTTCCTCACAGCTCCACTTTTCAGAAAAGGGTACCATTTGAATATGAAACTCCCTGACGCAGAAGAGATCGTCTTTGAAACACATAGGGCCTGATTCAGTAGAGCAACCTGCGGGGCTGCACATCCCAGTGGGACATGTAGCCCTGCAAGCCATCCTTCCCCGAGTCTGCATGCCATCCTTCCCCGAGTCTGCATGCCACTCTCTCCGGTGGGGAGAGCAGAACAGGGGCAGCATGGGGGCGGCTCGTGGGCAGGACAGGCACCAGGACATACATGGCCGATTCAGGTCATGGCCCTGTACATCCATGGAGCGCCAGGAGGACGCTTATCCTACCTCAGATTAAGTGCAGGGCACCCCTTCCCTCTGCCCGGTAGCCCCCCAGGAGCAACAGCGCAGTCGAGGTTGAGTCCCCGCCATCCAATCCGGGTCCCGATGGTCCCCGACGAGAATCGGGCAATGGGAAACCTTGTCAGTGGGGTGTCTGGCAAGCGGGATCGGAGGGGGCCTAGCCATCATGCTGCCTGGATATGTCCTATGGCTGCTGAAGGGGCATGCCAGGCCATCTCATGGCCTAATCCTGCGCCCACAGGAACATCTGGCTCCACAGTGCAGAACTGGGTTCAAATGGGCCCGTCCTGTTTGGGGGCCTCCAGAGGGCCTGGACCTGCCCCTTCTGGGATCGGCCTCATAGCATATCAATAAGACGTAACTGATGACATTAGTTTTGTTTCTGCTCTTTTGACACAAAACAATTTGAATGAAATAAGTTGAGAAATGCAATGTTTGAAGTTATTATGAATCTGCTCTCTTGATACTTTTTTGGTGGTCTTTTACAGCTTTTAGTGGAGTGGAGGAGTAGCCTAGTGGTTAGAACACTGGCTTAGTAACCAATCAACCAGGGTTCAATTCCCACTAGCACTCCTTGGGCAAGTCACCTAATCCTCCACTGTCTCAGAAGAAAGGCCTGACAATCTACTGCCAAGAAAACCCAGGAACTTCTGGATCACCAGGAGTCAGGACTGACTCAAAGGCACACATTGTATTGTTTTTACAGATTTTATTGGAGCATTTGCTAGGAGTGATTGTATGTATTCCTGAATATTAGTAGCATATCTATGGGAAAGAAATCTTAGTAAATCAGGCCCTTAATGCATCACTGCACAGTTAGTAAAAGCGCACAACCAACAGCTCCCATCTCCCCAGTCTTTCACTCTGCCCACTCTGTCCTCACCCAGTATCTTTCTCATCCACTCAAACTGTCTCCAGTTTCTCTTTCAGCCACCACCTTATTCACAACTTCTCTTTCTTACCCCTCTGTCCTCAGAACTGTCCTTCTCTCAATCCCTCCATCCAGGGGCGGCTCAAGGCAATCTGCTGCCTGAGGCGAAATATGAAAGAGCACCCCACACACACACCTTAGAGGGGGCAGGGCTTTTTTAGAAATCCAATCAGAGACTGAACCAAACCAAAAGCCGATTCGATTATATGGAGGAAATGCAAGATGTGATAGAAGATATGATAGAAGTCTATAAATTAATGAACGGAGTGGAACGAGTAAACGTAGATCGATTGTTTACGTTATCAGAATATAGAAAGACTAGGGGACATGCAATAAAGCTACATGGTAAACTATTTAAAACTAATAAAAGAAAATATTTCTTCACTCAACGTGTAATCAAACTCTGGAATTTGTTACCGGAGGATGTAGTAAAGGCTGTTAGTCTAGCTGGGTTTAAAAAAGGTTTGGACAAGTTCTTGGAGGAAAGGTCCATAAACTATTATTAAGAAGGGACCCAGGATATCAATGCTTGACCCAGTACAAGCATTGCGGAACCTGTGTCTTTTTGGGAAACTGCTAGGTACGTATGACCTAGATTGGCCACTGTTGGAAACAGGATACTGGGCTTGATGGACCTTGGTCTGACCCAGTATGGCATATCTTTTGTTCTTATGTTCACACAGGGTCATATTGAGCTGCAATCACACCCTGTGAGACTTGCAGCTTGGGAGCACGCCCCCCTCTCCCCCATACCTCCATGCAGCACTGGATGGGGGTATGGGGAGGAGAAGGGGGGTATGCGCCCGATCTGAAAGGCACCGGCACTTTAAGCAGATCTATCCCTCCTTGACAATGAGTCGGAGGAGGGAGGGACCAGACCTGCTTAAAGTGCTGCGAAAAGGCTTGGGGAGCGCATTTCGGCTGCCTGCTATTGTCCTGCCAGCGGCGGCAGGGCATCAGCAGACAGCCGAAATAGGCCTCCCAAGCCTTTCCGCCCTGTGTGGCTGCACCGCTTGCACAGGGCTAGGTACAGTCCCATTTGCAACCAAGGAACTAAAAGACAGCAAGAACTAACAGCACAGATTATAAAACTAAATTATAACTCATTTTTATTTTGTTGTTATAAACTGTGTTATGGTTCTTGCTTTTTCTTTTTCAACATATATTTTGGCATCCACAGTAGGTGCAGAGCAGAACCAGGACATTCACCCACAGAACTCAATATTTAAAAAAATAATCTGATTCTGATCATCTCACTAACAACAACAACAACAACTATTCTCCAGTACCAGGCATATTGTGAACTAATACAAAACCCTACAACAAAGAACAAACCTACCATACCATACCATATCAGCACAAACTTCCAAAACTCACATAAGGAGCCCATCCAAAAAAAGCATCCCTGTAAATACTACAGTGGGCCCTGAAACATCCATACACCTATTTGAAAAGCTGAACAAGTCAAATTGCTACAGTACAGTATAATGTAGAAACTCCATGTTAACAGAACACCTGACCTCAGTCACACACTCGCAACATCAACCCTCACCAAGTACAGAATAAGTAACCATAATCTAAAGTAAAAATAATAATATGTAGACTAAATTTAAATTGAAACCCGAACAAGCCAGAGTCCACATGCAGTGCAGCATCAGATAAATAAGAGATGCAGTTCCCCAATACTGTGTAAAATATAAAAATAGCACAAAGTCCAATCACTAAAATTAAATAAAATTATGTTTTCTACCTTTGTTGTCTGACCATTTTATTCTCTGATCATACTGGTCCCGATCTAAGGCTTCTGCTTTCCTGCCTTCTCTTAGTTCTCTTTCTGTGGTCTATAGTCCTTCTGCCATTTCTTATCTCTTCTTTTGTTTTCTTCACTTCCTTCCATCAGCCCATTTCCAGTTCCAGTAACCCTCCCCAATATCAGCCCCCTTTCCAGTCCTTCCCTCCCAGTACCTTCCAATGTCAACTGCCTTGCATTCCCATGACTACAACTGGTGTTCATTCCCTTCCAGTCCCCCTCCTTCCCCACTGTCCAGCCCCTTCTAGTCCAAATACCATCCCAGATATTAACTCACGTCCACTCTCAGTGCCACCCTCCAGGTCAGCTCCCTTCCAGTCACCCTACCCTCTGTCCATCCCCCTTCCAGTGCCATTTGCATGTCAGCTCCCTTCCAGCCTTCTCCCCATTACCCAACCACCTACCACTCCCATCCCCAAGTGTCAGCTCCCTTCCAGGCCCCCTTCAGTACATCCCAGGTGTCAGCTCCTTTCCAGCCCCCTCCTTTCCCTGTGTCAGCTCCCTTTGTGCCCCCTCCTTCCCCTGGCAGACTCTCCCATTATCTGCTTCCTTCCAGTCCCATTCTACCATCCTCCCACATCAGCTCATTTGTAGCCCTAGCCCCTAGTTTTCTTCCAGGGCCAGCAGCACTCTCCTCCCCTCTCCCATTAGCCCATGTCCAGTCCCAGCCCATTTCCAGTCCTATCCCCCCCATCAGCCCACTTCCAGTCCTAGCCCCCCATAGCCCATTACAAGTCTTAAACCCCCCATCAGCCCATTTCCAGTGCTTGCCCCCCATAGCCCATTACCAGTCTTAACCCCCCATCAGCCCATTTCCAGTCCTAGCCCCCCCATAGCCCATTACCAGTCCTAAACCCCCCATCAGCCCACCTCCAGTCCTAACCCCCCCCATCAGCCCATTTCCAGTCCTAGCCCCCCATAGCCCATTACCAGTCCTAAACCCCCCATCAGCCCACCTCCAGTCCTAACCCCCCCCCATTAGCCCATTTCCAGTCCTAGAACTCCCCCCCATAGCCCATTACCAATCATACCCCCCATCAGCCCATTACAAGTCCTACCCCCCCCCCCCCCTGGGAAATAAAAAAAAAAGAACCTGGCTGTTGAAGCTGCTGCCGCAGCGGCAGCAACAGTAAGCGCCCCAGGGCCGCCCCGGCAGAGCCCTCCTGTCTCCCTCAGCATGGCTCCTCTCCTCGGGGGGGGGGGGTAATTGGGGGTTTTTGATGGCCGGCAGCGACAAACTCACCCTCCTTTTCCAGGCAGCCGCGGCTCCCTGCCTCGTAGAGAACCGCGGCTGTGCTGTGACTGCAGTTTTAAACAAAAAGGAAACCGGTGCGGAGCCTTCCCGCATCTGTGAAAGATCCCGTGCAGCTTTGTCCCGCCCCCAAAGGAAGTTACATGTAATTTCATTTGGGGGCAGGACAAAGCTGCACGGGGTCCTTCACAGAGGCAAAAAGGCTCCGCACTGGTTTCATTTCTATTTAAAACTGCAGTCACAGCACAGCCGCGGTTCTCTAAGAGGCAGGGAACCGCGGCTGCCTGGAAAAGGTGGGTGAGTTTGCTGCTGCCAAGAAGCGGACTCGGCAGCAACTTGTGCACTTCTTTTTTTGGGATTTTTTTAAACTTTTGAAGGCGAAGTGAGGCGCCTGTTTTGGGGGCATTTTTTGCCACCCTCAAGGCTTTGCCACCTGAGGCAGCCGCCTCACTTCGCCTCATTATAGAGCCGCCCCTGCCTCCATCCTATTCTAAGTTCACTCTTTTACTCATACCCCCTTTACCCACCAGATTCCCCTTGCATGTCCTTCATCATTCCTAGTATTCTCAATCCCTGCCCCACTATTCTCCTTCTCCTTGTCACCTATTTAGGTCTGCAGCCAAACTGAGTTTTCTAGCTCCTCCTCCCCATCCATCCTCAACTTGGGATCTCTTCTCTGCACCTTGCATCAACCAATACGTTTGAGCTTCACAGCACAAGAACTTCCACTCTAGTCTGGGGTTATAAATTCTTCAAGACTGGTATGAAAGGATTCCTACACCATGTCACTCAAATCACAGGAAGTCTCAAAGTATGGAGAAGACTGCTCCTGTTTTGGCAGTAGTATCATGAAACTTCTAGCACAGGAGGAATTTTTTAGTCACCATAACATTTGTTGAACCTTGAGCAACACAATTAAAATAAAGGGAAATATAAAAATTAACTGCACAGATCAGCTCAATGTGGCAGCTTGTACAGAACACCCGGGTTCATTTCCCAAGCAAGAACCCTGTACTCTGGGTTGGCCAGGTCTGTGATTGCTAAGGTGACAGTACTCACATCTCCTGAAGAGTAGGGCGTTTAAGAGGGCAATTTTATAACAGGTTGCTTAGTCAAAGAATGGTTTAATACACCTAAATAAAGCCTGTTTTATAAAGACAAGCAGACAGCTGCCTGTTTTTATAAAATACTAGCATAAGTGGAAGAGAACAAGCATTAAAGAAAGTCAGGGTCATTTACACCAGCCCTACAGATGGTATCAAGTGCAATATGAACATAAATTATTGTATTCTATAGCCAACACGTGTGCATGCTTGTACAGCCCACACTCCACCCATGGGTATGCCCACAGTGAATTTACATGCCGTGAAAATACTTTTATGCTGCTCGGTATTTTATAAGAGAGCATTTATCTAAAATATTGACATTTACACAAATTATTAATACCTTAAAAATAGGTGGTTACCTATAAAATTAACCCCCTAATGGCTAGATTCTGGGTTGGTGGTTGCATGCTTAGGTGGAAGCTTGGTTGCCTGATTCACGATTGAAGACTCTTGTCATGATGGCTGGGTTTAAACATAAAATGATGGATACTAAAAATCGGGATAAAACATCCCGAGTTGAATGATGCTTTATTTACTCATGGCAGAGTGAATAAGACAAAGGGGCATGTTTACTAAACATTCCTAACATGCGGGGCCGCGGTAGTGTGCCTGTGCCATATAAGGAGTGGGCGGTTCAGGCCAAAAAAGAAAAAAAAAAGACCGTATGTGTGCGCGTCGCGTTAATGTGCGGGGCCCACATTAGCGCGTGGGAAGGCTAAGTGGGGCGCAGCTGTGCACATATAGGAATAGAGCCATAGCACAACAGTGAAGACAATAACCAATGGTGCAGGGGCCACAGGTTCAATCCCCCAGTGTGTGCAGCCCAAAAAGGCTGGCTGAGGCACCACCTTGAATGTAGAAATGTGTGTCAGGAGGCAAAATAATTTTGGGGCGGCATAAGGCGGCGCACTGTTCATTGTGGGGCGGCATAAGGCGGCGCACTGTTCATATTGGGGCGGCATAAGGCGGTGCACTGTTCATATTGGGGCGGCATAAGGCGGCGCACTGTTCATTGTGGGGTGGCATAAGGCGGCGCACTGTTCATATTGGGGCGGCATAAGGCGGCGCACTGTTCATTGTGGGGCGGCATAAGGCGGCGCACTGTTCATTGTGGGCAGCAGGATGTGGCGCGCTGATGGCCACAAGGCGGCACGCTGATGCTAAAGCAAAGGAACACAGCCACAGCACAATGGTTAAGACACTGACCAATGGTGCAGGGACCAGCGGTTCAGTCCCTCACAATGCCCATTGAAAAAGGCTAGCTGAGGCAGTATATTTTATGTTGTGGAGTGCTTTAGGAGGCTTTTTAATTCTATTTTGTGATAACTACTAGCAAACGCACTCTCACAGCATGTTAACATAAGGCGGACCATAAGGCACATGTTACAGTGCACCGTCCGCCAAGGCACCCTAGAATGTCCCCTATAGGGCAGCATGTATGTTGCGACACAGGATAATGTATAGTGCACCCTATATGGATGGCACCCATAAGGTGGCCTATAGGGCGCCCTAAAGAGCACCCTCAGAGGCACCTTATGGGTACAGTATGCCAAGGGTGTGTTTGCTGTCATAAAAATATGTACAGTAAACAAAGATAATGCTCTGGATAACCCTATCACAGAACCCCACAGTGGGCTTGAACCCATGACCTCTGGCTGCAAAGGTAGTGATGTAACCATTGGACTACAGCCCTATAGCTGTCAGCAAGACCCTGGCTGGCTGCAGAGAGCCTGCATGTCACCTCACAGACAGTCTGCTGTTGTAAACAAGATAGGGTTAGGCCACCCATACCCATGATGCACTGCACATGCAAATCAGCTGTCCACAGATGCACACAAGATGGGGAATGCACCCCAACAGCTACCCGGCCTGGTAGGGGGAATTGTCCGTGTGCACCCACACAGCACCTCGGCCTGGTAGGGGGTCCTGAGCGGGTGGACTACCAGCAAAGAGTAGCTACACACCGTCACATTGTGCGGGTACTGTGCTCACCCTGAGGGTGTGATGTGGCGCCCAGGACCAGGTCCACCACACCAGCCATGACAGCGCTCCAAAACAGTACTAACCTGTGAGATAGGAAGGTGCTGCAGAAACATCTTGGATATCTCTGTCTGTCTCAGTATTGGAAACCCCCATGGACCCCTAGGTGGTCAAGGTACCTTCCCTTTCTCCTCCCCTCCCTCCCCCCAACAGCAGAGTGGACCATCAAGCCCCAGTCCTGCTGGGGAACAGACACCCTACAGGGCAGTCCAAGCAGCTCCACACACATCCATAACACAATATCAGACAGACTTTAGGCCTGGCTATCCAAAGATGCACCCCCAGCACTATCTGATATTCTCCTGCAGCAAGCCATCAGCCACTGCACGGCACTCCATCAAGTCACATACCAGCTGTGAACAGTCTGCTGGTTAGCCCTGATGGACATGCATGCACCCAAAACTGGGGTAGCAGCACACACAAGCAGAGAGTTCTGTGAGGAGGCCCCAATAGGAAACCCATATATATCACAAGAGAGAAACACAATACAGCACTATGGGGGTGCCTAGCCATGCTGTCATCACTGCACACTCAGGGTGAGAGTGCTCCCCCAGCAGCACATATGGAGGTCACCCTGTCTGTGTAGGTGGTGGCCAGGCACTACAATGTCACAGCCAGTGCCCTATGCCCTGTGCAGATGCATCCTGGCCAGCCCACCATGTCTGACCTATACCCATGGTACCTTGCTGCTCATTATGCACATTGGCAGGCCAATACTGGCAGTAGTGCTGGCAGTGTGGGTTGGGGAAGGTGTTTGCAGCCAACACACACTGTATAGACAGACACACACTCCCACACCTATGCCAGCATTGTGCTACTATTGAGGGGGTGATTAGCCTTGCCCACCACACCGGTCCTGGGCACGGCACAGGCATGGATATGGTACGCAGTACTGCTGGGGGTCACTCCCCAGGGTGGTGAACCTGTCAGAGGCCAGGCCTGGAGCACGCACCGCAGACACCAAACAGATTGTTCGGATGGGGTCAACTAGCAGTATGTGCGTAACGTAGGGATATCTATCAGCCTGTACTCTTAGCAATCGTTTCAGAGCTGTGAACCTCAGGTGTAGGGTGACATTGCTAAGGTATGCAGGTGCTAGTATTGGGAGATGCACGCAGGGTCCAATGTTCTGCCTCTACAGGAGACATTGGCCAATGGGGCCTGTGGGTGTGGGTGTGGGTGTGTCTGCCCCTGTTGGCTGCTGCTTTATGGCAGCGCTTCCCAAATCCGGTCCAGTTTTGCATCACACTGTTCGGGTCTTCCTGCTGTCCCTCATGAATATGCATGAGCTACATCTACATGCCGTGGGGGTGGTGCATAGATATACAGCACAGGCATTTGTATGAGTGGCAGCATGGAACCTGACTGGTGTGTGGCCCACCAGGACTGTATTTGGGGGATTCTGCTGTAGGTTCTGCCCCTGTTCATGGTGTCTGTGCTCAGTGGGGTAAAAGATAGACGTATTAACATTGCATATGTCCTTACTGTCACTGTTTATTTGTGGGGAAAATATGTGGGCAGGATTGGCAGTAGCCCAGCTGATCTTTGAACCTGTGACCTTCTGTTCTTGCATGCACTGTCTGTGTGCACTGCACCACCTTGTAGCCACAGATTGGCTGAATTCCCTGGATAGTCCATGACTGTGGATCCGGAAGGGCCTGTCTGTTGCTGTGGACTGTGCCAGCCTGCACATGGCTAGGCCTCTGTCTTCCGTGGCTAGCGGCCACTGCCCCCTGCACCACATGTACTCGTCCGCCAACATGCTGGCATGAGCTTCTCTCAGAGAAAGCAGATGACCTGATTGCAGTGTGTCAGTACGGGACTGCATTTGGGCGACTTGGCTGTAGGTATTGCCCATTGTTGTGGAGTGTGGTGTTGGGTAAAATATGGGTGATCTCCCCATGCCTATGTTCCCTGCAAGACAGGGGTGTGTGTGCTATCGTTGTTCAGTGGTGGGTAAAATATATGGCCAGGGCTGGAAGGTGCCCCAGCTGGGATTTGAACTTCTGACCCTTGAGGTACTGGCTCTGCCTGCTGCACCACACTGTGGCCACAGGGACAGTGCAGTCCCTGGAGATAGTAACATGGCAGGATGGAGTCGCAAAGCCTGCTGTGTGCATTTCTACTGTGGGCTCCTTCACCCTGTCTGGTGACAAACGTGCAAGTAAAGCCCACAGATGACCACGGGAAAAGGGGGATAAAATATAACCAAGCTGGGCTACAGTGATATTAATGGGCAAACATGGAAAACACTCCCAGGACAGCTCCAGAACAAGGGAAATGTTTTTTGGACGAGTCTCCGCTCCGTACACCTTTCCATAAATCATTTTTTTGGGAGCTTTCCTGGGTGTGTTTTCTAGTTTTGCCCATCACTATAACTGTTCCCCAACTGAATTACTATTTTTAATATTTTTGTGGTGGTCATTTTCTATTTTTAATTGCACTTTTGTGCTGTGCACATGTATCACACTGCTCACGTTTTTCAGGTTTCCCCGGTTGTGCTGTACATTGCTGACGGAAATGGTTTCTCTTCCCTTTAAATCCCCTCTACCGCGAGTGGTTCACTCGCGCTATTTTTGCAATGGAAATTCGGCCCCGCAACTGTGCGAGGGGCCTCTCCCCTCCCCTTCCCCGCCCATTAACCCCGTCTCTCCGCCCCTCCGGGGCCTTCCCCCGCCCTCCCTAGGCCTTTCCACGCCTCTATCGGACATTTACGGGCCCGTACTTGTGCGGGGCTCGTTAGTGTGACACGCACGTGTGCGGGGGTTCGATGCACGTTTGCGGGGCGCTTAAGAGCACTTAAGTGCTGCTTTTAGTGCGCTATTTTGCGCCGCGCAAAATAGCGGTTTTTAGTAAACATGCCCCTATGTAAAGCAGAAGCGCATTTTCTCTCTGTTGCTGAAAAAGACATATAAAAATGTCTAATGAGTGGCTTCTGTGATGAATGAACAGAGCACAGGTTCAAAATTACATCAGAGACCAAGTATGGATATATGTTATGGCATATCCGTTGTTCAAGTCCATTACTAAGCAAAACAAGCTACATATGAATGATGAAACTCATGGGTCAAAATAATAAGAAAATGTTGTCTATAACCCGCAAAAGTGATCCTTTATCTTGCTGCTTGTTTGTAGAGTGTGATTTGTGTCACAGGACTGGAGCTTATAATACTGTATCTAGTGAAAATTAAACAAAGACTACTAGCACATAGGAATACACTCATTCCTTTAAAACAAATGCTTACTTGTCTTTCAGCAATCAGGTAAAAAATGTACAGTGTCTATTTTAATACCATAGAATGAGTGACCATTGAAACCTAAAGCAGAAAATGACTGCCCTCAAGGGAAAAGATCATGAATGACAGCGATTATATTGTTCACAGTCAGACTGGGAATAACACTAGTCCTTCCCTAATAGGCAGCAGTTTTCTCATATGGCACAAAATTGACAGCATGTGTTTCTTTTATGACATCATACTATTTGCATATTCCAGCACTCAGCTGTCAGGCTGCAGCTCTGAAATGGTAAACTTTGCTACAGAAAAAGTAGAAGCACTCCAAATTACAACAAACAAGAGAGAAACCATAGTCCAGTGAAGTGCCAGAACAGTCACACAAAATAACGGCACGGCCTCCCTCTCCTCCCCACAGGTTGGCACCCCAGGAAATATGGCAATACCCTGGATTTTCACCCCTTGTTCCATCCCTATCCAGTGTTTCTGTCCTAAAACAGTTCTTGTTGAAGGACCCATATGAGAACCCAAATACAAATGTTTTAATAATTTATTGCAACTTGGAGTGCCATTGCTTTGCTATACCCAGGCAGTTAATTCGGCAAACTTTTTTTTTACCAATTACCATGTTTTCTGCTGGACCTAGTAGTGCCTTTTCCTTCCTGACAGAAGGAACTGATTTAATCAGGCTGACATGCCATCTGAAGCTAGTAGAAAAAAAACACAGTGCTCTCTACCTTACAGGGCTACCTGTAAATATGAGTAAAGGGAGGGGGGGGGGGCAGATATGATGATATTACAAAGGACTATGAGAGAAGGAGAAATATCTAGAAGTCTTTAAGAGGAAATGCCCATTGTCTAGGTAGTACAATTGCAAATTTACAAGTCCTAATGTCAGAGGCAGTTTTAGATATTGTTGCTGTCATGGAGATGTATTTCAGTGAATCCTATGATATAGATATACCAAGCAAAACGAGGGAAGAGATGCACTGTATGTAAATAATAATAATAAAGTAATTAAAATGCAGGGAACACATAGACAAAGGGGTAAGCACCATGGGTTATGTTATAAAGAGAATAGGGCACTTCCATCTATGCTGGAATGATATACAGACGTCTGGGACAGGTAGATGAGTTGGAGAGAGATCTAGTAAATCGCCCAGATGAGGCTGCAATGAAAGGGAAGATGTTGCTGGATGTAGACCAGAGCATATCATCTGAAACATAGGCATCGGAAAGGGGGGGGGGGGGCACAGGGGCCCTGGCCCCACCAAAACTTTGCTTCCACGATCAGGGCTTCCCCTACTTCGGCCCACAGGGATCTGATCTGCAGGCAGTAGGGGATGGCTGGCAATCACGACCTGGCAAGCAGAAGGCTGCACACAGGATTCCCATTTGTGGGCAGAAGAGCACTGAAATCATGGCACAGATCCGTCCTGTCTGTCCACAGAGATCAGATCCCTGCAGGCAGACAGGAGGAAAAGGCCAGCGATCGCAGCCGCATGAAGTTCGGCTGGCCCAGGGGCAGAGCTTGGCCTCCCCCCCCCCCCATGGAAATGGCATTCCAACACTCTCTGATCTGAAGAATCAATCAGAGATAGTTAGAATGGGTGTGCAAACCAAAAATTATCATTTTGCTTAGTTTCCCATGTCATTTATGCAATTTTTCATTTTATTTAGATTTTATAACTTTTTTGTTGTTGTGGGGGCAATGTCATTGGTAGTACACTCTACTGTACAATAATGCATACTATGACTCAAATAGTACATCCTTTTGCTCAATAGTGCAGTCTATTGCTCATTAATGTGCCCTATTGCTCAATAATGTGCAGTATTGTGCAATAGTGCACACTATTCCTCAGTAGAGCACCTACTGATACACAGCACACATTATTGACCAACAGGATACCTTTTATTGCTCAAATAGTATGCACTATTGATGATGTGGGGAAAGAAAGCCAAAATTGTGGGGGGTTTCCTGTCATTTAAAAAAAAAAAAACAATATGAAACTCTTGAAGAGAGTCTAGGATTTAACCATTAGGGTCGTGCATTCATGTCAACATTTTCCCATATCATTTCAAATGAACACGCATCCCCCTAGCAGTTAGATCCTAGACTGTCCCACAATGAGGAGGTAGTACTTGGTACTTACAACTATATATAGTATTTCTAATAGGAAGGTCACCTCTACTCAAGTGATCACTACACAGTATGATTTACTATGAGTTAAGGCACAAAGGGAAGGGGCATGCAGAAAAGCCAAAGGCCTGAGGTTCACGAGTAGTATGGAGGAGTATCTTAACAGAGAGCTGGCAGTGTGAAAAACTTTCAGTGAAGCAGAAAAACAGTGCCCTAAACTAAAATGAGCAAATCTTTTTAAGAAATGTAAATAGAAGGAAGACCAGTATGGTTTGCAAAATGTAACTGTGAAAGTAAGGGCAAGCAGATTAGTATGTAAAAAACAACAACAAAGAATATCTGGAAAAGCTGAATGAAGCAGGAAAAGAAGTCAGGATGGCAATGCTATGAAAGAAAAAAATGATAACTACGGTGGTAAAACATGATGGCAAGAGTTTTTCCAGGTCTTTCAAAGACAGAGGAGGATAGGAAGACTGTATGGATGCTGACAAGTAAAAAGCAGGAATACTGAATAAATCCTTTTGTTCAGTGCTCACTGAAGCAGAGCCTAAAAGAGAATAAAAGTAATTGAAAGGGGTACATTATAGGGTGGAGGGGGGATGTCATGCCATTTATGAAAGACAAGGTAGGTGGGGAAGCAGCAAAACAATAAGCCGACAAAGCTAGAGGTATGGATGAGATACATCCCAGTATATTAAGGGAGCTCAAGCAGTTTTTGGCAGGATCACTTTTAAATCTGTTCATTCAGCATTGGGAGATGGGCATGGTTCCACAAGGCTAAAATAGTGGGTGCTATTTCTATTCTTAAGGTTTTCCACAGAGAACTTAAGAAGTCTACAATTCCTTCCTCTCCCTTACAGATCTTTTGTGCTTGCCTCTTGATTTCTTTAATTCAGATACAATCCTTGTATCCACCACTTCTGCTAGGAAGCTGTTCAACACATCTAGCACCTTTTCCTTAAATAAATATTTCCTTATATTACTCCTGAGTCTATCCCCTTTCATCTTCACCCTATGCCCCCTTGTAAGAGTGTTTCCTTTCAACTGAAAGATGCCTGCCTACTTTTTATTTATGCCATGGAGATATTTAAATATCTCTAGCATTTATTTATTTAGCAACTTTTATTTTTAGTCCCACATCTCTTTCAAAGTATATATACTGAAATATTTTATTCTGTCCTCAGATGCTTTATGATGAAGATTAGTGATCAGTTTAGTAACCACCCTTTGGACTGATTTCTTACTGTTTATATCTTTTTGAAGGTGCGGTCTCCAGAATTGTTCTCATTACGCCAAATGAGATCTCATCAGAGATTTTTCCAGCTGGCCATTCCTCTCCCTATGCACCTACATATCCTTCTGGCTTTTGCTATTGCCTGGTCTACCTGTTTGGCCACTTTACGATCATCCAACATAATTTCAGTCATGGGTAACTTCCGTACATCGTCTTCAGTAAAGACCGAAGCAAAGAATTCATCGGACTCTCTGTTATGGCCTTGTCCCCTCTTAGCGACCCCTTTCCCCTCTATCATCCAATGAT
Organism: Ichthyophis bannanicus; assembly: GCA_033557465.1. Lineage (NCBI taxonomy): Eukaryota > Metazoa > Chordata > Amphibia > Gymnophiona > Ichthyophiidae > Ichthyophis > Ichthyophis bannanicus. The sequence goes on from CM066032.1 coordinate 1,221,704,157, forward strand.
CTAACTGACTCTCTCAAAGGTTTTTTGCTACAAATGTACATGAAAAAGGTTTTATTATGCATTTTTGCTTCCACAGCAAGCTTTTTTTCAAATTCTCTCTTTGCCTGCCTTATCAATGCCTTGCATCTACAGTAACTTGCCAATGCTTATGTCATATCCAGTTTTCGTCATTTGGCTCCTTTTTCCATTTCCTGAAAGATGCTTTTTTGGCTACAACAGCCTCCTGATCTCACCTTTAAACCATGCTGGCAGTTTTTTGGGCTTTGTTCCACTTTTCCTAAAGCATGGAATATAGCTGTCTGCGCTTCCAAAATAATATTTTTAAACAATGCCCATGTTTGATGTAAATCTTTAACCTTTGCAGCTGGTCCTTGTAGTTTTTTCTTAATTATTTTCCTCATTTTATCATAGTGTCCTTTTTGAAGTTAAAAGGTAGTACTGTGGATTTCCTTGCCATCCTTCCTCCATTTCTTAAATCAAATGCGATCATGCCAAGTGGCCCCAACACTCTTATCTCTTGCACCAGATCTTATGTTCCACTAAGGGTAATTTGAAATCTTTAAGCTCTGTCTGCTCTGTACTTAAGGTCCTTTGGGTTACTTTTGTCTTTAATGGAACCTCTCTCTGAATATGCCCTAACTTCAATCTTTTGTTAGTATCCTTCAAGGATACATTCTTCCGAACCATGCGCTCGTGGGCTTCCCTTATTATCTAATTTAAAAGCTGCTCTATCTCCTTTTAACTGCTGCCAAAGGAGCTTCCACCAAGTACTGACTCAGGAAGATGGAGACAGCAAGTTATTGCCTTTCAGTTGTGTTTTGGATTTATGCTTTGCCCCTACTACATCATTTTCCCCCTGAAACATATATAGCACAGTGTGTTGAATGCAAAGAAACTTCATCATTTAAATGCATGCAAGTCTGATGCAGTGAACGCAAAACACGTGAAAAACATTCAAGAGGGTGTAGACTTTCTATAACCGCTGCATATGCTATGCATCTGTTGCATGTTTATGTTAATTTTTGTTTTGTACTTTATGTATTAAGGAGGCAATTTTATAAGGAGCTGAGTAAAGATATGTGTAAAGCACCTATTTTCACAGATTAATATGAGTGGAAGGGCCTTCATGAGAGTACTTTATCAGATCATCTATCTGTAAGTATGCACGTTGGACCAGTCATACGTACTTCTACTGTGGGCAAACTGGGCATGCATATGGGCGAAGCTTGCAGGAGTCCAACACCAAGCACGAATCCACGTGCAAAGAACCACCCAATAAAAACGTGGAATGCAAATGAAAGGACACACCAAATTTTATTAAATAATATCACTCCAGCCAATTTGGCTGGAGTGATATTATTTAATAAAATTTGGTGTGTCCTTTCATTTGCATTCCACGTTTTTATTGGGTGGTTGCATGGGCGAAGCTTGGACAGAAAGTAAATTTGCATGCGTAAATTATAAAACACTGCAATTTGCCTGCATTATTGAAAAATCTAGGTGCGGGCATTTACATCAAGCAAAACATTAGTGTGTGTTCGCACCTAGATTTAACATGCGTCCTTATTTTTTAAAGTGCACACATACTTGACTTTATAAAATAGATGCAATAGATGCATTGTAATCTGCATGTTGACTATGTGTGACTTTGTAACGTTATCTTCCAAATGTTTAGGCTTTCTTAACCTCCTTGATGCCTCAAGGGAAAGGTGGTCTATTAAATTAATAAAACTATTCTAACCACTATTTCATCTGAATGCAAACCATCTACAACAGAATTTCATGAATCTGACAAACTCTTCAGAGAATTAAGACCTGAGATACCTGGACTAAACTATGGGCCCAATTCTGGGATGCAGTTTGCGGGCTGCAACGCCTGCTGGGCTGTGCAGTCCCGCATGCCATCTGGGTCCGATTCCCCCTCTGGCGCTCCCCATATGTCCTGAGCATCAGGATGGGGAGAGCCGGTGGGGGGTGGGAGGGGGTGGGATTGGGGTGGAGAGAGGGCGGGACAGCCCGGCAGGACATGCAGGGCCAATTCAGGTCACAGATGTGTACAATCTGCTGGGCCCATGGGGACATACTGCTTATTCCACCTGAAATGACACAGACGTCAGGGGTGCCTGTGGGAAGGACATCCCTGCAGGTGGCAGGGGCATGCATGGCTGTCCTCGGGCCCGATTCTGGCTACCACGGGAACATTTTATTCCTGTGATTCAGATTCGGGTCCAAACAGACCCATTTTGTTTGGAGCTGGCTGGATGGCCTGGATGTGCCCCTATCTGAATCGGACTCCACGTTTGCATAAATCATTTTACATGATTTATGCAACACTATGGACACATCACATAACCTCAGAGAATGTATAACAGCACATGATACCGCCTAAACACTGTATGTATAGAAAATGTTATTGCATCACTGTATATAGTCCATCTTGTACATAGCTCAAACCACTCTAGCGCACAACACAACACACATTGTACATAGCTCAAACCAATCTAGCACACAATACAACACACACTCAACTAAATTTCTCCCTCACTGCATGCTTAACTCTCTCACTTTACCCGATTGTTTGCTGTGATACCACCTTGATTAATAAGATAAGGCGGTTTAGAAATACTGTTAAATAAATAAATAAATATTTATTTATTTACTAATTTACTAATTTATAAACTGCAAATCCAGCTAGAAAAGGCTGCACACACGGTTTATTCATAGCCATTAATAATAGCCATTGCAGACATCCTCATTCTATGATAAGTTAAAGTTCTACTATATAATGTTTACTCTATCGTTCAATGTACAGCTTAATGTTATGCTTCTATGTTAAGATATCATTACATTTTCTCTGTAACCTCTTTGACCTTTAGATAAAGCAGGATATAAAACCAGTTAAATAAATAAATAAATATAACACGGAAAAATTATATACTGAGTTACTCACTTCCATCCTTTAGTTCCATAATGACATTAAAATCCCTGTAAATGTTATTATTATAGTAAGATAAAACACAATTTGTTTTAATAAACAATGGTTGCCATGTTTAGTGCCAAAATTTCTTCAAGCATTCAACGGAAGGAAAGAGGCTCACCAGCAAGTATGGCATTAGGCATTTCCTGGGCGTCAGGACCAGCCACTGAAGCTAGCAGGAGTAGCACAAATGAGGGTGAAATGTCTAGTTCTGATTTAAATCATAGGTGTAAGTTTGCATTACTTGTGGAAATATGGACTGAGAATATCAAATATTTACATTATTCAATAAACATATATGCATCTTACGATGCCAGAGAGAAAGATACAAATCACAAGCTCATACCAGGTGACGTTACCTATTCAGTAATGAAAACATCAAATGACAGATTTAAGGTTTTAAAAAAGTTGCCATTCTTCTATTAGCTGTTTGTGTAATCAAATAAATCAAGTAGTAAGACAAATAATGTACTATTTATGATGAGTTTTGTATATTTCAAATATTATCAAGCCAAGGGGGAATCATGGTATTCCGTGGTTCTGTTGCGCTTTACTTTTTCACATATTCAAGCTCCAAAAACTAGAATAATGAAATTTGTATTCTCTTTAGCTAGAGTACAATAGGAGGATGCTCTGGATACAATACTCAAGTATGCAACTCTTAAATCATGAGATCCTCGGTGCTGTCAATCTTAGTTTTAAAGTAACTTTTCACAATTACAGTAGTAGTTACTCCAAACACAAGCTAGTCTGCATCTACTTTACATAACCTATCATCACCTTAATGTGGTTGAATCCTGCTTGCAAATCACTAACTCGTAAGACGTTCTATAATGTGTATACATTGTGAAATACATCAACGTGCCTGTTCTGTGCAGGATGTCCATGAATATTTCCTATAGGCTGCATAGAAATAAGTATCAGTAAGCAGGCTGTGGGTGATATCCTTTCATTGAACTAACACAGCAATGACAATACTCCTCTACAAGATATGAATAGCATACTATTCTTCATTCCTGCCCCCCCCCCCCAATAAAAATAAAAGTTGCTAATACCTCCCTAGAGCAACAGAAATCTTTCCTTATCAGACTAGCAAATACAGTACATACTTTAGAAAAGAAGGCCTCTGAGAGATTGTCTGTCCTTGATATTTCATTGCTGTTCCATTGAGCCCTAAAGTAACATGCCCTATTGCAGTGATGATCTCTGAAAGCCTCAAACCAGTCAGTCCACTTCCCTACCATAGAGGGCCATTGAAAATCCATGGAAAGGGGACTTGTACATTTAGCAGCTGCCAATAAATGTGTAAATCCCTTTGAAATATTGGGTCAGTGAAAAGGCATAAGAGACATCTGCATGCTGGGCCTCCACTGTATACAGATCTATCTCATGCATATTCATTGTGGACAGCCTGATAACCAGACTGGCTAGGGGGTGCTCCAGGAATAGCTTAAAAAACACTGTCCTAAGTTTGTCCCCTGCTGGGCTGAAAATGAAACCAGGATAGCAGCCTCACCCCTTCCCTCCCCCACTCCAGAAATATTTTTCACAGGTACCAGTGCCATTCGGAGGGAAAGAAGTAAGTCATCTTATCTTCAGGAATCTCACCTTGACTTTCTGTTTGCTGTTTATGGGAAGACTATATCCAGGGTTTCACTGAAGCTGGAGGAGGGAGGGGTGGAGACATCTCTTACAGCTGAGGTTGCTGCATCCCCTGTATGAACTTACCAATGCCTGTCAGAAGCAGAGCATTCCAAATTAAGTGCTACACTACCTCCAGTGGTAACCAAACCAGTAATGTTTGGCCATTTGTAAGTGCTAAACACCTACCTACCAAGTTGCAATTGAGTTTGTCCTATTCATTTGAACTTTGCTACATATAATCTTAACCCATTCCCCCCAATGAAAGCTTTATCAGAGTCACTCGGCTTCGTCTGCCCATTGTCTTGAGTAAATGAGAAGCCCGAGAGTATTGGATTTTCACTTTTATTTGTCTTTAAGAGAAATTAACGGTAAGAATCACAGCCGAAAGCCATCCCTTCTCCAACTAGCTATACAGTTTATTCATGTAAGGTCTAAGGATGCGATTTACTAAACGTTTCCTATAGACGTGGAGTAGGAGAAGCAGCTTAGTAAATCTGTCTTTAAATCTCTTTAAACAAGAAAATACTGTGCGGTCCTGGCACTTTGCACAATACCTATCTCTTCTTTGCCCCGTCTCCACAAAAAAAACCCCTGTCCAACTAGTTGACACATCTTGTTGGACACTGCTTATGAGTTGACTTAGGTTCTGTTTAACTCACCGCAGAAAGTACAAACGCTTCTAGCAGACCGAAAACAGCTGGATTTATCAGATAAGGGGGGGGGGGGGGGGTACGGCTACAGCACACCTGCTTAAAACCTATTATCCCTGGGAATAACTCAAAAAAGCTGTTTGTCAATCAGTGCTAAACTTACTGTGAGCTTTTATTTTTGTTTCTAAGAACAACCTCGGCGGCCACCGTTTGCCCGTCGGCTGTGGACTAATGAGAAGCAAGGAGGAAAGCTGTCAAACCTCTGTCAAGAAAACCTGCTGGAAGCCCACCGGATTCCGCTGAATATGGAAAAGGTGCGATTTCTTCCATAGGTTTAAAGGAAATTCTTCCCGTGCGAACAGCAAAGCTGCGAGACGTTTCTCCTCAAGGGAAAGCGGCTGAATGCAGGTTAGATACCAGCATTGTCCAGCGCTTTATTAGGATCTGCTCACCAGGCAGATGCACGCTACTGAGATATTCGCACTTGTCAGTGAAACTCAACCACAGATCCAAAACGTGTTACAAAAAAACAGTAATAGTAGTAACCACAAAAGATGAAAAAAAATACCCCGGGATTTGGTCAATTATGTTGTAGTGAAGACATCTGAAAATACAAGAGATAAGTTTTCCCCCCTCCGCTGGTATAGTAAGAAAGATGCCAGCGATAATATTTGAAGTGGGGAGAAAGAAATCCAGACCATGTGCATCAGTTTACTAACTTGGTTAGTGTTGCGAGCAGAGCTTTGCCTACCTGACCGAGGTTTTTGCCCTTCTTGTGGACTGCTCCTGGCTGGATCGCGGCCGATCTGTTGTTGGCTGCGTGATTCAGGGCTTGTCCCAGTAGCATGGACTTGATGGAGTTGACCTTGACTTTGGAGCTACGCTGCTGGGAGCTTTCCCCCATCAGCACCGCAGCTAGTAAGAAGAGCAGACAGCAGGAGGATCCCTTACGCAACACCAGCGACAGCATTGTTTTCCTCTCCCGAAATGTCCCGAAAGGTAAAAACAAATACAAACGAAAATACAAGATAGAAAACAAGAGTTCTAAAAATGTTTCTTCGGAAACAGCAAGCCAATGGTTTCAATTGACTTTTCGGCTGTCCCCTAAATACCGAAAGACTTCAAGAAGCACAGTAACCAGAAATCCCGAACATTTCCAAAATATATACATATATATATCTGGATGGGTGTACATATAACAAAAACGTGGAACTGGAAGCTGTTTTGTTTTGTTTTTGATGTGGGTTTTTTGTTTGTTTTTCAATAAAGCAAGGTTGCTTCTGCAAAGTCCTTCAGGAGCACAGGAAATTCTTCAGTGGCTGGAAATCATAAACCATTAAACTCGCTTTAGCGACTGCGGCAAATTTCACAAAGTTTCAGCATGAAGCTTCGGCAATTTTGCTGCTGGGAGGCTGGGAGGCTGAAGGCAGGCGGCGGGCAGGGAGGGGAGTCTGCCGCTTTCACTTTCGGCAGGATCACTTTCTACCTGAGCTCTCTCGGCCACTCATTCTGGTCACCGTGCGACTGGGATGCTAGTGAGACTGAAGCAGAAGCAACAGCAGCAACGCGCGCTCCACTCCGGTCTAGGGAGAGGCAGCCTCGGCGTCGCACGCTTTTGTATTCCCTGGCTCGCTTTCTGCTCTGCTTTTTTATGATCTCAGCCCCTTTCTTTTTATAGGTTTCCACAATAGGTTTTGTGCCCCCGCCCCCATTTCAGAGTGACAAAAGGGTGAAACTGATCCCCCTAACGGCTCCTTGCAGTTGCTGGGAGCGAGGTGGAGACGGCGAGAGACTCCTGAGCGCTGAGCCCCATCGGCAGGGGTGGGGCTCCACCGCTGGAGCTGTCCCCGGTTCCTTCGCTCTGGCCAAGACGGATCACAGCAGACTCAGGTTATGAGTAGGAGACATGGACAGGGGTTTAGAGGCCGTAAGATCTACAGTCTTGTACCTGAAGAGAAGACATCATGACTGCACGGCTGCAGTATTGTATGCGTGCATTCCTCTCTTTGTATATTCTTCTACGTCTATTCTATAGTTATATCTTTAGACCTATATTAAGTGTAGAGTTATATACAGGTATGTAGATGCAGGTAATCGCGAATTCTTCCTACTGTGTTTTTGTTTGGTTTGGGGTTGTTGGGGTTTTTTTTAGCCTATGTCGTTTTCTTCTATAATCTGTGTGAATGTGAGATAGGAATTTTCGTTTCGTTGCGATGACGGGCACACAACACTAGTTCTGCCTGAGAAATTCACGTTCTTATCCTTCAGGGACAGACTGGGTTTTTCATTTCTATATTAATTATATTTAGTGCGAACGCTGCCCCCCGCTCCCTCCCCCCACACTTTTGTCAACAAAACTGCACGTTTTCAGGAGTGAAAGAACAGCTTTTCAGTTCTCCTGAGTCTTGATACAAGGACAACTCAGATGAATGGTGACTTTGGTCTGGATTCTGTCCAGTTTGGTTCATCTTCTTTTCCTCGGAAAGTGGGTGATTATTACGAAAGCATGCACTGTAATCTGCAGAACAGCTCAACAAAAAGTACAACTTTCAGCCATTTCTGGGCAAAGCTACATTTTGTCTCAGAATCCTGTAAAATGTTGTCCTTGTCCCGGTATGTGAGTCAAACTCCTTCTCCAAATGATTATGGAAAGAAGTAAGCTGAGCGGTTGCACTCTGGAAACCTTACAATTACTCTTTCCCTAATTACAGAACTTTAGCGACTTTAGACAGCAGGCTTACATTCTAGGACCGTGACAAATTTGAGTACATAGGAATTTAGGTAATCCGATTTCAGAGGCACATTTATCCAGCCTTGTTTACTGGTTACTATAATTTCACTAATCAAAGTGCATCCCCTTGTGTAATTTCCATTTGTACTGGAGCACCAAAGAAATTAAGCTTATGAAACTAATGTTACAGAGAGGAAGAAAATGAAAGACTTCCCAACAAAGAAGGATGAGAATAAAGGCCATATAATCCTATGGGAAACAGGAGAAACAGCAGATATAACAGTAAAATATGATGCATCCTGCCACCAGGCCAGAATCCTATTCGGATTGGGAACAATATGGAACAGTACCAGAACCCAGAAACTGCCTCCTTTATTTATCTTTTCTATAGCATATAATTTTGTTTTACTCTCTTAAACTATTACTTTTTCTTCTATCTTTTTAAAAATGTCTTTATGTCTTACTCTGGCAAGGGATGTACAAAGGGTCAGGCCAGTAAAGTTTCTTGAATCGGAGAGAGATCATTCACTGCTTTCCTACTGACATAAGGTTGGTTCTCTTCCACCAGCCCTCTGCTGTTCTACTTTCTGATTCTTAAAAAAAGAAAAATTTAAAAATTTAACAGCTTTTCTCAAGATGCTAAATAAAAACTACGTACAAAAGTTCTGCCAACAGCGGATAAGAGATCTCCCACTTGGATTATTCAAGGGTTGAACAATATAGAGACGGAAGGAAAGGGAGTTTTCTATTGAAACTGAGGTATACGTGGATTTCATGGTAGCGTTCCTGAAAAGAGAACTCTGCCAAAAACCATTTTTATGTAATGAATTCAGAGAGAGAATAAAAGAGGGTGAATGGCATGTTGACTGAACTACTCCCCTCTTTTTATTATTTTTCTAGTCCTGATAAATCCTCTTGGTCTGGAAGTCAGGTTCCCTGCTTAGTTTCTTCTTTCTCAGAAGTAACAGAGAACTGCCTTTGATTTAAGTCCTAATCATGTGCCTGGCAGAAGGCAATAACAATAGAACTATGTAAACTACATCCATTTTCCATTTTTCTGGTTTCCTTAACCCTTTAACCCACAATTCAATGAAAATAAAAACAATCCTATTGAATGGAGCTGCCAAAAGGAATGTCCTCATCAGTCTACGCTCATTGCAGTAGATACATTGTCATTCATTTTTCATTCCTATAATGTTTACAGATCAAAGGCGAATGTGGAGTGAGAAGAACAGGTGAAGACTTTGCTATTTCAATGGCTTTACACTACAGTAAGAAAGAATGCATGATGTCATTCATGACCACTAGGTAGAAAAAAAATGGATCACTCCATGTGGGTTGGTTGGTTTGTATATACCAAAAAGTGTCACATAAATTTAGGAAATGGAAATTATTTTACCTTTACTGCATAATTACATTGCTTTTGGGGGCAATTTTTCCAAAGAGGGTTAGTTTTGCACATACCATGATAGTAAGAAACCTCATTCCTATCTCAGAGATGACAGCAGTTCTCTTTGAAAAACAAACCTCCTTGGTATTGTCCCACTCCAAGGACTTGCTTTCATGCTGATTGAATCATCTGCAAAAGGACCTTGGGTTGCAAGTCAGTACAAGGAGGGGCTGATAAGTCTCGGGCCTTGTAACAAAACAGAAAGCTACTTCTGTTTCGTAACAAGGCCAGAGACTTATAAGTTCCCCCTCGTAATGCTAATCGTGTTTTGCACCAGATTCCCATGGTGTGGGCCGTACTATCAAGACTCAGTGGAGCAGATGTTGATTTAATCACGCTATTGTAGGATGTTATCACCCAATGAGATGGCAAGATAATGCCCTCTGCTTTATTTTAAGATATTGTAACGCCTTCTGGTTATGTTCCAAGCCCTTCAGGCCATCCATTTTCCATTACAATCCTCCAGTTTGTCTGTATGGTTTTAAATATAAAGGACTCTTATTTTGACTTTCCCTTTCTTAAACCTAATGGCTGAATAGAGAAAACATAATTTTTCCAAAACTGAATGTGGAAAAAATGATGACTGTTTGCTATGGGTGGGTGTGAGAAGAGCATCTGCAGCCTCTCACAGTTTAAGGTGCCTCGTTGAGCTTTTGTTAAAGCTCAGCTCCTACAGAATGATTCAGGGCACTGCAAAACATGAGAACAATTTGGAGCAATTTATTATCCATTTATGGATTATTTAAAACAGATTAAGCAATTTAGGAAAAATAATTACTGTACTTCTGTAGTTTGCAGCAGTATTAATTGTTGAATTCCTGAAATGCACTTTGTGTCAGCCTGGACCTGATTTTTTTTTCACGTCCGATTGTCTCCTGACTAATGAAATGAAATGAAAATTCAGGAGGTAGTTTTTGGTAGCTAGCCCGCCAAGGAGCAAAGTCCTTGAGGATTTGGCAGGTAATTTTCAAAGAAAAAGTACACACCAATGTTTTCATTGAGAATTCACTTACATGGGTGCAGACATTCAGGGGCGGCCCAAGGGGGGTGCGGGGCCATGTGCGGAGACTCGGTGCGGGGCCTCATTTGCATAAGTGGCCTTATTTGCATAAATATTTGCATAATGTTACCATACACTAACTTTTAGTAAACATGTCTCTTAATGAGTGTATGGATAAAGAAAGACTAAAATATTTCTACATTACTATAATCCAGTGCCAACCGCCAGGCACATTAGGAACTACTACAAACGCTGCCCATTTAGAACCCATAGCAAACCCGCCGTATCCTGACAGCACTACCAGGACTCACAAAGCACCAGACCCTACCTATCAAAAGGCAACACTGCAAATATTAAACCAATACATTTCAGAGAATACTGGGGAAAGAGAACAAGTGGCAACGTCAAATAGGAATTACATAAACAGTATACCTCAGCTCAGTTACACATGCAGAACATAGACCATCACCAAACAAGGAATCACAATTTAGAAACAGGAAGGCAATAATTAAACTGGGAACCCCAAAAGCCAAACTTGGAATGTACAACAACACTGTAGAAATAAAACTATAAATTAATTTCCTCTTGTACCAAACAAAGCGCAGACGTTAATGATGCACATTTCCCAGAGCTTTCATATTCCAGTTAATAAATTCAAAATAAAGAGATATCTTTCTACCTTTTGTGCATTTTTTTTCAGTTGCAATTGGTCCAGCCACTTTCTTCTGGTTTCTTCATGTTTTCTGCTAACTCTCCATCATCTGCTGTCCATTTGTCCTTTCTTCTCTCTTCTAGTTTTTTTCCATTCTCTCTCTCTACATCTGCTTTAACATACTAATCTTTCTCCTTTTGCTCTTTCCTCATTCCTATTTCATCCACACAAATTTTACCCCTCCATCCTCAATCCCCACTTACTCTCCCAATACCCGGCCAATTGTAGATTTTTCATCCCTCCTACACAAAATATTTTTCCCCTCTCCATTTTACTCTCCCAGCCCCATCCCATTTTAATCCTCCCCCAACATCAGCTCCCTTCTAGTTCCAGTCTCACCAAGCATCCATTCCCTTCTAGTCCCTGCATCAGCCCATTTCCAGTCCTAGCCCCCCATCAGCCCATTTCCAGTCCTTGCTCCCCCATCCATTTCCAGTCCAAGTCCCTTCATCAGCTCATTTCCAATCCTAGCCCCCCATCAGCCCATTTCTAGTCATTTCCTAGCCCCACCATCAGCCCATGTCAAATCATAGCTCCCCTCCACTCAGCCCAATTCCAGTCCAAGCCCCCCCCCATGAGCCTATTTCCAGTTCTAGCCCCTCCATGAGTCCATTTCAATTCAAGCACCCACCACAGCCCATTTCCAATCTTAGCTCCCCCCAACAGCCCATTTCCAGTCCTATCCTAGCTGTTCCATCAGCCCATTTTCAGTCCTAGCTCCCTTCCCTCACAGCCCATTTCCATTCCAAGCCCCCTCCCCATCAGCTATTTGCAGTTCAAGCCTCCCCTTCCACTCAGCCCATTTCCAGTCCTAGCAACCCCCCAACCCATTACCAGTCCTAGCCCCCCGTCTACTTCCAGTCCTAACCCCCATCACCCCATTTTCAGTTTAAGCCCCCCCTATAACCCATTACCAGTCCTAACCCCCCATCAGCCCACTTCCAGTCCTAACCCCCCATCAGCCCATTTCCAGTCAGCCCCCCATAGCCCATTGCCAGTCCTAACCACATCAGCCCACCTCAAGTCCTAACCCCTCCCCATCAGCCCATTTCCTGTCCTAGCCCCCCATAGCCCATTATCAGTCCTAACCCCCCCCCCCATAGCCCATTACCAGTCCTAACACCCCCCCCCCATAGCCCATTACCAGTCCTAACCCCCCCCATCAGCCCACTACCAGTCTTAACCCCCCCATAGCCCATTACCAGTCCTAACCCCCCTCCATAGCCCATTACCAGTCCTAACCCCCCATCATCCCATTTCCAGACAGGCCCCGTCAGCCCACAGCCCATTACCAGTCTTAACCCCCCCCCCATTGCCCATTACCAGTCCTAACCCCACCCAATCAGCCCACTACCAGTCTTAACCCCCCCCATAGCCCATTACCAGTCCTAACCCCCATCACCCCATTTCCAGACAGCCCCATCAGCCCACAGCCCATTCCCAGTCTTAACCCCCCCCCATAGCCCATTGCCAGTCTTACCCCCCCCCCCATAGCCCATTACCAGTCCTAACCCCCCATCACCCCATTTCCAGACAGCCTCCATCAGCCCACAGCCCATTGCCAGTCTTAACCCCCCCATCCCATTGCCAGTCTTAAACCCCCCTCTCCTAGCCCATTGCCAGTCTTAAACCCCCCTCCCCTAGCCCATTGCCAGTCTTAACCCCCCCTAGCCCATTGCCAGTCTTAAACCCCCTCCCCTAGCCTATTACCAGTCTTAACCCCCCTAGCCCATTGCCAGTCTTAACCCCCCCAGGCCATGGCCTGTCTTAACACCCCCCAGCCCATTGCCATTCTTAAACCCCCCCCAGCCCATTGCCAGTCTTAAACCCCCCCCAGCCCATTGCCAGTCTTAAACCCCCGAGCCCATTGCATGTAATAACCCCCCCTAGCCCATTGCCAGTCTTAAACCCCCCCCCAGCCCATTGCCAGTCTTAACCCCCCTCCCCTAGCCCATTGCAAGTATTAAACCCCCCCAGCCCATTGCCAGTCTTAACCCCCCTAGCCCATTGCCAGTCTTAAACCCCCCCCTCCCCTAGCATATTGCCAGTCTTAAACCCCCCCCCCAGCCCATTGCCAGTCTTAAACCCTCCCCCCTAGCCCATTGCCAGTCTTAACCCCCCCCCTCCCCTCGGCTCATGGCAATTTAAAAAAAAAAAAAAAGCTGGCCGCTGCCGCATGGAGTGTCCCGCGGGGCGCCCTCTGCCCGGCGGAACTCTCCCGGTGCGGCTGAGCCCCTCTGCGCCGGCTTGCAGATACGCAAAGGGAGAGTGTCTCCCTCGCGTCTCTGTTAAGCCCGCAGGGGCTGATGGGAAGCAGGGGCTGATGGGAAATTTCCCATCTGCCCCTGCGGGCTTAACAGAGACGCGAGGGAGACACTCTCCCTTCGCGTATCTGCAAGCCGGCGCAGAGGGGCTCAGCTGCGCCGGGAGAGTTCCGCCGGGCAGAGGGAGCCCCGCGGGACACTCCATGCCGCCGCGGCGGCAGCGGCCAGCTTTTTTTTTTTTTTTTATTTAATTTAAAAAAAAGCAGAATGTTCTTTGCGCGGGGCCCCCCGAAACGCGGGGCCCTGTGCAAAAAACATTCTTGCTCAATGGACGGGCCGGCCCTGCAGACATTGCAGAGGGGGGGGGGCACTATATGCACAGTTCTGAGAATGTGATTTCATTTCCCACACCTAAGCACCCCTTCTAAGGCAGCTCCAGGTACTGGTGTAAATACAGCACACGCCTTTCAGCAGCTCGCTGAGGAAGACAAGTTACCTGAGTCATACTATGTACTTGGGTAAAAGAGTTTGAACTTTGTCAAAACAAAAGATTGAACAGAGATCATACTTGACATGTCAAGCTTCAGAATCATTAGTACAAATTTGTGCATCTGAGTCTAGCTGGTCTCTGTTTTGTACACACGTTTCTTGGGTAAATACAAAACTGAAGCACTGGGATGTTGAGCTGAAGAGGAGACATAGTAACTGTTTTTTTGTGATCATAAAGGGTTGGTGATTGTGATGTCAATTATTACCTCATAACTGAAACAGCTCATTCAGAACCATGTGATAAGTTAAATCAATTCTTCCAGTAGGAAACCTGGTTCTATCTGCATAGAGAGGAGCTTAAGGGGGGCACACAGCTGTTATAAATCCCAAGTGAAACTTGTATTTGGACAAACCTGTGCAGGAAGGGCAACTGGCTTCTTGAGTTAAAAGGGTTTTTTTGTTTTGTTTTTTTAATTAATCAGAGCATTTAAGTTGGAAGCAGATATTAGTTTCCAAGAAAGTAATTTAATACAAGTTAACAAACCAGTATTTGGTTCAGTAGATTGCAGGGATGTAGCTCCGAATGTGGATATAGTTGAAGTTAAGTGTCTTTACATATTTGCAAATCTGTCAGTGAGAATTAAAGGAAAGGTGGTCTGAAAACAAAGAAGGTTTATGGGGCCTCTCACAGTATTGGCCTGAATGTTGCTGGTCTCCTCAGTGAAATGCAAGTTTTCAGCCACCATCAACAGATAAATTACACCTGTAGTGATTATAAGTGACTGTAACCAGCAGATCCAGTGAATGCAGATACACAAATTGAGATATACAAGCAAGCTATGGAACAGTAAAGCTCATATTACTCTAATCTAATTGATAAATCTCAGAACCATAAGAAAACGTTTTTTGCTATGGTTTCTATTCAGATGTTCAACCAGCGAAAATCACCACCGACCAATTCTTCGACCCCCTCTGCAATAGATTTAGCTTTTTATTTTATTAAAAAAAAACTGCAGACATTTACTTAGTCCTTTCTGGACCCAACTCTTCACCTGCCAACTCTATGAAAACTGGCCCACTGAATTCTCCCAGGAGGCCTTCCTTGACAAATATGAGCTCCTGACTTCAGTTCAATCTCTTATGTATGACTCTGCTCCACAAAGTACTACCCATTGTTAACAATACTACTACTGCTGCTACTACTTGCTCCCTAGATCCTGTACCCTCTAAGGGGCATATATACTAAAATATGCTAATGGTTAGCTCTGTGTTTACTGCACGTTAAGTGTGCAGCATGAACAGCGCAGGCCAATGCAGTAAAAGTCCATGATTATTGCAAGCATGCAATGGGTCATTGACTTTGTATGTTGGGGTGGAGTGTGGGCATTGATAGCAAATTGTCGTTAGTGTGGGTGTTATTGGTGCACACCAACTGCGATTGTTGCTGATAGTGCAAGTGCACTTACCACATCCTCAGTGGGTGGCAATAAGTACACCCATGTTAGATGTGCTTGCTGGTTAGCAGGGTGAAGTGTGTCTCCCCACAGTAACTGCAGGGGATTAGCTGGACACCCCTCCCAACAGGTAGCACAGGTCTATGCTACCTCCTATGCTAACTTTCAGGGTTTATTGTGCAGTAGACTACACATTTCAGTGGACATGCCTTTCAGAAAGTAAAATAACCTATTCTAGAGCTACTCCCATATATTTTAATCTTGACAAACAGCGTGTGGATTGTAGGTGGGCACGTGATGGTGAGGGGAGGTGAAGGCGGTTGATATGGATTGAACGAAGTAAACGAGTGGGAGTATGAAATTGAAGTAGGTCTGCCAGATATTGGGGGGTGCGGTTGTATAGGACTTGGTGAGCCAGAGTGAGGATTTTGTAGTGTATGCAAAATTGCAGGGGAAGCCAGTGTAGGTGAAGAAAGAGAGGGATGACATGATCATGAAGTGAGGAGTGAAAGATAAGGCGTGCAGCAGTGTTTTGAATACGTTGGAGGCGATGAAGTTGTGAAAGAGGAAGTCCAGCGAGGACTGAGTTGCAGAAATCGACACGTGACATTACTAAAGAAAGAAGAAGGGTGGTGAGGGCTTCAGGGGTGAAAAAGGGGCAAATATATTGTATCTGTCGAAGAAAGAAAAAGGAGGTCTTTGTAATGTGGGAGATGTGAGCATGAAAGGAAAGATCAGAGTTGAAAATTACACCTAGATAGCGAAAGCTTGTGACAAGAGGAATCGGTGAGCCTGGAAAAGAGGGGGTGATCAGAGGGGAAGGGCTACCATGAGTAAACCAGATGACTAATGTTTTCATTAGATCTAGATACAGGCAGTTTAGAGTGAGCCAGTTAGCGACAGCTGAAAGACAAGAGTTGAGTGGAACAAGATCAGGATGGAGGGGGAAGGTGTGATGAAGGAGGAGCAGATCATCGGCGTAATAAAAAGCAGAAATACCAAACTACTGGACCAGAAGTGCCAGTGGAGCTAGGAATATGTTGAAAAGAAGAGGTGCCAAAACAGATCCCTGGGGGACATCACAGGGCAGTGGAAAGGAGTCGGAGGGAGTTGGTGGGACAGTAGATGAGACTACTGTGCAGGAGCAGGAAGAAAGAAAAGAGTGGAACCAATGATAGACTGTGCTACGGAGACCAGCTTCACGTAGATGAGAGAGAAGAAGAGAGTGATCAACTAAGTCAAATACCGCTGAAAGGTCTAAGGATACCACCACCGAGAGGTCACCACGATCGTGAGCTACATGGAGTTCGTTAAGGAAGCCCAAGAAGACGGTCTCTACACTGTGACCTTGTCAGAAGCCTGACTGACGGGGATGAAGAAAGTGAGTAGAATCGAGGTGCTGTGACAATTGTGCAAAGACAGTTTTCTCAAGTATCTTAGAGAGGAAGGGAAGATTGGAAACTGGGCAGTAGTGAGCAGGAATCTGGGGATCAAGAGAGGGCTTCTTCAGGATGGGACGGATAAGAGCATGCTTCCAAGGGTGAGGGAAAACACCTGTGGAGAGACTGGCATTAATCATGGTGAGGATGTGGAGAATGAAAGCAAGGGAGGGGGTGAGAAGCCAAGAAAAAGGTATAGGATCAAGTGGGCAGAAGGTTTTGTTAGAAGAGGATATTATTCCCATAAGTTCTGAGGTGGAAATAGAGTGAAAAGATGTCCAGGTATGGGAGAGCTGAGACGTGGGAGGGGGGGGGGGAGATAGGGGGAGGAGAGGAGATGGGCAGAGGACAGTAAGGCAAGGATTTTCTTAAGTCCAGAACTTTGTTGCTAAAGAAGGTTGCAAGTTGAGAAGGAGGAGGAAATGATGGAGGTGGAGCAAGGGTAGAGCTGGACTATAGGGACGTGAGGGACCTGAGGACCATGTACAAGTGACGGGTCTGATTAGGTGCAGAGGAAATAGTGGTGGAGAAGTAAGATTGTTTAGCCTTGTGGACTTGTGATCGGTAGTGGGCATAGTTGGTCTTAAAGTTGGACAGGGTAGATGAAGAAGGTGATTTCCGCCAGAGGCGCTCTGTGTGTCAGAGTTGAGTCTGGAGAAGACGGAGACCAGCATGGAACCACAGTTGAGAAGGGCGATGGGATATGGCGCATGGCTGGAGAGGAGCCAAGTGATCGAGAGCAGCAGAGAGGCAGGAAGACCAGGTGGAAGCTTGTGAGTTTGAGGAGAGGGAAGGAAAATCTGAAGGCAAGAGATCCAGTGCAGGTGGAAAGTTCTGGAGGGTAATGGGGGTAATACGGCGGGAGAGTCGCTGAGTGGAGGGAGGGGGTAAGAGAGAAGCCTGAGAAGATGAGGTGGATGGAGGTGGAGAGCAATTAAAAGTTAGGAAAAAGTGATCAGTCCAGGGGAGAGGGATGGCCTGAAGAGACTGTATGTGGAAGGGGAGAGAGAGTGGAGAAAGAATGAGGTCTAGAGTGTGACCTGCAGAGTGGGTGGGAAAGAGGACGTGCTGATGAAGAGACAAATCCTGCATAAGTGAAATAAAGGAGAGATCCCTAGAGGAGGCAGGAGAGTCCAAATGAAGGCTAAAGTCTCCTGTAATGAGTAAATGGGGGAAAATCAGTGATAAATCGGAAATTGATAAGAGGAGGGAGTCCCAGAGATCAGAGCGTAAACCGGGAGGGGAGTATACAAGAAGAATATGCAGGGGAGATGGGGTATGAAGGTGAATGAGTAGGGCCTCAGGGAAATGTAGGGCAGGGGATGAGATCTGTGAGAAAGGAATAGAAGCAGGGAGGATAATAGCCACTCTGCCGCCCGTACGACCTGTGCAGGGGACACAGATGGCAGAGAAGTCAGGGGGAAAGCAGCGAGCCAAGACAGGATCTTCCCCTTCTTTCAGCCAGGTTTCTGTAAGAAGAAGGAGGTCCAGGGATTCACGGACAACAAGGTACGAAATCAAAAGAGTTTTGGATCGCAAAGATCGGCAGTTGAGGAGACCTAGTTTGATAGGGGAGGGGTTGGCAGTGTCCTGCGGCTGAGAAAAATGTGAGGGGTAGGGGGATATACACTGAATAAGGTTGGCAGGACAGCGGTAAAGAGATCGTGGAGGCAGAGGGTGAAAAGTCAGGGTGATAGGGCGGTTACCCCAAAGAACCAGGATAGAATGCAGAAATGGAGGTGGAGACTGGTACTGAGGAGAGTATGTGGGAATTACGTAAAGATCCTACCTGAAAGGGTATAGGCATGGCTTGGTTGCAGGAGAGGAGATGAGAGATAAACCATAGACAAAGTCCGTGATGTGAAAAGAGTGTTCTCAGGACAGAGGAAATCACTGCCCCTGCGGAGGCACCCCAAGGAGCGCACCTATGGAGCACAACGACAGGCGCTGCCGGCGCTTGTCTTTTATGGATGAGATGGGTACCTTGCCGAGCACGGCCTCAATCCCATGGTCGTGTCACTTCCTGTGAGGTCAGAGGTGATACTGTGGCTGAGGGGAGCCTGTTAAAACCCAAATGAGACAAAACCGATAACAGCAGCAGCTTTAAGGTACAGTAAGGAGGCATAAGCAGGCAGTAGACTCTGGTGCCGCCGGCGCTTGTCTTTTATGGATGAGATTGGTACCTTGCCGAGCGCGGCTGCGATCTCGCGGTCGCACCACTTCCTGTGAAGTCAGAGGTGATGCTGTGGTTGAGCGGAGCCTGTTAAAGCACAAATGAGACAAAACCGATAACAGCAGCAGCAGCAGTAAGGTACAGTAAGGAGGCATAAGCAGGCAGTAGACTCTGGAGCTGCCAGCGCTTGTCTTTTATGGATGAGATGGGTACCTTGCCGAGTGCGGCCGCGATCCTGTGGTTGCGTCACTTCCTGTGAGGTCAGAGGTGATACTGTAGCTGAGGGGAGCCTGTTAAAACACAAATGAGACAAAACTGATAACAGCAGCAGCAGTAAGGTACAGTAAGGGGGCATAAGCAGGCAGTAGACTCTGGTGCCACCGGTGCTTGTCTTTTATGGATGAGATGGCTACCTTGCCGAGCGCAGCCACGATCCTGCGGTCGCGCCACTTCCTGTGAGGTCAGAGGTGATACTGTGGCTGAGCGGAGCCTGTTAAAACACAAATGAGACAAAACCGATAACAGCAGCAGCAGTAAGGTACAGTAAGGAGGCATAAGCAGGCAGTAGACTCTGGCGCCACCGGCGCATGTCTTTTATGGATGAGATGGGTACCTTGCCGAGTGTGGCTGTGATCCTGCAGTCGCGTCACTTCCTGTGAGGTCAGAGGTGATACTGTGGCTGAGGGGAGCCTGTTTAAAACACAAATGAGACAAAACCGATAACAGCAGCAACAGTAAGGTACAGTAAGGAGGCATAAGCAGGCAGTAGACTCTGGCGCCACCGGCACTTGTCTTTTATGGATGAGATGGGTATTTTGCCGAGCGCGGCCACGATCTCGCGGTCGCATCACTTCCTGTGAGGTCAGAGGTGATACTGTGGCTGAGGCGAGCCTGTTAAAACACAAATGAGACAAAACCAATAACAGCAGCAGCAGTAAGGTACAGTAAGGCTTAAGCAGGCAGTGATCTCTGCATGTCCTGTGCCATACCTGTCTGACAAGGTGTGTTTGATGGGGGTTGTAGGAGCAATGTTCCCTCTAATTTTCTGTAGGCTGTGTGTACATAAAATATCAGCTGTGCAACTTTTGAAGGAAGGTTAAATTTTTGTGCGCCACATAACGACACTCAGAGTTATATACTTTAAAATTTGACTACACATCAGAATACAGTATGTACACCACATTGATTGCACTAGAAAACATTGTAGAACTTGTGAAAACCATAAATACATAACAACTTTTAAATTTTAAGACATGTTTTGTTTTCTATCAGAATCAGAACCGCAATTTGTGTG
This sequence comes from Ichthyophis bannanicus, assembly GCA_033557465.1. NCBI lineage: Eukaryota > Metazoa > Chordata > Amphibia > Gymnophiona > Ichthyophiidae > Ichthyophis > Ichthyophis bannanicus. The sequence continues at coordinate 1,221,724,434 of CM066032.1, forward strand.
CGCTCTGCTGTAAAGTATGTGCGCTCGCTCGGTGAGGTGTGTGCGCGCGCACACGCGCACAGCTTAGAGGGAACAGTGTGTAGGAGTATATGTTGTCCAGTCTGTATGTCACCATGGCTCTGTATGCTGCTGGCAGCACCCACTGCCAGTGTCCTCACACCATGCTGACATGGCAGTATGCTGTCAGAGGGGTGGGGTGCAGTCCCAACCCTTGCACCATGTGGCTTAGGCATGTGCCTAGGGTGCCAGTTCAGGTTGGGGGTCAAAAGCACACATTGTTGGCCATTCTGCCCCCCCCCTAAACAACTGCTGCCAGCACAAACCCATACCCGCCAGCTGCAGATATGTTTCAGGGGAGACAGACAGCCGCAGAAGTGATATTTCCCTAGGTGGCTGCTTTTTGCAGCCCCCTGTAGAGCTACAGCTGCTGGAGCTACTGGCCTCTTCCTCTGGAGCTGGTGGCAGCAACAGCAGGGGGGAGGTAGCCAGAGTCTATGCCTAGGGTACAAGGGACCCTTGGACCGCTACATGTTGTGCTTCACCTTTTCGCAGCAGCAGCATGTTTGTGTGCCACCACTGTCACTGTGGCATCATGGCAGACATCACAGATATGCAACCTGGGCAGCTGCTCCCACTTGGTGACCCACATGCCACCCCCTTTGCCCATTTGCACCAACAACATAGTGCCCTTTCATACCTGGGCACTATGCTGTTGATTCTAGTGGAGCACTACTATCACTGTCTTGGGCTCACCTGTCTGTGGATCACATTGCAGACATTTAAATAGGCTTTCTCCACTCAAAATACCTCCTTTCCATGATTTTTTTTAACTTGGCATTAGAGTTCCCAGTATTAAAGGGCACTAATGCAACAGGCGATAAGGGAGTACCCATTGTTAACTCCCACTTCGCCCTGTTAACGCCCACTCTCCATCTACTGTTCCTTAACACTGCAGGAGCCTTTAACAATTGTTAATGCAGCTTTTTCGCAGTGTTACGAGTGCAAAGGTGCCAATAAAAGGTGATAACAGCTCCCTTAACTCCCTTTTAGTAAACATACCCTTAAAACTCACAAATAACAAGCCAAACATTGAGAATCTAGCAGCAAAGCATCAAGCATAAGGGTCACATTGAATAAACAGCATAAGTAAAATGTTATTTTAGTTTTATTTAGAATTTCATTTTTGGGGGGGAGAAGGGGATTGCTTTAAAAAATAACCAAAAGTGGGCAATAGGGAAAAAAAGTTGAACTAAACAAATCTAAAACTGTATCTATGTGGATACATTCTATCTAGAAGTATCTTAATTCCACAGACCTTTATACCTTAATCTACACTGGCAATATTGCATGCAGTGTAATCTACAATAAAATTAGAAACTCTGATTTCTCTAGATAACAAAAGATTCAAAATACTCCTTTATAATGAAAAAACAAATACCCCAGTTAACAGACAGACATTGGCTTCAGTATTCTTATAGAGTTAGTATTTATTTATTTTATAGAAAAACGTTTTAAATGAAATAAAATAAATAAATACAATTCTTATTTTAGCATATACAATTTTCTATTCTGGTTATATCTTGCAACTCACTAATTTCCTATCTGTGCTCTTCCCTCTCAGAATTCAAATCAATTACACAGGTACACTACCAAAATACTGCCTCCAGTTTTGCAACTGATTCCTATAGATTTTGGGGTGCTGAATCCAGGAAAAATAGCCAAAATGTTCCATCACGTCACGTTTTCTTGCAAAATTAGATTTCTTACCCATATAAGGAATGTTCACATAATTTCTTTTTAGCCGACTGCAGTTTATTTTCTTGGCCCAAAATAGAGGTTGTAATGGTTAACTAACTAGAAACACTTCCTCATGATATTTTAGAGTGTTTTGTATTCATTTTATACATTAACAGGACAATTGGGAGGCGGGGGGCTAAATCCAGTACTCTCGCTGGCGCATGTTCTTTCCTGTTCGCCTCGCCTCGTTCGCTCGCTCAAACACGGTGGTTGCGACATGAACGTTCCTGTCAAATTTCAGTTTCTTGCAAGTTCATTATTACCTTTTGTTTGCTCATTCGTAATCCAGCTTTATTCCGAAGTGGTTCACTACAGTTGTAGTTTGCAGTGCTGTGTATTTGTGATGGCTCACAGAGCCAGAGGTTGCGTCAACTCTCCGGACAGTTTTTGTTTTATTTGTGGGGAATATACCGTGAAAAAGCGGCAGAGGAACATTTCTGCATTTATTAAAAAAGTATATTTCGCCTATTTCGGTTTGAAGTTAGGCGATCAAGACAAACCGTGGGCTCCTCACAAAGTGTGCAAGACATGTGAGGAAGATCTACGCTTATGGATGAAAGGTAAAAAACAAGCATTTCATTTCGGAATACCTATGATGTGGCGTGAACAAAGAGACCACAGCAGTGACTGCTATTTTTGCTCTTGCATTGTGAAGGGATACAACTTAAAAAATAAGAACGTAATAAGTTACCCCAACTTTCCCTCAGCAATTAGGCCTATGCCTCATAGCAACGAAGTACCTGGGCCTGAACCACCAAAATCTTTGGATCATATTTGTGTGGACGGTTCTGATCATGATGAGACTCATCAGATGGCTTTTCCCGATGAGTCCAGTACTTCCGAGTTTGAAACTGAACCAGATCCGAAACCTGAACTTTTCTCTCAAGCTGAATTGAATGATTTAGTCCGGGATTTAGGACTCCCAAAAGATGCTGCCCAACTGCTAGGTTCTCGGCTTAAACAGAAAAATCTATTGTCACCAGGAACAACTTTTTATTGGTACCGCAACCGCGAGACACAATTTTTGAAGTATTTCAGCAAAGAGGAAGATTTGGTATTTTGCAACGATATATACGGAGTGATGGAAAAGTTTAAACTCAAGTATGATCTTGCTGAATGGCGGCTGTTCATTGATTCGTCAAAAGACAGCATAAAAGGTGTTCTTCTTCATAATGGCAACACATTCGCTTCAGTTCCTATTGCTCACTCTGTTATTCTCCATGAAAAATACGAGAATTTGGCCCTGATTCTTCAGAAGATTCATTATGATGAGCATAAGTGGATGATTTGTGGAAACTTTAAAATTCTATCCATGCTATTAGGGCAGCAATCCGGTTTCACCAAATATCCCTGCTTCCTTTGCTTGTGGGATAGCCGGGCCCGCGACCTACACTGGGGGAAAAAAGACTGGCCAATTCGGGAGTATTTGAGACCCGGTGAGAAAAATGTTCTTCATGAGAGCTTGGTACCTCGTGATAAAATTCTATTACCACCTCTCCACATTAAGTTGGGTCTCATTAAGCAATTCATCAAGTCCCTTCCAAAAGATGGTGAGTGCTTTCGGTACCTTTGCTCAAAGTTCCCCCGACTTTCTGAAGCAAAGCTAAAGGAAGGAGTGTTTGTTGGCCCTGATATAAGGAAACTCATTTCAGATGGAGCATTCGCTGAAATGATGTCTGAGAAGGAAAAAGAAGCCTGGGATTCCTTCAAGGATGTTGTTCTCAAATTCTTGGGGAACAGGCGGGATGAGAACTATAAGGATATTGTTGCCAGGATACTCAATGCCTTCAAAGAACAAGGCTGTAACATCAGCCTGAAAGTCCATTTCTTGCACTCCCATGTGAACTACTTTCCCGAAAACTTGGGGGTGTACAGTGAAGAACAAGGTGAAAGGTTTCACCAGGACATCAAGGATGCAGAGAGAAGGTACCAAGGAAGATGGAACTCCACTATGATGGCTGATTTCTGCTGGTTGCTGCTGCGGGAAACCCCAGATGAAAAATACGCCAAGAAGCGCACCAAGAGAAGCATTCGGGGGAAGAAGAAACGGGCCCACCAGGAGATTGATTGACCCAAGAATGACTTTAAAATCTAAACTGTGTTGACAAATATCGTGTTTTTACTAAACTTTGAAATAAAAATTTGCTAGATATTACCACAGTGTCGGATCTCATTTATTAGAATTTTATTTTCACACCATTGGGTGTTTGTCTTCATGTATTGCAATGGTGCGGTTTGCCTTTTCTATTCTTACATACATACCTGTACAACATTTTTTGCACATTTCTTTGCTTTGCTTTGTGTCTAACCTCGCTCTTATATGCTCAATGTTTGTGCACATGTATGTGGCTGTTTTAAGTGCAGACAATTTTGCTACCATCACAGTGTGTTTTGTTGACATTACTCTATTCTTATGTGCTGCCTTGTTACAATTTTCTTTATTCTTATTTGAATAACTACTAAACAATTAGTATAAAGAATTCATCCAAGAAACTTTTATCTCGATCGCACTCAATCTGAAACGTTCACCTCAAACTGCTAACCCAATGTAGCAAAAAATCTGTACGTGATGGAGCAAATTGGTTACCAGATTTGGATTCAGCGCACCAAAAAACGTAAAAATCAATCGAAACATTAGAGGCAGTTTAAAAAAAAATTTTTTAGTGTACCTCTGTAATTATTAATTCCCACAATACATCATGCACGTCTCAAATTCACCCCTACTTCAGCCTTTTTCTTTCTAGCCCCATCCTTTTGGAACCCATTACCTTCTTACCATCTCTTGGAAACATTATTTAAAATTTTTTAAAAAGACCTAATGGCTTTTTTTCTTTGAATCTGCATTCAACTAGCAAATGATTGGGCATTGGGTGTCTTATTTTCTCCAGTCTTTCGATTTTCCTACTTTTATATTTGTTTTCATGTTTCTTATTATGTCTTTTTATATTATGTTTTCTATTCCTTAGTTGATTTTAATGTAAACCGCTTTGATGGTTTTTGAAAGGTGATATAACACAAATTTTAATAAATCATAAACAGCCTGGGTGCACAAATTCAGTCCTCAAGGACCACAAACAGACCAGGTTTTGAGGATATCCTTAATGAATATACATCATATAAATTTGTTTTCAATGAGGATAGTATGCATGCAAATCTATCTCATGCAAATTCATTAGGGATATTCTGAAAACCTGGCCTGTTTGTAGCCCTCGAGGACTGAACTTGTGCATCTGTGCTAGAATTATGAGGATACATAAACTTTTCCAGGTAGCTGGAAATAAATGCTCATCACACACTACATGAATTCTCTCCACTCCCCACACCACTGAGATCTCCAAAGTGATAATATCCAGTCACATAAGAAAAAAACTTTGTGTCGGACCTCTACCATAACTCAGTTCTAACATCAAAGCCAGCCCAGTTTTTACCTAAGATCCACTTTACTTTATTATTTATATACCAAGTGAATAAAAGGTTTTCTTTTCTTTTTTTTAATTTATTTAAAATTTTCATAATAATGCAGTACAATAACTATACATTTGTTTAAGCCAGTTAATAAGTAAAAAGTGCAACAGGAAGTCAAAGAATAAAATTATATCAATAATTAGATAAGAATATATCCAACACTCTGCAAATTCTTTCCACCTTGCTAATACAATTTAAGGACACGGAAGCAGCTCCCTCCAACTTATGGGTCTGGCAAATAGAATGCCACCAAAAAGTGACATTAAAGGTTTGATTCCATCCCAGTCGTAGAAGCCCTCTGTGCACCTGGCTGGATCCGGATGTACAGAGGGAGTCGTGATTCCGATCCTGCGGGTCACATCTTCATATTGTGAGACTATACCCTCCTTAGGCGCCCGCCTAGATATGGGGTATAGCTCTGTTTGTTAAAGGAATACTCTGTAGTCGTGTGTCCAAGTATAGTTAAAGCTGGGCTTTATTCCCCTTCCCTTGAGGATTTGCCTTTCGGATACAGCAGATAATGGTAACACAAATAAACTGTTGCTTCACAGAAAAAAAAAAAAGCTTTTCAAATGATAATAATGCTTCTTCTTGCGTTTTAACATAGAGAGTCTATCTCGTCAGAAATACATAGAGCACAATCCATGGGTTCTGGAATAATCTCTGGGTTTGAACTTTCCCACTGCATCAAATCAGGACCTGGTCCTGTAAACGGGCACCATGCTTCAGCACTGCTGGTTTCACAACCTTGCCCCTGAGAGACCTCAGTTTCTATGAGAGGAGACTGTTCTGTGCAGACATGGACATAAGGAGCTGTGCTTGGGGTTTCTTTCCAATACCCACTCCAATAAGGGTTTTCTAACACACTGTAAGCTTGGCTCTTTATAAAAGGACCCACTTCCTTCCCTCTGTAGAAAACAGGGTACTTATCTTTCTTTCTGGTATAGAGAGTTTCCAGCCCTTCCTCTGTTAGCCAGGGCTTCTTCTCTGGGGTGTAAGCTGCCTTTCTCCGGGAGTTCCAAGTATTAGGCTTAGCTGAGCTGTAATCACTTCCTGGCTTCAGTGAGCTTTCCTGGGTGTGACATTTGCTCTCTACCTACTTGGTTGCCTTCCCCGGCACGAGGACCCCTCTGGCTTGGAAGTCTCTTGCACTGCTTCTCCCAGCACTCTCTGGTTCAACAGCTTGCTTCCACTCTGCCCTCTCTCTCTGTGACAGCGTGTCTCTCTGTGTCTGCTCCTGAGTCTCAATCCCCTTCTGGATCTGACTCCTCTCCTGCCTTAGCCTCTGTGGGATTTCCCACCTGGTTTTATCTCCCTGCTTGTTGTACGTTGTACGTGATTCTTTCCACAGGTGAGCATGATTTGGACTCTGAGTTTCTACTGCGTCACTAATGCTATGAGGAAAGTTTGTTCCTCCGTTCTTTGCTTCTCTACAACCTGAATGTATTAACTGCTCATGTGACTGTGAGGTAAGCTCTTCTTTTCCATTTCCCTTTATTATCCCAGGCTCAGTGCTGTCTACCTCATGACAATATTAAGGGGTATGTTTACTAAACGGCGATAAAGTCACCGGCATTAAGGGAAGCGGTAAGGTGTCTGAAGCCATATAAGGCAGTGAGTGGGTAGGGGGAATCCCAGCATTAGGGCATCATGGGCCATTTAGCATGAGCAAACAGGACCAAGTGTGGTAAGGTGACAAGATGTCCGAAGGCGAGACAAGGTGTCCCAAGGAGAGACAAGGTGTCCTAAGGGGAGACAAGGCGTCCTAAGGGGAGACAAGGTGAAAAATATTTTCTCTTATTACTCTTAAATGGGTTACATTGTAGCTTCATTGCGTGTCCCCCAGTCTTTCTACTTTTTGATGATATAAACAACCGATCTACGTTTCCCCATTCCACTCCATTTATTAATTTATAGACCTCTATCATGTATCTCCTCAGTCATCTGTTTTCCAAGTTGAAGAACCCTAACCTTTTAAGCCTTTTCTCATAGTATCCTTCCATCCCCTTTACCATTTTGGTGGCTCTTCTCAGTATCTTTTCTAATTTTGCTTATCCTTTTTAAGATATGACAACCAGAATTGTACACAGTATTCAAGGTGCGGTCACACCATGGAATGATACAGAGGTATTATAATATCCTTGGCTTTATTATCCATTCCTTTGCTTATGATTCCTAGCATTCTGTTTGCTTTATTGGCCACCGCTGCACACTGAGTAGAGGGTTTCAACATATTAGCCATGATGACACCTACATTTTTTTCTGGATGGTGGTTCCTAATGTGGAACCTTGCATCATGTAACTGTAGTTTGGGTTGGTCTTTCCTAGGTGCATAACTTTGCACTTGTCCACATTAAATTTCATCTACCATTTGGACATCCAGTCTTCTAATTTCTCAATGTCCTCTTGCAATTTTTCACAATCCTCTTGTGTTTAAACAACTTTGAATAATTTTTTGTCATCTGCAAATGTGATCACCTCACTCATTCCCATTTTCAAGTCATTTATGAATATGTTAAAAAGTACCAGGCTCAGCACAGATCCCTGGGGTTGTCCACTATTCACCTTTCTCCACTGAGAGAATTGGCCATTTAGCCCTACTCTCTGCTTTCCATATTTTAACCAGTTCCTGATCCACAACAGTACACTGCCTCCTATCCCATGACTTTTTTATTTCGCCAAGAGTCTCTCATAAGGGACCTTGTCAAAGGCTTTCTGAAAATCCAGATATACTGTATCGACCGACTCACCTTTGTCTACTTGTTTATTCACACCTTCAAAAAACTATGACAGATTAGTATGTTGGCTTTCTCCCATTAAACCAGACTATTTACATGTTTAGTAATTTTTTTTATAAGGGTTTCTACCATTTTGCCCGGTACTGACATCAGGCTCACTAGTCTGTGGAATCAACTTCATTCCCATTCATAAGTTTGTCAGTAATACATGGTCCTTCTTCAAGATTTTCTTTTATTAATACAGAATAGAAGTATTTGTTTAGCATTTTTGCTTTTTCAATGTCACTTTCCTCAAATCTGTCCTCGTCACTTTTAAGCTTGCAATTCCACCTCTGATCGTCCTCTTCTCTCAAATATACCTGAAAAAAAGTTTTGTCTCCACGCTTCACATCTTTAGCCATCTTTTCTTCCATCTTTGATTTGCTATCCTTATTTTTCTCTGTCTCTTTTAGCTTTATCCTATATTCTTTTCCTTGTTCCTCTTTCTGTGGTCTTCTGAATTTTGTGAAAGCTGTAGTTTTTACCTGAATTTGTGCATCCACTGCTTTAGTGAACCATATAGGTTTCATTTTCCTCTAAATTCCTTACATATATATCCATTGCCCCTTTTATTGCCCCTTTTAGTTTAGCCCACTGCAATTCCACTTCCATTACCTCATCCCACCCTGCCAACTCCGCCTTCAGGTACTTTTCCATTTTACCGGTCAGCATTTTTGAAGTCCAGGATTTTGAGTTTGCTGTGATTGGACTCTGCCTTGGCTTTTACCTCCAACCACATTGTGTGATGATCACTGCTGCTCAAATGGGCACCCACCAGACATTTGACATGCTATCTCCATTGGTGAGTACTAAATCCAGCATCAAACTTTCCCTAATTGGTTTCATCACCAGTTGTCTGAACAATGCTTTTTGGAAAGCATTCACAATCTTTTTACTTCTTTCCATATTTGCAGAAGGAATACTCCAATCCACATCAGGTAGATTAAAGTCACCCAATATGATTACTTCTCCCTTTCTAGCTACCTTTGCTATATCAATGATCATGCCTCTTTCCTTTTCCTCAGTCTGAGATGGAGGCCTGTATACTACACCAGTGTGTATGATAGTGCCATCTCCTCTTTCTAACACAATCCACAACGCTTCCTTTTTTTTCTCATCCCCCCCCCCCTGCATTTCAACAGCTTTATTATTGCTTTTGACATATGGGGCTACTCTTCCTCCTTTTCTGCCTTCTCTCTTTCTTCTAAATAAATTATAGCCAGTTATGGCTATATCCCATTCATGCAACTCGTTAAACCATGTTTCTGTAATGGCCACAATATCCAAGCCCATTTCCACCATAAAGGCTTCCAGGTCAGAAACATTTACACTCCAGAGGTTCCATCCTCCCCAGTAATTGTGATCACCACTCCGAAAATGATCCTGCGAAAATTCATAAAAGTGTAAAAATATTCACAGAGAGCTCTAAGGGGTATGTTTACTAAACCGTCTTAAAGTGGGCTCTGTGATGTTATCGCGCGATAAGGTACCTTATCGCACGATAATGGTGCTTTTTAAGGTGCACAGGTACCTTATCGTGTGATAACGCACGCAGAGGTGCAAACGAGCGCTGAAGGTGGGGAAAGGCTCCCGGAGGGCGGAGGAAGGCTCCCCAGGGGCGGAGAGAAGGGGTCAATGGGTGGAAAGTAGGAGGGGAGAGGCTCCAGGCACACTAACGCTGTGAAATCCGAGGCTGAAAACTAACGCCAGTGAAAACCTGGCGTTAGAGCTGATTTAAAGGGAAGAGAAACCATTTCTGTCAGCAATGTACAGCAAAATCAGGGAAACCTACAAAAAAGTGATAAGTGTGATACATGTGCACAGAACAAAAGTGCAAATAAACATTGAAAATGACCCCAACAAAATATAACAAAAACATAACCAAGCTGGGCAGTAGTGATATGAATGGGAAACATTGAAAAACACTCCCAAGAAAGCTCCAAAAAAAGGATATGAATTTTGGAAGGGTCTACGCTCCATCCCCATACAAGGTGAATGATCCCACAGTGAAATAGCACTGATCAGGGTCTCCCTCTCCATTGGACAGGTTTCCTATGGTGTGCACATGTTCCACAACAACAGGGCAGGCATGTCGGAATGGGCAACTGGACAGATGCTGGGAAAGGGGACACAGAGGGCTGCAGAAGGCACATGCGTGCTGCAGCTGGGCCACAGTGCGGACTAGGATGATGCCTAGGTGGCCCATAGGAATGCTGAAACAGTAGAGCAGCCAGACAGCAACTGATGAGAGCCAACATGGGCACGAGTGTGCTTCCCACAGTGTCACAGGGGATAGTATCCAGCAGGTACTGTGGGACCTGGCACTGCAGTACCCCCAAGGGCACAGAACATTGGCAGGCGGTGCTGGGGGGAAGTGTGGACAGCTATGCAGGCACCCCTACCCCAGAACCTGCACCATAGGCAGCTGCCTACCCACACAATGGATGGCCTGAGACTGCGCTCCACCAGCAGCACCAGCAGACGGGCATGTCAGCAGGGTGGCAGAGGGGTACTGGTGGTGGAGGAGGCAGTGAAAGCAGACCGTGGCCTAGCCCTGTGTAGGTGGGTGCCATGCACTGTAACAGACAGGCCCTGTCTGACGAACAGTCATGGTATCTCCAGGGAATGCATTGTCTCCGTGGCAACATGGTGGTGCAGTGCACACAGCCAGTGTGTTCACAAGCAAAAGGTCACAGGTTCAAGTCCCAGTTGTGGTTCCTGCCAACCCAGCCCCCATATTTTACCCACTACTACAACATGCTAATACAGACAGAACCTGTAGTGCAGATGACGTAGACATGCCCAAAACACCTACATTTTACCCTACAGAGCACAGACACCATAAACATGCGCATTACCTAGAGTGGAGTCTCCCAAATGCAGCCCTTGAGGGCCAGACACAAATTCAGGTTCCATGCTGCCTCTAATAAATCTGGCTGTGCTGCATTGCTATGCACCGCCCCCATGATATGCAGATGTATCTCATGCATATTCATTAGGGACAGCATGAAAACCCGAACAGTGTTTGGCCCTCCAGGACTGGAGTTGGGAACCTCTGCCCTAGAGCAGTGGCCAACAGGGGCAGACACACCTGCACCCACAGGCTCCATTATCCCAAGCCTCCTGGAGAGGCAGGATGTTGGGCCCTGCGTGCATCTCCCCATACTAGCACTTGCATACCTTAGCAATGCCACCCTAAACATGGGAAAACTGTACACAGCTATCAAAAGGTTGCTATGAGAACTGGCAGATAGCAATTCCTACGTTAAGCACAATTGGCTGATTGAGCTGCATCATAGCAACCTTTCTGATGTCTGTGGAGTGTGCCCCAGGTCTGGTGTCTGACAGAGTGACCCCAACAGTATTGCGTGCCATAGCCATGCCTGCACTGTGCCCAGGACTGGTGTGATGGCCAGGGCTCCCAAACACCTCTATAGTTGCATAATGCTGGCATAGGTATGTGGAGTGTGTGTCTGTCTATCCAGTATGTGGTGGCTGCCAACACCCTCCACAGCCCATACTGCTAGCACTGTTGCCAGTATTGGCCTGCCAATTTGCATAATGAGGAGCAAGGTACTGTGAGAATAGCCTGGATAGGGTGGCCTGGCCTGGCCTGGCCTGGCCGCATCTGCACAGGGCATAGGGCAATGGCACAGACATTGTAGTGCCCGGTACCACCTGTACGGACAACATGGCTACAGCATGTTCTGCTGGGAAGTCACTCTCACCCTGACTGAGCAGTGACCACGGCATGACTAGGTTCCCCCATAGTACTATATAGTATTTCTCTCATGTGATATTTATGGGTCCCTTTTGGGGCCTAATCACTGATTTATCTGTTTGGTGTGTATGCTGACTTCCCAGTTCAGGATGCATGCATGCATCTCATCCAGGAACATGCACTATGGACTAGCTAGCAGACTGTCTGCAGCTAGTAAGTGTTTTGCTAGAACACCGTTCAGGGGATGGAGGCTTGCTGTGTGAGAATATCAGATAGTGGTGGGGTGCAGCTGAGCATTTCCATGCCTAATGCCTGTCTGCTATTGCTTTATGGATGTGTACAGAGCTGCATTGACTGCCCTGTAGGGTGTCTATTCCCCTGCAAGACTGGGGTTGATGGTTCCCCTCTACTGCAGGGAGGTATAATGTGGATCTGTTGGTGGGAGACCCTGTTTCCCACCCTCAACCCCCAGAGGGTGGGTTGGCTGGTGGTACATAACCTGCCTATGGGTCCATAAGGGCTAAACCTGACTGAGAAATACAGATGTATCCAAAGTGTGTCTGCAGGAACATACCTATCTCACACACTAGCACTGCTGGGGACCTGCAGCATGGCCTATTTCTGTCATGGAAGGTGCTGTGGACCTGGTGCTGGGTGCCCCACCTCACCCTCAGGGTGAGCACAGTACCCGCACAATGTGACGGTCTGTAGCTACTCTGTGCCAGTAACACACACGGTCAGTTCCCCCTACCAGGCCGAGGTGCTGTGGGGGTGCATACCCCATCTTGTGATCATCTGTAGACTGCTGATTTGCATGTTCAGTGCATCATGGGTATGGGTGGGTTAACCCTATCCTGGTGATCACATCAGACTGTTTGTGTGGTGACGTACAGTCCTTCTTCAGCCAGCCAGGGTTTTGTTAGCAGCTGTAGCCCACTGGTTACTTCACTGTCTGTAAAACCAGAGATCATGGGTTCAAACCCACAGTGGGGTTATTTGATAGGGCTTTCCAAAGCAGTGTCTGTTTTTAATGTACATTAGTGCTGCCAGCAAAAACACCCTCAGAGTACTGTAACCACAAGGTGCCTCAGAGGGCGCCTTATAAGGTGCCCTATAGGGCGCCCTATAAAGCGCCTTCTGAGGCACCTTATGGTTACAGTCCATATAAAGTGCCTTATAAGGTGTCCTATGGAGCGTCTTATAGGGTGCCCTATAGGGGACATTATAGGGTGCAGTGGTGGACAGTGCACTTTATTATGTGCCCTATGGAGTGCCTTATAGGGTGCCTTATGCGGCACCTTAGGTTACGGCACTTGAGGGTGTGTTTGCTGGCAGCAATAATTAAAATACCTCACAAAACAATACTTACATGTCAAAGCTGATGTCTCAGCCAGCCTTATGCATTAGGCACACTGGGGGATCAAACTCATAACCCCTGTATCATCAGTCAGTGTATTAACCATTGTGCTACACCTCTGTTTCTATGTTTGCATGTCTGGGCGCCTACTTAAGATTACCGCGCGTTAACGCGCTTAGCGGCGCTTCGCCCGATAATGTGCGCAGCAGCGCGTGTTATCACGTGATAATCTCATTTTGCTACTTTAAGACTGAAACGCCCACTCCTTTTATGGCAGCCTGCACACTATCGCCAGGCGCACGTTAAGACGGTTTAGTAAACATACCCCTTTGAGTTTGAGTAGCTTTCAAAGATTATGATTTTGCTTCAATTGCAGCTGTTTTTTGCTGCCTAATGGTTAAGCCGGTCCTGGGGAGAGAAAGAGACTGGCAGAGACAAAAAGGAGAAGGGCGATAAAGAGATCTAGCGGGGACAGCCTTGGCATTGAGGAAAAAGTTCCAGGAAGAGTGGTGGGGATCATCTGGGGGTCACAGAATATTTTGTAAGTTGATAAGGGATCCAAACAATCAAAAAGATTGAGAACTTCTGATTGAGATAATTACTACTTCAGTTCAATGAATGTCATGGCAACCTAGAAAGAATGCACAATCAGTACAACATTTAGGGCCCGATTTTGATCTTGGCGGTGCTATATGCCACATCAGCCAATATCCTGCCTCCCTCCTGCTAACCCAGATTTTCCATGCTGGGGTCATATGCGGCACTGGCATCGAAAATCCAGGTATCGCCACACAGCTAGGAGGCCGCAGGAGCTACCTATGTAGCACCGATTTTCGATGCTACATGATTACCCCCGGCGCCTCACAGATAGGCCCGCCTCTGCACCACCCCGGAATGCCATCGACATGCCCCGATGCTAACCACATAGCATCGGGGCGAGTAAGGGACAAACCATGGAATTTTTGAAGGCTCTACCCGTGTAGGTGCCTTTGAAAATTCCTGTTAAGGCATTTACATAGGTAACTAGGGCAGTTATCTGTCTAAATGCTTTAGAAAATCAAGCCCTTAGAATTTTGCGCTAATAACACAGGTACACTACCAAAAAACTGCCTCCAGTTTTGCAACTGATTCCTATAGATTTTGGGGTGCTAAATCCAGGAAAAATAGCCAAAATGTTCCATCACGTCACGTTTTCTTGCAAAATTAGATTTCTTACCCATATAAGGAATGTTCACATAATTTCTTTTTAGCCGACTGCAGTTTATTTTCTTGGCCCAAAATAGAGGTTATAATGGTTAACTAACTACAAACACTCCCTCATGATATTTTAGAGTGTTTTGTATTCATTTTATACATTAACAGGACAATTGGGAGGCGGGGGGCTAAATCCAGTACTCGCGCTGGCGCATGTTCTTTCCTGTTCGCCTTGCCTCGTTCGCTCGCTCAAACACGGTGGTTGCGACATGAACGTTCCTGTCAAATTTCAGTTTCTTGCAAGTTCATTGTTACCTTTTGTTTGCTCAGTCGTAATCCAGCTTTATTCCGAAGTGGTTCACTACAGTTGTAGTTTGCAGTGCTGTCTATTTGTGATGGCTCACAGAGCCAGAGGTTGCGTCAACTCTCCGGACAGTTTTTGTTTTATTTGTGGGGAATATACCGTGAAAAAGCGGCAGAGGAACATTTCTGCATTTATTAAAAAAGTATATTTCGCCTATTTCGGTTTGAAGTTAAGCGATCAAGACAAACCGTGGGCTCCTCACAAAGTGTGCAAGACATGTGAGGAAGATCTACGCTTATGGATGAAAGGTAAAAAACAAGCATTTCGTTTCGGAATACCTATGATGTGGCGTGAACAAAGAGACCACAGCAGTGACTGCTATTTTTGCTCTTGCATTGTGAAGGGATACAACTTAAAAAATAAGAACGTAATAAGTTACCCCAACTTTCCCTCAGCAATTAGGCCTATGCCTCATAGCAACGAAGTACCTGTGTCTGAACCACCAAAATCTTTGGATCATATTTGTGTGGACGGTTCTGATCATGATGAGACTCATCAGATGGCTTTTCCCGATGAGTCCAGTACTTCCGAGTTTGAAACTGAACCAGATCCGAAACCTGAACTTTTCTCTCAAGCTGAATTGAATGATTTAGTCCGGGATTTAGGACTCCCAAAAGATGCTGCCCAACTGCTAGGTTCTCGGCTTAAACAGAAAAATCTATTGTCACCAGGAACAACTTTTTATTGGTACCGCAACCGCGAGACACAATTTTTGAAGTATTTCAGCAAAGAGGAAGATTTGGTATTTTGCAACGATATATACGGAGTGATGGAAAAGTTTAAACTCAAGTATGATCCTGCTGAATGGCGGCTGTTCATTGATTCGTCAAAAGACAGCATAAAAGGTGTTCTTCTTCATAATGGCAACACATTTGCTTCAGTTCCTATTGCTCACTCTGTTATTCTCCAAGAAAAATACGAGAATTTGGCCCTGATTCTTCAGAAGATTCGTTATGATGAGCATAAGTGGATGATTTGTGGAGACTTTAAAATTCTATCCATGCTATTAGGGCAGCAATCCGGTTTCACCAAATATCCCTGCTTTCTTTGCTTGTGGGATAGCCGGGCCCGCGACCTACACTGGGGGAAAAAAGACTGGCCAATTCGGGAGTATTTGAGACCCGGTGAGAAAAATGTTCTTCATGAGAGCTTGGTACCTCGTGATAAAATTCTATTACCACCTCTCCACATTAAGTTGGGTCTCATTAAGCAATTCATCAAGTCCCTTCCAAAAGATGGTGAGTGCTTTCGGTACCTTTGCTCAAAGTTCCCCCGACTTTCTGAAGCAAAGCTAAAGGAAGGAGTGTTTGTTGGCCCTGATATAAGGAAACTCATTTCAGATGGAGCATTCACTGAAACGATGTCTGAGAAGGAAAAAGAAGCCTGGGATTCCTTCAAGGATGTTGTTCTCAAATTCTTGGGGAACAGGCGGGATGAGAACTATAAGGATATTGTTGCCAGGATGCTCAATGCCTTCAAAGAACAAGGCTGTAACATGAGCCTGAAAGTCCATTTCTTGCACTCCCATGTGAACTACTTTCCCGAAAACTTGGGGGCGTACAGTGAAGAACAAGGTGAAAGGTTTCACCAGGACATCAAGGACGCAGAGAGAAGGTACCAAGGAAGTTGGAACACCACTATGATGGCTGATTTCTGCTGGTTGCTGCTGCGGGAAACCCCAGATGAAAAATACGCCAAGCAGCGCACCAAGAGAAGCATTCAGGGGAAGAAGAAACGGGCCCACCAGGAGATTGATTGACCCAAGAATGACTTTAAAATCTAAACTGTGTTGACAAATATCGTGTTTTTACTAAACTTTGAAATAAAAATTTGCTAGTTATTACCACAGTGTCGGATCTCATTTATTAGAATTTTATTTTCACACCATCGGGTGTTTGTCTTCATGTATTGCAATGGTGCGGTTTGCGTTTTCTATTCTTACATACATATCTGTACAACATTTTTTGCACATTTCTTTGCTTTGCTTTGTGTCTAACCTCGCTCTTATATGCTCAATGTTTGTGCACATGTATGTGGCTGTTTTAAGTGCAGACAATTTTGCTACCATCACAGTGTGTTTTGTTGACATTACTCTATTCTTATGTGCTACCTTGTTACAATTTTCTTTATTCTTATTTGAATAACTACTAAACAATTAGTATAAAGAATTCATCCAAGAAACTTTTATCTCGATCGCACTCAATCTGAAACGTTCATCTCAAACTGCTAACCCAATGTAGCAAAAAATCTGTACGTGATGGAACAAATTGGTTACCTGATTTGGATTCAGCGCACCAAAAAACGTAAAAATCAATCGAAACATTAGAGGCAGTTTAAAAAAAAATTTTTTTAGTGTACCTGTGTAATTTATATGGCACATGATTTATCCATGTTTATATCCAAGCAACATACATGTATATATCATTAGAATGAGATTTCACAAGAGTTAATGTTGTGGGTAGGTTCAATGATTCTGCCTCACGCTAGCTCTAAGTGAACACAAAAGAGTGAGTGGTAATGGGGGTCACAAGTGCTTTATTGTATCAAGGAGAGCCCTGACGCGTTTCGGCCGAAGCCTTCCTCAGGGGGCTAGGAACTGCAAGCAAATATTAACAAATAAAAATATTAATAACAACACAAAATATGCATAAAACATTAAAAAATTAAAATAAATAATTTACAATTTAAAATTAAAAAGTTAGTTTAATTAATACATCAAAAACATACTTAATAGAAACAATAGAAACGGTATAAATCTAGTTCAGTTCAACGTGGGATTTCGCCATGATTTATTTCTTATAGAGCAGTAGGTGCAGAAGTATGTGAGGGTTTCCCTCCATAGTTCTGCAAGGAAGAGGATTTTCTGTTCAGAAAGCATCTGAGAAGGGGAAGGGGGGCCCCCCTTAAAGATACACTGCAATTGATCAACCAGCTGCCTGCTCTTCCTGACCCTTTAAAGACATACATCATCCTCTAAACAGCAGGTGCCCTTTATCAGGCAACCATTCTGCCAAATGAAACGTCAAAGCCTGGCACTCATAACAATAATCACTACTCACATTTAAATATGACTAATGCCAGGCGAAGTTGAAAGCTTTTATTTTCTGCTGATCAATGAAAAACATATTTTTTAGTCCTTTGCTGGAGTACTTCAATGCGAGTTCTCAAATATTACAAATATAATACTGGATTCTTTTGAGTTTTCTAAAACTCCTCACCGTTTAGTAGAACCTTGCAACTGTCTTTGACTTTGGTAGCCTGAATTAGGACCAGAATAGCTGTTTATCAACCCATTCGATGTATAATGTCAACATGCATCTTTGAAGTGGCTGAGAATGGGATATATAAACTATGGGCCCGATTCTGGGACATGAGTTGCAGGGCTGTGTGTCCCGGCAGGACATGCATCCCCGCAAGCCATCGGGTGTCTAATTCTCCCTCCGGCTCTCCCTGTAAGTTCTGAGCAGCAGGAAGGGGAGAGTTGATGGGGGCGGGAGGGGGTGGGATCTGGGTGGAGCGGGGGCATACAGGGCCGATTCAGGTTACGGCCCTGTACTTCTTGCTGGGTCAAAGGGGACATTCTGCTTCTTCCACCTCAAAGGTGGAATAAGCAGCACTGACCTAGCAATCAGGCCTGGAGATCCCCCCACAGGGCTCTGTGTGTGTGTGTGTGTGGGGGGGGGTCCCCCGCCACTCAATCCAGGACCCGGCAGGCCAGCCGTGGATCAGGTGGTGGGGATGAGGGGGGCCAAAGCTGCGGGGTTTAGGGGCACCTGTGGTGAGGATATCCCCGCAGGCAGCAGGGGGATGCCAGGCCATCCACGGACCCGATTAAGTGCACTGCGGGAATGTTTTGTTCCCACAGTTGAGAATTGGGTTCTAACTGGCCTGTCTTCCTCGGGGGATGTCCGGACAGCCCGGACATCCCCCTCCCTGAATCGTGCTCTATGTTTCCTATTTTAGGCCTAGTGAGGAAATGTTATCCATATCATAGGATTTGTCATAAGCATGTAGCATTATGCTTGAAGAAATAAAATATGGTATGTATGTTATGCTGAGGAAACACTCTTCTGTTTTTGTGGGGGGTTTTAAAATATGAAAGTCCTATCAAACCAGGATTAGTATGCAACATTCAAGATCACCTATTCTTGGCTTTTTCCAACACTTTAGAAGTCTTCCTTCTTTACACACTCTTCCAATAAACATGCTTTTAGAAAAGAGATGCAAAGTTTCCATATCTGTCCTGAGAAACATAACTCTTATTCTATATAGTGCATCTGTCAGCAGTGTGCAGTATCTCAGACTTTAGTATCAAAACCTTTCTACTGACATTGCTACCATTATTTTGGTAAAATCATTTTTATTGAAATGTCCAAGAAGGTTTGACATGTCTTCAGTAGCAGACTGGCTAACCTACTGAAGAGGGCTTTAAACTAGATTCATTGGGGATGGGTGAAGAAAACCCTCAGGTAATTGAAAGCCCCCAGGTAAGTGAGACATTAAATACTTTATGAAAATGGGTAAAAGGGGCAACTTATGGAAAGCAGTGTGTATCAATGCCTGTAGCATGGGAAATAAGATTCCAGATGTTGAGGCTTTAATGGGAGAGGCTGACTTGGATTTAGTAGCTGTAACGGAGACATGGTCCATGGACAACTATGACTGGGATGTAATTATACCAGGCTATACTTTATTCAGAAAGGACAGGGTAGGAAGAAGGGGAGGAGGAGTGGCACTATATGTGAAAAATAATATTAAAGCTATGGAAATACAGGGCTTAAAAGGGAGAGAGGAGGCACTGTGGGTTAAATTAGAAAGAGGGAAAGAGAAATCCATTTGTGTTGGCATGATATACAGACCTTCCTCACAGGGAGAAGAGGTGGATAGAGATTTAATAGAAGACATATTCAACATTGCCAAGAAAGGGGAAGTGCTACCGATGGGGGATGTCAATATGCCAGATGTTGATTGGCACAACCTTGCTGCAGTATCATCTAGAGTAAGGAGATCCTGGATTCTCTACAGGGAAAACTATTCTGCAACTGTTAACAGAACCCACATGTTAAGTGGCTATACTGGACCAATACCAATAGTGAAAGTGTTTCTAATATTATAGTGGGAGATCATCTCGCATCCAGTGATCACCAGATGGTGTCATTCAGTATAAGGACTAGGGCTGATAAAATCCATTCAAAAGCGAGGGTCTTAGACGTTAGGAAAACTTACTTTGCCAAAATGGGCCAATGCCTCAAGGAGTCATTAGCAGAATGGGAACAGCTGGGGGATGTAGAAAAACATTGGGCAAAACTAAAAGGAGATATTTTAAGGGCAACCAACCTTTTTGTTAAAATGGTAAATAAAGGTAAAAGGAAAAGGAGACTGCTATGATTTTTGAAAGAAGTAACTGAAAAAGTGAAAAATAAGAGGGAGACCTTCATGAAATACAAGAGATCACAGAGAGAGGAAGACAGGTATCTATATTTGTAAAAACTTAGAGAAGCTACAAAGTACTCTGGAAAGCAAAGATTCAAAAAGAGGAGGAAATAGCCAATGCAATGAAATGGGGGGATAAGACATTTTTCAGATATGTTAGTGAGAAGAGGAAGGGCAAAAGTGGTATTGTCAGACTCAAGAGTGAAAGGGAGGAATATGTAGAAGCTGATGAGGACAAAGTGGAATTGCTTAACAAATATTTCTGTTCTGTGTTTATAGATGAAGAACCAGGAACAGGACCTCAGAAAACACCCACAAACAGGAACAGAAGTGAGGGGCATCTTGAACAATTTTCAGAAGACTGTGTTTGTGAGGATCTAGCTAAACCTAAAGTAAACAAAGCGATGGGACAAGATGGGACCAGATGGGATACACCTGAGAATTCTGAGGAAACTTGGGAACATTCTAGCAGCTCCACTGACCGACCTTTTCAATGCCTCTTTGGAGTTGGGTGTGGTGCCAGAGGACGGGAGAGAGGCACATGTGGTCCCTTTACACAAAAGCAGAAGTAAGGATGTGGCTGAAAACTACATGCTGGTTAGTCTAACCTCTGTGGTGAGTAAATTATTGGAAATGCTGCTGAAAGAGAAAATAGTGTGGTTTCTGAAGTCCAACAGATTACCGGATCCAAGGCAGCATGGATTTACCAGAGGCAGGTCTTCTCAGACAAATCCGATTGATTTCTTTGACAGGGTGACCAGGGAGTTGGACTGAGGGAGAGCCCTAGATGTGGTGTATTTCGATTTCAGTAAAGCCTTTGACACCATTCTGCTCAGGCAACTTATAAACAAACTGAGCACCCTATGGATGGACCCTAAAGTTACTGCTTGGGTTAGAAATTGGTTGAGTGGGAGGCGCCAAAGGGTACAGATAAATGGAGCTCACTCTGAGGAGAAGGAAGTTACCAGTGGTTTGCCCCAGTGATCTGCCCTTGGTCCAATTTTTTTTAACATCTTTGTTAGTGATATAGCGGAAGGGCTGTTGAGTAAGGTTTGCCTCTTTGCGGATGATACCAAAATCTGCAATAGAGTGTTGTCACGTGTCCCTATCCCCAGCCACGTGCTTAGAGGATTAGGGTTGCCATTTGAGTCCTCTTTAAAGGGTTTGAAAACTATTTCCTTCAGGAGCAGTGCCCTCTGGGAGTGGTAGTTTCCCTCTTAAAAAGGATAGTCATGGAGACATCGAGTGAAGGCAAACATGACACAGTTTATTTCCCCAAAATATGCACAAATAAGGTTCAAACGCAAAGTATCGGGATATTTCCTTCAGGACAAAAAGTACAGAAAATATTTACATCCTTAAGCTGAGTAACTTCTCAAAGGCATTAAACAGACGCAGACGTTTCATCAATCAAAACAGGCAAATCAAAAGTACAGCTTCTTAGGTTCAGCAAAGTAAAGAATGTCTTTCTGCTTCCTTAGTGAGATAATATACAGTGCTGTGCAAGCTTGTCTTACTTAACCTGGTTCCTACCTTAGCAAGGTTAAGTTTTCTTGGTAGTGCTTTTTCCCAAAAGCATTTACTCAGGCTGCTACTCCTTAACCAAGGATTCAGTAGCCTCTGCATGACACAAAGAACAGTCCATTGGCAGTTGAGTAATCAAGGGGTCTGGTTCATTATACTCCACTTGCATCTCCTCCTGCTCGGGAATTATAATATCCTGAACTGAGCCCTCATGATCTGCCTCTGATGGAATTCTTGCTGAGGATTCCTGTAACTCCCTCCAGGACTTCTCTACCTGGTAAGGAATATGGAGAACGGTATTACTGGATATCTTTCTTTGGTTCTCTTGCCCCAGTTCCTCTCTGAGGTTTAACCATGGCTCTCTGTTGGAGGCTGGGTTCTTCTGCCTCCTGGTTTGAAACCTAGGCACCCACCTCTGAGTGTTGTGAACCTCTTGGTCAGGAACAAAAGTTTGGAACCTGCCCTGCCCTCTCCGTCTGAGCAGCTCTTGCCTGGTTTCCCTTGTGCCAGACTCTTTCCAGGTCCTTCTTCTTTCCTCTGCTTGGAACTTTCTTTCTGGGAACTTCCAGCTCAATTTCCAGTCCTGCTCTGAGTCTGTCTCTGACTCTGTCTTCCTGGACTCTCTCCTTGAGTGTTTGCTTGCTCTGCTCTTCCCTTCTGAGCAACCTTTTCCTCCTGAGCAGCTCTTCTCCCCTCTGCTTTTCCCTAAGCAGGGTTTATAAAGGTGCTTCCTGGGCAGCATTTCTCTCTACCTTAACAGGTGTTCATAATCATGCTCCAAGCCTGCTACTCCATCAGCAGAGCTTGGGTGTGGCAGCCTAGCCTCAGAAGCTCTAAGCTTGCTCTGAAGCCTGTGCACTGCTGGAATGTTTTTAAAGGTACAATCACTGATTTTCTCTAACTCTGCAGGCTCACCAGTGCCTTCGTCATCACAGTAGACACCCAGGAAGGAATAGATAACATGAGGAGGGATCTAGCTAAGCTTGAAGAATGGTTTAGAATTTGGCAGCTGAGATTTAATGCTAAAAAATGTAAGGCCATGCATTTGGGCTGCAACAATCTAAGTGAGCGATATACTATAGGGGGTGAAC
The DNA here is from genome assembly GCA_033557465.1 of Ichthyophis bannanicus. Classification (NCBI taxonomy): domain Eukaryota; kingdom Metazoa; phylum Chordata; class Amphibia; order Gymnophiona; family Ichthyophiidae; genus Ichthyophis; species Ichthyophis bannanicus. The sequence continues at coordinate 1,221,747,157 of CM066032.1, forward strand.
TACTTCTGTCCAGAAAAGAAGAGCGGGACCTAGGTGTGATTGTGTCTGATGATCTTAAAGTAGCTAAACAGGTAGAAAAGGCAATGGCAAAATCTAGAAGGATGCTTGGGTGCATAGGGAGAGGAATGGCCACCAGAAGAAAGGAGGTGATAGTGCTTCTATATAAGTCTTTGGTGCAACCTCATTTGGAGTATTGTGTGAAATTCTGGAGATCGCACCTTCAAAAGGATATAAACAGGTTGGAGTCCATACAGAGGGTTGCTACTAAAATGGTTAGTGGTCTTCATTATAAAGCATATGAGGACAGACTTAAGGAGCTTAATATGTACACCTTAGAGGAAAGGCGGGATAGAGGTGATATGATTGAGATGTTTAAATACGTCCATGACAAAAATGCACAGGAGAGTTCTTTCGAATGAAAGCAAGCTTTGATGTGAGGGGACATAGGATGAGGGTGAAAGGGAATAGACTCAGGAGTAATATGTGGAAATATCTTTTTACGGAAACAGTGGTAGATGCATGGAATAGTCTCCCAGTGGAGGTGGTAGAGATGAGGACAGCATATGAATTCAAAAAAGCCTGGGACAAACACAGAGGATCTCTAAAGAAAAAAATATGACTACTGTAGTAGTTGATATGGAAGGGCAGACTCTAGATAGGCCATGTGGTCTTTTTCTGCCATCATGTTTCTATGTTTCTATGTCTATGCGGGACAGAAAATATTCATTAAATTATATTTGCTGTTGCTGTTAATCATATGTATGGTACATACCAGATGAATACAATATTTCTACAGAGAAAAATAGTCCCTGACGTAATAAAATGTGCGTTAAAATCTGGGCTAACTTTTAGCCTGGCTTTTTGTTTAGCCAGGCTTTAAAAACATGTTAATGCCTGATTCAGTAAGATAATGATATGCTAATATATTGAGTATCATAAAACTGCACTAACAAAGAAATACTACTACTACTACTATTAATAATTTATATAGTGTTACAAGGCATAAGCAGCACTGTACAAACAAATAAAGAAGACAGTCCTTGCTCGTAGAGCTTACAATCTAATCAAGACAGATAGAACAATACAAGAGAAACCAGGGGGTTCAAATAGGGAAGGGGACACAAGGAGAAGAAGGGATTAGGATCCAAATGCGGCCTCGAAGAGGTGAACCTTTAGCATGGATTTGAAGAGGGGGAGAGAAGAGACTTGACGTAAAGATCAAGGAAGTTTGTTCCATGCATAAGGAGCAGCAAGGTGAAAAGATTGAAGTCTGGAGTTTGCAGAAGAAGAAAATGTCATAGAGAGCCGAAAGCCAGTGGAGGAGCAGAGTTCACGAGGAGGGGTGTAGGGAGAGAGAAGAGAGGAAAGGTAATGAGGGGCAGTAGAGTTAATACATTTATATGTTACTTTGGAACTCGAGTAAAAATGTGCACTAGACTTGGAGTACAGTTTTACATTGGATTGGATGTTAAAAACAACAGTAAAGTTAAAAACTTCACTATCTGTTTTTAAAACAAGTGGGAAAAGCATGGAGAGCATGATTTGTGGACTTCTTTCCAACCCCTCTGTGTGTGCATGTGCGTCTGTGCATGAATACATCCATTTGTTTGTATCTGCATTGCCAGGGTGTGTATGTACACTTGAATGTGTATCTGTGCATGCTTGCATGTATGTTTCTGTGCATGCATGGATGTGTGCATGTGTGTGTATTTATAACTGTTTTTTCTCTGTGTGCAGTGATTAGGAGAAAAGATGAGAGGGGAGGGGTATTTGACAGATACAATTCCATAAACACTATGGGCCCGATTCTATGCCATGAACATGCCTGACTGAGTTAGTCAAGCTTTTCCTGTACGTGCAGGCCGGGCTGAATCACAGACTGATCACGATTCTTATCCTGTGGGGCTACAATTGCCCTGTGGGATCAGAATTGCGACCTCCTCTGTACGTCTGGTCAGACCGGACGTACAGAGGGGGTGTATGTCCCGGAGAGAATGAGCTTGTACGGAGAGGATATTGAGCGCCGGAAACTTTGCTGCTAATGCAGCTAGCCACCGGCACTGAATCTTAAACCTAGATATTCAATGCCGGGGTCCTATCTGGCCCTGGTATTGAATATCCTAGTTTGCCGCATTGCTGTGAGGCTAACTGGGCAGCTGCAATATTGAGCCGCTACGTGGTTAGCTAATATGGCGAAAGTTAAGCCAGGATTTTGTGTGCCTCACTTTCACCACATATCGCTAACCAGGCAGCGGCTCAATATCACCACTGCCCAGTTAGTAATGGGTGCCACCTCTGCTCCACCCTGGAACACCCCGATGCTAAGTATATAGCACAGCACCTGGGGATATTTAGTGGTGTTAATGCCACTGAATATCTCCCAGAGGGCACTTATATGTTTTGCAGATTTGAAAATGCCTCCCTATGTTACTATGAATCTGTGTTTGTATTCTGCAGATGTTGCTATATAAATACATTGAAGCATTTTTTGGGAAGCAAGGGCAGGGCGGGTATAGGGGTATTAGGTGCCCGAAGTGAAACTTCAGCTTTGTGTCCCCTCACAATTAGCTTTCAGACCCCTGGCATCCCTCGTCCCCTAGATTTTGATTACTAAACTCAATTGTAATCATCTAAACACCATCCCTCAGAACAAAGCTAACGAAATGCATACAATATTTGAACATCACACTTTTAAAAGTCAAACTTTGTTTTGTAAATATATGCATAATGAGGGAGATTTCAGATAGCCACCTACAAGAGTAAAAGGACTATATGTACAGAACTGTATATTGCACATTCTTCCTGCAGGTAAAAACATGTATGAGGACTCTGAGGTCGTGTGGCGACCAGGTCTCTTGGCTTTGCTTTGACTGTAGCTGCTCCTTGCTGCCCACACCTCCACCACCAGAATCTTCTGCCCTAAAGTGACCGCCAACTTTGTCTTGTGGTTCATGGATGCTTCATTTCTCTTCCTTCTCTCAAAGCATGCAAAAAACGTAACCTGTAGACCACAGGAACCTCTCCCTGCTCACTTCCTCCCTTTCTTGGCCTAGTACAGAAACTTTGTGTTAGAGTATAGCTCAGAGCACAATTTCCTAACACAAGGAAAATGCAAAAGTATTGCTCCCAGATATAGTAAAAAAATATGCAAAGCAGATGTGCACAAAGATTTGCACAAATGAAGGGAGGTACATGTCTACATGGATCTGCACTACTGCAGCCAACAGCTATGAAGGGCAGCACTTCACCTCAGATGACCCAAGCAGGTCCATACCCCTGATCCCATGCCGATACCCTGACCCCAACCCTCACAAAATAATCATGGGTGGTCCTAGTGGCCCAAGTGACCTCTACCGCCCATTCCCCAACTCCCGCAAAAATCATTGGTGGCTCCAGTGACTCCTAACCCCACTCCCTGATCCCCACAAAAGAATCATTGCCTGCCCAAGTGGCCACTATACCCCACCCCAAACCACCCAAAAATGTGGTGTGGCCTGGTTTTGGCACCCTCTTGTGCCCCATACCCCTGTTACTTCAACATTGGGAGGTAAGAGCAATGCCTGCACGCTTCTGCTTCTGTGCTGCCATCTTAAAAAATGACAGCGCTTGACCCCGCGCATGCATCCTGGAGTCACCATGTGAATGTTCCATGTGGAGTCAGTCTGACTTTATTTGGCAGACTGATCCCATGGAGTGCATCCTGGGACACACCGAGTGAGGTCAGGCATTGGATGTTGGAAAGGGGATGGAAGTAAATACTCCCCTGGCATCAAAGTTTAAAGATAAGCACTGCGGGGCTCTTTGTGCCCATTGCCACTGCTACACATCCTGGAGAGGGACAGCAGCAGGTGCCAGTGGAGGAAGGGGGTGCAAGAGATGAATTTCACCTACGGAGCCTTATCTCCTTGCCCTGGCCCTATACCCTGCTTATGTTTATTTGTATACATAGCTCATGCTTTTCCAGTAGTAGTTCAAAGTGAGTTACATTCAGGTACAGTAGGCATTCCCCTGTCCCCAGAGGGCTTACAATCTAAGTTTGTACCTAAGGCAATGGAGAGTTAAGTGGATTACCCTAGGCCACAAGGGCCATCAATGGGATCTGATCCCTGGTTTCCCTAGTTTCAGTCCACTGCTCTAACTGAGAAGCTACTCCTCCACCTAGGCTACCAGTCCATTATAGACATGTTTTATTTCCCAGCAATCTTTGGCTTTCTTGTTTTTCTTGCCTGTGAAAAAAAAAACATTTGGACCATCTTTTGAAAGCATATCTCAAAGAAATGTTGACTGTTGGGCACAAAATATTTTTCTTTTGTGCTCAGATGCACTGTGAAATGCCACAACATTGCTAGCAAGCTAGCAGCATGGAAGAGAGAAACATGCAACGTCCCATTGACATATTGGTTGTGGTTACCAAATATTTTCTCTAATGAAACACCTAAGGCAAAAAAATTTAAAAAGTGACAAATTTAGTCTTGTGTTCAGACTCTTGCTCTAAAAGCTTGTTTCATGCTTGTTTCACACAAGTCATGGTTTGAGTAATAATGTAGTCATCTGGGAGATCATTTCCTGCTAGCTAATGACCAGGTGGAAATGCTGAGAGGTTAATCAAATTAAAAATTGATTTCCCCTCAAAATCCAATGGCATTTTTACAGCATACCCGTGGCTATTCACCTTCAGATAATGTTGTCCCAACATCCCAGCAGGTGATATACTCGAATTGAAAAATGCAAGGCAATTGCTTTCAAAGTTTCATAATAATTGTTAAGAATCCCCAAGTGAATTTAACCAGACTCTGCACGGAAACCACTGTTTTTGCCTATTAAAGGAAAGTGGGAGAGCACAGCCTGTTGTCTCATAATAGTATAATGCTCTCAGGCTTACGTTTCTAATAATACTGCCATTCAAAATGCATTCCTGGTTTTAGAATGGAATCATACATTACAATACATAGCATCCTGAACTAGTATATTATACAACTATGGGACCACTGTAATAGGAAGGCAATTTTATAATAAGCCAATTGAGTTGCAAATATGTACATAGGTTATACCAGTTTTCAAAGAAACAGAGCATGCATACTCTCCCTGGACACAACACATACCTATTTACACCGGCTGTTTGGCATGCACAGATTGTAATGTGGTGAGGGAGTTGCAGTCATTTGCATATTCTTCCCTGTTTCCTCCTGGGTAACTGCCAGGTCCACCCCTACCCACTCAGCCTTCTGCTGCTGATATCCAGCTGATTGCCAGCTACTAGTATGGTTGCAGTCTATTTGCATATTTCTTCAAGCTTCCTCCGGGGTGACTCCCAGGTCCACCCTGACTCATTCAGGCTTCCACTGCTGATAGCCCATGCTCCATACTGCTGCTTGCCAGTTGTTGAGAAGATTGCATCCATTTGCATTCACATTTATATTTGGAAATTTGATATACCGTGGTTAGATTAATAAGAACATCATAGCAGCTTACAATAGCAACTTTCAAATAAAGATAGAACATCTGCAGCCAATTCAGAGTCCCAGCCCATCCCAGAAGCACCACTGCCACTACATACATTGTACCTTTCCAAAAGCTTGGGAGAAGAAGTAAGTCTTAAGAGACATTTTAAAGTGAGCCTTAGAGGTCACCTCTAATCCAAGGATGTAAAGCATTCTATAGGGATGGGGCAATATATGAAAATGTATGAGACAGCAGAGTGGTGAGTGGTTTGCAGCTGGATGTGAACCACAGCCAGCAAAGAAAGTTGGTTCACATATTGAGAGTGAGAAGAATAAAGCGTGTAGTATGGAATCAATAAATCAGAGAGCTAGACAGGAGTTCCAGAATGAATGACTTTATGTACTAAAAGAAGAATCTTGAACTGGACTCTTAAAAGGACCAGAAGCCAGTGAAAAGAGACCAGTAGGGCATAACATAATCATATTTACAAGTCCTAAAGAGAAATTTAGCAGCGGTGTTTTGGGGAAACTGGAGACGTAGAAATGACATCTTAATGCCACAATACAGAGAATTGCAATAGTCGAGGTGGTTCAAGATTAAAGCAAAGATATTCAGTCTGCAGTGGCCAGCACTAGTAAAGCACCTGATTGCCGTGGGCAGAAATGAAACTGGATATTCAGTGCTGGAGGATATCCAGTGTCCGACACTGAATAGCCAATTTTGCCAATAACATGTTTTGCTATCTGGTCAGCAGCGATATTCAGCCACTGATTCGATAGCAAAATTGCATAAAGTTAGGGCAGCCATTGACCCATCCTAACTTTATGTGGTTGCCTATCTGGTTAGCAGGTTGAAAATCACTTCTAACCATAAAGGTGCCAGGACCACCTCAGCCCCACCCATGGACTGCCCTGGTTAGTGCTGCTGAATAGCAGGAACAGTGGGATGTATGCAGCTTGCAGAGCGTGCAAATCACATAAACCTTTTAAATATCAGGCCCTAAAGTTTTAAGGTCCTTAGGACCCAAATACAGTAGGATCTAACCATAGAAATTTACCATAAAGCCAAACAGGAAGACCTAACAACAGATGCAATTTGGTTGCCAAAAGGCAGAAAAGATTCAAGGTGAACACTCAGGACCCCAACATGTTCCTGCAAGGTAACTAAAGCGCCCTCAATGGAGGGACTGTACTAAGAGGGGGGGGGGGGCAAATAACTACAAACATACCACCAATAAAGGTTTTAAGTTTCAAGCCATCCCAGCCCAACCAGTGAGCAATAGAATCCAAACAATAATTGAGATGACTATGATTGGGAGTACCATGGTCTCTGCTATTACACGTGTTTTGTGAACGTGAATTGGCTGTAACGTGATTGATAAAATGATGAACACTGCTTATAGAATGCAAACATTCACATCTTCATGTTGGCTAATATGCAATTACATCCCCACTATGCAGTGCATGGAGGAATGCACAATCTCCAGCCTGCAGTGCACGGTACACCACCAAAAGGCTCTGCTGGCAAACAGAATAGCCTATGTCTGCGGGGGAACAAGGCATGCTCTCTTAACGACAGCACCTTAATGATAGAAACCCTAACACAAACAAAATCTGGCAGAAAGGGTGTATTTTGAGGAGAGGGAGCCTATTTAAACATCCGCAATGTGATGCACAGACAGAGCCCGAGAGAGTGATAGTAGTGTTCCATTAGCAGCAACAGCATAGTGCCCATGTATGTAAGGGCACTACATTGATGGTTCATATGGGACAAAGGAGGGTGTATGTGGGTCACAAAGTTGGGACTGCTGATGCACAGGACGAACCAGGCAGTTGCCGAGGAGGCACATAGGACTCTTGGACCTCGTATATGCAGACTGTGTCAGACCAACATGCATCATGCCCAGTATCCTGTGTCCAACCATGGCCAATCCAGGTCACATGTACCTAGCTGGTTTCCCAATGGACACACTGATTCCACAATGTGTGTATTGGACAAGCAGGGGATATTCTGGGCCCCTCATTAGTGATGGTTTCTGGACTGTACCCCAGGGACCTGCCCAACATTCCTGTGACCCTGCCATACTAACAGCCTTTACAACATCCTCTGGAAATGGATTCCAGAGTTTGACTATGTGTTGACTGGGAAACCATTAATACCCCAGAGTCCTCAATGACCTACACTGCAGCCACATTGCATGTCCCCTAGTCCCACTGCATTTTGATGGCATAGACAATCAATCTATGTTTACCAGATCCACTCCAGGCAATATTTTATAGACTTCTAACATGACACCCTTCAGCTATCTGTTCCCCAGGTTGGGGAGATATGACACTGGCAGGCAGTGATGGGGTTCCTGGAGAGGCAGATGGTTGTGGGGAGGATGAACATAAGAAATGCCATACTGGGTCAGACCAAGGTCCATCAAGCCTAGTATCCTGTTTCCAATAGTGGCCAATCTAGGTCATACGTACCATATGTGTGGCCATCCATGTATGCCTCCCCCACCCCCTGGGCCCTGCACCCAAGGCACCCACCAACCTGCATGTTTGCTAGACTGGGACTGCACACTACCAACACTGACAGCACATAGGCATGTCAGCATGGTGTGGGGGGGTGTTGGCAGTGGGGGTAGCAGCACCCGCCTGCAGCAGACCAATGCCATGCCCTGATCCAGTGCGCCATGCACAGTGCAACATGTGCCAAGGTCTGTCAGATGGGAAGCCATCATCAAAATGCTCTGTTGATCCTAGCATGTCCTTTTGAAGTACTTCCCGAATTGAATAGTCCTCCGCAATTGCTGTTTGTTTTGCAGCGTTCCAAATTTCTGGCTATCAATGCAAAAGAAAAGCAATAACACTTGAAGAGAAACTAGATGTTATAAAGCTTTTTGAGCGTAATGAAAGAACATGTGGCATTGTTCATGCAAAAGGAATAAAGAAGTCTAAGGGGTATGTTTACTAAACCGTCTTAATGTGCGCTCTGTGACGTTATCGCGCGATAAGGTACCTTATCGTGCGATAATGGCGCTTTTTCAGGTGCACAGGTACCTTATCGCGCGATAACGCGCACAGCGGTGCAAACGAGCACTGAAGGCGGAGAAAGGCTCCCGGAGGGCGGAGGAAGGCTCCCCAGGGGCAGAGAGAAGGGGTCAATGGGTGGAGAGTGGGAGGGGAGAGGCTCTCTGCACACTAACGCTGTGAAATCCGAGGCTGAAAACTAACGCCAGTGAAACCCTGGCATTAGAGCTGATTTAAAGGGAAGAGAAACCATTTCTGTCAGCAATGTACAGCAAAATCAGGGAAACCTACAAAAAAATGATAAGTATGATACATGTGCACGGAACAAAAGTGCAAATAAACATTGAAAATGACCCCAACAAAATATAAAAAAAACATAACCAAGCTGGGCAATAGTGATATTAATGGGAAACGTTGAAAAACACTCCCAAGAAAGCTCCAAAAAAAGGATATGAATTTTGGAAGGGTCTACACTCCGTCCCCATACAAGGTGAATGATCCCACAGTGAACTAGCGCTGATCAGGGTTTCCCTCTCCATTGGACAGGTTTCCTATGGCGTACACATGTTCCACAACAGCACGGCGGGCATGTCGAAATGGGCAACTGGACAGATGCTGGGAAAGGGGACACAGAGGGCTGCAGGCGGCACATGCTGTGCTGCAGCTGGGCCACAGTGCGGACTAGGGTGATGCCTAGGTGGCCCATAGGAATGCTGAAACAGTAGAGCAGCCAGACAGCATCTGATGGCCCAGCATGGGCACGAGTGTGCTTCCCACAGTGTCACAGGGGATAGTACCCAGCAGGTACCCCAAGGGCACAGAACATTGGCAGGTGGTGCTGGGGGAAAGTGTGGACATCTATGCAGGCACCCCTACCCCAGAACCTGCACCATAGGCAGCCGCCTACCCTCACAATGGATGGACTGAGATTGCGCTCCACCAGCACCACCAGCAGAAGGGCATGTCAGCAGGGTAGCAGAGGGGTACTGGTGGTGGAGGGGGCAGTGGCAGCTGCCCAGAGCAGACCGTGGCCTAGCCCTGTGTAGGTGGGTGCCATGACGAACAGTCATGGTATCCCCAGGGAATGCACTGTCTCTGTGGCAACACAGTGGTGCAGTGCATACAGTCAGTGTGTTCAGGAGCAGAAGGTCACAGGTTCAAGTCCCAGTAGTGGCTCCTGCCAACCCAGCCCCCATATTTTACCCACTATTACAATATGCTAATACAGACAGAACATGTGGTGCAGATGATGTAGACATGCCCAAAACACCTACATTTTACCCTACAGAGCACAGACACCATAAACATGTGCATTACCTAGAGCGGAGTCTCCCAAATGCAGTCCTGGAGGTCCAAACACCATTCAGGTTCCATGCTGCCTCTAATAAATGTGGCTGTGCTGCATTGCTATGCACCGCCCCCATGGTATGCAGATGTATTTCGTGCATATTCATTAGGGACAGCATGAAAACCCAAATAGTGTTTGGCCCTCCAGGACTGGAATTGGGAACCTCTGCCCTAGAGCAGCGGCCAACAGGGGCATACACACCCGCACCCACAGGCTCCATTATCCCAAGCCTCCTGGAGATGCAGGATGTTGGGCCCTGTGTGCATCTCCCCATACTAGCACTTGCATACCTTAGCAATTCCACCCTAAACATGGGAAAACTGTACACAGCTATCAAAAAGGTTGCTATGAGAACTGGCAGATAGCAATTCCTACATTAAGCACAATTGGCTGATTGAGCTGCATCATAACAACCTTTCTGATGTCTGTGGAGTGTGCCCCCAACAGTATTGCATACCATAGCCATGCCTGCACTTTGCCCAGGACTGGTGTGGTGGCCAGGGCTGACAAACACCTCTATAGTTGCACAATGCTGGCATAGGTGTGTGGAGTGTGTGTCTGTCTATCCCAGGGGTGGGCAAACTTGGTCCTGGAGGGCCGCAGGCCAGTCAGGTTTTCGGGATATCTCTAATGAATATGCATGAGATATATATGCATTAGAGATATCCTGCCAACCTGACTGGTTTGTGGCCCTCCAGGGCTGGATCTGGAGACCCCTGCCTTGCACCTCTGTCATTTAAGATTGTGAGTGGACAAGGTGCAGATGTCCAAGACATCAAAAAGTTTAGATAGAATTTGTCACAGTCCTCCTCACTTCTCACCACCACCAAAAAATTGTCTATTAGACAACTTTTTGGTGGTGGTGAGAATCGAGGAGGAATGTGACACATTCTATATACCCTTTCAATGTCTAGGACATCTGTACCTTGCCCACTCATGATCTTAAATGACAGAGGTGTAAGGCAGGGGTCTCCAAATCCAGCCCTGGAGGGCCACAAACAGTCAGGTTGGCAGGATATCTCTAATGCATATATATCTCATGCATGTTCATTAGGGATATCCCAAAAACCTGACTGGTCTGCGGCCCTCCAGGACCGGAGGTGCCCACCCCTGGTCTATCCAGTGTGTGGTGGCTGCCAACACCCTCCACAGCCCACACTGCTAGCACTGTTGCCAGTATTGGCCTGCCAATGTGCATAATGAGTAGCAAGGTAGTGTGGGAATAGCCTGGATAGGGTGGCGTGACCTGGCCGCATCTGCACAGGGCATAGGGCAATGGTTCAGACATTGTAGTGCCTGGCCACCACCTGCACGGACAGCGTGGCCACAGCATGTCCTGCTGGGAGGTCACTCTCACCCTGACTGAGCAGTTACTACGGCATGGCTAGGTTCCCCCATAGTGCTGTATAGAATTTCTCTCATGTGATGTTTATGGGTTTCTTTTGGGACACAATCACTGATTTATATGCTTGGTGTGTATGCTGACATCCCAGTTCTGGGTATATGCATCTTCTCCAGAGCCATGCACTATGGACTAGCTAGCAGAGTGTCTGTTACTAGTATGTGTCTTGCTGGAACACCTTGCAGGGTGCAGCGGCTTGAGGCTTGCTGCTGGAGAATGTCAGATAGTGGTGGGGGGCATTTTGCATTTCCAGGCCTACTGTCTGTCTGCTATTGTTTATGGATGTGTACAGCTCTGCATTGTCTGCCCTATAGGGTGTCTGTTCCCCAGCAGGACTGGGATTGATGGTCCCCTCTACTGCTACCATTGCAGGGAGGTAGAATGTGGATCTATTGGTGGGTGATCCTGTTTCCCACCCTGAGCCCCAGAGGATGGGTTGTGGGGTGGTACATAATCTGCCTATGTGTCCAAACACCCCTTCAACTACATCATGTAACCATGGCACCAACACAGGATATGCACTATTCTGTGTGCATCATAGCCCATAAGGGGTAGACAAGGCTGAGAAATACAAAAGGACACAGATGTAACCTAGGTGTGTCTGCAGGAACTACCTATCACACACAGTAGCACTGATGGGGACCTGCAGCATGGCATATTTCAGCCATGAAAGGTGCTGGGCACCCCACCTCACCCTCATGGTGAGCACAGTACCTGCACAATGTGACGGTCTGTGGCTACTCTGTGCCAGTACCACACACGGTCAGTTCCCCCTACCAGGCCGAGGTGCTGTGGGGGGTGCATACCCCATCTTGTGCCCATCTGTCGACTGCTGATTTGCATGTGCAGTGCATCATGGGTACGGGTGGGTTAATCTTATCCTGGAAACCACAGCAGACAGTTTGTGTGGTGACATGAAGTCCTTCTGCAGACAGCCATGGGTTTGTTAGGAGTTGTAGCCCACTGGTTACTTCACTGCCTGTGAAGCCAGTGGTCATGGGTTTAAACCCATGATGGGCTTCTTTAATAGGGCTGTCTGAGGCATTGTCTAATTTTTAATGTACATTAGTGCTGCCAGCAAAAACACCCTCAGAGTACTGTAACCTTAAGGTGCCTCATAAGGCGCACCATAAGGCGCCTTATAAGGTGCCCTATAAGGTGTCCTATAGGGGACATTATAGGGTGCCTTGGCGGACAGTGCATTTTATAATGTGCCCTATGGAGTGCATTATGGGGTGCCTAATGCGGCACCTTAGGTTACGCCACCGTGAGGGTGTGTTTGCTGGCAGCACTAATTAAAATAAAAGTAAAATGCCTCAAAAATCACTACCTAAACAGTGATGCTTCAGCCAGCCTTATGCATTAGGCACACTGGGGGATTGAACTCAAGACCCCTCTATCACCAGGCAGTGAATTAGCCATTGTGCTACACCTCTGCATCTGTGTTTGCATGTCTACGCACCTACTTAAGATTATCGCGCATTAACGTGCTTAGTGGCGCTTCGCCTGATAATGTGCGCGGCGTGCGTTAGCACGTGATTATTCCGTTTTGCTATGTTAAGATCGAAATGCCCACTCCTTTTATGGCATCCTGCACACTATCGCCGGGCGCACCTTAAGACTGCCTAGTAAACATACCTCTAAGTTACATGCCATTAGAGACAATGCAGAAAAAATTAAAACAAGCTATATTGCTGTAACAAGATTGAGTGCTAGCAAATCTGTAAGATCATGGCCAAAATAAGTTGAGGAGATGGAATGGCTTTTAAGTATGTGGATAGAGGAGTCAATTAAAAAAGCAATTTTGGGTAATCTTTCTCACCATAAAAAAGAAAGCATTATCAATCTATGAAGACCTTAAGGAAAAAGCTGAAAATCCTGCAAATGGGTCTTCCTGTAGTGCCAGTAGTGGCTACTGTAGTTTGCTGGTTTTAAAAGTTACTGTGTGGTGAAGCTGCCAGTGCAGATAAGGAAGCTGCAACATCATTTTGATATAAACAAATGTGATATGTTATTTTTACAATGTAATATAATGCTTGTATTCCATTCATTCACCATTCTGTAATATAATTTTGTTTGTCAGCATCCTGGAAAGAAAGATTACGTGTCTAGTAATACGTAGTCTGTCACGGGTGCAGAGGTACAAAGCTGATTCACCTTTACTCTATGTCTGAATCCTGGGAAGGGAAAGTCTACGTGGCTAATGACATGTAGCTTGTCACAGGTGCAGAAGTACAAAGAAGTGGAGTGAGACAAGTATTAATAGTATTTAATGATTTTCTGACTTCCTTTACTGTATGTCTGCATTCTGGGAAGAGAGACTATGTGGCTAATAACATGTAGCTTGATACAGGTGTATATGTAATGATTTTCTGACTTCCTTTACTGTATGTCTGCATTCTGGGAAAAGAGACTACGTGGCTAATAACACGTAGCCTGATACAGGTGTATAATTATTATCCAATGAATTATGGATATGCTGAAAGAGGGCGCGTACATAGTATACTATAAAAGAACTGTGAAACAGAGGATGTGTGTGAATGCTCAATTAAGCATCACTCTTCCTTGCAAGAAAGTGATTAATTAAACTAACTCTGCATCACTGAGGAGTCTGTTATTGTGTAAAAAGTTATGTTTTCTTATCATTTCCCCCATAGTGAACAATTGATTGAGGAAGAAGGCTACACCCTTAACAGATTTTCAATTTGCATGAAACAGGATTGTACTGGAAGAGTATACCATCAAGAACCTACATTTCTAAGTGAAGTACAAGCTCCAGGTTTTAAGGCTGCAAAAGATCATATGACTGTGATGATAGATGCCAGTGAAAGTGGAAATTTAAAGCTTATGCTTGTGGTGGTATACTACTCTGCCAACCCACGAGCTTTGAAAGGATTCCTTAAGTCTACTCTGGGTGTCTATTTTATTTCAAGCAAAAGAGATTGGATGATGGGGCAGATTTTTTCCAACTTTGTTGATGGTATTTTCCAAGATGTGTTTAAACATTATTGCAGGAAGAAAAATCTGGATTTCAAGATTCTCTTCCTCCTTGATAATGCTTCAAGTTATCCTCCTACCGTTGCTGAGCTTTTGGAAGACATCCAAGTCCGATTTCAATCTTCAAAAACTAGCTCTCTGCTTCAGCCCATAGACATGAGAAACACTTTTAAAGCTTATTATTTATTGCATACATTTAAAAAGTTGATTGCATCTTCTGAGAGGTCAATAAGGAAAGGGTTCTTCAATTCTGGAAGAGTTTTAACATCAAGAATGATATTGACATCATTGTGGAGGCCTGGGGTGGTGAAAGGCTTTGAACCATCACAGAAGCTCCCAATAATCCAAGAACATTGGGGTATGTTTACTAAACCGCGGTAAACATGAATAACGCGCATTGTACGATGTTAACGATTGTTAGCACGTGATACCGCGCACTGTAGCGCATTAACAATCGTAAACGCGCCTTCAGCGTGCGGTAAAACAACGCAGAAGGCGGAGAGAGGGTGGAGAGAAGGGGGTCAATGGGCGGAGAGTGGGCGGGGAGAGGCTAACGCGCTGATTTTCAGAGCTGAATTCCAACGCGAATGAAAACCTGCCGTTAAAGGCATATTAAAGGGGAGAGAAACCATTTAAATGTCAGCAATGTACAGCCTAGGCAGGGAAACCAAAAAAAGATGATAAGTGTGATACATGTGCACAGAACAAAAGGGCACAGAAACACTGAAAATGACCCCAACAAACTGGAAAAAAACAGCAACCAAGCTGGCCAATAGTGGTATCAATGAGAAACATCACCCTCCCCCCCCCCCCCCACCGAGTAAACTCCATTGAACAGATATTTATGTATTCCCCTATTTTAGTTATGTATGTATAAACCGCGGAAGGGTCCATACCCCGTCCCCATACAAGGTGCATGCACCCACAGTGAAATAGCACTGCCCAAGGACCTCACCACCATCGGACAGAGTTCCTATGGTGTGCACATGTCCCGCAACATCAGGGCGGGCATGTCGGAACGGGCAACCGGTCAGATACTGGAGAAGGGGATACAGAGGGCTGCAGCTGGGCCACAGTGGGGACTAGGGTGATGCCTAGCTGGCCCATAGGAATGCTGAAACAGTAGAGCAGCCAGACAGCAACTGCTGAGGGCCCAACATGTGCAAGGTGTGCTTCCCAGAGTGTCACAGGGAATAGTACCCAGCAGGTACCCCCAATGGCACGGAACAGTGGCAGGCGGTGCTGGGGGAAAGCGTGGGCAGCTATGCGGGCACCCCCACCCCAGAACACGCACCATAGGCAGCCGCCTACCTGCACACTGGATGGCCTGAGACTGCGCACCACCAGCTCCACCAGCAGAAGGGCATGTCAGCATGGTGGCTGAGGGATACTGGTGGTGGAGGGGGCAGTGGCAGCTGCCCAGAGCAGACCGTGGCCTAGCCCCCCTCACATGGGTGCAGTGTGCTCCAACAGACAGGCCCTGGCTGACCAACAGTCATGGTACCACCAGGGAACGCACCATCTCTGTGAGAACATGGTGGTGCAGTGCACAGAACCAGTGTATTCAGAAGCAGAGGGTCACAGGTTCAAGTCCCAGCTGTGGTGTTTGCCAAACCAGTCCTCATATTTTACCCACTACTATAACGGGCTAATACAGACAGAACCGGTCTTGCAGATGACGTAAACATGCCCAACACACCCACATTTTACCCAACAGAGCACAGACACCATAAATATGCACATTACCAAGAGCAGAGCCTCCCAAATGCAGTCTTGGAGGGCCAAACACCATCCCGGTTCCATGCTGCCTCTGATAAAGATGCCTATGCTGCATTTCTAAGCGCCACCCCCATGTTATGCAGATGTAGCTCATGCATATTCATGAGGGACAGCATGAAAACCCGAACAGTGTTTTGCACCGCAGGACTGGAGTCGGGAACCTCTGCCGTACAGCAGCAGCCAACAGGGGCGGACACACCCGCACCCATTATACAAGGCCTCCTGGAGAGGCAGGACTTTGGGCTCTGCGTGCATCTCCCAATACTAGCACATGCATACCGTAGTAATGCCACCCTAAACCTGGGAATATGTTACACAGCTATCAGAAGGCTGCTATGAGCACTGGCAGATAGCAATGCCTAGGTTAGGTACAATGTCCTGAGTGAGCTGCATCATAGCAACCTTTCTGATGTCTGTGGGGTGTGCTACAGGTCCTGTGTCTAACAGTGTTTACCAACCTGGGGAGTGCCTCCTACAGTATGGCATACTATAGCCATGCCTGCACTGTGCCTAGGACTGGTGTGGTGGCCTGGGCTGCCCAACACCTCTATAGTTGCACAGTGCTTGCATAGGTGTGGGGAGTGCGTGTATGTCTATCCAGTGTGTGGTGGCTTCCAACACCCTCCACAGCCCACACTGCTAGCACTGTTGCCAGTATTGGCCTGCCGATGTGCATAATGAGGAGCAAGGTACCGTGGGAATAGTGTGGATAGGGTGGCCTGGCCCGTCCGCATCTGCACAGGGCATAGGGCAATGGCTGGACATTGTAGTGCCCGGTACCACCTGCACAGACAGGGTGGCCATAGCATGTCCTGCTGGGAGGTCACTCTCACCCTGACTAAGCAGTGACCATGGCATGGCTAGGTTCCACCATAGTGCTATATAGCATGTCTCTTATGTGATATCTATGGGTTTCCTTTTGGGGCCCACTCACTGACTTATCTGCTTGGTGTGTATGATGATATCCCGTTCTGGGTACATGCATCTCCTCCAGGACCATGCACTATGGACTAGCTGGCGGACTGTCTGCAGCTGGTATGTGTCTTGCTGGAACACCGTGCAGGGTGCAGCAGCTGGAGGCTTGCTGCTGGAGAATGTTAGATAATGGTGGGGGGCAGCTGAGCATTTCCAGACCTGCCGTCTTTCTGCTTGCGCTGTATGGGTATGTACTGCTCTGCATTGCCTGCCCTGTAGGGTGTTTGATCCTGACTGGGGTGATGGTTCTCTCTACTGCCACCATTGCAGGGGGTTGAAGGTGGATCTGTGGGTGGGAGATCCTGTCCCGAGCCTTAGAGGGTGTGTTGGGTGGTGGTATGTAATCTCCCTGGTAACCACAGCTGAATGTGGGTGTGGGGCTGTGCAGTCCTTCTATAGCCAGCCATGTGTTTATTAGCAGCTCTGGCCCACAGATTACTTCACTGCCCACGGAGCCAGTGGGGTTCATTGATAGGGCTGTCTTAGGCATTGTCTATGTTTACTGTATATTAGTGCTGCCAGCAGAACCACCCTCAGGGTACTGTCACCTTAGGGTAGCTCAAGGGGCGCCCTATAGGGCGCGATTTACGCCGCGCCCAATAGGGCTTGCCTTACGCAGCGCCCTATAGGGTGAACATTACACTTCGCCCTATATTATATGCATTATATGCCATTTGAAAGGAATATTTAGGCGCTCCCTATAGAGCAAGCCTTACACTTCGCCTTATAGGGAGCGCCTACTTATTCCTGTCGACAGGTATATAATATATAATATATACTACATAATATATAGTACCATGTCAGAGCGAACGTCACTGTTGGCACATATTTCAGAGGAAGGGTACACTTTTCCTGACATATGCAAACTGTAACCCACCTGCAGACTGCGGATTAAAATATAATAGTCGGCTTTCAAAGGATTACACAGGATGCCTCAGCCAGTCTTGCTCATTAGGCACACTGGGGATTTGAACCCATGACTCTTGTACCATCAGTCTGTGTGGTAACCATTGTGCTACAGCTTTGTTTCTGATTTTGGCTGTCTGCGCGCTGTCTTACGCTTGCGCGCGCTGTAACGATCGTTGCTGTGCCGCACGTAATACCGCGCACAACCGCGTGTTATCAGATACGATGTCCCGCCCATGTCCTTTTTTGGCTTTCCTTCCACTAACGCGGCTCCTAACGCGAATTGCACCAACGCAGTTTAGTAAACATACCCCATTGTGTTGCTCTCACAAACAGGTTGGATTTGAAGTGGAGAGAAAGATGTAGAAGAAATTGCTTGAATCCCTTTATGAAGACCTCTCTACAAAAACGTGTTGCTGAGGGAGAAGTGGAATCTGGAGGAAAAGATGAAGTCCAGAATGCAACTCCAGAGAGCTTCCCAATTCTCTTCTGACTTGTATCTTGAGGGAAATTGGAAAGCAGTTGCAGCTATTAGAAGACAATGTATGTATACCATGCAGAATGCAGCAGTTATTATTTTGAATGCTATGAACAGCTTCTTTATAAAAGAAGAAAAATGGCAAAGCAGCAAAAACTAGATATTTTTTTTAAACCAACCCCAAATAAACAGTCTGAGGACAATGAGCCAAAGTCATCCGCTTCTGCAACTACAATTGCACCTGAAAATGGTGGTGGTGATGATGATGATGAAGATGGTAATGAACCTCTATTCTTCAGCATCCTCAAAATGTGACATGGTCAGCTTAACACTTTCTCAAGTTAAAGTGCTAAATTTACTGGATTATTTCACTATTTTATAGAAATGTAACATATACTTAAACTGTGCTGGCCTTTGTGTTATCCACACTGACAAAAATATTTTCTCGGAGCTCCCCTTAACCCTATTTTTCCCATAAGCCCTGTTATTTTGAAAGCACAATTTTCTATAGCAGGAGGTGTCACACAAACACAAGTATCACTTTATAGCAGAGATGACTGTATGTGGATTTCTGTAGGCTACTACCTGGATATCATTGGCACAGAGGAGACCAGCTTCCTCCAGGGAGACCGTCAGATCCAGCCCAATCCACTCAAGTCTCCCCATGTTGTATCCAGCTGCTAGCCAGAAAGTGTGTGCCATATCATTTCTCAGGTTTATAATTTGCATTTTCCTCTTCTCCTTCTATTTCCTATGGCTCTGCTACACATTCTCTTCCTGATGCTAACTCTCTCCAATGTGATTTCCTAATTCAAACCTCTAGAAACCTTCAGACCACCTTACCCATTCCTTACTTTCTAGATCTCACTACACTAAAGCCATTTTGCCTTCTATAGTTTAAATCATGAGATATTTTCTCATCCATCTCACCTGGCAAGCTTAGTCGTCTTACATTAAGGGGGCAATTTTTTAAGGGAGCCACATAAAGATACTCAACATCTATGCATATAAGTCACTATTTGCAAGGACATTCTGTACATGTGTAACTGGGCAATTATGTGCATACTTTAGCCAGGCGCTATTCTGTAAGTACGTGTGCCAGACCAATTGTACATAATTTCTCTGAGGGCAGGCATATGGGTGGAGCATGAGAAAATGCAAATGTATGTGCATAAGTTATAAAATGCTATAACTTACATGCGATCTTTAGAAAGCTGGGTGTGGGCATTTACACCAGACTTAGGGATGTGTAAGTGCTCTGCCTAGAATTAACGCATGTTTTCAGATACTTACACCCCAATTTTTTAAGGAAAGGTAAGCACCTGCTTCTCTTTATACAATAAGCTCAAGATAAACATTTTCTGGGCTCCTAAAAATAGGCATCTGGTTATAAAATTATCCTCCAAAAGTTCAAGTCTAGTTGAATTTACTGCAAGCCAGCCCAACAAAACCTGTTCAAATTCATTGTAAAGCAATGTTGATATGGTAACAGCCAACTCTGCCAAAAATCAAGGCTGGAGTGAATCCTTCTGAGGAATTTGAACTATGATTCACCAATCCTATCACTGACTGTAATGTCAGTGTAATATACTCCCTCTAGTGGTAAAGATGTAGATCTGCAGCATAAAGACTATTGTTCCTCTTCAATTAAAGACTAGGGGGTATGTTTACTAAACCGTCTTAACATGCGCTCTCCCACGTTATCGCACGATAAGGCGCCTTATCGCACGATAATGGCGCCTTATCGCACGATAATGGCGCCTTATCGCACGATAATGGCGCCTTATCGCACGATAATGGCGCCTTATCGCACGATAATGGCGCCTTATCGCACGATAATGGCGCCTTATCGCACGATAATGGCGTCTTATCGCGCGCTAAGGCGCAAACGAGCGCTGAAGGCGGAGAAAGGCTCCCGGAGGGCGGAGGAAGGCTCCCCAGGGACAGAGAGAGAGTGTCAATGGGCGGAGAGTGGAAGAGGAGAGGCTCCCTGCACACTAACGCTGCGAAATCCGAGGCTGAAAACTAACGCCAGTGAAACCCTGGGGTTAGAGCTGATTTAAAGGGAAAAGAAACCATTTCCGTCAGCAATGTACAGCAAAACCAGGGAAACCTACAAAAAAGTGATAAGTATGATACATGTGCACGGAACAAAAGGGCAAAGAAACAGTGAAAATGACCAGAAGAAAATGTAAAAAAAACATAACCAAGCTGGGCAATAGTGATATCAATGGGAAACATCAAAAAACACCCCCAAGAAAGCTCCAAAAAAAAAGATATGAATTTTGGAAGGGTCTATGCTCTGTCCCCATACAAGGTGAATGAGCCCACAGTGAAATTGCGCTGATCAGGATTTTCCTCTCCATTGGACAGGTTTCCTATGGTGTGCACATGTTCCACAACAGCAGGGCGGGCATGTCGGAATGGGCAACTGGACAGATGCTGGAAAAGGGGACACAGAGGGCTGCAGGTGGCACATGCTGTGGTGCAGCTGGGGCACAGTGCGGACTAGGGTAATGCCTAGCTGGCCCATAGGAATGCTGAAACAGTAGAGCAGCCAGACAGCAACTGCTGAGGGCCCAACATGGGCAAGAGCGTGCTTCCCACGGTGTCACAGGGAATAGTACCCAGCAGGTACCCCCAATGGTACAGAACATTGGCAGGCGGTGCTGAGGGAAAGCATGGACAGCTATGCAGGCACCCCTACCCCAGAACCCGCACCATAGGCAGCCGCCTACCTGCACACTGGATGGCCTGAGACTGCGCAGCACCAGCACCACCAGCAGAAGGGCATGTCAGCATGGTGGCAGAGGGGTACTGGTGGTGGAGGGGGCAGTGGCAGCTGCCCAGAGCAGACCATGGCCTAGCCCTATTTAGGTGGGTGCTGTGCACTGCAACAGACAGGCTCTGTCTGACAAACAGTCACGGTATCTCCAGGGAATGCACTATCACAGTGGTGCAGTGAACACAGAAAGTGTGTTCAGGAGCAGAAGGTCACAGGTTCAAGTCCCAGCTGTGGTTCCTGCCAACCCAGTCCCCATATTTTGCCCACTACTAAAACGTGCTAATACAGACAGAACCTTTATTGCAGATAACAGAAACATGCCCAATAAACCTACATTTTACCCTACAGAGCACAGACACCATAAACATGCACATTACCTAGAGCAGAGTCTCCCAAATGCAGTCCTGGAGGGCCAAACACCATTCAGGTTCCATGCTGCCTCTAATAAACAGGGCTGTGCTGCATGTCTATTCACCGCCCCCATGGTATGCAGATGTATCTCATGCATATTCATTATGGACAGCATGAAAACCTGAACAGTGTTTGGCCCACCAGGACTGGAGTTGGGAACCTCTGCCCTAGAGCAGCGGCCAACAGGGGCAGACACACCCTCACCCACTGGCTCCTTTATCCAAAGCCTCCTGGAGAGGCAGGATGTTGGGCCCTGCGTGCATCTCTCAATACTAGCACTTGCATACCTTAGCAATGCCACCCTAAACCTGGGAATATTGTACACACCTATCAAACGGTTGCTATGATTACTGGCAGATAGCAATTCCTAAGTTAAGCACAATTTGCTGATTGAGCTGCATTATAGCAACCTTTCTGCTGTCTGTGGAGTGTGCTTCAGGTCTGATGTCTGACAGTGTTTACCACCCTGGGGAGTGACCCCAACAGTATTGCGTACCATAGCCATGCCTGCACTGTGCCCAGGACTGGTGCAGTGGCCAGGGCTGCCAAGAGCCTCTATATTTGCACAATGCTGGCATAGGTGTGGGAGCGTGTGTTTGTCTATCCAGTGTGTGGTGTCTGCCAACACCTTCCTCAGCCCACACTGTTGCCAGTGTAAGCCTGCCAATGTGCATAATGAGGAGCAAGGTACCATGGGTATAGCCCGGACAGGGTGGCCTGGCCAGGATGCATCTGCACAGTGCATAGGGCAATGGCTCGGACATTGTAGTGCCTGACAACCACCTGCATGGACAGGGTGGCCACAGCATGTCCTGCTGGGAGGTCATTCTCACCCTGACTGAGCAGTGACCACGGCATGGCTAGGTTCCCCCATAGTGTTTCTCTCATGTGATGTTTATGGTTCCATTTTGGGATCCAATCACTGATTTATCTGCTTGGTGTGTATGCTGATATCCCAGTTCTGGGTACATGCATCTCTTCCAGAAGCATGCACAATGGACTAGCTAGCAGACTGTCTGCAGCTAGTATGTGTCTGGATAGAACATCTTGCAGAGTGCAGCAGCTGAAGGCTTGCTGCTGGAGAATGTCAGATAGTGGTGGGGGGCAGCTAAGCATTTCCAGGCCTTATGTCTGCCTTGCCTTATTGATGTGTATAGATCTGCATTGCCTGCCCTGTATGGTGTCTGTTCCTCAGCAGGACTGAGTTGATAGTTCTCTCTACTGCCACCATTGCGGCGAGGTAGAGTGTGGTTCTGTTGGTGGGAAATCCTGTTTCCCACTCTGAGCCACAGAGAGTGGGGTGGGTTGGGTGGTGGTACATAATCCACCTATGGGTCCAAATACCCCCCCCCCCTTTCATCTACATCATGTGACCATGTTACCAACACAGGATATGCACTAGTTTGGGTGCATCATAGCCCATAAGGGCTAGACATGACGAGAAATACAGATGTGTCTGCAGGAACTACCTATCACACACACACTAGCACTGATGGGGACCTGCAGCATAGCCTATTTCAGACATGAAAGGTGCTGTGGACCTGGTGCTGGGTGCCCCACCTCACCCTCAGGGTGAGCACAGTACCCGCACAATGTGACGGTCTGTAGCTACTCTGTGCCAGTAACATACATGGTCAGTACCCCCTACCAGGCTGAGGTGCTGTGGGGGTGCACACGGTCAGTTCCCCCTACCAGGCCCAGGTGCTGTGGGGGTGCATACCCCATCTTGTAATCATCTGTAGACTGCTGATTTGCATGTTCAGTACATCATGGGTACGGGTGGGTTAACCCTATCCTGGTAACCACAGCAGACTGTTTGTGTGGTGACATGCAGTCCTTCTGTAGCCAGCCAGGGACTTGTTAATAGCTGTAGCCCACTGGTTACTTCACTGCCTGTGGAGCCAGGTCATGGGTTCAAACCCACAGTGACTTTATTTGATAGGGCTATCCAGAGCATTGTCAGTTTTTTTTTTTTTATGCAATTTTACAATAAATTCAAGAAGGTTTAAACAAAAACACTTCTAAGAAACAGGGCAAACACGTGAAAATATCTTGAATCAAGATATAAACAATATCAAAGCAAACAAACATAAGTATAAATTAAATGTGCTAACCCTCTCTAGTCCACTACATAGAGGGGATCGTCTCGCAAATGAATAAACACAATAAATAAAGAAAAGATTAAGTCTAAATCCAGACCAACAACTAACATGAGCCTAAGTGGAGTTGATAGAGGATTCTAGGCGCCTAGCAGTTATAAAAGCTAACAGCTGAGAGGGCTCAAAAAAAACATAAGATACAGACTGATACTTAATCAAACATTTACACGGGTGTTTCAGAAAAAATAGCCCGCCCAGCTGCAAGATCCCAGGACGGAGCAGTAGAAACTCTCTGCGCCGTTTCTGGGTGTCTCGTGCCAAATCTGGGTACATACGAACAGCCAGACCCCTAAACAGGAGCTTCCTCTTCCGGAAGAACAATTTCAACATCCACTCTTTATCAGATAATAGGGCAAAAGTTATTAATAAAGTAGAAGGCTCCTGAGAGTCATTGTCAGTTTTTAATGTACATTAGTGCTGCCAGCAAAAACACCCTTAGAGTACTGTAACCATAAGGTGCCTCAGAAGACGCTTTATAGGGTGCCCTATAAAGCGCCTTCTGAGGCACCTTATGGTTACAGTCCATATAAGGTGCCTTATAAGTTGTCCTATGGAGCACCTTATAGGGTGCCCTATAGGGGATATTATAGGGTGCCGTGGCAGACAGTGCACTTTATAATGTGCCCTATGGAGTGCCTTATAGGGTGCCTTATGTGGCACCTTAGGTTATGACACGTGAGAGTGTGTTTGCTGGCAGCAATAATTAAAATACAAATAAAATGCCTCAAGAAACAATACTTACATGTCAAAGCTGATGCCTCAGCCAGCCTTATGCATTAGGCACACTGGGCGATCAAACTCATGACCCCTGTATCATCAGTCAGTGTATTAACCATTGTACTACACCTATGTTTCTGTGTTTGCATGTCTGGGCGCCTACTTAAGATTACCGCGCGTTAACCCGCTTAGCGGCACTTAGCCCGTTAATGTGTGCAGCAGCGCGCGTTATCGCACGATAATCCCGTTTTGCTACTTTAAGACTGGAACGCCCACTCCTTTTATGGCAGCCTGCACACTATCGCCGGGCGCACATTACGAAGGTTTAGTAAACATACCCCTATATCATTGACAGACACAACATAAAGGGGAAGACAAGCATCGATATTTGGAAAAACTTAGAGAAACTAGGAAACAGTCAGGAAAGCAAAGATAAAATATTAAGAAGAAATAGCCAGTGCAATAAAATGAGGGGACAAAACATTTTTCAGATATGTTAGCAAGAGGAGGAAGTGCATAAGTGATATTGTCAGACCCAAGGGTGAAGGGGAGGGATATTTATTTATTTAACATTTCTTCAATACCACTTTTTGTGGTATCAAAGCACTTTACATCAAACTAACTATAACATAGATGGAACGAGAATAAGTATGATATTTAACTATTTACATTGATAACAAGCCTGAGATTAACATGAACATATTTACATTGGTATATTTATTTATTTGTTTATTTATTTCTCTTATATACCGCACTATTTGATATCAGTGCGGTTTACATGGAACAGCAAGGTATTTTACGGTGGGGGATTACACCGTAATTACAAATAACAGGGATCTCAACTTGGATAACCATATTAACTATTTACACATACCGGTATATATAAGTTGGGAGTGAGCGGTCAGTTAGATCATGGTAAGCAAATAGGATATAATGTATTCACAAGCAGTGGAGCATTATACCCAAGGTATGGGAGGTTGTGTTGGGAGTCTAGGTTACAGATCCGAAAGATTCTTCAAAGAGGTACAGTATGTCGTTAATTTTTTTCAGAAGTCACTAAGGTCTTGGATGGATCTTAGGGTAGCTGGGAGCATGTTTCATAATGTAGGGCCATAGAATGAGAATGCTCTTTGATATGTTGTTTGAGAGTATTTGTTCTTCTGGGTTGGGATAGTGAGAAGATTTAGGTGTTGTTGTCTTCATAGTCTTGTGTCCGAGTTCTTCTGGATGAGGGATTGTATGCAGATTGCAGTAAGGTTGGTAATTGCTTTGAATGCTCATGAGGATAAAGCAGAATTGATTAACAAATATTTTTGTTCTATGTTACAGATAAGGGCCTGGAGCAGGACCTCAGAAAACACCCACAAATAGGAACAGAAGTGAAAGGGATCTTGAACGTTTTTCAAAAGACTGTGTTTGTGAGGAATTAGCTAAACTAAGGGTATGTTTACTAAAGGGTGTTAACGATCCAAGTGTCTCAGTAACGCCTATTATCAGCATCCTTGTGCCCTTAACGCTGCGATAATGCTGCATTAGCAGACGTTAAAGGCTCCAGCAGCATTAAGGGAACAGGAGGCGGAGATTGGGCGTCAACAGGGTGGAGAGTGGGCGTTGACATCAGGTGCTCCTTTAACGCCTGTTGCCTTAGCCTCCTTTAACACTGGGAACCCTAATGCCAAGTAAAACTGCAGAAAGGGGGTATTTTGAGGGGAGAGAGCCTATTTTAATGTCTGCAATGTGATGCATGGAAAGGGAACTCCAGATAGTGATAGTAGTGCTCCATTAGCAGCAACAGCATAGTGCCCAAGTATAAAAGGGCACTATGTTGATGGTGCTAATGGGGCAAAGGGGGTGCACTTTAAATATACCACTAAAAGTTGACCAAGCGATGGGGCTGGTTGGGATACATCCAAGAGTACTGAAGAAACTTGGGGAAGTTTTAGCAGCTCTACTGTCTGACCTTTTTAGTGCTTCTTTAGAGTTGGGTGTGGTCCCAGAGGACTGGAGAAAGGCACATGAGGTCCCTTTACACAAAAGCAAAAGTAAGGATGAGGTTGAGAAGTACAGGCCAGTTAGTCTGAGCTTTGTAGTGAGTAAATTAATGGAAACACTGCTAAAACAGAGGATAGTGAGGTTTCTGGAGTCCAGTGGATTGCAGGATCCAAGGCAGCATGGGTTACTAGAGGCAGGTCTTTTCAGACAAATCAGATTGAGAGTTGAACCAAGGGAGAGCCTTAGATGTGTATGTAGATTTGACACAGTTCCACACAGGCGACTTATAAATAAATTGAGCACTCTAGGGAAGGACCCTAAAGTGACTGACTGGGTTAGAAATTGGTTGAATGCGAGGCGACAAAGGCTACAGGTAAATGGAGTTCACTCTGAGCAGAAGGATATTACCAGTGGTGTACTGCAGGGATCTGTTCTTAGATTCTTTTTTTTAATAAGCATTTCAAATATACATCAAGCAAAAAATTACTTGAAATAAGGAAACATGGAAATAGAAGGAAAAAATAGGAAAACCAATTGCAAAAAGGGAAATTAAGAAAAATGCAATTCCCTTTAATAGCCCACCATAATGGCAAGGGGGGGGGGATCCCATCACTAGAATAAGGCTAGATCAAATACAGTACATTACAAACAAGGTAACTGTCTAAAAAATGGTAAACAGACAGCATGAGCCCTAAACATCCAGGAGAACCAAAACTTCAGCTCCATGGAACTGTGGCGACCAATGAGCCAGAAAGGCTCAGAGAGTCCAGAAAGGATCACAATTGTTTAGGACTGTAAAACATATACCTAGCATTAGCATATTTCAACAAACATTTACAAGGAAACCTTAAAAAAGGAAATGCCCAACGACTCCACTTTAGAGCGCATCAGGAGAAACTGACATCTCTTAGTTTGAGTTACAAAGAAAATGGGGAAAACCCAGACCTTTTGACCAAGGAAAAACTTCTCTCTATTATAGAAATCAAGTCTAAGGGGTATGTTTACTAAAGCATGCTAAGGTAACATGTGTTAGCATGCGCTAACAGCAACGATAAGGTGTCTTTGTGCGGAAAGCGCCCCGGGCATGTAGGAGGCGTGATGGCGTAAAGTGTCCTATGTGTTCTTTAATGTTTGCTAAC
Source organism: Ichthyophis bannanicus (assembly GCA_033557465.1). Taxonomy (NCBI): domain Eukaryota; kingdom Metazoa; phylum Chordata; class Amphibia; order Gymnophiona; family Ichthyophiidae; genus Ichthyophis; species Ichthyophis bannanicus. The sequence continues at coordinate 1,221,774,707 of CM066032.1, forward strand.
GGAACATGGTGCAGTAAGGTGACCAGCATGCACTTTAACGTACGAAAAAGGCTATAACCCTGATGCAGGATAAAAGAACATCAATGAAAGACAATCTGAAAGTGAAGGATGGATGGACAGGTGGTAGTTAATGGACCAGATGAACCTTTGCCATCTGATATTGCAGTTAGTAAGTGGGATGTGCAGATAACACCCAAGAATAATGCATCAGTATGGTGTGCACATGTAACTGTCAGTACTGTCAGTGTTTTGCATAGGAGAGGCCTGAAATTTGTCTGGTTGGAGTCAGGATGCTATCGATATGTTCAGCAAAAGAAGGACTGAGCATGACTGGTAATGTGGAGCAGTCCCAGGAGAGGTGCGTTGTATCTGTTGAGCAGTTGCACATGTTCATGCACGTGTCATGGTGTAGCAGCGGCATGTCAAAGATAGGACTGCACATGATGGCCATATGGTGAGTGTGGATCTGTGGTCCCGATGGTGGCAGCAGAGAGTGTGTTGTCTGTGCCGTTCTGATGTTGCAAATGTGACGGCACACATGTAGTTTGGGTCTGTTTGTCCAAGAAGTAGGTGTGCCATGGGGACTCTGAAATACTATTGTAGTGGGTGTGTTGGCTGCCTTAGCTGGTCCCAAAACCACACAATCTACCTGATTCAGGTGGATTAAATAAATGTTCAAGTCTGTGTCTCAGCCATAATATAAAGCAAGTAATGATGTGTGAGGATTGCAGCAGATAAGCATTGAAGGAGTGGGATATGGCCGCATGTACAACATATATGTGTCAGAGTTTCCACTGACCAGTCAAAGTTAGGATGCCATATTACAATCATGCGCTGCATGTGTATAATACATCCGCTGACCCAGCATCATCAGCCCTCTGCAATGTTGTATGCCAGAGGCAAGAAAGTATTGCTGTCAGATATGCATGAGTGCAATGTGCATGCCCGACCTATGTTAGGTTCCAGTGTGAAATGGCTACATCTGTAAAGGCACACCCTGGCATGCAGCTGACAATATTTGGAGATGAGGGTAACAGAACCCTGATGACAACATGTGGTATCTGAAATGTGGTCCACTCTCCACAAAGACAGTGCTGCAAGCATAATACCAAACGTTCACAGAACCTCACAGAGGATACTGTACCAATAAAGGGAATGTGGGTTGCAACATACACTACAGCTAAAAGTTGTTTGCTAAAAATCACTCTAGTGATAGTGTCCGCATATGGTGTACATATGGTATAGAGGGGAAGATGTGCGGTTACAGTTATGGTCGTATATACCAATCTTTTGCACTCTGTGGCTCACACTTGTGCTGTGGGCACAGTAGCAACAGTCTCTCAGATTTCACCTCAGAGTGAAAACCAGTCTGGCTGTTGTATAATCATGATTGTAATAAGTATGGTAGAAATATATATGAGCATGAATAGGGACATGGGTACATGATTTAACGCAGACACTGCACAAGTTTGGACAGAAGAATGAGGAGGGTTTTAAAAAAACATCCATTACATACATTGAGCCGGTGTCTGCTGTGTCTAAAGTCAGTGCTCCAACCATCATGCTTAAGCTGCACTGCATCTGCCATAGGAAGAATTACCAATTAAGGGAATGTGTGTATCTGTCTGCAATGTAGAAACAGGTTGATAGATCCACATCACCCCTGTAGCATGTAGCTGCACGTTCAGTATATATGCGATGGAGGCTCAGACCGGCTCCCACAGTTAGGGTCCAATCTCCCAAGCCTGTCCACTACGTGGGTCATGCATCCTCTGGGGTCACATGGACACACTCTGGATATGACCTACAGCAGGGGCCAGGAACACATTATGTCAGATGTGCATGGGCACACTGTTTCAGCAGCACACAGTAGAAACATGTCATCATTTATTTATTTATTTAGCTGTATTTATATCCCGCTTTTCACCGGGTCAAAGCGGTCAATTGGGGGATACATTTAACACGAGGGGATATGACACACATACGTTAATACTTACAGGGAACATGGGCAATGGAGGGTTAAGTGGCTTGCCCAAGACCACAAGGAGTGCCTATAGGACTAGAAATCCCAGTCCCTCCGGCCTGAGATTGCTGTCCCCAGGTGGGACTTGAACCCCCGGCCCTCCGGCCTGAAGTACCTTGTCCTAACCACTAGACCACTCCTCCTCATGATGTCTGTTCCAGAGTCAGTTCAGTGCCCAGCCTGTTCCACGGATCATTATCTATGCATATAGACATCCTGACAAAAGGAAGGGTGAGTGGTCCATAATCAGAATGTACTTGATGGTGATTCAAACCTAGGACTTTTTGTAACATTGCACATGACCCAACCATTAGCCTACATCTGAAATCAGGTGTTGTGCATCTGAGGCATGGACAAGTTTCATCCCCAGCAATGCCCCTGAGCCAGGCAGATAGGGTCAGGCCCTCAGTGGGACATGTTTACATATAGCATGTGTATCAACCCAACATGCATTTGGTTGACAATGCAGCATACTGCTGTATGTCCATCAGTCAATGCGGCACATGACATTTCACAGCCACAACCCTTCATGGATATTCATCAGCCAGTGAACATGCCATGGAGACTAAACCGTTTCTCCATACCTTATCTAGGCAGGTCTCTAACCTCTTGATTACACCTCAACACAGTCACGCACAGTGCTGGCAGTCATTAGGGATAATGCAAGTCCCTGCAAACAATGTGCTACACCCAGGATAGTACTCAGCTTTAAAGACACATTTAGAGACTAAGGTACAACACACCTCAGACCTGCCTACAGCAGTGCACATGCAGTACATGATGCACACAACACATGTGGATGATCATGCCACAGTGGTGCAGGCTGCATCTCATATGTAATCATGGAGGCTGTCCCCTTACCATTCTCCACAGGTCAGACTAACCACACACTCCCATGTGTCTGCTGTTGTACTGTGCAGTAATGAACAGTGTACTAGCACATGTGCAGGATGTGATATCCCCTGTGACCTGCTACACAGGGCAATCAAGGCACAGCTGCATACACACTGAACCTAGACCACCTTTGAGCGCCATATAGAAACATAGAAACATGATCACAGAAAAAGACCACATGGCCTATCTAGTCTGCCCTTCCATATCAACCACTACAACAGTCCCCTTTTTTTCTTTTAGAGATGCTCTGTGTTTGTCCCATGCTTCTTTGAATTCAGTTACTGTCCTCATCTCTACCACCTCCACTGGGAGACTATTCCATGGATCCACCACTCTTTCCATAAAGAAATATTTCCGCATATCACTCTTGAATCTATCCCCTTTCACACTCATCACATGTCCCCTCGTAGCAAAGCTTGCTTTCAATCGAAAGATGCTCTCCTCCTGTGCATTTATGCCACGAAGGTATTTAAACGTCTCAATCATCTCACCTCTATCCCGCCTTTCCTCTAAGGTGTACATATTAAGATCCTTAAGTCTGTCCTCATATGCTTTATAATAAAGACCACTAACTATTTTAGTAGCCACCCTCTGTACCGATTCCAGCCTTTTAATATCCTTTTGAAGGTGCGGTCTCCAGAATTGCACACAATACTGCAAATGAGGTTGCACCAAAGATTTATATAGAGGCACTTTCTTCTGCTGGACATTCTTCTCTCTATGCACCCAAGCATCCTTCTAGCTTTTGCTGTTGCCTTTTCTACCTGTTTAACTACTTTAAGATCATCAGACACAATCACACCTAGGTCCCACTCCTCTTTAGTGGATAAAAGTACTTCACCCCCTATACTATATTGCTCCCTTGGATCGCTGCAGCCCAAATACATGACTCTGCATTTTTTAACATTAAAGGGTATGTTTACTAAACTCCGATAATGTTACCCGCATTAAGTTCCCCGGTAGTGTTACGGATGCCCATATAAATGTGTGGGCGGTACATCGTTACGGCAAGCCGTGTCAGGTAACGCGCGTTACAAGGCGCCTTATAAGGTACCTTACAAGGCACATTACAAGGGCCTTATAAGGCACATTACATTCTGAAAGATGCCCCTCACTTCTGTTCCTGTTTGTGGGTGTTTTCTGAGGTTCTGCTCCTGGTTCTTCATCTGTGAACACAGAACAGAAATATTTGTTAAGCTATTCCACTTTATCCTCATCAGCTTCTATATATTCCTCCCCTTCACCCTTGAGTCTGACAATACCACTTTTTGCCCTTCCTCTTCTCACTAACTTATTTGAAAAATGTCTTATCCCCCCATTTTATTGCATTGGCTATTTTCTCCTCTTTCTGAATCTTTGCTTTCCTGAATACTTTGCTAGTTTCTTTAAGTTTTTCCAAATATAGATGTCTGTCTTCCTCTCTCTGTATTTCATGAAGACCTCCCTCTTTTTCTTCACCATTGCAGACCACCCTGCACCTCCATGGGGTACCATGCACACATCTCCAACCATAATGGCTGACAGGCTGGTTTTGGAATCATGCCCCATGATCACATCCATCCACTCTGCCTTTATTGCTGCTCTGTGTACCACTGTGGGACCATCCCCCATGATGCATTGCACATTCAAACTTGCCTTATGCAGGGCCTCACAGATTTCCAGAGGCTCTGATCCTTCACATGACACCATGATTACACAGGGGCATTGTAGCCTTCATGAACAGAACCGTAGCAGAGATTGTTATATTTATTTATTTATTAACATTTTTTATATACCGCACTATTCATTATCAGCACGGTTTACATGGAACAAGAAAACTTCAGACAAGTTACATTTATCTGGGTTATTACATATAACAGGACCATTAACTTGGATAACCGGGTCAATTATTTGCAACAAAACAACAACAAGAGCAACTATTTACATACAAGTGTCATATTGTCTGAAAAGTGTATTGTTAATCTGGTAAAATAGTGAAATGTATTGTTGAGTCAGGGGAGATTATGTAGTCAGAGGGTAATTATTGTTATTTGGGTGTAACTGTATTTCTTTGTCCTCTGGGAAAAATTTGAGGAAAAGGTGATGTTTCAGGGCCTTCTTGAACTGAATGAGATCAGAGATGGCCCTAATGTGTGCTGGAAGGGTGTTCCAAAGTTTTGGAGCACATAAACTGAAGGCTCGGCTTACTGTTGTAGAGTTGTATCTTAAAGTTTCCTTTGGTACTATTAGCATATTTAGTTCCGTGGTTCTTTAGGTGTGATTGGTAGGATCATCTCAGATAATGAGGTGGGGGCGAGACCTTTGTAAGCTTTAAAGTCCAGGAGCAGAGTCTTGAAAGTGATTCTCGCTTGAATAGGAAGCCAATGTAGTTGTTTTAGAAGGGGCGTTACATGTTCTCTTTTGGGTACTCCAAAAAGCACTCTTGCTGCACTGTTCAAGGCGAGTTGAAGAGGGTTTAAGGTGGATTGAGGAAGCCCTTGTAGTATGGAGTTTGCGTAGTCAAAATGGGGAATGATTAGAGCCTGGTAGACAGTACGAAAATCGTCCGGATCAATCAGTTGCTGGAGATGTCTGAGGGAGCGGATCTTGAAATAAACTGCCCTTACTGTGTTGGATATGTGAGTCTTCATGTCCAGATTTTGATCCAGAGTCACTCCTAGGTATCGGATATGGGATTTTACTTGAAGCTTGGCGTCTTGAACATCCAGGAATGTAGGTGGAATGAAATTCGTGTTCCTTGAGATAAAGAGAACTTCCGTCTTTTTATGTTGGATTCTGAGATTTTGAGACAGTAGCCAATTTGATATGGAATTAAAACAGTTGGTTAGGGGGGAGAGGTCCATCTTATCTATGCAGAACAGCATGTATAATAACACGTCATCAGCATATATCATACAGTTGACATTAAAAGATCTGATGATGTTACATATAGGTTGCATGTATATGTTAAATAGTAATGATGATAGAGAGGATCCTTGCGGGACTCCTTGTCCTTGATGAAACGGATCTGATGTTTCTCCATTTGATCGCACATGCTGCCATCTACCTGAGAGGTATGAGTTACACCATTCGAGTGCGTTTCCACAGAGGCCCTTCTCTTTTAGGCGGATAATAAGAAGCTCATGACAAACCGAATCAAAAGCAGCCACAATATCCAAAAAGATGAGAACAAAACTCTGTCGGATGTTGTCAATACCAGAGTTTAGGCTATTGAGGAGGGTGGTAAGGAGCGTTTTGACCCCATGGGATTCTCTGAATCCATGTTGACAAGTATCCAACGGGGCTTCAGCGTCAATGTGGTCTTGCAGCTGCCTGTAGACTAATTTTTCAATTATATATACCAGTTGCAGAGGTCACACAGTACCTGGTCCACAAAGTCAGTACTGCACTACCTGAACTCTTATTTTTCAGCCACAGATCTACATCACAGCTAGTTTGCTGCATGTTTGGTTTGTGCTGCTGTGCACAATGGGGCCTTGCAGGGATGTCCAGTCTTCTTTTATCCTTGGACCCTCTTCCTCCTGGCCCTGGGTTGGTTTCAGAAACCCCATTACAGACAGATAGATATCAGCAGCAGGTTCACAGATGCTATGACTTGCCATTGAGGATGGGGGGAAGGTGTGAAAGAACAGAAAAGGGTGTGTGGAGCAGAACACAACCCTGCAGCAGCAATGGTTCACACCCATCTCTACAAGAGAGAGGTGGAACATGACCCTGCTGCAAGATTAGTTGATACCCATCACCACAGCTGTACTAATCATTATCATCATCATCATGAGCCAATCAGACACTGTAACTCTGCATGTGTCAACTAACCCAAGGACAATGGGTCTATTCATACCACAGCTGTTCTAAGGCTGCTGTTCCATACCCAGGTATACCCTGACTGTCTGAATAGCACACAGACCTCAGATAGCAGGAGCAGAACTTGGACTGTTAGGAAAAGAACTACAGCCACACAACTACAGCTTTAGTCTGTATAATACACAATGTAGCTACATAGCCCAGGCATGATCACAGCACAGTCAGGGTGATGATGGCCTAACAGCACTTTATACTATATGCACCTTAGTCATGTTACTGGCTGTCACATATTAGCCCATCCCTTCCATATACGTTCCCTCTCACACATGTACATCCTGTAGTAATGGTGCTGTTTCATAAATTTCCCAGAATCTTCTCCCCTTCATTTCCATCACATTTTACTGTGAACCTGTGCTGTGGGACTGCAATGCAGAGTACAATGGATGATAAGCTTCAGTCGTGCTGTGGGTGCATGCTGCGTCACAGTAACCTACATCTGTCACATCCTCAGATGCTGTGTGCCCCTACTCTACCTGTGGCAGTGAGCAACACACATAGTATGCCTCTGTACACCCATGATGTTTTTTCACTGATACTATACCATGCTGACATGGCAGGAGAGGCACATGCACTCACTCACACTGCAGGTGCAGTGGGAACCCCCACAGGTAGCCACATGTACAAAGGCCATGCATTGTCTATACATTCAGTGATGAGAAGACCAGTAGCACATTGAACATACAAACATAATGATGGACCATCATATGCATACACACTGCATTGCTGCACCTCACAATCCACAAGGCACCCCCTCCATACAGTCTCAACCCTCTTGGGAAAATTGTTCAACATACCATTGTTACATGCCCCTTATGCCCATAGATTGGGTTTGCCTGCACAATGTACATGCATTATTACAATTCACTTCACAGTACATGCATTTGCAACAGCCACCCCACCGCACATCATATTTGTGTGATTTGCCATCATGCCTTCCATTGTGCATTTGCTCTTCTTCAACTCTGCATGTGGGAATCCCTGCTCACCATAATGTGGGAGGTTGCACCTACTGCTCCCCTGACTCATTCACACAGTGGCCTTGCTTTTTAAACCACAGAGCAGCTGTACTAGTTTTTAGATGCATATTTGGGTGTTCATTGTCAGGGTTCATGAGGGCCTGGCTTGATGTGTGCCTATGTGCACCTAGCTGTCTGCAGGCTCTGTGACATACTGCACAGCTGCATGTACATTTGGATTGTAAAGCTATAGTTTGGAAATGTGAGAATTGCCATGGACAACAGTGTGGGTGATGGGTCCCAGGCAAGGTGTGGAACTAGGATGAGAGGCACAGGTATCGAGATGGTTGTAGTAAAGACAGTCTGTGCTTCCCTCCTCAATGATCATAGCAGAGGGTGAGAGGGTAACAGTGGTGGAGAGAGGATTGGACATGAAAGGGGAAAAGTGGGGATGTGGAAGACCTCACGATGACTGAGGTGGGACTTGTGAATGTGGTGAGTCATGCTTGCATTTGGGGAGGGGGGGGTGGCTGCTCCTGACCCCGGATGGTATATTGAGGTAAAGAAAATTGAAGTTAGCAATACTAATCCATAGGGTGGCATTGGACCTGCTACCCTGCACTTGTGCCACAGTGGCCTTAGGCTTGATGCCACAGAGCAGGCATATATGTATGCCCATGCAGATGTACTTAGGTGTTCAGTACAAGGTGCATGTGGGCATGGGTTGGTGCATTCCTCTGTAGACTTAGTTGACTGCAGACTCTGTGACATGATGGCAGGCTGATAGACAGTTGCTTTGTGGAGCTATCGTTTGGACATATGAGAGTTTTCATAGAGAACTGTGAAGGTGATGGGGCCCAGGAGAGGTGTGGAAATAGGCTGAGAGGAACAGTTGATGAGTAGGTTGGAGAAATGACAGTGTGTCTCCCCCCCCCCCCCCTCCTCAAAGGTCTTAGCAGAGGGTGAGAGGGTAACAGTGGAGAGGGGTTGGTTGGACATGAGGAGGGAGAGGTGGCAGATCTCATAGGGACTGATGAGTGATCTAGTGGGTCTTGTAAGGAATCTAACAGCCAGGGCCAGCCCATCATGTATCATGTACGGGGGGGAGGGATGAGTTTAGTGTCAGAGGTCAGAGCCATTTTGCAGGGAGAGGAGATAACTCTGAATGGACATGGCATCCCACTGTCAGTGAAAGCTGCAGGTTGCCACCTGTCACACCCCACCATAGTCCAGCTACTTCCAGCTGCAGGCTACACACACTGCAGAACACCCACACAGTCACACAGCACTGACATGGCAGCATGGTGTCAGTGACACTGCCAACATTCAAATCCACCTGCAGCTGCATGTCTATGTGCTCCCACAGTCTCAGCAGTGTCATATCATGCATAGGAACATAAGAACATAAGATATGCTATACTGGGTCAGACCAAGGTCCATCAAGCCCAGTATCCTGTTTCCAACAGTGGCCAATCTAGATCACAAGTACCCAGCAGTCTCCCCAAAAGACAAAGGTCCCTCAATGCTTGTTTTGGGTCAAGCAGTGATATCCTGGGTCCCTTCTTAATAATGGTTGATGGACCTTTCCTCCAGGAACTTGTCTAAACCTTTTTTAAACCCAGCTACACTAACGGCTTTTCCAGAGTTTGATTACACGTTGAGTGAAAAAATGTTTTCTTTTATCAGTCTTAAATAGGTTACCCTGTAGCTTCATTGCATGTCCCCTAGTATTTTTATATTATGATGATGTAAACAATCGATCTACGTTTACCCGTTCCACTCCATTCATTAATTTATAAACCTCTATCATATCTCCCCTCAGCTGTCTCTTTTCCAGGTTGAAGAGCCCTAACCTTTTTAGCCTCTCTTCACAGGAGTATCCTTCCATCCCCTTTACCATTTTGGTGGCTCTTCTCTGTACTTTTTCTAATAACGCTATATCCTTTTTAAGATACGGCAAACAGAATTGCACACAATATTCAAGGTGCGGTCGCACCATGGAATGATACAGAGGCATTATAATATCCTTGGTTTTATTTTCCATACCTTTACTTATGATACCTAGCATTCTGTTTGCTCTCTTGGCCACTGCTGCACATTGGGCGGAGGGTTTTAACATGTTATCCACAATGACGGCTAAATCTGTTTTCTGGGTGGTGCTTCCCAATGTGGAACCTTGCATCGTGTATCCAACATAGTTTGGGTTGTTCTTTCCTAGGTGCATAACTTTGCACTTGTCCACATTAAATTTCATCTGACATTTGGATGCCCAGTCTTCCAATTTATCAAGATCCTCTTGCAATTTTCCACAATTCTTTTGGGTTTTAACAACTTTAAATAGTTTTATGTCATCTGCAAATGTGATAACCTCACTCGTTATTCCCTTTTCCAGGTCATTTATGAATATCTCAAAAAGCAGCAGACTGAGCACAGATCCCTGTGGTACTGCACTATTCACCTTTTTCCATTGGGAAAATTGGCCATATAGCCCTACCCTCTGCTTTCTATCTTTTAACCATTTCCAGATCCACAATAATACACTGCCTCCTATCCCATGACTTTTTAGTTTTTCCAAAAGTCTCTGATGAGGGACCTTGTCAAAGGCATTCCGAAAGTCCAGATACACTATAGGATATGTTTACTAAACCGTGGTAACATAGCAGCAGCTATGTTAACGCGCGCTAATGTTACCAGATGCAATGTTAATGTGCGCTAATGTCTCCAGCGGTGGTAAGTCCTGCAGAGGGTAGAGAGAGGGTGGAGAGAAGGGGTCAATGGGTGGGGAGAGGCTCCTGCTACACTAACGCGGGAAACTGAAGGGCCAAACATTACCGCGAGTGAAAACCTGTCGATAGATGCACATTTGCAGGAGAGGGATACCATTTCATTGTCAGTAATGTACAGCATAGGCAGGGAGCCCAAAAAAAGTGATAGTAGGCTATCCCAAAAAACTGATTCCTGTCCACGCCCTCCCCCTCCCTTTTTATGTTACACCGCTTTGACCCAGTGAAAAGCGGGATATAAATACATTTAAATAAATAAATAAATAAAACATGTACAGCAACAGCATAGTGCCAAAGTATGAAAGGGCACTATGGTGATGCTGCAAATGGGGCATAGGGGGCTGCAGGCGGGATATGCAGTGGGGCAGCTGGGACACAGGGTGGACTAGGCATATGCCTAGGTGGCACATAGGAATGCAGAAACTGGAAATCAGCAAGACAGCAACTGATCAAGGTCAAACATACCAGGAGTCTGTGTCCCACAGTGTCCCATCCAGGGGACATTACCCAGCAGGTACCCCAAAGGGCACATAACAGTGGCAGGCGGTGCCGGGGGGAAGCAAGGATATCTATATAGGCACCTCTACCTCAGACCCACCACCCTAGGCAGCCGCCTACCTGCACACTGGATGGCCTGGGACTGCACACCACCAGCACCACCAGCATGTGGGCATGTCAGCATGGTGGGGGAGTGGTGCTGGTGGTGCAGGGGGCAGTGGCATCTGCCCACAGAAGACCAAGACCAAGCTCTGTTCAGGTGGGTGGCGTGCAGTACAACAGACAAGGTCTGTAAGATGAACAGTCATGGTATCCCCAGGGACTAACCTGCCTCTGTGGCAACAGTATAGTGCAGTACACACAGCCAGTATGTCCTGGGGCAGAAGGTCACAAGCTCAAGTCCCATCTCATGTCCCTACATTTTACCCTACATACAACATAAACATGTGCACTCCCTAGAGCAGTGGTGGGCAATTCCAGTCCTGGAGGGCCGCAGACCAGTCAGGTTTTCATGATGCCCCTAATGAATATTCATGAGATCAATTTGCATCCACTGCCTTCCATTGTATGGAGATATGTCCATGAATATTCATTAGGGACATCATGAAAACCTGACTGGTCTGCGCCCTCCAGGACCGGAATTACCCACCCCTGCTCTAGAGCACAGGTTCCCAACCTCAGTCCTGGAGGGCCAAACATCATTCAGGTTTTCAGGCTATCCCTAATAAATATGCATGAGATGCATTTGCATGCACTGCCCTCATTAAAGTCAAATGTATCTCATGCATATTCATTAGGGACAGCCTGAAAACCTGAATGGTGTTTGGCCCTCCAGGACTGGAGTTGGGAACCTCTGCCCTAGAGCATCGGCCAACAGGGGCACAAACACCCCCACACACAGTCTCCACTATCCAAAGTCTCATGGAGAGTAAGGCTGTTGGGCCCAGCACAGAGTAGAAGTTACCACCAAAGCACTACGACCAGCACCTGTATACCTTAGCAATGCCTGCACTGTGCTCAGGACTAGTGTGGCAGGCAGGGCTGCCAACCACCCCTATCTTTGCACAATGCTGAAATAGGAGTGGGAGTGTGTGTATGTCTATCCATTGTTTTGTGGCTGCCTAATCCTCACTGGGCCCACAATGCTTACACTGTTTCCAGCATTAGCCTGCCAATGTGCATAATGAGGAGCAAGGTATTGTAGGTATGGCCCGGACAATGCACACTGGGCAGACTGCATCTGCACAGGGTGTGGGGCAATGCCTGGGACATTATAGTGCCCGACCACCACCTGCATGGACAGGGTGGCCACAGCATGTCATGCTGGGAGCTCACTCTCACTCTGACTGAGCAGTGACCATGGCATGTCTAGGTTCCCACATAGTGCTATACAGTGTTTCTTTCAAGTGATATCTGTGTGTTCCTTGTTCAGGGGCCCAATCACTGAGATACCTGCTTGGTGTCTGTGCTGTGCATCCCACCTCTGGGTGCACAGGGTTCCTCTGTGAGCATGCACTATGGACAGTGTTAGGGTTGCATCTGTTGTTTGGCCTTACATTTCATGCTTGTCAACTTGGGGCACCCTAATGTGCACTAAGGATGTTAAGGTGACCCAAGATATAGTGCCCAAGGGCAGTAATGTGCCCCAAGTTGAAAAGCATGAAATGTAAGGCCAAATAACAGATGTAACCCTAACCCTGCACAGAGCACCAAGGAAAGGCAATTGGACAAGTGATGGAAGGAAGTTGAGGTGGGAGCTGATGGACCTGCCAAAACTGCATGCAGCTGATGTGGCAGCCGATAATATGGACAAACACATCGGAGGTAGCTGTACTGATGCACAGGGTGTTGGCAATGTAAAGTGCTACAATGACAGTGGGTGGAAGAGGATAGGAGTACGTGTCCTCCAGTGGAGGTAGAGGTGGCAAGATATTTGCCATGATAGGAGGAAAGAGGAGTAGTAGTGCCATGCAGAGCAGACACAAGAGATGCAAGCATGAAGAGCCGCAATGCAGAAAAGGGTACCAGTGCAGGACATGGTGTAGGAGCCTGCATATGAAGACAGGATGCTACAAAGCTGGCAGAAGGATGGCTGGCAACTGTGATGAGAGTATTATGTGCTGGCAGCACAGATCTGCAGGGATATGACTGTCACAGGAATGAAAAGGACATGCCTCGGACAGGCCTAATAAAATGAGATCACTGAGGGATTGAACCCATGACCTCTGCCTAGGATGTCATTGTATTAACCAGTGGGCTATACCTCCATGGCTTTTGTCTCAGTAATGGCTGGCTACAGAAAGACTGCAGGTCACCGCACAAAATGTCTGCTGTGTTTACCAGGCTAGGGTAAACCCACCATTACCCATGATGCAATGCGCATGCAGAACAGCAGTCTACATCTGATCACCAGATGGGGTATGCACCTCTCTAGCACCTCAGCTTGGTAGGAGGAACTGACCGTGTGTGATACTGGCACAGAGTAGCTACAGACCATGCCATTGTGTGGGTTCTGTGCTTACCCTGAGGGTGAGGTGGGGCGCCCAGCACCAGGTCCCAGTACCTGGGTTTGTTGGAACAGGCTTTGCTGCAGGTCCCCATCACTGCTAGTGTGGGATAGGTATTCCTTGCAGGCACACCTACAATAATCCTGTGTCCATTTGTATTCCCCAGTCACGTTTAGCCCTTGTGGACCATGATGCACCCAAAGTAGTGCATTTCCAGTGTGGTTGCCATGGTCACTTGTTATATGAGCAGGGGTGGATGCCTAGATTAACATGTAGACAATGTAGCACCACCTACCAACCCATCCTCTCTGGGTTAAGTTGGTGGAGAGGATCTACCCCCAACAGACCCACACTCTACATCTTTGCAATGGAGGCAGTAGAGAAATGATGAACAGCTGGGGGACCATCAACCCCAGTCCTGCTGGCAAAAGGGCACCATCCAGGGCAGTTGATACAGATCTGTACTTGTTACAAGGGCACTTGGCCTGGAAAAGCTCAGCTGCCCCCACCACAATCTGACATTCACCAGCAGAAAGCAGAGTCAGTCTGCACCTGCTGCACCCTACAAGATGTTCCAGCCACGCACATGCTAACTGCAGACAGTCCGCTAGTCAGTCCATAGTGCATGTTCCCAGAAGAACTATGTGCACCCAGAAATAGGATGTAAGCACAGACACCAAGCAAGTATCTCAGTGATTGGGCCCCTGAACAAGGAACACACAGATATCACTTGAAAGAAACACTGTATACCACTATGTGGGAACCTAGACATGCCATGGTCACTGCTCAGTCAGAGTGAGAGTGAGCTCCCAGCATGACATGCTGTGGCCACCCTGTCAAATCTGCCAGCCTAGAAACATTCTCCATATGTTCCAGTTGTGCCTTAAGATGCATTGAATCTTTCATCATACCCTGGACATAATTCTCCATCTGTTCTACTCAAACCGAGAGATCATTACCGGATACCTACAGTTTAGATATTTCAGTCGTATTCCTGGCACAGTCTACCTGAGCTGCTTGAAGTCGAGAGTTGAAAGACTGAACTTGAGGAAGAATCAGTTCACCCAATTGCCAGATAGCAGTCCAAATAAACTCAAGGGTAATCTGATCAGCTCTTGGCAAAATAAAATCAATTGTAACCCCCACAGAACTCTGCAAGTCTGTCATACCGTTTTGTTGCACATCCAAATCTTGAGACTGGAGAAGCTCTCCCGCTTCTGAGGGAATGCTGCTGACACGCTGATCCAACGGGGTCTCTATATTCCCCGCACTAGTTCCAGGAAGTTCCCCCTAACGTCTGCAGACACACCAATGGAACTGTCTGCAAGACCCGAGCACCACGGAAGCTCAGCTGCGTCCAAAGTCCTCAGTGGTTGCCGCACTTCAGGAGGGTTAAGGTCAACACCCGAAGAGGACGCTGAGCTCTCCTGCTCCGGCAACCCCTGAGCTGGGCTAAACACGCAAAACAAAGACTTCCAATCTTTGCTGATTTTAAACCATTCTGTTTCTCCTTGTTCCATTCAAACTGTTGCTTCTTGATCAGTGTAAAGGTTGTGTAAGAGAACTATCAGGTGTTCTGGTATGCCCATGCTTCTTAATGTGGACCAGAGTTTCTCATGGTTTACACAGTCAAAAGCCTTGCTGTTGTCAATAAAACACATATGGATATCTTTTTGGTATTCTTTTGTTTTTTCAAGGATCCATCTCACATCCGCAATGATGTTTCTCATTCCTCGCCCCTTCCTGAACCCTACTTGCACTTCAGGCAGTTCTCATTCCAAGTATGGTTGTAGTCTCTGCTGAATGATCTTGAATAGAATTTTGCTGGCAAGTGGGATCAAAGTGATTGTGCAATAATTTCCACAGTCAGTCGGGTAACCTTTCTTTAGTATTGGAATAAACACAGATCTTTTACAGTCAGTTGGCCATGAATTTGTCTTCCAAATTTCTTGGCAGAGCCTTCTAAGTATGGTAATGGCTGTATCAGATTTCTGTAATACCTCAATGGGAATGCCATCAATGCCCAGTGCTTTGTTCTTTGATAAGGCTTTCAATGCTGCTTCGACATTTTTCATCACCAATGATTCCTGATCATAAGGTACAGGTAAGAATTGATCTTTATAGTATAATGACTGTATATTCTTTCCACCTTTTCGTGATCTTCTCAGCATCAACATGGATACTTGAGCATCTTTTAGCATTCCAATTCTAGGCTGGAATGTTTCCTTTAACTCACATAGCTTTAGGAAAGCCAATCTTGTTCTTCCTCTAATATTTTCTGATTCTATTTCCTTGCATGCATCATTGCCCAACAGCCGCCCTCATGCACTCACCAACACAGCACCCTTGACCCAACAACAACACGCAGCCCCAGCCCTTCCCACTAATGTCCCCAGACACACGTTATGCAACCGCAGATAACACACAATTTGTAGATAGCTTACAATTTGTATACAGCATACAATTTGTTGTAAATAACCATTAAGCGGGCATGTTGCCACCCACTCCCATGGACCCGAATGTATCGCCTGTGTATATAGTTTCTTATCTGAGCAGCTTGTACTGAGTAGCCTGTACATAGTTTCCCCAGTTACCCAAGTTGTAAACCCTGTTCCATGTAAGTACAGTGCAGATGCCGCCTGCACGGTACAAATTTGTTTTAACTGTAAACCGAGCTGATTTTAAAGAGCGCGGTATAGAAAAACCAAAAATAAATAAATAAATAAATAAAATAAATTGTAGTACTTCTCCTTGTCTTGTCTTGCTGCATGTTGAAAATCTCTGTTGAGGTCTGTGATTGCCTCTCTTTCTCCTCTGGCTTTAGCTGCTCTGCATTTCTGGGCAAATTTCTGAGTTTCTTATATCTATGAATTAACATATGTACAATCATGAAACCCAATGGGTTGCATGATCCGAGGCAACATGGTTTTACCAAAGGACTATCTTGCCAAACAAATCTGATTCAGTTCTTTGAATAGGTGATCAGAGAACTAGATCAAGAGCATGCGATGGATGTGATCTACCTAGATTTCAGCAAAGCCTTTGATATTGCTCCTCATAGAAGGCTTATCAATAAACTCAATAGATTGGGCATGGGTCCCAAGGTGGTGAACTGGATCAGAAATTGGTTACCTGACAGACAGAAGATGAAGGTAAGCAGAACTCACCTGGATGAAAGGAAGGTGATTAGCAGTGTGCACCAGAGTTCAGTCCTGTGATATTGCTGAAGGACTGAATAGAAAAGTCTTTTTTGCAGATGACATGGAAATTTGCAACAGAGTAGACTCCCCTAAGGGAGTGGATAACAGGAGGAAGATCTACAAAAGCTGGAAGAATGGTCTAATGTTTGGCAGTTAAGATTTAATGTGTAAAGTGCAGTGTCATGCACTTGGGAAGCAGAAATCCAAAGGAATTTTATGCAATAGGGGCAAGAGGTGGATGTGCACAGACCATGAGAAGCATCTTGGAGTGATTGTTTCTGAGGATCTCTGTAGAAATGGACAGATAAAGGGATACCAGAATCCCCAATATGTAATTGAAGATGGATGAATTTCTTAATACAGAATGTGTTTAGAAGTTTAGCTTTTCACCTACTTCTTCTTAAATAGAATAGGATGTCATGATCATGAGTTCTGTGTAACCGTTTTTAAAATAGTCTGGAACATTGTTAACGTAAGCATAAAGAGTAAACATAGGCTATGAACTGTGCAACTATATTTCATAGTACAGTCACTGCTGACAAAACATAATTTTTGCAACTTTTGCAATTATAAATAATTTTGTCATAATCAAGTGAATTTCATCTAATATACTGTAATCAGATCTTACTCTGTAAAAAGAACTTTGGCGACACCTTGTGTTATTTTACGGTTATAATAAATGACTGTTACTTCCCCTTTTTCTTTAATAAAAGGAGCTTTTTAGGAGGAAGAATTTGAATTTGTCAGGCGTGGAACTGTGCGTGTCCACAGACCACTTGTCGTTTTCCCTTCTGAGCTCAAAGAAAATAGCACTTTGTGTGTGTGATTGTGTTCTGTATTACTCTCTGCCTGTTTCTCACTGCTTGAGGACCAGAGACCAAAAAGAGCCGTGGAATTGTGGCCAGATCACGGAGTTTTCTTCAGTTGGTGCCATTCTCGGATCTCTGTGTTTCTTCAGCAGTTGGAAACAGCAGACAAGTCTCAAGGACACAGGCAGTGGTTGTCGTGAGTGAGTATACTAAAGAATTGATAGATATCTTTGTGTATATTGTGATTGTAATGTAAAGCCGGTAAGGTTAATTAGAGATCTCAGTTAGATAAGTGGAGCAAGAAGGCTCGTGATATAGGGCAGAGAAATGAAGCCCTAATTGTGAAATGAGGTGCAAGTTTGGTGATAGCGCCCTTATGTTAACATTCGATGACTGCCAATAACCACAGTTTGCCGTTCCTCCTTTGTGGAACATTTCAGTAGAACAAATTGAGGTTGGTTACAGTATGAAATGGCTTTTGAAGCAAATCTCATACCAGTCACTGACTTTGTGTTTGAAAATTTTAAAATCAAGTGTTTAGGATGGATAGTGTAAATATAGAAGAAACAGAGGGAAATACTTAAGTCTTTGCTCAATGAAAAATTAGAATCAATCAAACAAAGTTAGGGAAGTGTGCTGTGCAGTATAAGTTTTGTTTTTTACTGCAGTAATAATTTAGAGGTTTCCAGCAAGATAACAGCTTGGCATGACTGCAATATTAGCAGGAAGAAAGTCTTGAGCAACCGTGGTAAGATTTTCTTTGTTAGACTAACCATAAGCCTTATTGGGGAAGTTAAAAAAAAAACCTCCAAATGTAATTAACTATTTCTCTTACTTGTGTATGTATAGTAAATAGGTTTTGTTTATTAGGTCTGGATCTGAACTTATTTTGGGTTATGAGAATGTATCTACTGATTTCATTCTATGTGTAATAAATATAGGCAAAAGGCATGCCTATGTATTTGTTACTGATGAATAGTTTACTATGTATAGTATGTATGATACAGTGACAATGTCATTGGATAAGGAGTATGCCTAATAAAAGAAAATTGACATAATAATGCAAATGCTTTGATATATTTAGATATTTGATAAATTGTGTGATGTAATAAAGGTTAAAAATTAAGGGCTATGTTTACTAAACGTGAATAACGCGTGTAGTATGACGTTAACGACCGTAAGTGCCGTATAACGCGCGTACCGATGCGCTAACGACCGTTAACGTCATACTACGCGCGGTAACCATAGTTAACGATCGTAAAGCTCCGCGGCGCGTTAAAACAGCGCAGAAGGTGGAGAGTGGGCGGAGAGAAGGGGTCAATGGGCGGAGAGTGGGCGGAGAGAGGCTCCCCTCATACTAACGCGCGGAGTGTCAGAGCTCACCTCCAACGCAAATGAAAACCTGTCGTTAAAGGCATTTAAAGGGAAGAGAAACCATTTACGTCAGCAATGTACAGAAAACCGGGGAAACCCACAAAACGTGAGCAGTGTGATACATGTGCACAGAACAAAATATCACATAAAACGTTAAAAATGACCACAAGAAACATTTTAAAAAGCAGAATTCAGCTGGGCAACAGTGATAGCAATGGGCAACAAGGAACAACACTCCCTGGAAAGCACCAAAATAAAAGGAAATGATGTGTGGAAGGGTCTACGCTCCGCAGACCCTTGCAAAGAGCATTACATTGTAAAGGAGCTGTCCTGGGTGTGTGGTGTAATGTTTCCCAATGATATCATTGTTGCCCAGCTTGGTTATGGGTGTGTGCCCCTTTTGTGAGGTCATTTCTGCGGTTTATGTGCACCTTTGTCTGCATACAAGGTAAATGAGGCCACAGTAAACCTGTTGCAGAGCAGGGTTTCTGACTCGTCAGGCCGGTTTAACTAACTCCAGGGACAGCACAGTCTCTGTGGCCACAGTGTGGTGCAACAGACACAGCCAGTGCCTGTAAGACCAGAGGGTCACAGGTTCAAATCCCAGTTGGGGCTCCTGCCAACCCAGTCCCCATAGTTCTACCCACCACTAAACAGTGATAGTAAAGACACTCCTGTAGTGCAGAGAACATACGCATGGCCTATATTTTACCACACCAAACACAGACACCAGAAACAGGCACATTACCTATAGCAGAGTCCCGCAAATGCAGTCCTGGAGGGCCCCACAACATTCCGGTGTCATGCTGCCTCTAATAAAGATGCCTGTGCTGCATAGCTATGCACCACCCCCATGGTATGCAGATGTAGCTCATGCATATTTATGAGAGACAGCATGAAAACCCGAACAGTGTGTGGAACACCAGGACTGGAGTTGGGGAACTCTGCCGTAAAGCAGCAGCCAACAGGGCCACACACCCACCCACAGGCCCCATTGGCCAATGCCAGCTGGAGAGGCAAGACATTGGGCCCTGCCTGTATCTCCCAATACTAGCAGTTGCATACCTTAGCAATGCCACCCTACACCTGGGTATATGGTACACAGCTATCAAACGTTTCCTCTGATAACTGGCAGATATCAATTCCTACGTTAAGCACATTTTGCTCATTGAGCTCCACCATAACAATCATTCTGATGTCTGCGGTGTGTGCTGCAGGTCTGGTCTCTGACAGTGTTCACAACCCTGGGGAGTGACCCCCCAACAGTCTTGTGTACCATATCCATGCCTGTACTATGCCCAGGACTGGTGTGGTGGTATGGCTGCTGACCACCTCTATAGTAGCACAATGCTGGCATAGGTGTGGGGGTGGCTGTCTGTCTATCCAGTGTGTGGTGGCTGCAAACACCTTCAACAGCCCACACTGCCAGCACTGTTGCCAGTATTGGGCTGCCAATGTGCATAATGAGGAGCAAGGTACCATGGGTATAGGCCGGACAGGGTGGCCTGGCCAGGGTGCATCTGCACAGGGCATAGGGCAGTGACAGGCACATTGTAGTGCCCGGCCACCAACTACACAGACAGGGTGACCTCAGTATATCCTGCTGAGAGATCACTCTCACCCTGACTGTGCAGTGACCACAGCATGGCTAGGCACTCCCATAGTGCTATCTAGTATTTCTCTCATGTGATACATATGGGTTTCCTTCTGGGGCCCAGTCACTGATGTATCTGCCTGCTGTGTATGCTGACATCCCAGTTCTGGGTGCAGGCATCTCCACTGGGCACTAGCAGACTGTTTGCAGCTGGTAGGTGTTGTGATGGAGTGGCTTGCAGGGTGCAGTGGCTGATGGCTTGCACCAGGGGAATATCAGATAGTGGTTTGGTGCAGCATACCATATCCAGGCCTAATGTCTGTCTGCTATTGTGTTATGGCTGTGTACAGAGCTGCATTGACTGCCCTGTGGGGTGTCTGTTCCCCAGCAGGACTGGGGTTCATGTTCCCCTCTACTGCCACCGTTGCAGCACGGTAGACTGTGGATCTTTTGATAGGAGACCCTGTTTGCCTCCCTCAGCCCTGGGGGAGGGGTGTGGTGGTGGTGCATGGGGGCTGTACCTGACTGAAACAGACAGAGATGTCCAAGGTGTTCCTGCAGAAACTACCTATCTCACACAGTAACACTGCTTTGGACCTGCGCCATGGCCGGTGCTGTGGACCTAGTGCTGGGCGCCTCACTGCACCCTCAGGGTGAGCACAGTACCCGCACAATGTGACGGTGTGTAGCTGCTCTGTGCCAGTACAACACACAGTCGGTACCCCCTACCAGGCCGAGGTGCTGTGGGGGTGCATTCCCCATGGTGTGTATCTGTGGACAGCTGCTTTGCATGTGCAGTGCATCATGGGTGTGACTGGCCCAATCCAACCCTGTGAAACACCAGCACCTGCTCACAGGCTCTGATAAGCCATAGGCCATCACACGTACATCTGTTAGCATAATGCATAGGTGCAGGACGCCCTACAAAGTCTGTAATATAAGATGCCCACACTGGTAAAAACACACGTACCCACGCACGTAAGCAAACACGTACCCACGCACGAATGTACGCGTGTCGCTACGCACGTACCAACGTACGTGGCTAGGCACATTCCGAGGGTGTTTTTCTGACACCAATACTCAGCGTAACGAAAAGCATGCCTCCTCTTTCCTTCTGTAATGTACAGGGTGATGCCTGAGATAGCCTTCTGTGTTAGGCACACTGGGGGCTCGAACCCATGCTGCCTGTAACAGCGGTCAGTACCGTAACCATTGTGCTACAGCTCTGTTTCAGTGCTTTGTGTCTGTACGTCTTCTTATGATTAACGCGCAGTAACGTGGCACGGCGCCCGGTAGCGCTCGTTAATTTTGCTAACGCGCGGTAGTGGTAACGATGTACCGCCCATGTCCTTATTTGGGGTTTCTTTCACTACCGCGGCTCCTACCGCGAACTGCACTAACGCGATTTAGTAAACATAGCCCTAAGTGTTTTAAAGGAAAGAGAAGTTAGTAACTTAACTGGAAAAAAATTGAATTGCTTGTCAAGTTAAGTCAAGTAAGTTTGTTTACTTAAAGGGAACGGAAAGGCCGAGAAACCTCGTGCTCGCGGCCGGCTTTAACTGGGGGGGCGACTGGCGCGTGTGCCCGGTGCGTCGGCGGCGTGGGGAGCCATTGGGGAGCGTTGTGGTGCATCTTACAAGCCCATTGGCTCCCGCGGGCTTGAGGAAGATGTGGGAGCCAATGGGATAAGGGAAGGTATCGACGGGGTGGGAGGAGCACGGTACGGTGTGGCTCTTCAGGATTTTGGGCTGGAGGCGACGGTCGTGCTTGCTGGAGCTGCGGATTCTTTTTCCTTGGAGAGAGTGAGTTTCAGCGCGGTGGCAGTGGTTGCGGCAGGCAGCAGGGAGAATGGCACGATGAGCAGGTGTTGGAAGAGCTCCAGACACGTGTCAGTACATGGTGGTGTGAGGCAGCAGGCAAGTGTGGCTTTTCATAGCATGGCTAGAAGGCACAACCTCATTAGAATATAATAATAAATTCAAGGAGGAAAAGGAAGGAACGCGGAAATCAATCAAAAAAAAAAAAGGAAAAAATTAATTTAAATCAGATACAAGGGGAAGGAGTGGGCTACAAGTGGTAGTGCTAGGATGCAACCACACCGGGGTGAGGGGAGGGGAATAGGAAGGGAGAAGGGGGCAGGAAAGGTAAGGGAAGCTAGAAGGGGGCTGGAGGGGGGAGAGCAGTCGGTTGTGGATGCTCAAATGGGGCAGAGGGGGGTGGGGTACAGAGAGCGGGGGCCCAGGACACAGGGGGGACGTGCAAAGGGGCGCAGTAGGCAAAGTGGGGGACAGGGCGGAGCCACTGGCTGGGGCAAAGCTGCAAGGGTGAGCAGCAAGCATGGGGAGGGGGCACCTCAAGAGGGGAGGGGGGTTAGGCTGGGTGACCCTGTTGCGGAGGGGCAGGTGGACCCTAACGTTAGTGTGATGAGAGGAAGAGGATTCATCAGGGGTGCACTAGGGTGGGGGGCGGTTCGGGGTTCTGAGGGGCGCTCGAGTTTGGGACCTGTTCCTTTGGAATGGGAAGGGTGCACGGCTGGGTGGGGGGTGGGGGGAGAGGGGATGGGGTTTGAGGGTGCTGCAAGCTGGCACGGGGCACAGGGCGGTGGTTACTTGCCGTCATGGGAGCATTGGCAGGGAGGGGGGCAAGGATCGTCTCGGGCAGACTGGTTGGGGGTGTGGCAGCCACCTTGGGGCATGGCAGGTTCCCCTTCGCCTTTTGGTGTCTTATCTCCTCAGGTACCACCTGGCTGGCAGTACGTCGGAAGTCACGGGATGAGCGGGCTGCGGCAACAGGATGGAGCAACAGTGAGCATGGACAGAGGTCCCGGTGTAGAAGGATTGGCAGGAGAGTTGAACGCAGCGCCTACAATTGTGGCGGAGCAGCTCGAGACCAGCCGGACTAGTGCGTCGGCGAGCGGTGTTGCAGGTGAGTTGGCTCCTGAACAAAGTGCGGAGGTGGGTGGTGGGGTTGGGAAAGTGCGGAGGTGGGGGTGGATGAGGAGGTTGGAAAAAAGTCTAAAAGAAAACGTAAGCATTCCTGTCGACGGTGTCGTAGGTCGGTATTCTCTTCCATGTCGTCCACAGATTCGTCGTCGCGTTCGTCTACGACGGAGGAGAGCGGGCATGGAGAGAGTAGCAAGAGTGCGGTGCAGCTTGAGGTGGGTGGGGGGATGCCTACGCTGGCAGCTTTCTTGGAATTATGGGAAGGGGTGCCGAGGAATTTGTGGCGGAAAATCAGGAAGAGGCGGTACATTGACATTTTCCGGTTGTTGGAGGGTAGGAAACGGTCAGGGGACAGCAGGAAGAAAAGGAAGGAGGATGAGAAGGCGGGTAGGGTTCGGAGGGTCACTAGGAATGCAGTTAATTGGACTTGGGCCTTTTTGCGTCTCGCTAGTGTTTGGGGGTACCAGCATTCAGAGCAGTATGGGATGCTATTGGCATACATGGACTCTATCTTAGAGGCATCTCAGACGCATGACAGTTGGGCATGGCTCAACTATAATGAAAGGATCCGCGATAAGATGGAGGAAAATCGGCTCTTGTCTTGGAGTATGCAAGATATCAATTTATGGTTAATGCAGATGGCGGTCCGACCGAGCGGCGGGGTGGCCAGCAGAGTGAAAGGAGGACTAGTTGCTCTGGGTAGTGCAAGGCGGTCCTTTCGAGTTAGTGGGCCCCCAGCGTGGCAGAGAGCAGCTGGGAGGGGGCACCGGAGATGTTTGTTGGCGATTCAACAAGTCTTCATGCCCCTTTCCAGATTGCAAGTTCCGACACGCCTGTTCCGTCTGCAATGGTGGGCATTCCGCACTCAAGTGCGTTAAGAAAGGAATGGTCGGTTCCAGTATGCCGGCTACCAAGCAGTAGGGACTTAATGGGTTTAGCTTCGACTCCAATCCGGATTGAAGCACTTCGACCATGGTGGAAGAAGTATCCCAGGCGCAGGGACAGGGTGGTTTTGGAGGAGGGGTTTATGGGGGGGGTTCACATTCCAGCGGTGGGTAAGGTAGTTTCGAGCAAAGCCAGGAATTCGCCCTCGGTGTGGAGGTTCATCCATATCATGAGGGATAAACTGGCTGTGGATATTCGGTTGGGCAGGGTCACTGGTCCCTTTGCGGAGCAGCCCTTTGCTGACTTTGTGATGTCCCCTTTGGGGATCATACCAAAAAAGGAGCCTGGGAAATACAGGTTAATTCATAACTTGTCCTTCCCAATTGGATCTTTCGTCAACGACCACATCCCAAAGGACTTGTGCGCGGTGCGCTATGCATCCTTTGATGAGGCGGTGGAGCTGGTGAGGTGATGCGGTCATGAGTGCCTGATGGCCAAGGTGGACATCGAGTCTGCGTTTCATTTGTTGCCGATCCGCCCGTCTGCATTTCATTTGTTGGGTTTTTGCTTTGAAGGAAGTAATTATTTTGATAAGTGCATGCCTATGGGTTGTTCGGTATCCTGTGCCTATTTCGAACAGTTTAGCACGTTTATGCATTGGGCTTTTGTGAGGGAGGCGGGCTGTGCAAACGTAGTGCACTACCTGGATGACTTCTTGTTTGTAGGAGAAGCTCAATCAGGACGGTGCAGGGAGTTGCTGGATGGCTTTGTATGGTTGGCCCAGGATTGGGGTGTCCCCTTGGCAGGAGAAAAAACTGAAGGCCCTGCGACACATATTACTTTTTTGGGAGTGGAGCTGGATACGGTTGTCATGGTGGCGCGACTGCCAGTTGACAAGGTGGTGAAGCTGCGGGTTTTAGTAACAAATGTGTTGGCATCTAGTAAGTTAACACTGCGTGAGATGCAGGCATTGATAGGCTCACTTAATTTTGCTTGTCGGGTAATCCCGATGGGAAGGGTGTTCTTACGTTGCCTTGCAGCAGCTACGGCAGGGGTTACTAAACCTCATCACCGTATTAGGGTCTCTCAGGGCATGTGGGCGGATTTGGGGGTTTGGGACGAGTTTCTGACGGACTTTAATGGGACCACAGTCTTGAGGGAATCAGAGGTTTCCAGTTGGGAATTGCAATTGTTTACAGATGCCGCAGGTGGATCCGGTTTGGGTGTTTACTTCGGGGGCTCATGGTGTGCGGCACCGTGGCCACAAGCGTGGAGCGAGGTGGGCATCACTAGTAACATAACTTTTCTGGAATTGTTCCCGATGCTGGTGGTTTTGACAGTGTGGCCGGACAGGCTTCAGAATCGCAAGGTCGTTTGGTGGTGTGACAATGCGGCAGTGGTCAGTGTTATCAACAATTATGCTCCGCATTGCATGCAGGTGGCCGATTTGATGTGGAAGGTGGTATTAGCTTGCTTGAGGCTGAATGTGGTGGTGCAGGCTCGGCATATTCCCGGGAGTACTAACAAAATTGCTGATGCTCTTTCCTGTTTTAAGTGGGAGCTGTTTCGGACATTGGCGCCGGAGGCAGAAGAGGTAGGGACATCGGTCCCGGAGCACTTATGGCAGATTGGCCTCAGGAGATGATGGAGCTGCTGAAGAGTTCGGTGTCGGCGGCAACGTGGGCTGCGTATCAACGCGGCTGCGGCAGTGTGGTGAACTTCCTGACGGAACGGGGATGACTGCGGGGACCGGTGACAGATCAGTTAATGAGTCAGTATGTCCTGGCGGCAAAGGTGGTGGGATTATCAAGGACAACGGTGCGCATGCAGTTGGCAGGGTTCTCCTTTTTCTCGAAGGCGGTGGGGTGGGGGGCTGCTGGGGGGGATTTTTAACGCGCCAGCTGCTGCAAGGGTGGGAACGGTCATTTCCCTCACCGGGGGATGGGAGGCGGCCGATTACCCATGACTTGTTTGTGCGGTTGTGCCAAGCGTTGCCCCAGATAGTAACGTCCCCATATGAAGGCGCTCTCTTTCAGGCAGTTTTTGCGGTTGCCTTTTTTGGCACTTTTCGTGTTTCAGATCAAGGATCAAAGATTACTGGTATTTTGCCTTATGTTAGAGGCATCAATCAAGTTTCAATATTGCAAGAAGATTTTGGCCAGTATTAAGCGTGCATGCATGCTTTCGGGGGAAAACTTTACAGACGGCTTACTCTAGAGGTTCGAATTTTAGAGACCTCTTGATGAAGACTACCGCCTCTCAGGATCGTCCAGAGATTTGTCATAGAGATAAGGGTCATTTCATCTGTGGCTCTTGCACTTATTGTGCGTCCTCTATAGTTGGATCTGATTGGCGGGACATTCATACTGCTCGAATTTATTCTACTAGATGGCATACGGATTGTTCATCCTGTTTTGTTGTCTATCTGATTATCTGCCCTTGTGCATTTTATTATGTGGGGCGTACTATACGTGTCATTCGACATCGGTTATCTGAGCATGCATCGAGACTAAGAACTAGATCTCTTTCAGCTCCTATGGTGGATCATTGTTTATCCTTTGGCCATGCCTTTGAATCTCTACGGTGGAGGATACTTGATCATGTTCCATGTGACCCTCGGGGTGGCGATCGAGAACAACAACTACAATACTTAGAACAAAGATGGATTTATAGATTAAATTCAGTCTCCCCAGGTGGCCTAAACCAACAGATTGACTGGCATACTATACTCTGATGAATGTACCCGATGAGGGATTCCCTGATGGTGGGTGTTCCCTTTTACAATGGGTCTTTGATCATTGGCTGTTCAACTTCTACACGTGATGCTGACGGTATACGTTGAAGACTTAAATGGCTGACTACATTTCCAACTTGTTAGCTGAATACATTGTTGCCAATATTTACAAGTGGACGTTCCTGAAGCAGGGTTTCTAATATATTTTGTGCCCGAAACGAGCGCTGCGTTGATAGTCCTTCACTTTTTTATGGCATCATGGACATTCTTCGTTACTGAAGCTAAGTAACATTTTAAATATATTAATAAAAGGAGAATATCACAGCGGTGCCTTGTTACTATACAGAGCGCTTTGTTGAATTTATCTCCGACAAAAATTATTTCTAACACTGGGAGTTATTGATTATCGGGATATTTAGGTTTATGATTTACTGGTGATTCCGGTTGGGTTCATGTTGGATTTACTATGGACATTTTGTTGATACATCTGGAGGGCAATGACCTGGGGTCCTGGACTTGTAGGCAGTTAATTCTGGCAGCTTACAAGGATTTGGGGGCGGTATTAATGATGTTTACCGGTGTGGTTCTTGTTTGGTCTGATATCATTCCAAGGCCTGCTTGCAGAGATCAGCGGCGGTGGTCGAGGGGGTTAACAAAAATTAATCGCCAGATTGGCCGATGGGTGGGGGAGCACGGAGGGTGCCAGATTTTGCACCCAAAGGGCAGAGGTTGACTGTGCGGGATTATACAGACAGGATGGAGTACATTTATCCCCGGTGGGGATGGACTTGCTCCTGAATGATTGGCAGGAGGCCTTGGAGGGTATTATGCTGGGTAGAAGGGCTGGTCGCAGCTTAGCCTTGGGGGGCGGCTCAGGGCAAGTGTGACCTGAGCCGGTGGCAGGATCCTGGAGGTTTCCGGGGTCCGGAGCCGAAGGCAATCCTTAGGGCGGGGGTGGGTTACCCCCAACCTGGACAATCCCTCAGGTTTTTGCTAATAATATGGCGAAGCCGGAAGAGGGAGGGCTAGGCAAAATAGCCGGGGCCTGGACCC
This sequence comes from Ichthyophis bannanicus, assembly GCA_033557465.1. NCBI lineage: Eukaryota > Metazoa > Chordata > Amphibia > Gymnophiona > Ichthyophiidae > Ichthyophis > Ichthyophis bannanicus. Next base: position 1,221,802,823 of record CM066032.1, read on the forward strand.
GGCGGAAGCGGAAACAGCGTCACCTTGCTTCTGACATGGCTGGTGAGGCTATGATCTGCAGGGGGGGGCAAATTATGATGTGGTTTGAATATTGTTCGTTATTGTTAAAAGGTTAATAAAGCTGCGACCAGTTTAATTCCAAAAAGTTGTTGTGTGTATCATTGTTTAAGGTGAAGAGGTGAAGGAAGGGAGGAGTAAAGAGGGGGGATGGAGGGCAGGAAGCGACTAGTCCGTCTTACCCGGTTAAAAGTGAATGCTACGACTACATTCAAACAAGTGAATTAAGTAATTAAAACAGTATGGTAAATATATGTATAATGTTTTATTTTTCTTTTGTGATAGTGGACTGGTTGAAAATTACAACTGTGATAGTGTATGAGTAACAATGTCTGAAGAAAAAATGCTGATGTTTTTCTCTCCGTCTCTTTTAAACTAATCTGCAGGAGTCGATTGGAGGAGTGATCTTAAATTCTCATGTCGTTATTAATTGCAAGTGTGAAGCAAATGCCTTGTTGCTAGTGGAATAGTTTTAAATTAGTATCACTGAGTTAGATTTAATATGTCTACCTCTTCTATTGCTACTGTTTGTGTTCTCACTCAGAGATTTCCCACTGGACTTAAGCCACTGGGCTATTCTTCAGACTTTTGTTGCCCTGTTGTAGCAGGAATGCCTCCATGTTTTCAGTTTTCTGGCAGCAGTAGTCTTTGCAATCGAAATTACTGATTTTCTAGTACTATAACATGTCTCTCATTAAGTTTTCACATCTTCTACACTTGGAATAAAAAAAAACAGCTTCCTTCCAGCTCTAGATTGCTACTGTTTGACCTCACTCTGTACTGATGGTTCTGCTTTGCACAATGAATAAGGAAAATTGATGCAATTATAAGAGTTGATTCTGTGCAGAGTCGGCTGCTTTGTTATTTGCTAATGCTCAACTAGCTGGAGTGTTCGCTCTTTCTAGAACTCTTGAGTTATCTGCTCACTTGATTAATACTGATTTTGTCTCAGGCTTCTTGCATGAGGAGCTCTATGTGCTGATACTACTATGCTGTTTTGTTCTAAAAATAGTGTAACAAAGATAAAAGTGTTAAGCTATTAAAAAGTGGTAATTGACTTTCTAGTTGGTTCAAATTTGATGTTAAAAAGGTTTTATAGTTTATGAATGTACACACCCTTATATAAATGTTCCTTCCTTTGTGAGCTTAGATGTCTATGCGAATTAGAATGGAATGGAGAAGTAGTCTAATGACTAGAGTACTAGCACTCCTTGTGACCTTGGACAAGTCACTTAACCCCTTCTTGCCTTACAAAGAAAAAGTCCAAGTTATCAATGTTCTTGTTTAATGTGCTGTGCCAGGTTTTAGTTGCAATGTGAACTGTTGTGATTAGTGGGGAAAGTAGTATTAAAAAATAACATAAAAAGGAAAAGTGTATATTACTGATAATGTTTAAAGTAATGTGAGTTGAACCATCACCTAAGATAAGACAGTAAGACAGCCTTCCTAATAATTGCTGACAAACAATTGAAATGAGTTTAAATTATTTGTCATAAACTGCTAGTTATGTTTTAATGTTGTTACCCCTTGAATAACCAGATTGACTATATCTTGTATATTGTTAAAGCTGGAGAATACATCACAAATATAATTAGTGATATGAATATGTACATTGTGTTCCTGACAGGAAAAATCAATGTGTCTATCAGGCCACATGCTAACATTTGATTTGGCAAGTAGACAGAATAAGTTTAGAAATGTAAATGAAAATAATAAGTATGTTACAGGCTAGCTATGTAATAGTTTAGTGCTAGCTATAGATGTATTGTAATTAACAATAGATAATATAATTCTGTTCAACAATTTAAGACTGTCGTTAGGGATGAATAATTATGCTTGTTTGCAATTGTATGGAATCATGAGAGATGCTGTAGTGGAGAGTTGGGATTTTGCAAATTATATATTGTATGCACTGAATCCTATGGGCCGAAGAGGAAAACGACTGAATGAAATGCTACTGAATATGGAGACTCCTGGTAAAGATCAGCGATTCCAGTGGAACTATTCATGTATGCGCAACAGTGAAGCCTGGGTGGACAGTCATTGAAAAAGATTGATCTAAGATGTGCATGGCACAGCCCATTGTGTGAAAGGATGCTGCTGAAGAATCTGGAGTGATGACTGGTGTCATGATATGAGGGACTAATCTCTGAATTATTGCTAGATCTACAAGAAGCAGTTGGACACTGCTAGATGAGGTAGTGCTTACAAGAATAATTGGTAAAGTCTTGCTCTCTGTACACATTTTTTATTGAGTCTAAGCAAAGGTAAACAATGTCACATGATTTTGTATAACGATTTCTTCCAACGAACAAGATGGAGCTCACCTATGGACCAGATGTACCTAGGAATCTGAAGGAACATCTGCAAAATGAAGCCTATTGTAGAATTATTCTGGATTTGGACATGTTTCAGCTACCGCTCTTTTGTAATGATTCTTTATAGAATCACAGGGAGGACTGTAGAGATGGAAAAATAAAGGGATACCAGAATCCCCAATATGTAATTGAAGATGGATGAATTTCTTAATACAGAATGTGTTTAGAAGTTTAGCTTTTCACCTACTTCCTCTTAAATAGAATAGGATGTCATGATCATGAGTTCTGTGTAACCGTTTTTAAAATAGTCTGGAACATTGTTAACATAAGCATAAAGAGTAAACATAGGCTATGAACTGTGCAACTATATTTCATAGTATAGTCACTGCTGACAAACATAATTTTTGCAACTTTTGCAATTATAAATAATTTTGTCATAATCAAGTGAATTTCATCTAATATACTGTAATCAGATCTTACTCTGTAAAAAGAACTTTGGCGACACCTTGTGTTATTTTACGGTTATAATAAATTACTGTTACTTCCCCTTTTTCTTTAATAAAGGGAGCTTTTTAGGAGGAAGAATTTGAATTCATCAGGCGTGGAACTGTGCGTGTCCACAGACCACTTGTCGTTTTCCCTCTGAGCTCAAAGAAAATAGTACTTTGTGTGTGTGATTGTGTTCTGTATTACTCTCTGCCTGTTTCTCACTGCTTGAGGACCAGAGACCAAAAAGAGCCGTGGAATTGTGGCCAGGTCACGGAGTTTTCTTCAATCTCAAGGTGGCAAAACAGTATGACAAGGCGTTGGCAAAAGCCAGAAGGATGCTGAGTTGCATGCAGAGAGGAATTACCAGCAGAAAGCATGAGGTACTAATGCCACTGTACAAGTCACTGATGAGGCCTCACTTGGAATATTGTGTTCAGTTTTGGAGACCACATCTTGCAAAGGTTATAAAAAGACTGGAAATGGTTCAAAGGAAGGTGACCAAAATGATTTGGAGCTTGCGTCAGAAGACATATGAGAAGAGAATTGAAGACCTAAATATTACACTCTGGAGTAGAGGAGGGACAGGAGATATATGATTCAGATCTTTAAAAACTTAAAGAGTACTAATGCACAAACAAATCTCTTCCAAAGACAGGGAAGCTGTAAACTAAAGGGCAAGACATGAAGCTGCAAGGGGGTAAACTGAAAGGCAATGTCAGGACATACTTTTTCACTGAAAAGGTGGTGGATGCTTGGAATGCCCTGCTGATGGAAGAGGTGGGGGCAAGTACAGTGACTGAATTCAAAATGGCATGGGACAGACACAGTGGATCCTTTTATAGCAACAGGATAAAATCAAAATAAACATAACTATCTCTTATATCTCAACAAATAGGGGTGACCTACACGGAGCGGTGGGTACACCCCTAAACAAAGGCATGGGGAGGGGTGACCTGCACGGAGCGGCAGGTGCACTTACTCTTGCCGCCTTGCTGGGCAGACTAGATGGACCATGCTGGTCTTTATCTGCCGTCACTAAGCAAACCACATGACTTATTCAGCCTTGTCAAGAACCTAACAAAAGAACCGGGACCGGAACAATCAAGTATGATTCACCCTCAAGAATTCGCAGATTTCCTGCAATCAAAGCTATGCCAGACCAACAAGTCCTCAGTACCCACCACCGCCCAAGAACCAACATACACAACACCACCGACCACCTTCTCCACCCCATCCAAGAAGCACATCGAAGACACAATCGCCTTGATCAATACCTCCACGGCACAGACAGACCCCTGTCCTGCCTTCTGGATAAAAGAGCTACGTAGCGAATTCAGCCCATTCATAGCCAGACTCATGGACCTGTCTTTCGCAACTGGCTCGTTCCCCCAAAGCCTCAAACACACATCCATCAGGCCTTTGCTGAAAAATAACAAGCTCGACCCTCAGAAGGCTGAATCATACAGACCTATATCGAGCATACCACTACTAGCCAAAATAATTGAAAAAGAGGCACAACGCCAGATACAACGCCACATTGACGGCACTGTCCCGCTGGACCCCTGCCAACATTGATTCAGGGAATCCCATGGTGTGGAAACCCTACTCACTACCCTCTTCTGCAACATAATTACCAGAATTGATAATGTCCGCCAAGGGTTTGTCCTCGTCTTCTTGGATATAGCCGCCGCATTCGACTCGGTAAGCCATGAGATCCTCCTGAAGCGGCTTGAAGAGAAGGGTATCTGTGGCACAGCACTAAACTGGTGCAAATCATACCTGTCCAACAGATGGCAGCACATACGCTCGGAAACCTCAACATCGGAACCCTTCCACGAGAAGCGGGGCATCCCACAGAGTTCCTCCCTCTCCGCCCTGATGTTCAACCTTTACATGCAGCCAATCTGTAACCTCATCCGATCCTTCAAGGTTAACTGCCTGATATATGCCGACAATGTACTACTCTACAGACCGCACCTTAAAAGGATGTGAACAAGATGGAGTCGGTCCAGAGGGTGGCTACTAAAATGATTAGTGGTCTTCATTATAAAGCATATGAGGACAGACTGAAGGATCTTAATATGTACACCTTAGAGGAAAGGCGGGATAGAGGTGATATGATTGAGATGTTTAAATACCTCCGTGGCATAAATGTTCAGGGAGAGAGCCTCTTTCAATCGAAAGCAAGTTCTGCTACAAGGGGACATGAGATGAGGGTGAAGGGAGATAGATTCAGGAGTGATATGCAGAAATATTTCTTTACGGAAAGAGTAGTGGATCCATGGAATAGTCTCCCAGTGGAGGTGGTAGAGATGAGGAAGGTAACTGAATTTCAAAAAGCATGGGACAAACACAGAGGATCTCTAAAGGTAAAAAGGGGACTGTTGTAGTTGTTGATATGGAAGGACAGACTAGATAGGCCATGTGGTCTTTTTCTGTCTTCATGTTTCTGTGTTACATGCTTTTCTTAACTGACCATCCAGACTTTTCCCCACTAACAGACTGCTTCGACGCAGTGGCCAACTGGCTCCAGACCCAAAACCTCCGAATACAGCACAAGAAAACAGAAGTTCTGTTTGTCACAAAGAACCAAGAATTCATCCCTCCAGCCTGCCTAAAAGTCAAGGAAGCGGAGCTACAAACCAAGTCCACAATCCGATACCTTGGGGTCACCTTAGAGCAACGCTTAGACATGAAAGCGCACATTAGCAACATGGTAAAAGCAGTCTATCATAAGATCCGGACTCTCAGACACTTACGCTCCTTGCTAGAATCAGACGACTTCCGGACAATCTATCAAGCGCTGATCATCCCACATTTCAACTACGCCAATACGATCCTACAAGGGCTTCCACGAGCCACACTGTGTCCACTCCAGCTAGCAATGAATACCGCAGCCAGAGTGCTACATGGCGCCTTCAGACGTGACCATGTGACGCCCATCTTGAAACAGCTCCATTGGCTCCCTATCTACAGCAGACTCACCTTCAAGATCCTACTGCTGACCTTCAAGGCCATCAACGGGCTCTCCTCCGCCTCACTCTCAGAGCTCACCCACATGACTCCCCCCAACAGGGCCAGAAGATCTGCAGCAATAAACACACTGTTAATCCCTAAGACAGTAACTCAATGCACCCAGGCAACAGTAAACAGGGCATTTAGATTCTGCGCACCCAGATGCTGGAATGCCCTACCACCTGATATCCGGGCAATCCCTGACCTAATACAATTCAGGAAGGCTTTAAAACACCACTTCTTCCTCAAACACTACCTAGACGTAGGTGTACCAACAACCATCTCACATACACCAACACACCATCATTAATCTACGATAGGAACTGATATGAAGCCTATATGTAAATAGTTACCCCAGTTTATCCAAGTTTTAAGCACCTGTTTATTGTAAATACGGAACAGTCCCCTGCACCGTATAAGTTTCTGTTTCTTCTAAATCGCACTGATGTCGAATAGCGCGGTATAAAAAAGACTGTAAATAAATAAATAATAAAATGAATATACTATGTTCCTATGTTATGTTTAAGTTCTTGCTCACATACAGGGGGTATTTTAGAAGCATTTCCATGTCCAAAAAGCAGCTTTGAGACATGTAGATGGAAATACATGCCTCAATGTCATTTTAGAACCTGCTTTTTGGAGACTTGGGAATGCTCACCATGCCTACCCAGCCAGGGGGACTGGTGGGAGTGGAAAGTGGTTGTGGTGTGGGGGAATCTACATCTGGAAAAAATGTAGATAATCGGCATTTACACCTGCCTTCAGGTACGAATAAGTGCCTGCTGACAGGGACAGATGTCCATGCCGATGACAGAGCCCTACCCACCCACACCCCACACCCCAGACTCCAGGATCTCCCCCTTCCAATGTATCCTAACCTGGTAAGGAACCCAGTACCGTGAGCTTACCACTAGTGGTCATCAGGGCCATCTTGCAGAGTAACCAATGTCAAAGCAGGAGTGAGTGGGTCTTGCTCCTATCTCAACTGGACCCAATAACCCCAGTACGCTTGGGGTAGTTAATCAGGCAGTGGGAGTCACAGACACTTGGGATGGTTTTCAGAAGAGGGATCACCATTTTATATTTTAGTTGGGGGAGATTTCAGAGGGAGTGGGCATCGGACTACTGCATTGAGGCAATGGGAGGGAGAATCATACTGCAGCTTCAAGGGGGTATGGGGAGGGGCACTGGCAGCACATCATGGGGTTTCTTACCTGCTCATGAGACAGTCAAGGGGGGAGTTCCTGGGGTGTGGGCAGGGCTGGATCAATATGCCATCTATGCTGGAGCAGCAATTTTATGAGGCTGCTCCCATGTCTAATTGGGGGGAGAAGGGTCCATGGCCTGTTTTCCACTTTCAGTTTCCTAAGATTGCTGCTCCTGGCAGACGTGCAGGGCCATACCTAAGCTGTCCTGCAGCTGTTTTACAAAGCATTCTATGCTTAGCAGAACCTCTTCTAAAATACTGTCCAAATTCTCCATATCCTCCACATACTTTCTAAAATATCCCTTATAATGTTTACCTAAAAAAAGCAAATAAGTCAAACAAACATAAATAATACCTGAAAATCAGGAACGATTTGTTTAAAATGAGCATGAACTAAACCTTTTTGGTTGTGCACACCCTAACATCCTTAGTGATACTTTTACCCTATGCTGCTAGTGCAGGTTCAGATTTTCTAAACACTGGGCTCACTTTTAAAAAATAAGGCCTGAGTTCCTCTAGAAAAGACATTAGTATTTAGCTCATGCCTTGCCAGTAGTAGTTCAAGGTGAGTTACAATCAGGTACAGTTATTATTTCCCTATCCCCGGAGGGCTTACAATCTAAATTTGTTCCTGAGGTAATGGAGGATTAAGTGATTTGTCCAAAGCCATAAGGAGTATCAGTGGGATTTGAATGCTGGCTTTTCTGTGTGCGCTCCACAGGAATTGTCAGATGGGGAGGGATGCAGCCAGCCTGGAGCTGGGGTTGCCAACTGGCTCCAGATGTGCCCGACAAGCTTAATCCAGTCCTGGGTTTACCCCATTGCAGGCAGGGATATGTAGTTCTGATTTCTCTATTGTACTCCATAAGAAAAGCAAGAGTACAACTCCCTGCCTGCAATGGGGTAAACCTAGGAGTGGATCAAGCCTGTCGGGCACATCTGGAGGCAGTTGGCAATCCTTCGGAGCATGTGTGGATGCTACAAGACCCACCGCCATGCTGGGTTTCATGTTTTGAAGCTTGGGCCTGTCAGAAGGATGGAGTTAAGGGGCGGCAACAGCAGCGGCAGAGGGAAAGGTTGGGCAAGATTCCCCATCGGAGGGAGGGAAGATAAGGGGAAATGCTAATGCTGGTGCTCGACACCTGGGAGGAGGGGAAGAGAAGGGAAATAGAGATGCTGTCTGGCCCCAGGGGGCAGTAGGGAAGGGGGAGATGCTAAACTATAGGGAGGGGGGGTGCATAGTTGAAGGTTTGCCTAGAACATCAGAGACTCTTGGTCTGACCCTGCGTACCATAACCTTGATAAAGCGCTAGAGCAACCCAAAGTTTTAAAAAGAAAATGTTTTCTTTTGAGAAGCTTTTGCATGATTTTTTTTCCTCTTAAACACCAAAGCCTTTTGCTTCTCCTAGGAAGGAAGCTTGGCTGCCCTTCTGATAATTAAAAAGATTTGCTCTTGTTACTTTGTTTGCTAAGCGTTCATTAAGAAAGTCACTTGGGAGAAAGATGGTTTCAAGTCTCTCATTAAACAAATGTTTGTTTGCACAGTATCTAGTTTCAAATTCAAAAGCAGATGTATGCATGTGGACTTCTGGTGTATTAGTGTCACAGAAAACCATTTATCCTAATTCCCTAAGGTGTTAAGACTAAAAGATATGTCATTCTGGGTCAGACCAAATGTCCATCAAGCCCAGCATCCTCTCTACAGCAGTGGCCAATCCAGGATATTTGGAAGTCTTTGTAACTCACTAGCACGAATAGTTGGTAGCTTTCCCATATTTACTTAGTTGATAATCATTTATGGGCATGTAGCAGGATCACCACAAGGTGACCTATATGTCCACCCAAAGGAACATTCTGGAGTAATTGCTTCTAATCTGACTCATTTCTTTTGCAAAGTCATGGAAGATAGGTCAGCCTGTGAATCTTTGGCAGGGGATGTAACTTTCTATGAATTTGGATGGAAGGATAAACAGCCCTGTAAACAAGGCATACAAGGAAGTATAGGATGCTGAAGAGACTTAGGCACATTCTGGAGTATTGTCTGGGGTATTGCCTCCTTAATGAGCAGGTAGTTTCACGTTTATTGGGTACCTGCTAAACCGCTCTTCATAAAACCAGCTGATTAGTTTACAATTCTATGAAAACATTAAGTTGAACAGTTTACAAAAAATGGTGTTGCAGAAGCAAAGATAGCACAATACAAGACAAAGGAATACAAGACAAAGGAAAGGGCTGAGCCCTCAGACGAAGAAGCAGAGTTGTTACAAAGGAGAGGGAACAGGGAGGGCTTTACACAAATTCTTTAATAGTTATCAAAAGACCAAATAAGCACGGTTGTTTTTACCGATGGGCAAAAGGATCAGCCCTGAGTCCAGCACCGTACCTAACCCTGTGTGAGCGGTGCAGCCGCACAGGGAGCAAAAGGATTAGGGGCGCATTTCAGGCTGCCTGCCTCGGCCTGCCCCCTCCCCCCCCACACACACACATTGCCCTGCCACCGCCACCACTTTTTTGTTTTGTCAGATGCGGCTGCAGCAGCAGCAGTGAGGCAGACCCACATTTGTAGGCAGGTCGTGCCCCTCTTTCCCTTTTCTGATGTAGGCCACGTCAGAACGTCAGAGGAGGGAGGGACCAGGCCAGCCATTCAAACGCAGGTCTTTGCAACTCAACATTTGCATAGCTAGTCTGGTCCCTCCCTCCTCTGACACGATCTACATCAGAGAAGGGAAGGAGGGACCCGACCTGCCTCCAAACGCAGGTCTGTCTCACTGCTGCTGCTGCAGCCGCATCTGACAAAACAAAAAAGTGGTGGTGGTGGCAGAGCAACGCGGAGGGGTAGGCTGGGGCAGGCAACCGGGTTTGGGGGGCCGTGCTAGAAGTGGAAATAGCACAAGGCGCAATTGTGGTGTGGTATGGCCCTGCCTGGGCCCCTGCATAATGGGGGCCCAGCTGCTCTGCTGTCCATAAATAAAAGTGGCCGTGTTCTCAACCCAGTATTCTGGGACCTCCAGGCCAGTCAGGTTTTCAGAATATCCACAATGAATATGCTTCCATTGTATGCAGATCTATCTCATGCATATTCATTGTGGATATCCTGAAAACCTGACTGGTCTGGGGGTCCCAGAGGACAGGGTTAAGAACCACTGGTCTACCCCAACATGCCTACTCTACAAATACACCTCAAAGTTATTTATTTCCATTGTAAGACTGATAGAATTTCTCATTCCTTCTGGGATAAATAATCAGGAAACTTGGCCAAGTCCAAATCTAGTAAATGTATTTCATGACTTCTACATTTCCATTAATATAATATCCTATTACTTTTTCAGGTGCTTATTAGTTCCAAGATCGTTAATTGCATTACGGAATTTATTAGCAAAATAACATATTTTTGAAGCATTTTGATAAAAGGAGAAATGTACAACGTACAGTATATTCAGAAAAGGAGATGCCCAGAACACTAGATTGGTTTATTTCAATTGCATAAGTAAATCTTCATCTGCCAGATGAGAGCACTTTAACCTATTCTAAACATGATGGAGGCCTTTAAGAGAATGTTTCCTAATCCTAGAAGAAACCTCCCAGGAACAAATTAAAAGAGGAAGGGGAAGCCACAAAAATCTCAAATATGATCTCTGAAGGAAGAATAGGCGAACTTGAAGTTTGTCATAATCTTTTATAATCAGAACCATGATGGGACAATAAGGGGCCTCTTCAATAAAACTCACGCTAAGAAGTCGTTACCGTGAGCTCATAAAAAAATGTCACATGTATGCTAAAATACCACTTAATATGGTATATAATCAGTTTTAGCATCTGCACATTAAATTATGATCACGCTACCATGGATATAATAGTAGCATTATTCATAAATAGCCTACCATGAATGCTTGTTACCATTCAAAATCCTTGTGGTAGCCAGCCCTAAATCAGCAAGCCAGCTAATAGGAGGGTTTTCCTCCTTCCTTTCCTTTCACAATTACAGCCCCTTCCCCCACACTCACCCCTACCCCTAATAGAATAGCTACTCATCTGACAGAGGTAACATCTCCACTCCTTCAGGCAGCCCATAGCCTTAGGATGAGAAAACCACCATTCCCTTGAGCCCCTATTCTGTCCCAGGTTTTCATGTGCAAGAGGGAAAGCCAAACCCTCTTGCTTGCAGAATAGCATTGCTGAAACACTTACCACTTTCACATCTTGCTAGGAGGCTGGGGAAGCAGAAATAAGAGGTATCAGAAGGCTCAGGGGAATAGGAGGTGACATTATCTTTTGGAGTTGTCAAATCTGAAGATATGGAGTGGGGTTATAAAGGACGTCCAAGGGCAATCTGGGACGTCTAAGACAGAACATCTGAAAAAAAAGCAAGCATGTCCAGGTGTAGACATGATTTGCCAAATCATGACAGGGACATCTGCAGGGGTGTCTACATAGACATCCCCAGAATAGTATTTCAGAATAGCAGAGGGTAGGGCTAAATGACCAATTTTCCCAATGGAGAAAGGTGAATAGTGGTGTACCCCAGGGATCTGTGTTGGGTCCACTGCTTTTTGACATATTCAGAAATGACCCTGAAAAGGGAATAACGAGTGAGATTATCAAATTTGCAGATGACACAAAACTATATAAAGTTGTTAAAACCCAAGAGGATTGTGGAAAATTGCAAGAGGATCTTGATAAATTGGAAGACTGGGCATCAAAATGGCAGATGAAATTTAATTTAATGTGGACAAGTGCAAAGTTATGCACCTAGGGAAGAACAACCCAAACTATGGTTACACGATGCAAGGTTCCACATTGGGAACCACCACCCAGGAAAAAGATTTAGGCGTCATTGTGGATAACATGTTAAAACCCTCGGCCCAGTGTGCAGTGGCGGCCAAGAGAGCAAATGGAATGCTAGGTATCATAAGGAAAGGAATGGAAAATAAAACAAAGGATATTATAATGCCTCTATATCGTTCCATGGTGAGACCGCACTTTGAATATTGTGCGCAATTCTGGTCGCCGTATCTTATTTATTTATTTTATTTATTTAACAGTTCTTCTATACCGCTCTATTCTAGATCAGAGCGGTTTACATCCAACATCAACCATACAACACAGGGACCCTGAGTTGCATTTACAATAAACAGGAGATCAACTTGGAAGTAACTGGGGGGAACTATGTACATTGTATAACATATCTACATCTTATTTACACTGGGGGTCCTGATTCCATTTCAGTGGGTATCTTCTGATCGATCAGTTGATTATCCTTTTTCATGCTGAGTCTGATTGTTTAATTGCAATGAGTGATTGTCTGAGGGGGCATATGTATGATTACTAGTGCTGGATTCAGGGTAGTATGTGGTGAATAGGTGCTGCTTTAGTGCCTTCCTGAAGTCAATTAGGTGAGTGATGTTTCGAATAGAGGTGGGGAGCGCGTTCCATGCTCTGGGTGCGTAAATCGTAAAAGCCCTATTTGTCGTTGCTTTTGTGCATTTTGTTATTACTTTTGGGACCTCTAGTGTGTTTTGCATCATGGGTCTTCTGTTTCTGTTCTGTGGTACTTTATGTATCATCTTGCTGAGGGATGTGGAGGTCAGGGTGTTTGCGGCTTTGAAAGTTAAGGTTAGAACTTTGTGGCGGATTCTTGCTTGAACTGGTAGCCAATGGAGGTTCATCAGTACTGGCGTTATGTGCTCTCTCCGTGAAGCCCCTGTTAGTACTCTTGCCGCAGTGTTCATTGCAAGCTGGAGAGGAGCCAGTGTTGCTTGAGGGAGACCGTGTAGAATTACGTTGGCATAGTCGAAATGTGGTAATATTAATGCCTGATAGATCGAACGGTAGTCGCTGAAGTCAAGCAGCGGTCGGAGATGTTTTAGGGTCCTTATTTTCATGTATACTGTTTTTACTGTGTTTCTTATGTGGGTTTTCAGATCCAGTTGTTGATCCAGTGTAACGCCAAGGTAGCGGATTGTGGGTTTGGTTTTCAGCTCTGTGTTGCCGACCTTTAAAGAGAGTGGAGGGGTGAAGTCCTGGTTTCTTGAGATGAAAAGGACATCTGTTTTACTGTAGTTGATTCTCATGTTTTGCGTGCTGAACCATTCTGCTGTTGCCTCAAAACATCTTGTTAGCGGGGAGAGGTCTGGATGGTTGGTCCTGAATGGGATGTATAGTAGGATGTCATCTGCGTAGGCTAGACAGTTGACCTTGAATGAACGTGCTAGGGCACATATGGGCTGCATGTAGATGTTAAACATCAATGCAGATAGTGACGAGCCCTGTGGTACACCCTGGTTCTGTAAAAATGGTTCAGAGGTTGTGGAGCCTGACCTTACATGTTGCCATCTATTAGTCAGGTATGACTTGCACCACTTTAGGGCTGTTCCCTGAATTCCTTTCTCGCTGAGACGTTGTATGAGGATCTCATGGTTCACCGAGTCGAAAGCCGCTGCAATGTCGAGGAATATGAGGGCGAATCCTTGATGCATTTTGTCAGTTCCAGAGACTAGATGGTCAAATAGGTTGGTGAGGAGGGTTTCAACCCCATGTGCTTCTCTGAACCCATGCTGGGAAGGATCCAGTGGGGCTTCAGTATCAATATGCTGTTGGATTTGGCGCTGTACTAACTTTTCGATTATTTTGGCAAGCATAGGGATACTTGAAATTGGTCTGTATGATTCCACTTTCGTTGGGTCCATCTTGTTATTTTTGAGCAGTGGTCTGATTGATGTTTGTTTCAGACTTTGTGGAAATGATCCGGATGTAAGAGATTGGTTTATTAATTCGCTCAGATATTGGCTTAAGTCACATCGTAACTCTTTTATCCATAAAGCAGGGCATGGGTCATTGGGTGCAGTAGTGGGGTTGATTGCAGCGATCGTGTCTTCAACCTCTCTGCGTGATATTTTTTCAAAGTCGGATAGTGGTGATGGTTGGGGCAAGTTGTGCTGAGAGCTGTTTTCCGCGGAGTTCGAGCTTGCACCAACCTGGGTGACTTCAAGTTGTAGGTAGTTGGTTGCAGATGTAGTAGTCCGGATCATTTTTGACTGTAAGTAGTTGGAGTATGCCTGGGGGTGTGGCATCTGTGACTGGTCTGCTGGAGGTTCTCTTATGAGAGATTTCACTATATTGAAGAGATCGTGTGGCTTGTTTAGTGACCGCTTCAAGATGTCGGAATGGTATTGTTTCCGCTTTTTTGTTAATTCATCGCGGTGTGATTTTAGGTGAGCGATGTAGGTATCTTGTGCTTCAGTAGAGTGGGATCGGCGCAATCTTCTCTATAGCCTGCGCAGGCACTTGAGTGAGTCTCGGAGTTCTCTGGTATACCATGGTGCATGCTCTCGTTTCTTTGTTGTTGTTTTATTTGTGGCTGGTAGACATGCGATGGTCTTGAGGCTCTCATCCCAGGTGGACACCAATGCATCTAGGTCGTGTGGTATGTTGTTGAGGAGTGGGAGGATCTTCTCTCGAAGCTCTTCTTTATTGAAGGGGCGGAAGCGCTTCAAAGAGGTTTCGTGGACAGTGTTGTTCTTGTTTGAGTTTTTATTGTGTGTGTTAGTAGGTATCTGGAATTGGATTAGGCTGTGGTCAGACCATGGCACAGGCGTTATGGTTGGTGGCATTGGTTGGGTGGTATCTTTATCTGTCTGTGGGGCAAAGATCAGGTCAAGTTTGTTTCCCTTGACGTGGGTGGGATTATTGACTAGCTGATCGTAGCCTAGTTCTTGTAACGCTTCTAGGAAAGCAGAGGCTTGCGATTCCTGTAGCGTAGGCAAGTTGAAATCACCTAGGATCCAGTTCTGGGATCGTGGTTTGTTTGAGTTGCAGGCGAGGCCCATAATCGTTGCAAGATCTTCTGAGGCTGGTGTTGGTGCCCGGTAGAGTAGGTTGATCGTGCAGGTGTCATTTGTTATGGTGAGGGAGTCCAGGTGGGCTGTGCTGGTTGAGTTGCACATCTGGAAGCCTAGGCAAGTTTTGACAAGGATGAGTGTTCCTCCACCTCTCTGATTGGTTCTATGGCATGTGTGGACTGAGAAACCTGTGGGTATCATCTGGTTGATGATTGCGTTGTCACATTCTGATAGCCAAGTTTCTGTGATCATGATGATATCAAGATCATGGGTCGTGATCAGATCGGTGATTATTGGCCATTTTGTACGTATTGACCTTGCGTTGATGAGTGCACACTTTAGGGCTTGATGGTGTTGCTGACGGTCCAGATGTGACTTCTTGAGATGTTGAAGTGGGATGTGTAATAAATGTGAGTGATGTGCGTCCTTGGGTTCTCTTGGGGGGTGTTGGTGATTCTCCGTCCATCTTTTCCCTTCACTGCGGAGTATTGGGATGTGGTTAGTGCTTGTGTGAATGGCGTGGGATGTAAGGGGGAGCAAGGGGGCTAGGTGTAGACATGCCAAGGCTAGGAATGGGTGCATTTTGTGATGTCTTTGTGAAATAGTATGTGAACTGTTTGTTGCTGGGTAATTAGTGGGACCGGTATTGACTATTGTGCTAGCTATTGGCAGTGTATAAACTTACTGTCTGGCGATGAGTATGTATTTGGAACAATGTGGCAATGTGGCAAGACAGGGACAGTACAGCATCGAGCAAACAATGAGGTAATGTGTCAGTCAGTGGAAAATGAGACAATGTAACAGTTGTCAGCAGAATATAAGACCATGTAACATTCAGCAAGGAACTAAACAGAATAATATACTGCCAACAGTAATAAGTTAACACTTTTGAGTAAGGGTGAAATTCTGCCAACAGTAATGAGGTATGACACAGTTGTCAGTAATAAGATTATCACTGATGCATGAAAAGTGGGTTTGACAACAAGATAGACTCTAGTGGTTAAGTGATACTAGCGATAGTATACAATTAGAGCTGTTACATGTAAATGTAAGATCTAGCAATGTAGAATACATGTAAATGTAAAATGCATTGATAGAAGTAGATGTACAATACTAACAATGGTAATAGGATTAGCGCTGCTACATGAAAATGTATTGTTGGTAACAGAAATAATATCTAGCAGATAAGTGATAGCAGTTAAGTGATACTAGCAATAGTATACAATTAGCACTGATGTATGTGAATGGAGTATTGGCAACAATCATAAACTCATAAGGTATATATTTCTCACTATGGTGATTTCTTTATATGTGACGCTTGGTAATGACTGTCAGCATTAGTGCTAGTGAATGTGTGATCATCAACAGACAACAGGTTTACTGGCTAGATATTACAAATATTTTATCTATATCTTAAAAAAGATATAGCGTTATTAGGAAAGGTTCAGAGAAGAGCCACCAAAATGGTAAAGGGGATGGAAGGATACCCCTATGAAGAAAGGCTAAAAAGTTTAGGGCTCTTTAAACTGGAAAAGAGACGGCTGAGGGGAGATATGATAGAAGTCTATAAATTAATGAACGGAGTGGAACGGGTAAACGTAGATCGACTGTTTACGTTATCAGAATCTAGAAAGACTAGGGGGACATGCAATGAAGCTACAGGGTAAACTATTTAAGACTAATAAAAGAAAATATTTTTTTCACTCAACATGTAATCAAACTCTGGAATTTGTTACCGGAGGATATAGTAAAGGCTGTTAGTGTAGCTTGGTTTAAAAAAGGTTTGGACAAGTTCCTGGAGGAAATGTCCATAAACCATTATTAAGAAGGATCCCAGTATATCAATAGTTGACCCAATACAAGCATTGTGGAGCCTGTGTCTTTTGGGGAAACTGCTAGGTACGTATGACCTAGACTGGCCATTGTTGGAAACAGGATACTGGGCTTGCTGGACCTTGGTCTGGCCCAGTATGGCATATCTTATGTTCTTATGTTCTTATGGGTATCTAGGAACAGCCTAATGGTTAGAGGCATGGGCTAGGAATAAGAAAGCTAGGGTTCAAATCCAGGACCATACCAAGCTTTGAGCAAGCAGTGCAGCTGCACAGGGCACAAAGACTTAAAGCAGACATTTCAGTTGCCTTCCACCACCACTTTTTCGGCGGCAGCAGAGAGACTAAATGTGCCCCTTAAGTCTTTGCGCCGGCACACTAAGCAGGTCTGGTCTCTCCGGGAGGGACGAGACCTGCTTAGGATGTTGGCGACTTGCAGATCGGGTGCGCGCCCCCCCACCGCACCCCCATAAAGTGTCTAAATGGAGATGCGGGGGGGGCCCGCACCCGATGTTTCAGTCTCGGTACGGCCCTGTTCAAATCCTTCTGCTGCTATTACTTAAATTGTGCTGGGGTGACAGAGTGCTTTCTTCTCTACATTCTCTGGATGTTTTCCAGGATGTTTCTGAGATCAGGTGAGGACATCTAGGTTCCTGGAAATGCCCCTGATCAGACTTGGATGTCCTCGCACTGAGGAGGTCCACAAACCCAGCTTCTAAAATGGCTCTGGAGACATCTCTATGCCTGTTTTCAGATGTCAAAAGCACAAATAGGGCTTCCAAAATGAACCCCATAGGGGCATGTTTACTAAACATTCCTAATGTGCGGGGCCGCGGTTGTGTGCCTGTGCCATATAAGGAGTGGGCGGTTCAGGCCGAAAAAGGAAAAAAAACGACCGTACGTGTGCGCGTCGCGTTAATGTGTGGGGCCCACATTAGTGCGTGGGAAGGTTAAGTGGGGCGCAGCTGGGCACATATAGGAACAGAGCCGTAGCACAACAGTGAAGACAATAACCAATGGTGCAGGGGCCATGGGTTCAATCCCCCAGTGTGCGCAACCCACAAAGGCTGACTGAGGCACCACCTTGAATGTGGAAAAGTGTGTCAGGAGGCAAAGTAATTTTGTACGGCATAAGGCGGCGCACTGTTCATTTTGGGCGGCATAAGGCGGCTCACTGTTCATTTTGGGCGGCATAAGGCGGCACACTGTTCATTTTGGACGGCATAAGGCGGTGCACTGTTCATTTCGGGCGGCATAAGGCGGCACACTGTTCATTTTGGGCTGCATAAGGCGGCGCACTGTTAATTGTGGGCAGCAGGATGCGGCGCGCTGATGGGCACAAGGCGGCGCGCTGATGCTAAAGCAAAGGAACACAGCCACAGCACAATGGTTAACACACTGACCAATGGTGCAGGGACCAAGGGTTCAATCCCTCACAATGCCCAGTGAAAAAGGCTAGCTGAGGCAGTATGTTTTATGTTGTGGAGTGCTGTAGGAGGCATTTTAATTTTATTTTGTGATAACTACTAGCAAACGCACTCTCACAGCATGTTAACATAAGAAGGCCCATAAGGCACATGTTACAGTGCACCGTCCGCCAAGGCACCCTAGAATGTCCCATATAGGGCAGCATGTATGTTGCGACACAGGATAATGTATAGTGCACCCTATATGGATGCCAACCATAAAGTGCCCTATAGGGCGCCCCATAAAGCACCCTCAGAGGCACCTTATGGGTACAGTACGCTGAGGGTGTTATTGCAGGCATCAACATATGTACAGTAAATTAAAATAATGCTTTGGATAACCCTATCACAGAACCCCACTGTGGGTTTGAACCCATGACCTCTGACTGCACAGGCAGTGATGTAACCATTGGGCTACAGCTCTATAGCTGTAAGCAAGCCCCTGCCTGGCTGCAGATAGCCTGCACGTCACATCACAGACAGTCTGCTGGTGTAAACAGGATAGGGTTAGGCCACCCGTACCCATGATGCACTGCACATGCAAATCAGCTGTCCACAGATGCACACAAGATGGGAACTGCACCCCTAAAGCTCCCCGGCCTGGTAGGGGGAGGTGTCCGTGTGCACCCACACAGCACCTCGGCCTGGTAGGGTGTCCTGAGTGGGTGGACAAATGGCAAAGAGTAGCTAAACACCATCACATTCTGCGGTTACTGTGCTCACCCTGAGTTTGTGATGTTGCGCCCAGGACTAGGTCCACAACACCTTCCATGTCTGAATGTGGCCATGCTCAGAGCTCCAAAGCAGCAATAACCTGTGAAATAGGTAGGTGCTGCATAATACATCTTGGAGGTCTCTGTCTGCCTCAGTTAGTGGGCCCCCCCCCCCTGGACAAAACACAGTTTCCCATCCCACCCCTGCACTGATGGCAGTAGAGTGGACCATCAACCCCAGCCCTGCTGGGGAACAGACACCCTACAGGGCAGTCCAAGCAGCTCCACACACACAACATAATAACAGACAGACATTAGGCCTGGATATTCACAGATGCACCCCACCACTATCTGATATTCTCCTGCAGCAAGCCATCAGCCACTGCAATGCACTCCATCAAGACACATACCATCTGTGCCCAGTCTGCTGGTTGGTCCTGATGGAAATGCATGCACCCACAACTGGGGTGGCAGCACACACAAGCAGATAAGTCAGTGAAGAGGCCCCAACAGGAAACCCATATATATCACATGAGAGAAACACAATACAGCACTATGGGTGTGCCTAGCCATGCTGCCATCACTGCACACTCAGGGTGAGAGTGATCCCCCAGCAGCACATACAGAGGTCACCCTGTCTGTGTAGGTGGTGGCCGGGCACTACCATGTCCCTGTCAGTGCCCTATGCCCTGTGCAGCTGCATCCTGGTCAGCCCACCCTGTCTGAGATGTACCCATGGTCCCTTGCTACTCATTATGCACATTGGCAGGCCAATACTGGCAACAGTGCTGGCAGTGTGGGCTGTGGAAGGGGCTTGCAGCCAACACCCCCTGTATAGACAGACACACACTTCCACACTTATGCCATCATGGTGCTACTATTGAGGCGGTAATTAGCCTTGCCCACCAAACCGGTCCTGGGCACGGCAAGGCATGGATATGGTACGCAGTACTGCTGGGGGTCACTCCCCAGGGTGGTAAACACCGTCAGAGGCC
This sequence comes from Ichthyophis bannanicus, assembly GCA_033557465.1. NCBI lineage: Eukaryota > Metazoa > Chordata > Amphibia > Gymnophiona > Ichthyophiidae > Ichthyophis > Ichthyophis bannanicus. Next base: position 1,221,822,753 of record CM066032.1, read on the forward strand.
AGGCCTGGAGCACGCAACGCAAACACCTAACAGATTGTTCTGATGGGGTCAACTAGCAGTATGTGCGTAACGTATGGATATCTATCTGCCAGTACTCCTAGCAAACGTCTCAGAGCTGTGTACCGTATACCTCAGGTGTAGGGTGACATTGCTAAGGTATGCAGGTGCTAGTATTGGGAGATGCACGCAGGGTCCAATGTTCTGCCTCTCCAGGAGACATTGGCCAATGGGGCCTGTGGGTGTGGGTGTGGGTGTGTCTGGCCCTGTTGGCTGCTGCTTTACGGCAGAGATTCCCAACTCCAGTCCAGGTTTGCATCACACTGTTCGGGTTTTCCTGCTGTCCCTCATGAATATGCATGAGCTACATCTACATGCCATGGGGGTGGTGCATAGATATACAGCACAGGCATTTGTATGAGTGGCAGCATGGAACCTGACTGGTGTGTGGCCCACCAGGACTGCATTTGGGAGCTTCTGCTCTAGGTACTGCCCCTGTTCATGGTGTCTGTGCTCAGTGGGGTAAAAGATAGATGTAGTACCATTGCATATGTCCTCGCCACGAAAGGTGTGTCCTTACTATCACTGTTTAGTTGTGGGAAAAATATGTGGGCAGGATTGGTGGTAGCCCCAGCTGGGCTTTGAACCTGTGACCTTCTGTTCTTGCATGCACTGTACCACTGTGTAGCCACAGATTGGCTGGATTACCTGGAACATCCATGACTGTGGATCCGGCAGGGCCTGTCTGTTGCAGTGGACTGTGCCAGCCTGCACATGGCTAGGCCTCTGTCTTCTGTGGCTAGCAGCCACTGCCCCCTGCACCATATGTACTCGTCCGCCAACATGCTGGCATGAGCCTCTCTCAGAAAAAGCAGATGACCTGATTGCAATGTGGCAGTACGGGACTGCATTTGGGGGACGTGGCTGTAGGTAATGCCCATATGGGTGTTTTCCCCATGCTTATGTTCCCTGCAATACATGGGATTCTGCGCTATCTTTGTTTAGTGGTGGGTAAAATATAGGGACTGGGCTGGCAAGTGCCCCAGCTGGGATTTGAACCTCTGGTCCTAGAGGTACTGGCTCTGTCTGCTGCACCACACTATGGCCACAGAGACAGTGCAGCCCCTGAAGGTAGTAAACCTGGCAGGATGGAGTCGCAAACCCTGCTCTACGCATTTTTACTGTGGACACATGCACCCTGTCTGGTGACAAACGTGCACATAAACCCCGGAAATGACCACGGAAAATGGGGGACACAATATCAACACGCTGGGCAACAGTGATATTAATGGGCAACCATAGCAAACACTCCCAGGAAAGCTCCAACAAAAAGGAAATGTTTTTTGGAAGAGTCTCCGCTCCGTACACCTTTCCAAAAATCATTTCTTTTTGCTGGAGCTTTCCTGGGTGTGTTTTTTAGTTTTGCCCATTACTATAACTGTTCCCCAGCTGACTTACTATTTTTACAATTTTTGTTGTGGTCCTTTTCTATTTTTAATTCCACTTTTGGGCTGTGCAGATGTATCACACTGCTCACGTTTTGCAGGTTTCCCCGGTTTTGCTGTACATTGCTGACGGAAATGGTTTCTCTTCCCTTTAAATGCCCTCTACCGCGAGTGTTTCACTCGCGCTATTTTTCCCTTGTAAATTCGGCAACGCAACTGTGCGAGGTGCCTCTCCCCTCCCCTTCCCCGCCCATTAACCCCTTCTCTCCGCCCCTCCAGGGCCTTCCTCCGTTAGCCTTTCCACGCCTCTATCGGACATTTGCGGGCGCGTACTTCTGCGCCACCCGTTACTGTGACGCGCAAGGGTGCGGGGCTTCATCGCACGTTTGCGGGGCGCTTAAGCACTCTTAAATACGCTTTTATTGCGCTATTGTGCGGCTGCGCACATTGGCGGTTTTTAGTAAACATGCCCCATAGTGTATCCAGTTGATATAGCGCATTTAAGGGTATGTTTACTAAACCGCGATAAAGTCACCAGCGGTAAGGGCATCGTTAAGGAGCCTGAAGCCATATAAGACAGTGGGCGGGTAGGGGGTGTGCCACTTTAGAGTGCCCTGGCCATTTAATTGAGCTAAGAGGACCAAGTGTGGTAAGGTGACAAGGCATCCTAAGGAGAGACAAGGCCGTCCTAATATGCCCCAGCTCATAAAGACTGATATCAAGTTTACCATTCTTATCCAAAGTATAAGATTTTGTTGACACAAACACTCCACTTTATCCATACCAATATGGTTTCTGTGCTTACGATGGAGTTCAGACCCCCCTAACATCCCTCCTAGACAATATCATTCAAGGAATAGAAAATACTAAGCATGCCTACATTCTCATTTTCCTCGATATAACAGCTGCCTTCGATTTTTTAAACCATAAAATTCTGATCAACCGTCTAAAACATCTCAGAATAGGTGGCACCATAATTCAAGGAAGCCCTGGAAGACGTCGATGCCACCGAAGCTGCATCAGAGGGAAACAGGGTACTGAGCTTAGCAGCTCGGTTCTGCCGACCTCTTTTAGACATCATGGCGCAGGACATACAATTCGTGATGGAGTGGTCAGGACCTAAACATTTTAGGCACCATTCATGGGTGTCGGTGACGGAAATGGTACCGCCACACTTGGTGCACTTTTGAAAACCTGAGGCAGGTTTCTCCATTGTAGGAAAAAGTTTTGGGCCTAGGGCCCAAAAAGGCGCATGTACCTGGGAAAAATAAGAAAAAGTCCTAGTATATATATATTTTTTTAAAGACAGAAAATAATAAGAAAAAATGGCGGTACCGGTAAAGCGTCGAGGAAGGCTGACGCGACCACAAAAAGAAAGAAATAAAGAAGAATTCTTCTGGGGTGACAGGAACAATGACCTGCTGGCTCCGCGGAAAAAGAAGAACTGGAGAGAGACAGTTGGGAGGGGCAAGAAGGCAGCACGCAGGCGCTGTGGGATGCTCCCAGGGACTTTCTGGTTGGATGCTGGGGAGCGTTCCCTTGCAGGCTCCGTCGGTGCCGACGATGCCCATATGTGATGACTACATTCCTGCTTGTTCCTGGAGATATATATAGTCAATATTTTTTCACTCAACATGTAATCAATCTCTGGAATTTGTTACCGGAGGATGTAGTAAAGGCTGTTAGTGTAGCTGGGTTTAAAAAAGGTTTGGACAAGTTCCTGGAGGAAAGGTCTATAAACCATTATTAAGAAGGGACCCAGGATATCAATGCTTGACCCAGTACAAGCATTGTGGAACCTGTGTCTTTTGGGGAAACTGCTAGGTACATATGACCTAGATTGGCCACTATTGGAAACAGGATACTGGGCTTGATAGACCTTGGTCTGACCCAGTATGGCATATCTTATGTTCTTATGTTCTTATGTTCAAGTCCTACCTATCTGATTACACACAGCAGATCATACTCAATAATATTCTCTCCAAACAATTCCAGCTAATCCAAGGGGTCCCACAAGGCTCTGCATTATCTGTATTACTATTCAACGTCTATATTCAACCAATCTGGGACATAATTCTCAAACACAATGTGGAATATAGAATCTATACAAATGATATCATGCTCTTCACAGCATTAGATGCACTAAAGCCAAACTATGGGAAAATAACAAACTGCACCAAAGATGTCTCACAATGGCTCAACTCTGTGAATCTTTCAATCAATCTAAAAAAACCCAGAAGTCTTAATGATCAAAAGAAACAGGTCATTTTTACCACCCTCACAACTTCAAATAAATGATTCCTCCCTCAAAATCAAAAAAGAAATAAAATTTCTCGGCATTCTACTAGATCAGAACCTAAACATGACAAAACACATCAGCATGATAACACGAACAATATATAACAAGACACGTATGATACAAAACCTAAGACCCCTGCTATCTCCGGATGACTTCCGCACAATAGCTCAAGCATTTAAAATAGTAACATAGTATATGATGGCAGATAAAGACCAGTATGGTCCATCTAGTCTGCCCAGCAAGGCGGCAAGAGTAGGTGCACCTGACGCTCCGTGCAGGTCACCCCTCCCAATGCCTTTGTTTAGGGGTGTACCCACCACTCCATGAAGGGTACCTTTGTTAATTGAGATATAAGAGATAGTTAAGTTTATTTAGATTTTATCCTGTTGCTATAAAGGGATCCACTGTGTCTGTCCCATGTCATTCTGAATTCTGTCATTGTATTTGCCCCCACCACTTCTATCGGGACGGCATTCCAAGCATCCACCACCATTTCAGTGAAAAAGTATTTCCCGATATTGGCTTTCAATTTACCCCCTTGAAGCTTCATGTTATGCCTCTAGTTTTACAACTTCCCTGTCTTTGTTCATTAATACTCTTTAAGTATTTAAAGGTCTGAATCATATATCCCCTGTCCCTCCTCTCCTCCAGAGTATGCATATTTAGGTCTTCAAGACTCTTCTCATAAGTCTTCTGATGCAGGCTCCAAATCATTTTGGTTGTCTTCCTCTGAACCGTTTCCAGTCTTTTTATATCTTTTGCGAGATATGGTCTTCAAAATTGAACACAGTATTCCAAGTGAGGCCTCACCAGTGACTTGTACAGTGGCATTAGTACCTCTTCCTTTCTGCTGGTAATTCCTCTTTGTATGCAACCCAGCATCCTCCTGACTTTTGCCACCACCTTGTCACACTGTTTTGCCACCTTGAGATCCTCAGAAATAATCACACCAAGGTCTTTCTCCTGATCCGTGCACACGAACCTCTCACTCCCTATCACGTACATTTCCCTTTGACTTCAATAATATTATACTACAAGAATTACCAAAACAAACCCTGAAACTACTCCAGATATCACTCCAATCCTATACCACTTACATTGGCTACCTGTTTCACAGAGAATCAAATTCAAGGCAATACGTACCACTTTTACGACAATAAACAACATTGCCCCAACATACCTAACTTCACTAATCCAGACCCAACAAGAAACAAGAAGTAGAAGAAAAAACATGACAAACCTCCTATCCATCCCAACAACTTCCAGAAATGCAAACTAATCAACAATAAACAAGGCATTCTTTTTATACTCACCCACACTATGAAACTCTCTTTCAAACAATCTACAGGAAATAAAGGACCTAACTATATTCAGAAAAAACTCAAAACACTAATGTTCACCGAATCCTACCAGTCCATAATGGATAAACCGGACTCGATCTAACAGATATTATACCACATATACAACCCTAACACACCCATTCTTGCATAGACCACCGTGATGTAAAATTAACATGCTATACATCCATCCATTCCTAAGGTGATGAACCAAACCTGTAAATAGTTGACCACTTGCTTCATCATGATGGCCTATCATGTTATAGTTTAAGTTAACTTGTTCATTGTATTAACTAATCTGTTCCTTGTTCCTTGTAAACTGCCCAATGCAGTACATTTGGTTCTCTGTAAACCGTCTTGATTATGTGATAAAGCGGTATAAAAACAAATAAATAAAGCAAGTAAATAAAATAAAATAAAATAAATAAATAATATGTGATATGGTACCCTAACATGAGATAAGGTGTCCTAAAGAGAGACAAGATACCCTGATATGTGATAAGGTGCCCTAACATGAGGGAAGCCGTCCTAAAGAAAGACAAGGTGCTCTAATATGTGATAAGTGCCCTAACAGGAGATAAGGTGCCCTAACATGAGACAAGGCATCCTAAAGAGAGACAAGGTGCCCTAAGGTGGAAAGAATGCTCTTTAAGGCAAGAAAATGGCTATAACCCAAACGCTGGACAGAGCACCAAGGAATGTCAATTTAAATGTGATGGAAGGAAGGACAGGTGGGAGTTGATGGGCCTATCATATTGGTGGGCACCCTATATGGCAGCCAGTAAAGTGGACGAGTATGTGGGAGGCAGCTGTACCAATGCACAGGGTGGTGCCAATGTAAAGTGCTGCAATGTCAGTGTGTGGCATAGGAAGGGGAAGACGTGTCCCCCAGCAGAGGAAGAAGCAGCAAGATGTTTGCAGCGACAGGAGGACATAGTAGTAGTGGTTACATGCAGATCAGGCACAGGAGAGGCGAGCAAAAAGAGCCATAATGTGGAAAAGAATGCCAGTGTAGGTCATGGAGTAGCAGCCTGCACAAGAAGACAGGACTGTACATAGCCGACAGAGGCACATAGATGGGCTGAAGGATTAATGGCAGCTGTGAAGAGGGTGGAATGGGCTGGCAGCACCGATCTGCAGAGCCCTGACTGTTACAGGCATGAAATGATCTGAGTAGCACAGTCACAAAAAGAACAATTAGAAATTGAGCCCCTGTCCCCTGGGTAGGGAGAACTTGCACTAACCAATAGACTACACCTCCACCCCTTTCGGCACAGCAATGGCTGGATACAAAGAGACTACAGGTGACCACCTAAAATGTCTGTTGTGTGCGCCAGCATAGGGTATTCCCACCTGTATCCATGATGCAGTGCACATGCAGAACAGCGGTCTACAGCTGATCACCAATGGAGAATGCACCTATCCATCACCTCAGCTCAGTCAGATGCACTGACATTATGTGATAAAAGCACAGAGCAGCTACAAACTGTGCTACTGAACAGTTTCTGTGGTCATCCTGAGGGTGAGGATGGGCACCCAGCACCAGGTCCCCAGTACCTTCAGTGCAAGAGATGGTCTCTGCCGTCCATGCTGCAGATCCCCATCACTGCCAGTGTGTGGCAGGTATTGTCTGCAGTGTGATAGACTAGTCATCTTGTGTCCTGCAGCATGCGCCAGTCACATCTGGCTTTGGTCCTGTTAGACAGGAACCCACCTAGACCTGTGTTGATGCCAGGATGGCTAACTACTGGGGAGAGGAAAACACATCTAGATTTGCACAGGTTTGCTATTAGAGTCCTGCTGACCCTACCAGTACCACTGGAAGTAGATCAGGAACATCTCAAGTCCCCCACCACCTAAGTATCATTCACCCACAGCAAGCACAGTCAGACTGCACCTGTTGCCCACCACTGGGTTTTCCAGCCATGCACATACCAACTGCAGATAGCACATAGTGCATATGCACCCAGGCTTGGGATATACAGCATAGACACCCAACAGTTGAGTCAGTGATCAGGCCCCGAGAACAAGAGGTGCAACCACTTCACTAAAGCCAGACACTGCATAGCACCACTATGTGGATACACAGCTGTGCTATGGTCACTGTTCTGTCAGAGTGAGAGTGCCTTCCTAGCATGACATGCTGTGGCCACCTAGGCCATGCACATGGCAGACAGGCACTACGACATCTCAGCCATTCACCCTACATCTAATGCAGACCCATCCTGACCAATCTGCTGTTTCAGCCCATACCCACAATACTTTGCTTCTCATCATGCACATTTGCAGACTAACGCTGGAAACAGCTTAGGCACTGCGAGGCTTAATGAGGTGTAGAAAGCCAAGACAAAATTGATAGACACACACTCTTCCTCTCCCTCATAATGACGTGCTGTGCAAAACTGGGGATGGTTGGCAATCCTGCCTGCCACCTTGGTCACGATATTAGATTGAGCATTGTTAATGTGTGTTCCTTGTGCAGGAGCTAGTTGCATGATCTGAAGTTAACACCCGCTCAGTGTGCCAGCATTATCAGCCTGACTCTCCATGCAGCTGTGGATAGTGGAGCCCATCTGTGTGGCTGATGGGTGTTTGTACCCTTGTGGCCGATTCATTGAGGGCTGCACATATTAGTGCTGTACTTGCACTGTGGGCTAAAGTTCAGCCACAGATACATGCAATGCATAAACCACAGCTGGGACCCAAGCCTGTGACTCTCCACTCATATATATACCAACTGTGTGCATTGAGCCACAGTGCTGCTATATGGTTGCAGCACTCCCTGGGGCTGACATACTTTGCATCAGACAGACCTTGGCACATGTTGCAATGCACCCTGTGCATAGAACCAGGGCATGGCTTTGGTCTGCTACAGGTGGGTGCCGCTGGCCCCTCCACCAACACCCCCACACTATGCTAACATGTCCGTGTGCTATCTGTGTTGGTGGTGTGCAGTCCCAGCCTATCCAACATGCGGGTTGGCGGGTGCCTAGGGCACATGGTCCAGATTTGGGGGGGGGGCAGAGGCATGCATGGATGGTTACACAGCCCCGTCCACAACCATCTAACTCTGCAAGGTCCCCATCACCATCTGCCAATGATACATCTCGGGAAGAGTATGACAGCCTCAGCTGCGGTAGTCCCCTGGGCGCTTGCATGTTGCAGCTGCCTGGGGGCTACCATGTCTGGCACTATCGGCCTTTTCCCCCACAGCTGGGATCTGCAGCAGCCATGGGGGGGGGGCAGCCTGGATCTCTGCCTGGGGTGCCAGGACCCTTGGACTGCCCCATGTGGCACATTGCCTTTCCGGAGCAGTAGCAGGACTGTGTGCTGCCATTGTCACTATGGAATCATGAAGGACATTGCAGATGTTACTGCAGATGGCAGAAGACCCTTTGTGGAAAGACTAAAAAGGTTGGGGTTCATCAACATCCTCAACATAGGGAAAAGATGGCTGAGGGGAGATATGATAGAAGTCTATAGATTATTGACCGGAGTGGAACAGGTCACTTTTTTATGGCATCAGACTGTGGACAGACTAGAGGACCTGCAATGCGGCTACAGTGTAACACATTTGGGTCTTCTAGGTGAAAATATATTTTCAATCAGCATGTAATCAAACCCTGCAATCCATTACTGGAGGATGTGGTAAAAGCTATCAATGTGGCTGGATTTTAAAAAATTTGGACAGGTTCCTGAGTAATGGTCCATAAACCATTGCTAAAGAGGAGCCAGCATTTATGATGTGGTTGGATCAAAGCCCTCGGGAAGTCTGACTGCTGATGTAGCTGCGCATGAAATGAGAGTCAGAAGCTGTAAAGATGTCTTACACATTGGAACATGGAACATACGAAGCATGAACCAAGGGAAGTTGGAGGTGGTCAAGAATGAAATGGAATGTGTACAACTTGATCTGTTGGGTGTCAGCGAACTGAAATGGACTGGCATCGGGCACTTTGCATCAGATGATCACATGGTCTACTATGCTGGAAATGAAAGACAAAGAAGAAATGGTGTTGCATTTATAATAAAGAAGAAACTTGCAAGAACTGTAATGAAATACAATGCAGTCAGCGAACGCTTAGGGGTATGTTTACTAAAACCCCGTTAGGTGCGCGCCGCGCTAGTGTGCGGGATGCCATATAAGGAGTGGGCGTTTCAGTCTGAAAAAGCAAACGGATTAATCATGCGCTAATGTGCGCTGTGCGCTCATGTGCGCCGCGCACATAAGCGCATGAGAAACTTGCGCGGGAAGCATAAGTGGCGCGCTGATGTGCAAGTACCTGAACAAAGCCACAGTACAATGGTGAAGACACTGACTGATAGTGCAGGGATCATGGGTTCAATCCCCCTCTGTGCCCAATGAATAAGGCTGGCTGAGGCATTACCTGTTAAAGGTAATATTACAGTCTGAGGCATATTAAATTTATTTTAATTACTGCTACTAGCAAACGCACTCTGAAAGCACTGTAACATAAGGCGCCCCATAAGGTACCCCAGAGGGCACATTTTAGAGTGCACTGTCCGCCAAGGCACCCTAGAATGTTGCTTATAGGGCGCTTTATAGGGTGCCGTATGAGGTACCGCAAGGTCACAGCACTATTTGTGATGGCAGCACTGTGCAGTTTAAGGAATGAAAAGCATAAGTAAGTGCGCTGACATGCAAGGAGGAGCAGCAGTGTAGCACAGTGGTTAAGACACTGACCAATGATGCAGGAGTCATGGATTCAATCTCTCACTGTGCCTAATGAAGAAGGCTGACTGAGGCATTACCTGTTATAGGTAATATTGCTTTAGGAGGCATTTTATTTTTATTTTAATTAGTGCTGCCAGCAAACACACCCTCAAAGTATTGTAACATAAGGTGCTGCATAAGGCACCTCATAGGGTACCCCAGAGGGCACATTTTAAAGTGCACTGTCCGCCACAGCACTCTACAATGTTGCTGAAAGGATGGCCTATAGGGCGCCATATAGGGTGCCCTATGAGGCACAGCAAGGTCATAGCACTGTGTTTGATGGCAGCACTGTGCATTTAAACGCATGGAAATCTGAAGTAGGTGCGCTGACATACAAGGAGGAACAGCAGTGTAGCACAATGGTTAAGGCACTGACTGCTGATACAGGGGTCATGAGTTTGACCCCCAGTGTGCCTAATACGTAAGGCTGGCTGAGGCATCAGCTTTGACATGTATGTATTGTTTCCTGCAGCACCTTATTTGTATTTTATTAATTGCTGCCAGCAAACACGCCCTCATGTGCCGTAACTGAAGGTGCCACATAAGGCACCCTATAAGGCACTCCATAGGGCACATTATAAAGTGCACTGTCCGCCACGGCACCCTATAATGTCCCCTTTAGGGCACCCTATAAGTCGCTCCACAGGATAACGTATAGTGCACATTATATGGATGGTAACCATAAGGTGCCCTATAGGGCGCCCTATAAAGCGCCTTCTGAGGTACTTTATGGGTACAGTAGGCTGAGGGTGTTTTTGCTGGCAGCAATAAAGTACATTAAATAGAAATAATGCTTTGGGCAGCCCTATCAAATAACCCTACTGTGGGTTTGAACCTATGACCTCTAGCTTCACAGGCAGTGAAGTAACCAGTGGGTTACAGCTCTATAGCTGCTAGCTAGCCCCTGGCTGGCTGCAGAGGGACTGCACGTCACCACACAGACAGTCTGCTGTGGTCACCAGGATAGGGTTAGACCACCCGTACCCATGATGCAATGCGCATGCAAATCAGATGTCTACAGATGAACACAAGATGGGGTATGCACCCCCACAACACCTCGGCCTGGTAGGGGGAACTGACCATGTGTGTTACTGGCACAGAGTAGCTACACACCGTCACATTGTGCGGGTACTGTGCTCACCCTGAGTGTGCAGTGGGGCGCCCAGCACCTGGTCCACAGCACCTTCCATGACAGAAATAGGCCATGCTGCAGGTCCCCAGCAGTGCTAATGTGTGAGATAGATAATTTATGCAGAAACACCTTGCATATATCTGTCTGTCTCAGTCAGGTTTATCCCCTATGGATTCCTAGGAGGATTGTGTACCACCACACTTCTTCTCCAGGGCTGAGGGTGGTAAACAGGGTCTCCCATCAACAAATCCACATTCTACCTCCCTACAATGGTGGCAGTAGAGGGGACCATCAACCCCGGTCCTGCTGGGGAACAGACACCCTACAAAGCAGTCAAGGCAGCTCTGTACACATCCATAACGCAATAGCAGACAGATATTAGGCCTGGATATGCTAAGCTGCACCCCACCACTATCTGATATTCTCCTGCAGAAAGCCTTCAGCTGCTGCACGGCACTCCATCAAGACACATACCAGCTGCAAACAGTCAGCTAGCTAGTCCATAGTGCAGGGGTGGGGAACCCTGGTCCTGGAGAGCCGCAGACCAGTCAGGTTTTCGGGATATCCCTAACGAATATGCATGAGATATATATGCATTAGAGATATCCTGCCAACCTGACTGGTTTGGGGCCCTCCAGGGCTGGATTTGGAGACCCCTGCCTTACACCTCTATCATTTAAGATTGTGAGTGGGCAAGGTGCAGATGTCCTAGACATAGAAAGGGTATATAGAATGTGTCACATTCCTCCTCGATTCTCACCACCACCAAAAAGTTGTCTAATAGACAATATTTTGGTGGTGGTGAGAAGTGAGGAGGAATGTGACACATTCTATCTAAACTTTTTGATGTCTTGGACATCTGCACCTTTCCCACTCACAATCTTAAATGACAGAGGTGTAAGGCAGGGGTCTCCAAATCCAGCCCTGGAGGGCCACAAACCAGTCAGGTTGGCAGGATATCTCTAATGCATATATATCTCATGCATATTCATTAGGGATATCCCGAAAACCTGACTGGTCTGCAGCTCTCCAGGACCAGGGTTCCCCACCCCTACCATAGTGCATGTTCTTGGTGGAAATGCATGCACCCAGAACTGGGATGTCAGCATACACAACAAGCAGATAAGTGAGTGACTGGGCCCCAAAAGGAAACCCATAAATATCACATGAAAGAAATACTATATAGCACTATGGGGGTACCTAGCCATGCTGTGGTCACTGCACAGTCAGGGTGAGAGTGATCTACCAGCAGGACATGCTGAGGCCACCCTGTCTGTGTCGGTGGTGGCCGGGCACTAAAATGTCCCAGCCAGTGCCCTATGCCCTGTGCAAATGCATCCTGGCCAGGCCACCCTGTCCGGGCTATATCCATGGTACCTTGCTCCTCATTATGCACATTGGCAGGCCAATACTGACAACAGTGCTGGCAGTGTGGGCTGTGGAGGGTGTTTGCAGCCACCACACACTGGATAGACAGACACACACCCCCACACCTATGCCAGCATTGTGCTACTATAGAGGAGTTTAGCAGCCCTGGCCACCACACCAGTCCTGGGCACAGTACATGCATGGATATGGTACGCAATACTGTTGGGGGTCACTCCCCAGGGTGGTAAACACTGTCAGAGACCAGACCTGAAGCACACACCACAGACATCAGAAAGGTTGTTATGATGGAGCTCAATCAGCAAACTGTGCTTAACGTAGGAATTGCTATCTGCCAGTAATCATAGCAAACGTTTGATAGCTGTGCACCGTATACCCAGGTGTACGGTGGCATTGCTAAGGTATGCAAGTGCTAGTATTGGGAGATGCACGCAGGGCCCAATGTCCTGCCTCTCCAGGAGGCATTGGCTAATGGGGCCTGTGGGTGTGGGTGTGGGTGTGTCTGCCCCTGTTGGCTGCTGCTTTACGGCAGAGGTTCCCAACTCCAATCCTGGTGTGCCAAACACTGTTCGGGTTTTCATGCTGTCCCTAATGAATATGCATGAGATACATCTGCATACCATGGGGGTGGTGCATAGATATGCAGCACAGGCATCTTTATTAGAGGCAGCATGGAACCTGAATGGTGTTTGGCCCTCCAGGACTGCTTTTGGGAGACTCTGCTCTAGGTAATGCGCCTGTTTATGGTGTCTGTGCTCGGTGGGGTAAAATATAGGCGTATTAACCATGCGTATGTTCTCTGCAATAAAGGTTTGTCCTTACTATCACAGTTTAGTTGTGGGTAAAATATGTGGACTGGATTGGCAGTAGCCCCAGCTGGGCTTTGAACCTGTGACCTTCTGTTCTTGCACACACTGTCTGTGTGCACTGCACCACTGTGTTGCCACAGATATGCTGCATTCCCTGGGGAGTCCATGACTGTACATCCGACAGGGCCTGTTTGTTGCAGTGCACGGCACCCACCTGGACAGGGCTAGGCCATGATCTGCTGTGGCCACCAGCTGCTGCCTCCTCCAACACCAGTACCGCTCCATCCTTAAATTGGAGACAGCATAAACCTTGAAGGATTTGTGGCCCTCCAGGACTGATTTTGGGGGAATCTGCTCTAGGTAATGTGCATTTTTCTGGTGTCTGTGCTCTGTAGGGTAAAATAGAGGTGTTTGAGCCATGCTTATGTTCTCTGCAATAAAGGTTCGTCTTTACTATCATGATTTAGTTGTGGGTAAAATATGGGGACTGGATTGGCAGGAGCCCCAGTTGGGGCTTGAACCTGTGACCTTCTGTCTCCAAACATGCTGGTTGTGTGCACTGCACCACCGTGTTGCCACAGAGACAGTGCGTTCCCTGATGATAACATGACTGTTTGTCTGGCAGGGCCTGTCTGTTGCAGTGCATTGCACCCACCTACACAGGGCTAGGCCATGGTCTGCTCTGGGCAGCTGCCACTGCCCCCCTCTACCTCCAGTACCCCTGTGCCACCATGCTGACATGCCCTTCTGCTGGTGGTGCTGGTGGTACGCAGTCTCAGGCCATCCTGAGTGCGGGTAGGCGGCTGCCTATGGTGCAGTTTCTGGGGTAGGGGTGCCTGCATATCTGTCCGCACGTCCCCCAATCGCCGCCTGCCAATGTTCTGTGCCCTTGGGGGTACCTGCTGGGTACTATCCCCTGTGACACTGTGATAAACACTCTCGTGCCCATGTTGGACCCTCATCAGTTGCTGTCTGGCTGCTGTTCATTTTCAGCATTCCTAAGTGCCATCTAGGCATCTGCCTAGTCCGCACTGTGCCCCAGCTGCACCACAGCATGTGCCGCCTGCAGCCCTCTGTATCCCCTTTCCCAGCATCTGTCCAGTTGCCCATTCCCACCTGCCCGCCCTGCTGTTGTGGAACATGTGCATGCCATAGGTAACCTGTCCAATGGAGAGGGAAACCCTGATCAGTGCTGTTTCACTGTGGGATCATTCACCTTGTATGGGGACGGAGCGTAGCCCCTTCTAAAATTCATATTTATTTTTTGTGGCTTTCTTTGGAGTTTTTTTTTATGTTTCCCATTACTATCACTATTGCCCAGCTTGAGTATAATTTTATTTTATTTTGTTGGGGTCATTTTCAATGTTTATTTGCACTTTTGTTCCGTGCACATGTATCACACTTATCACTGTTTTGTAGGTTTCCCTGGGTTTGCTGTACATTGCTGACAGAAATGGTTTCTCTTCCCTTTAAATCGGTTCTACCGCGAGGTTTTCACTCGCGGTATTTTTTGCCTTGTATTTCATCCCCGCTCGTGTGCGGGGAGCCTCTCCCCTCCCACTCTCCACCCATTGACCCCTTCTCTCCGCCCCTGGGGAGCCTTCCTCCGCCCTCCGGGAGCCTTTCCACGCCTTTATCGCACATTAGCGCGCCGCGCACATGAGCGTGCACTTTAGTGCGCCGTGCACCTGTGCAGGGCACAAATACACATCATTAGCGTGCGCTAAGGTACCTTAGTGCACACTAATGTGCGCCACGCACATTAGCCCAGTTTAGTAAACATACCCCTTAATCTCTATTCGTCTACGAGGATTGCCTATCAACACAACTATAATTCAAGTATATGCCCCAACAACAGCTGCAGAAGAGAATGAAATTGAAGAGTTCTATGAACAAGTACAAGCTGAAATTGACAGAACATGCAAACAGGATATCCTGATAGTTATGGGTGACTGGAACGCAAAAGTTGGCAACAAAGAAGAAGGCAAAGTAATTGGAAAATGTGGACTTGGCAACAGAAATGAAGCTGGAGAAAGACTGATAGAATTCTGCAAGACCAATGATCTATTCATCTCAAACACCTTCTTCCAGCAACACAAACGGCGACTGTACACATGGACTTCACCCAATGGATTGTATAAAAATCAAATTGACTACATCTGTGGAAGTCAACGATGGAAAAGTTCTATAACATCAACAAAGACAAAACCTGGAGCTGACTGTGGTACAGATCATCAACTACTAGTATACAAACTACTATTACTGACCCTTGTTATCTCCCGTCTTGATTTCTCTAATTCCATTCTATCCGGTACTTCCAAATTGCAACTCTCACGACTCCAACGAATTCAAAACACTGCGGCCCGTCTTATCACCCACTCTTCTCCTCGGGACCACATCACCCCCCTTCTTCTTCAGCTTCATTGGCTCCCTATTTCCTTCCGTATCAAGTTCAAACTCCTCACACTGGTCCATAAAGCACTTCACACCTCTACCCCTCAATATCTGTCTGATCTTCTCCGCTTTCACACCCCCCGCCATACCCCCCGCTCCTTCCACCTCAATCGATTAGTACTACCATCCCCCTCTAGTGCCCACTTACAGTCCACACGATCCTCAGCTTTCTTCTTCATTGGCCCCGCACTATGGAACTCCCTTCCCCCACCCCTCCGTCTCGAACCTCACTACCCCGCTTTCAAGCGTTCCCTTAAAACTCATTTCTTTTCACTTGCCTTTGACCTCCCCCCCCCTGACCCCTGATTCTCCTTCCCCTTCCTCTACCCTTCTCTCCTGTTCTTACTCTTCTTTCCTATCAAACATGTAACTTCCTTTCTGACTATAGGCCTGTGCCTTTTGTTTGTAATGTTTTTTATTGTAAACCGCTTTGCCTATTAATGAAAGGCGGTATATCAAATAAATGAACATGAACATGAACATGAACAAACTCAAGCTAAAGTTGAAAAAGAGCAAACCACTCATGAATGCAGCAAAATATGACCTTGAGAATATACCACTGGAATTTAAAGACTGCCTGCAAAATCGATTTGCTGCTTTAGATACAAATGACAGAGCTCCGGAAGAGTTATGGAATGACATCAAGAAGGTTGTGTTGGAAGAAAGCGAGAAGTCTCTAAAAAAGGTGAAAAAGCAAAAGTGACCAAAATGGATGACGGAAGAAACTCTGAAAATTGCCCAGAAACGCAGAGAAGCTAAAGCCAGAGGAGAAATAAAGACAATCGCAGAACTCAACAGAGATTTCCAACGTACAGCAAGACAGGACAAGGAAAAGTACTACAATGACACTTGTAAGGAAATAGAAGTAGAAACTATTAGAGGAAGAACAAGATCGGCTTTCCTAAAGCTACGAGAGCTAAAGAAAAAGTTCCAGCCTCGAATTGGAATGTTACATGATGCTCAAGGTTCTATGTTGAATGATGCTGAGAAGATCAAGAAAAGGTGGAAGGAATATACAGAGTTTTTATATGATAAAGATCAAGTGGACCAACAGCCGTTTCAACCTGTACCTTATGATCGGGAACCATTGGTGATGAAAGAAGTAGTTGAAGCAGCATTGAAAGCCTTATCAAAGAACAAAGCACCAGGCATTGATAGCATTCCTATGGAAGTATTGCAGCAATCTAACAACATCATGGCCAACTGACTGGAAAAGATCTGTGTTTATACCAATACTAAAGAAAGGTGATCCAAATGACTGTGGAAATTATCGAACAATCGCTCTGATCCCACATGCCAGCAAGATTTTACTGAAGATTATTCAAAAGAGACTACAACCATACCTGGAACAAGAACTACCTGAAGTGCAAGCAGGGTTCAGGAAAGGGCGAGGAACGAGAGACATCACTGCGGATGTGAGATGGATCCTTGAAAAGACTAAAGAATACCAAAAGGATATCTATTTGTGCTTTATCGACTATAGCAAGGCTTTTGACTGTGTAAACCATGAGAAACTCTGGGCCACATTAAGAAGCATGGGTATATCAGAACTCCTGATCGTACTCTTGCACAATCTGTACATTAATCAAGAAGCAACAGTTCGAACGGAACAAGGAGAAACAGAATGGTTTAAAATAAGCAAAGGTGTAAGACAAGGCTGCATAATTTCCCCCTACTTGTTTAATTTATATGCAGAACAAATCATCAGAGAAGCAGGATTGTCTGAAGACAACAGAGGTGTGAAGATTGGTGGAAGACTCATCAACAACCTTCGCTATGCTGATGATACTACATTACTGGCTGATAGTGAAGATGATCTGAAACATTTGCTTCTCACAATCAAAGAACATAGTCTCAAAATGGGCCTGCACCTTAATGTAAAGAAGACAAAGATCATGACAACTGGCATAATCAACAGGTTCATTGTTGAAGGAGAAGAAATTGAAATTGTGAACAACTTTAACCTAATTGGTTCAACTATCAATAAAGAAGCAACAAGCAGTCAAGAAATCAAACGACGCATTGTTCTTGGCAGAATGGCTATGAAAGACCTAGATAAGATTCTCAAGAGCAGAGATGTCTCTCTCCATACAAAGATTCAACTTGTTCAAGCCATGGTATTTTCAATAACATCATATGGATGTGAAAGCTGGACAGTGAAAAAGACAGACAGGAAGAAAATTGATGCCTTTGAATTATGGTGCTGGCGGCGAATACTGTGTATACCATGGACTGCCCAAAGAACAAACCAGTCGGTACTAGAGGAGATCAAACCTAAGCTTTCTTTAGAAGTTCAGATGACAAGACTTCGACTTTCATACTTAGGACACATCATGCGAAGAGAGAGATCATTAGAGAAAGACATCATGCTTGGCAAGATAGAAGGTCAACTCAAAAGAGGAAGGCCAGCAATGAGATGGATTGATACAATAACAGCAGCTACGGGTACCAGTCTGTCGTCAATGAGCCACCTGACTGAAGACCGAACACAATTTAGGATAGCTATCCAGAGGGTCGCCATGAGTCGACTCCGACTCGACGGCACTTAACAACAACAACAAAGAGGACCCAGGCTATGCACTGCTTCCCTAAGTACAGTTATTGGGGATCCTGTGTGTCTTTTGGGGAAACTGTTAGGTACTTGTGGCCTAGATTGGCCACTGTTGGACACAGGATACTGGGCATGATGGACCTTGGTCTGATACAGTTTGGCATATTTTGTAGTCTTATGTTCCTATGTGACATCTAGGCAGCTGCTTGGTCCCCCCCCCCCCACCCCCATGTACCAGCAGCTTCCACTGCATGACCCATGTGTCACCTCCTTTGCCCCCATTTGCACCATCAACATAGTGCCCTTTCATACTTGAGCACTATGCTGTTGCTGCTCATGGAGCACTACTATCACTCACTTGGGCTCCCCTGTCTTTGCATCACATTGCAAGCGTTAAATAGGCTCTCTCTCCTCAAAAAACACCGTTTCCACGAGGTTTTGAGGTGCGTTAGGGTTTTTACCATTAAGATGCCTGCGTTAAGGGAACAAGCCTTGTTCCCGCCCACTCCCTACCCATTGACCCCCACTCTCCACCCCATGCATGCCCACGTGCTAAAGTTGCTTTTTGGACATGCTAAGGGTGCAGATGCGCAGTTAGCACATGTTAACAGCA
Source organism: Ichthyophis bannanicus (assembly GCA_033557465.1). Taxonomy (NCBI): domain Eukaryota; kingdom Metazoa; phylum Chordata; class Amphibia; order Gymnophiona; family Ichthyophiidae; genus Ichthyophis; species Ichthyophis bannanicus. The sequence continues at coordinate 1,221,841,514 of CM066032.1, forward strand.
CACTTGCTCCTTTACCGCGGTTTAGTAAACATACCCCTTAGACTTTCAGAAAGCATTTGTCAAAATCCTACATCAGACACAATTAAAAATCCATGATATAGGAGACAATGTTCTATTGTGGATTGGAAACTGGTTGAGAGGTATAAAACAGAGATTAGAGATAAATGGTCATTTTTTTCAAAGGAGGAAGGATATATATATATATATATATTGGGACCAGTACATTTTAACATATTTAATTTATAATGTCTCTGTATCACCACATGATGCGGACCGCACCTGGAGTATTGTGTGGTTTCTGCATCTCAGAAAGATATAGCGGCATTAGAAAAAGTGCAGAGAAGGACAGCCATGATGATAAAGTGGATGGAATGACTCTCCTGTGAGGAAAGGCTAAAGTGGTTAGGGCTTCAATCTGGAGAAAAACCAGCTGAGCGGAGATGTGATAGAGGTCTATAAAATTATGGGTGTAGTTCAACGGGTAGACACGAATTGATTGTTTATTTTTTCAAAAACTACAAGGACTAGGGGACACGCCTTGAAGCTACAAAATAAGATGTTTAAACCAGATTGGAGAAAATATTTTCTCTCAATATGTAATTAGTCTTTGAAACTCACTGCCAGTGGATTTGGTAAAAGCAGGTAGTGTACCTGGGTTATGGTTATGGTTATGGTTATGGTAATTTTATTTGATAAACCGCCTTTCTGAAACAAGCAAAGCGGTGTACAAGATACAAAATTAAAGAGGACGGCTCGAGGCCATAGAAACGGAAAAGAAGTTACAATGGTTTCAGGAGAAAAGAAACAGAGAGAGAAAACACAGGACAAGACAGAAGAGGATGCATACAAAAGGGGATAAAGTCTAGGAGAAGTCACACAAGGGGGAGGGAAGACCGAATGCTGTAGAGAAGAGGTGAGTTTTTAGGTCCTTCTTGAAGGTGCTATGGTTAGGTTCAAGACGGAGGGATGAGGGAAGTGAATTCCACAAGGCAGGTCCTATGAAAAAGAAGGCAGAGGATCGTGTAAATTGTAGGTGGGCAAGGGAAGGTGAAGGGAGAGTGAGGCGATTGAGATGGAAAGAACGGGGTGTATGCCTGGGGGAGTGGAAAGATATGAGGTCAGCTAGGTACTGTGGAGTATTAGTGTGGAGGATGTTGTGCACTAGGGAGAGCAATTTGTATTGAGAGCGGAAGGGAACGGGTAGCCAGTGGAGGTGAAGGAGTAAAGGTGTGATGTGGTCCCGGGAAGAGGAGTAAGTAAGAAGACGGGCAGCGGTATTTTGGATCCTCTGGAGGCGGGCAAGTTGGGATTTGGAGAGGCCTATGAGAACCGAGTTAGAGAAATCCACCCGTGACATGACCAGTGACAGAAGTAAAGTAGTAAGGGCTGCTGGGGAAAGGAAAGGACGTATTGCTCGAATTTGGCGGAGGTAAAAGAAGGAAGTTTTAGTAATGTGAGAGACGTGGGCTTTAAAAGAGAGATCTGAGTCGAAGTGGACTCCAAGATACCGGAAGGTAGAGACTAGGGGAACGGGGGTGCCGGAGAAAGAAGGCGCTAGTGAGGGAGGTGAATTACCGTAAGAGAACCAAATTGCGATAGTTTTGGTGAGATTAAGGTGAAGGCAGTTTTGTGTCAACCAGGAGGCTACTGTAGTGAGGCAGGAGTTCAATGGGGAGAGATCTGGACAGGAGGGGGAAGTATGGTGAAGGAGGACAATGTCATCGGCATAGTAGAATGCCGATATTCCGGATTGCTGAATCAGCAGAGCAAGGGGGGCCAGGAAAAGGTTGAAAAGCAGAGGTGCTAAGACTGAACCTTGGGGAACACCACAAGTGAGCGGAAATGGGTCAGAGGAGGGGGTTGAAGGAGAAGAGGAGAGAGAACAGTGCAAGACCGGGAGGAAAGAAAAGAATGAAACCAGCGGTGGACAACACTACAGAGACCTGCTTCCCGTAGGCGAAGAAGAAGAAGGGAGTGGTCCACTAAGTCAAATGCAGCAGATAGATCGAGTGCTACAGCCACTGAGATATCCCCGTGCTCATGGGCAACGTGCAGTGCATTGGTGAAGGCAAGTAAGGTGGTTTCTACACTATGACCGGTACGAAATCCTGACTGTCGGGGGTGAAGAAAGTGGATGGAGTCAAGGTGGTGAGTAAGCTGTGCAAAGACTAGTTTTTCAAGAAGCTTGGAGAGGAAAGGGAGATTGGAGACTGGGCGATAATGTGCGGTTCAGACAAATTCCTGCAGAAAAAATCCATAAACTGTTATTAAAGCAGTCCATGAAAAAACTGCTGCTTATCCCTGAAGATAGAACTGGCAACTGTTGGGATATGTCAGGTATGTGTGTCCTGGATGGACCACTGTTGGAAACAGGACACTGGGCTTGATTGAACTTTGATCTGACCCAGTATCGCAGTTCTTATGTTCTTCTTATGGAGAGTTTTATCATGGGGCAAGTTCCCCAAATAGATTAGTTCTGCACATACCATGACAATCATGAACCTCACTCCTAAGCCAGAGTATGTGGTTATGGTTTATGGTTTAGGCCCTTGATATACCGCCCTTTACCCTGTGTATCAGAGCGGTTTACAAACTTATGCTAACTGTTCTTTTCTAGTGTTCTTTTCCTATGTCCAACTTCCTTGCAGCCAGCCTTTTATTGGTCAAAATGGGGCTATCCCAGGTGATCATAGCCACTTCATTCTCCATAATTCTCTTAGGGTTATGAATGAATGAGACGTGCTACTTTATTGTAACTTTCTGTATAGAAATGTTCTGTCAAATTAAAAAGATTTTTAAATTGGATTCTGTGGCCCCTAAGAGGTTAAATCTGGATTTGGTGTGGCAATCATCATTGTGATTGGCTGGAGATGTCACATGATTTTAAATGCAAGCACCATCTTTCCTTTACAGATGCCATAGGAAAGCTCCATTGTGATAAAGAAAAGGAACCATATGGATTTGTAGCTCCCTGATGCAGAAGAGATTTTGTTCGAAACACATAGCGTGTCAATATGAACAAGAATATGTTAGTGAAAAGTAACATTTTGGACCAATGATGAAAGCAGTGAGAGCTTGAAGTTTTATAAATCTGCTCTCGTGAAACTTTGCTGTTAGTTCTCATAAACTTTACTTGTAGTGTTTGCTACGATTGACTGTAAGTATTTTGTAAAGGCAACATGGGCACTTGCATGCCTTTATAAAGTAGGCTCTCAGAACTAGCTCTGTGAAAGCACAAATTTTCTCGCACAGATTTACACCTGCTCCAAAGGTGTAATTGTGTACTCCATGTGTATACCTATGAATCTTATAAAATACATTTAAGCATTATGTCTTGAGGAATAGCCTAATGATTAGAGCAATGGACTAGAGCCAGCAACACCAGTATTCAAATCCTACTGCTGCTCTGTGTGGTCTTGGGCAGTCACTTAACCTTCCATTTCCTCAAGATGTTAAGAGGAATTTACCTGAGTGTAATTCACCTTGAACGTTTGGGAAAAGGTGTGAGCTAAATATGCCCATGGAAGAAGCACATATATCTTGTTGGTGCATATAATTTTATAAGAGCAATTTTCTGAGGGTTATTTTTGGTGTCTTTGCAGCATGGACTACAAAGAAACAAGGATGTTATAGATATTCAAGATAAACCTTGCTATAGTTATTTGGGAATCTAGTGCTTTCTCACAAGATATATCTGCATAATAGGAAAAAAAAATATTAGACATTGCCATCACTGGTTCAAAAAATAATTATAATTATTTTCATTGGAAAGAATAGTGAAAATCTTTGGTTTTTGACATGGTGGAAATACAAAGCAGTGATGAAGAAACAGAAGAAAAAGAGGTTTGTTAAAACTTGGAAGCAAAGGCATAGGCAGCGGAATGGGATGGACCACCACTTGTCCACTTAACCCTCTTCCCTCTCACTGGCTCAAATGTCCCAACCTTCACTGAACCTTTGCAAAGCCCCAGGCCTTATGGAGCACAGGCAAATCATTCTATCCTTCCGCTGTCCTAGTATTTCAGGTAACCCCATTTCACTCATTGATTCACTTCTTTACTTTGGAGTTTCCCTTGATCCTGAGTTAAGGTTCACAAAACCCATCTTGAATGTAATTCATGCTCCCTTCTTTGCTCTTAATTTCACAGGGTAAGTATGCCTCTTTGCGGATGATACCAAAATCTGCAATAGAGTGGACGCCCAAGAAGGAATAGATAACATGAGGAGGGATCTAGCTAAGCTTGAAGAATGGTCGAGAATTTGGCAGCTGAGATTTAATGCTAAAAAATGCAGGGTCATGCATTTGGACTGCAATAATCCAAGGGAGCAGTACAGTGTAGGGAGTGAAGTACCTCTGTCCACAAAAGAAGAGCAGGACCTGACCGTGATTGTGTCTGATTATCTTAAATTGGCTAAACAGGTAAAAAAGGCGACAGTGAAAGCCTGAAGGATGTTTGGGTGCATAGGGAGAGGAATAGCCAGCAGAAAAAAAAGAGGTGATAGTGTCTCTGTTTAGTGCAACCTCATTTGGAGTATTGTATGCAATTCTGGAAAGCACACCTTCAAAAAGATATAAACAGGTTGGAATTAGTGCAGAGGGTGGCTATTAAAATGGTTAGTGGTCTTCATTATAAAGCATATGAGGATAGACTTAAGGATCTTAATATATATACATTAGAGGATTGGAGGGATAGAGGAGATATGATAGAAACGTTTAAATACCTCCATGGCATAAATGCACAGGAGGATAGTCTCTTTCAATTTCCCCTATTTGTTCAGCTGAAGTGAAAGGGAATGGTAATATGAGGGTTTGGGGGGGGGGGGGGGATGATAGGCAGAGAGGGAGACATCAGGTGATTGTTGTGGGGGGCAATGACAGAGAAATAAAGAAACTAGCCAATGGCTGGGGGAGTGGCAATGACAAAGAGACACACTGAGTGATGGGGTCTCAAAATCCCCAAAGCTGCAGGATCAGTGACCACTAGAAAGTGAAGGGTAGTGGTGGTTGGTGACTCTCTTCTAAAGGGTACAGATGAGTCCATCTAATGACCAGATATGATGTCATGGGATGTGTGCTGTTTGCCTAGTGCTGAGATCTGAGACATTAAGGAGAGTTTGCTGAGATTCAAAAAGACTACTGATTGTTATCCAATACTGCTCATCCATGTCAGTATAAATGATACTGCTAGGTACCCCCTCCCCCCAAATGTATCAAAAATGGCTTTGTGCTTCCTTGTCAGTGGTAAAAGTCAAGGCAGAGAAGCTTGCATCCTTGCAATGAATGCATGCATGGATGTTGTCACTGAGAGCATTTCAGCTTCTTGGACCATGGGATGCTTTTCCAATGGTTGCTGAACAGATGAAGTGTCCACCTATTGAAGAAAAGGTGATGTGTTCTGCATAACAGACTGGCTAACCTACTGAGGAGGACGTCATGATCATTGGGGATAAGTGAACAATGTCTCCAGTAAAACATTAACCACTTGTATAGAAATGAGAAATGGAAGCTGTGTATACTAATATCCATAATATGGGAAATACAGTTTCAGACCTGGAGGCTGTAATGGAAAAGGCTGACTTGGATTTAGCAGTAGTCATAAGGACGTGGTACACTGGATGATGGGAATATAGTTACACAGGGCTATAATCCTTCTAGAAAGAATGAAAGAATAGGAAGAAATGGAGGAAGAATGGTATTATATGTAAAAAAATAATATTAAAGCAACAGAACCACAGGGCTTATGAGATAAAAATGAGGCAATGGGAGTTAATCTGAAATGAGGGAATGGAACATCTACTTATATTAGTGTGATATTCAAACCTATCTGGCAGAAGAAATAGATAAAGATTTAATTTTAGACATTCACAATATTGCTATGAAAAGTACATACTATTGATAGGTGATTTTAATTGGCTGGATATTGATTGGGACATCTCAGCAATGGTGTCATCCAAAATAAGGGAGGTTCTAGATTCCCTACAGGCAGAACTGTTTCAGCTACTGTAATGAAACCTACACAGGAGAGGGAGATACTGCACGTATTGCTTACGAGTGGAGAGAGTGCTTCTGCTGTTCTAATAGATGACCGTCTGGCATCCTGTGATGACTGGATGTTGTGGATACGTATTAGGACACAAGTGGAACTGATTAATTTAAAAGCAAGGGACTTAGACTTCAGAATAACTAAATTTATCAAGATGGGGGCATATATTAAGGAGTCAATACTTGGATGAGAATATTTAAGGGAAGTAGAAAAACAGAGGGAAAAGCTTTACAATATATTTTAAGGACAAGTTAAGAAAATAAATATAACTAAGAGGCAGCAGCATACCAAGGGTGGGGTGGTGAGTGTGGCCCATCCCAGGTGTTGAGCGAGAGGGGGTGCACACTCACTGGACCCACATTTTGGAGGCAGCATGGCAAACATACCTACAAGATGGGTGGTTTGCTATGCTGTCTCCAATGTAGGCCGACTCTTCTGGCTAAAATCTCACGAGCATGAGGCCTGAGCTGGGAGAGACGAGCCAGACTACATTCGAGACAGCACAGCAAGCCACCTGTCTTGCAGGTATCTTTGCCATGCTGCCTCAAATGTGGGGGATGGGGGATGCATATTGCACTGTACCATGGGGGACATCGGCTGCAAGGGAGGGGCACCCACCCAGGGGCACCCACCCAGGGGCACCCACCCAGGGTAGAAAAGGGGCTGGGAATGCCACTGCTAAGAGGAAAAACTGACCACTGTGTTTTTTGAAAGAAGTAGTTGAATATGTAAGGAAAAAGGGTTTAGCCTTCATAAACTAAAAAGGGAAAGACAAATACAGCAAAAATATCAGTATCAGCCAGGAAAGCAAAGATGTAAATGAAAGAAAAAAAATAGCTAGTACAGTAAAATTCGGGGACAAGCAGGACCAGCCCGTCCACTAGGCAAGCAAGGCAGCCACCTAGGGTGGCCGGCCTGGATGGGCGGAGGGAGCAGCACACATGACCAGCCACACCGCCGCCCCCCCCCCCACCCCAACTGCCGATGATTCTGTTTGGGGGGGGGGGGGAGATGGGCAGCAGCAGTAGCAGCAGTATTTCCAAAAGTGGCTGCTTTTTGCAGCCACTTTCCTGCCCACAACAGGCCATGTCCTTCAGCACCAGGAGGTACCTAGATTGATTTAGCATGAAACGTCACATCTGTTGATTCCAGTTGATCAGCAAAAGATAATGCCAGTCGCAGCTTATAAATGAAAGCTTGTAAGCTCACATGGAGAGAAAACATATCAGTATGGGTAGAAAGTATAAATGACAAACCCCAATTTAATATTGATTCCTCAGTTGGGGTGAGAGCTTGGTCAGACAGGTTGAAAACTAAAGACAGAGATCCTAAGCCTTGTATAGGAGGATATTGTGTAGACTCAGAGGTGGTCAATAACCTCAAGACCACCTTCTGGCATGACCTCTTTCTTCCTGGGATTGCGCCCGGCCCTTAGTGCCTCTGCCTACCCATTCTAAAAAAGATTCACAATCTGATCCATCAGTGGAATCACTTGAAGTGCCCTCAAATGTAATCTGTCTAGACCTAGGGGTGGGTTTTTGAAACATCCAGGGGTATACCTCCCCATGTTGATAATCCCCAATATCCCATTGAAATTTTTTAAACTTTGTTTGAAAGGCATCCTGACGAAACTGGGTCATTTAAGTATCAAGTTTCCCTTTTTGTCTCATACCCCTCCTGTAATTGCATATGCTGTATTTTATCATCAGATTCCTCCAATAATTTCTTAACACCCCCCGTTGTGGTTTCCACAATATGTAGCATTAAATCAAAAGAACATTTTGATAGAATAGCTTTCAATTTTTCCACAAAAGTCAAATCAGATGCATATAGATGAGAAGCTTTATACATATGCAAACCCCGAGGAATCCTGTATTCTCGACAGTATGCCTTTGTGGTTTCAGCATGCAATTCTGTTCATATAATTTTCCTTTTCAGAGCTATTAAATCAGACCAGTCACATTGGATCACCTCTAAATTTTCTTTCCCAAAAAGGCGTGATCCGGCCAGTAAACAGGTGGCATCCTCATCAGTAAAACAGTACGTGTCCAACTTCACAGTTGCTGATCCTTCATCCGTCATAGCAGATTCTGTTGACATGTGGATAATACTAAACAAACCAATTCACAAATAACCACAAGATTGTGCCGCTGAAAACAAGCATTTATTTTTAAAAGGAACACAGTGAGTCCAGCTGGGCTGAATATTCAAATTGAGTGGCACTGGTTCTATTAAAAGAAGCCCTTAGGCTACTGGTGACATTTTCGCATGCTTGGGCATTTTTTGGAGCCGGTGAAGTCTGGCGAGTTGGTCACTCTAATGTTTTAAGGTATATGTGGTGTTCATTTTTTGCGAGAGTATATGTGTTGATTTGAAGCCTTGTATATTTAAATTTCTGTAGATTCTCTGATGAAGCCGGTTATCCACTGAAACTATTGGCCGATATAATCAGAGTGTTTATGGAGCGTCTACATGAAGGCTCTTTGGTGACTGAGACAATGCGGTTCTGACATCAGGGATTGGGATATAGCAGCTAGTGTATTGATTCTGGGCTGTTTTTGCAAACTGACAAGTAATGAAGACGTTTTTGAAACTGGATGGATTCAGCTTACAGCTTACAGCTCATCATTGTGTATCTGGAATGGAGCCTGGAATAAAGAAAGTATTTGGTGATATTATATCTACAGCAGGAAGTGCCCATTGAGACATTATATGGCGTTTGTTTGCCGTTAACAGCACCTTATTGCCTTAGGTCATTCAAACATTTTTTGTTTTGTATTAAATGTTTGGAGTATTGAATGTTTTGGGTAAATGAATGGGTGAATGTGTAGTTGTTTCATTATTGAATATGAGTGTATTTATATGAAAATGATGTGTAAATGTCTTTAAATGTGAAAAGCTTTATACATTTTTAGATATTGATTGTTATCAATGAGAACACAAAAAATATGTAAATGTTTCATTAAATATTCACACTGCTTTGAATTCATGAACGGTGGTTTCTGACAACTGATACATTTATTTGATTAGTGTTGGGCCTTTGAAAGGCCAGGGCTGTATTGTGTTTATCTGAATAATCTCTCTGCAGGGAGATCATGCAGACCACCAGAACCAAAGTGTGCCCATAGCTTTCTGTTTCGTTACAAAGCCAGAGACTTATCAGCCCCCCTCATATATGGTTACATTGGGCCCAGTTTTCGAAAGGCATTTACGCGGTTTACAGCCCAGTAAACCATATAAATGCCTTAAATGGGATATTCAATGGCCCTTACATGGTTAGTACCATTGAATATCCCCTTCTAACTCTCCTACGCGCCCTGATGCTATTCGGTTAGAATTGGGGCATTCAAAGGACAGAATAGAGGCAGAGACTGCAGCTAACCGAAGAGTGGTGATATTGTACAACTACCCGTTAGCGATCTGTGGTTAAAACGAAGCCAGCTTTTGGCTCACCTAGTTTTAGCCGCAGATGACTAATTGGGTAGCAGTGCAATATCACCGCTACCCAGTTAGGCTCCAAGGCTGTTTCCTCTGTGCGCTTAACCTGGCTATTCAATGCCGTCACCACAGCATTGCATATCCAGAGTTAAGGGTCAGCGGGCAGCCTGTCCAGATGAATATCAGGATCATATTGTGTACTTGGCATCCAAAAGTACGCATACCCTTGTAAAAATTACCTTCTTAAAGAGGAGAGGCAAGCATTGCTGGTGCTGTAGTAGACTTCCAAATGTGTGTATATTTGCAATTGCTGGTAATTATCACAATTCAGTGAAAAAGCAAAGAAGGAATACTTTACTTAACTCAGAGAATTAATGTGGCGGTCAAGGGACTAGTTGGTAAAATAATGAATAAGGGCAGCAACAGTCCTTATGTGGACCAATTTGCAGATTATTTCTTGGTTAAGGCAGCCAATATTTGTTCATCTATAATAACTTTAAATGAAAATTTTATATTGTCTCCCCCACAGTCTGGGACTGGGGACTGGAGAGTATTTAGGAGAGTTCAGTAGGCAGTGGTCTTCCATATTGTTAGGTATCTAAAGGCAATAGATTATGCATTGGAGTCTTGTCCATTGGGTTTAGTGCAAGAAGCACTTAACATGATGGGGCCTTTGTTAACTAAAATTGTGAATGAATCTTTGCTGTCAGGTATGCATCCTTCCTTCTTGTGGAAAGCTTTGGAATGCCCCCTGTTGAAAAGCTCAGCATTAAATAAGGGAGAGTTGTCTAGTTATTGCCCCATTTCCAAGTTGGCCACACTAAATAAGTTAATTGAAAAATATGTTTTCTATTAGTTGGAGGGTATAATTGTTGAACTATTGATTCTAGACCTGTTTCAATGTGGTATAGGCACAGACACAGCAATGAGGCTTTGTTGCTCTCGTAGTTAGATGTCCTATGCCGGAATAAAGAGAAAGAGAATGCAATGTTGCTTCAGTCACTAAATGTTGCAGCCTCTTTTGATGTGGTTAATTATGGTATCCTGCTTGCATGCATATCCATCTTTGGAATTTCAGGTGTAGTTTTGCAGTGATTTCTATCTGATAGACAAGTGCAAGTAGTTTCTAGGGATACTGTATATTTCCTGCAGAAACTACAGTCTGGAATTCCCCATGGTTCTTCCCTGTTTTCTGTTTTCTTTAAATTATATTTAAAGCCTTTAGCAGCCATTCTGAGGTCACTGGGGATTCATTTCCAGATGTATGCAAACCATATGCTGCTCTGAGGGGAAAAGTTTCCCAACATTTCTGAGGATTTGGGCCATTGCCTAGATTATATAGGCTCTTGGAGGTCTGTGAATATTTTAGTCTTAAATGTAAGGAAGATAGAATTGTTGTGGATCCATAGGGCACTTATGTTGATTGATACATAACTGATGAGGTGTGGTAACTTGGAACTTGCTGCATCATCTGTGGTATGAAAATTAAGAGTTCTGTTAAATACTCGACTCATTTCAGGTGAAAATTAAATTCATAATTTCTGCTTCCTCTTATAAGCCGCACTTGTTGCACCATGTGACATTACCTGCCTTCAGCTGTTCTTTTGCTTTGTAAATCAATCCTTGTACTGATTTCATTAGAGTATGGTAGCACACTTTATTTTGATATTTATTGCAACTGGTGCAGAACTCTGTTGCATGGCTTTTGTCCTTTTGTGGCTTAAGGCAACACGTTACTCCTATGTTGTCTTCTTTACATTGGCTACCAATTATATTCCAGATGTGGTTCAAAGTGCGTTGTTTAGTGTTCAAGGTCTTGAGTGTGAATGGCCCTAGTTATTTAAGGGAAGCATCGGTCCTTTATGCTTTCTTGACATTCATTGTGGGGTCTGTTGGAGAAGGTTTGTTGACGGTCCCTTCAATGTTAGTAGGGAAGTTGGATGTGTTGCTTTTTTTTGCAGCCCCTTTATTAGGGGAATGCTGTACCTCTATCACTGCAAATTGAAAAGGACAACTTGAGAATTTACAAAGAATTAAAAGCTCCTTTATTTTCTGTCATACTCTGTCCTTTAATTTTGTAATATTTTGCTGTAAATTCAACTTCCCTCCTTAATTTTATTGAATTTGTAAACCGCTTTGCTTGCACTTGATATGGGCAAAAAGGTGGCATATCAAGCAATGAAATAAACTAAAACTAAATTAAAATTTTAAGTTCATTGGAACCCAAATAACACAAAGGGATGAGCACTAGTAGGAGCAATTAAGTGAATGCATTGCATAATCAGTAACCAATTTAGTAACATAAGACTTGGGGGTATGTTTGCTAAAGGGCATTAAGGTAACAGGCATTAGCAGCAGCGATAAAGGGTGTTACATGCGAAAAAGGCTCTGGGCAGGTAGGAGGCATTCTGGCATGAAGGCGCAATGGGCCACTTAATGGGCATTTACAGGACATCAGGCAATAGGGTGTCAAGCATGTACTTTAATGCTCAAAAACAGCTGTCACTTTATTACTGGATAAGGGAGCCCCAGCAAAGGCCAATGTAAAGGTGATGAATGGAGGGACAGGTAGGAGCTGAAGGGCCTGACAAATCTGTGGGCATCTGACGTGCCAGCCAGTAAGTACAACAAACATGTGGGTGGCAGCTGCACCTATGCACTGGGGGTGCCCATGTAAAATGCTGTAATGCCAGTGTGTGGAATAAGGTGGGGAAGATGTGTCCCCCAGCAGAGTCAGAAGTGGCACGATGTGTGCAGCGAAAGGAGGATGAAGCAGGAGTGGCGACTTGAAATCAGGCACAGGAGAGGCATGAATGAAGTGTCCAAATGCGGAAGAGAGTACCTGTGTAGGCCAGGGTGTAGCAGCTTGTATGAGCAAACAGGACTGCACATAGCTGCCAGAGGCTGATGGATGGGCTACAGGAAGGATGGTGGCAGAAGAGAGTGTGGCATGGGCTGGCAGCACCAATGTACCAGAGGTGCCATCCCCAACGTATGTGCACTGTTTGGGAAAAACATGTGTTAGTGCCACATGTAAGGCCTGATACAAAATAAGTGGATCTCACACCTGTACCAGCCACTCAACCACCATACAACAACACAGACAAATGTGCATAGAACAACTGGACAGGAGTCACTCAAATAGGGCAAAAGGGGCACGAACGGATATGATTTGATATCTGCAGGTGGCTATCTGAGGGGTAGGATGTGTCTGTATGTAATGCAGAGATGTGTTGGAGCCAAAGCTATATAGTCACAGTCATGATGTCATGGCTATCTCATGTTGCACAAGTTGGTTACAGTTGCATGCATGTAATTGCCCATTAGTATACCGCTGCATCACTGCAGTCACATTGGGTTACATTGTACCGAAAATGTGGTAATGTCTGATGAAGAACAGGGACTGTAAGAACCTGCAGTCAGTTGAGACAATGGTGAGGTGAGCTGCCCAAGGTCACAAGGAGGTGTGGGTGATTCATGAAGGTTGTAACATACATAAAAATGCCACAGTAAAACATTCCAAATTGTCGCAAAATAGGACATGATGTTGAATAGTCTGTTTGCTGACCCAAATTGTGGCCAGAACACATAACAAACTCTAAGGATATGTGTCTGCCAGTCACAGCAGAGCCCAGACTGTTACAGGCATGAAAATGAACTGAGTAGCACAGTCACAAAAAGAGGAAGTGGAAATCAAACCCCTGTCTCCTGCTTATAGAGAGATTACACTAACTAGTAAGCTCCACCTCTAAACCTCTCTTCACAGCAATGGCTGGAGTCAAAGAGACTGCAGGTAACCGCCTAAAATGTCTGCTGTGTGTGCCAGTATAGGCTAGCCCCTCCAGTACCCATGATGCACTGCATACACAGACCAGCAGTCTGCAGATGATCACCAAATGGAGAATGCACTGATCCGTCACCTCAGCTCAGTAAGATGCACTGGCAGTATGTGATACAAGCACAGAACAGCTACAAACCATGCTATTGAGCAGTTTCAGTGGTCACCCAGAGGGTGAGGATGGGTTCCCAGCACCTAGTCCCCAGAGCTTGCACTGCTAGAGGCGGTCTCGGCCAGTTGTGCTGCAGGTCTATATCACTACCAGTGTATGACAGATGTTGTCTGCAGTGTGTTATGCTATTTGTCTTGTTTCCTACCCAATGGCAGTATGCCTTAGGTGCCTGTTACATCCGGGCCTTGACCCTGTTGGAAAGGGACCCTCTTAAAACAGCACATGATAGTGCTCAGTGTTGTAGTAGCTGATGCCATGGTCACCAAACATAGTGAGAGTATCTAAGCTTGCCTATGGCTGCTACTATAGTCATTCTCATCTAGCAACAACCACAGTGAGCAACCTAGGAACAGCAACTATCTCAACCATCCAGGACTACCAATCCACCACAGCCAGACTACACCTACTGGCCACCACAGGACTGTTTCAGCCATGCACATACTAACTGTGGCTGGCCAGTACACAATACAAGTTCAGATAGCAACCATATATACCCTAGCTTGATCTAACCAGCATGTAGCACAGTGCTTGTACTCCTAGAACAGAAAGTGTACTCATATCACTAGAGCTGGGCTGTATATGTGGATATCTAGCCATGCCATGGTCACAGCTCATTCAGAATGAGAGTGCCTGCCATTTTGGTCTCCATATCAGCTCAAGCATTGTTAACTTGTACATAAGAACATAAGATATGCCAAACTGGGTCAGACCAAGGTCCATCAAGCCCAGTATTCTGATTCCAACAGTGGCCAATCTAGATCATACGTACCTAGCAGTTTCCCCAAAAGACACAGGTTCCACAATGCTTGTACTGGGTCAAGCATTGATATCCTGGATCCCTTCTTAATAATGGTTTATGGACATTTCCTCCAGGAACTTGTCCAAACCTTTTTTAAAAACAGCTACACTAACAGCCTTTACTACATTCTCCGGTAACAAATTCCAGAGTTTGATTACACGTTGAGTGAAAAAATATTTTCTCATATTTGTCAAATAGTTTATCCTGTAGCTTCATTGCATGTCCCCTAGTCTTTCTATATTCTGATAACGTAAAACGATCTACGTTTTACCCATTCCACTCCGTTCATTAATTTATAGACTTCTATCATATCTCCCCTCAGCCGTCTCTTTTCCAGGTTAAAGAGCCCTAACCTTTTTAGCCTTTCTTCATAGTGGTATCCTCCCATCCCCTTTACCATTTTGGTGGCTCTCCTCTGAACCTTTTCTAAAATCGCTATATGCTTTTTAAGATACGGCGACCAGAATTGCACACAATATTCAAGGTGCGGTCTCACCATGGAACGATACAGAGACGTTATAATATCTTTTGTTTTATTTTCCATTCCTTTCCTTAGGATACTTAGCATTCCATTTGCTCTCTTGGCTGCCGCTGCACACTGAGCCAAGGGTTTTAACATGGTATCCACAATGACGCCTAAATCTTTTTCCTGGGTGGTGGATCCTAATTGGAACCTTTCATCGTGTAACCATAGTTTGGGTTGTTCTTCCCTAGGTGCATAACTTTGCACTTGTCCACATTAAATTTCATCTGCCATTTTGATGCCCAGTCTTCCAATTTATCAAGATCCTCTTGCAATTTTCCACAATCCTCTTGGATTTTAACAACTTTAAATAGTTTTGTGTCATCTGCAAATTTGATAACCTCACTCGTTATTCCACTTTCCAGGTCATTTATGAATATGTCAAAAAGCAGCGGACCCAGCCCAGATCCCTGGGGTACACCACTATTCACCTTTCTGCATTGGGAAAATTAGCCATTTAGCCCTACCTTCTGCTTTCTATCTTTTAACCAGTTCCTGATCCACAATAGTACACTGCCTCCTATCCCATGACTCTTTAGTTTTGCCAAAAGTCTCTGGTGAGGGACCTTATCAAAGGCTTTCTGAAAGTCCAGATATACTATATCAACTGACTCACCTTTGTCCACCTGTTTATTCACTCCTTCAAAAAAACATAACAGATTAGTAAGACAAGATCTTCCTTGTATAAAGCCATGTTGGCTGTCCCTCCATTCATCACCTTTACATTGATGGGGCTCCCAATGTACATGCTGAGTAATTTTATTCTTTATGATGGTTTCTACCATTTTTCCCGGTACTGACGTCAGGCTCACCGGTCTGCAGTTTCCCGGATCACCCCTGGAACCCTTTTTAAAAATTGGTGTTACATTGGTGATCCTCCAAACTTCAGGTATTAGAGATGATTTTAATGATAGTTCACAGATTATTAATAGCAGGTCTGCAATCTCATATTTCAGTTCTTTCAACACCCTTGGATGTATACCATCCGGCCCTGGTGATTTGCTACTCTTCAGTTTATCTAATAGTTGTAATACATCTTCCCGATGTATCGATATTTCCTTCAATTCTTCCACACCTTTAAATACCACTTCAGTCATGCGTAACATCCCTACATCTTCCTCAGTAAAGACCAAAGCAAAGAATTCATTCAGTCTCTCTGCTATCGCCTTGTCGCCTCTTAGTGCCCCTTTAACTCCTCTATCATCTATAGGACCAACTGACTCTCTCACAGGTTTTTTGCTATGAATGTACTTGAAAAAGACTTTATTTCGTATTTTTGCTTCCGCAGCAAGCATCTTCTCAAATTCTCCCTTTGCCTGCCTTATCAATGCCTTGCATTTGACTTGCCAGTGCTTGTGCTGTTTCCAGGTTTCATCGTTTGGCTCTTTTTTCCATTTCCTGAAAGATGCTTTGGCAACAACAGCCTCTCTGACCTCACCTTTAAACCATGCTGGCAGTTTTTTGGACTTCCTTCCACTTTTCTTAAATCGTGGAATACAGCTGGTCTGGGCTTCCAAGATAGTATTTTTCAACAACACCCAAGCTTGATCTAAGTCTTTAACCTTTGCAACTGCTCCTTTTAGGTTTTTTTTAACTATTTTCCTCATTTTATCATAGTCTCCCTTTCGAAAGTTAAAAGGTAGCACTGTGGATTTCCTTATTATCCCTCCTCCACTAATTAAATCATAGGTGATCATGCTATGATCACTATTGCCAAGTGGCCCCAACAACCGTATCTCTTGCACTAGATCTGGTGTTCCACTAAGGACTAGGTCTAATATGGCTTCTCCTTTGGTCGGTTCATGAACCAGCTTCTCCAAGAAGCAGTCATTTATTTCATCTAGGAACTTTATCTCCCTAGCATGTCCTGCCATGACACTGACCCAGTCGATACCGGGGTAATTGAAATCACCCATTATTATTACTGCGCTGTAACTTTTGTTAGCTTCCTTGATTTCTTTGAGCATTTCATCATCCATTTGTTCATTCTGGCCAGGCGGTCGATAGTACACCCCCGCTGCCATCGCCTTCCCCTTTTTGCATGGAATTTCAATCCATAGAGATTCTTCAGCAAATTTTGTTTCCTGCAAAACTTTAATCCTTTCTGACTCAATGCCCTCTCTAACATAGAGCACCACCCCTCCACCAATTTGATCAGCTCTATCATTACGATATAGTCTGTGCCCAGGTATCACAGTGTCCCACCGGTTGTCCTCTTTCCACCATGTCTCTGATATTCCAATCATATCTAACCTTTCATTTAGTGCTATATATATTGTGCTCATAGTGCAGGCTCTAGTAGCACACTCTGACATACATGCAGGTTGTTAATGCCCACTCAGTGAGGCCGTGCTATCAGCCTGCTTTTCCATTCAGCTGTGAACTGTGCATAGTGGAGCCTATGCATATGGCTGATGGGTGTCTGTGCCCTTGCTGGCTGATGCTTTTGGGGGCTGCACATGCTGGTGCTGGACCTGCACTGTAGGCTAAAGTTTATCTACAGGGACATGCAGTGCATGATCCACAGCTCAGTCTTGAACCTAGGACTCTCCACTCACATACACAATGGTTTTGTGTGTTGAGCCACAGAGCTACCATGTAGATAAAGCAGTCCCTGGGGCTGACATATTACCCATTAGGCAGACCTGGGCACATGAGATGCAATCGGCACACAGACCATGACATGGATCTTGTCTTGTCTGCAGCATGCTGTCAGTGGGGTTGGGGTGCAGTACAGACCTGTCCATCATGCAGCATTGGCAGATGCTTGGGGCACCAGGTCCAGATGGGTGGGGCAGAGGCACACATTGACAGACACACCATCTCCCCCAAACAACTGCTGCTGCCAAAACCCCATCACTGCCTGCCACTGATACATCTTGGGGGGGGGGGGAGGCAGGCAGCCATAGCTGTGGTATTTCCCCAGGGCACCTGCATTTTACAGCTCCCTATAGAGCTATAGCTGCTGGCACTATTGTTCTCTTCCTCCATAGATGGCTTTAGCGGCAGTGGGGGGGGGAGGGGGCCAGCCAGGGTCCCTGCCTAGGTTGCTAGGAAACCTTGACCCGTCCCAATGGCGCTTCACCTTTCCGCAGCAGCAACATGTCTGTGTGCTGCCAATGTCAATGTGGGATCATGACGGACATCACAGATGTGCCATCTGGGCAGTTGCCTGGTCTGCCTTCCATCCCAGCACCCCTACTGCATGACAGTCGTGTACCTCTTTTGCCCCATTTGCACCACCGACATGATGCCTTTTCATACTTGGGCACTATGCTGTTGCTGCTAATAGAGCATTACTATCACTGTCTTGGGCTCCCCTGTCTGTGCATCGCATTGCAAATGTTTAGATAAGCTTTCTCCCCTCAAAATACACTCTTTCCATGTTAAAGGGCTTTAATACACGTTAGCACAACAGGCGTTAAGGGAGCACACGTTCTTAACACCCTCTCTCTGCCCCATTAATGCTCACTCTCCACCTACTGCACCCTTAACACTGTAAGAGCCTTTAATGCCCATTAATGCATTTTTTCGCAGCATTAAGGGTGTAAGGGTGCCGATAACAGGTATTAATGGCACACTTGCTCCCTTAATTCCATTTAGTAAACATACCCCTTTGAGTAATCAAGTGAGGTCTTCTTAAAAAAGGGCAAACGCCCTCTTGAGAGAAGGCAGCATAAATCCTTTTTTTAAGATTGTTGTGACAATACTGCAAAGAATATGCACAATATTGTGCTCACAAGCTTCATAAATTTTATGGCTCAAAGATCAGATGCACACTTGGTACTATTACTATTCACCGCAATCCGTACTAAATCCCTCCATCGAATCACCTGTTCCTTTGTGACCAATGAATTACAACTTACATATATCATTTGAAAGGTGTTCAAGATACAGTCTATGTTTTTCCAGAAAATATGCAGACATCTGCTGAGGAGAAATGGTTAAAGCTGATGCCACAGCAAGGAACTGATGAAGTTGTGGAACTGTCAAAAGCATTTCTGTAGTGCTACAGTCATATACAATGCTGGGAAACTTATGGAACATGTCTGCCTTTTGGGATCATGATAGGTACCTGTACTTGGAAACAGGATACTGGGCTTGATGGACCCTTGGTCTGATCCAGTATGGCATATCTTATGTTCTTAAAGTGCACCCTAAAAAATAGAAGTGTGTATTTGTGAGCATGCCTTTGTTTGCTTGGGTACCTAAAGAATTTTTGTGCATGCATATATCTATGACTTGACACACATACAATTGATTTGCATGCATAAGAAAGTTTAATTATGTATACAATCTGTGCCTTTATGAATGTAGGGAAAAAAACCTCACAAAAATCAGGAAAACTTTGAAAAAAATGAACACGGGCTGAATTTTTTTTTTTTTTTGGGCTATGCAGATCCCTTCTAGAAAAGTTTCCATTTAGTTGACCGAGAAGGTTGAAATGGTTTGTGACAAAAGAGCGAATAGCTTTAAAAATCACCAAGAAAATATACAACAACGTCTTGCTTATTTTCCAGGAGAGTTGCTGAATGTGAGCTCTTTGATTGATAGCTGCTTTGGCCAACTGAGTCCCCTTTATTCATGGATACATGAATACAAAGAAGAGTGATGAATCACAAATGGTCTAGTTGAAAAGGATTATATATCTGACCATAAAGTATTCTTAGCTAATCACAAACCTCTCCCCCAACCTACATATGCTATATTAAAAAATAGCATTGTTTTCCTTTTACAGTATATAAATTAGATACGTAGAAATAAAGTTTGACAAACACATTCTAGGTGATATATGTTTACTGGACAAACTTAACACATTTATGTCTAGTTTTTGAGAGCTATGCTGCTTTCATTAGGTCAAGACAACCTGCTCGTTTTGTTATGATCCACTGAAGGGCGTGTAACTCTTAAAATCTTGTCATAAATATTCTAAGTTAGTTCAATAAAACAGTGTTACCTAAAATATACTTGTCAACCTTAATTTCTAAATTATAAAAATAAGACATACAACTAAAATACAGTTGTAATAAACCATAATATTGATAGTTTCAGAAGAATAGGGACACTTTTATCCTTCAGTACGAATCAGACCAAATTATCCCAGTTAAACAAAAACTAGTATTTTCACATTAGCAAAATATATTTTAAAATTCAGATTTGATAACTTTTTTCAATGCACAATTTAATGGAAAATTATTGTTCAAGAAGGAAAAAACTGGAAAACTGTGCCACTTTTGGCAGCTTTTTTGCTGCAATCACAACCCTCTACATTTTTCTGTTTTGTTATTTTTGCTTTTTTTTTTTAACTCAGATAAAGTAAATGTTAGCAGATTGTTGATGGCAGGAGATGGTCTTGTTTTTTCAGAAAATGTTTTCTTATGGAGGGTACTTTTACAAGGAAATGCTTATTTAGGCACAATTTTATAAAGACATATAGGTGGCAAAGACGGAAGCAAGGAGCGTGAGTATGTGGCTCACAGTGAGATCAGCTTAAGTTTGGACTTTAAAGTAATGGATTTTTTGTCTGTGGATGGATCCTGAAAGTGGATAAAAAGGGCATGTTTACTAAGCTATGTTACTTATTAACGCATCAGATAGTGCAGGGCAAATGCACATTGCATCATGATTTTCTGCACTAACTGCATTAGCTGCTAGAGTGGGTGGAAAATGGGCAGA
The DNA here is from genome assembly GCA_033557465.1 of Ichthyophis bannanicus. Lineage (NCBI taxonomy): Eukaryota > Metazoa > Chordata > Amphibia > Gymnophiona > Ichthyophiidae > Ichthyophis > Ichthyophis bannanicus. Next base: position 1,221,862,004 of record CM066032.1, read on the forward strand.
GTGGGTATGTCAGCACTGTGCAGTTACCACAAGCGCCACAGTGGTGATATGTATATCCATGGTGCTGTTGGGCTGTGCTCTCTCCAATTACAGTGCTTATCTGCTGGGGAAGTGCTGTGTATGCAGCCAGCAGATAGCGAACCACATTTGCAGCTAATGCGGTGCTATTTGCACAAAAATGCCTCATTAGCTGCAAAGGTCTAACACACTTTAATAAACATACCCCTAAGTCGGTGATTCCCAAACCTGTCCTAGGAACTCCCCAGCCATTTGGGTTTTCAAGATAGCCACAATGAATATTCATGAGAGAGATCTGCATACATTGCCTCCATTGTATGCACATCTCTCTCATGCTTATTCATAGTGCATCTTAGTAACTAGACCTCATCTGACCTTGGGTAAGCTGCTTCAGCCAGTATTGCCTCAGAACATGATCATAACGTCTGATATTGTCAGTGCTCCACCAAACATCAATCTTATTATATTGTGATCATTGTACTCTCCAAAAATCTTACAACAGTATGGAAACTATATATCAATGAATCATCAGAGAAGCAGGATTGTATGAAGACAACAGAGGTGTGAAGATTGCTGGAAGACTCATCAACAACCTTCACTATGCTGATGATACCACATTACTGGATGAAAGTGAAGATGATCTGAAACATTTGCTTTTCACAATCAAAGAACATAGTCTCAAAATGGGCCTGCACCTTAATGTAAAGAAGACAAAGATCATGACAACTGGCATAATCAACAGGTTCATCGTTGAAGGAGAAGAAATTGAAATCGTGAACAACTTTAACCTACTTGGATCAACTATCAATAAAGAAGCAACAAGCAGTCAAGAAATCAGATGACGCATTGCTCTTGGCAGAATGGCTATGAAAGACCTAGATAAGATTCTCAAGAGCAGAGATGTCTCTCTCCATACAAAGATTTGACTTGTTCAAGCCATGGTATTTTCAATAACATCATATGGATGTGAAAGCTGGACAGTGAAAAAGATAGACAGGAAGAAAATTGATGCCTTTGAATTATGGTGCTGGCGGCAAATACTATGTATACCATGGACTGCCCAAAGAACAAACCAGTCGGTACTAGAGGAAATCAAACCTAAGCTTTCTTTAGAAGTTCAGATGACAAGACTTCGACTTTCATGCTTTGGACACATCATGCGAAGAGGGAGATCATTAGAGAAAGACATCATGCTTGGCAAGATAGAAGGTCAACGCAAAAGAGGAAGGCCAGCAATGAGATGGATCGATACAATAACAGCAGCTACGGGTACCAGTCTGTCAACAATGAGCCGCCTGACTCAAGACCGAACACAATTTAGGATAGCTATCCAGAGGGTCGCCATGAGTCGACTCCGACTCGACGGCACTTAACAACAACAACAACAACATATCAATGAATAGCCCAAAGTTATTACAGTTCATATTTTCATGAATTATTATGAACAAAAAAAATTCCCTCATTAGAAATTGTAGATGTTACAAAAACCATTGCCAAAATTCAGTCAACCTGCCCAATTTTTCAAACAGCTTTTCCACTTCTTCAGATTTTATCCTCAAAACCTCAATGGACTTCACCTCCAACATAATGCTATGATTCTCAAGTTATTTTCATAGATTTGTGCTCCCCCCCACCCCTATGTTCCATCCCTGTCAGTGGTGTCCCCAGCCCCGTTGGTACATGGAGCAGGCACTCCCCCCCCCCCACATGCTGCCATTGCTTCCCATGCAGCCCAATGATGCACACCCCTCCCCGCTAGGCTCACAGAGGCAGCGTGGCAAACTTACCAAAAAGCTAGTTTGCATAGTGCCTCCTGCTCCATGGCCCAGCTGATCTTCTCTTGGCCAAAGTCTCGCAATTCATGAGACTTCAACTGGGAGAGAAGAGCAGCCAGGCCACAGAGCGTGAGGCACCCATGGCAAGCCAGCTTTTTGGTAAGTTTGCCATGCTGCCTCTGTGGGCCTGGCGGGGGTACACCCTCCTCCAGGCCGGTGCCCAGGGCAACACGCACCCACTGCCCTGCCCTGGGTATGCCACTTTGCCTTGTGCTTACCCACAGTGAAAGTAAGCTCTGTTGGCATAACATGCATGCTTACAGAATAGCAACTAGCTAAAGTATGCACGTAAAGACCCATCCACACACATAAGTCACTGAAAATATGTGACTTACATGCATAAGTGGTGAATAACTACATAGCTCATTTTAAAATGACCTTCTTAGGGGGATGTTTACTAAACGGCGCTCAAGTGCGCGGCGCACAATAGCATGTGATAAGGTACCTTAGCGCACGCTAATGATGCGTTTTTGTGCCCCGCACACGTGCGTGCCGCACTAAAGTGCCCGCTCATGTGCGCAGCGCGCTGATGTGCGATAGAGGCATGGAAAGGCTCTCGGAGGGTGGAGGAAGGCTCCCCAGGGGCGGAGAGATGGGGTCAATGGGTGGAGAGTGGAAGGGGAGAGGCTCCCCGCATACGAGCAGGGCTGAAATTCAAGCAAAAAAATACCGCGAGTGAAAACCTCGCGGTAGAGCCGATTTAAAGGGAAGAGAAACCATTTCTGTCAGCAATGTAAAGCAAAACCAGGGAAACCTACCTAATGTGAGCAGTGTGATACAAGTGCACGGAACAAAAGGGCAAATAAACATTAAAAATGACCCCAACAAAATATAAAAAAATCATAAGCAAGATGGGCAATACTGAGAGTAATGGGAAATATCAAAAAGCACTCCCAACAAAGCCCCAAAAAATAAATATGAATTTTAGAAGGGTCTACGCTCCGTCCCCATACAAGGTGAATGATCCCGCAGTGAAATAACACTGATCAGGGTTTACCTCTCCATTGGACAGGTTACTTATGGCATGCACATGTTCCACAGCAGCAGGGCGGGCAGGTCAGAATGGGCAACTGTACAGATGCTGGGAAAGGGGATACAGAGGGCTGCAGGCGGCACATGCTGTGGTGCAGCAGGGGCACAGTGCAGACTAGACAGATGCCTAGATGGCACCTAGAAATGCTGAAACTGAACAGCAGCCAGACAGCAACTGATGAGGGCCCAACATGGGCATGAGAGTGTTTAGCACAGTGTCACAGGGGATAGTACCCAGCAGGTACCCCCAAGGGCACAGAACATTGGCAGGCGGTGATTGGGGGACGTGCAGACAGATATGCATGCACCCCTACCCCAGAACCCGCACCATAGGCAGCCACCTACCCGCACACAGGATGGCCTGAGACTGCGTACCACCAGCACCACCAGCAGAAAGGCATGTCAGCATGGTGGCACAGGGGTACTGGAGGTGGAGGGGGACAGTGGCAGTTGCCCATAGCAGACCATGGCCTAGCCCTGTGTAGGTGGGTGCAATGCACTGCAACAGACAGGCCCTGCCGGACAAACAGTCATGGTATCATCAGGGAATGCACTGTCTCTGTGGCAACACGGTGGTGCAGTGCACACAACCAGCGTGTTTGGAGACAGAAGGTCACAGATTCAAGCCCCAGCTGGGGCTCCTGCCAATCCAGTCCCCATATTTTATCCACAACTATATCGTGATAGTAAAGACGAACCTTTATTGCAGAGAACATAAGCATGGCTCAAACACCTCTATTTTACCCTACAGAGCACAGACACCAGAAACGTGCACATTACCTAGAGCAGATTCCCCCAAATGCAGTCCTGGAGGGCCACAAATCCTTCAGGGTTTATGCTGTCTCCAATCTAAGGATGGAGCGGTACTGGTGGTGGAGGTGGCAGCAGCTGGTGGCAACAGCAGACCATGTCCTAGCCCTGTCCAGGTGGGTGCCGTGCACTGCAACAAACAGGCCCTGTCGGATGTACAGTCATGGACTCCCCAGGGAATGCAGCATATCTGTGACAACAAGGTGGTGCAGTGCACACAGACAGTGTGTGCAAGAACAGAAAGTCACAGGTTCAAAGCCTCGCTGGGGCTACTGCCAATCCAGTCCACATATTTTTCCCACAACTAAACGGTGATAGTAAGGACAAACCTTTATTGCAGAGAACATACGCATGGTTAATACGCCTATATTTTACCCCACCGAGCACAGACACCATAAACAGCCGCATTACCTAGAGCAGAGTCTCCCAAATGCAGTCCTGGAGGGCCAAACACCATTCAGGTTCCATGCTGCCTCTAATAAAGATGCCTGTGCTTCATATCTATGCACCACCCCCATGGTATGCAGATATATCTCATGCATATTCATGAGGGACAGCATGAAAACCCGAACAGTGTTTGGCACACCAGGACTGGAGTTGGGAACCTCTGCCGTAAAGCAGCAGTCAACAGGGGCAGACACACCCACACCCACAGGCCCCATTGGCCAATGCCTCCTGGAGAGGCAGGACATTGGGCCCTGCGTGCATCTCCCAATACTAGCACTTGCATACCTTAGCAATGCCACCCTACACCTGGGTATACGGTATACAGCTATCAAACGTTTGCTATGATTTACTGGCAGATAGCAATTCCTACGTTAAGCACAGTTAGCTGATTGAGCTCCATCATAACAACTTTTCTGATGTCTGTGGTGTGTGCTTCAGGTCTGGTCTCTGACAGTGTTTACCACCCTGGGGAGTGACCCCCAACAGTATTGCGTACCATATCCATGCTTGTACTGTGCCCAGGACTGATGTGGTGGCCAGGGCTGCTAAACTCCTCTATAGTAGCACAATGCTGGCATAGGTGTGGGTGTGTGTGTCTGTCTATCCAGTGTGTGGTGGCTGCAAACACCCTCCACAGCCCACACTGCCAGCACTGTTGCCAGTATTGGCCTGCCAATGTGCATAATGAGGAGCAAGGTACCATGGGTATAGCCTGGACAGGGTGGCCTGGCCAGGATGCATCTACACAGGGCATAGGGCACTGGCTGGGACATTTTAGTGCCCGGCCACCACCTACACAGACAGGGTGGCCTCAGCATGTCCTACTGGGAGATGACTCTCACCCTGACTGTGCAGTGACCACAGCATGGCTAGGCACCCCCATAGTGCTATATAGTATTTTTTTCATGTGATATTTATGGGTTTCCTTTTGGGGCCCAGTCACTGACTTATCTGCTTGTTGTGTATGTTGACATCCCAGTTCTGGGTGCATGCATTTCCACCAGGAACATGCACTATGGACTAGCTAGCAGCTAGTATGTATGTTTGCAGCTGGTATGTGTCTTGATGGAGCGCCTTGCAGGGTGCAGCGGCTGAAGACTTGCTGCAGAAGAATATCAGATAATGGTGGGGTGCAGCTTTGCATATCCAGGCCTAATGTCTGTCTGCTATTGCGTTATGGGTGTGTACAGAGCTGCATTGACTGCCCTGTAGGGTGTCTGTTCCCCAGCAGGACCGGGGTTGCTGGTCCCCTCTACTGCCACCATTGCAGGGAGGTAGAATGTGGATCTGTTGATGGGAGCCCCTGTTTACCACTCTCAGCCCTGGAGGAGGAGGGTGGTGGTACATAATCCTCCTAGGAGTCCATAGGGGCTACACTTGACTGAGACAGACAGATATATCCAAGTTGTTTCTGCAGAAACTAACTACCTCACACATTAGAACTGCAGCATGATCTATTTCAGCCATGGAAGGTGCTGTGGACCTGGTGCTGGGCGCCCCACCGCACACTCAGGGTGAGCACAGTACCTGCACAATGTGACAGTGTGTAGCTGCTCTGTGCCAGTAACACACACAGTCAGTAACCCCTACCAGGCCGAGGTGCTGTGGGGGTGCACATGGTCAGTTCCCCCTACCAGGCCGAGGTGCTGTGGGGGTGCATACCCCATCTTGTGTTTATCTGTGGACAGTTGATTTGCATGTGCAGTGCATCATGGGTACGGGTGTGCTAACCCTATCCTGGTGACCACAGCAGACTGTCTGTGTGGTGACATGCACTCCCTCTGCAGCCAGCCAGGGGCTTGCTAGCAGCTATAGAGCTGTAGCCCAATGGTTACTTCACCACCTGTGAAACCAGCAGTCTTGGGTTCTAACCCACAGTGGGGTTATTTGATAGGGCTGCCCAAAGCATTTTCTCTTTTTCATGTACATTATTGCTGCCAGCAAAAACACTCTCAGTGTACTGTACCCATAAGGTGCCTCTGAGGTCGCTTTATAGGGCGCCCTATAGGGCACCTTATGGTTACCGTCCATATGAGGTGCACTATACGTTATCCTGTGGAGCGACTTATAGGGTGCCCTATAGGGGACATTTTAGGGTGCCGTGGCAGACAGTGCACTTTATAATGTGCCCTATGGAGTGCCTTATAGGGTGCCTTATGCGGCACCTTCAATTACGGCACGTGAGGGCGTGTTTGCTGGCAGCAATTAATAAAATACAAATAAAGTGCTGCAGGAAACAATACATTGCAAAGCTGTTGCGTCAGCCAGCCTTACATATTAGGCACACTGGGGAGCAAACTCATGACCCCTGTATCAGCATTCAGTGCCTTAACCATTGTGCTACACTACTGTTCCTCCTTGCATGTCAGCGCACCTACTTATGATTTTCATTCCTTAAACTGCACAGTGCTGCCATCACAAACAGTGCTATGACCTTGCTGTGCCTCATAGGGCACCCTATATGGCGCCCTATAGGCCACCCTTTCTGCAACATTGTAGGGTGCCGTGGCGGACAGTGCACTTTAAAATGTGCCCTCTGGGGTACCCTATGAGGCGCCTTATGCAGCACCTTATGTTACAATACTTTGAGGGTGTGTTTGCTGGCAGCACTATTTAAAATAAAAATATAATGCCCCCTACAGCAATATCACCTATAACAGGTAATGCCTCAGCCAGCCTTCTTTATTGGGCACAGTGGGGGATTGAACCCATGACTCCTGCATCATTGGTCAGTGTCTTAACCATTGTGCTACACTGCTGCTTCTCTTTGCATATCAGCGCACCTACTTATGATTTTCATTCCTTAAACTGCACAGTGCTGCTATCAAAAACAGTGCTGTGACCTTGCGGTACCTCATACGGCACCCTATAAAGCACCCTATAAGCAACATTCTAGGGTGCCTTGGCGGACAGTGCACTTTAAAATGTGCCTTATGGGGCGCCTTATGTTAACACACTTTGAGAGTGCGTTTGCTTGTAGAGATAATTAAAATAAAAATAAAATGCCTCCTAAAGCAATCTTCCCCATAATAGGTAATGCCTCAGCCAGCCTTTTTCATTGGGCACAGTGGGGGATTAAACCCATGATCCCTGCACCATTGGTCAGTGTCTTAACCATTGCCCTGTGGCTCTGTTCCTGTACTTGCACATCAGCGCACCACTTATGCTTCCCACGCAACTTTCTCATGCGCTAATGTGCGGGGCGCACATGAGCGCAGCGCACATTAGCGCATGATTAATCCCGGTTTTGCTTTTTTCTGACTGAAACGCCCACTCCTTATATGGCATCCGCACACTAGCGCAGCGCGCACCCTAACGGGGTTTTAGTAAACATACCCCTTAATGTGCAACTGTCCAGTTAATGCATATTAATTTGAATTAAGAGCTTGGAGGGTATTTTATTTTTATTTTTTTTATATTTTATATTTATGCAATTTTACATTATAACCAAGACAAACAAACAATTGTACAGAAATTGGAAATTAATACAAAAACAAAACAGTTGAAGAAATATCACAATGCAAAACATTAAATCAATACCCACTCTAGCCCACAATAGAGAGGATGCAAATACAAGGTCAAAACTCATCAAAAATATTACAGGATAATAACACAAGCACTCAACCAACAATTCCATATTAACAGCGGATCAGCGGAAGATCCCCCTAAACCACCAACACCATGTGAATTAAGGAAGGACAGCAATTGGGAAGGCTCAAAAAATATAAGACACTGCTTGATATTTAATCAAGCATTTACATGGAAATTTTAGGAAAAAAAGCCCTCCCAACTGATGAACCCCAGGACGAAGGAGGAGAAACTCATGCCTCCTTCTCTGAGTTTCATGTGCCAAGTCAGGATACATTCCCACAAGTAAACCTTTAGAATAAATATTACGCTTTTTAAAGAAAATCTTCATTAACCATTCCTTATCAGATAACAATGTAAAAGTTATCAACAATGTAGTTGGTACAACTTGTTCATCCTGAGATTTTTCCAAAATAGCAGTTAGGTTGAGAACCTCAACTTGATCTAATTCCGGAGCAGACTTTGAAACATTCTCCTTTTTTGTAGTCGGCAAACAATAAACTTTAACAAGAGGAGGATGGAACTCCGGAGGGATAACAAGTATCTCAGTCAAATAGCTATGATGCATATCCCTAGCTGAAATCAGCACCACACGGCGAAAATCCACCAACCGCAAGTTCACCACTCTCATGGAATTCTCAAAAGTTTCAAGCTTAGCTCTTATAATACCAGCTTCTTTAATATGAACATCAGAACGCTCTTCCACCAATTTGACTTGAGATTGTACCAAAGACAACAAATTCTGCAGTGAAAGTACCTTGGCTGAGGTATCTTCCATAGCAAGAGAATACTACTGTACTGTTCCCAACTGCTCTATCACCTTCCATATTGTTTCCAGTGTAAACGACTCTGGACTCTGCAAGGAAAAAACAGAGACGGATGCCTCCATTGCACTGGCCCAACTCTCAACCTCAACCGGTGTTGGCGTCACAGCTTGAACAGAAGTTGCCTCAAATGCTTGCACTCCCGCTGCACACACAGGAAGGACACCGCCACTCTGCTCCCCGGAGGGAGAACCACTCCCTCAGCTGCAGGATCTGGAATGACCCCTAAACTGCAAGCAAGGGAACTAACGCTATCCGCATCAGAACGCCACTGCACTTCCAGAGGCTCCTGTATATGTAGCTCCTTCATTGGCCGCAGCTATGCAGGGGAGACAGAGTCACTGCCCACTGTCAGCTCCGAGTCACCCGACCCCAGTTCTGGCTCTGTCAAGCTTAACTCCCCCACGACTGTTGGTTGCCGAAATGGCCAAAAAAAAAGGAATCCAACAGCCCAGAGACCAAAGGTAAAGGAGAGGAGGATGGGGGAACCAGAGAGGGACAACCAGCCGCCCTACCCTTCCTCTTCCTACCCATAGGTAAGAACATCCATTCAGATATGCTTGCATATCTCCATCTTGGATCTCCTGAAGGGTATTTTTATAGCAGGCCTCATATATGTGAAGGCTAAATAGGCACCTATTTCAAGCCTATTTTATAAAGACTTATAGGCATCTACATCTCTTTAGAAAGATTCCACCAAATTAGCAGATCATGGCTAAAATGAAGCCAGGGACATTTATGCCTACTACAGGGCAGGTATAAATGTTTGCACAGAAAGTACACCCATAGGTGTGTATTTTATAAAAAAAACATGTGTAAACTGTGGTGCCACTCTTGCTCCATCCAAAGTCATCCCTGAATAGTTTTGCACCAGGGATTTCAAGAGTATCCTTGTGGTTAGAGCAGTGGCCTCTGGCCAAGGAGACAAGGGTTCAAATTCCACTAGCACTCCTTATGGTCTTGGGCAAGTCATAGTAACATAGTATATGATGGCAGATAAAGACCAGCATGGTCCATCTAGTCTGTCCAGCAAGGCAGCAAGAGTAGGTGCACTTGCCGCTTCGTGCAGGTCACCTCTCCACATGCCTTTGTTTAGGGGTGTACTCACCGCTCTGTGTAGGTCACCCCTATTTGTTCAGATATAAGAGATAGTTATGCTTATTTTGATTTTATCCTGTTGCTATAAAGATATCCACTATGTCTGTCCCATTTTGAATTCTGTCACTGTGTTTGTCCCCACCACTTCCATTGGGAGGGCATTCCAAGCATCCACCACCCTTTCAGTGAAAAGGTATTTCCTGACATTGCCTTTGAGTTTACCCCCTTCATGTTATGCCCTCTAGTTTTACAGCTTCTCCATCTTTCGAAGAGGTTTGTTTGTCCATTAATACTCTTTACGTATTTAAAGGTCTGAATCATATCTCTCCTGTCCCTCTTCTCCTCCAGAGTGTACATATTTAGGTCTTCAAGTCTCTTCTCATAAGTCTTATGATGTAGGCTCCATATCATTTTGGTCGCTTTTCTCTGAACCGCTTCCAGCCTTTTTATATCCTTTGCGAGATACAGTCTCCAAAACTGAACACAATATTCCAAGTAAGGCCTCACCAGTGACTTGTACAGTGACATTAGTACCTCTTCCTTTCTGCTGGTAATTCCTCTCTATATGCAACCCTGCATCCTTCTGGCTTTTGCCACCACCTTGTCACTCTGTTTTGTCACCTTGAGATCATCAGAAACTATCACACCGAGGTCTTTCTCCTGGTCCGTGCACATCAATCTCTTGCCCCCTATTGCATACAATTCCCTTGGATTTCTGCTTCCCAAATGATGACACTGAACTTCTTCACATTAAATCTTAACTGCCAAGCATTAGATCATTCTTCCAGCTTTTGTAGATCTTTCCTTATGTTCTCCACTCCATGAGGGGAGTCCACTCTGTTGCACATTTTGGTGTCATCTGCGAAAAGACAGACTTTTCCATTCAGCTCTTCAGCAATATCAATTACAAATATATTGAACAGTGCCGGTACCAAGACCAAACCCTGGGGCACACTGCTAATCACCATCCGAGTGGGTTCCATTTACCATCACCCACTGTTGTCTGTCAGTCAACCAATTTCTGATCCAGTTCACCAGCCAGTTCAACGTTAACCCATCCCCAAACTGTTGAGTTTATTGATAAGCCTTCTATGAAGAACAGTATCAAAGGCTTTGCTGAAATCTAGGTTGATCACATCCATCACATGCCCTTGATCTAGTTCTTTGGTCACCTAACAGTACATTGTCTCAGGTACAAATTCAGATTGCAACCCTCTAGGGACATGGATATAGCTACATTACCTGATTGTAATTCGCCTCAGGGTTCTTATCTTGTCTCCAATTCTGTTTAATATTTTCATTGTTCTGCTAGCAATGCTAATTCAGGACTTTAATTTTGGGGTGCACATTTATACTGATGATATACAGATTATTATAAGCCATGACCATTGGGTCATAATTATCGTTCTTTGGTTTCTTTTCCCCTCACTAAGATTTCTGAATGGTTTGTTTCTCAGAAATTGGTTCTTAATGTTTCTAAGGGGTATGTTTTACTAAACTGCGGTAATCGTGAATAACGCGCGTTATGTAACGTTAATGATCGTAAGCGCAGCATAACACACGTTATGCTGTGCTTACGATCGTTAACGTTACACAACGCGCGTTATGATGCGCTAACGATCGTAATGCCCCGTGGCGCGGTAAAACACCGCAGAAGGTGGAGAGAGGGCGGAGAGAAGGCGTCAGTGGGCGGAGAGTGGGCGGGGAGAGGCTCCCCTCACACTAACGCGCTGATTTTCAGGGCTGAATTCCAACGTGAATGAAAACCTGCTGTTAAAGGCACATTACAGGGGAGAGAAACCATTTCAGTGTCAGCAATGTACAGCCCAGGCAGGGAAGCCAAAAAAAAGTGATAAGTGTGATACATGTGCACAGAACAAAAGGGCACAGAAACACTGAAAATGACCCCAACAAACTGGAAAAAAACAATAACCAAGCTGGCCAATAGTGGTATCAATGAGAAACATCAACCCCTCCCCCCCCCCCCGAGTAATCTCCATAGAACAGATATAAATCGTGGAGGGGTCTATACTCCGTCCCCATACAAGGTGAATGAGCCCACAGTGAAATAGCGCTGCGCAGGGTTTCCCCCACCATCGGACAGGGTTCCTATGGCATGCACATGTCCCGCAACATCAGGGCGGGCATGTCGGAACGGCAACTGGACAGATGCCGGAGAAGGGGATACAGAGGGCCGCAGGCGGCACATGTTGTGGTGGAGCTGGGCCACAGTGCGGACTAGGGTGATGCATAGGTGGCCCATATGAATGCTGAAACAGCAGAGCAGCCAGACAGCAACTGCTGAAGGCCCAACATGGGCACGAGTGTGTTTCCCAAAGTGTCACAGGGGATAGTACCCAACAGCTACACCCAAGGGCACGGAACATTGGCAGGCGGGGCTGGGGGGGAGCGTGGATGTCGATGCAGGAACCCCTACCCCAGAACCCGCACCATAGGCAGCCGCCTACCTGCACACTGGATGGCCTGAGACTGCGCACCACCAGCTCCACCAGCAGAAGGGCATGTCAGCATGGTGGCTGAGGGATACTGGTGGTGGAGGGGGCAGTGGCAGCTGGCCAGAGCAGACCGTGGCCTAGCCCTGTGTAGGTGGGTGTCATGCACTGCGACAGGCCGTGTCTGACCAACAGTCATGGTATCACCAGGGAATGCATCATCTCTGTGATAACACGGTGGTGCAGTGCACAAAACCAGTGTATTCAGAAGCAGAAGATCACAGGTTTAAGTCCCAGCTGTGGTTTCTGCCAACCCAGTCCTCATATTTTACCCACTACTATAACGTGCTAATACAGACAGAACCTTTCTTGCAGATGACGTAAACATGCCCAAAACACCTACATTTTACCCTACAGAGCACAGACACAATAAACATGCACATTACCTAGAGCATAGCCTCCCAAATGCAGTCCTGGAGGGCCAAACACCATTCCGGTTCCATGCTGCCTCTGATAAAGATGCCTGTGCTGCATTTCTATGCGCCACCCCCATGGTATGCAGATGTATCTCATGCATATTCATGAGGGACAGCATGAAAACCCGAACAGTGTTTGGCACCGCAGGACTGGAGTTGGGAACCTCTGCCGTAAAGCAGCAGCCAACAGGGGCAGACACACCCGCACCCACAGGCCCCATTATCCAAAACCTCCTGGAGAGGCAGGACTTTGGGCTCTGCGTGCATCTCCCAATACTAGCATTTGCATACCTTAGTAATGCCACCCTAAACCTGGGAATATGGTACACATCTTTAAAGAGGTTGCTATGATTACTGGCAGATAGCAAGTCCTACGTTAAGTACAATTTTCTGAGTGAGCTGCATCATAGCAACCTTTCTGATGTCTGTGGAGTGTGCTACAGGTCTTGTGTCTGACAGTGTCTACCAACCTGAGGAGTGACTCCTACAGTATTGCGTACCATAGCCATGCCTGCACTGTGCCCAGGACTTGTGTGGTGGCCTGGGCTGCCCAACACCTCTATAGTTGCACAATGCTGGCATAGGTGTGTGGAGTGTGTGTCTGTCTATCCAGTGTGTGGTGGCTGCCAACACCCTCCACAGCCCACACTGCTAGCACTGTTGCCCGTATTGGCCTGCCAATGTGCATAATGAGGAGCAAGGTACCGTGGGAATAGCCTGGATAGGGTGGCCTGGCCTGGATGCATCTGCACACGGCATAGGGCAATGGCAATTGTAGTGCCTAGCCTAGCCACCACCTGCACGGACAGGGTGGCCATAGCATGTCCTGCTGGGAGGTCACTCTCACCCTGACTGAGCAGTGACCATGGCATGGCTAGGTTCCCCCATAGTGCTTTATAGTATTTCTCTCATGTGATATTCATGGGTTTCATTTTGGGGCCCAATCACTGACTTATTTGCTTGGTGTGTATGCTGACATCCCCTTTCTGGGTACATGCATCTTCTCCAGGACCATGCACTATGGACTAGCTGGCGGACTGTCTGCAGCTAGTATGTGTCTTGCTGGAACACTTTGTAGGGTGCAGCGGCTGGAGGCTTGCTGCTGGAGAATATCAGATAATGGTGGGGGGCAGCTGAGCATTTCCAGGCCTGCTGTCGGTCTGCTATTGCGTTATGGATGTGTACTGCTCTGTCTGTTCCCCAGCAGGACAGGGGTTGCTGGTCCTCTCTACTGCTGCCATTGCAGGGAGGTAGACTGTGGATCTATCGGTGTGTGATCCTGTTTCCCACCCTGTGCCCCACAGGGTGGGTTTTGTGGTGGTGCATGATCTGCCCATGGGTCCTTCAACTACAGCAGGTAACCATGGCACCAACACAGGATATGCACTATTCTGGGTGCATCATTGCCCATAGGGACTAGGCATGACCGGGACAGCAGGGCACAGATGTATCCTAGGTGTGTCTAACGGAACTACCTATCACACACTGATGGGGACCTGCAGCATGGCATATTTCAGCCATGAAAGGTGCTGTGGACCTGGTGCTGGGCGCCCCACCTCAACCTTAGGGTGAGCACAGTACCCGCCCAATGTGACTCTCTGTGGCAGTACCACACACAGTCTGTTCCCCCTACCTGGCCGAGGTGCTGTGGGGGTGCATACCCAATCTTGTGCCCATCTCTCGACTGCTGATTTACATGTGCAGTGCATCATGGGTATGGGTGGGTTAACCCTATCCTGGTAACCACAGCATACAGTTTGTGTGGTGACGTGCAGTCCTGCAGCCAGCCAGGGCTTTGTTCACAGCCTTATAAGGTGTCCTATAGGGGACATTATAGGGTGCCTTGTTGGACAGTACACTATATAAAGTGCCCTATGGAGTGCGTATTGGGGTGCCTTATGCGGCACCTTAGGTTATGCCACAGTGAGGGTGTGTTTGCTGGCAGCACAAATTAAAATACATGTCAAATGCCTCATCAATCACAACTTAAATGTAAAGGATGCTGCCTCAGCCAGCCTTATACATTAGGCCCACTGAGGAATCAAACCCATGACCCCTGTAACATCCATCAGTGTTGTAACCATTGTGCTACAGCTCTGTTGCTGTGATTGCATGCCTGCGCGCCTTCTTAAGATTAATGCGCGGTAACGTGCCCTGTAGCGCTCGTTCATTTATGGCGCCTTGTAACGTGCGTTCTCGGCAACGATGTACCGCCCATGTTCTTATTTGGGATTTCTGTCTCTAACGCGGCTCCTAACATGAATCGCACTAACGCAGTTTAGTAAACATACCCCTAAGTCTTCTGCTATTTAGGGGTATGTTTACTAAACTGCGCTAATGTGCGCTACTGTGCGCTAATGTGTGCTGCGTGATGTTAGCATGCGCTAAGGTACCTTAGCACATGCTAATGTCGCGTACGGGGCACAAATATGCATGCTCATGTGCGCGGCGCTCATGTGCGCGGCACCCATGTGCGTGGCGTGCTAATGTGCGATGAAGGCGGGGAAAGGCTCCCGTAGGGCGGAGGAAGGCTCCCTAGGGGCGGCGAGAAGGGGTCAATGGGTGGAGAGTGGGAGGGGAGAGGCATCCCGCACATTTGCGAGGCTGAAATCCGAGGCAAAAAATACCGTGAGTGAAAACCTCGCGTTAGAGCCGATTTAAAGGGAAGAGAAACCATTTCTGTCAGCAATGTACAGCAAAACCAGGGAAACCTACAGAAAGTGATAAGTGTGATACATGTGCACGGTACAAAAGTACAAATAAACATTGAAAAGGACCCCAACAAAATTTTAAAAAATTATAATCAAGCTGGGCAATAGTGATGGGAAACATCATAAAACACTCCCAAGAAAGCCCCAAAAAATAAATATGAATTTTGGAAGGGTCTACGCTCCGTCCCCATACAAGGTGAATGATCCCACAGTGAAATAGCACTAATCAGGGTTTCCCTCTCCATTGGACAGGTTTCCTATGGCATGCACATGTTCCACAACAGCAGGGCAGGTATTTCGGAATGGGCAACTGGACAGATGCTGGGAAAGGGGATACAGAGGGCTGCAGGCGGCACATGCTGTGGTGCAGCTGGGGCACAGTGCAGAATAGGCAGATGCCTAGATGGCACTTAGGAATGCTGAAACTGAACAGCAGCCAGACAGCAACTGATGAGGGCCCAACATGGGCACGAGAGTGTTTATCACAGTGTCACAGGGGATAGTACCCAGCAGGTACCCCCAAGGACACAGAACATTGGCAGGCGGTGTTGGGGGGAAGCGTGGATGCCTATGCAGGCACCCCTACCCCAGAACACGCACCATAGGCAGCCGCCTACCTGCACACTGGATGGCTTGAGACTGCACACCACCAGCACCACCAGCAGAAGGGCATGTCAGCATGATGGCAGAGGGGTACTGGTGGTGGAGGGGGGGCAGTGGCAGCTGCCCAGAGCCGGCCATGGCCTAGCCCTGTGTAGGTGGGTGCCATGCACTGCAACAGACAGGCTGTGTCTGACAAACAACCATGGTATCTCCAGGGACTGCACTGTCTCTGTGAGCACATTGTGGTGCGGTGAGCACAGCCAGTGTGTTCATGAGCAGAAAGTCACAAGTTCAAGTCCCAGCTGGGGCTACTGCCAATCCAGTCCCCATATTTTACCCGCTACCAAACCATGATAGTAAGGACAAACCTTTATTGCAGAGAACATACGCATGGTTCAAACGCCTATATTTTACCCCACCGAGCACAGACACCAGAAACATGCGCATTACCTGGAGCAGAGTCCCCCAAATTCAGTCCTGGAGGCCCACAAATCATTCAGGTTTTATGCTGTCTCCAATATAAGGCCATGTCAGCATGGTGGCGGAGGGGTACTGTTGGTGGAGGGGGCAGTGGCAGCTGCCCAGAGCAGACCATGGCCTAGCCCTGTGTAGGTGGGTGCCATGCACTGCAACAGACAGGCCCTGCCGGACAAACAGTCATGGTATCACCAGGGAATGCACTGTTTCTGTGGCAACACAGTGGTGCAGTGCACACAACCAGAGTGTATGGAGGCAGAAGGTCACAGGTTCAAGTCCCAGCTATGGTGCCTGCCAACCCAGTCCCCCTATTTTACCCACTACTACAACGTGCTAATACAGACAGAACTTTATTGCAGATGACGTAAACATGCCCAAAACACCTACATTTTACCCTACAGAGCAAAGACACCATAAACAGGCGCATTACCTAGAGCAGAGTCTCGCAAATGCAGTCCTGCAGGGCCAAACACCATTCAGGTTCCATGCTGCCTCTAATAAAGATGCCTGTGCTGCATATCTATGCACCACCCCCATGGTATGCAGATGTATCTCATGCATATTCATGAGGGACAGCATGAAAACCCGAACAGTGTTTGGCACACCAGGACTGGAGTTGGGAACCTCTGCCATAAAGCAGCAGCCAACAGGGGCAGACACACCCACACCCACACCCACAGGCTCCATTAGCCAATGCCTCCTGAAGAGGCAGGACATTGGGCCCTGCGTGCATCTCCCAATACTAGCCCTTGCATACCTTAGCAATGCCACCCTACACCTGGGAATATGGTACACAGCTCTCAAACATTTGCTATGATTACTGGCAGATACCAATTCCTACGTTAAGCACAGTTTGCTGATTGAGCTCCATCATATCAACCTTTCTGCTGTCTGTGTAGTGTGCTTCAGGTCTGGTCTCTGACAGTGTTTACCACCCTGGGGAGTGACCCCCAACAGTATTGCGTACCATATCCATGCCTGCACTGTGCCCAGGACTGGTGTGGTGGCCAGAGCTGCTAAACTCCTCTAGAGTGGCACAATGCTGGCATAGGTGTGGGAGTGTGTGTCTGTCTATCCAGTGTGTGGTGGCTGCAAACATCCTCCACAGCCCACACTGCCAGCACTGTTGCCAGTATTGGCCTGCCAATGTTCATAATGAGGAGCAAGGTACCATGGGTATAGCCTGGACAGGGTGGCCTGGCCAGGATGCATCTGCACAGGGCATAGGGCACTGGCTGGGACATTGTAGTGCCCGGCCACCACCTGACAGACAGGGTGGCCACAGCATGTCCTGCTGGGAGATCACTCTCACCATGACTGTGCAGTGACCACAGCATGGCTAGGCACCCCCATAGTGCTATATAGTATTTCTCTCATGTGATATTTATGGGTTTCCTTTTGGGGTCCAGTCACTGACTTATCTGCTTGGTGTGTATGCTGACATCCCAGTTTGGGGTGCATGCATTTCCACCAGGAACATGCACTATGGACTAGCTAGCAGACTGTCTGCAGCTGGTATGTGTCCTGATGGAGCGCCTTGCAGGGTGCAGCGGCTGAAGGCTTGCTGCAGGAGAATATCAGATAGTGGTGGGGTGCAGCTTAGCATATCCAGGCCTAATGTCTGTCTGCTATTGTGTTATGGATGTGTACAGAGCTGTATTGACTGCCCTGTAGGGTGTCTGTTCCCCCGCAGGACTGGGGTTGATGGTTCCCTCTACTGCCACCATTGCAGGGAGGTAAAATGTGGATCTGTTGGTGGGAGACCCTGTTTACCACCCTTAGCCCTGGAGGAGGAGGAGAGTGATGGTACATAATCCTCCTAGGGGTCCATAGGGGCTACACCTGACTGAGACATGCAGATATATCCAAGGTGTGTCAGCAGAAACTACCTATCTCACACATTAGCACTGCTGGGGACCTGCAGCATGGCCTATCTCTGCTGTGGACCTGGTGCTCAGCATGAGTGCCGTACCTGCACAATGTGACGGTGTGTAGCTACTCTGTGCCAGTACCACACACGGTCAGTTCCCCCTACCAGACGGAGGTGCTGTGGGGGTGCATACCCCATCTTGTGATCATCTGTAGACTGCTGATTTGCATGTGCAGTGCATCATGGGTATGGGTGGGTTAGCCCTATCCTGGTGACCACAGCAGACTCTTTGTGTGGTGACTTGCAGTCCTTCTGCAGCCAGCCAGGGGTTTGCTAGCAGCTGTAGAGCTGTAGCCCACTGGTAACTTCACTGCCAGTGGAGCCAGAGGTCATGGGTTCAAACCCACAGTGGGGTTATTTGATAGGGCTGTCCAAAGCGTTATCTATTTTTAAAGTACATTAGTGCTGCCAGCAATAACACCCTCAGCGTACTGTACCCATAAGGTGCCTCTGAGGGTGCTTTATAGGGCGCCCTATAGGGCACCTTATGGTTCCCGTCCATATAAGGTGCACTATACAATATCCTGTGACGCAACCTATAGGATGCCCTATAGGGGACATTTTAGGGTGCTGTGGCGGACAGTGCAATTTATAATGTGCCCTATGGAGTGCCTTATAGGGTGCCTTATACGGCACCTTCAATTACGGCACATGAAGGCGTGTTTGCTGGCAGCAATCAATAACATAAAAATAAAGTGCTGCAGGACAAAATATGTACAATGCAAAGCTGATGCCACAGCCAGCCTTACGTATTAGGCACACTGGGAAGCAAACTCATGACCCCTGTATCAGCAGTCAGTGCCTTAACCATTGTGCTCCACTGCTGCTCCTCCTTGCCTGTCAGTGCACCTACTTATGCTTTTCATTCCTTAAACTGCACAGTGCTGCCATAAAAAACAGTACACTGACCTTGCGGTACCTCATACAGCACCCTCTAAAGCGCCCTATAAGCAACATTCTAGGGTGCCTTGGCTGACAGTGCACTTTAAAATGTGCCTTGCAGGCTGAGGCTTTGATGGTTCCTTGTTTGCATGATGAAGGTATTCTTCTTCAACCTACTTCTATGGTGACTTCTATCCCTGCGATTGTTACTCCTACCAGACCCAAAGTCTTTACACGTGAGGTAATTTGGGAGACAATTGTTTCTCTCTCAGAGTCTGTACATAGCCAGACCAAGGCTTTGTTATCTAGGATTCAAGGAAATTCAGCTAGGATTGATTCTCTTGAGACTACATGTTGAATTACAAATAGAAGATCATGGAAGTCAATTGGTAACATTGTCAGAATCAACTACAGCACTGCTTAAGGATAATGTGGCCCTTCGGTACAAAATGGAAGTTTTGGAAAATGCTGCCAGGGCTGTGAACCTGAGGGTTTTGAACTTTCCCAAGATGAGCAGTGTTAGGGCCCTAGACATGTTTAAGAGATATCTCCAAGAGGTATTGAAAGTACCTCTATATTTAATTCCACCTTTGACAAAGATTTACTATCTTCCACAAGAAAGAAAGAACCAGAGACTTCAGGAGAACTTTCCAATTTAGAAGTTTTAAATGTATCTGAGTTACTTGAAGATTCAGGTGGTGGGACGTGTGTTCCATCTACATTATTGGTCTTGTGTGTGCTCATCACTGATAAAGAATGGTTGCTGAAAAAGCTTTTTAAAAAGAGATTGGAGACTTTTTGTGGTCTTTCTATTTCAATGTTTCCTGATATAACTAAGGAGACGCAGAAGCGGAGAAAACGTTTTCTTCTACATAAACCTGGGGTCATACAGATTGGGGGATCTTTTTTTTTTTAAAGATTTCCCTGTAAATGCTTGGTGTTATATAAATCTTTAAGATATGTTTTCTTCCAGCCTGCTGATCTTGCTAATTTTATTAATACCAAGTTAATGGATAAGTCTCAGGATAATACTGTTAGTACTCCTCCTATTATTTAGTACTCCTCCTATTATTTAGCCTGTGTCCTCAGTGTCCATCTTGAATTCCTCAAGTTTGAATTTGTTAAATTATTTTTTCTTCTAATGGTGCCTGAGGTTCTCCTGCCTTGGGTATGCTATGCCTCTCTGCCCTTCAATATGTGGACTACGAGAGATCTTTTGGATTTTGTTTCCTGTTATCTTTATTTCTTATTTCAATTTTCTTATGTATCTCTTTTCATTCAAGTTTTATCTTGATGTTTGTGTATATATTCAATAAATATTAAATATAAAAAAAAAAATTTTTAACCTTTGCCACCGCCTCCCCCTTCTGACATCACCAACCTTAAGATGGAGGCAGGAGGCAGTGAGTGGCAGGAGGCAGTGGAGGCAGGAGGCAGTGAGTCTGCTCTGTCCTGCAAGGGCCAAGCTGAAAACAGAACTAAATGACATCATGTAGTACAGTTAATTTTTAGCATTACTGATGGGATAACACAAATACAAATTTGCGTTACTTCACATGGTTTGTGCTAACCTGTTTAAATTATTTTTTTTCATGTTAGGCTATGTTGCTTCTAAGTTATAATTAATACAGACTATCTTAGGGATCTGCATTAACTAATGTAATCCTGAACATTTGTTAAGTCCTACATTAGGCCTGACCTTAGTTTATATATAGACCCTTAAATGGGTGAATGGAGTTTAAGGTTAATTACACCTAGGAGTGTAGGCATTACAACACATTCAAAAAAATGCTGGGCTCCACAGCTTCTCATACAAACAGATAAGCTTATAGCTTTGTATCTTTTAATAAGCTTGCAGCTTGGTATCTCTTACCTATTTTCTTACCTATCATGTTGGTTGTGTAGCTGATATATAATATTTAACTGCTGTTGTGTAGCTAAGTTAACTGCTGGTTTTACATTCACTTCTGGGAATAATCTGTCTGCTTGCATTCCTTGGGTAGCACTCCAATCAGAAATCTAAAGGTGCCCTGGGTTCAGGTAAGGCCTGCTGGCCAAGGACACTTAGATTCCCACCCCCCACCCCTCACCCCACCCACCCCCGGGCTGCATTGCTTATATAGCGGTCATATACGTTGACATCTATCCTCTTAATTCGACCACACATGTCTTGTATTCAGTGCAATAATTGTGGTGCCTTCATTCTGAGACGAATCATCTGGAACCTAAGACCTTGCCCTACATGCCTCAAAAGTTGGCAGTCATACAAAATGAATTGACTCTATTAAGGGAAGAAGTAGCTGCAATGAAATGCAGCTCTTCTAGGATACAAACCAAACATAGTCCTCCGCCGCTCCCACAGAGACTCAAACATCCCAGGAACAAATGGATCACAGTGGGCTCTGGTAGACTACGTCCGGTAATGCAGAAACACTCTGTACATCAAGAGATATCACTGCATCGTGCCTTCTCTGCTTTGGTTAATGAGGATGCCCAAGCCAGGGAAGCTCAAGGGCCCTTAAATAAAATAGTCAATGCCCAATCTCTTGATAATATTAGAAAGATTCACCATTAAAACCCCAATTCAATTTTTGTTGGAGCGTGTCGAGGGAGGGTAAGAATGGAAATCTAACACACTCCAGACGACAGGCTACTTTTATTCGCTTGAGGTTCTCCACCTTCAAAAAAAGTTTTATATATATATAGAAAAAATGTCACTTATCTGTCCAAATAACTTTTATCCTTTTATAAACTCTCCATCATTGCAAAATGTCATCATTCTTCACAGCAGCGATCATCACACGGTGTGGTTTGAGATAAAAACCAAGGTGCAGTCCAACTATAGCAAACTTCAAAAACACTGACTTCAATAACACTGACTTCAATAAAATGGCCATGTACCTAAAGGAGGAGTTGACAGGGTGGAAGGAGATAAGGGAAGTGGAATTGCAATGGGCTAAACTAAAGGTGGCAATAAAAGGGGCAACAGATAAATATGTAAGAAAGTTAAATCAAAACAAAAGGAGAAGGAAACCTATTTGGTTTTCCAAAGAAGTGGCTGCTCAAATAAAGGCAAAAAGAGAAATAAGGAAAGCAAAATCAAAGGCAGAGGAAAAGATGGCTAAAGATGTGAATTGTGGCAACGAAACTTTATTCAGGTATATTCGGGAAAGGAAGAATATCAGAGGTGGAATTGCAGGACTCAGAAGTGCTGGGAATGAACTCGTGGAAAGGGACATTGAAAAAGCGGAATTGCTAAACAAATACTTCTGCTCTCTTTTTACTAAAGAAAATCCTGGAGAAGGACCAACTGTGACTTCCAAATATAAAGATGGGAATGAAGTAGATACCACACCATTCACAGAAGATGATGTGTTAGAACAACTTGCGAAACTGAAAGTGGACAAGGCCATGGGACCGGATGGGATACATCCCAGGATACTGAAAGAGCTCAGAGAGGTTCTTGCAGGGCCATTAAAAGATGTTTTCAACAGTTCCTTGGAAACAGGAGTAGTTCCTCAGGACTGGAGAATGGCTGATGTCGTACCTCTACACAAAAGTGGTGACAGGGAAGAAGTGTCAAACTACAGGCCCATGAGCCTTACCTCAGTGGCGGGAAAAGTAATGGAGGCGCTTCTAAAGGAGTGAATAGTGAACTTTCTCAAAACCAACAGGTTGCAAGATCTGAGGCAACATGGTTTTACCGAAGGATGATCTTGCCAAACAAATCTGATTGAGTTCTTTGACTGGGTGACCAGAGAATTAGATCAGGGGCATACGACAGATGTCATCTACGTGGATTTCAGCAAAGCCTTTGATACTGTTCCTCATAGGAGGCTTATCAATAAGCTCAGTAGTTTGGGGATGGGTCCCAAAGTGGTAAACTGGATCAGAAAGTGGTTGACTGATAGACGACAGAAGGTGATGGTAAATGGAGCTCACTCGGAGGAAAGGAAGGTGATTAGCGGGGTGCCCCAGGGTTCGGTCCTGGGCCCAGCACTGTTCAATGTATTTGTGAGTGATATTGCTGAAAGACTGAATGGAAAGGTCTGTCTTTTTGCAGATGACACGAAAATTTGCAACAGAGTGGACTCCCCCGAGGGAGTCCTTAACATGAGAAAAGATCTACAAAAGCTGGAAGAATGGTCAAATGCTTGGCAATTAAGATTTAATGCAAAGAAGTGCAGAGTCATGCACTTGGGTAGCAGAAACCCAAGAGAAATGTACACGATAGGGGGCAAGAGGTTGGTGTGCACGGATCAGGAGAAAGACCTTGGTGAGATTATTTCTGTAGATCTCAATGTGGCAAAGCAGTATGACAAGGCGGTGGCAAAAGGCAGGAGGATGTTTTTTATTTATTTTATTTATTTATTGTTCTTCTATACCGCACTCTTTTTCATCAGCGCGGTTTACATTAAACAGAAATACTCATTACAATCAACAAATTGTGATAAGTTTACATATAACAGGAGTAGTCAACTGGGAATTTAACTTTGGGAAACTTTGTACATATTTGTAAATAACATATATACAGGGGATAGGATTTCTTAGTTACATCTTGAGTAAATAAGGTATATACAATTTTACTGTGCATGTTAGAGGGATGGTGATGAGCTTTGGAAATGCAGAATGAAGAGATGGGGTTGGGCTGTTGGGCTGCATACAAAGAGGAATTACCAGCAGAAAAAAAGAGGTTCTAATACCACTGTATAAGTCACTGGTGAGGCCTCACTTGGTTTTCCAGTTCAGTTTTGGAGACCATATCTTGCAAAGGATGCAAAAAGAATGGAAATTGTTCAGAGGAAGGCGCCCAAAATGATTTGGAGCCTGCGTCAGAAGCCTTATGAGAAGAGACTTGAAGACCTAAATATGTACACTTTGGAGGAGAGGAGGGATAGGGGAAATATGATTCATACCTTTAAATACTTAAGGAGAAATAATGAACAAGCGAACCTCTTTCAAAGACGGGGAAGCTGTAAAGCGAGAGGGCATAACATGAAGCTGCAAGGTGGAAAATTGAAAGGCAATATCAGGAAATACTTTTTCACTGAGAGGGTGGTGGATGCTTAGAATGCCCTCCCGATGGAGGTGGTGGGGGCAAATACAGTGACAGAATTCAAAATGGCATGGGACAGACACAATAGATCGATTTATAGCAACAGAATAAAATCAAAATAAACTGAACCATCTAACTTCTCAACAAATAGAGGTGTCCTGGGGAGGGGTGGCCTGCACAGAGTGGCACCTACTCCTGCCATCTTACTGGGCAGACTAGATGGACTATACTGGTCTTTATCTGCCGTCATTTACTATGTTACTATGTTACTATACCAAAGCATCATTTAAGGGCCTATGCACTAAATTTTAGCTCATTACAGAAAAAAATGTGTCCTCAGACCAACCAGTTTATTAGCAAACTTTAAATAAAGGTTTTGCGTGCAAACCATAGATTGCAAAATCTTACACTACATTCTAAACCATCCAAAGTGACAGAAGCAGTTAGCATAAGGAATTTCACCTCCTTATCCCCCTTGATCAAAACAGCATTACCCAAGCAATAGCTCCTTCCATACACTGCAGTGCCCCCAAATGCAGTACAGCAGCTCCTTCCCCCTCTCCCACACACACACACCACGGCCCCCTAGATCCTGATCTCCTTCTTGAAGCAGCTCCAGGAGCCCTCCATAACCTCAACCTCCCTTCTTTCTTCCTGGCAGCAGAGATGTGAAAATCCCTATCCAGCACCACCACAGTTACCCACATGATACAGCCAGAACATATGTGAATTTCATATTTCTTTATTATAAAGTGGATGTTAAAGGAAAGACTGAACATAAGAACAAAAGAAATGCCATACTGGATCAGGCCAAGGTCTATTACGCCCAGTATCCTGTTTCCAACAGAGGCCAATCTAGGTCATATGTACCTAGCAGTTTCCCCAAGGGACACAGGTTCCACAATGCTTGTATTGGTTCAAGCATTGATATAAGAACATAAGAACATAAGATATGCCATACTGGGTCAGACCAAGGTCCATCAAGCCCAGTATTCTGTTTCCAACAGTGGCCAATCTAGGTCATATGTACCTAGCAGTTTCCCCAAGAGACACAAGTTCCACAGTGCTTGTACTGGGTCAAGCATTGATATCTTCGGTCACTTCTTAATAATGGTTTATGGACCTTTCCTCCAGGAACTTGTCCACAGACACAAGCTGAGATATTTAAGAATCAATGAAGATTTGATGAATGATTTTATAAAAGTTGCTCAACTTATAATCTTCTGCTCATAACAAGACAAAACATTGATTAAAAGAACTTGTGTGATATTAGAATTATTCAAAGGGGAGGTCATTAATGCAAATGGGTGCTTTTGACCGACTATAGTCAAGATCAGTGCCATATAGTGAGACCCCCTTAATAGCATAGAATTAATTGTGAATTTAGATGTTTTTATGGACGAGATTGGACGGATCCATTGGTGAAAAGCACATCTTTATTCTCCAGGTTAGATTTTGAGGGGATATTTATTAACTATTGGACATTACAGCCACTCGAGAAACGACACCCTTAATAGTTGCTACATAACTAGGGAACAGGGAGTGCAGTTGGGCTTATAGCAGGAAGATAAATGTTTGAAATGCAAAGTTGTCCTTTTTAGAAGATGAAATGCTAAAAATATTGTGATCTAAGGCACTAGGCACCATTGAAACTACCATAGGAGCTACAATGGAATGGACGTATGGTTTATTGCTGTTGGGGAAAAAGAGACACACCAATTCAAGCAAGGGGGGTTAAGAAGTTATATAGGAAATTTGTACTTATAGCTTTACCTATTAATTAAAAAGGCAAGTTTGAAGTATTGGGTAAAAGAAGATGAACCCTCTTTCCAAAACGGAGGGCAGCCAATATCTGAAATGGCCTCCTGAGCACTTAGAACACAAAGAAAAACTGACTCCAGGATGGATGGTTTACAGAAACTGTGATAGTCTCTGGACAAGTGAGGGTTGGGTGGCCTGTACAGTATGGTTTTTACATGTTGCCTGGCTAGAAATAAAAGTTTTATGTGGCTTTTGTAACTCAAACTGGAAAACCTCTTAGATATTGCTGAGAGTAAAGCAATGAAAAAATGGTTATAACCCTTCCCAGAACTTTAATAAAAATGTGTGTTTGGGGGGGGGGGGGTGGGGGGGATAAAATGACCGACAATCACTGTTTGCCACCAGGGACTAATAGCTAGTATTTGGACAACAACCTGTATAATCCACTGAATTTAGTCGCTAACTAGTAATTGGCAGGGGCGGCCCAATATATGCCTCCACCCGACATACAACCTCTCACCTGGTGTTGATGGGCGGCTTGACGATCACCTCTTTGAAGCTGCGTCAGGCCTTAACACGCATGCATGCACATAGCCTGCTGCTTCTGCCCCTCTAACTTCCCGTCAAGAGGGGGCAAAAGCAGCAGGACACAAGTGCATGCAGTCCATCAAATCCAAGTGAGAGGCTGAAAATCCTGGGTCCCTTCTTAATAATGGTTTATGGACCTTTCCTCCAGGAACTTGTCCAAACCTTTTTTAAACCTAGCTATACTAACAGCTTTATGGATGCACTACAGTGTAGTATTTACTCAAGCACATGCAGATGTCCTCTAGTTTTCCAATAGGAATTTTTACATGCAGTTCACAATGAGGGTGAAAGGGATAGACTCAGGAGTAATATGCAGAAATATTTCTTTACGGAAGGAGTGATGGATCATGGAATAGTCTCCCAGTGGAGGTGGTAGAGATGAGGGTAATATCTGAAATAAAAAAAGCATGGGACAAACACAGAGGAACTCTTAAGCAAAAAGGGGGACCATTGTAGTGGTTGATATGGAAGGGCAGACTAGATAGGCCATGTGGTCTTTTTCTGCCATCATGTTTTTATGTTTCTATGAAAATTAAGTTGTCAGTTTAAAGATTATACAGGGAAAATGTGATCAATGGAAGCTCCTAGCTGGAAATGATTTCTCTGGATAAATACTTGCATTTGGCCTAGTTCCCTGTCCATTAAAGACTGCCTTAAATAGTGCACTGCCAAGGAAAGTCTTACCATTAAAGCATTAATAAAGAAGCATGGAAGGTCTAAAATAGTGCAGAAGGACATCTGGGTTTATGAGTAAATAGCAGCATATGATCTGAGAGCAGGGTATTTCTGCTCTTGTTAAATGCCTCAGGAGTACTGTGAGGCAGAAGGCCAACGGCCAGGTGATTTCAATCACATGAGCAGTTTAGTGATTGCCCTGGCAATGCATTGCATGGCATGTCTTTCTGTTATTATGAAATCAAACACAGAGCTCATGTTATTGCAACTTCCTGAGGATTTTTAAAGAGGTATGTCATCCTGGACAGCTAGCCAGAAAGTGCTATTAAAATACAGCATTCTGAAATCCTGTTAGAACTCTTAGGATCTAGAATGGTTAAGAATAGACTTATCAGAGTATGAATTGTTTGAAGTTCTCTGATGATATTATAAATAAAAAACTAAAGTCCCTGAAATAAAAACCTTGCTAGTCATATAGCAAATTGCTCAAAGAAAATGTGCCTGCAAAGATCTGCACCTGCTTTTCTGTGAAGACTTTTTCCAAGCATAGTTTTGAAACTGCAAAACTACATGTAGTGTTGCCTCCCTCCCAGCCTAGCCCTGCCAGGAACACCTTCACTAAAATGCAGATAAAAGTATGCATGTTGTATGCATGCGAGTGGAGGAGTGGCCTAGTGGTTGGGGCAAGGTACTTCGGGCCGGAAGGTCGGGGGTTCAAATCCCACTGGAGGACAGCAACCTTGGGCCGGAAGGACTGGGGTTTCTAGTCCCACAGGTGCTCCTTGTGGTCTTGGGCAAGCCACTTAACCCTCCATAGCCCATGTTCCCTGTAAAATAGTTCTCTGTGTGCTGTGCTTTCCTGTCTAATCAATGTGTTTATACCTCAAAAATTTCCTGTCATGATTTGACAATTTCCAATCTGTAATCAAACCGCTGCTGATCGCTGGAAGTAGCGGTATACAAATGTATACTAAATAAATAAATATCAGTGAAAAGGCCAGGAACAACTGCTGTCCCAACCATCCAGGACTAACAAGCCACCGCAGCAAGCTCAGTCAGACTGCACCTGCTGTCCACCACTGGGCTGTTTTGGCCATTTACGCATCAACTGCATGTGCACAGAGCAACCATGTGTACCCTTGCTTGGGATAAACGGCATGGACACCCAACTTTTGGCTCAGTGATTAGACTCCCCAGACAGAGATTGCACCCACATCAGTGGAGCCAGACATTATACAGCACTATGTGGATATTTATTTATTTATTTAACTTGCTTATATACCACTTTTCACCTGGTCAAAGCGGTTATATAGTTGTGCCATGATCACTGCTTGGTCACAGTAAGAGTGCCCTCTCAGCATGACATGCTGTAGCCACCCAGGCCATGCACTTGTCAGACAGGCACTATGATGTCTCAGTCATTGGCCCTATCTCCAATCAGACACATCCTGGCCAATCCGCTCTGTTTCAGGCCATACCCACAATCCTCTGCTCCTCATCATGCATATTTGCAGACTAACACTGGGAACAGATTAGGCAATGTGAGGCACAGTGACGTGCAGAAAGCCACGGAACAATGGAGAGACATACACACATACACATACTCACATCACCGCACTGTGCAAAAGTGGGGATGGTTGGCATTCCTGCCTGCCACTTTGGTCTCCATATCAGTTGTCGCGACGCCACCCTGGTGGCTAATGGGCGCCAAGGTATGTCGGACACAAATAAAGATAAGGTTGGGATTGGTACTTATTTTTCAGGGCCCAGGGATGTATAGCCTTGGTAGCGTCCTTATTACCCAATACCCAAAGAACACAGGTTTCCAAGTGGAGGGAAAATAAGACTTTATTTCCCTTGTCTTGCAAAGGTTCAAAGGATCAGTCCCAAAACAACAAAAGAAAGGTCCTTACATCAGGTTAGAAAAAGTAAAACTCAGGTTCAAAGCAACAACTGTTCTCTTCATAGAGGTGATACAAACACAAACATTTCCTATTTCACCAGTTTACTGCTCACATGCTATGCAAGGATTCCAAGCTTCCAGTGGTACAATAACTACAATCCATTTCCTCATCTGAAAGGGATTCTACTAATTCCACTTGCATTGGTTCCTGATCATACGCCTCTGAAACAGAGTCCGTGGTTCTGGGCAACCTATAATTGGGCTTTTCAGCCAAACGCTGTATGACCTCCCAATGCCTTGGGTTCAGAATGGGGCGTCGGTCTTGTACTGTTCTACAAGGCGAATATTCCTCCCTCTTCGTGTGTTTTATGTTAGCTTTCTGCAAACACTGCTTATTCAAAAGTCTCTCATTTGATAAAAGCTTTTCATACCTTGTATCAGGAGAAGTGTTACATGAACAGGGACCTTCTGTTTCCTGTCCTTTCCACAGGCTAGCTCTCTGAAGGCTGTTCCCAACCAAGTGTGGGTTACCTTGTAATGCTGGCTTCTCTCCTTGGGGTGAGGCTTGAGGCCTACTCCTGCTGAGATTATGCCCTGCTCCTGCAACCTGGCGTGGGTTTTTCAACCGTCATTCGGTTGACTTCTCACAGCTGTCCCAGTACTGTTTTCGTGTCCCTGGATCTCCTGGATCCCTCCGTACTCTCCGTCCTTTCAGGTCTCTCTGGCCTGTTCCTCCTTCTGGCGCTCCAGCAGCGTCTGTAGCTTCTGCAGTTTCTGCCACCTCTGCAGCTCCTGCCGCTCCTCCGGCTTCTGCAGACTCTGTAACTTCTCTGCCTTCTCTGCTGCTCCTGCTGCTACCGCCACTTCCCCTTTTACCGCCACTTCTTCTTTTACCGCCACTTCCTCCTTTCCAGTCTTCCAGACTTTCTTTAAAAGGAGTTCCTGCCTTCCTGGATTGGAGGCTGGCTGGCTTCTGGTCACACCCTGTGGGGCGTGGATCCTCAGTCTTCCGGGGGTCCCTCTTGCTCCCCCTATCAGGTTCCTGAAAATACTGCAGCTTGTGCATGCCTTTTTTCGTGTTTAAAATATTTTCTTCTGTTCCCCACTGGTCTGCTGCATCACACAGTTCAAGCGTTGTTAACATGCGCTCATTGTGCAGGCGCTAGTAGCGCGCTCTGACATTAACGCCCATTGTTAGCACACACTCAGTGTGCAGGTGCTCAGCCTGCCTCTCCATCCAGCTGTGAATAGTGGAACCTGTCTATGTGGCTGATGGGTGTTTGTATCCTTGCTGGCCGATTCATTGGGGGTTGCACATGCTGGTGCTATACCTGCACTGTAGACTAAAGTTTAGCTACAGAGACATGCAATACATGAACCACAGCCAGATGGAGCGGGGGGGGGGGGGCAGAGGCACACATGGACTGCCATGCAGCCCCCCAACCATCTGCCTCTGCAGTGACCCCATCACCGTCTGCTCTCAATTTGTCTCGGGAGAGGATGACAGCCACTGCTGCGGTAGTTCCCCTGGCGCCTGCATTTTGCAGCTACCTGGAGGGCAACAGCTGCTGGCGCTATCAGCCTCGTCCTCCACAGCTGAGTTCAGCGGCATTAGCGGCCAGCCGGGATCTCTGCCTAGGGTGACAGGACCCTTGGACCACCCCACATGGCACATCATCTTTCCGCAGCAGCTGCAGGTCTGTGTGCTGCCACTGTCACTGTGGGATCATGATGGACATCACAGATGGTAATGCAGATGGAAAGATACTCCTTTGAGGAGAGGCTAAAGAGGTTAGGGCTCTTGATATGATAGAGGTCTATATATTAATGAGTGGAGTGGAATGACTAAATGTAGATCAATTGTTTATGCCATCAAAATGTAGCGAGACTGGGAGACATGCAATGAAGCTCCAGTGTAACCCATTTAAGACTAATAAGGTGGAAACTGCTAGGTACTTGTGACCTAGATTGGCCACTGTTGGACACAGGATACTGGGCTTGATGGACCTTGTTCTGACCCAGTAGGGCATATCTTATGTTCTTATGTGCCACCTGGGCAGCTGCCTGGTCCACCCTGTGCATCAGCAACCCTCACTGTATAACCCACGTGCCACTTCCTTTGCCCCATTTGCACCATCAACATAGTGCGCTTTCATATTTGGGCACCATGCTGTTGCTGCTAATGGAGCACTACTGTTACTGTCTAGGACTCCCCTGTCAGTGTTTCACATTGCATACATTTAAATAGGCTCTCTCCCCTCTAAATACACCCTTTATATGAGGTTTTACTTTGTGTTAGGGTTCCCAGCATTAAAAGGCTTTTAAATACATTGTGCAACAGGCGTTAAGGGAGCACATGCTGTTAACACCCACTCTCCATCCACTCTCTGCCCCATTAATGCCCACTCTCCGCCAACTGCACCCTTAATGCTGCTGGAGCCCTTAACGCTGCTGGAACCTTTAACACCCGTTAAAGCAGCTTTTTCATAGCATTAAGGGCGCAAGCATGCCGATAACAGGCATTAACACACTGGCTCCCTTAACGCCTTTTAGTAAATATTCCACATTACTGTATTATGTATTGTATTAAGAAAGTATCTGTAATACTTCCCAATACTTTTGGAAAAAAAAAACATACATACCTGTTTTTTTAAATTCTGAAAAATAAAATTGTATTTGTAAAATCTAAATGCTCCAGATCTATCCTTTCATCTTATAGCTTTCTATCCCAGCTGTTGTTTCCCATAGGGTTTTCTAGTGGGATTTAGGTACTTGTTTCCTGCAGCCAGGCTCTGGTAGGAAATATTTTGGTAACATCTCTGGTTCACTGTGTGACAGCATCATTCATCAGGGAAAACCAGAAATTATCTTACCTCCAGAGCCTTCAAGTGACATGAAAGTGGCATCATAGACAGGATAGGGCTTTTGGGGCATTTCCAACTGGGTATACTGAGTTAACGGGTACCCAGGTTCTATTAGAAGGGATACATTGAATTGTGGGAATTTGGGGGTTTATAGAAATGAACCTTTTGGTTAATAAAAAGATTATCGAGTGTGTGTGATTTATACTGAATGAAGGGGGGGTGGGGGGGGGGGTTAAAATGAGCTACTGTCTTCGTACAAGCATCCAGCTCCAGACTATAGTGAACAGAAAACAGAAGAGGATACAATGGAAGAACTAGAGAAACAGATCGATGGACATAGGAATACACCAACTCATGCCCACATGCATCTTGTACTGACCAACTAAGTGCACTTGCATGGGCTAGCTTACATGCCTGCCCTGTGCAATGAAACCTAAGGTCACCAAGTGCAGGGTGGCAGGTTCAATGCCAGCCTGTAGCTCAGCTTTACTAGCTTCCAGTTTCTTTACATCAGCATACCATCCAGGGTCAGGAGCAGTGGGTGCAATCCCCCCTCCTCTTTACGGCAAGCATGGCTCACCATATTCACAAGTCACAGTGATGTCTGCCACCTCCACACTTTTTCCCCTTTACGTCCAACACTCTCCCCACCGCTGTTACCCTCTCACCCTCTGCTAAGATCGCTGAGGAGGGAGGCACACACAGTCCTCCTGCAAACTAACTCACCACCTGTTCCCCACATCCTATTTCCACACCTTGCCTGTGACCAATTACCCATATTGTTGTCCATGCTAACTGTTACTTTCCAAAACTAGAGCTTCACAATGCAACTGTACATGCAGCTGTGCAGTATGTCACAGAGCCTGTCGACAGCTAGGTGCACATATTTATTTATTTTATTTATTTAGACAGTTTTGTATACCACCTTATCCTTCAATCAAAGTGGTCAACAAGACATTGGGAGGCATACATTCAACAGGAGGAGATAAGATTCACATATGTAAAAAGCTATCTACTTATAGGTCTAAATGGGGATGGGCGGTTGGGGCTAAGTGGTGAGGGTAGCTAGTGGGCCACTTGGGTGGTATCTAGTGCTTGGCAACTTAAGGTGGTTGCTCATAGGCCTCAGTGAAGAGATGGGTCTTGAGAGCTTTGCCATGCCCTCATGAACCCTGACAGTGGACACCCAAACATACATCAAAAAAATAGTACAGCAGCTCTGTGCTTCAAAAAACAAGGCCACTGTGTGAATGAGTCAGGGGATGCAGGATCAATACCAATATGTGGATTATCAATGATAGACACAAAGATCATGACCCTTTCAGAGCAACTGTGAACAGGAGCAATAGGTGGAACCCACCACATTACGGCAAGCAGGAATCCCCATATGCAGAGTTGAAGAGGAGAAATTGCACAGTGGAAGGCATGATGGCAAATCACACCAATATAACATTTATGGTGGGACTGCTGTTGCAAGTGCATTTGTTGTGAAGGGAGTTGTAATAATGCATGCACATTGGGCAGGCACACACAATCTATGGGTATAAGGGACATGTAACAATGTTATGTTGACCAACTTTTCCAAGATTCTAGGCTGTGTTTGGGGGGGGGGGGGGGCTTGTGGATCGTGAGGTGCAGCAATGCAGTGTGCATGCATGCGATGATCTATCATGTTTGTATGTACAATGTACTGCTTGCTGGTCTTCCCATCACCAAATGTACAGACAATGCATGGCCCTTGTGTATGTGTCCACCTGTGGGGGTGTCCACTGCATCTGCAGTGTGAGTGAGTGCATGTGCCTCACCTGCCATGTCAGCATATTCTAGCGCGAGTGGGAAAGATGTGTGCATGGTTCCCCATGGAGGTCCAGGATGGTCTGCAGTGGGGCACATGCCTTTCCAAGGTGGTCTGTGGTCAGTGTCTGTGCAGCTGTGCCCAGATTGCCCTGTGTAGCATGTCACAGGGGATATCGCATCATGCACATGTGCTGTTACACTGTTTGTTACTGCACACTATAACTGCAGACACATGCGAGTGTGTGGTTAGTTCAGCCTGTGGAGAATAGTGAAGGAACAGCCACCATGATTGCCCATGAGATGTAGCCTGCACCAGTGTGGCATGATCAGCCGCAGTACGGTGCATTGTGTGCATCTCGTACCACATGTGCACTGCTGTAGCTGGGCCAGAGGCATGCTGCACTATGGTCTCTAAATGTGTCTATAAAGCTGCATTCTGTCCTGGGTGTAGCACATTGTTTGCAGGGACCTGCATTATCCCTAATGTTTGTCAGTGCTGTGCCTGACTATGTTGAGGTGTAGTCAAGAGGTTAGAGACCTGCCTGTATAAGGTACAGAGAAACGGTTTAGGCTCCATGGCATGTTCGCTTGGTGATGAATACCCATGTAGGATGATGGCCATGAAGTGACGAGTGTCTGAATTGACTAATGGATATACAGCGGTATGCTGCTTTGTCAACCAAGTGCAAATTGGGTTGGTACACATGCTATATGCGAATTTATCCTGCTGAGGGCCTGACCCTATTTGCTTGGCTCAAGGACATTGCGTGGGATGAGACCTGTCCATGCCTCAGATGCATGAAATCTGAATGCAGATGTAGCCTAATGATTGGGCACATGCAATGTTAGGAAATGGCTTGGGTTTGAATCCCTACCAAGTGCATTCTGACTGTATACCACACACCTTCCAGTGCATTCTGACTGTATACCACACACCTTCCAGTTTGTTAGTATGTATGTTTTATATGCACTGATAATGATCAGTGGAACAGACTGAGCACTGAAATTACTCTGGAACAGACATCATGATGAAATGTTTCTACTGTGCACTGCTGAAACTGTGTGTCCATGCATAAGTGACATAAGAAAATAAGAACATAAGATATGCTATACTGGGTCAGACCAAGGTCCATCAAGCCCAGTATCCTGTTTCCAACAGTGGCCAATCTAGGTCATAAGTACCTAGCAGTCTCCCCAAAAGACACAGGTTCTTCAATGCTTGTATTGGGTCAAGCAGTGGTATCCTGGGTCCCTTTTAATAATGGTTTATGGACCTTTCCTCCAGGAATTTGTCTAAACCTTTTTAAACCCAGCTACACTAACACCTTTTACTCTGGATTGTATTGGAAGGAGGAGATGGCACTGTCAGCCATACTGCTGTAGTCTACAGACCTGCAACACAAATTGAAGAGATAGATAACGAATTCACAGGTCTGCAAAAAAACGTTTTCGAGAGCTGTTTTGGTTATTCCATATAATCTTTATGTTTTTTGGTGTGCTGAATCCGAAAATGACCTCCATTTTGTCATAGGACATCACGTTTCCTGACAATTTAGGTAACTATGTTAAATAAGGCAATACCTCAAAATAAATGGAAATAGACATAAAATTAAAGTATTATTACAATATTTTCATGAAAATCCTTTTTTGAACTTAAATGAGCTCACCTACACACACTAAACTCGATTCTTATTCCTTGTGAGGCTCCTCTTGGTGTATTTACGCATGTGAGTAGCCTCTGGAATGTCTCTCTGAAGCATCCAACAGTAGTCTGCCATCATTGTAATGCTCCATTTTCCCTGGTATCTCCTTTCCATCTCTTTAATGTCTTGGTGGAATCGTTCACCTTGTTCCTCACTCACAGCTCCAAAATTTTCAGGAAAGTAATCAAGGTGGGACTGGAGGAAATGCACTTTCAAACTCATCAGGCAACCTAAAGCTTGAAATGCTTTCAGCATTCATCCGACGATCTTTTTGTAGTGAGGATCTTTGTTATTGCCTAAAAATTTCTGTATGACTTTTTTAAATGCAATCCACCCTTCTTTTTGAGGATCCGTCATGCTATTGACAAACTCTTGATCAACTATAAGCCTTCTAATGTCTGGTCCGATGAACACACCTTCCTTCAATTTTGCCTCCGACAGGCCTGGAAACTTGGCGACCAAGTATTTGAAGCATTCTCCATCTCTTGGAAGTGATTTTACGAATTGCTTCATCAATCCCAATTTTATGTGGAGAGGTGGTAGAAGAACTTTATGGGAAGGTACCAAAGTTTCTAGGAGGACATTTTTTTCACCGACTGTTAGCACCCTCGGCTGCCAACTCTTCTTGGTCCAGTGATTTTGTCGGTCTCGACTGTCCCATAGACACAGAAAACAAGGATATTTGGTATACCCAGCTTGTTGCCCGAGCAGCATGCACAAGACCTTCAAGTCTCCACACACTTGCCAACCATGGTCTTCATATTTAAGTTTACGAAGAACCAATTCCAAGTTCTCGTAGGTTTCCTTCAAATGTACAGAATGACCTACAGGTATGTAAGCGTAAAAACCGTTGTGGAGTAAAACTGCTTTGAGACTTCTTTTTGAAGAATCTATAAAAAGACGCCATTGCTCTGAATCATACTGGATTTTAAATTGACCCATACTGGATTTTAAATCAGACCTTCAACATCGATGCAATAAACCAACTTGTCTTCCTGGGCGAAGTAAGGAATGAACTTCTTTTCACGATGTCTGAACCATGAAGATGACACTCCTGGCAACAATAAATTCCTGCTTTTCAGCCTTGATCCGAGTAACTTAGCGGCATCTTTGGGAAGATTCAAGTCTCTTACCAAATCATTCATCTCTTCCTGAGAAAACAATTTTGGTCTTTTATCATCTTCAAAGTCAGAACTTGATTCGTCATCTGGTTCAGGTATGACTTCACCTTCATCGGAGCTAGGTATCTCTTCCAAGGTAGCAGGGGGCTTGGGTACTGGTATATCTGTGCCATGGGGGATGGGACGAATTGCCGAGTGAAGATTGGAGTATGAAATGGAATGCTTCCATTTGGAATTAAACCCTTTCACATCGCATGAACAAAAGTAGCAGTCGTCACTATGGGGCTTGTTTACAAAGCCGCGGTAGCGGTTCGTGGTCGTTATCGGAGCCGCGGCCCCATTGAAATCAATGGGGTCGCGGCTCCGATAACGATCGCGAACCGCTACCGCAGCTTTGTAAACAAGCCCCTATGATTCTTTTGCTCTCGCCATACCATAGGAATCCCATAACGGAAAGATTTTTTCTTACCCTTGAACCAGTTTCGGAGGTCCTCAACACACCGTTTGCTCACTTTATGAGGCGCCCAGACTTTATCTTGATCTCCAATTTTTAGTCCAAAGTTTGCAAAGTATACTTTTTTCACAAAGTCTGTAATATTCTGCTGTTGCTTCAACACTGTATATTCACCACAGATGAAACAGAAACTGTCTGGCGAATTAATACACTTTCGCCGAGCCATAACATAACGGTTGAAGAATGACGAGCTAACACGAATTGCGATGAAAAAGTGTGAACAGCCTAGAACCAAGAACCTGATGATGATTTGTGCACAAGTGTGGCACTCAGGAGAGAGCAGCTCTGTGTCTGTACATGAGACGTCACAGTGCTGGCCACGCCCCCCTGCACTGACCGGAGCTGCTGCTATCTGCCCTGAGTCTCCCTCCCACTGGATTCTTCAGGAAAGATTAACCCCTTCTACCATTAGAAGCACGGACTTAAAACTTGCTTAGCTTATGTATATATTGCTGACCATCAGATTTACAGTGCTATATTTTTTTTTACATAACTCGGACAACACCCTTTAAGTTTGTTTTGGCATTTTATATCTTAAATGCACTTATGTGAATTAATTAATAGTAATTTGAATTAATTAATAGTAATTTGAAAAAATTTGATAAATTTGAAGACAATTTTGCATGTTGTGGCAAATCATGACGTCTAGGAGTTTTTTCAATATTTTATTTGTTTTCAGCACACCGAAATACATGGAAATTAGATGAAAATAATCAAACAGCTTTTTAGTCGCAGACCTGTTTTATAGATATTGCCAAGATAGCCACAAAGAGGGAAGCGATCATATTGGGTGACTTTAATCTACCTGATGTGGATTGGATTACTCCTTCAGCAAATCTGGAAAGAAGCAAAAAAATCATGTATGCTCTCCAAGATGCGTTACTTAGACAAATGGTGATGGAACCAACCAGGGAAAGCTCAATGCTGGATTTAGTGCTCAACAACGGCGATAGCGTGTCGAATGTCTGCGTGAGTGCCCCTGTGAGCAGCAGCGATCATCACACGGTGTGGTTTGAGATAAAAGCCATGGTACAGGCCAATCATAGCAGGCTCCAAGTCCTAAACTTTAAAAACACCAACTTCAATAAAATGGCCGAGTACCTAAAGAACATAAGAACATAAAAACATAAGATATGCCATACTGGGTCAGACCAAGATCCATCAAGCCCAGTATCCTGTTTCCAACAGTGGCTAAGCAAGGTCATACGTACCTAGCAGTTTCCCCAAAAGACACAGGTTCCGCAATGCTTGTATTGGGTCAAGCATTGATATCCTGGGTCCCTTCTTAATAATGGTTTATGGACCTTTCCTCCAGGAACTTGTCCAAACCTTTTTTAGGAGGGAGGAGTGGTCTAGTGGTTGGGGCAAGGTACTACAGGCCGGAAGGTTGGTGGTTCAAATCCCACTAGAGGACAGCAACCTTGGACCGGAAGGACTGGTGTTTCTATTCCCACAGGTGCTCCTTGTGGTCTTGGGCAAGCCACTTAACCCTCCATTGCCCATGTTCCTTGTAAGTATTAATGTATGTGTCTCATATCCCCTTGTGTTAAATGTATCCCCCAACCACTTTGACCCGGTGAAAAGCGGGATATAAATGCAGCTAAATAAATAAAATTAAAATAAAATTAAACCCAGCTACACTAACAGCCTTTAAAAGGGACATGGGGAGGGGTGGCCTGCACAGAGCGGCAGGTGCACCTACTCTTGCCATCGTGCTGGGCAGACTAGATGGACCATGCTGGTCTTTATCTGCCATCATTTACTATGTTACTATGTTACTACATCCTCTGGTAAGAAATTCCAGAGTTTGATTACACGTTGATGATGTAAACAATCAATCTACGTTTACCGGTTCCACTCCATTCATTAATTTATAGACCTCTATCATATCTCCCCTCAGCCATCTCTTTTCCAGGTTGAAGAGCCCTTACATTTTTAGCCTCTCTTCATAGGAGTATCCTTCCATCCCCTTTATCATTTTGGGGGCTCTTCTCTGTACCTTTTCTAATAACGCTATATCTTTTTTAAGATACGGTGACCAGAATTGCACACAATATTCAAGGTGCAGTTGCACTATGGAACGATACAGAGGCATTATAATATCCTTTGTTTTATTCTCCATTCCTTTCCTTATGATACCTAGCATTCTATTTGCTCTCTTGGCCGCCGCTGCACACTGGACCGAGGATTTTAACATGTTATCCATGATGACGCCTAAATCTTTTTCCTGGGTGGTGGTTCCCAATGTGGAACCTTGCATAATGTAACCATAGTTTGGGTTGTTCTTTCCTAGGTGCATAACTTGGCACTTGTCCACATTCAATTTCACCTGCCATTTGGATGCCCAGTCTTCCAATTTATCAAGATCCTCTTGCAATTTTCCACAATCCTCTTGGGTTTTAACATCTTTAAATAGTTTTGTATCATCTGCAAATTTGATAACCTCACTCATTATTCCCTTTTCCAGGTTATTTATGAATATGTCAAAAAGCAGTGGACCCAGCACAGATTCCAGGGGTACTCCACTATTCATCTTTTTCCATTGGTCCATTTAGCCCTACCCTCTGCTTTCTATCTTTTAACCAGTTCCTGATCCACAATAGTACACTGCCTCCTATCCCATGACTTTTTAGTTTTGCCAAAAGTCTCTGATGAGGGACCTTGTCAAAGGCTTTCTGAAAGTCCAGATACACTTTATAATAGTTTCTACCATTTTTCCCAGTACTGACGTAAGGTTCACCAGTCTATAGTTTCCCGGATCACCCCTGGAACCCTTTTTAAAAATTGGTGTTACATTGGCGATCCTCCAATCTTTAGGTATTACCGATGATTTTAATGATAGTTCACAGATTACTAATAGCAGGTCTGCAATCTCATATTTCAGTTCTTTCAACACCCTTGGATGTATACCATCCAGTTCAGGTGATTTTCTACTCTTCAGTTTATCAAATAGTTGTAATACATCTTCCTGATGTATCAATATTTCTTTCAATTCCTCTGCAGTATCACCTTTAAATACCACTTCAGTCTTAGGTAACATCCCTACATCTTCCTCAGTAAAGACTGAAGCAAAGAATTCATTCAGTCTCTCCGCTATAGCCTTGTCCCCTCTTACTGCCCCTTTTACCCCTCTATCATCGAATGGTCCAATTGACTCTCTCACAGGTTTTTTTGCTACGAATGTACTTGAAAAGGCCTTTATTATGTGTTTTTGCTTCCACAGCAAGTTTCTTCTCAAATTCTCTCTTTGCCTGCCTTATCAATGCCTTGAATTTAACTTGTCAGTGCTTTGCTGTTTCCAGTTTTCGTCATATGGCTCTTTTTTCCATTTCCTGAAAGATGCTTTTTTGGCAACAACAGCCTCTTTGACCTCACCTTTAAACAATGTTGGCAGTTTTTAGGGCTTCCTTCCACTTTTCTGAAAACGTGGAATACAGCTGGTCTGGGCTTCCAAGATAGTATTTTTAAACAACATCCAAGCTTGATGTAAGTCTTTGACCTTTGCAACTGCTTCTTTTAGTTTTTTCTTATCTATTTTCCATGATGTGTGCCTGGCCTCTGCTGTAGTCCATAGCCACAGTGTGTCTATGTGAACACAGCAGATTTAGGACACAAGGCGTATACCAGATTGGTATAACACTCCAGAAAGGGAAATGTGCAGCTCTGCCCCTATCCCATGTCTGCTAATCATGTAGGCATATTGGACCTGTGGGCCAGCCACCTGCATGTTCCGTCATATGTCCCACATTGAGCCATATAACCAATAGACAGGACACTTGTGCAGGCAAAGCACAGTAGCACACCCTATGCACCTGTCAAACACCCAGAACCCCCTAGTATCTTCTGATGGAGAGGATCCAAACTTGGAATGGCCCAGTATAAACCGTGAGTTAGAGGCAATGTCACAGAGCAAACTCCTAAGACTGATGTGGTAAGGCCTTGAGGTAGTATCTGACGCCTATGGATACATATACTGTATATATAGATATATAGACATGTACATACAGATATATATAAATCTATGCATATGCATACAGACTGGAGGAGTAGCCAAATGGTTAGTGTAGCTATGTAGTACACAGAAGATCAAGGGTTTGATTCCCACTGGATCTCATTGTGATTGTGGGCATCACTTTAGCCTCCATTGCCTTGTAAAAAAAAGGCACAGAAAACCCAGAGTTAGCTGGGTCAGCACAGACTTGATAGCACCAAAAAACAACTTAAAATATATACATAAAACATAGGTATGAAAACACCTGATGGGAGGGTTGAGGACAGATGCCATGATCCTGTATGTACTTGGCATCAATGTACTAATGTTACATGTCTTGCAGTCAGATAAGGTGCCATTAGCTTGCATAAGGCCACAGAAGGCACCTAGTGGTTAGGCAAGGCACTATGCAGTACTATAAGGCATTCTGCTATAGTCTGCAGTAGCGCATACTGTCAGCAAGGTGTGTTGTAGACACCACAAACCTCTGATGTCAGCCTGCATGCCACTAAGATCACCAAGGAACATGGCTGCCAGATCCCACAAGCCATGCTTCAGTGAGGCTGACCTGCATGTCCTGGGCAGGTTGATCTGCAACAAGCAGGCCAGGCTCTTCCCCTTCTCCAGCATCTGGCATGGATGATGTGCTCCTGGGAGCATCTGGAACAACAGTACAATATCCAATCTGAATGCCCGTGAACAGTAAGCACACGAGGAAAGGTATCACACCCACTTTAACTCAGTGTAGAAAGTCGGGGCAACACACATCATCTAGTGGGCCCACCATACACACAGAGTCTTATTCCTGCTCTTTGAGCTGACCAGCTGTACATGACAGACAAGACAGTGTAGAATGAGTATAGGAGAGGGTTGATATGGACATGTACAGTGACTTGTCAAAGTATTCATCCCCTTGGTGTTTGTCCTGTTTTTGTCACATTACAACCTGTACTGAAAATGGAGTTTTGGGGGATGGTACCAACATCACCATGACTTAGAAGGTGGAAAGTATCCCTTACTTTGTCACTATCATCAGGGCCGGATTTACGTATACGCCATGTACGCCATGGCGTAGGGCCCACAGCCGGCAGGGGCCCACAAAAAAAGAACCAGTTTTTTTTTTTTAAACTCATTTAAAAAAAAAAACCTGGTGGCTGCCGCCGCGGGGCCCCCTCTGCTGCCGCGGGGGCCCCGTCTACAAGCTGGTCGGGTCGGGTCCGGTCGGGTCTCTCTCCCTCCCTCCCTCGCTGCAGGCTGCGAGAGACGCGAAGATAGAGCGTCTCCTCGCGTCTGTGTTAAGCCCGCAGGGGCTGATGGGATTTCCCATCAGCCCCTGCGGGCTTAACACAGACGCGAGGAGACGCTCTCCCTTCGCGTCTCTCGCAGCCTGCAGCCTGCAGCGAGGGAGGGAGAGAGACCCGACCCGACCCGACCGGACCGGACCGGACCTGACCAGCTTGTAGACGGGGCCCCCGCGGCAGCAGAGGGGGCCCCGCGGCGGCAGCCACCAGGTTTTTTTTTAAAATTAAATTTTACTTTAGGCCGGAGGGGGGTAGGACTGGTAATGGGCTATGGGGGGGGGGTAGGACTGGTAAGGGGCTATGGGGGGGGTAGGACTGGTAAGGGGCTATGGGGGGGGGGTAGGACTAGTAATGGGCTATGGGGGGGGTAGGACTGGTAAGGGGCTATGGGGGGGGGGTAGGACTGGTAATGGGCTATTGGGGGGGCTGGGGCTGGAAATGGACTGGGGGGGGGTAGGGCTGGTAATGGGCTATTGGGGGGCTGGGGCTGGAAATGGGCTGGGCTGGGCTGGGCTGGGGGGGGTTAAGGCTAGAGGTGGGCTGATGGGGTTAGGACTGGTAATGGACTGTGGGCTGTTGGGGGGGCTTAGAACTGGCAATGGGCTTTGGGGGGGGTTAAGACTGGTAATGGGCTGTGGGCTGATGGGGGCTGTCTGGTAATGGGCTATGGGGGGGGCTAGGACTGGAAATGGGCTGGGGGGTTAAGACTGGAGGTGGGCTGATGGGGTTAGGACTGGTAATGGGCTGTTGTGGGGGGTTAGAACTGGTAATGGGCTTTGGGGGGGTAAAGACTGGTAATGGGCTGTGGGCTGATGGGGGTTGTCTGGTAATGGGCTATGGGGGGCTAGGACTGGAAATGGTCTGGGGGGTTAAAACAGGACGTGGGATGATGGGGTTAGGACTGGTAATGGGCTGTGGGCTGATGGGGGGGTAGGACTGGCAATGGGCTATGGGGGGCTGACTGGAAATGGGTTGATGGGGTTAGGACTGGAAGTGGGCTGATGGGGGGTTAGGACTGGTAATGGGTTATAGGGGGGGCTTAAACTGACAATGGGGTGATGGGGGGTTAAGGACTGAAAATGGGGTGATGGGGGGTTAAGGACTGTAAGTGGGGTGATGGGGGGGCTAGGACTGGTATTGGGTTGGGGGGTTGCTAGGACTGGAAATGGGCTGATGGATGGCTAGGACTGGAAATGGGCTGATGCAGGGACTAGAAGGGAATGGATGCTGGGTGAGGCTGGAACTAGAAGGGAGCTGATGTTGGGGGAGGATTAGAATGGGATGGGGCTGGAAGAGTAAAATGGAGAAGGGAAAAATATTTTGTGTGGGAGGGATAAAAAATCTACAATTGGCCGGGTATTGGGAGAGTAAGTGGGGATTGAGGATGGAGGGGTAAAATTTGAGTGGATGAAATAGGAATGAGGAAAGAGCAAAAGGAGAAAGATTAGTATGTTAAAGCAGATGTAGAGAGAGAATGGAAAAAAATCTAGAAGAGAGAAGAAAGGACAAATGGACAGCAGACGATGGAGAGTTAGCAGAAGACACGAAGAAACCAGAAGAAAGTGGCTGGAGCAATTGCAGCTGAAAAAAATGCACAAAAGGTAGAAAAATATCTCTTTATTTTGAATTTATTAATTGGAATATGTCAGCTCTGGTAAATGTGCATCATTAACATCTGTGC
Source organism: Ichthyophis bannanicus (assembly GCA_033557465.1). Lineage (NCBI taxonomy): Eukaryota > Metazoa > Chordata > Amphibia > Gymnophiona > Ichthyophiidae > Ichthyophis > Ichthyophis bannanicus. The sequence continues at coordinate 1,221,906,143 of CM066032.1, forward strand.
TTTGTTTAGTACAAGAGCAAATTAATGTATAGTTTTATTTCTACAGTGTTGTACATTCCAAGTTTGGCTTTTGGGATTCCCAGTTTAATTATTGTCTTCCTATTTCTAAATTGTGATTACTTGTTTGGTGATGGTCTATGTTCTGCATGTGTAACTGAGCTGAGGTGTTCTGTTTATATAATTCCTATTTGACATTGCCACTTGTTCTCTTTCCCCAGTAGGTCATGTATTGTTGTTCTCTGAAATGTATTGGTTTAACATTTGCAGTGTTGCCTTTTGATTGGTAGAGTATGGTGCTTTGTGAGTCCTGGTAGTGCTGTTAGGATACGGCGGGTTTACTATGGGCAGTGTTTGTAGTAGTTCCTAATGTGTCTGGCAGTTGGCACTGGATTATAGTAATGTAGAAATCTTTTAGTCTTTCTTTATCCATACACTCATTAAGAGGCACGTTTACTAAAAGTTAGTATATGGTAACATTATGCAAATATTTATGCAAATGAGGTCCCTTATGCAAATGAGGTCCGCACCCCCCTTGGTCCGCCCCTGCTGGGGGCCCACAATTTTTGTTGGCGTAGGGCCTCACTCAAGGTAAATCCGGCCCTGACTATCATAACTGCAATTATGTGAAGCTATAAAAAAATAAAGGTATGTGCACATGTATGCACCCTCCAAGGTCATTACGTTGTTGGGGCAAAGTCTGATGCAATGACAGCTGCAAGTCTATTTGGGCATGTCTCTTTCAGCCTACTACATCTAGTCTCTGGGATTCTCAGCCTATCCTCAGGGAAAAAATGTTACAACTCCTGAAAGTTAAATGGGTTGCATTGGGCCACAGCAGGCCACAACCCATGCCAGTGGGTTTCAATTGGAGGGAGGTCAGGGTCTGGAAGAGCCCATTGCAATATATTTACATGTTTCCCATTGAAGCAGGTTTAAATGTAGTTCTATGATCACTGTAGTGCTGGAAGGTGAACCGATGTCCAAGTCACCAAGCTCAGGCAGAGTAAAACAGGTTATTCATAAATATGGGCCTTTATGTAGTGGCAACCTGCGTTTCAACAATCCTGACCCGTTAGCCTGTCCCCACTGATGAGAAACATTCCCACAACATGTTGCTGACACCGCCGTGTTGCACTGTCAGAATGTTGTTGGTGGGGCAATGGGAAGTGTGGGGTTAATGTTGCACATGGGTGATGTGCATAATGGACCTGGAAGTCAACTGATCCCCCTTTTTAACATCTGACCAGATACCCCTCTTCCAATGTATGTGGGGGGGTCCACCACATGTTGTTGAATAAACCCCAAAAGTGTGTCCCTCTTAGTTTAACGGCTCCCCCTGAGCAATGGTTGATATTTCTAGCAGAGGCCTCCATAAAGCACTATTCTGTTGAGTTTATGTCCCAAAGTGCTGTTAAAAACTGATGTTCCCATCTGTGCTGTGGATCCATGCAGCCCAGTCAGTGTGATCTTTGTTGTCTTTGTAGCATTGTGAATCAATGCCCTCCATGCCTAGTCTGGAGTGTGGCTTCTGTGGTCTGCTTTGATGTGGTACCACATAATTTCCAGTGTGTTAGCATGGAATTAATGTTGGAGTGTGGGATCATAAGATGTTGTGAGATGTATTCACAACTAAACCCTGATTCATATGTCTGCACAACCTTGTCTGCGACCTGTTTGGAGTGCATAGTGATCTGCATGTTGCCTGCGTAGTGGTGTTGCTGAGTCAGGGGCCTGTCTGAACAGGTATCCTCATCAGGTAGCAAGTGTCGGATCAGGTGACACAGATTGCATCTAGGGGAACTGTAATCCTCAAAATATGTGCGTTTGGTGGACATCTGTTTGGACCAGATTGTACATAGGGATGTCATAGCAAAAGGGATGAATACATGCATCCTTCCAACCTTTCAGAATTGAATTTTGCAAATGTTATATACAAGGTATGTAATTTCCCTTCCACCTCACCAATGTGGTCAATATTGCTAGGGCTAAGAATTAACATCAAAATGATCCGCCAAACACACCCCAGGTTTTGTGTGTATAATCCAAACAGGTCAAAAACTGAGGGGATGAATAGCCTGACAAGGCACTGTACTGGCATATCTGTGAAACCCTTATGAAACCGGTACATGGTCAGGTAACATATTGCACGTGCAGATAAAGTGACCCACAACACAGTGCACACCTCTAGCCAGGTGTAGCCACAGGCCATGACTGAATACCTTTCACCATTAGGCTTGCCACCAAATGCACAACCTCAATCATATGTAGCTAGCTGCCACATCATGTCAGGAATGCCAACCTGTGGCCCATGCATATGCTGATGATGCTAACATGTAGCTTTATTTCTCAGTCCATTCCACCAGAATGATGCCCAGAACACATTATTTCCAAATAACATCATTCAACCTAATCTTAACAATAGGTAGAATAGGTAGAATGATGTTATTCTGGAATTTGAACATGTAGCTATAGGCTATAAACCACCCATACCTCACCTGCAAGACCACTAAGAGGGGAGTGAAACAGGTAGGGGCCACAGATATCTGTTATAGAACATGTAAGAACGGTCGGCATCATCAGCACACATATATACACAGGATGTGTTGAGACAATATTGTGGGACAGGACCAGGTTGTGAGCGCAACAGTGTTGAGCAACTAGGCCATGTAACCTCTTACATTGGCCACATGGGCCACATCTTGTGGCATGTGACACCATCACGGTGTTCTGTAACAACACAGCAAACAACACATAGGTAGGACCCAAGGCAGATGGCCAAATGTGGCAACATGTGTGTCTCCACCACATGCTTGTGTGATGTCATTAGTGTTGTGCCCAGTGTTGAATGCTGTGTTGCTCCTAGGAGGAAGTAATATACAACCTCAAAGGGCCTGGTTAGCTGCAGTCTGCAACCATCATGCTCTGATATACCACATATCCATGCCCGGGCTGCTGTTGTGTCACAAGTGGTATGTGTGGAAGGGCACTGATGGCATCTATCCCCATACCCCCAGGTGGAGGAACTGCAGAAAAGGGGCCAGGAGCTGCACTGGAAATGGTCAGAGTTTCTCCACCAGCTGCAGGAGGAACTGGGGGCAGCTGCAAATAGTGAGTAATGTAGCATGTGTGTGGCACAACAACATGTGTGATGCAATTACCATGGCTGAATGAACCCATTGGACTGTAACAGCAGGCATGTGTCCATGCACCGTGCACCAAACATCTTCTTCTTTGCACCCTGTAACATGCTAGTACCCCACAGCCTGGGCATGCAGAGTTAAGCGGCCTGATCCCTTCTTTAGATAGTAGAACAGAGGTTGGGGAAAGCACTGCCTCCTGGGAGTTGTAGTATTTATTATCCAAATAAAAGAGAGTAGTTGAGCACGAGTGGTTTCAGGCAAATAAACAGGATTTTAATTCCCCTCCAAGCGGCTTTACACACAGGAAATGAAGAACAAATTGCCATACATCTTCTGGCAGGAAACAATATAAGAATTGAACAAAAATAGCTTCTTATATCAGCATCACAAACGTTTCACAGTAATCCAACTTAAACAAGCATTTCTCTGCTCAAAACCTTTGGTGTTTTTCTTCCAGCTGCCTCCTGCAGCTCTCTGAACAGCTTAGTAATTAGCACACAGGTATTATATTATCGAAACAGATAATGTACAGTCCATTTCTTCCACTGGCATGTATTCTACAGCTGGTTCTGTTTCCATTGCCTCATAATGGTTCTCTGCTGGGAATGTTTGAAACTGACTACACGGTGTTTCCAAGCACACACCTAGTTCCTCAGCCTGAGACTTTTCTCTGCAGCCTTCTGCTAGATACGGTTAAGAATTACCACAGTATTTACCACGAGGAGAGCCCCACCCTTCTGGGCTAACACAAGACCACTTCTTAAAAACAGTTTTGTCTTTAAACCAAGCTGTAGGGCTCGCATAAAGCAACTCCACCATCTTACAAAAAGAGTCACCCAGTCCATATTGAGGCAAAAGAAATTTCAAATAATCCCAATTTACTTGGTCGAATGCCTTTTCCGCATCAAAACTGATCAACAGCGACTGCAAATCCCGCTCATGAACCCATTCAATCGATGCCAGAATTTTCCACAAGTTCCGTACAGCATAGCACCCTTTAACAAAGCCTACCTGTGAGTCATGCACCAGGCCCCCCAAGACAGAGGCGAGTCGATCTGCCAAAACCTTAGCCATCACTTTCAAATCAAAATTTAATAAGGAGATGGGTCGATACGAAGCCGCTGCATGGGGTCTTTTCCCGGTTTAGATATTAGGTGATGTACGCGTGGTTCATCCCCCAGCGAAATCTTCCCTGTTCCACCCTCCGATGGTACATTGCCACCAGGGCAGGGGCCACCTGCTCTGCCAACAACTTATAAAATTCTGCCCCAAATCCATCTGTGCCCGGTGCTCTATAGCAGTTGGCTCTCAGGATAACTTTATGCACTTCTTCCACCATTACTGGTGCATCTAACTGCGCCCGTGGCTCCGCTGTGAACTTTGGCAGCCGCACCTCCCGGAGGTATTTCTCCATCAAAGTCAGAGACCTCTCACTCCCACTATATAGCTTCTGAAAAAAGGATCGAAACACTTGGGCTATCGCCTGATTACTTTTATGTAGATGACCCTGCTCATCACGCAACACCACTATTGATCGAGCACCTCGACTACCCCTAAGGAAACGCGCAAAACGTTTCCCTGGTTTGTCTCCAATGCGGTAGAGTTGATACCTATAATTCAAAAAAGATTTCTTTGCTCTCTGGTGAAGTAATTCATTGAGAGACGACTGCATCTCCCAGAGTATTCTCTTATTGACCTGCTTCTCCAACTGAACAATCCATGCCGCCAGTAATTTTCGCTTTCGCGCCACATAAGCAATAATATCGCCACGTAAAACCACCTTTGCCGTTTCCCAAAGCAACTCCGGCTCATCCTGATGTTGCTCATGACAATCCATGAACTCCTGCCAACGCCGTCCGAGGTAGGTACGAAATTCAATATCCGTATACAGCCCCATGGGGAATCACCATATTCCTTGCGAGCCCGCCAGATCCCCCCACTGAAGGTCCACCCAAACCGGCGCATGATCCGACACCTCAGTCGGGCCGATTTGCACATCTCCAACCTGCGCAAAGAGCCACTCCGAAACCAAGACATAATCAATTCTCGCACTCGAACCATGGACTCTCGATTGGTGAGTAAAGTCCCTCTCCGACAGATGCAGCAAGCGCCAAGGGTCCACTAGCCCCAAACGGAGCCGTAGATCCTGCAGTACCTTAGTGGTCGGGGCTCGCAGTCTCTCCCCCCTATCTCCAGATGTGTCCAGCTCAACATCCAACACCCCATTAAAATCACCGGCCAGAATTAAGGGGACGTCCGGTAATTGTTCAACTCTAGAGGCCAAGCGGGCATACTATGCCCTGTCCAAGATATTTGGGCCATACAGGTTACCCAACACCACAGGCCGCCCTTCCAAAGTGCCATACAACAAGATGTATCTACCCGCAGAGCCTGCATATTCTGTCTCGAGTTCAAAGCGGATCCTCTTATGGATCAAAATGACCACTCCACCCTTTTTCCCGGCAGTCGGGGCAACCTGAGCTTGCCCCACCCAAGCTCTCTGTAGTTTAGCATGTTCTTCGGCAGTCTGGTGGGTTTCTTGCAAGATAGCAATATCACAATTTAACCTCGCCAGAGCCTGCAACACCTTATATCTTTTGATAGAGTTACCTACCCCGCACACATTCCATGAAATAACCTTCAGTCTGGAGTATAATGCATCACAGTAAGTGGTCTGACACAACGGATATAGTCAAGATGGACCCCCCCCAGCCTGAAGTCCACCCCTAGGCATTAATAGACTCCCGAGCTCTGCTCCCAAAACAAGACAGTGGTCCCGCTCTGCCCCCAACCCCTCCCCACCCCCCCTCTGCCCCCCCAGGTCCCTCACCCTTCCCTCCCCTATATTCCCCCCCAGTACCCTCCCTACCCAACCTTACCTCCTCCCCCACTCTAGTCCTCTAACCTTAAGACTCTCTCCCCCTACCTCTCCAGAGAAAGCCCAACTGAGGCCCCACTGAGCGCGTCCAGCACTCCCTGCCACCCAAGTACTTTAATCCCTCCACCTAACCCCGGGTCCTCCCCCTCTACAAGGAAACTAAGCCCAAGCCCGCCCGCTACCAAGCAAATATAGCCTGAACTTGCACGTGCCTGCCTTTCTTTTCAGATGTTCTTGCTTTGATGTCCCAGATTGCACTTGGAGAAGACCAAAGAAAGCAACCAATGTATCTGTAAGATGCAATAGGACAAAAAGAACAGATGCCCAGACTGGCAGAGTTTTCAGGTTTGGAAAAAACCCTTCTTTATTACCTCTACGCGTTTCGGCCAGACAACCTTCTTCAGGGGGATATTATAGGGTGCAAACCTCAAAGAAACAAACACATCAAATAAATAATTAATAAACAATATAAACATTAATTAAAATCATTAAAAAGTATACAAATAAAATAAATGACCTAATAACTGGAAAGCCCAAACCGCTAACATCTGTAATCATCAAATAATGATCATAGAAGTAAAAATACAGACATATATAATGTGCTATAATGATATCTACAGTAAAAAAAGTAAAAATCAAATAAATAAACAATCAAAAGAATTTTTTTCAAAAAGGGACAGAAGATGAGATGAGGAGGACATAAGTGAAAACATAAATATGTCTACCGATACCTTTTTTGTGTATGTATAATATAGAACATATATCACTAAAAAAAGGGAAAAAAACAATAAATAATAAATAATACACAGGTAAAATGATTAAAATTGATGAACAATATGATCCATAATGAATAACATGCTCTAAAAAATAAATAAATAAAGCATCCTTAAAAAGCTGGAATACTGTGTAATGGGGTGCTGTCAGAAAAATTTAACCTTGAGAGAGGTACACGCCAGGGTTGCCCGCTCTCCCCGTTGCTTTTTGTGTTGACGCTAGATCCCTTGGTGAGGAGGATAGAGGAGTCCTCGGATATACGTGGCATTTGTATTGGATCGCATGTGTTTAAGTTGGCCGCGTTTGCGGATGATATGCTGGTTCATTTGCTGTCTCCGCAGCAGTCATTGCCCCATTTACTTGAAGAATTTTCCCTGTATGGTAAATTTGCAGGACTACGTATTAATAGGGACAAGTCGGAGGCTTTGGACGTGGGGGGTATGCTTCGGGGGAATTGGCGGGGCAGCTTCCCACTTCAGTGGGCAGGTGAATCCTTTATCTATTTGGGCATAGAGTTAACTAGAGATCCGGCAGTGCTGTACAAAAGGAATTTTGAGCAAATTTTTTCCAAGTTACGGTCGCAGTTGCAGGCTTGGGCTCCCCTTCCATTGTCCTTGTTGGGCAGAGTGGCAGCTTTGGGGATGGTGATCTTACCACGGTTGCTCTACTGGATGCAAACCTTGCCAGTGTGGTTACTGCACCGTGATCTTATGTGTATTGAACGTGAGATCCGTGGGTTTCTTTGGAAGGGGGCCAGAGCACGTATACCGATGTGTCGGCTGAGAGGGGGATGGAGGTCAGGTGGGATCGGAGTTCCGGATCTCTGGAAATATGACCTGGCTTGTCAGGCCAGGCATTTAGGAGATTGGCTAGGAGGCACGGAGGTCTATACCCCTAGAGAGTTTGAGGAGGCCTTTGTGGCTCCACAGGCCTTACTGGCGATTCTGCATTTACAGCACGCAGCCTTGCCGGATCGGGTGATGAAGAGTGTATTAGTTCAAGCGGCACGGCGTACGTGGCAACAGTTGAATAAACTTTGGGGTAGCTCCCATGAGATCTCGAGCTGGTTGCCCTTGCAGGGTAATGCCCGTTTTCCACCAGGCTCGGACTCGGCTCCCTTTCGGCGGTGGGAGCGGGTGGGGATACGAAGCTTGGAGCATGTAGTCGATTTGGAAGGGCGATGTAAGACTTTGGAGGTGTTGTGTAGGGAATATGACCTGAATCCCAGAACCTCCTTGTTTGCATATATGCAACTCTCTCACTACGTGGGCTCAGTGTCCGGGAGGGAACTGACGGTGGAGCACTCGGCACGGGTTCTTGAATTCTTTGCCCTAGGGACGGGGTCTCCACCTACTATAGCGATGCTAAAGAGAACGTTGGATGCATATAGTGTGCCTCCTGATTATGCGGCGGAGGAAGCCTTGTGGGCGCAGGAATTGGGTTGTGAGATAGCCCCAGGCTCTGTTCGTGATGCGTTGGGTCGGATTGCGTGTTTGTCACAGGGGTCTAGATGGCGCGAAGTGCAGTTTAAATGTATTGTCCGAGCCCACTTCTCCCCGCGGCGTGCGTTGCGAAGTCATCTTACATTGTATGGCGGGTGTCCGAAGTGTGCCTGTTCATTGGCTGTCTTGGGTCATATGAGGTGGGGTTGTTCCCACATTCGTAGATACTGGATGCGGATTGGGAGCTATTTAAGCAGCTTACTGCTGCAGCGGATTTGTTGGACAGGGCCTTTAGTGGCTTTGGATCGGCTAGGACCACTCCACCCGAAGGGAAGATGGGAGAGAATATTAGTGCGGAAGGCCTGTCTGGTGGGTAAGGGCCCTATACTCTGGCGATGGCGAGAGCCAGCGGCCCCTTCCTTCTGGGAGTGGCGTAATAGTTTCCACCAGTTTATGCTTTTGGAAAGGAGGAGTGCGAGAGGGCACCCCCAGAGATGGGCCTCTCTTCTTCTGGTTTGGATGCCTTATATCCAGGAACTGGTGCCTAAAGCCCGCAGTAAAGTCTTAAACGTTGGATAGTAGTTGGTGAGGTTAAGTTATTGTTCCCTAAAAAGAAGGGCAGTACTGTCTGTGGTTCCGGGAAGGGGGGGGGGACTGGGGGGGGGGAGGTCTTGTGGGTTAAAGTTTTTGTGAATTGTAATGATATTTTCTTTACTTGTGTCACTGTAAAACCCCAGGGTGGTGGACAAGACACAGCCCTACCCGGGGTGTGTTACATATAATGGAAAAATGACTTTGCTATATTGTTCTTTATTGTATTCTGTGAACCTAATAAACAGATCTTTGAGAAAAAAAATCATTTCATCTGGACATACTGCTTCAGAACCTTATAAAAATTTTGGCATTCAACCATTAAAGTTTCCTTATTGGCTAATTGCACCCCTACATGTATTTTTTAGCTCATAGAACAGTATAGACTCCACAGAAATGATTCAGAGCAAAACCGATAGTCTCTAATAGATGTTAGTCATGCGGCACTGTCAATGCTTCTTTTTCACATGTTATATTTTTGTTCAAATGTCAAATTATTCTTAAAAAATACATTAAGGGATCTATTCTGACCCGATGAGGTCATCTAGACCAGCTAAACACCACATTGCCAGGCACATGTACAGGCAAGTTGTATGGGGAGCTCTATTTGTGGGTGGGAGAGGGTGGGCTGGAGGAGAGGGAGGGTGGGGAGTGGGCGGGAACCTGACCATGAATGTATACAGCCAATTCCAAGGTCGGCCCTGTACATCCAGGATTGGCCCTGGATGGCAGAAGATGGAGGACCTGGGCCCAGAAAAGAAGGAGAGGAGGTGCAGGTGGTTCCCCGCAGCCCGACACTGGCCACAGCAGGCTCGATCGGGCATCAGGCAGTGGGGAAAGGAACATCTTGGGGATGCCAAGAATCATGGCTCCTACATGGAGCCATGGTGTTATGGCAACAGGATGCCACGGTGCCATGGATCCATCCAGGAGCCTGGCTGGGCTAGCTGTGTAGTGGGCTGGATGTCTGGGTGCCCAGAATCGGGGCATGGCCTGCACGTCCAGCCAGTTGCACCAGATTCTGATTCCATAGGCATATCTAGGCCCTGTGGGATCAACATTGGGTGCAACTGAGGTACGTCCAGATTCTGGGTACATGGACAGGCGAGGGATGCCCAGGACAAAATGGGTCTCCACTTGCATTGAAATCTTGTTCATCAAATTAAAAGTTTAACACCATCTCAATGTATACGTTTGGCTTTTTTGTTATCTACCAAAATAAGTCAACCAAGGGTTACAAAATCCTCATATATAGATAACATTCTCTTTATTACAAAGGATTATTTGTCAGATGTACATAGTACTCTTGCTTGATGAGTGCTATGGCAGACTGAAAGGAGGTTAGCATAAATCTCATGTAGATGAAGTCAGCATGGGCATAGAATTTAAGCAAAAGGCACTCAGTAGAGTGGGCACAGGAATGTAGTTAGTGGATTTTTGAGATCAGCCAAGAATAAGGTACAGTACACCTCACTGAGCATGGAATAGGAGGAGCAAGAGTATCCAAGGCAGAAGACAGTATTGTGTTTTAGGAAGAGACTGCTTCATCAACAAACTCAGAGGCTGAGAAAGGAGATGAGAGAACAGTGGAGAGAACTGAAGGGCCAATAGCCTGAGTATTCCTAAATATGTTAGTGGAGATTGGCTGAGGCTGAGGTGGGGTATGGCTAGGGGTTAAAGTTAGCAGATGATGACCAGATAGGGGAAGAACTGAGATGGAGAAGATTGAAAGTGAGCAAACAGAAAAAAGACAAGGTCAAAGCAGTGACCATGCTGATGAGTAGGGACAGTGAAACATAGCTAGAGGTCAAATGAAGAGGTTAAGGCAAGGAGTTTTGAGGCACTGGGGTCAGAGGGGTCATCAACATGAATGTTGAAGTCCCCAATAATGGGGAAAGGAGAAGATGGTCCAAGAAAAAAAGAAAGTCGGGGTCAAAGTCAGTGAGAAAGGAAGTGGTGGATTTGTCAGGGGGGTCGATAAATGACAGCTCTCTGGAGAGGTAGTAGAGTAAATAAGCAAATTGTGTTTGACTTCAAAGTTAGAAAGAGTGAGATTGAGGTGGAAGAAGGGGCTGAAGCTAACAGGAAGGAAAAAGTAGCAACCCAACACTACTACTATGACTGCTCAGGTGGGGTGTATAGAAGAAAAGGTAGATTCCATCACAAAGGGCAGCAACTGAAGTGAAGTCTTTCGGGGGAAGCCAAGTCTCAGTTAAAGCAAGAAGATGCATAGCATTATAGGTAAAGAGATCTAGCTTGTTGGTGAGAGTGTGCATTCCACAGGGAGCATGAAAAGGGAATAGAAGAGGGAGGAAGGAGAGGGAAATAAATAAGATTAGAGGTGTTGAGGTTGGATCTGTACAAAGAGCTTGGTAGATACCTAGGTGGATCCAGATTGGGATTGATATCCCCAGAAGAAAGAAGGAGAAGGAGAAGAAGAGTACAGGGAAGAGAAGTGAAGGTACAACAGTGATGAGGATAGCATGCTCTCAGAGTGGCGATGGATGAATAAGAGAAAGAAAATGATGAAACTGAAGAGCAGATGATAGGGTTGAGGACAAAATCTACTCTGCAATAATTATTAGGGACATACTCAGTATTCTGGGGAGAGTTACCATCCAGTTAATTCAAAGTTCACTACCATGCTTTAACAGCACAGCAGATAATGTGGAATGTAGTTAATCACATTATCTGCCACATTAACAGTTAGGGATTAAGGGCCTGATATTGAAAAGACATTTACACAGTTTGCAGATCTGAAAAACCATGTAAATGCCTTAAATCGGGATATTCAATGGCCTTTACTAGGTTAGTGACATTGAATATGCTCTTCTAATCCTGCTACATGCCTCGATGCTATGCGGTTAGCATCGGGTCGTGTTTGGGACATTCCGGGGTGGAGCGGAGGCGAAGACTCTCACTAACCAGGTAGCAGCGAAATTGCATCGCTACCCGGTTAGAGATTGGCGGGTAAAACTAGGCGTAGCAAAAGCTGACCTAGTTTTACCCACAAAAGCTAACAGGATAGTGGTACAATACTGCCAACCCAATTAGCTTCGGCAGCTTTGGGGCATTTGCAGCGACCCCAGATATTCAATGCCATCACTGTAGCATTGAATATATGGGGTTTAGAGTCGGCAGGCAGGGCTATGTGCTGTAATGGCACATAGCCTGCCCAATTCAATATTGGGCCCTAATTTTATAAGGAACCGAGAAAAATTGAGTGTTATCTACGAGCTTAAATCACACATATTTTAGGGGTCGGTCTTTTATAAGTATGCATGCAAGGGCCAATGTCATGTACTTTCACTGAGAGTGTTACATACATATTTTATAAATTGCTTGGATTTAACATGTGTCTTCTACAACTTACAACCCCTATTAAGTATGCATGTGTTTTACTTTATAAAATAGGAACTAAATAGGCACGCTAAAAATGCACATTAACGCTTACAAAATTACCCTCTTTATGTGCAGTACCATCTCCCATATTAACTGCCTATTTCATGCCCAAAATGGCAATTTTCACATTGTTATTTAATTCAGCAATTAGTGCGAGCCAGGATAACAAACCACCGTGCAATTTCTGCAGTTTAGTTAATAGGTCACTTAATTGTTGAAGGATTTTCCTAAGTGTAAAGACATGATCAATTTTTCCTCACCGGTCTTCTGATAATGATTCTGCAAATTGCAATGGATGACAGCATTCAAGACGTGGGGGGTATGTGTCTGCTAGAGTTAAGTCTGCCATTGCTTCCTTAGGGTTGGGAATGGTCCTAGAGAACTGGAGAAAGGCATATGTGGTCCCTTTACACAAAAGCGGAAGTAAAGATAAGATTGAGAACTATAGGCCAATTAGTCTGACCTTTGTGGTGAGTAGATAAATGGAAATGCTGCTGAAACAGAGGGCAGTGAGGCTTCTGGAGTCCAGTAGATTGCAGGATCCGAGGCAGCATGGGTTTACCAGAGGTATGTCTTGTCAGACAAATCTGATTAATTTCTTTGACTAGGTGACCAGAGAGTTGGACCGAGGGAGAGCCCTAGATGTGGTGTACTTGGATTTCAGTAAAGTCTTTGACACCATTCCACACAGGCGACTTATAAATAACTTGAACACCCTAGGGATGGACCCTAAAGTGACTGATTGGGTTAAAAATTGGTTGAGTGTGAGGCGACAAGGTTTACAGGTAAATGGAGCTCACTCTGAGGAGAAGGATGTATCCAGTGGTGTGCCACAGGGATCTGTCCTTGATCCAATTCTTTTTAACATTTTTGTTAGTGATATTATGGAAGAGCTGACGGGTAAAGTTTGACTCTTTGTGGATGATACCAAAATCTGCAATAGAGTAGACATCCAGGAAAGAGCAGATAACATGAAGAGAGATCTAGCTAAGCTTGAAGAATGGTCAAGACTTTGGCAGCTGAGATTTAATGCTAAAAAATTCAGGGTCATGCGTTTGGGCTGCAAAAATCCAATGGAGCAGCACAGTATCGGAGGCAAAGTACTTCTGTCGAAGAAAGAAGAGTGGGACCTGAGTTTAATTGTTTCTGATGATCTTTAAAGTGGCTAAACTGGTAGAAAAGGAAAAGACGAAAGCTATAAGGATGCTTGGGTGCATAGGGAGAGGAACGGCCAGCAGAAAAAATGAGATGATAGTGCTTCTGTATTAGTCTTTGCTGAGACCTCATTTGGAGTACTGTGTGCAATTCTGGAGACCACACCTTCAAAAGGATATAAACAGTATGGAGTCAGTGCAGAGAGTGGCTAATAAAATGGTCAGTGGTCTTTGTTACAACCATATGGGGACAGAACTAAGGAACTTAATATGTATACATTAGAGGTAAGGCAAGTTAGAGGAGATATGACAGAGGCATTGAAATACCTCTGTGGCAAAAATGCACAAGAGGAGAGCTTCTTTTGATTGAAAGTAAGGTCTGTAATTAAGGAGTATGGGGTGAAAGGAGATAGACTCAGGAGTAATATAAGGAAGTATTTATTTATGGAAAGAGTGGTAAATGCGTGGAATAGTCTCCCAGTGGAGGTAGTAGAGACGAGGACAGTATCTGAATTCAAGAAAGCATGGGACAAACACAGAAGATCTCTAAAAGAAAAAAAGGACTATAGTATTTGATATGGAAGGGCAGACTAGATAGGTCATATGGTGTTTTTCTGCTGAAATGTTTCTATGTTTCTATTTATACAGTATTGAATCCCCCAGATGATGATGAACATTATGGGACAATTTTCAGTTGTCCACTTTGCTGCATAGTACCTTGTACTTTTATACCCATGAATCCTATTGCTAATTTTCAAAGAAAAATATGGCAGGCAGAGGAAACAAGGAATTGTTGTTGGCATTTCTGTGGTAAATAATGGTAGTTTCAGACCGGCCCACCATCTGGAGTGAAAGAAGAAGAGTAGTGAATCTTCCTGCTCCCTAAGAAGAAAAGGGGTCTACTAGTCCTGTGATTTATTAATTTTATTTATTTATTTATTTAGCTGCATTTATATACCGCTTTTCATCGGGTCAAAGCGGTGTTACATATAGGGGTGGGGAGATTAAGTACGAGGGTAGGGCCAACACCGAGGAGGCAACATTAATGATTTTGGGATAGGACAGACTTTAGACATAGACAGGTTGGTATAGCTTTGAGTTAGAGGTTCGTTGTGGGCGGGATCAGGAGTTTGTGGGTTTTTCGGTGGGATTCGTGTTGAAGCATTCCTGGAAAAGAATGGTTTTTAGCTGTTTTCTGAAAGATGGTAGGTTGGTATTGTTTCTGAGACAGCTCGGTAGTGAGTTCCATAAGGATGGAGCGTAAAGTTCAAAGGCTCGATTGCAGGTCCGTTGCGAGCATTTGGTTCTTTTGTGAGGGACGGTAAGGGAAACGCTGGAGGCTTGTCTAGTAGTTCTGCCGTGAGCTGGGCGGGCCAGTAGGGCGCGAAGCTGGGTGTTCTGTGTTTGATGGATGGCTTTGTGGGTGAGCAGGATGGCTTTGTATTTAGTCCTTGCTTCAAGGGGAAGAATGTGTAGTTCTTTCAGAATTGGGGTGATGTGGTCGGTTTTCTTTGCCCTCTGAATGATTCTCGCAGTGGTGTTCAATGCTGTTCGGAGGGGGTTGGTCTGTGTGGCTGGGAGGCCATGGTAGATTATGTTGCAGTAGTCCAGATGTGGGAGTGTCATGGCTTGCATCACGGTTCGGAAATCTTTATGTTCTAAAAGAGGTCTGAGACGCTGCACTGTTCTTGCCTTGTGGAATACAGTTCCGGAGGTTTTTGTGATCTGTTGCTTTAAGGTGAGGGCTTGGTCAATAATAATGCCCAGGTATCTTATCTGCGGTTGTATTTTGATGCTTGTTGTTCCTATGTTGAGGTGTGTAGGTGGTGTGAAGTCTGGGTCCTTTGTTACTATGAGAGTTTCAGTTTTCTTTATATTGATGGATAGGTTGTTTGCTTGTAACCAGTCAGACACGGCTGTGAAGCACGCTGAGAGGTTGGAGTTTGCTGGGCTTGTGGTCGTAATGGGGGCGTAGAGCATGATATCATCAGCATATGTGTGGAAGCTGATGTTGTGAGTGCGTATGACTGTGCAGAGTGGCTGGAGGTAGATATTGAAGAGCATGGCTGACAGTGTGGATCCTTGAGGTACTCCCTGGTGTTGTTGGAATGGGGGGGAGGTTGAGGTGCTGGTGCGGATTAGTTGCTGTCTGTTGGTTAGGTAGGATTGAAACCACTTCAGTACAGTGTCCTTGATCCCAATAGTCTGTAGTCTGTGTATGAGGATGTTGTGGGAGATGGTGTCAAAGGCTGCAGATATATCAAGGAAGATCATGGCATATCCAGAGTGTTTTTCTTGAATTCCTGTGAGGAGGGTGTTCATCAGTGTGGTCATGAGGGTCTCAACTCCATGTAGAGGGCGGAAGCCGTGTTGTTGTGGGTCCAGTATGTTGTTAATATCCAGGTGTTCCTGAAGCTGCTGCTGGACGATCTTCTCTATTATTTTGGCAGTGAAAGGTAGGCTAGCTATGGGTCTGTAGGATGCTGGGTCTAGAGGATCCAGGTTTGCTTTTTCAAGGAAGGTCGGATGATCGTAGTTTTGAGGGCATCTGGCATGTGTCCTCTGGAGAAAGATTCATTGACGATATGGGCTAATGGCATGCTCAGTTCGTCTTTTGATTTCTTTATCCAGTCAGTGGGGCATGGGTCCAGCGGGGAGGTGGTGGTGTGGAGGCAGGAGATGGTGGTGGAGATTTCGTCTGTTGATGTTTCTTTGAAGGTGGTCCAGTCACTGTGCAAGTTGGGGTGGAAGTTCTCTGCAGTTGTCTGTGGATTTGGCTGTGGGTTTTGTGGTCGTTGTAGTTGTTTGTATTGACAGGCCAGTAGCTCTGGTGGAATCTGCGGTAATTGGTCAGAGTTATGAGGCGCTTTTGTCAGTTTTTTGATTATTTGAAAGAGTTCACGAGGTTTGTTTATGGAGGTATTGATGATTTTCATGTGGTAGATTTTCTTAGCTTTGTCAGTCTCGTAGTGATATGCGTTGAGTTCATGTAGGTATTTCATTATGTCATTTTCGTCGTTGGTTTTTCTCCATTTTCTTTCAGTTCTTCTGAGTTTTGTTTTTAGCTTTCGGAGACCGGGAGTATACCATCTGGCCTTTGAGGAAGGGGGTCTGGTGATGGCTTTGTTTGTTGATGCTTCAGATGCTGTGGAGATCGTAGTATTCCAGTTGTGTATGAGGTCATTGATGTCACTGGAGTTCATTTGTAATTTGGGTAGAGTTTGTTCCAGGAAGTATTCTTTGTTAAATGGTTTAAATCGTCTTACGTGGGGTCCATTATCATTGTTGTTCTTATGTTGGTAAGTGTAGATTTAGATGAAAACATTTGATACCCAGGTCTGGTGCATAGAAATGAGATGCCCTAGGAGAACCTCATCCCTTGCATCACCCCGCTCCCCATCCTGCCCCCTCCCTGGCCCTCATTGTTGCCACGTTTGCCCTCTCCAGAATCTGCAGCAGCAACAATGGTCTCAAACAGCCTGCAGCACTTACCACACCTCCAGTGCTGAGGAGCTTTGTCACTCCCGCCCCCAGCAAGGCCCGATGCCAACTTCCCCAGGGCAGGAGTCAAACAGTCTCACAGTGCTAGAGGCTTAAGATAAACGTGATGGGGCTGTTTGAGACCACTGCCTCTGCTGCAGGTCCTGGAGAGGGGTAATGGCAATGGGCCTCCCCGAACCATTGGGACTCTAGGCCCTGCCTAGTTTGACTAATGGTTGCACTGACCCTGTTGATACCTATATCTACTAAGAGTACCATAATTGTAACCATTGGAGCACTACAATTCAAGCCAGAGAAGTAGGGTATAGAAATACAAAATAAAATGAAATATTTATTTTATTTATTTTATTTATATTCTCTTATATACCGCGCTATTCTGCATCAGTGCGGTTTACATTGAACAAACTGAAATTACATTGAACAGGGCATTATAACTTGGAGATAACTATTTACATGGAACATGGGCTATGGAGGGTTAAGTGGCTTGCCCAAGACCACAAGGAGCACCTGTGGGACTAGAAACCCCAGTCCTAGTCCCACAGGTGCTCATTAGATGCAATACTACTGCATTAACTGTCAGAGGTGTAGAAAGCATTTCCCAGCAGTTGATGCAGAGCACATTTTCCCTCTCTCTTTCTTCTCTCCCTTTTTCATGTGCATTGTGGATGCACATTCTGTCTCCAATAAACTTGCCTTCATTCATCTCTAATACTCTGAAACTCCTGACTCTTATTGAAATTTGGTTTCTCCCCGAAGATTCAGCTTGAGTCGTTGCCCTCTGAAATAAAGGCTACCTATTTTCTCATACACCTCGGCCCATTGGCCGTGATGGTGGTGATGGGTTCCTACTCTCTCCTGCCAATTCCAGCCCCTCCGTCTGCCTCCATCTAATTCTTTTGCTTGCTTTGAAGTCCAGGCCACCTGCCTATTTTCTCCACTAGCTCCCAGGGTAGCTGACATTTCTCGACCCCCCCCCAAGTTCACCTCTACTTTTCTTGCCAACTTTGACTCCTGGCTCTCCTCCTTTCTGGATGCATCTTCTCCTTCCCTTATTCTTGGGGATTTTAACATTCACATTGATGACACTTCTGACCCTTATGCCTCAAAGCTCCTTTCCCTAACCTCCTCATTCAACTTCCAGATGTGCTCTACCTCTCCTACTCACAAGCATGGACACTGCCTTGACATTGTCTTCTCCAACTGCTCGCCCTCAAACGTCTCCACTTCAGTTCTGCCATTATCTGACCATCACCTGCTAACCTTCACCCTTAACCCTCCCCCCCACCCCCCATCTTGGTCTCGCCCTATCTCCACCAAAATGTTTAGGAATCTTCACACTATCAACCCTTCAGCTCTCTCCACTGCTGTCTTATCACCTCTTTCCTCCACTATGTCATCTGAGACTATTGATGGGGCAGTATCCTCCTATAACACTATACTCTCTTCTGCTTTGGATGTACTTGCTCATCCCATTCCATGCTCTATGAGGTTTACTGTACCTCAACCCTGGTTGTCCTCAACAACCCGCTACCTACATCCCTGTGCCTGCTCAACTGAGCATCTTTGGCTTAAATCATGTACCCTTGCTGACTACCAAAGCAACCAGTCCAAGGCGTGACAGTAGTGGAAAGACAAAGCCTTTATTAATTGCTGACTACCTACATTTCAAATTCATGCTAACCTCTTTCCAGTCAGCCATAGCACTCACCAAGCAAGGCTACTATGTTCATTTAACTAATTCTCTTGCTTCTGACCCTCGCCATCTCTTAGCTATGCTCAACTCTCTCCTCAAGGTCCCTCCTTCACTGTCTGCCTAAACCTTGGCTAACTACTTCAATGACAAAGTCCTGAAGATTAGCCTTGAATTCTCTGCAGTGTCACCTCCACCTCATCTTTCCCCTCTTCAATCTCAAATCCTTCCCTCACCTTTGGTCACTTTTTCTTCCTTTTCTGAAATCACTGAGGAGGAAACTGCAAATCTTCTCTCCTCTTCCAAACTGACTACCCACTCCTCTGATCCCATTCTCAAACATCTACTAAGCGCCATCTCTTCTACTGTCATCCTTTCAATCTGTCATATCCTTAACCTATCGCTTTCCACTTCAACTGTTCCTGTGGTTATACCCAGTGGTGGGATCCGAACTGCTAAGGAATCAGTTTGCTCCTCAATGGTGGCTCTTAAAGCAAAAGTATAGTTATTATGTACTTGGTTTAAACAAAGAGACTACCCTATTGCTCAATAGAGTGCACTATTAATGGAACATGGGACTTGACAAAAAAACAAAAAAAAAATGATACAAAATGAAATGAAAAATTTTACCAAACAAAGAAATAAAAACAAATGTTTTTTGCCTGCACACCCCTAGACCTGCACCTGAGTTGACAATAAGGGCTATGTTTACTAAAAGATGTTAGCTGTTTTCACAGTGCTAACATGGGATTGTCATGCTACAAAGTCAGTTAACAAAGGAAAAATGGTGCTTTCCCATGATGTCTGCATTTCATACAGTAGATGCAGGCTTGGGTGGGATTAGGGTAGAAAGTGGGAGGAGAATGGGTCTCCCTTCAGTGGGCAGTTACCGCGGACATTACCATCACGCGATAATTACCAAGGTTTACAAGCTTCACAGATACAGTAATCGCTACTTCAATGCATGGCGATAGCTGCATCTGTGAAGTTTGCTCCCTGTTATCCCGGCATCTCCTCAATAGTATTTGCAGAGGAAACGCTGTGAATGCCTCCTGTACCTATCACAGGACTTTTGCAGCTAATGCTGGCTTTTTGCACTTATTGTCTGGTGTTAGCTGCAAAAGCCTCCCGCGATTTAGGAAACATATCCCTAAAAGGCAATTTATGATTTGCTCATTTGATACTACTAAGCTTTAGGACAGCTAATCAGAAGGACCACTTCCAGAAGACTCCAAAACAAAGGATACAAGATTTCACCCCCTCATAAAGGCTTACACCCCGCAAAGAATCTTGCCTGATGCCCAGCAAGCATTGCACTTTCTTCTCTAAATATTCCCCTTTGCACATTATCTTTATAAGATCCATTTTCTGCCTTGCCTGCTTGCTATTCCTGTGTGATCTTTTCCTAAGTATATCTCTTTTTCATAACAAATAGTTTTACTAGAAACTGACACTAACCTTTGATATTGTATACATCTTCATATTTTGAGTCTTTGTCAGCTATTTAGGCAATCTCCTGTTTTTGCCTTTAAACATAGGAAAATTGTACGGGATTTGTCTGTGCAGTCACATCACTCTGGATTTGTGACCACAAGAGCCAGTGCAATATGTGGACATTACCCTTGAGGGTATTCTTCAGTCTGGGCACAATCTTTCACGGAAACCACATTACACTTCCCAGGGCATCCACCTACAGCATTGTTTTGAAAAACTTCACAAAGTACTACTACTACTATTAATCATTTATATAGCTCTACAAGGGGTACGCAGCGCTGTACAAACATATAAAGAAGACAGTCCCTGCTTGTAGAGCTTACAATCTAATCAAGACAGACAGAACAAGAGAAACAAGGAGATGTAGTATGTTATATGGTGCCTGTGTTTATTAATGTATGTGAGAAAAAGAAGCACAACACAGGATGACCTCACTTTCAGTGTTTCGTCTGCTTACATTCTGTGCTCAATAAAAATGACATTGAGTGGGGTTCCACTTGTTTGAGTGGAGCCATTAAGGAGAAACTACGAGTGTATATCATTGTTCTAACAAGGATCACTGTTAAGCATATTTCTTCCAGATATAGCACCTTATGAAGGCAGTTCCATGCCGAAAACCAGGATACCACTTTCAAAAGGTGTTGGGCTTAGACTCCAGGCATGGAAGGATTGTGATACATGGAAACCTGGAAATACTTCTTTGAACTATTCTGATCAGTGACTCATTAGATTCATACAAATTTTGTTATAATGTCTGAAGTGTGAATACTTTCCTTTATTATTTGGTTATCAATGAGAAGGTTGATGTTGGTTAGTCAGATGGACTTTTTCCACAGTTGCCCATTGACCATTTGATGCCCCTTTCAAAACATTTTTATATGTGTAATAACAATTGTTAAAAGCTTATTATTCATTTGGAACAGAACAATGATTTTCTGAAATGCACTAAAGTACAAAGCCACTTTGCAAAAGCATGCTTCTTCTCAGCCCCCCTCCCCCCCCCCCAAAGGCCCAAACAGGCAAAAATATGAAATTGTATGCATTTTACACTTTTTCATGCAAATTGATTTTGCTACCATGCAAATTCATGCAAAGTAGCTCATAACTCCAACAAGGACTCATGCCGCAATCCCTCAAATACGCTATGATATGACCGATACTTAAAGGCAACAACCTAAGTCCATCTGAATCAAAATCATACCGTCCTATCTACAGCCTACCATTCCTTGCAAAAATCGTTGAAAAGACAGTGCAAAGACAACTTCAGGACCACATTGACTTCAATGCTCCTCTGGACATCCATCAGCATGGCTTTAAACCCCAGCATTGTTTGGAAACGCTACTAACTTCCCTCTTTGACAACCTTATAAGAGATATAGATAGTATAAAAAATGGTTTCCTGCTATTGTTCATGGACATCTCGTCAGCCTTTGACACAGTGTCCCATGCCAGATTATTGCAGTGCCTGCAACAGATAGGACTATGCAAGAACACTCTGAAATGGTTCACCTCATACCTGGAAGAACGAATGCAACAAGTCAAATGCAACCAAAAGAAATCATTGCAGTTCCCCATCATGCAGGGAATACCTCAGGGATCAGCCTTGTCATCAATGTTCTTCAATATTTACATCCAACCCATATGTAACATCATCAAACGACATAAACTCTACTATCACATCTATGCTGATAACATCATGGTGTATGCTCCAATCAACCTACTAGCACCTAACACCATAACAATAACCAAATGCATGGAAGACATGAATGCCTGGCTCACAGCCAATAACCTGACGGTCAACTACGATAAAACTGAAATAATGTTCGTCAACCGATACCCTACCTTCACTCCACCACAGACTATTAGCATTCAAAACAAACACATAGTAGTCAAAGATGAAGTCAAGTACCTGGGCATCACAATGGACAGAGCCCTGAACCTGAAATCTCATATCACCAAAACCGCAAACAAGGGCTATCAACATCTGAGGACCATAAGAAAGATCAAACCATTGCTCCACCACGACCATTTCCGCACGTTATGCCAAGCACTCATCACACCTCTACTTGATTACGGAAATTCGTTATATCAAGGCCTCCCTCAGCATACCCTACACCCACTCCAAATGGTGCAAAACACTACAGCATGCATCATTACTGACACTTCAAGATCTGAGCACATCACCCCCATCTTACAACAACTACACTGGCTCCCAATCTTGGCCAGAGCAAAATTTAAAACAATCCTGATTATCTTCAAAATCATCCACCATCTATCGGCAGATGCACTACAAGAAATCATAACAAGAGATATCAGTAATAGACCAAGAAGGAACAATAATGACAACATGATCGGCACACCTGCAGGATACCACAAGACTAAATAAAATACATCAAGAAGAGCTCCATCACTAATGGCATCCACACTATGGAACTCTCTCCCAACGAGCCTAAGGGCATTAGAGGACATCACAGACTTCCACAAGAACCTTAAAACTCTGCTCTTTAGAGAAACTTATGAACAGATAGACAGTAGTACCCACTCGAGCGGTATTGCAGCTACCTCCGCCAACTCAATACCCAATCAGCCCAACTAGACTCACGAAGATACCCTCATGCTAAATGTAACTCTCCAACTGTGCTGTCTAAATGTTTTTAAATACCTTAGGTTAAATGTTGTAAAGCACCCACATGTTAAATGTAACCCCAATTGTGATGTCATGTAATCACTTTGATTGTAGGATAAACCCCACCCTAACCAACTCCAAATCTCAGATAAGCCAACATGTAAATAGTTAGTTACTCTTTAACATATGTTATTTGTAATGTAGTTACCCTGTTAAAACTGTACATTTCTGTTATATTGTAAGTTCAGTGTAGATTGTCTTCACTGCACAGTTATTGTTACATGTAAACCGCGCTGATGCTGAATAGCGCGGTATATAAGAATAATAAATAAATAAATAAATAACATGTTCTTTTTAAAAAGGACATATTATTTTGGGGAATGGAATCTAAGGGTCCTTACACTCCATCCCCATTCCTTAGATTCCCTTTTCATATTGCTAACTCCTTTCTTGTGTTTCTTCTCCTTTCCATTCTCTTCCTTTTATACTCTTTATTTATTTATTTGACTATTTTTTAAATACTGCTTTTCACCAGGGCAAAGCGGTGTACTTTGCAACAACAGATTGATACAGAGAACCCTGGAACTTATATACATAAAGAATCAATTTCAACAACAGATTGTTACAGAGAACTGAGAAAATTATTTGCACGAAGGGTCATCTGAGTGGAGGGAGATGTATGGGGGCTAGGGTTTATAAGTATGTACATGCTCAATTGCTGTCTATTTATACCAAGGGGGATGTAGAAGGATTCGGGAGTCAGGGGGAGGATTACATGATAGAGGAAAAGTATTTCTTGAATAGATGAGTTTTGAGAAGTTTCATAAATGTTGACAGGTCATTGGATGATCAGAGGGTTCCACGTAGAGAAGTCCAGAGTGTTGGTGCATAAAATTCAAATGCCCTGTTGAAGGCATACTGTGAACCTTTGATTTTCTCATGTGGTATGTTCAGCATGTTTATTATATGTTGTCTTCTCGTCCTATTTGTGATGGTGGGATACAATAATGAATGTAAGTGTTGTGAAGAATTGTTATTGATGATTTTAAAGATGAGAAGTAGAACTTTGTAGCATATGCGACTCAGTAATACTAGCCAATGGAGCTGTCTTAGGATGGGGTTAGCATGGTCATACTTTGATACGCCTTGAATTATGCATGCCGCCATATGCTGAGCAGTGTGTAGAGGGAGAAGTGTAGGAAGGCCTTGATAGATGGAGTTACAGTAGTCAAAATGCTGTGTTATGATTACTTGGAAGGCTGAGTGGAAGTTGGATGGATCCAAGAGAGGGTGAAGATGATGAAGAGTGCTGATTTGTGATATATAAATTTAGTTGTGGCAGATATGTGTGGTTTCAAGGTGATTTGTTGATCTAGGCTAACACCCAAGTACTTAACCTTTTGCTGTACGTTCACACTTATGTCATTTAAAATCATTAAGGTAGGGGCTTTGAAGTCCGTATCCTTAGTTATAAATAGAATTTCTGTCTTCCTATAGTTGATTTTTAGGAAGTTGTTTGCCATCCATAGGGAGATATCTGCAAAGCAATTTGTTATTTCTTCGTACTTTATGTAGGTTTTTTGGTGTTGAATGGTGCATAAATCATTATATTGTCCACATAGATATGGAAGAATATATTATGTGAACAAATGAGTGGGCATAATGGTTGCAGGTATATTGAAGAGTTGCGCTGATAATGAAGAACCTTGTGGGACGCCTTGAGTTTGTGGGTAGGGGAGAGATGACTTACTTCCCATTTTGACTTCCTGTTGTCGATCGCTTAGATATGAGTGAAACCAGATCAGAACCTGGCCTTGGATTCCAATGGACTGTAGTCTTTGTAGGAGAGTGTTATGGTTGACTGTATCGAAATCAGCTGAGATATTAAGAAATATAAAGATCAATCCTTGGTGTGGTTTCTGTGTCCCCTTTATCAGCATGTTTAGTAATGAAGTTAGTAGTGTTCAACTCCATGGTGTGGTCTGAAGCCATGCTGCTATGGATCCATTTTTACAATCATTGTTCCACCTGATGTTTATGAGAAATTACTGAAAGATCTTATGAGATGGAACACCAGGCATCCAAATGGCAGATAAAATTTAATGTGGAAAAGTGCAAAGTGATGCATGTAGGGAAAAATAACCCAAACAATGCATAGCTACACAATACTAAGTTCCATTAGTGCTCTGATTTTATAAAGGGTGCACAGAAAGTTGCACACTGTTTACATGTGTAGCGTATATCCCTATTTTAAAGGACTTACGTGTGTGAATGGATACTCAATGTGCACAGCTTGGGTGGACACTCTGTAAAAGTGTGTGTAAGTCCCATTGTGCTTACTTTCTGTTGGGGTGTGCATGGGGCAACATGTAGGCAGGGGCATTAATTTAAATGCATGAGTTATAGAATACTATAATTACATGCATGTTCTACAAATCTAGGCATGAGTACTTATACATTTATTTATTTATTTAACAAAGTTTTATATACCGCTTCTTCCCGTGATCAGAAGCAGTTTACATCGAACAACATTATAGCAATTATATTAAACAGTGGAACTATATGCATTAACCATATAACATATGCAAACTATATACAGATAACTATATACATGCACTAGACAATATCATTATGTCTCTGTATGGTTCCATGGTGTGACCACACTTTTGAGTATTGTATGCAATTCTGGCCTAAGCATCTCAAAAAAGATATAGCATAGCAGCATTAGAAAGGGTACAGATAAGGGTCACCAAAATGATAAAGGGGATGTAAATGCATTTCTCCTTGGAGTGGGGACAGTTGAAGGGAAATATGATAGAGGTCCATTAAATCCTGAGTTGAGTAGAGTGGATAAATGCATACAAAGATTATGGGGACATGCAATGATGCTACTAGGTAGTAAATTTGGATAACATATTTTTTTCTCCCTGGAATTCACTGCTGGAGGATGTAGTACAAGTTGTTAGTGTAGCTGGGTTTCAAAGTTTTGGAGAAGCTCCTGGAGGAAAAGTCCATAAACCATTATTAAATTGGATTGTGGGAAATCCACTGTTTGGGATAAGCAGGAATCTGTCAACCTTTTGAGATCCTTCTAGCTACTTATGACCTGCATTGGCCACTGTTGGACCCAGTATGGCAAATATTATGTTATGCTATGTTACTGTATGTTTTTATGTTCCTCTATCCCATATTTCATGTATGAAAGAGAAGAATGTGTTGCAGGCATCACTACTTTATCACAATGGCCATACTAGGTCTGAACAAAGATCCATCAAGCCCAGTATTCATTTTCCAACAGTGGTGAATCCAGGTCTCAAGTACCTGACAGAATCTCAAATGTAGCCAGATGCCATGCTACTTACCCCCAAGAATAAGCAGTGACTTTCTCCAATCTACCTTACAACAGTCTATTGACTTTTCTCCAAAAATCTGTTCAAACCTTTTTTTTTTATTTTTTTTATTTAATATTTATAAATTTTACAATATAACTCAAGCAAACACACTTGTCAGAAAAGGAGGTACCATCCAGCAATATTACATCATCAAATAATAGTACAGGAAAATAAGAACATAAGAGATCCTGCCATAGTCCACATAAGAGGGGAGAGTGAACAAGAAACAAAACACATGGTGTATGAGGAAACCACCATGATTATCCCAAAGAGTAAATTCAAACAGGAAAAACAAAATGGACTTGGATAAAGGAATCTAACCAATTAACAATGTGCTTCAACCAACAGCTGAAAGCATAACCGGGGGCATCCGAGAACTAATAAAAACAGAAAGTGTTTCAGGCTGGTAAAATATAAATTTCTTAGAATTATATACCACAACACATTTACATGGAAATCATAAATGATATGTCCCCCCAATCTGCAATACCCCAGACTTTAACAATAGGAACAGTCTGCGCCTTTTCTGAGAATTCCTACTAATATCAGGAAACATAGAAACTCTTACACCATAAAATAAGGAAAAACGCTTTTTAAAGAATAACTTTAGCAGCCATTCCCTGTTGGAGACCAAAGCGAGGGAAACTAACAAGGTTGAGAGTTTGATAGAACTTTCAGATGGAGACACTAACAAATCTGAAACATTTAATATACCTGTGGGCACGTTATTCATAGTAGATCCTGGCTCCTTTTTTGATAGAAGTAAATAGAAAACCTTCGGAATTGGTGGCATTAATTCATTAGGCACTGTCAAAACCTCAAGTAGATACTTCTTAAAGAGTTCCAATGGAGTAATTCAAGGTATAGTAGGAAAGTTCAAAACTCTCAAATTTGCAAATCTTGCAGCATTCTCTAGAACTTCCATCTTTACATGAAGAAAATTATTATCCTTGACAAGGGCCGTGTTAATCTCAGAAAGAGATTCCAACTTTTGACGTGTTTCTTGAACTTGCATGAAAAAGGATAATCAACTGATCGCTCAGAAGGTACCCACTGAAATGGAATCAGGACCCCCAGTGTAAATAAGATGTAGATATGTTATACAATGTACATAGTTCCCCCCAGTTACTTCCAAGTTGATCTCCTGTTTATTGCAAATACAACTCAGGGTTCCTGTGTTGTATGGTTGATGTTGAATGTAAACCGCTCTGATCTAAAATAGAGCGGTATAGAAGAACTGTTAAATAAATAAATAAATAAATAAAAGATGATCGACATCAGAGCAACAACTCTGTACTTTCTCTTCAATCTGGCACACATTCACCAAGGACCCAGCAACCTGGGTATTGACTGCAGCAGATAACATAACAATTGCATCCCATATTGTATCTAAAGTTGATTGTCTTAGGACGAGTTAATTCAAAAGAAGAAATCAGGACTTCAGCAGGAGATAGAGTACCTGTAACTTGAGATGGGGTTTGCAGGTCTAGCTGTCGGGAACCTTCTGCCAGCAAAACCTCTCTGACGTCCTTGCTCACACTATCCACAACTACCTCTTCTGCTTTTCGCCACGTCCCAGCAGAGACACCGCATTCCAGTTCACACGCTGGAGAAGCCTGAGAGGCGAGCGGAGAAGACTCTGGAGGCTGCGGCAGGGACCTTGCACCAGGAGAGAGCGTGGTGTCCAGGATCTCCGGAGAAATCGCCTCCTCTTGCGAGCCTCCATGCCCGGCTCTAATCTCCTGAATCATTCCTTCAGACAAATGAACGAACCAATCCATGGGGCCGCTGATGGTCTCGGGTGGATACACCCTCAACTTGCCCTTCCATTTTGGCATGATCTTACTCGGCATTCACTCCAACGGCCATCTTGATTAGACCACTCTTCCTACCCGTATCTCAAACCTTTTTTTAAACCTATGCAAGCTAACTGCTTGTACCACATGCTCCGGTAATGAGTTCCAGAGCCTAGTTATGCATTGAGTGAAGACATATTTTCTATTTGTTTTAAATGTACGACTTGTAATTTCATAGCATGTCCACTAGTTTTTGCATTTTTGAACAAGTAACCAATTGATTCAAATTTACCTGTTCCACTCTATTCCATTATATGGACCTCTATCCTATCTCCCCCAGCCATCTTTTCTCCAAGCCGAAGAGCCCTTACCTCTTTAGACTTTCCTCATAGGACAGTCATTCCATTCCCTTTATCTTTTTTTGTCACTTTTCTCTGTACCTTTTCTAATTCCGCAATATCTTTTTGTGACCAGAATTGCATACAATACTCAATACAAGCATTGTGGAACCTAGGTGTCTTTTTGGGAACTTCCTAGGTACTTGTGACCTGGATTGGCCACTGTTGGAAAAAGGATACTGGGCTTGAAGGACCTTGCTCTGATCCAATATGGCATTTCTTATGTTTTTAAGGTGTGTTTGCACCATGGAGCAATACAGAGGCATTACAATATTTTTTGTTTCATTCTTTATTCCTTTCCTAATAATTGCAAACATTTTGTTTGATTTTTTGGCTGCCACCACACACTGGGCAAAAGATTTCAACATGTTGTTTGAGGCGATGTCTTGATCTTTTACCTGAGTGATTACTTCTAATATGAAACCCAGTTGTCCCAAGATCCTTTTGCAATTTCTCATAACCCACCTGTGATTCAACATCTTTGAATTTGTTCCTATTTCCAGGTAATTTATAAATATGTTAAAAAATACCGATCCCAGTGCAGATCCCTGATATTCCACTATTCATCTTCCTCCATTTAGAAAATTGGCCATTTAACCATACTCTGTTTTCTATCTTTTAAACAGTTCCTAACCACAATAAGACATTGCCTCCTATCCTATGGATTTTGAATTTTCTCAGGAGTCTTCTATGAGGTATCTTGCAAATGATTTCTGAAAATCCAAATACAGTACACTATGTCACCTTGTTCACCTTTATCCACAATTTTGCAAACTGCAAATTAATAACATTTTAATGGGTTCAAAATGTACTTGATTGCATGTTCCTATCAGCAAGTAAGTGTATCCAGTCATATTCTTAAATTCAATCCATATTGTAGTGGTGGTAAAGGTTTTATAATAATTTGAGAGTCTGCAAATGTTTAATGAGTGAAACTTAATAGCAGGCACAAAATAGCAATGTTTGCTGGTAGGCTGTCATTCTTGTTCTCTCATTAACTAAAATGGCCTCCATATCACTTAGTACTAAATGAAATAGAGTACTAAGAATTGTTCATGTTCTTCCTCATGATGTAAGCAGATTGGGACTCAGTAATGGTTTTTGTGCAGTAATGGAAGGAAAAATATTTGCAAATCATACTTTTTGGGATAGTAATGCCTTTTCTTGTTGTTCCTGCTCTTCATCAAGGTCCTTTTCCTGCCCTCTCCTCTGTTGTTGTTAGTGCTGTGGGTTTTCTAGCTAAAAGTACAGACCTCCTGATACATTTACAACATTAACATTTCTTCAGATTCTTGACAGTGTGGGGCCCAATATTGGAAGTCGTAGGCATTGTCAAGGAGCAGTAAAAGGCGACTTACCTGTTGATTGTGCTATAACCAGGCAAAGCATATCTTCATTCAGATGGATAGCACCGAAAATCCCACAAACACCTAACGTTAACCGGATATCCATGTGGGTGGAACAGGGCGTTCCAGGGGTGTAGTTGCAATGTACCCATGTAACGTAGATTTTCCACAGCATTGGACTGCAGTCCAAAGCCCCATAAACTTTGCAAGTCTAGCCAAGGATTTTGGATGCCTAGGAGAGTGGGAATGACAGCAGAGAACCTGTGTAAGAGTCAAACCCTTGTACTAGGAGAGACCTGTGCAATGCGGGGATACTCATGATGGCCCAAAGGCAGATACACATCTGACAGGCACAAGACAGCAGAGGAGGCGACAATATGTGCTGCAACAGCAGCAGGCAGTGGCCCAGTGCCACAGATGCCACTACCACACACCAGAGGTGTTCAGGCCTAAGCTCCTGCCATGATGCCTACTTACTGGGTTAGTCTGGACTGACACAAGCTGCAGACAGTGGAGATGCCTGGTTGCTTTGTATGTGGACAGGGGTGGAAAGTGATGTGAAGGGATATGAGCACTGAATGCCACCCTGTGTTGTTGCACCCCATAAGTGAATGCATGTGTGCCTGTAAAGTATGGTCTGCCATTCAGTGCTGGCAGAGAGATACATAAAGCAGCTGGGTGCTGGCACTGATCATAACCCAGGATAATCAATGTCTCCACCAGCCCTGAAATCCCATGCACAATATAAAGACTAATGCATGCCTGTCCCCCTGGCCCCACAGGTTATCGTGGATCCCCATTATGCATCTGGCTACTGACACCACTGCACCACCCACAGACATCACAGGAGGAGCGGTACAAACAGGCGCACCAGAGGACCAGGGCTGTGGTGGAGAGGGCCTTTGGAGTGCTGAACAGCTGGTTTAAATGCATTGACCACAGTGGTGGAGAGCTGCTGCACAGGCCGGAGAGGGTATGCCAGATCTTCACTGCCTGCTACATCCTGCACAACCTAACCATGCAGCGGGGCATCCCTGTCCCAGAGGAAGTAGTCCCACATCTAGAAAAAATCACTCCAATGAATTATCAAAAAACATATGTAATTTAATACTGGAGCAACAAAAGAGAAAGAGAGAGGGAGAATAGGTCTCAGATTAATATAGGACTTCACATCGGCATTGGAAATCCCCTTATGATTTAATTTTCTGGAAATTGTTTCAGATAAGTTCTGTTTATTGTTCTTGATCTGCTGGGGTATATTTGATTTTTGTGGTGAATGGTGAGAGAAGGGAATTTAAAAGGTCGTTGATGTGTTGGGACAGCGCCTTAGAGGAGTTTCCCGTACAGGAAATGCCTGTTTCCCATCAGCACCGGCGGGCTTAACAGAGCCACAAGGGAGAAACTCTCCCTTCGCGGCTCTGAAAGTCGGCGCAGAGAGGGACTGATGCAGGGAGGGAGGGCTCTGCCGGGCAGGCGAGGGGGGACCCACAGGACACTTGATTCTGCTGCTTCTGCGGCGGCAGCGGCAGAAGCCAGTTTTTTATTTTATTTTAAATTTACCTGGGCTGATGGGGGGAGGGGGGTTAGGACTGGTAATGGGCTATGGGGGGGGGGCTAATACTGAAAATGGGGTGATGGGGGGTTAGGCCTGGAAGTGGCCTGATGGGGGGCTTAGGACTGGTAATGGGCTATGGGGGGGGGGGCTAGGACTGGAAATGGGCTGATGGGGGCTTAGTACTGGAGGTGGGCTGATGGGCAGGTTAGGACTGTTAATGTGTTATGGGGGGGCTAAGACTGGAAATGGGCTGATGGGGGTTAGGAATGGAAGTGGGCTGATGGGGGTTAGGACAGGTAATGGGCTATGCAGGGGGGCTAAGACTGAAAATGGGGTGATGGGGGTTAGGACTGGAAGTGGGCTGATGGGGGGCTTAGGACTGGTAATGGGCTATGGGGGAGGGCTAAGACTGGTAATGGGCTGGGGGGGGTTGCTAGGACTGGAAATGGGCTGAGTGGAAGGGGGGCTTGAATGGCAAATAGCTGATGGGGAGGGGGGCTTGGAATGGAAATGGGCTCTGAGGGGAGGGAGCTAGGCCTGGAAATGGGCTGAGTGGGGTGGGGGGGAGCTAGGACAGGAAATGGGCTGATGGAGGGGCTAGGATAGGACTGGAAATGGGCTGATGGAGGGCTAGGACTGGAAATGGGCTGATGCGGGGACTAGAAGGGAGCGGATGCTGGGTGGGGCTGGAACTAGAAGGGAGCTGATGTTGGGGGAGGATTAGAATGGGATGGGGCTGGGAGAGTGAAATGGAGAGGGGAAAATATTTTGTGTGGGAGGGAAGAAAAATCTACAATTGGCCGGGTATTGAGAGAGTAAGTGGGGACTGAGGATGGAGGGGTAAAATTTGAGTGAATGAAATAGGAATGAGGAAAGAGCAAAAGGAGAAAGATTTGTATGTTAAAGCAGATGTAGAGAGAGAATGGGAAAAAACTAGAAGAGAGAAGAAAGGACAAATGGACAGCAGACGATGGAGAGTTAGCAGAAGACACGAAGAAACCAGAAGAAAGTGGCTGGAGCAATTGCAACTGAAAAAAATGCATGAAAGGTAGAAAAATATCTCTTTATTTTGAATTTATTAACTGGAATATGTCAGCTCTGGGAAATGTGCATCATTAACGTCTGTGCTTTGTTTAGTACAAGAGGAAATTAATTTATAGTTTTATTTCTACAGTGTTGTTGTACATTCCAAGTTTGGCTTTTGGGGTTCCCAGTTTAAGTATTGCCTTCTTGTTTCTAAATTGTGATTCCGTGTTTGGTTATGGTCTATTTTCTGCATGTGTAACTGAGCTGAGGTATTCTGTTTATGTAATTCCTATTTGACGTTGCCACTTGTTCTCTTTCCCCAGTAGGTCATGTATTGTTATTCTCTGAAAAGTATTAGTTTAATATTTGCAGTGTTGCCTTTTGATAGGTAGTGTATTGTGCTTTATGAGTCCTGGTAGTGCTGTTACGATACAGCGGCCGGTTTGCTATGGGTTCTAAATGGGCAGTGTTTGGAGTAATTCCTAATGTGCCTGGCGGTTGGCACTGGATTATAGTAATGTAGAAATCTTTTAGTCTTACTTTATCCATACACTCATTAAGAGGCATGTTTACTAAAAGTTAGTGTATGGTAACATTATGCAAATATTTATGCAAAAGAGGTCCCTTATGCACATGAGGCCCCGCACCGAGTCTCCGCACATGATCCTGCACCCCCCTTGGGCTGCCCCTGATCGGATGTATCTTTACATCAGGTTTCATCTCTCCCCCTTTTAAAATCCATGTTCAAGGCTCACCTCTTTCAGTCCGCTTTTGAATCGTAATCCTTTTTTCTTCCTGTCTCATTACTCTTCCCTACTGTACCCTTGTTCTCATCTATTGTACTGTTTGTCTTGATTAGATTGTAAGCTCTAATGAGCAGCGACTGTCTTTATATGTGTCTGTAAAGAGCTGCGTATGCCTTTTAGTGCTATACAAGCGATTAAGAGTAGCAGTAGTAGATGATGTTATATTTGCTGTTATTCTGTGAGAGTGATGATCACACTGAAGGTTAGTTGCAAGTATGTGAAATGTTAAGGAGGAGGGTGTTCATGTCATGCCTCTCTGCTCTCTTCTACTGACTGGTGTATGTGTCGGAACTGAGAGAAAAATGAGAAAATATTCTCTACTTTTGCAATTGAGACTGAAGATGTAAGTGATAATAGTGACATTTTTGTGAGATGTTATAATCTGGTGACCAATTAATTATTGTAAAATGAATTTTCTTGAGGCGATCCAAGATGGCGGCAGTTTGAAGCCCCTGCTCAGAGGTCTGCGTCGAGAGCGTTTTTTTTTTTCTTGTCTACCTTTACTCCTTCTGCGGTTGTTATGGGCAGAAGGAAGCGGAAGCAAGTAAACCTACCCCCGGGTGAAGCTGTTTCCAGCGTGGCAGGTCAACGGACGCTCCAGATGTGTGGCTTCGTGGGTGGGGGTGAGCGAGCGGCATCTTCGGCAGGCCCGGTGGGTTCATCGGACCTGAGCACGTCCGGGGTGTTTCTGTCCCCGGAGCAGCGGGCCCCCCCGCCTTGCCCCGGAAGTGATGTGCGCAGCAGTGGAGAGCCTCTTGCTGGTGTGCTAACCAGCACGCCGATTCAGGAGGCTTTGGAGGGCTCCTTAGCCGAGGCGATCACTCCGTGTGGGACTCCTGGAGTGGTAGTAACATCAGAGGCTGGGTCAAGTCTTTTGGTTAGCCCTTCTCAGGAGGATGTGTCCCCGAGAGAGAATGCTGGAGGAGGCGGTTTGGTGAAGCCTGCGAAAGTAACGCTAGAGGTGCTATGGGATGTTATTGCTACAATGAATTCTTCCTTGGAAACACTTGTTGCATCTGTAAGTACTGATACTAAGTTGTTTAAAATGGATTTACTTCAAGTCTCAAGTGTCCAGAAGGAACAGGAGGGGAAATTGGCGCAGCTGAATGGGGAGCTAGGTCAACTCCGTGAACTACACCTTGCCCATGTGAAGGACCGGAATGTGACCAATAGAAAGTTGGAATATCTGGAAAACCAAGTCCGGAAGAACAATTTAAGACTGGTTAACTTTCCCAGGTCTCCTGTGTGTTCTCCTCTGGATATGGTGCGGAGATACTTCCAGGAGGTCTTGAAGATTCCTGGGGATAATCTCCCGCCATTAACTAGAGTTCAATATTTAAATACTGGCATGGGAGCTCCTGGAGCTGCTAGCAACCCTCCGGGAATCTCTGGAGACCTAACTGGTTTCTTAGAGAGTTCTCTGGATTTGGTTACAGCCCGCTCTACTCTCCTAATTACATTGGCCCTTGAGTCAGATAAAGCGTTACTTTTTCGGTTGTATTTCAGGAATTTCAGTCAGCAGTTTATGGGCTCATGTGTACGTATTTTTCCTGATTTGGCTAGAAACACTCAGCTGAGGAGGAAGGAATTTCTGGGCTTGAGGTCCAGAGTCCTTTCCCTTGGTGGTACTTTTCTGTTAAAATTTCCGGCTCGTTGCTGTGTTTCGTACAAAGAGAAGATATTTGTGTTTTTTGAGCCCGCTCAGCTTCTGGACTTCCTGGTGGCTAGGGAGGATAGTATTGTGATTGTAACTTCTCGTACGGCTGATGTGTAAGTCTTGCTCTGCTTTGTTTCATTTTTCCTTATCAATGTAATTGATTTCCTGGTGCCTCCCCTGAGCAATGTTGTGGGCTTATTATGGTAATGTATTAATGATATGGTTCTATGATATTTGGATTTGTATTTCTTTTTGTTACCATGTTTCCTTAATTCAATTTTGGAATTGAATGTATTCTTAAAATTCAATAAATATAAAAAAAAATGAATTTTCTTTTAGGAAATATGCAGTACAATACATACCAAAATGTAAACTGTTACATATATTGCAAACATGATATGATCAAGTAATGCCCTAGGGGCTTATTGACTAAGCTGCATTAGCTGTTTAACATTTTTATTTATTTAGACAGTTTTTGTATACCACCTTATCCTTCAATCAAAGTGGTCACAACACAATTGGAGGATACATTTAACACATGGGGATATGAGACACATACACTAATACCTACAGGGAACATGGGCTATGGAGGGTTAAGTGGCTTGCCCAAGACCACAAGGAGCATCTGTGGGACTAGAAACCCCAGTCCTTCCAGCCCAAGGTTGCTGTCTTCTAGTGGGATTTGAACCCCTGACCTTCTGGCCTGAAGTACCTTGCCCCAACCACTAGGCTACTCCTCCCTCCCACATGGGAATGAATGTGTGCTAACAGCACAGGCCACTGCTAAACATTGCCAGAATTTATTAACTATAAGAACATGGTAATTCCTGCCTTAAATAGCTAATGTGAAGATTAGAATTTTGGGGAATGGAATGGGCAAGAACTGAGCTTTACTGTTAATGGTCCAAGTTCAATTGTCCTGTTCATTGTAAGTGCCTTATTAGCACAATACTGTTGTATGTAAACCGCGCTGATTTTTAAGAGTGCGGTATATAAGAACAATAAAATAAATAAATAAAATAAATAAATAAATGGGGGGGGGGGACAATTACCGTGTGTTAATTGTTAAAGTGACAAATAAAACAGAGTAGTTAACACCAGTTCAAGAGGTGTAGCTAGCTGCATTGCACATTATTTACCATCTAGTTACTTAACAGCATGACCACCTACAATAACTGATACCCAATTAAAATAAATACATACATTTATTTAAGAGTGTCCTAACAAAAAAAAGGCATTCATTGGTTGTGTCCTAGTAAATTTTTTTAAAATACACTACTGAAGATTTCTGTGGTCTGTCAGCTGAGAATATAAGAGAGAAATTTAAAGTAACTATAACTAAAATTGAGGAGGAAAGAAAGGTCAGAGGGCAATAAATATGACTCAGATACAATCTTATAAGGAGCTTTTGTTAACGATAAAGAAAGCTTACTTTACATGGCCAATTCAATGTGTTCTTTCTAAACAAGCTGAGTTATTTGCCATCGTGTGAAGATTGGTTATTCTACTTTCCCAACATCCTGTTTCATATCCCTCTGTCAAGGAGATGGCATGTTATTTTGCCAGGAAGGTGCAGTTGAATGCAAGGGATTCAGTATTAGTATCTCTCACTTCATGTCCTGGTATAGTGACCTGGAATATTTTGAAGTGCCTAGTGAATCCTAGATTTGTAAACTAATTGAGGAGTTAAAAAATGCTACCTATGTTGGACAAGGTTTCAGTATCAGTTGTGAAATTCTTGCATGACCCCCTCTGTAAGATTCTGACAGCCTTTGTCTGTATTCCTCTACAGCCTGGTGATTTACCTAGTGGGTTAAAGTGAGCATCTGTAAGACCTGTCTTAAAGGAAGTGGTGGGCCCTACCTCTGACTGTGGGAATTATCACCCCGTTTTGGTGAAGTTAGTGGAGTCAGTTGTAAGTCAGCAAATACAGTAGATTATTATCTTGTGCAGAATGACTTTTTAGATGATTGGCAGAAGATTTAGTAAGGAACTGAGTAATTCTATGTTTCTGGATTCTATCATATATCAGCTTATCTCTTGGTGCTTGTACATCTTAAGACAGCCTTTGACACTGTCTATCTAGGTATTCTGTCACAAAGATTGGCAGAAGTGGGTTTTAAGTGGCCCATTCTGCAATGGTTTGGCTGCAGTTTATCTGGGAGACTACAGCAGGCAATGAGGTATCTGCATGGTCCCATCTGTCTCATTGTTCAATATATATATATGTTTGTTCTGTCATCAAATGCATGCATTGAATATTCTGTTTCAACTAAATGCAGATGATATTCTGTTGCATTGTCCATTTGAGAATAGGTCTCCAATTCAATCTTTGAGCTTTCTTGATGATTTTGGTGTAATCTTGGACTAGTGTGACAACAATGGCCTATGAATGTTGAAAGAACAGTGGCCATGGTTCTTTGTCATGATGTGAACTATAGGCCCTTTGAGTCAATCCCCTTTTACACATTGGGGCCCTTTTACTAACAGGTTCTAGAGTGTTGTACTAACGTGCCAAAAGTGCTGAAGCCATGATGTATTAGATGCAAAACTACTGCATTAACTGTCAGAGGTGTAGAAAGTATTTCCCCAGCAGTTGATGCAGAGCACTTTTTCCCTCTCTCTCTCTTCTCTCCCTTTTTCATGCGCATTGTGGAATGCACATTCTGTCTCCAATAAACTTGCCTTCATTCATGACCACTTTATCTCTAATACTCTGCAACTCCTGGCTTCTCCCTGAAGATTCAGCTTGAGTCGCTGCCCTCTGAAAATGGAGGCTACCTATTTTCCAATACACCTCAGCCCATTGGCCGTGATGCTGGTGTTGGGTTCCTACTCTCTCCTGCCAATTCCAGGCCCTCCTTCTGCCTCCATCTAATTATTTTGC
This sequence comes from Ichthyophis bannanicus, assembly GCA_033557465.1. Classification (NCBI taxonomy): domain Eukaryota; kingdom Metazoa; phylum Chordata; class Amphibia; order Gymnophiona; family Ichthyophiidae; genus Ichthyophis; species Ichthyophis bannanicus. The sequence continues at coordinate 1,221,943,698 of CM066032.1, forward strand.
TTCCTTTGAAGTCCAAGCCACCTGCCTATTTTCTCCACTAGCTCCCAGGGTAGCTGTCATTTATCTACCCCCCAAGTTCACCTCTACTTTTCTTGCTGACTTTGACTCCTGGCTCTCCTCCTTTCTGGATGCATCGTCTCCTTCCCCTATTCTTGGGGATTTTAACATTCTGACTCTTATGCCTTAAAGCTCCTTTCCCTAACCTTTTCATTCAGCCTCCAGATGTGCTCTACCGCTCCTACTCACAAGCAAGGACACTGCCTTGACCTTGTCTTCTCCAACTGCTCACCCTCAAACTTCTCCACCTCAGTTCTGCCTTTTTCTGACCATCACCTGCTAACCTTCACCCTTAACACCCCCCCCCCCCAATCTTGGTCTCGCCCTATCTCCACCAAAATGTTTAGGAATCTTCAGCTCTCTCCACTCCTGTCTTATCACCTCTTTCCTCCACTATGCCATCTGAGACTGTTGATGGGGCAGTATCCTCCTATAATATTATACTCTCTTCTGCTTTGGATGTACTTGCTCATCTCATTCTATGCCCTATGAGGTGTACTGTACCTCAACCCTGTTTGTCCTCAACAACCCGCTGCCTACATTCCTGTGCCTGCTCAAGTGAACATCTTTGGCTTAAATCATGTACCCTTGCTGACTACCTACATTTCAAATTCATGCTAACCTATTTCCAGTCAGCCATAGCACTCACCAAGCAAGGCTACTATGTCCATTTGACTAACTCTCTTGCTTCTGACCCTCGCCATCTCTTTGCTATGCTCAACTCTCTCCTCAAGGTCCCACCTCCCCCAATCCCTCCTTCACTGTCTGCCCAAACCTTGACTGACTACTTCCATGACAAAGCTCCAGAAGATTAGCTTTGAATTCTATGCAGGATCACCTCCACCTCATCTTTGCCCTCTTCAATCCCAAATCCTTCCCTCACCTTTGGTCACTTTTTCTTCCTTTTCTGAAATCACTGAGGAGGAAACTGCAAATCTTCTCTCCTCTTCCAAACTGACTACCCACTCCTTTGATCCCATTCTCAACCATCTACTAAGCTCTATCTCTTCCGCTGTCCTTCTTTCAATCTATCATATCCTTAACCTATCACTTTCCACTGCAACTGTTCCAGTGGCCTTCAAACATGCTGTGGTTATACCCAGTGGTGGGATTCGAACTACCAAGGAATCAGTTCGGTCCCAGCCCCCCCCCCCCCCCACGTGTGTGCCTGCCAGGTTGCTGCTCCTCAGGTGGAGGCATTGCAACAGCTGTACATTTGGGCTACTGCCCTCCACTGAAGGTAAGCAACTCCCTGGTGGCCCAGCGGCCTGATCCCCTGCCTGACAACGTTTTGATGGCATTGGGAGCTTCTCCTGATGCCGTCAAACAGTCAGGTGGGGGGATTCCCACCAGTCCAAAGATGGCATTGCTATGCCATGTTTGGCCTGATTCAGCGAACGCAGGTCACAGCAGGAATTGGTTTGCGTGAACCGGGCCAAACTGGCTGAATCACATCACTGGTTATACCTCTCCTCAAAAAGCCTTCACTAGATCCTATCTGTCCTTCCAATTATTGGCCTATCTCTCTCCTCCCCTTTACTTCAAAAGTACTTGAACGAGCAGTTCACTGCCACTGTCTTGGCTTTCTTTCCTCTCAAACCCTTTTGGACCCACTGCAATCTGGCTTTCGTTGTCTACATTCCACAGAAACGGTTCTTGTCAAAGTCTCCAGTGACTTGCTCATCGCCAAATTCAAAGGCCTCTAATCAATTCTCATCTTTTTTGACCTTTCTTCTGCCTTTGACAATATTGATCACTAGCTTCTCCTTGATACCCTGTACTTGCTTGAATTTAGCAGCTCTGTTCTGTTTCTTCTTATCTCTCCCATCGCACTTTTAGTGTATGTTCTGGTGGATCCTCCTCTACCGCCATCCTGCTTTCAGTTGGTGTACCTCATGGCTATGTCTTGAGACCTCTCCTTTAATCTCTCTATACTCAGTTCATTGGTGCACTTATTTCCTTCCATGGTTTTCAATGCCATCTTTATGCTGATGACTCTCAGATCTACCTTTATGTGCCTGAAATCTCTCCAGTAATCCAGGCCCGGATCTCTGCCTGCTTATCCAATATTGCTGCCTGGATGTCTCACTGCCATCTGAAACTGAACATGGCCAAAATTGAGCTCCTTCTCTTTCCCCCTAAACCCATGTCAACCTCCCCTCTCTATTTCTGTAGATATCACTACACTCCTTCCTTGCGGTTGTCTTTGACTCTACTTCCTCTTTCTCTACACACATCCAACAAATAGGTAAAACCTGTTGCTTCTTTCTCTATAACATTGGAAATCTTCATCCCTTCCTTTCTACACACACTATTGAGACCCTCATCTACTCACTAGTCACCTCTCATCTTGACTATTGTAATCTGCTCTTCACTGGTCTCCCTCTGAATCATCTTTCTCCCCTTCAATATGTTCAAAACTCAGCTGCACAGCTTCTCTTCCACCAGTGCTGCTATGCTCATCTCTTCTCAAGTCACTTCACTGCCTCCCTATCCATTTCCGCATCCAGTTCAAACTTCTCCTGCTTACCTACAAGTGCATTCATTCTGCAGCTCCTTACTACATTCCCTCTCTTATTTCACTCTACACTCCTCCTCGGGAACTCTGCTCCTCTGGTAAATCCCTTTTATCTGTGCCCTTCTCTGCCACTGCCAACTTCAGAAATCGGCCATTCCATCTTGAAGCTCTATATGCCTGAAACAAATTACCTGAGTCGGTATGTCAGGCTCCTTCTCTGGTCCTATTCAAATCCAGGCTAAAAACCCACCTCTGTGAGGCTGCTTTTCAATTCTGATGCCTCTCACTCTCTTGTTCATTGATGGTGGCTCTTAAAGCAGAAGTATAGTTATTATATACTTGGTTTAAACAAAGAGACTACCCTATTGCTCAATAGTGCGCACTATTAATAGAACATGGGACTTGACAAAAAAACAAAACAATACAAAATGAAATGAAAACTTTCACCAAACAAACAAATGAAACAAATATTTTTTACCTTCACACCCCTAGACCCGCACCTGAGTTGACAATAAGGGGTATGTTTACTAAAAGATGTTAGCTGTTTTCACAGTGCTAACATGGGATTGTCACGCCATAAAGTCACTTAATGAGGGAAACATTGTGCTTTTCCATGATGTCTGCATTTCACACAGTAAATGCAGGCTTGGGTGGGATTAGGGCAGAGAGTGGGAGGACAGTGGGTCTCCCTTCAGTGGGCAGTTACCGCAGACATTACCATAGTGCGATAATTACCAAGGTTTACAAGCTTCACAGATACAGTAATCGCTACTTCAATGGATGGCGATAGCTGCATCTGTGAAGTTTGCTCCCTGTTATCCCGGCATCTCCTCAATAGTATTTGCAAATGCTGGGAATGCATCCTGTACCTACCACAGGACTTTTGCACTTATTGTCTGGTGTTAGCTGCAAAAGCCTCCCGTGATTTAGGAAACATATCCCTAAAAGGCAATATATGATTTGCTCATTTCATACTACTAAGCTCTATGACAGCTAATCAGAGGGATCACTTCCAGAAGACTCCAAAACAAAGGATACAAGCTTTCACCCCTCAAAAAGGCTTACACCCCGCAAAGAATCTTGCCTGATGCCCAGCAAGCCTTGCACTTTCTTCTCTAAATATTCCCCTTTGCACATTATCTTTATAAGATCCATTTTCAGCCTTGCCTGCTTGCTATTCCAGTGTGATCTTTTCCTAAATATATCTCTTTTTCATAACAAATAGTTTTACTAGAAACTATCATCTTCATATTTTGAGTCTTTGTCAGCTATTTAGGCAATCTCCTATTTTTGCCTTTAAACATAGGAAAATTGTATGGGATTTGTCTGTGCTGTCACATCATCCTGGATTTGTGACCACAAGAGCCAGTGCAATATGTGGACATTACCCTTGAGGGCATTCTTCAGTCTGGGCACAATCTTTCATGGGCACCACATTAGACTTCCCAGGGCATCCACCTACAGTATTGTTTTGAAGAACTTCACAAAGTACTACTATTACTATTAATCATTTATATAGCTCTACAAGGCGAACGTAGCGCTGTACAAACATATAAAGAAGACAGTCCCTGCGCGTAGAGCTTACAATCTAATCAAGGCAGACAGAACAAGAGAAACAAGGAGATGTAGTATATGTTATATGGTGCCTGTGTTTATTAATTTATGTGAGAAAAAGAAGCACAACATAGGATGACCTCACTTTCAATGTTTGGTCTGCTTATACTCCGTGTTCAATAAAAATGACATTGAGTTGGGGGCGGAGCCCGATGTCCAGCGGGATGGTCGCATTACGCTGAGGCTCCCGAGAGGCCTACTCAGAATCCTGAATTAACACCGTATATACTCGAACTTCTGTTCTAATCTTGCCGGGGCACATTGGTGAGATGGCGGGGACCAAACCTACTCGCCTGGAATTTGGATCTCCAGCGGCTTCTCACGGCAAACGCTCCAAAACTGAACCCCCGTCCCCGCAGAAGGGGCTGGCTTTGCGCGAGGGCCCCGAAATGCAGCAGGAAATCCTCGCAGAGATTAGAGGGGTTAAGGACCTCGTGCAGTCAAACGGTGAAGCACTCCGAGCGCTGCGGGCAGATCTTGGTGTACTGCAGGGCAAGCTAGAGGGGCTCTCTTCGCGTCAGGACAAAATGGAGAGCATATTAGACTCCCATACAGCCCGGTTGTCCAAACTCGACAAAGTTGAACGTCAGGTACGGGCCTTGCAGAAAGAAGTGGAAGATGGCAATAATAGAGCGCGCCGCAACAACCTACGACTCGTGGGCATACCGGAGGGAGCGGAATCGGGAGACATGAAAGAGTTTTTATATAAAATCCTCCCTTCCCTGCTCCAAATCACCTTTACCAAAGACTTGGAGATCGATCGCGCTCATCGTGTACCCACAAACATAACGCTCAACAGGAAGACCCCGCGGCCTATCATCTTTCGACTTCTGCGATATCAACATGTGGAGCAAATTCTCAGTGCCTCTCGGGCCAAGGGCCATATGGAATTTGAGAGCCACAAGATCTCCTTCTATCCTGACTTGGCTAAACCCACGGTCGACCGCCGAAAGCGCTTTCTGGAATTTCGGCCGAGGCTTCAACAACTACAAGCACGTTATGGCCTGATGTACCCGGCCAAGCTCCGAGTCACGCTTCACAATCAGACAAGAACATTTGAGGACCCTGATCTACTAGCGGAGTTTTTGGATTCTAAAGAAGCCGACTTGATGCGCTGACTTCCAGAATATTCCTGCAAGTATTCTCCTATCCGCTGCACCTGCCATATTGGATTTGTCGCGGCTCAGCAAAGAGTCTGGCGAGGACGGTTTGTTGCCTTATTTTGATGCTATCTGTGACCCGACTCCATCTACCCACAGTAGCCTCGATGAGTATCAGAGACAGTGTTAATTATGGACTCTGGTGTTTCTTTTCTTTTTCATGTATCCATCTTCCTCTCTAGGGCCTCCTCCCGCAGACATATGGTCGCCATATTCATTGGGGGTTTTGCTTCTTCTCTAAGATACTTTGGTACATACTTTTCAATATGGGGTGTATTAGCCAGCATATTCGGTGATTATGTCAATGTCATTGTTGCACAGATTCTGATTATGTTGTATGTTTTTAGGCGCCCTTACCTAAAATGTCTATTACTGATTGATGGCACCATGTAAGATTTTCTCATTGAACGTAAAAGGAATCAATAATCCGATAAAACGGAAGAAAATCCTAAGCTATCTAAGTCATGAAGCTGCGGACCTGATTTTCCTCCAAGAAACGCATTTAAACTCGAAGGAAACTCTTAAACTCAATATTAAACCTTACACGGTGGCCGCCTATTCCCCAGCCGTTTCTAAGAAATGTGGGGTTGCCATACTGGTTAGGAAATCTTTGCAGGCTACTATTCTTGCGACTAGCTCAGATACAGCAGGTAGATGGTCCAGAGTTCACCTCAAGATCGGTAGCCTTGAAGTTACATGTATAACTAGGGGGTGCCAGATTTCCTGATTTTCTCAGATATCATCAAGCCTTCCTACTTAAACAAGGTGCCCGATGGCTAGATGCCACAACAGACAGCAGACCAGTCTGGCTTGATATAGAAGAGGAGCTTAGTAGCCCACTTCCGTTGACCCATCTCCCCGGTATGTCCCACCAAGTAGACACCCGCCATCCCCCAATGATTGTCGATACTCTTGCGGCCTTTAACACTCTCATTCTATCACTGGGCCCAAACGTATGTCCTCAGGACGGACTCCCGCTGTGGAATAACCCCAGAATTCAAGTCCTAAATAGAACGACAGCATGGAAACCCTGGTACTCTAGGGGGATCTGGACACCCCAGCAGCTCTTCTCTGCAGCTCGTTGGAAAACCTTTTCTGAGTTACAAAAGGAATTTGCGTTACCAGCGAAACATTATTTCCAATTGATGCAGCTTCAACACTGCCTCAAAAGTGCTCAAATCCTGCCGCCCTCTGTCCCTACTGAGGACGGGCTATTAGAACTAGTTCACTCTATTGGTAGTACACACGGGGTAGCCTCTAACTTTTATAAAATATTATGTCAGGGTACAGATACTGCCACTTTTAGAGCCCAACAAGCCTGGGAGCGCGAACTGCACACCACTTTAACCCCTGTGCAATGGAGCGTTTTCTGGAGCAAAGTAGTGCGGGTTTCCCGGTCTGCCTCAGTTACCCAAACTCTCTTCTTTTTTGCACACAGATGCTTTTATACTCCAGAAAAAATAGCCAAATGGAACACCACCGCTAGGGATCAGTGTTGGTCTTGCCATACTGATGTGGGAACCCTCGCTCATGTTATTTATGAATGTCCTCAACTACAGGTCTACTGGGGGCGGGTCTGGGGTCGTATTCAATCTATATTACACCTTCACGAGCCTCTCTCTTGGAAGATTGTGGGACTCCGCTCAGTGGCGGAGGTCCCCTCTCTTCCTAAGAAGGGTCGCTTTCTCCTTGATTTCATGCTGGGTATAGCCATATGTCTAATCACGAGGAATTGGAAGGATAGCTCTCGACTTACTGTCAATGAATGGTGGAACCTCGTCTGCTTATATAGTAAATATGAGCAGATATCTCGGAGAGCTATTCCCCATACCCAAACTTACTCTCGTTTGTCTAAATGGCAGATGCTCAATGATTATGTACAATCTGCTCATTGCTCCGACATGTCTGTTTAATGTGCACTCATCATGTTTCAGATCACCGTTAGGTTTTGTAACACAATAATGTAAGTACACGCCCGCTTCGGGAATGATCAGTTTTCTAGAGAAGAAGCAGGGGGGAGGGGGGTGGTAGGGGTTTACTTTGATATATGTATCACACTTTATGTATCTGTCTTTTAGCTGTATGTCTTCCTTTCCTTTGTTGTTATAAAACGAAAATAAAGAATTAAAAAAAAAAAAATGACATTGAGTTGGGTTCCGCTTGTTTGAGTAGAGCCATTAAGGAGAAAGTATGAGTGTATATCATTGTTCTAACAAGGTTCACTGTCAAGCATATTTCTTCCAGATATAGTCCCTCATGAAGGCAGCTCCATGCCGAAAACCAGGATACCACTTTCAAAAGGTGTTGGGCTTAGACTCCAGGCATGGAAGGATTGTGATACATGGATACCTGGAAATACTGCTTTGAACTACATGGTGTTTCCATATTCTGCTTAATGACTTGGATTCATACAGATTTTGTTATAATGTCTGAAGTGTGACTATTTTCCATTATTATTTGGTTATCAATGAGAAGGTTGATGTTGGTTAGTCAGATGAGTGATCATACAGTTCTGAATTGGGCTTTTCCCACAGTTGCCCATTGACCATTTGATGCCCCTTTCAAAACATTTTATATGTGTAATAACAATTATTAAAAGCTAATTATTCATTTGGAACAGAACAATGATTTTCTGAAATGCAATAAAGTACTCAGCCCCCTCCTCCCACCCCCAATGGCCCAAACTTGCAAAAATATGAAATTGTATGCATTTTACACTTTTACATGCAAATTGATTTTGCTACCATGCAAATTCATGCAAAGTAGCTCATAAATGTGGAATTTTGCGAAACTACCTTCTAGGACACCATTTGGTATTTGAAATCCAATGCAAAAAAATGTCATTCTCCACCCTTCTTAGGTTAAATGCTGTTTGGTTACATCTGTTTTATCCATGGTGAAGCATCTTTTTGTGTCACATTGATTCAGAATGAAAACTCCTTACTTGTTGAATTCACAGAGACAGCTGTTTGGTTTCCAGATGTCTAACCAACTAGGCAACTCTCACTCCAGGCTAGGATTCTTTTCTCCTTAGAAAATCTTGAAGACAAAGTGCAATCATCCACATAAAGAGACTGTCACTCCTTCTGATGTCCATTACCTTAGGCCTAGAAAGCTTTGATTTGCATTCCCCTCGTTAATGTTTTAAAAATAGGGGAAAAGCAGTCAGATCACTGACCTAGATCTGCAGAACTTTCCATGCCCACAAAAACCTCTGCTGCTTGTGTTCCTCCCAGGCTCAGACCCCAGAGATGGCAAAAGATGAAGAGAGACAACCAATCTCTCCATGATCTACTACATCACATGACTCCTTCTAGAAAACTCTAGAGATCTCTATATTTCTCTCAGTGCAGTCTATTCTGGGAACATTCCAAAGGGGTGCCCTTATAAATGAATTGAACCAACTCTTTATTTTACAAAAAAACCATGTTCTTTTTAAAGAGGACATATTATTTTGGGGAAAGGAATCTAAGGGTACCTACACTCAATCCCCATTCCTTAGATTCCCTTTTCATATTGCTAACTCCTTTCTCATGTTTCTTCTCCTTTCCATTCTCTTCCTTTTCCACTCTTTATTTATTTATTTGACTGGTTTTTTAATACCTCTTTTCACCAGAGCAAAGCGGTGTATTTCACAACAACAGATTGATACAGAGAACCATGCAATTTATATACATAAAGAATCAATTTCAAGAACAGATTGTTACAGAGAACTGAGGAAATTATTTGCATGAAGAGTCATGTGATTGGAGGGTGATGTAAGGGGGCTAGGGTTTATAAGTACGTACATGATCAGTTGCTGTCTATTTATACCAAGGGGGATGTAGAAGGATTCGAGAGTTAGGGGGAGAATTACATGATAGAGGAAAAGTGTTCATTAATAGATGAGTTTTGAGAAGTTTCCTAAATGTTGACAGGTCATTGGATAATTGGAGGGTTCCAGGTAGAGAGGTCCAGAGTGTTGGTGCATAAAATTCAAATGGCCTGTTGCAGGCATCCTGGGAACCTCTAATTTTCTCATGTGGTATGTTCAGCATGTTTATTATATGTTGTCTTCTCGTCCTATTTGTGATGGTGGGATACAATAATGAATGTAAGTGTTGTGAAGAATGGTTGTTGATGATTTTAAAGATGAGGAGTAGAACTTTGTAGCATATGTGACTCAGTAATGGTAGTCAATGGAGCTGTCTTAGGATGGGATAACATGTTCATATTTTGATACGCCTTGAATTATGCATGCCGCCGTACGCAGAGCAGTATGTAGAGGGATAAGTGTGGGTTTTGGAAGGCCTTGATGAATGGAGTTACAGTAGTGAAAATGCCATGTTATGATTACTTGGAAGGCTGAGTGAAAGTTGGATGGATCCAAGAGAGGGTGGAGATAATGAAGAGTGCTGATTTCTGATATATAAATTTAGTTGTGGCAGATATGTGTGGTTTCAAGGTGATTTGTTGATCTAGGATAATGTCCAAGTGCTTAACCTGTGGCTGAACGTTCACACTTATGTCATTTAAAACCATTAGGGTAGGGGCTTTGAAGTCGGTATCCTTAGTTATAAATAGAATTTCTGGATGGATTCAAGAGAGGGTGGGATCCTTCCAGCTACTGATGACCTGAATTGGCCACTGTTGGACCCAGTAGGCAAATATTATGTTATGCTATGTTACTGTATGTTCTTATGTTCCTCTGCACCATATTTCATGTATGAAAGAGAAGAATGTGTTGCAGGCATCACTACTTTATCACAATGGCCATACTAGGTCTGAACAAAGATCCATCAAGCCCAGTATTCTTTTTCCAACAGTGGTGAATCCAGGTCTCAAGTACCCGACAGAATCTCAAATGTAGCCAGAAGCCATGCTACTTACCCCCAAGAATAAGCAGTGACTTTCCCCAATCTACCTTAAAACAGTCTGTTGACTTTTCTTCAAGAATCTGTTCAAACCTTTTTTTAAACCTATGCATGCTAACTGCTTGTACCACATGCTCCGGTAATGAGTTCCAGAGCCTAGTTATGCATTGAGTGAAGACATATTTTCTATTTGTTTTAAATGTACTACTTGTAATTTCATAGCATGTCCACTAGTCTTTGCACTTTTTGAACAAGTAACCAATTGATTCAAATTTACCTGTTCCACTCCACTCCATTATATGGACCTCTATCCTATCTCCCCCAGCCATCTTTTCTCCAAGTCAAAGAGCCTTTACCTCTTTAGACTTTCCTCATAGGACAGTCATTCCATTCCCTTTATCTTTTTTGTCACTTTTCTCTGTACCTTTTCTAATTCTGCAATAGCTTTTTGTGACCAGAATTGCATACAATACTCAATACAAGCATTGTGGAACCTAGGTGTCTTTTTGGGAACTTCCTAGGTACTTGTGACCTGGATTGGCCACTGTTGGAAACAGGATATTGGGCTTGATGGACCTTGGTCTGATCCAATATGGCATTTCTTATGTTCTTAAGGTGTGTTTGCACCATGGAGCAATACAGAAGCATTACAATATTTTTTGTTTCATTCTTTATTCCTTTACTAATAATTGCAAACATTTTGTTTGTTTTTTTGGCAGCCACCACACACTGGGCAAAAGATTTCAACATGTTGTTCGAGGCGATGTCTTCTTTTACCTGAGTGATTACTTCTAATATGAAACCCAGTTGTCCCAAGATCCTTTTGCAATTTCTCATAACCCACCTGTGATTCAACATCTTTGAATTTGTTCCTATTTCCAGGTGATTTATAAATATGTTAAAAAATACCGATCCCAGTGCAGATCCCTGATGTTCCACTATTCATCTTCCTCCATTTAGAAAATTGGCCATTTAACCATCTCTGTTTTCTATCTTTTAAACAGTTCCCTAACCACAATTAGACATTGCCTCCTATCCCATGGATTTTGAATTTTCTCAGGAGTCTTCTATAAGGTATCTTGCAAATGATTTCTGAAAATCCAAATACAGTACACTATGTCACCTTGTTCACCTTTATCCACAATTTTGCAAACTGCAAATTAATAACATTTTAATGGGTTCAAAATGTACTTGATTGCATGTTCCTATCAGCAAGTAAGTGTATCCAGTGATATTCTTAAATTCAATCCATATTGTAGTGGTGGTAAAGGTTTTATAATAATTTGAGAGAATCTGCAAATGTTTAATGAGTGAAACTTAATAGCAGGCACAAAATAGCAGTGTTTGCTGGTAGGCTGTCATTCTTGTTCTCTCATTAACTAAAATGGCCTCCATATCACTTAGTACTAAATGAAATAGAGTACTAAGAACTGTTCATGTTCTTCCTCATGATGTAAGCAGATTGGGCCTCAGTAATGGTTTTTGTGCAGTAATGGAGGGAAAAATATTTGCAAATCATACTCTTTGGGATAGTAATTCCTTTTCATGTTGTTCCTGCCCTCTCCTCTGTTGATGTTAGCGTTGTAGGTTTTCTAGCTAAAAGTACAGACCTCCTGATACATTTGCAACATTAACATTTCTTCAGATTCTTGGCCATATCAGGCCCAATATTGGAAGCCATGGGCGTTGCCAAGGCACCATAAATGGCGACTTACCTGTGGATTGTGCCATAACCGTGCATAGCATAACTTCAATCAGATAGGTAGCACCAAAAATCCCATGAACACGGATAACGCTAACCAGATATCCATGTGGGTGGAACGGGGAGTGCCAGGGGTGTAGTTACAATGCACCCATGTAACATAGATTTTCCACAGCATTGGATGGCAGCCCAAAGCCCCATAAGTGGAAGTCTAGCCAAGGGTTTTGGATGCCTAGGAGAGTGGGAACAACAGTGGAGAACCCATGTAAGAGTCAAACCTGTGTACTAGGAGAGACCTGTGCAATGTGGGGCTACCTCATGATGGCCTATAGGCAGTGACACAACTGACAGGCCGAAGCACAGCAGAGGAGGCGACAATATGTGCTGCAACAGCAGCAGGCAGTGGCCCAGGACCACAGATTCCAGTACCACACACCAAGGGTGTTCAGGTCTAGGATAAGCTACTCCCAACTGACAGAGGAGAAAGTGTACCAACAGTACTGCATTGACAGAGCCACCATCACCGAGCTGTGCGGCATCCTAAGCTGGACTTGGAGCCAGACACTGCTTGAAGTCAGACACTGCCAGTGGCAGTATGGGTCACCACTGCCCTGGGCTTCCTGGCCACAGGCACTTTCCAGCACATCATTGGTGTCATAATAGACTTCATGTGATCTGAATCATGCCACAGCATTAATGCCTTCACTAGTGCCCTGCTCCAAAGGCTGGATCACATCATCTCCTTCCCCGGAACAGCACATGAGAGACAGGAGATGATGCAGGCCTTCTACGATCTTGGTGAATTCCCCTCAGTCCTAGGTGTCATTGACAGCACTGTAACAGGCCAGAGAGCATACAGGAACTGCCATAACTACATGTTCATGAATATGCAAGTGGTGGTGAATGCAAATATGGCCATCACAGACGTGTGTGCCTCATTCCTAGGCTCCTGCCATGATGCCTGCATACTGGGCTAGTCTGGACTGAGACAAGCTGCAGACAGTGGAGATGCCTGGTTGCTTGATATGTGTACAGAGGTGGAAAGTGATATGAAGGGATATGAGCACTGAATGCCACCCTGTGTTGTTGCACCCATAAGTAAATGCATGTGTGCCTGTGAAGTATGGTCCGTCATTCAGTGCTGCAGAGAGATGCACGTAAAGCACCTGGGTGCTGGCACTGTCCATAATCCGGGATAAGCAATGTCTCCACCAGCCCTGAAACCCCATGCACAATATAAAGACTAATGCATGCCTGTCCCCCTGGCCCCACAGGTTATCGTGGATCCCCATTATGCATCTGGCTACTGACACTACTGCAGCACCCACAGACACCACAGGAGGAGCAGTACAACCAGGCGTACCAGAAGACCAGGGCTGTGGTGGAGAGGGCCATTGCAGTGCTGAAGAGCCGATTTAGATGTATTGACCACAGTGGTGGAGAGCTGCTGCACAAGCTGGAGAGGGTATGCCAGATCTTCACTGCATTCTGCATTCTGCACAACCTAGCCATACAGCAGGGCATTCCTGTCCCAGAGGAAGTAGTGGCAGGTGATGCCAGTGCCACAGAGGATGATGATGGTGGGCAGAGTGGTAGCCAACCCCAGATACCCTTGGCCATTGCTTCTAGGAACAGACTCATCCATGAGACATTCTAGTGCAGAAGATGTCCTTTATTAGACATAGCTGATGATCACCATGGTGCCCGCTTCTCTTCCCATCCCACCCCACCCCTCTGCTTGTGCTCCAGCCCTGGCCACTTAGTGACACATGCACCATGTCTCAGAGGAGCTGTCTCTGATGTTGTGCTTGAAGCATTCTCCCCAGAAAGATAACCTGTCCCAGCAGTTGCAGTTCCACCTTGGGGTGTGGCTGGATCAGCCCTTGCACAGCATCTGATCCCTGCTGAGCTGCTACCAGCTGCCGACAGGCACCGGTGATGGTAGCCATCTAGGCCGTCATTTCATGCATAAGGTGCAACTGTGCCTCCCGGGGGTAACATTGCTCCCTGCTGTTCTGCTTCTGCAAGAGCTCATTGGTGACGTGGAGATCCTGGCACAGGCCATGCAACTCCTCCTGTATGGCCTCTGTGGACCACAGGATCGTCTTCCCGTCCTGCAGTAGCTCCTGATTAATGTCATCTGGCCCACTGTCTACTGTCTCCGCAGGGACTGCAAACTCCAAATCAGACTTGACTGCTCCCTGCAGTGCTGTGCTGTCATCCATGGTGGGCTCCTTCCCATTGCTGCATTCTGGTTGTGTGTCTGCTGAGGCTGCAGGAGAGGGAGCCTCATGAACACAGGACTCAACTGGTTGTGATGGCCCGGCCACCGGCTGGTCTGTAGGAGATCAAGAGTGACACAGGTAAAGCCGCAGCAACATTCACTGGAGACGGGGAGGTCCCACAGTACGTGATCAGCAGTGCTGAATGAAAGGATACATGTTCACCCACCGAGCCTGAGGCTGACACCAGAGGTGAGCCCCAGGTACAGTCCCAGTGTGCTGCCAACATAGACCTGCAGTCTCTCACACCTCTGCAGACATGATCATGGCAGCACATCAAGTGGTGGAGTGGGAACTTCCAGCACACATGAAGCAACCCACACTGCAGGTAAGGCGCCATGGGTGAATGCCCTGATGTACTACTGAGTGCCCAAAGCACTGTCACCCAACCAGTTTCTGTAAGCCCCCTGCCAAGCAGCAGCTAGGGAACATGATCCACTCACCACCCAGTGTTGCTGCAAAGCTGCTATCATAGCTGGCAACACCAAAGACCACCGCGTTCACTATGAAGTGAAGCACCTGTTTCTCCAGGGTGCTCAGGGGCTACTGGCACTCAGGTGGCAGCCTACTGTTCTTGGTCTTCTTCTGCTTGGCAGCCTGCCTGATCACCCACCACTTCTTCTTGATGTCCTCCACTGCATGATTATGGTGGTGGGCTGCATTAACCCTGCCAGCCCCACTGCTGTGTACTTGTATCCTCAGGTGAAGAGTATGGCATGGTTGCCCATAATGAGGCCCAGGGGCCATGGAGGTCTCTAAGGGGGAGAAATTCATCTTGCATGTCCTCTTCGTCGGCTTTGCTATGGCTTCTGGCTAAGGGGAATGGAATGGGATGCTAACCACATATGGGTTTCAAAATGCATGGATATGACATCCTAACCAGGTCACATCCCGTGCAAACATACAAGACCAACCCGCATAGGAAAAATTAATATGGAAGACAACGCAGGCCAGTGGTGGTGTTGGTAACCGGGCAGCAGATAAACATGGAGATACTGAGAATGGTAAGCGGCTACCGATGATCGGGCAAGTTGAATATACAAGTTGGGCACTATATGTGCATCACACAGGCAAATGGGATATGGGATGCCATACATGGGCAGTCACATACACGGGTATGTGGGATATCCTGCTCCATACCCAGATAGTGTTTGTAGGCATGCACATGGGGTGTCGCAGCAATGCCCTGTGGCCTAACTGGCCATGTACATGACAGGAGCTCGCAACGCCCAGTACCACACCCACTCCTCTTTATACAGGGAGTGGGGGGGTAGCATGGGTCAGCATGGCTGGGGCATCTGCCTAGTGCTGCAGATACCCAATGCCTAGCCCTGTGTGTAGGTACACAGGATGGCCACAGTAGCTGCTTGCAACACAGGTGTGGACATCAGCCACATGTTGGGGACTGTGTGCCCATATCAATGGCAGACAGGGGTGCCAGGTATGGCCAGGGCTGGAAATGGGGTTACCTGTGTTGCCTGCTCAGATGCAGCCAGGTACTTGTGCCCTGTCCCAGCCTCCTACGGAGATAGGATAATGGCCTTCATGGTCACACATCAGGCGCAGTGTGGCCTCTGTCATGATCCAATGCACCCAGGCCCTCCCATTCCTGGCCCACCCCTACCCTGCCTGCATACTACATACTACAAGTATGCTGCCTCCAGACCCATCACCTCCACAGGAACCCTCACACTGCATGAGCTGCTAGGTGATGGGTGAAGAAAGCCCCCAGGTAAGTGATACATTAAATACCTTTATGGAAATGGGTAACAGGGGTAAGATATGGGAAGCAGTGTGTATAAATGCCCGTAGCATGGGAAATAAGATCCCTGAAGCTTTGGTGGGAGTGGTCGACTTGGATTTAGTGGCAGTTACAGAAAAATGCTTCACAGAAAACCATGACTGGGATGTAACTATACCTGGCTATACTTTATTCAGAAAGGACAGGGTAGGAAGATGGGGAGGAGGAGTGGCACTATATGTAAAAAATACTATTAAAGCTTTGAAATTACAGAGCTTAAAAGGGAGAGAGAAGAGGCATTGTGGGTTAAACTAGAAAGAGGGAAAGAGAAATCTATTTGCTTTGGTGTGATATACAGACGTCCCTCACAAAAGGAAGAGGTGGACAGAGAGTTAATTGAAGACATGCGCAGCATTGCTAGAAAAGGGGTAGAGCTACTGATAGGGGATTTCAATATGCCAGATGTTGATTGGCACATTCCTGCTGCAGTATCATCTAGAAGTAAAGAGATCCTGGATTCTCTACAGGGAGAACTATTCAAGCAATTGGTAACAGAACCCACACGTGAAGGGACCATACTGGACTTGGTGCTTACCAATGGTGAAAGTGTTTCTGATGTTATAGTGGGAGATCATTTTGCATCCAGTGATCACCAGATGGTGTGGTTCAGTATTAGGACTAGGGCTGTTAGAATCCATTCAAAGGTGAGGATCTTAGACTTTAGGAAGACTAACTTTGCCAAGACGGGCCAATACCTCAGGGAGTCGTTAGCAGGATGTGAACAGCTGGGGGATGTAGAAAAACAGTGAGCAAAACTGAAAAGGGAATATTTTAAGGGCAACCAACCTTTTTGTTAAAATGCTAAATAAAAGGTAAAAGGAAAAGGAGACTGCTATGGCTTTCGAAAGAAGTAGCTGAAAAAGTGAAGAAAAAGAGGGAGGCCTTCATGAAATACAAGAGATCACAGAGAGAGGAAGACAGGCATCTACATTTGGAAAAACTTAGAGAAGTTAGCAAAGCAGTCAGGAAAGCAAAGATTCAAAAAGAGGATGAAATAGCCAATGCAATAAAATGGGGGGATAAGACATTTTTCAGATATGTTAGTGAGAAGAGAAAGGGCAAGAGTGGTATTGTCAGACTCAAGGGTGAAGGGGAGGAATATGTAGAAGCTGATGAGGATAAAGCAGACTTGCTCAACAAATATTTCTGTTCTGTGTTCACAGATGAAGAACCAGGAGCAGGACCTCAGAAAAAACCCCAAACAGGAACAGAAGCAAGAGTCATCTTGAACAATTTTCAGAAGACTGTGTTCATGAGAAACTAGCTCAACTTAAAGTAGACAAAGCGATGGGACCGGATGGGATACACCCTAGAATACTGTATGAACTTGGGGACGTTCCAGCAGCTCCACTGACTGACCTTTTCAATGCCTCATTGGAGTCGGGAGTGGTGCAAAGGACTGGAGAGAGGTTGATGTGGTGCCTTTACACAAAAGCAGAAGTAAGGATGTGGTTGAAAACTACAGGCCGGTTAGTTTAACTTCGGTGGTGAGTAAATTATTGGAAACGCTCCTGAAAGAGAAAATAGTGAGGTTTCTGGAGTCCAGCAGATTACAGGATTCAAGGCAGCATGGATTCACCAGAGGCAGGTCTTGTCAGACAAATCTGATTGATTTCTTTGACTGGGTGACCAGGGAGCTGGACCGAGGGAGAGCCATAGATGGGGTGTATTTAGATTTCAGTAAAGCCTTTGACACTGTTCCTCACAGGTGACTTATAAACAAACTGAGCACCCTAGGGATGAACTCTAAAGTTGCTGCTTGGGTTAGAAAATGGTTGGGTGGGAGGCGACAAAGAGTTCAGGTAAATGGAGCTCACTCTGAGGAGAAGGATGCTACCAGTGGTGTGCCCCAGGGATTTGTCCTTGGTCCGATTCTTTTTAACATCTTTGTTAGTGATATAGCAGAAGGGCTGTCAGGTAAGGTTTGCCTCTTTGCGGATGTTACCAAAATCTGCAATAGGGTAGACACCCAGGAAGGTGTAGATAACATGAGGAGGGATCTAGTTAAGCTTGAAAAATGGTCTAGAATTTGGCAGCTGGGATTTAATGTTAAAAAATGTAAGTTCATGCATTTGGGCGGCAGTAATCCAAGGGAGCAATATATTATAGGGAGTGAAGTACTTTTGTCCAATAAAGAAGAGCGGGATCTAGGCATGGTTGTGTCTGATGATCTTAAAGTAGCTAAACTGGTAGAAAAGGCGACGGCAAAAGCTAGAAGAATGTGTGGGTGCATACAGAGAGGAATGGCTACCAGAAAAAAGGAGGTGATAGTGCCTCTGTATAAGTTTTTGGTGCAACCTCATTTGGAGTATAGTGTGCAATTCTGGAGACCGCACCTTCAAAAGGATGTGAACAGCATGGAGTCAGTGCAGAGGGTGGCTACTAAAATGGTTAGTGGTCTTCATTATAAATCATACGAGGACAGACTTGAGGATCTTAATATGTACACCTTAGAGGAAAGGCGGGATAGAGGTGATATGATTGAGATGTTTAAATACCTCGATGGCATAAATGTTAAGGGGGAGAGCCTCTTTCAATTGAAAGGAAGTTCTGCTATGAGGGGACATGGGATGAGGGTGAAGGGGGATAGATTCAGGAGTGATATGCGTAAATAGTGGTGGATCCATGGAATAGTCTCCCAGTGGAGGTGCTAGAGATGAGGACAGTAACTGAATTCAAAAAAGCATGGGACAAACAAACACAGAGGATCTCTAAAGAAAAAGGGGACTTTTTCAGTTGTTGATATGGAAGGACAGACTAGATAGGCCATGTGGTCTTTTTCTGTCGTCATGTTTCTATGTTTCTATATATGACACCCTTGGTGCTGGCAGCAATGATGACACAGTTAGTTACAAACAATATACATTTATTGGAACCGAGTACCAGCAAACGACAGTCAACAGAAACACACACATGGCAGTCTGAAATACATAGTTGGGGCACTGTACAACAAGCCATTGTTACATACATTAGCAGGAGTCTGTGTGAGGCGTGAACATAATGCCCCAACCCCTGGTTTGTTGTGCAGGTCTCGGTACTGTGTGCTCACACCTCGTTCATTGTGAGGGTCAGTTATGGTTGCACATCTCTGGCTCACGGATAGATATGTCGCTACATAGCATGTAGCAGGTACACAGATCCTGGTTGCATGCTCCTGTCCAGTGGCCTGACCAACACAAATGTTCTCCTCTGCAGAATGACTGTCCGGGATTGTGGGGCCCTGGTGCTTTGGGCCTGTAGGCCCCCTCTGTGACTGAGCATGGCCACCATCACAGCTTGTAAGCCCTGACTGAGCAGTGTGGCCGAGTCATGGATGACCTCATAGTGAAGGCACAGAGAGAGCTAGATACTCTTGCTATTCCAACAGAGACACAGTGAGGCAAGAGATATGGATGACCACAAGTGCCTTTATTGGGTCCCCTACGCGTTTCGGCCTAAGCCTTCCTCAGGGGGATATACTTAAACATACAAACATAAAAACATGAGATTAATATTAAACAATAATTAATAAATATAAATAAGATCAAACAGGCATGTGACAAATAATCACATACCTACGCGTTTCGGCCTAAGCCTTCCTCAGGGGGATCCTCAGAGTTACATCGTAAGTCGACAGATCGTAACACTCTTCTACGATATGACAGTTATCATAATGCTTCCCTGAAAAATAATTTGCCAATTAGCCAATTTTTAAGGGTAAGAAGGCTATGTACTAATGAATCTGATTTTGAGAAACATGTAGCAGACCTGCGTCAGAGATTTTCAGAACGAGGGTACCCTAAGAGATGCATTAAAAAAGCATTTTTTAGAACCTGTACAACAGAACGTAAGAATCTTTTACAGAAAAAGGAACGTCAGAAGGTGGACAAAATTGTTTGTTCTCTCACCTTCTCCCAATATTCAAAGGAGATCTCTAATATATTAAGACAGGAATGGTATCTTTTGGCTGGTGTTTCTATCTTGGCCTCTAAAAGTATTATGGTGGCCTACAAACGCAATTCGAATTTGGCTAACACACTGGTTCCTTCTACTCTTACTTATTACAAACCACCACCTAAAATCAAAGGACATTACCCATGTGGCAATTGTTCCGTGTGTACTCATACCCTTACAGTTAAGCAAGCTTACATTCACCCAGTAACTCTGGTAACCCGGAGGCCCGCCTGGCCTCTTAGCCAATTAACCCCCCCCCCCCTTGTCCACACAAACACCATGGAGACTAATCATGGTACAACTCTGGTCGCAGCTTTATTCAAACATGTAACATAACATAACCGGCCCAACATGGGCCAACGTATTCAACATCCCAAATAACATCATCCCCCCCCCAGCACCGGACAATGCCCACACCCGCCATCTTAATAGCAAGGCTGAGCATTCTCCACCCCCGAACCCCCGCCGCCTGCCTTGCCATGCTAGTAGCAAAGGCCGGCACACCACCCTAAACCGGGCCGAGACCCCCAACCGGGATGCCTCGCCCCACCCCGGGGAACCCTCCGCTCCCCCACTGCTCCTAAATTAGTTGAAGCCCCGCCGCCTCGGCGAGCGTGGGCTCTCCACCCCGCCACCCCACCCAGCTGCAACAACCCCAGACAAAACCCGCGGGCGGGTGGGCGGGAACGCTGCCGTCCCCGCCGAGGAGCCGCACCGAAAAGGCCTGACCATGCGGCTCCTCGGCAACCCGTCCCCGCCCCCAGCCTCTCATCCAATAACATCGCTCCCCGGCCTACCAGGGAGCGATCACTCTGCCTCCTTACGGCCCCCCCCCCCCCCGACTCCCCTATCACGTGCCGGAGGCCGAGGCCGGGCCCGGGCCCAGGTTACTGGCGGCCGCGGGGACCCGGCCCGTGGCCTGGCACATTAACTCGGGTAACCCGGAGGCCCGCCTGGCCTCTTAGCCAATTAACCCCCCCTTGTCCACACAAACACCATGGAGACTAATCATGGTACAACTCTGGTCGCAGCTTTATTCAAACATGGGCCAATGTATTCAACATCCCCAAATAACATCACCCCCCCCCCCCAGCACAGGACAATGCCCACACCCGCCATCTTAGTAGCAAGGCTGAGCATTCTCCACCCCCGAACCCCCGCCGCCTGCCTTGCCATGCTAGTAGAAAAGGCCGGCACACCACCCTAAACCGGGCCGAGACCCCCAACTGGGATGCCTCGCCCCACCCCGGGGAGCCCTCCGCTCCCCCACTGCTCCTAAATTAGTTGAAGCCCCACCGCCTCGGCGAGCGTGGGCTCTCCACCCCGCCACCGGTGCGAGGTAGTTTATCTATCCTTGCACCGCCCCCCCCCCACAAAGCTGCGACCAGCCCACCGCTCAAGTGCCTCCTGCCAGTCATTTAACAACAGGTCCTGGCCCACGGGTGACAGGTGCACACCGTCCGCTCGGTACAGCCCCGCGCACCCTGGGTCTGCCCAAGTGTGCAGCACCTGCCATCCCCCCGCTTGTTGCAGCCACCGGCCAACCTGCCGGTTGACTTTTGCCAAACCGCACGACCACCGCCGCTGCGACTGACAGGCCGACCAAGGAATAATGTCCGACCAGACAATCAACACTCGCGGCCAGTTCTCCCAAAGCACCTTGATGTCCCGCTGCACCGCTCGTATGAGCTGCCTACAAGTCCAATTGGAGAGGTTGTTACCACCTTAATGTAGCAACACCCCCGCTGGTCGCTGCCGCTGGTCCATCTGCCGCCGCATCCAATGGAGAAGCTGCCACCATCGCATGCCACGCTCCCCCATCCAGAGCAACTGAATGTTGTGGGTTGCCAGTCCCAAATGCAGTCCCAAAGGGCGCAGCACGGCTCTCCTCTCCGCCCAGTACAAGAAGGAGTGCCCGATGATCCACCATTCTTCCGCCAGACCCGCTCCGGCACCGCCTAGCCCGGGGTCCGAACCCGGAAGCAACCCGGAAACAGGAAACAAAGCATTAATAACCCCCCCCCCCGCACCCCCTACCCCACCCTCTCCCGAACCCCTTCATACCCGGTCCGGGCAGACATAACCTTCAAAAGCCCCCGACCACCATCTACCGATCCGTTGGATCACCTCACCCCCCAACCCCGCAGCCGCCACGCTGGTCATCGCCCCAATCTGGAAGGAATGGGACACGTACTGCCGCTCAGCACAGCCCAATCGCCACAGGGCCAAGCGCATCACCGCCATAAACTGGAACTGCGTGACCGGTTTCCCATCCGCATGACGAAACAGGAAACCCACCACGTCAGGCCGCCGGTGCATATATTCCGCCAAATTACGCACCGGGCAAGAACTAAGCCCAGGAAGAGCCCTCAACAGCACTTCCCTTCCCTCACCGCATGGATCAGTCTTCGAGCCCACCAGAAAAATGCGCACCGACGCTTCCTGGATTTCCACATGCTGCACCTCCAGCCCACCCCGGGCCACCCCCCTACCGGACTTAGGGACCAACTCGCTAACCCGAAATGCCCCGAAGAAAGCCGTAACAAATAACGCCCGAAACAACGCCGCTTCAAATTCAGAAGCCGCCACCTCCATCAATACCTCCCACATACGCGCCAGCAAGTCATGAGATATGGGGCAGCGCCAGTCACGAACAGGCGGCCGTTCTTTCACCCACCCGGCTAACAGTCGCTTCACCAAAAACGACATACTAGGACTGCCCCATCCTGCCACTTTGCTGAAAAAAGAGAAACCCGCCAAAGCCGCCCTCACGGACGTCCGAGACCAGCCATGCCCCTTTGCCCACACTATTAATGACCCGAACAACCGCGCATCGCATCTGCCCCCCCTCCATCCGTGCTCCCATGGCATACCCGCGCTCATACGCCGCCCACGTACCTGGAGCTACTGAGGACCGTAGCAAATTCATCACTCCTGAGTCTCAACCCGCCAAAGGTGCTCCAGCACCACCGCTGATGACTCGTCCGCTCTGGGGGCCAAGGTTCGAAACTGCACCCACTGAAAATGGGACAAAGCATCAGCTATGGCATTCTGAGCTCCCGGCACATGCCGTGCCCGCGCAGTAACGTTGAGACGCAAACAGGCTAGCACAAATAACCGCATTAACGCCGCTACCTGAGGACATTTAGGCGACTGTCGATTAATCACCTGTACCACCGCGGCGTTGTCACACCAGAAGACCACTTTCTTATCCCGCAACCTATCCGGCCACACCCAGAATGCCACCACTATCGGGAACAACTCTAGGAAGGTCACATTACGGGTCAGCCCACACTCCTTCCACACTGGCGGCCAGGCCGCCGCACACCACGACCCTTGGCAGTATAACCCCATCCCAAAACCGCCTGCCGCGTCTGAGAACAACTGCAGGTCAGCGTTCGACAGCTCCGGTGCCTGCACCAGTGCGCAGCCATTAAAATCCACCAGGAAGGACTCCCACACCCGCATATCCTCCCTCATCCCCGACGTCACGCGGATATGATGATGCGAGTGCCGCACACCCCCCATGGCCAATGACAGCCTACGCGCAAAAGGCCTCCCCATAGCAATCACCCGGCAGGCAAAATTCAAATGACCCACCAAAGCCTGCAGATCCTTCAGGGTCACTTTAGAGGCCGAACCCACTGCCGCCACCAAAGCCCGTAGCCTCACCACTTTATCTAGCGTCAAACGCACCAAGGATTCCACCGAATCTATTTCGATCCCCAGAAAAGAAAGGCGCGTCACCGGCCCAAACCTCTTCTCCCCCGCCAACGGAACCCAAAACTCGGCAGCCATCTCCTGGAAGGATCCCAACAAAGAGGCACAGATCGCCGACTGCGGAGGCCCAACAAACAAGAAATCATCTAAATAGTGCACTACAGACTCACACCCCGATCGCTGTACGAGCACCCAATGTAGGAAGGAGCTAAAGGCCTCAAAGTAAGAACAGGAGATAGCACAACCCATGGGCCGACACTTATCGTAATAAAACTGGTCATCAAATTGAAATCCCAGTAACGGAAACGCTGACGGGTGCACTGGAAGCAGCCGGAAAGCCGATTCGATGTCCACCTTCGCCATCCGTGCCCCCTTTCCACACCTGTGCACCAGCTCTAATACCTCATCAAACAACGCATAGCGCACTGAACACAGCTCCCGCGGGATATGGTCATTCACCGAATCCCCAGGCGGAAAGGACAAGTTGTGGATCAGACGGTAACAGCCAGGCTCCTTCTTTGGGATGACCCCCAAAGGCGACACGATGAAAGGCGAAAAGGGGGGGTGGTCGAAAGGGCCAGCCACTCTGCCCAAGGCACATTCCGCCGCAATCTTACTGGGTGCCACCTCCGTCAAACTCTGCACCGAGCTAGCATTATTACCCCACACCTCCTCCACCCTCCCTTGAAATGGAATCCGAAATCCTTCCGAGAAACCCAACCCTAACAGCCTCGTCTCCGTGCCGTGCCCCGAGCCTGCATATCTCTCCAACCACGGCCGCAACGCCTGGAGTTTAATGGGGGTAGGCACCAAACCCCATTCCCTCCATTACTTACCACCCTGTCGCCCCGGCCACTGCCTTCCGACTACACTTCGTCGCCGAGTGACCCGCCCCACAGAGTGAGCACGCGTGCCGGAACTTACAGTCTGGGAAGGGGCAGGACGATTTATTAAAACGCCAGCATACATCTCCCCCCGGCCCACTTTTGGGCGACCCTGGCGGTGCCCCCGTTGCCCGAAAGGACCGAAAGGGTGCCACCGAAACCTGACCCCCCACTTTGCTAAACCCCCCTGCACCACTCGCACTACTCTGTTTCGCTGACATCTGTGTCAGCCAGAGATTAATATCCTTCATCCCCCATGACAACTGCCTATTTTCTTCCATCATATCCCGGAATTCCTCATCATAATTGAGCCAAGCCCAGCCCTCGTGCGCCTGTGACGTTGCCAGGATGGCATCAGCGTAAGCCAACAACTCCCCATACTTACTCGGGTCCGCATGCCCACACACACTCGCCATACGCAAAAAAGCACGGGTCCAATTCAACGTATTGCGTGAGACTTTCCGCACTCTCCCCGCCTTCTCGTCATCCTTGCGCTTTTTCTTACTCTCTCCCGAGCGCTTTCTCCCATCCAAAAGCCGGAAAATATCAATATACCGGCGTTTTAGTATTCGCCGCCTCAATTTGCGTGGCACCCCCTCCCACAATTCCGTGCAACGCACCACCGAGGACACCGACCCATCTCCTGCCCCCTCCCCGTCCCCGAACCATTCGACAAACTCGCCGACGATGAGGAGGACGAGGAAGACGAGCTCTGTCTACAACGACGCCCGTGCTTCCTCTTTGCCTTAACCTTGCCCCCCCGGAGCCGCCTCCCCCGCTTCCACCAATGCGCCTCCACCATCTCCCACCCCCCCATGATCCCCCCAGACTCACCATCCGCCATGCGCTCACCAGTCACTGGCATCGCCACAGTCGCGCTGGTCTGCTCCGCACCCTGGGCCATCGACCGACTGCTGCATGCCTCGCCAGCTGCCGCTACACCACTCGCTGGCACCTGCCAAGAAAAAGAAGCACCACCAGGAGGACCCATTCCATGCTGCCCAGCCCCCCAGCCTATCCCACCCCCTAGCGGCCATGCAGACGTACCGAGACCCCCTGTGGCCCAGTTGCCCCCCCCCATGCAGGCGGCCCCCCTCTACCCAGGAACCCCATCCCACTCCAATCCTCCCACCCGAGCCCGCCGGGTCCCATCCCCATGGGCTGCCCAGCTACTGAGGGCCAACCCAGCCACCCTTGCCCACCCGGACCCCCCAGGGCCACAGCACCCGCCCCTTGGGGGCTGATTGGAACCCCCATTGCCAATTCCATCCCCCCAGCTGTCCCGGCACTCTAGCACTATCCACCCGGCTCCCCTCCACCCCCCTGGCCCCTACCGATCCTTGCCCAACCTGCCCGTGGCACCCAACCTCCCCCTCCACACCCCCCTCCAACCCTACACCAGAAACCCCCCTATCCAGCCCCCCACGGCCCCGTCTACTGCCCCTCCCTCGCAGTCTCGCCGTTCCCCTGGCCACCCGAGCAGGCTGCACAACAGCCCCAGCTCCTGAGGACACTCTAACCCCCCGAGACCGGCCTCTCGCTCCCAGAGTGCTACCACCAATGCCCTTGCCCCTCTGCTGCCCCCCCCAAACCCTTCGACGAGTGCACCATGGCCCTCCGCGCTACCTGCACCCCCAAGCACCCTCCCCTGACCAGGACCTAAGGGATTGCAGGAATATTCCTATGTTTGTTTATTTTATTTTATTTTTTTTTTGTTATAAAGGATAACCCCCTACTGTCCCAATAACCCCCAGCAAACCGAGACCACAAGTAACCCGGTCCTCCCCCAGGCACCTCTGGCTCCCAAGCACCCCCGTGTATAGCGGGGTGAGTGTCCGGTGTTTCTTCCCTTTTGATTAATTTATTTTAAATATGCCTCCCCCGGACCAACCCCCACACACCCGATCGCCGAAATAAAACCCCCCCAACACCCACTCTCACCGCCCACCGTCCCGATGCCGCACTCTTCCAGCTAACGCCAAGCCGGGAGCCCAAAGAAACGCTGCCATCCCTGCCGAGGAGCCGCACCGAAAAGGCCTGACCACGCGGCTCCTCAGCAAACCCGTCCCTGCCTCCCAGCCTCTCATCCAATAACATCGCTCCCCGGCCTACCAGGGAGTGATCACTCTGCCTCCTTACGGCCCCCCCCCCCCCGACTCCCCTGTCACGTGCCGGAGGCCGAGGCCGGGCCCGGGCCCAGGTTACTGGCGGCCACGGGTACCCGGCCCGCTGCCTGGCACATTTACACAGCGTAAGTTTTATATAAATCACTTTTCAAACTGTAAAACTGAAAAGGCCATCTATTTAATAATATGTCCGTGTAATTTAATATATATAGGAAAAACCAAACGTCAGGTCCGTACTCGCATTATAGAGCACAGAAGTTGTTTGCAGAGGAAAGTAGAGGATAGTCCGTTACTGGCACACTGGTTAGAGAAACAACATACTATTCAGGATTTGAAATATTTGGTCATCAAAACAATGGTTCCAAGTTGGAGAGGTGGTGACTTTGATAAAGTTCTGTTAAAATTGGAACAAAGATTTATTTATGAATTTAACAGCCTGGCACCCAATGGTTTAAACCAGGAAATTGACTTGACAGTATTCTTTTGACCAGTTCACTTTTTTCACTTTTTTGACTGTTTGAGTGATTCATTTTTCGAATTTGTCCTCTTAATATGACTTGTATCATTTTATGTAAGAATTTGGTAGGTGCAAATGCATGTCATTTACATTTAATATTTTAATATTTTATTAAGTCCCCATTTATTTATGATCTTCAAGTCTTTAATCTTTTTATGCTAGTCTGTTAATGGTTATAACCAGAAAATTGACATGACAGCATTCTTATGACCAGTTCACTTTGTTGACAATTTGAGTGATTCATTTTTCGAGTTTGTCCTCTTAATATGATTTGTATCATTTTATGCAAGAATTGGGTTGGTGCTAATGCATGCCATTTACATTTAATATTTTAATATTTTATTATGTCCCCATTTATTTATGTTCTCTAGGTTTTAGTTTAGTTTTTTATGCGTGTCCGTTAATAAAGTACTCACATGGATGGTTCGGAATTGCATACTGTTGATACATGGGCAGTTCTCATGTAGCATTACCTATTCATAAACACATATATTATTTATTGTATATTATATATTTTTACAACGCTCCTTCTTATCATGCCCCCCCTTTTTATCATGCCCTTTTTATTAAGCCCCTATTTACGTTTTTTTAAGTTTTTAGCCCCATGGTCGGTTGGGAAGTGCATGTTGTTACATGGAGAGTTCTTATGAAGCATCATCTGTCTATTGATATAATTTTTAAATACAATTTACAACAGTAAAGCTTTCGATGTTTATTGGCAACAAAACACGGTTGCCGCCTTTTTATAATACAGAGTCCTTATAGTGATACCTATAACTAAACAAGTTTGGCGCATACACATACGTCCTGTACAACCTAAAAGGGGAATTATGTGTTTCAGTTTTAATAGTGACAGGGAGCATTATCCATAATAAGTTTCTATTCAAAATTTCCTCTTAGTATTTTTTCTTTCATTTTTTAATGCTTGTTTTTAAAATCGTGTATTACGTCATCACGTTCACCATGCCCTCTCTTCCGGTATTAAAATCTTTACTTCTGCACGTCAGTTCCTTTAGAATTGTGGCAACACATTGTTCTTGGAAGAGCGTATCTTCTCTCTTTTTGAGGTAAGCTTTAGAGGATGCAATACCTGTTTTAGTGTTTGTTACATGGGTTCGGCATAATTTAACCTTCGAATATTTTTGGCGCGAAAGTTGGCGTCCTTTTTATAAGTAAGGTTTTTTCTTAACAATGTTTTTTTAGCGAATTTGTTTAGGTATGACTATTTAAGTTCAGTGTAAATTAGTATGAAATTATGTTTTTCAAGCAGTTGAGCTTAACACTAATCCTATAATACCATTTTAATAGCAGCTTTACTGTCACAAACAGTTTCGGAAACGCAGCTCCTCTGCCGAACGCTAAAAGGTTGTTCAGTAAGTGTCAGTTCTTCGGGTGTCTAAGAGATAATTCTTATATACGTTTTTCATATTTTATTGACTCTTCTAGATACATGGGATTCTCACAGTGTTAAATCGATGCACTTTTAGCTTTGGTTGTATAACACCACATTGTACAATATTGTTGTATCGCGATTGTGGATCTGGATTAATAACACAGGTACACTACCAAAAAACTGCCTCCAGTTTTGCAACTGATTCCTATAGATTTTGGGGTGCTGAATCCAGGAAAAATAGCCAAAATATTCCATCACGTCACGTTTTCTTGCAAAATTAGATTTCTTCCACATATAAGGAATGTTCACATAATTTCTTTTTAGCCGACTGCAGTTTATTTTCTTGGCCCAAAATAGAGGTTGTAATGGTTAACTAACTAGAAACACTCCCTCATGATATTTTAGAGTGTTTTTGTATTCATTTTATACATTAACAGGACAATTGGGAGGCGGGGGGCTAAATCCAGTACTCGCGCTGGCGCATGTTCTTTCCTCTTCGCCTCGCCTCGTTCGCTCGCTCAAACACGGTGGTTGCGACATGAACATTCCTGTCAAATTTCAGTTTCTTGCAAGTTCATTATTAGCTTTTGTTTGCTCAGTCGTAATCCAGCTTTATTCCGAAGTGGTTCACTACAGTTGTAGTTTGCAGTGCTGTGTATTTGTGATGGCTCACAGAGCCAGAGGTTGCGTCAACTCTCCAGACAGTTTTTGTTTTATTTGTGGGGAATATACCGTGAAAAAGCGGCAGAGGAACCATTTCTGCATTTATTAAAAAAGTATATTTCGCCTATTTCGGTTTGAAGTTAGGCGATCAAGACAAACCGTGGGCTCCTCACAAAGTGTGCAAGACATGTGAGGAAGATCTACGCTTATGGATGAAAGGTTAAAAAACAAGCATTTCGTTTCGGAATACCTATGATGTAGCGTGAACAAAGAGACCACAGCAGGGACTGCTATTTTTGCTCTTGCATTGTGAAGGGATACAACTTAAAAAAATAAGAACGTAATAAGTTACCCCAACCTTCCCTCAGCAATTAGGCCTATGCCTCATAGCAACGAAGTACCTGTGCCTGAACCACCAAAATCTTTGGATCATATTTGTGTGGACGGTTCTGATCATGATGAGACTCATCAGATGGCTTTTCCCGATGAGTCCAGTACTTCCGAGTTTGAAACTGAACCAGATCCGAAACCTGAACTTTTCTCTCAAGCTGAATTGAATGATTTAGTCCGGGATTTAGGACTCCCAAAGATGCTGCCCAACTGCTAGGTTCTCGGCTTAACAGAAAAATCTATTGTCACCAGGAACAACTTTTTATTGGTACTGCCAACCGCGAGACACAATTTTTGAAGTATTTCAGCAAAGAGGAAGATTTGGTATTTGGCAACGATATATACGGAGTGATGGAACAAGTTTAAACCTCAAGTATGATCCTGCTGAATGGCCGGCTGTTCATTGATTCGTCAAAAGACAGCATAAAAAGGTGTTCTTCTTCATAATGGCAAACACATTCGCTTCAGTTCCTATTGCTCACTCTGTTATCTCCAAGAAAAATACGAGAATTTGGCCCTGATTCTTCAGAAGATTCGTTATGATGAGCATAAGTGGATGATTTGTGGAGACTTTAAAATTCTATCCATGCTATTAGGGCAGCAATCCGGTTCACCAAATATCCCTGCTTCTTGCTTGTGGGATAGCCGGGCAGCCGCGGACCTACACTGGGGGAAAAAAGACTGGCCAATTCGGAGTATTTGAGACCTGGTGAGAAAAATGTTCTTCATGAGAGCTTGGTACCTCGTGATAAAATTCTATTACCACCTCTCCACATTAAGTTGGGTCCTCATTAAGCAATTCATCAAGTCCCTTCCAAAAGATGGTGAGTGCTTTCGGTACCTTTGCTCAAAGTTCCCCCGACTTTCTGAAGCAAAGCTAAAGGAAGGAGTGTTTGTTGGCCCTGATATAAGGAAACTCATTTCAGATGGAGCATTCGCTGAAACGATGTCTGAGAAGGAAAAGGAATCCTGGGATTCCTTCAAGGATGTTGTTCTCAAATTCTTGGGGAACAGGCGGGATGAGAACTATAAGGATATTGTTGCCAGGATGCTCAATGCCTTCAAAGAACAAGGCATTGAGCCTGAAAGTCCATTTCTTGCACTCCCATGTAAACTACTTTCCCGAAAACTTGGGGGCGTACAGTGAAGAACAAGGTGAAAAGTTTCACCAGGACATCAAGGACGCAGAGAGAAGGTACCAAGGAAGATGGAACACCACTATGATGGCTGATTTCTGCTGGTGCTGCTGCGGGAAACCCAGATGAAAAATAGGCCAAGCAGCGCACCAAGAGAAGCATTCGGGGGGAAGAAGAAACGGGCCCACCAGGAGATTGATTGACCCAAGAATGACTTTAAAATCTAAACTGTGTTGACAAAATATCGTGTTTTACAAAAAACTTTGAAATAAAAATTTGCTAGTTATTACCACAGTGTCGGATCTCATTTATTAGAATTTTATTTTCACACCATCGGGTGTTTGTCTTCATGTATTGCAATGGTGAGGTTTGCGTTTTCTATTCTTACATACATACCTTTACAACATTTTTTGCACATTTCTTTGCTTTGCTTTGTGTCTAACCTCGCTCTTATATGCTCAATGTTTGTGCACATGTATGTGGCTGTTTTAAATGCAGACAATTTTGCTACCATCACAGTGTGTTTTGTTGACATTACTCTATTCTTATGTGCTGCCTTGTTACAATTTTCATTAATCTTATTTGAATAACTACTAAACAATTAGTATAAAGAATTAATCCAAGAAACTTTTATCTCGATCGCACTCAATCTGAAACGTTCACCTCAAACTGCTAACCCAATGTAGCAAAAAATCTGTACGTGATGGAGCAAATTGGTTACCAGATTTGGATTCAGCGCACCAAAAAACGTAAAAATCAATCGAAACATTAGAGGCAGTTTAAAAAAAAATTTTTTTAGTGTACCTGTGTAATTTCCCGCTTTTATCATATAGCATCTCTTATACAACATTTGGTCAAGTTCAGGTAATTGCTGGTAGAATTTTTTAATACAGCACATTTTTTAATACAGCACAGTCGTTTTAATTTTTTAAAAAATGCACATGTTTTAGCACTAAGTTTACTTTCTTATGAGTCTAGTCACCTGGTTTCATGTCATTGATCCCATTGACCTCTATGGTATTTGTTATCACTTTCCTTTTGAGGCATTTCTTAGCACAAATTTTCATTTCATGTAGTACATTTGCTCTATAGTGCTATTATTCAGTTTCGTTTTTTTATTTGTATTCCCCTTTATTTTTATTGTTGGTTTATATACAACAGTATTGCAATAAAGTGACAAATCTACAGGCCATTTTGAACAAAACTTGACTCTTTTCCAGCAGTGCCTTGTAAGTAAATGTTTAATGAAGATATTACGTTTAGTGGTTGGTACTAGAGTTTTTTACAGAGTCATCTGTCTGCCCTACGTCTTAGATTTTAACGGTTTAATTTAGTGTTTTAATTTAGTGTTCTTTTTTTTTTTTTTTTTAAACTTTTATTTTCATTTTGCAACAAACAAAAGAACAACACACCAAAGGAGACAAAACAAGTATACAATAAAGAAAAGTAAACCCAATTACCCCCCACCCCCACGCTTCTTCTCTAGCTGATTATGTCAGCATGTGAGCGCTTCCAAACAACAGTGATTATACATCAAAACAATCAAAAGAGGATCTGCGATACAGAATAATCATGGGACAAAGATATATACAAATTTAGACAGTCAGATGAGAGCATTGAGCAGAATGTACATAGTCATTGAGCATCTTCCATTTAGACCGATGATGAGGAGTCTGAATGGGGGAAGCAAACATACGAGGTATTTGTTCATATTTACTGTAGAGACAGACATGATTCCACCATTCATTGGGGCTCAGCTGAGAGCTATTTTTCCAGTATTTCGTGATTAGGGAAATAGCAATGCCAAGCATAAAGTCCAAAAGGAAGTAAGCCGTTTTTGGAAGAGAGGGGATCCCCGCAGCTGAGCGAAGTCCCACTATCCTCCAAGAAAGGGGCTCTTGAAAGTGCAAAATAGACTGGATACGACCCCAGACCCGACGCCAGTAATACTGTAGTGCGGGGCATTCATACATAACATGAGGTAGTGAACCAATGGCCGCATGGCATGTCCAACAACTATTGCCCTGAGTAGTGTTCCATTTGGCTAATCTGTCAGGAGTGTAAAAACACCGGTGGGCTAGAAAGAAGAGTGTCTGAGTGAGTGAGGCGGATCGGGAGACCCGTGTCACTCTACTCCAGACAAGGCTCCATTGCTCCGGGGTCAAAGTCACATGCAATTCTCTCTCCCATGCTTTCTGCGCTATAGGGGTATCTCTAATTATAGCATTACATAAGGTTTTGTAAAAATTGGATGCTACACCCGGTGAACTACCGATAGATCGGATAGTCTCCAACCAACCTTGTGTAGGGGAGGCCGATGGCGGGAGCACCTTAGCACTCCGAAGGCAATGCTGAAGTTGCACCAACTGAAAATAGTGTTTCGCTGGGAGACCAAATTCAATTTGCAATTCACTAAAAGTTTTCCAGCGACCTTCATGGAACAACTGACTAGGAATCCAAATGCCCCTAGTGTACCAGGGGCTCCACGCCATCGGCTTATTTTGTATTCGAAATCGAGTGTTATACCAAAGTGGGAGCTTGTCTAACGGACAGAGTCGGGAGTCTAAAGAGTGCATAAGATTATTAAAGGCACCTAAGGTGTCTAAAAGCATTGGTGGAAAGTGGGAGTCTGATGGGAGAGTCATACCAGGGAGAAAAGTAAGAGGAATCGGTTTGCAAAGGTCCTCTTCTATGTCTAGCCACACAGGTCTACTCGGTACTGGATCTTCCAGCCAGCGAGCGCCTTGTTTGAGAAGAAAAGATTGATGATACTTCAGGAAATCAGGGAATCTGACACCCCCATTTTCCTTATCTGCTTGCAGCTTATGTTTCGCTATCCTAGGTGTCTTGTTTTGCCACAAGTATCTAGTCAGAAGGCCCTCTATATCTTTATAGATACGTCGAGGGAAGAGACAGGGCAACATTTCTAAGATATAATTCACTTTCGGAACAATCATCATTTTTATGGTTTCTAATCGACCCCACCAGGTAAGTGTTAAAGGAGTCCAGCGGTGAGTAAGCGCCCGGACTTTAGAGGTTAAGTCTTTGGCATTGAAGGAGATAGTGTCTTCCAAAGGAGAACAATAGTGAACCCCAAGGTATTTGACCATGCGAGGTTGCCATAAAAAGGGGAAGGGTTGCATATCTGCCTGATGAAGCAAAGGATTTAATGGAAAGGCTACCGACTTGGTCCAATTTATCTTATAACCGGACAGTTGTGAGTATTTACCAATTTGCTCTAGGACAGCCGGTACTGAGTCTATAGAGACAAAAAGCATAAGGTCATCAGCATACGCTGAAATTTTGACTTCCCTATGGGTGAAGGGGACTCCATGAATCTCCTCCGATTGCCGGATTAGTAAAGCCAAGGGTTCAAGTGCAAGATCGAAGAGAAGTGGAGACAGTGGGCATCCCTGGCGAGTGCCGCGTTGAAGGGGAAAAGGCTGAGACTTTAAAGCATTGGCACATATACTGGCTGTAGGCTGTGCGTACATGGTGCGAAGACAACGGAGAAAACCTTCCCCGAATCCGTACCAGCGGAGGACTGCAAACAGGAAGGGCCACTCTAAGCGATCAAAGGCCTTCTCAGCATCAAGTGAGAGGCCAACAAATGGGCGATCAAGATTAACTGCGGTAGTCAGTACATGGCATAGAGTCCGAGCATTGTCGGCAGTTGATCTACCAGGAATGAAACCGCATTGATCTGGGTGTATTAAGGTAGGCATCCTATCCGAGATCCGGGTAGAGAGAATGGTAGCAAATATTTTATAGTCCGCGTTTAGAAGGGAAATTGGACGATAATTAGCTGTTAGTTGCGGGTCTCTCCCCTCTTTCTCAAAAACTACTACATTTGCCATGGAAAAGGACCCAGAAGGAGAACCCTCCTCGGCCAGAGCAGAAAAATAAATTTTCAAAACTGGAGCTAAGTCAGCGTGAAAAGTTTTGTAGAATTCAGCAGGGAGACCGTCTGGGCCTGCGGCCCGACCTGAGGCACATTTCTTGATAGCAGAATGAATTTCTGAGACAGTAAATGGTGTGTCCAAGGCCACTCTATCGTCGTCAGATAGGGTCGGTCTTTGTACCCCTGAAAGTAAGCGTTCAAATACATCTGGCTCAAAATCACATTCAGATTGATAAAGCCGAGTATAAAAATCACGAAAGAGTTCTAAGATTTCGGTATCTTTAGTGACCAAGCCCCCCCCCCGACGGATTACGGAGGGCGGTAACACGCTTAGCTTCTTTTTGACCTTTTAGGGCATTTGCTAATAATTTGCCAGCACGATTATTTTCCCGATAATATAGCCCTTGTTGTGATTCGATATTTTTAACAGCAGCAGTGTACAAAAGCTGATTGTATTGAAAACGCAAGCGTTGTAAACGGAGTAAAATACATGGGTCAGTACGGGACGTGAGGAGACGCTCCCCAGCTTGTATCTGCTGCTCTAGAGTCAGTAAATGCTGCTTTCTTTGTTTCCCCTGCCGAATTTGATAGCTAGTTATAGTGGCGCGGATAGATGCTTTAAAACCCTCCCACCAAGCCCAGCTCGCTGTGTCATGGGGTGAGTTAAAATGAAAATAATCTTGGATAGCGGCCTTTATATCAACCTGAAAATCTTTTTGACCCAGTAGGGATCTATCAAAAAACCAAGCTCGGGGAGAATCGTCCCGCGCAGTGACACGTAATGATAAAGATATGGCAGCATGATCTGAAATATGGAGAGGATGAGTCCTAGTCGTGTCTACTTGAGAAATCAGTGCTTTGGAAATGAGAAAGAAATCTATTCTAGATTGGGAGTGATGGGGGGCAGAAAAGAAAGTGAACTCTAAGTCGGAGGGGTGAAGTAGCCTCCATATATCTACCAGCGCAAGATCTTGCATCAGAGCTGTAAGGGTAGCAAGACTCTTGGGTGGACTACTCGTTCTAGGCGGCTGTCTATCTATCAAAGGGTCTAACACTTGATTAAAATCACCACCAAGTATTAATGGAGTATTGGCAGAGGCCTGTGCCAACTGCGCAATACTTGCATAGTAAGCAGGGTTGTCCACATTCGGGGCATAAATACAAATACATGTAAATTCACTATCTCCAACCTTAAGATGTACGCGGGCCCATCTACCCTCCTTGTCAGCACTAGTATCAATTACAGTAGCTTGCAAAGATTTCTTAACCAGAATGGCTACCCCGCACCGTTTGGAAACGGCGGGAGAATAGGCAGCCACCATGTAAGGCTTAACATTGAGTTTCAGTGTTTCAGCAGAGTTTAAGTGCGTTTCCTGAAGAAACGCTAAATCAGCATGCTCATGGCTAAGATAGCTAAGGATTTTCTTCCTCTTGATTGGACTATTAATGCCCTTTACGTTGAGTGATAAGATTTTACATAAAGCCATTCAGACAAGTTAAAAATTCTGAGCATGATAGCGCACATAATTTCACAATGTCCCTCATATTGACTGTATCTGGCTGTACATATGGCATAAAAGAAAATAAGCTTAGATAATACAATGAAGCGCCCCACATGAAAAAAGAAAAACCGCAGCGCGGTAGAGAAGAAGCAGAACCCCAAAAATTACTGGCGACCATGTGTCTGCGGGGAGAAACCCCGGAGAAGGCCGAAATTGAAAAAACACATAACCTGTAGGACTGTGCGTGCTCCGAATCCGACCGGGGCACACATCATGGAGGGATAGGAGACCACATAACAAAAGTCATAGAAAGAAAGAAAGAAAGTCCAGGCAGTCTCTGTACTGAACTATGACCGCCGCATCGGGCCCTTCAAAATGGCGGACAGAGCCGGCAAATAAAGTCCAAGTCGTTGGATTAGCGCATCTGCTCTGCTTCTTTGGAGTCTAAAAATGTTGATAGTAGATCAGGATCTTCGAATGTCCTGGTTTGATTGTGGAGAGTCACTCGGAGCTTCGCGGGATACAACAGGCCAAAGCGAGCCTGTAGCTGTTGAAGTCGAGGGCGAAAAGCAAGGAGTTTCTTCCGTCGGTCGACTGTAGGCTTTGCCAGATCAGGGAAGAAGGAGACTTTGTGACCTTCAAATTCCAAATGATGGTTCGCCCGGGCAGCATTTAAAATTTGTTCCACTTGTTGATATCGTAGCAAGCGAAAGATAATAGGCCGGGGGGTCGTTCGGTTGAGCGCCATGTGGGTAGGAACACGGTGTGCTCGATCGATTTCCAGTTCTTTATGAAAGGTGATCTTCAGCAAGGAGGGAAGAGTTTTGAGCAGGAATTCTCTCATATCTCCCGCTTCCACCCCCTCCGGTATTCCAATGAGCCTCACATTGTTGCGACGGGCTCGATTATTGCTATCTTCTAACTCCTTTTGAAGATTCTGTATCTGGCGCTCAGCCTTGTCCAGTGTGCCCAAGCGCACCGCGTGCGAGTCGAGGACCCCCGCCATATTGTCCTGCCGTAATGAGAGACCTTCAAGTCGGTCCTGGAGCACTCCAAAGTCTTCTCGCATGGCTCTAAGCGCTTCTCCATTGGACTGCACCAATTCCTTCACGCCGCGTATTTCCTCTAGAATCTCCAGGTGCATTTCGGGGTTCTCCCGAAATGGAACCATCTTCTGTGGGGAGGACACCTCTGTTTTGGAGCGTTTTCCGTGAGAAGAAGAAGGAGACCCGAAGTCCAAGCGCGCTGGTTTATGGGCCGCCATCCCCCCCGAGGTACCCCGGTCAGCCCGGAGCGAAATAGTAAGTTTGTATAGGTATTATGTCAGGATTCTAAGTAGGCCTCTCGGGAGCTTCAGCGCGAAGCGTCTTACCCGCTGGACATCAGGCTCCGCCCCCCCTTAGTGTTCTTTTTTAACATTTTTATTGTTTTTACTTTTTTATACATGTTATGGTTTATTTAATGCTTACACCACATTGTTGTCCATTGCATTGCTTTTAGGTGTTATTTTAAATGCATGTTTATGTATTATTTTAAATGCATGTTTATATATTTTGATATTTATATTGATGTGATTATTTGTCACATGCCTGTTTGATCTTATTTATATTTATTAATTATTGTTTAATATTAATCTCATGTTTTTATGTTTGTATGTTTAAGTATATCCCCCTGAGGCAGGCTTAGGTCGAAACGTGTAGGGGACCCAATAAAGGCACTTGTGGTCATCCATATCTCTTGCCTCACTGTGTCTCTGACCTCATAGTGAAGCCACACCTCCTGCACCAGGCTGGACAGCAGACTGTAGGCCTGTGGGGTGTTCCTGGCCTTGGACAGCTGGTGCTGCTCCTGGACACTGCTGTGGACTGGGGCCTGCAGTGTCTACATTGCTCCCCACATCAGATCTGCCACCCCAGGTGCCAGCAGCTGGCATGGAGAGGTGCCCATCCTCAGATGGGGAGTAGAAGGCACTGCAGGCACCTCCATCTTCTCACATAGCTCCTCCTTGGGAACTACTGCGGCCACCTTGATGCTAGTGGTGGACTGTATCTCTTCCTCCTGTAGTCCCTCACCCCCTCCTCCTCCTCCTCCTTCCACTCCTCCTCCTCTTCCAACCTGGCTGCATCCTCCCCCCCCCCATCCCCTCCATCCTGCCTGGCCCACCACCTCCCCGTCTGTCATCCTGCCTGCCTCCACCCCCACTCTCTCTCCTCGGGCCTGCCTGCTTGCCTGCATGCACTGCCCCCTCCTCCTCCACAACCCTGCCTGCTCCTTCCTCCTCCTCCTCTCCCTCCAACAACCCGTTTCCACCACCCCTTTTCCATCCTGCCATCCTCCTCCTCCTCACCCCTCCTCCTCCACCTCCTCCTCCTTTCCATCCTCCCCCTCCTCCTCCTCTTCCTTCTCCTCCTCACCCCTCCCCCTCCTTCTGCTCTCCATCCTCCTCCTCCTCCCCCTATGTTGTGCTGGTGTTCTCCTCCTCACTGCTCTCCTCTGCCACCTGCTCCACTGTGGTGGTCCAGGCCCATTGCCCTGCAAGCAGTGCCTTCTGGTCCTCCTCCCCAAAAGGGGTGCTGAGGTGGTGCTACAGGTGCCAGGCCATAGCATCATGCTGGCTGTTCCATGAGCAGCTGGGACCCTGCCAGGCCTTGTGCATGATGGTTCTGCGTCACTGGCTGTGGGGAGATGGATGGTGGGACATTAGATTTGTGTTACCAGACACCAACATGTGATGCTACCTAGCAGATACATGGAATGGACAGGGACACATACACGCATGCACACACACACGCACATACCCTATGCAGTCTGAGCATGTGTTGCCTGCTTCCCCAGCCACTGTAACTGAGCCAAGCAAGTCTGTGTTGCCCTGCCACTCCCTAATCCCAGGGGCAGGTGACATACATGTAGCTTTGCTACTGGCTTGCTGTATTCTTGCAGTTGCGGTCTTACCGCTGTTGCACACAGGCTTTGGACATGGGGTGCCCTCCAGATCTGTGGCTCAAACCATGCCCACCTTGACATCTCTCATGGCTATATCCCCATTTTCCCATGGCTGCACTGGATGGTCATATCTACATCTGGCATATCCTGTCTGTGTCTGTATTGTAGTTGTGAATCCAAAAGAATATATGGTCAATATCAGAGTGTAAAAATTCCAAAGTCAAAAAATATTCACTCTACAAAAACACAAATTGTTCTGTTCCAAAAAACAAAAATTTGTTCAATGCTCATCAAAAACATAAACATAAAAAGCTACATAGAAGGTCTCAGCAACCAAGGGCTAAAGGCAGACTTGATGCAAAATCACTGCCACCAAATGTATGCCCAATAACATCAACGATCCTCCAGTAGCCCCAGAAAGACCACCATAGTCAATAGTTGATAACTTAGCTTTAAACACAACTCCTGCACTAGGCGGTCATTCTGTTCCCCGACGTCTCCATCAAGAGCTCTCAAATGTTTTGCGAGTACCCTCGCTTCATCAGGGGAAAACAGCTGAAATCAACAAAATAAAAAACAAACTCAACAACATCATACAACACTATCAAACTAGAACAAAGGACCATACTCAAACCAATACTTACCCACCACACACTAAGGCTGACCAAAACCACAAACAGACCATTAGACATCAACCTTCAACACGCTGTTCAATAAACGCCGCACACACTCCCAAGCTACACTCCACCCCTTCCTTAAAAGCTTCTCAGCAAATGACACGAAGGGATTCACCCAGACGAAACTCCTCCCCCCTACCTTACCACACACCATAGGCAGGCCACCAGAACAATCAAATGCACACACTCCAATCACTTTGCAAATTCAAGCCCTCAGGGGCCACAGTACGAACTCAGAAAATCCAGCTTTGTTCACACATCAACAACCATTGTTCCTGCAATTTACCAGCCCTACCAGCCATGACCTGATCAATACAAAAGCAACACAGATCAGAGAAACAATGATGAAGTGCACTACAATGTTGCACTAAAGGTGCCTCATGCACCTGACACTTTAATCTGCTTCTGTGTCTATGAGCCGCTTACGAAAAGACCTGCTGGTACTCCTGATGTATAACAACTTGCAGGGACATATAATCCCATATACCACAAAAATGGAATCACATGAGGTAGATTTCCTAAGATTATATACCACACCATGATACTCAAAACATGAAATAACACTGGAAACCTCACAAATCGAACAGTGCCCACAAGTGTTGTGCCCGCGTGTTGCGTCCACGGCCCTAATACCGGGCAATGGATGGAGCACCGAGGGACTCAACACCTCCCGGAGGTTACGCTGGTGCTGCCAAACACACCATATGTTTTTATTTTCCAACCCTGGGATGGTTCGCACTACCCCCAGATGTTTCCTAATGTCGCTGTATGCTAACACTGAAAGGGGAATATTTGGTAATGAAATTCACCTGCTCACCATCCCCAAAAAGACCATCTTTATTTTTGGGCATTAGTAAAAGTGCACGATTATTGTATAAAACCCTCTTATAGGCATCATGAACCACTCGTAAAGGATATCCCCGCGCAATAAAACTATGCACCAGAGATTTAGATTGACATTTAAAATCAGCATCTTACGAACAATTCCGACGGAACCTAAGGAATTGAGAAAATGGAAGACCATTTCTCAAACACACAGGACATTGGGGAACAGAATGACCGCCTAGTGCAGGAGTTGTGTTTAAAGCTAAGTTATCAACTATTGACTATGGTGGTCTTTCTGGGGCTACTAGAGGGTCGTTGATGTTATTGGGCATACATTTGGTGGCAGTGATTTTGCATCAAGTCTGCCTTTAGTCCTTGGTTGCTGAGACCTTCTATGTAGCTTTTTATGTTTATGTTTTTGATGAACATTGAACAAATTTTTGTTTTTTGGAACAGAACAATTTGTGTTTTTGTAGAGTGAATATTTTTTGACTTTGTATTGTAGTTGTGTGCATTGTGCATCAGTAGGTGTTCGCCATGCAGTTTGCCCTACATTGTGCAGTCTATCACCGTCCTCTGACAACCTGTTGCTGCTCCTTCATGTGGTAACATATGGGTATTCAGTGGATGAGTGGTGTGGTATGCCTCATGATCGTCTGCTATGTGCGGACACCCTCACAGCTGATGGGGGGGGGGTTATCCCACACTTGGCACCATGGGTAGCGCATGATATGTGTACTGGATTCCTGCTGGTCATGCCCTTTGGTTGTGGATCTGTCCCTGAGTGGGAGTGGTAAGGTGGCGTTCGAGTTGCGATTTGTAGTCCTTATGTAGTTCCCCTATGCCTTTATTCTACATACAGGTGACAGTGCTACATTCCATCATTGCTGTTCTGCCTGGTGCCATGGTGACTGCCCTGT
The DNA here is from genome assembly GCA_033557465.1 of Ichthyophis bannanicus. Taxonomy (NCBI): domain Eukaryota; kingdom Metazoa; phylum Chordata; class Amphibia; order Gymnophiona; family Ichthyophiidae; genus Ichthyophis; species Ichthyophis bannanicus. The sequence goes on from CM066032.1 coordinate 1,221,985,215, forward strand.
TCCCCACTTACCTGCAGCTATGGCAACCTCCTCCCTGAGGCATTGGATGTAGATTGATTACTGCATGGTGCAGAATTTGCACTTCAGTTCCCACAGGGTGTTACTCACATCATATTCACGGTGGGAGATTGATAGGCATTGTTAGTCATCCTCTGGGCACCCACGGCCCGGCCCCATGGCCCCATATTCCATCACAACATGCCCTCTCACAGTCCATTACCATCACCCCCAGGCCCTGACACCCTGACACATGCCTCCACCTGCCGAACACTCTGTCACATTACTGCTCAGGTATTGCCCTCAGTCGGCTGCACTGTCCCTCCTCTGTTTCCCTCTGGCCCTCCTGTACTACCCATGTGTCCACCACGTCAGCTTCTGGCCCTCCCTATTGTGACTCGACTCTTGGCCCGGATCACCTGGGGTATGGCTTATGCTGGTTTTCAGTTGCAGCGGTGTCATGTCTGTATAGCACCTGCTGAATGCCACTGCACACAACTTACAATCCTCCAACATACACCTCACTGACAGAGCCCAGATGCTTGGACTGTTCCCAATCTGTGTGGGTGTCATTTTTGCCCATGCATTTGCTATGCATCCCCTGCCAGGGGGAGCTCTAGCAACCTACCATGTGCTTACTGCAATCACTGACTTTTAGGCATCCTGGCTTGGCAGGGCTCTCCATTGTGCATTGCAGTTGCTGGCAGGTAGAGGACCCAGGACATGGCTCTGAGGATTGCATGCATTCTGCCCATCCTCACTGGTATGCACTCTCCCACAGCTGGGATTGTGGCAGTGTGTTCACAATGGGCTGCTGCTCATCCCATCCCCCCAGTGTACTCCCAGGCCCAACATAGCCCACTGGTTGCTCAACTGTGCAGATGGAGCTGAATGCCTACCAGATGGCTGTGGAGAGGCGCCAGTTTGCCCTGCAGTTCCCTCAGGGATTGAGCACATCTTCATAGCGCAGGACCTTCCTGGCTAGGGTCTGTGCCTTGTCAGGGCTGAAGTTCTCTGTCCTCCTGGCTGCCATGCTACTGTTGTATATCAGCCCAGCTAGTGGGGATCTCCTGCACTAACATGGTGGGTAGCCGGGTATGGCAGTACATGGTACATGTGTTTTGCATGGGCATGCCCATGCATGGGTACAGGCATGTTGCCACACATTGCCCATGCTTCTCGTACCTGCACCACATCCCCATGTAACCACAGCTCATGTTTTCCGTTTTGCCCATGTTTCACTGTTTTGTCCCACTCTTCTGTGCCTTTCACAGTTTATGGGCCAATATTGGTTTGGGTGTGTCTATGCACATGCAAAGAATATGGCTTGCTTTGCTCTGCCCGGTTATGTTGATTTTGCTGCCGGCTGCACTTCTTCTACTTTGTGGCAACAGTCTCCTCTTGCCCACGTGTACTCCGCCTTATTCGCCTTTCCTGAGTAGTTTTTCTTAGCCATTTATTGGCTGCTTCACACCTTGTGCAATATTGTGCCCATTCTGTCTTAGGAAATAAAAGGGAAGGATATGAATATGCTGCCTTTCCTCTAACAAGAGAACATAAGAAAAGCCATGCCGAGTCAGACCAAGGTCCATCAAGCCCAGCAACCTACCTCTGACAGTGGCCAGTCCAGGTCACAAGAACCCAGCAGATCCCAAAAAGTAGATTTGTTTCTCATAGGTCATTTCCAGGGATGAGCAGTGGTTCTTTCAAGTCTACCTGGCTAATAATTTATGGACTTTTTCTTCAGGAACTTGTCCAATTCGCTTTTAAATCCTGCTATGTTAGTCACCTTCTGTTTCTTTTACCCAGTGATGGCACTATATATGGCCCAGTAATAAAACATTTCTGCCATAGGACAACTGTAAAATGTATGGTGACATTTTATTTACCAGATAATGTCCTTTCCTTGAGTTCTGTTAGACCAGTCCAGGTTGTGTTCTCCTACCAGCAGATTGGTGGATACAGATAGCCAATGAAATGCCCAGGTTTCAATGATATCACTCCCATTCCTCTATCAGCATGAGCCACTAGAGGACACCTCAGTATTCATCCCAAAGCATATGGGAAAGCATGGCAAACCTCACACAACCTCAATATGGGCAACAATGATGAATCAAACAGTAGAGAAACTATGTACAAGAGAGACTGAACAGCAGGCTGTCAGTAGGATATAGACCTGCAGAGCCAAGCATATAAATTATAGCAGACCAAGATACCAACGCAACATAACAGACCAAACACAGTCCAGGTTTGGGTCCTGGGCTAGTTTAGCAGGTCTCAAAGAAAGGTCATTATCTGGTAAGTAAAATGTCACTTTCCATATTCTCCTGCTAGACCAGTCCAATACCAAAGCTAAACCTCCACTAAGTGAGAAGAAGACACAGCAGCTGTAAACCTTCAGTCAAAGTCTGTGTCCACCTGTGCATGGACATCCAAGCAGTAATGCGTGACAAAAAGTAGAAAGTGATGCCCATGTTGCCACCTGACTATGTCTGAAGGGACTATTGAGCTACACTATGCCCATGAGGATGCTTGTGCCCGAGAAGAATGGGCCCGCAAACCCTCTGGAACCAGCCAATTCTGTCACAGATAGTCTGAGGTAATTGCCTCCTTGATCCAGCTCTCCAAGGTAGACTTGACTACCGCAACACCCTTGCATGGGTCAGCAAACAGCACAAAAAGATGATTGGATGTACAGAAGGAATTTGTAACCTCCAAGTCTCAAAGAAGCACCCCGTGGTCAGCCACAAGCTTATTTTTCTCTCTACACTGCTCCATAGAAAGGAGGGCAAGCAAATCATCTGGTTCACCTAAAAGGGAGATATCACCTTGGGCAAAAAGAAAGGCACAAGTCAATGGAAATGGCCTCCTCTGAAAAGGACAAATATGGATCCCAGCAAGACAGCCAAACAAATCACAATCAAGAAAACTGTTTTGAGTGTCAAGCCCTTAAGAGAAGCACACTTTAGAGGCGTAAAGGACTCCAACACTAGGACCCTGAGAACCAGACAGAGATCCCAGGAAGGGACAAATGACCAGAGGAAAGAACACAGATGCTGAACCCCTTGAAGAAAACATGAAACATCTGAGTGCAAGGCTGAAGACTTTCCAACCACTGGACCTTTGAAAAAGGACAAGGTTTCCACCTGGACTTTCAGGAAGGTAAGGGAAACCCCACTTTTCCAGACCATTCTGCAGAAGACCAACAGAGCCGGCACCTTGGCAGACTGAACAAGCTGTCATGTGCCACATCCATGCTCAAAGAGGTACCAGACTCTCACATATGTCAGGCTGGTAGAATCCCTTCAGGCTTTGAGCAGAATGGAAACTACTGCTGGAGAATAGCGGTTACATATTAGCCGACTCTCTTCAAAAGCCAAGCTGTAAGCGAGAAGGGAGCTGGGTCATCCAGGACAATGGCTCCTGATGCAACCAGCTCCAAAATGGGACAGATACAGAGTAGGAATCTTCAGGAACCACATCAGGTCCCTAAACCATGCTTTCCTTGTCCAATCCAGCAGCATCAGAACAATCCAGACCGGATGGCACTCCATGTGCACATGCCCCAACAGAAGCTATGGAGGAAGCAAATATAGCAGGCATTGTTGTGGCCAGGACTGCACCAGGGCAACAATTCCCTTGGACCCAGTTTCTGTGTGGTAAGTGAAACAATGGTACACTTTGTCATTGGAGCAGGCTGCCATCAATTCCATCACAGAGCGACCCCAACAGCAGAAAAGCATCTGAAATGCCTCCTTACTCAACTCCCACTTTTGGGATCAAGAGAGTGACAACCGTAAAAGACTGCTTCCACATTGACTACCCAAGCAATGTGCCGAGCTGACAGAGCTAGGATGCTCATTTCCACTCAGGCTATCCCCAGGACAATTTCTGAACATGCCCAAGAACACTTGCACCACCCTGCCCTTGACCAAGGGCGGGAAAATGCAAGAGGGCCAGCAATACAGCCCTTGCTTTGAGATGGTTGTTGGACCACACCACCTGCCTGTGGCTCCTACAGCCTTGGACCATTCAGTCTTAACAAGGGCTTCCCTACCCACAAGATTGGCATCCGTCGCCAGAAGAATCCACAAGTGATCATTCAGCGGCATTCCCCTCTTCAGCGACATTCCCCTGTTGGCATAGCTGTCACCTCAAGCTGGCTCTCATTCTCAGCTAGGACAGAAGCCTGAGCTCAAACTCTGGTCAGGAATGGCCACCCAAGCAGCCTCCTGCCACCATCAAGCCAAGAAGCTGGAGATAACCCCAAACTCTGGTAGCTTGTTGAGAACAGAACACTTCAAGTCATTCCAACAATCTCTACACTCTCTCCTTCAGCAGGAAGACTCTGCTCACTCAAGTATCGAACCATGCTCCCAGGAATTCCAGGAATTGGGATGCTTTCCCCGATTGACCACCCAGATGAGACCTCCAGCAGAGAATGGAAATGAGAGTACACATAGTCCTTAACATCATAGTGCAGCAGTCACCTCCACCATGACCTTGGAAAGCATTCTCGGAGCAGGGGAAAGGCTAAAGGGAGGGCAGCAAACTGAACATGTGAGCCAAACATGGCAAAGTGTAGACATTTCTGCTGATCCTCCCAGATCAGGATACGAAAACAAGCTTCAGCCAAAACCAGAAATGCTATGAACTCTTTTAGGAGCATCACTGAAATCACAGATCTCAGAATTTCTATTCAGAAGTGCAACATGCGCAAAGGAGCATTGCCCCCTTTGAGGCAACTGGTCAGAAGGAGCCATCCTTCTTTGGCATCCCGAGAAAAAGGAAATATCTACTTTTGCCCCACTCGGCTGGAGACGCTGGCACCACCACCTTTAGGCGCAGCAACTTGTCCAACATGACCCATGTGGTAGTTCTCAGGTCCGCCAAACCACATGGAGAGATTAAATAGGTTAAAATAGAGAGAGAAAGAAACAGAATCATCCTTTGAGGATGTTGTGTACAGCCCCACCCTGGGGTGTGGCCTGTATAGTGATGGGTTCCTCCTCTGTGAATAGGCCTTTAGGAGACATGTCCCTGAAGTGAGTATTCTAATAGTGCAACTGACTCTCTATCTGTGAACCAGTGAACTCACCAAAGTAAAACAGAATATTTATTATTTCAGAAATCAGGATTGCAGTTAGAGTGCTAAAAAATCAATCATAGATAAATATAACCAGATGTATCCACTATAGACTAGTTTCAGTAATACTCTGCTTACAGAACAATAAACTATAAATAATAGGCCCAATATTCCAGATCTGTAAACCTTGTAAATGCCCCTAAATAGGATATTCGGCGGCACTTACACAGTTAGTGCCACTAAATATCCCCGAATAACGCCACTATACACCCCAATACTAACCACTTAGCATTGGGCGTGTCGGGGCCCCTCCAGAGGCAGTACCCAGGGATAGCTGGTCAGTGACGATATTCAGCCACTGCCTGGTTATCCCTCAGTAGCAAACGTTAGGTAACATAGTAACATAGTACATGAAGGCAGATAAAGAACATCATGGTCCATCTGGTCTGCCCAAGAAGGTAGCAAGAGTAGGTGCACCAGCTGCTCCATGCAGGTCACCCCTCCCCATGCCTTTGTTTAGGGGTATACCCACACCTCTGTGCAGGTCACCCCTATTTGTTGAGACAGTTAAGGTTATTTTTATTTTATCCTCTTGCTATAAAGGGATCCACTGTGTCTGTCCCATGCCATTTTGAATTCTCTTTGTATTTGCCCTCACCACTTCCATCAGGAGAGTATTCCAAGCATCCACCACCCTTTCAGTGAAAAAGTATTTCCTGACATTGCCTTTCAGTTTACCCCCTTGCAGCTTCATTTTATGTCCTCTAGTTTTGTGGCTTCCCTGTCTTTGAAAAGGTTTCTTTGTTCATTAATACTCTAAGTATTTAAAGGTTTGTATCATATCTCCCCTGTCCCTCCTCTCCTCTAGAATATACATATTTAGGTCTTCAAGTCTCTTCTCAAGATGTCTTCTGGCACCAGGCACCAAATTATTTTGGTTGCCTTCTTCTGAACTGGTTCAAGTCTTTTTATATCCTTTGCGAGATATGATCTCCAAAACTGAACACAACATTCCAAGTGAGGCCTCACCAGTGACTTGTACAGTGGCATTAGTACCTCTTCCTTTCTGCTGGTAATTCCTCTCTGTATGCAACACAGCATCCTTCTGGCTTTGGCCACTGCTTTGTCACATTGTTTCAACACCTTGAGATCCTCAGAAACAATCACTCCAAGGTCCTTCTCCTGGTCCATGCACACCAATGTCTCACCCCCTATCGTATACAATTTTCTTGGATTTCTGCATCTCAAGTGCATGACACTGCACTTCTTCACATTAAATCTTAACTGCCAAGCATTAGACCATTCTTCCAGCTTTTGTAGATCTTTCTTCACATTATCCACTCACTCAACAGAGTCCATTCTGTTGCAAATTTTCATGTCATCTACAAAAAGACAGACTTGTCTATTCAGTTATTCAGCAATATCATTCAAAAATACATTTATATAGAACCACAGAATGACTTGTGGCAGCCTATTCCATTCAGGCTGTCCAGCCCTTGTACGTCTGGGCAGAATCAGGCCATGCAAAGTTAGACCCAATTCTGATCCTGTCGCCATGGCACTGCGGCTCCATACAAGAGTTATGAAAGCTGGCCACCGCCAAAATCTTCCTACCCAACAGCCAGACCCCCGATCCGGCTTCTCGTAGACAGGGTCCGTCTACAGGGAACTTTCTGCACCCCTACCTTACCTATCACTGCTGGCCACCACCAAAACACCGCATCCAGGGAGACGTATTCCACCTGTGAGGTGGAATAAGTGCCCCATCTATATCCGAGGCCCCAGACATATAGGGCTGACCTCTGAATTGGCCCTGTACATCTGGGGTCATGGCCGGCCCATGCCCCACCCTCTCTCTGCCTCTGTAACGCCCCTTCCCACCCCTGTCTAGGTCTCCCCATACAAGCCCACATGGGTAGGCTTTTGCCGGGGCTGGCAGGGGGGCGAATAGCTATTTGTGGGACAGAATGATTCCCATAGTGAAGAATGATCTTCTAGTGGTCTTGCTCCTCAGGAGCCTGAATGGTCCTTCTACTCTTAGAGTGAATTCTAAATGCTTCCACCAATTTGAAGACTCAAGCTCCAAAGCTGTTGCAGACTCAATGAAGACTAGTGAGTTATTAGAAGCCTGGATGGTGAGTAACCAAGTGATACATTAAAATATTTGTCCAAATGTGTGCTGTGTCTTTTGTGAAGAAAGAATTATTACTATGTATCGAGACTCTCAGTTGGATGTATGAAATAGATTAAGGCTCTTTACTTCAAACAGAAAGTGTCTGACCCACATATGTCTGCAGTGCGAGGGTTAGATCCCACTTAGGTTCCAGCTGCAATGTAAATAAATCATTATTGCGATGCTACTACTGAATAGGTCACTTCACTGCAGGAGCTGCACTGCAGGTCGCTTCACTGCAGGAGCTGCAATGTGAAAGCATGTTGACTAGTTCACATCAACTCATCCAGAAGGTTCTTCTGGGTTTGCAGAGCCATTATTGTATGTTGGACAGTGAGTAGTCTTTCATTCCATAACCACAAAAGTCATATGGCACTTGAAGTGATCATTGGAGACCAATTTCCCATGTCTTAATACTGCAATTAGAACTGAGTCCACATGAGGAAAGTTTGTTTATCCGTACTATCTGATTTTAATTTTCTTTGCTATTGTTATCACCTGTTCAGACAGAATATTCAGAAGTTTAGAAGAGAGACTGGTGGGTGGTAAACCAAGAGTATGCACATGGTTGCCAGCTTTCCATCTCTGACATAAAGCATATGGCCTACTGCATTTAATTGCTCTGATTTATTGTGTTTTTCTTATTATTCTGGCTGAGCATTACTTAAGCAATAAGAATTGTCATTCTGATGACAACTATAATGTTATTATATATACAACATTCAAAGTACAGACATCAAAGAGCTACACAAATTATATTTTAATTCCATTGGGACATTTTGATCTTTATAATATTTTGTTTTGTTATGTTTATTAACTTGTGTCTCTGTTCTTGATGTTTCCCACCATAGCATAATGGATTTCATTCTTACTTTAAAAAACTGATAAAGGTGACATTTTATTTACCAGTTAATGTCCTTTCCGTAAGTCCTGCTAGACCAATACACACTAGTGGGTTGCGTCCTCTTACCAAAAGATATGGAGACAAAGCAAACATTCCAGAGGCTTCTAATGACATCAATGTGCCATGATCAGCCTGAGCCACTAGAGGCAGAGCAAGTATTCATACCAAAGCACATGGCAAGGAATCATCAACCTCACACAACCATAGCAAACACAACAACATGGAACATAAGAGGAAGCATAATTATGTCTAGGATCAGCTTCCATAGAAGGCTTGTCAGAAGGTCATGCATATGTATATAGTTTACCCTGTTCTCCAAGTTACTTGTTCCTGTTTCAATGTAATGACCTGACTTTGTTTATTGTCGGATACCATTTTGTTGTATGTAAACCGCGCTGATCGCAAATACTGCGGTATATAAGAAATGTAAATAAATAAATAAAATAAAAATGAGCCCACAGGGCCAACCATTGAGAGTACAGTAGACCACTACAGGTATCACCGAAGTATCTCAGACCAATACAGGTTCCAGGGATGGGTCCTGGACTGGTCTAGCAGGACTCAAGGAAAGGACATTATCTGGTAAGTAAAATGTCACCTTCCATGTTGTCCTGCTAGATTAGTCCAGACAAGTAGGATGTACGAAAGTTAAAACTCCATTGGGCGGGATGAAGACAAAGTAGCCTTTTAAGACCTCTGAGCCAAAGGCCATCTCCACCCGAGTAAAGCCGGGGTTTTTTTTCTGGGAGTCCCGAGACCTTCACATTTCCAGTAGCAGGAACATGGAAAATGGGAATACACTAAGGAGGAAGACACTCTGAACACTTTACAGGCCCCTTTTGGCCTATCTTCAGGGAGATGAGGAGGCTTAGACTTGTCCAAGCCCTTAACCAACTATTCCAAGTCAGACCCAAACAGAAGCTTCTCTTGAAAGGCTAGCTGAGTCAATCAAACCATAGAAGACACATCCACCGCCCAGCAGCAAAGTCATATCCAATGCCTTGCCAACACAAAAAGGGTAATGTCCCTAGCTGCCAAGTGGAAAAGATCATACATAGCATCTGACAGAAAGGCTGTGGACAATTCCAAGAGGAGCATAATATCTTCCAGAATGATGGACTGGTTCCACTGCAGCAGGGCTTGAGCCAAACCAGCACATATGGCCAACAGAAGACTAGATGATGTAAACTGATATCTCATGATGTAAACTAATATCACATTGCAATACAAAAAGTCCTCTTTGTGACCATTTTAATCCTAGCATCCACTTTGGGCATGCTGAACCCCACAGAACAATCATCTTCTTGCAGGGTGTACCGCCTCTTGTCCACCTTCAGCCCTTTGGCTGGGGAGTTAGGTGAAGGCCACTCCAAATGGATCATGTCTCTGAGAACTTCCAGAAAGAAAGACTGTCATAGATTTCCTTGTTCCACCACCTGAGAGTTGGTCAAATGGAGAGTGGACAAGGCCCAACTGATCAACTCTACCAGCTTGTCCCTGCTGAACAGAATTCTAAGATGTATCAGATGATGGCTGAGGGAAGGGGACAATGACATTCAGGGTGAGAAACAAGGAGTGGGGGGAGCAAAATTAGTAGCAACAAACCTTATTAAACCTATAGGAGTTCCTTTTCAAAAAGTGAGATGTGAATTTATGGACTGATATCCATGTACAAGCCCTGCAAATCTCCTCCATGGAGGCTGTCTTCAAGTGGGCTACCAACACCACCCTAGCTCGTACATTAAGAGCCTTGACATGACCCTCTAGGGTCAAACTTCTTTGGCCATAAACAAAGGAAATATAGTCTGCTTGCCAAATGGATAGTAAGCATTTGGTAATGACAATCCCCAGTTTATTGAGCTTAAAAAAATTTGTCGCTGCTAATTATGCTCTCCTACTCTTTGGTTATCTATTGTTTATTTTTGTTGTGGGGATGTCTCTTCTTTTCTTGCCATTTTGTTCCTAATGATTTTTAAATTTTTAAAAAGGGTTCCAGACCAGTGAGCCTGACATCACTACCTGGAAAAATGGTAGAAACAATCATAAAGAAAAAAATTACTGAACATGTAGAGAGTCATGGTTTAATGGGAGAAAGCCAACATGGATTTAGACAAGGAAGATCTTGTCTTACTAATCTGTTATGTCTTTTTGAAGGTGTGAATAAACAGGTAGACAAAGGTGAGTCAGTTGATATAGTGTATCTGGACTTTCAGAAAGCCTTTGACAAGGTCCCTCATTAGAGACGTGGCAAAACTAAAAAGTCATGGGATAAGAAGCAGTGTACTATTGTGGATCAGGAACTGGTTAAAAGATAGAAAGCAGAGGGTAGGGCTAAATGGCCAGTTTTCCCAATGGAGAAAGGTGAATAGTGGAGTACCCCAGGGATCTGTACTGGGTCCGCTGCTTTTTAACATATTCATAAATGACCTGGAAATGGGAATAACGATTGAGGTTACCAAATTTGCAGATGACACAAAACTATTTAAAGTTGTTAAAACACATGAGGATTGTGGAAAATTGCAAAAGGATCTTGATAAATTGGAAGACTGGGCATCCAAACAGCAGTTCAATTAAATGTGGATAAGTGCAAAGTTATTCACCTAGGAAAGAACAACCCAAACTATGGCTACACGATGCAAAGTTTCACATTAGGAACCACCACCCAGGAAAAAAATGTAGACATCATCGTGGATAGCATGTTAAAACCCTCTGCCCAGTGTGCAGCGGCGGCCAAGAAAGCAAATAGAATGCTAGGTATCATAAGGAAAGGAATGGAGAATAAAACAAAGGATATTATAATGCTTCTGTATCATTCCATGGTGGGACTGCACCTTGAATATTATGTGCAATTCTGGTCGCCATATCTTAAAAAGGATATATCGTTATTAGAAAAGGTACAGAGAAGAGCCACCAAAAGGGTAAATGGGATGGAAGGATACTCCTATGAAGGAAGGCTAAAAAGGTTAGGGCTCTTTAACCTGGAAAAGAGACGGCTGAGGGGACATATAATAGAGGTCTTTAAATTGATGGATGGAGTGGAATGGGTAAAGGTAGATCAATTGTTTATGTCATCAGAATATAGAAAGACTAGGGGACATGGAATGAAGCTACAGGGTAACCTATTTAAGACTAATAAGAGAAAATATTTTTTAACATATGAACATAAAATATGCCATACTGGGTCAGACCAAGGTCCATCAAGCCCAGTATCCTGTTTCCAACAGTGGCCAATCTAGGTCATACGTACCTAGCAGTTTCTCCAAAAGACACAGGTTCCACAATGCTTGTATTGGGTCAAGCATTGATATCCTGGGTCCCTTTTTAATAATGGTTTATGGACCTTTCCTCCAGGAACTTGTCCAAAGCTTTTTTTAAACCCAGCTACACTAACAGCCTTTGCTACATCCTCCAGTAACAAATTCCAGCGTTTGATTACACGTTGAGTGAAAAAATCTCTTCTCTTATTAGTCTTAAATAGTTTACCCTGTAGCTTCATTGTATGTCCCCTAGTCTTTCTATATTCTGATAATGTAAACAATTAATCTAGGTTTACCCGTTCCACTCCATTCATTAATTTATAGACTTCTATTATATCTCCCCTCAGCCATCTCTTTTCCAGGTTAAAGAGCCCTAACCTTTTTAGCCTTTCTTCATAGTGGTATCCTTCCATCCCCTTTTCCATTTTGGTGGCTCTTCTCTGAACCTTTTCTAATAACGCTTTTTAAGATACGGCAACCAGAATTGCACATAATATTCAAAGTGCGGTCGCACCATGGAACGATATAGAGGCATTATAATATCCTTTATTTTATTTTCCATTCCTTTCCTTATGATACCTAGCATTCTATTTGCTCTCTTGGCTGCCTCTGCACACTGGGCGGAGGGTTTTAACATGTTATCCACAATGATACCTAAATCATTTTCCTGGGTGGTGGTTCCTAATGTGGAACCTTGCATCATGTAACCATAGTTTGGGTTGTTCTTTCCTAGATGCATAACTTTGCACTTGTCCGCATTCAATTTCATCTGCCATTTTGATGCCCAGTCTTCCAATTTATCAAGATCCTCTTGCAATTTTCCACAATCCTCATGGGTTTTAACAACTTTAGATAGTTTTGTGTCATCTGCAAATTTGATAAACTCACTCATTCCCTTTTCTAGGTGATTTATGAATATGTCAAAAAGCAGCATACCCAGCACAGATCCCTGGGGGTACACCACTATTCACTTTTATCCATTGGGAAAATTGTCCATTTAGCCCTACCCTCTGCTTTCTATCTTTTAACGAGTTCCTGATCCAAAATAGTACATTGCCTCCTATCCCATGACTCTTTAGTTTTGCCAAAAGTCTCTGATGAGGGACCTTGTCAAAGGCTTTCTGAAAGTCCAAATACACTATATCAACCAACTCACCTTTGTCTACCTGTTTATTCACACCTTCAAAAAAAATAACAGATTAGTAAAACAAGATCTTCCTTGTCTAAAGCCATGTTGGCTGTCTCCAATTAAGCCATGACTATCTACATGTTCAGCAATTTTGTTCTTTATGATGGTTTCTACCATTTTTCCCAGTACTGTAGTTTCCCAGATCACCCCTGGAACCCTTTTTAAAAATTGGCATTACGTTCGCCATCCTCCAATCTTCTGGTATTGCAGATGATTTTAATGATAGTTCACAGATTAATAATAGGAGGTCTGCAATCTCATATTTCAGTTCTTTCAACACGCTTGGATGTATATCATCCGGTCCAGGTGATTTGCTACTCTTCAGTTTATCAAATAGTTGTAATACATCTTCCTAATGTATCGATATTTCCTTCAATTCTTCCGCACCTTTAAGTACCACTTCAGTCATGGGTAACATCCCTACATCTTCCTCAGTAAAGACCAAAGCAAAGAATTCATTCAGTCTCTCTGCTATCACCTTGTCGCCTCTTAGTGCCCCTTTAACCCCTCTATCATCTAATGAACCAACTGACTCACATTTTTCTGGCTACGAATCTACTTGAAAAAGTCTTTATTATGTGTTTTTGCTTCCGCTGCAAGCTTCTTCTCAAATTCTCCCTTTGCCTGCCTTATGAATGCCTTGCATTTAACTTGCCAGTGCTTGTGCTGTTTCCAGTTTTCGTCGTTTGGCTTTTTTTTCCATTTCCTGAAAGATGCTTTTTTGGCAACAACAGCCTCTCTGACCTCACCTTTAAACCATGCTGGCAGTTTTTTGGACTTCCTTCCACTTTTCTTAAAGTGTGGAATAGAGCTGGTCTGGGCTTCCAAGATAGTATTTTTCAACAACACCCAAGCTTGATGTAAGTCTTTGCAATTGCTCCTTTTAGTTTTGTCTTTACTATTTTCCTCATCCCTCACTTGGTTTGCAGCTTGTCATGCTGTGAGGGTTTGTGTGCATCAATGATGCTGAGAGCTGAACTATCAGTAGTTTAACTACTGGCAGGGTCTCCCAAGATGGACAGGTCTCAGCTGAGGTGCCAGACCAAGACAAACCACCCACCTGGGCAGCAGCAGAATGGGATAGTGTTGACAGCGGAGGATCACATTCCTGTGACAACGGCAACAACACCAAACTTAAACTGCGCCGAAGAAAGGCCAGCAATCTACTTCTGTATCTTGCCATGAAAACCCAATGGATAGTTACAACAAAACAAATTGTGCTATTGTGCTGGAAGATGAATCCCCCAGGTCGGAAGGCATTCAACTAGCTACTTGGGAAGAGTTGAAGACTTTTCAGAGTAAAGCCAGCATTTATGATGTGGTTGGATCAAAGCCCTCGGGATGTCTGACTGCTGATGTAGCTGTGCATGAAATGAGAATCAGAAGCTGTAAAGATGTCTTACACATTGGAACATGGAACGTATGAAGCATGAACCAAGGGAAGTTGGAGGTGGTCAAGAATGAAATGGAATGTGTACAACTTGATCTATTGGGTGTCAGTGAACTGAAAAGGACTGGCATCGGGCACTTTGCATCAGATCACATGGTCTACTATGCTGGAAATGAAAGACAAAGAAGAAATGGTGTTGCATTTATAATAAAAAAGAAACTTGCAAGAACTGTAATGAAATACAATGTAGTCAGCGAACGCTTAATCTCTATTCGTCTACGAGGAATGCCTATCAATACTACTATAATTCAAGTATATGTCCCAACAACAGTTGCAGAAGAGAATGAAATTGAAGAGTTCTATGAACAAGTATAAGCTGAAATTGACAGAACATGCAAACAGGATATCCTGATAGTCATGGGTGACTGGAACGCAAAGGTTGGCAACAAAGAAGAAGACAAAGTAGTTGGAAAATATGGACTTAGCAACAGAAATGAAGCTGGAGAAAGACTGATAGAATTCTGCAAGACCAATGATCTATTCATCTCAAACACCTTCTTCCAACACCACAAGCGGCGACTGTACACATGGACTTCACCCAATGGATTGTATAAAAATCAAATTGACTACATCTGTGGAAGTCAACGATGGAAAAGCTCTATCACATCAACAAAGACAAAACCTAGAGCAGACTGTGGTACAGATCATCAACTACTAGTATGCAAACTCAAGCTAAAGTTAAAAAAGAGCAAACCACTCATGAATGCAGCAAAATATGACCTTGAGAATATACCACTGGAATTTAAAGACTGCCTGCAAAATCAATTTGCTGCTTTAGATACAAATGACAGAGTTCCAGAAGAGTTATGGAATGACATCAAGAAGGTTGTGTTGGAAGAAAGCGAGAAGTCTCTACAAAAGGTGAAAAAGCAAAAACGGCCAAAATGGATGAAGGAAGAAACTCTAAAAATTGCCCTGAAAAGCAGAGATGCTAAAGCCAGAGGAGAAAGAAAGACAACCACAGAACTCAGAGATTTCCAATGTGCAGGAAGACAGGACAAGGAAAAGTACTACAATGATGCATGCAAGGAAATAGAAGCAGAAACTATTAGAGGAAGAACAAGATCGGCTTTCCTAAAGCTACGAGAGTTAAAGAAAATGTTCCAGCCTCGAATTGGAATGTTACAAGGTGCTCAAGGTTCTATGTTGAATGATGCTGAGAAGATCAAGAAAAGATGGAAGGAATATACAGAGTTTTTATATGATAAAGATCAAGTGGACCAACAGCCGTTTCAACCTGTACCTTATGATCGGGAATAATTGGTGATGAAAGAAGAAGTTGAAGCAGCATTAAAAGCCTTATCAAAGAACAAAGCACCAAGCATTGATAGCATTCCCATAGAAGTATTACAGCAATCTGATGCAGCTGTTACTGTACTTACAAGGCTCTGCCAAGAAATATGGAAGACAACATCATGGCCAACTGACTGGAAAAGATCTGTGTTTATATCAATACTAAAGAAAGATGATCCGACTGACTGTGGAAATTATCGCAAAATCGCTCTGATCCCACATGCCAGCAAGATTCTACTGAAGATTATTCAAAAGAGACTACAACCATATCTGGAACAAGAACTACCTGAAGTGCAAGCAGGGTTCAGGAAAGGGCGAGGAACGAGAGACATCATTGCGGATATGAGATGGATCCTTGAAAAGACTAAAGAATACCAAAAGGATATCTATTTGTGCTTTATCGACTATAGCAAAGCTTTGGCTGTGTAAGCCATGAGAAACTCTGGGCCACATTAAGAAGCATGGGTATACCAGAACACCTGATCGTACTCTTGCACAATCTGTACATTGATCAAGAAGCAACAGTTTGAACGGAACAAGGAGAAACAGAATGGTTTAAAATAAGCAAAGGTGTAAGACAAGGCTGCATACTTTCCCCCTACCTGTTTAATTTATATGCAGAACAAATCATCAGAGAAGCAGGATTATATGAAGACAATCAACAGAGGTGTGAAGATTGGTGGAAGACTCATCAACAACCTTCGCTATGCTGATGATACCACATTGCTGGCTGAAAGTGAAGATGATCTAAAACATTTGCTTCTCACAATCAAAGAACGTAGTCTCAAAATGGGCCTGCACCTTAATGTAAAGAAGACAAAAATCATGACAACTGGCATAATCAACAGGTTCATCGTTGAAGGAGAAGAAATTGAAATCATGAACAACTTTAACCTACTTGGATCAACTATCAATAAAGAAGCAACAAGCAGTCAAGAAATCAGACGACGCATTGCTCTTTGCAGAATGGCTATGAAAGACCTAGATAAGGTTCTTAAGAGCAGAGATGTCTCTCTCCATACAAAGATTTGACTTGTTCAAGCCATGGTATTTTCAATAACATCATATGGATGTGAAAGCTGGACAGTGAAAAAGATAGGTACCAAAGGGGAGCAACCAGTACCTGCACACTAGTTATGAAGACCAACCAAGCAGGTACACAAGACTGGCGACAAATTGATTCAGATGTAAATTCTTTGATAGGCCCCAACGCGTTTCGGCTAAAAAGCCTTTTTCAGGGGGTCTTTAAAAAGAGAACACACTTCAAAAACAATAATAAATTATAATAAAACATTAATGTAAATGTTCAAAAAGACATAAAAAACATATGAAATATAATATAAAAGATATGTAAAGACAAATTGTTAAAATATAAAACATATGGAAGATGTAGATCCATATGGACAAATATAAATACATAAGATGAAACATCAAAAAACTTAAGAATAAAAATGTAAAATATAATTAGGAGCATAGATATGATAGAATCATATGGTCAAAGTATATGAGAATAGCAAAAAGATAGACGATGAGGAGGACACAAGCAAAAAATAGATTGAAAATACCTTAATTCTGTCGCATAGCGCAATAAAAATAATCGCTAAAGATAAAACAAATAAATAAATAATTTAGGTGTTAAGACAATAAATAAATTATTTAGACATTAAAACCAGCTATAAAGGCATAAGAATAAAAATGTGCATACATAAAAAGAAAAGAATACAATGCTTAATTAAATGTTTGTTTGAAAAAAACTCCATATGCTGTTTCTTAAAAAATGCATCATTTATTGCACCACTATAAAATGACAATAAAAAGCACTCAAAAAGAGCATTTCATGGGATAAAAAACTCTAAACACATAGATATTTCATATAAAACCTCTATTGTATTTATGTCTAAGAATGATTGTCCGATTTTATAAGATACTGTTATTCTACATTTAGAATTGTGTGCAAGTAAACTGTTTCAAAAATAAAATCCTCCATGATTAAATGAGGCGTACTCAAAAAAGAGAGGAGACCAGCTTTTGCCATTAAATATGAGAAACTGCATACATAAAAAAGAGAGAAAGTGCAGTACTTGTTTAAATGTTTGTTTGAGAAGAACTCCATAGGAAGACCAGCAATGAGATGGATCGATACAATAACAGCAGCTATGGGTACCAGTCTGTCATCAATGAGCCGCCTGACTGAAGACCAAACACAATTTAGGATAGCTATCCAGAGGGTCACCATGAGTCGACTCCGACTCGGTGGCACTTAACAACACAACATTTTCCTTATTTTATCATAGTCTCCCTTTCAAAAGTTAAAAGGTAGTACTGTGGATTTCCTTACCATCCCTCCTCCATTAATTAAATCAAATGCGATCATGCTATGATCACTATTGCCAAGTGGCCCTAACACCCTCATCTCTTGCACCAGATCTGGTGTTCCACTAAGGACTAGGTCCGATATGGCGTCCCCTCTGGTCGGTTCATGAACCAGTTGCTCCAAGAAGCAGTCATTTATTTCATCTAGGAACTTTATCTCCCTAGCATGTCCTGCCGTGACACTGACCCAGTCGATACCTGGCTAATTGAAATCACCCATTATTATTACTGTGCTGTAACGTTTGTTAGCTTCCTTGATTTCTTTGAGCATTTCATCATCCATTTGTTCATTCTGGCCAGGCGGTCGATAGTACATCCCCACTGCCATCGCCTTCCCCGTTTTACATGGAATTTCAATCCATAGAGATTCTACAGCAAATTTTGTTTCCTGCAAAACTTTAATCCTTTCTGACTCAGTGCCCTCTCTAACAGAGCACAACCCCTCCACCAATTTGATCAGCTCTATCATTATGATATATTTTGTAACCAGAAATCACAGTGTCCCACTGGTTCTCCTCCTTCCACCATGTCTCTGATATTCCAATCATATCTAACTTCTCATTTTGTGCTATATATTCTAACTCTCCCATCTTATTTTTTAGACTTCTAGCATTTGCATGCAAGCATTTTAGAGACTGTATTTTATTCATATTAATTTGGCTATTGGCAGGCATGGGTAATTTGGAATCTTTAAGCTCTGTCTGCTCCATACTCAAGAGCATTTGGGCTACTTTACTCTTTTTTGGAACCTCTCTGCTTTTGGTAGTATCCCTTAAGGATACATTCTTCCCAACCATGCGCTCTTGTGTGACCACCGGCTTTCCCCTATTATCTAGTTTGATTACACTCAATGTGTAATCAAACTCTGGAATTTGTTACCAGATGATGTAGTAAAAGCTGTTAGTGTTGCTGGGTTAAAAATAGGTTTGGACAATTCCTGGAGGAAAGATCCATAAACCATTATTAAAAGGGACCCGGGATATCACTGCTTTACCCAATACAAACATTGTGGAACCTGTGTCTTTTGGGGAAACTGCTAGGTACTCGTGACCTAGATTGGCCACTGTTGGAAAAAGGGTACTGGGCTTGAAGGACCTTGATCTGACTCAGTATGGCATATATAAAAGGACGAACGCAGAGTCGTGAAGGACGCCGGTAACCGGGCGGTCGCCCCGGTCCCGGCCCGTCCTTCCGGCCTCGGAAATATGGGGAGGGAGGGTGAGCAGGCGAGCGGGTTGGTTAACGCCGGCAGCATCATTCAAACTGATTGGCTCCGCAGTCTGTGGGGAGCGGAGCCAATCAGAGCTGCCGGCGTAGGAGCTGCTATAAAAGGGGGGGATCGCTTTTCATCCCCCCCTTTTTTCTTCGGCGGCTGTTGTTGGTGTGAAGGCTTGTCTGTGGGCTTCGTCGGGAGGCAGCTCCGTTAGGCCTGCTTCGTCGGGGTAAGCCTGCTTCTTTTGAGGCTGGATTTCGTGCAGGGTGGGAATATTTAGGTGTAACTTTAATGCGGACGGGGGTTGCTTTCCCGACGCTGTGATCTGAGTGAAGGGGTCGCGGGGTGTGTAGTTTTATTGGGTGAGGTGCAGGAGGAGTTATTGAAAGCTCCTAAGCCTTAATTAGTTATTCCCTGACTTCAACGTAGCTAGTGCCCTGGGGTTTTCTCTGCAAGATGGCTCGGGGAGGATTGAGGGCTGGTACGGGGGCCCCTGATAAGCCGACAAGGAGTTTTAATGCACGAGGCGCTCATGGTGCAGCTAGGGGCAGGGCTACTGAAAGTGGGAGTAGAGGTGGGGGGCGGGGGCAGCGCGGATCTTCCAGCAGAAGTCTGCCACGGGCAAAGCTGCCTCAACGAGGGCGGGGGGGGGGTCCAGCTGTAAGGGGAAAAGGGGCTTCTGGGTCTCGGGGGCAGGGGCAAACCAGGCGTGGGCAGTCTCAAGTAAGGGGTGTAGGGGCTAATACTGGGCCGGTGCCTGATGTTTTTACAGAGCAAGGAACGGTGGGGGATGGGGGGGCTTTGGGGGAGGGTGGGCTTGCGCAGGAGCAGGGGAGTGTAGCTCAAGGGGGGTGGGGTTCGGGCAATTTCAGGTGGGGCCCTAGGGCAGGACCTCCTGGAACGCCTAACCTGCATCCTGGGGTCATGGCGTCCTGTGAGAGCGCGCCATGGGGCCATTATAACTACGGGGCTTGGAGTGGCCCTTCTCAATGGAGGCACTGGGTGGGGGGTGGTCAGGGCTCCTCTCGAGCAGAATGGTTGGATGCGTGGCAGCCAGGGTGGCCCTCTGCTGTTCCCCCCCCCCCTCTTTTTCCTATTTTGTCTCCACAGGTCCACAGCAATTATCAGAAGGAGCTGACTTGGGACAGCCGCAAGCGGAGCACATGGATATGAATCCTGTTAGGCAGCGGGCGAGGACCAGTGGAGGTGCGGTTCGAGGAGAAGGTGGTCAGGGGCAAGACAGTGAGCTCAGCACGGTGGATGTTAGCTCTGCGGATGTGGTGGCGTCTGCGGCAAGTGTGTCGGGTGAGTTACCTGTCGAATATGGTGAGAGGAGTAGAGAGGGTAAAAAGAGGAAAGAAAAAAGAATACAAAAAAAGAAGCATTCCTGTCGGAGGCGTCGTAGTTCGAGCTTGTCGTCAGTGTCGTCCTCGGTTTCGTCTTCCTCGTCGACTTCAGCGGAAGATAGCATGCGTCGTCAGAGTAGGGGCGATAAAGGGGTGTTAGGAAGTGGACAGGGGGGTAGTTTGCCTTCAGCAGTGGCTATTTCAGAGTTATGGGAGGGGGTTCCGAGGAAGTTACGTCGCAGGATTAAAAAGCGTCGTTATATTGACATTTTCCGTCTGCTAGAAGGTCGCAAGCGTTCGGGGGAAAGTAGAAAAAAACGTAAAGAGGATGAAAAGGCTGGGCGCGTCAAGAAAGTTTCGCGGAATGTAGTCAATTGGACCCGAGCGTTTCTGCGTTTGGCCAGTGTTTGGGGGCAGAATTTTCCGGGACAATACGAGATGCTGTTATCGTATGCTGATTCAATATTAGAAGCTTCACAGACACACGAAGGATGGTCATGGTTAAACTATGACGAAAAATTTAGGGACAAGATGGAAGAGAATAGACTTGTGTCATGGGGTATGCAGGACATTAATTTGTGGTTGACACAGATGTCAGCCAGGGTGAGTGGGGGAGGAGGGGGAGGGGTTAAACCTGCAGTTGGGGTCTCGGCTGGGGTGGGACGGTCCTTTCGCGGGGGAGGGAGTTTCGGGCAGCAGCGTGCAGGTGGAAATGGGGCAGGCGATGTTTGCTGGAGGTTTAACAAGACCTCGTGCCCTTTCCCAGACTGCAAATTTAGGCACATCTGTTCCATTTGTGGGGGACCCCATTCTGCAGTCAAATGTGTTAAAAAGGGAGCCACCCAGCTCCCTTCCCCAGGCTCAAAGTAATGAGGGGCTATTTTGCCTCGCTCCCACGCCAATCAAAGTAGAAGTACTGAATATCTGGCTTGGCCGGTACCCTAGACAACAGGATCGGGAAGTTTTGTATTCTGGTTTTAATTTTGGTTTTGTAATCCCAGTGTGTGGGCAGGTTGAGGGAAAGATGGTGAGGAATGCCATGTCGGTTAGGCGCTTCGCATCCGTGGTAAAAGAAAAGTTGGAAGGTGAATTGATGCTGGGGAGAGTGGCGGGCCCATTTTTGGTACCACCGTTCCCAAGAATGATAATTTCTCCATTGGGAATAATACCAAAAAAGGAGTCGGGGAAATTCCGCTTGATTCATAATTTGTCTAGTCCCATAGGAGCGTCGGTTAATGACTCTATCCCGCGGGAACTGTGCTCTGTGCGGTATGCGTCGTTTGACAAGGCGGTGTGCCTCGTACGGTCAGCCGGGCATGGGGCGCTAATGGCAAAGGTTGATGTTGAATCGGCTTTCAGGCTACTTCCAGTCCACCCTTCCTCCTTTTATTTGTTGGGTTTTCGCTTTGAAGATGGAATTTATTTCGATAAATGCATGCCCATGGGATGTTCAGTATCTTGTTCATACTTCGAGAAGTTCAGTACCTTTCTGCAGTGGGCGGTCGAGAGTAAGGTGGGGATAGAGAAGGTAGTGCACTACTTGGATGATTTTTTATTTGTCGGGTCGGCGCAATCTGATGAATGCCGTTTATTGCTCGACGGTTTTGTGGAATTGTCGCGGGAATTGGGAGTCCCTCTGGCGACAGGCAAGACGGAAGGTCCTACCACGAGGATTACGTTCCTGGGAGTTGAGCTGGATTCGGAGGCGATGGTGGCACGTCTTCCTCAGGACAAGGTTTGCAGATTGCGCGTGTTGGTTGCTAACGTGCTTGCATCTTCGAAGTTAACGTTGAGGGAGATGCAAGCTTTAATAGGATCGTTAAATTTCGCTTGTCGGGTGATCCCAATGGGAAGGGTATTTTTGCGTCGGTTGGCAGCAGCTACGGCCGGGGTGGGTAGGCCTCATCATCATTTGCGGGTCTCAAAGTCAATTAGGGCTGATTTGCGGATCTGGCAGATTTTTTTGGAGGAGTTTAATGGGACCACAGTTTTACTGGAGCCGGAGCTCAGCAGTGCGGAATTGCAATTGTATACAGATGCGGCGGGAGGCATAGGCTTGGGTATTTACTTCGGTGGTGCGTGGTGTGCTGAGCGCTGGCCGCAGGCTTGGCACGAGTCGCGGCTCACCAGTAATATAACGTTCTTAGAGTTGTTTCCCATCTTAGTATCATTGGAGTTGTGGCCAGACAGGTTTCGTAATAAAAAGGTTCTTTGGTGGTGTGATAACGAAGCAGTTGTGAGTCTGGTGAACCATTATTCGCCGCACTGTCTCGTTGTGGCTAACTTGATGAGAGAAGTAATTCTAGCCTGTTTACGATTGAATGTGTACCTTAGGGCCCGTCATATACCTGGTTATGCTAATGCGATCGCTGATTCTCTTTCCCGTTTCAAGCTGGATCATTTTCGACGATTGGCACCTCAGGCGGAGGCAGAAGGTGCCGAGGTCCCTTGGAAGTTATGGAGTCTTGGTCACCCGGGATGAAGAGCTTGCTGCAGAGCTCCGTAGCTGCTGGGACATGGGCGGCGTATCTGCGAGGATGTTGGAAAGTGGAGGTTTTTCTGGAAAGCGCTGGTTGGCAGTTCGGGCCAGTTTCTGATCAGTTGCTGGGACAGTATGTAGTCTGGGCTAAGGAGACTGGATTGACCCGCTCGGCAGTGCGTAGTCACTTGGCAGGCTTTGAATTTTTTGTGAAAGCTGTAGGCTGGGGCTTACCATCAGGGGGTTCTTTAGCCCGCCGGCTCTTGCAAGGGTGGGGTCGAGCGACACCGGCTCATCCTGATGCTCGACGGCCGATCACGCATCAATTATTAGAGAGGTTATGCATGGCATTGCCGGGGGTGGCCTCGTCTCAGTTTGAGGCTGTGCTATTTCGGGCAGTTTTCAGTCTGGCATTTTTTGGGGCATTTCGCATGGGGGAGTTGGTTTCGAGATCCAGCAGGGTTGGAGCAGTGGGGATTCTACAGCGGCAACATGTTTGCTTTGAGAAGGGGCAGTTGAGAGTTTTGTTGGCAAAATCTAAAACTGACCCACAGGGCAAAGGTTTCTGGGTTCGTCTGAACGGGATTCCGGGATTTGCCACGTGCCCGGTGAGCGCAATGCGGGCGTATTTACGGGTACGCCCTGCGTTGGATGGGGGGTTCTTTCTGCATGCGGACGGGCGGCTGCTTACACGTTTTCAGGTGGTGGCGGTACTGCGGTTGGCATTGCAATTCGTAGGAGAGTGCCCTGAACGTTATGCAGCTCATTCCTTTCGCATCGGCGCGGCCACCAGTGCGGCTGCGGAGGGATTGTCACAGCAAGACATACGGAGTATTGGGAGGTGGCGTTCCCAGGCTTTCCGGGGTTACGTTCGTTTGTGATGGGTGGGGGGGGGGTGAGCATTTTACATGGATTGATTCTTATTTTCTTTTACAGTTGGAGACACGAGTGCCCAACGCTGTTGGATAATAGGGCACTCTTTCGTGTTTTGGGCCGGTCGGCGAGCGGCTGTCCGGCCATTTGGGCCTAACCTGGGGTTGGATCCTGCTCAGGTGTCGCTTCTATGGCTGGGTGAGAGAGGGTTGAGATGGTCTCAGCTCCTACCCTTGCTTCGGCACCACGAGCGAGTGCGGGGCAAGCCGAGGCTGCTACTTTTGCATCTAGGTGGCAACGACCTGGTAGCCTGGACTTGTAAGCAGCTTATCAGTACTGTAATAAAAGATGTAGCTGTGATATTGCGTATGTTCCCAAAGGTGCTGTTAATTTGGTCAGACATTATTCCAAGGCCTGCTTGCGCGGCCCAGCGGCGCTGGTCGCGGGGTCTCACAAAAGTAAATCGACAAATAGGGCGATGGATAACGGGGCAGGGTGGGGTTCAAGTTTTACACCCGTGGGTGGAGGTGGCTTGTGCTGGGCTGTACAGGCTCGATGGAGTTCATTTGTCCCCTGTAGGTGTCGATTTACTTTTGAACGATTGGCAAGAGGCCTTGGAAGGTGTTCTCCAACGGGAGGCTGACTGGTCGCAGCAAGGCAGTGGGGGGGCGGCACAGGGGCACTAATATGCCTGTGCCGGTGGCGGGATCCCGGAGGTTTCCGGGGTCCGCAGCCTTTAGCACATACTTGGGTGGGGGCGGGGTGCCCCTGACCCGGATAAGCCCTGCTGGCCTTTGCTATCACATGGCGAGGTCGGGGAAAGGGCGGTAGGAAATTGGCCGGTGGTCGAACACGGCCGGAGCGGATGCGACCCCCACTTTGCTAATTATGGCTGGTGGGGCATCGCTCCGCTGGTGGGAGATTGTTAACAGAACTGTTTTTGATATGTAAAGTTAATTGTTTAAAATATAATAAAGCTGCGACCAGTTGGTACTTCCAATAAGAAAATTGTTGTCTTTGAAATTTTTATGGTTGGGATAGGGGGTGGCGGGGGGAGTGAGAAGGCAGGGGCGGGGGGAGGGGGTTTGAAATGAGGGCTTTAGGGCACCGGATGCGGCCTGCCACGGTTAATAAAAGGACGAACGCAGAGTCGTGAAGGACGCCGGTAACCGGGCGGTCGCCCCGGTCCCGGCCCGTCCTTCCGGCCTCGGAAATATGGGGAGGGAGGGTGAGCAGGCGAGCGGGTTGGTTAACGCCGGCAGCATCATTCAAACTGATTGGCTCCGCAGTCTGTGGGGAGCGGAGCCAATCAGAGCTGCCGGCGTAGGAGCTGCTATAAAAGGGGGGGATCGCTTTTCATCCCCCCCTTTTTTCTTCGGCGGCTGTTGTTGGTGTGAAGGCTTCCCACCCTCCCTCCCCTCAACTTAATATGGGTTGGGGGGCAGTTTTTTCGGGGTGTCGCAGTTTGGGGGGGGTTACAAGGCGGGATCCCGGAGGTTTCCGGGGTCCGGAGCCTTTAGCACATACTTGGGTGGGGGCGGGGTGCCCCTGACCCGGATAAGCCCTGCTGGCCTTTGCTATCACATGGCGAGGTCGGGGAAAGGGCGGTAGGAAATTGGCCGGTGGTCGAACACGGCCGGAGCGGATGCGACCCCCACTTTGCTAATTATGGCTGGTGGGGCATCGCTCCGCTGGTGGGAGATTGTTAACAGAACTGTTTTTGATATGTAAAGTTAATTGTTTAAAATATAATAAAGCTGCGACCAGTTGGTACTTCCAATAAGAAAATTGTTGTCTTTGAAATTTTTATGGTTGGGATAGGGGGTGGCGGGGGGAGTGAGAAGGCAGGGGCGGGGGGAGGGGGTTTGAAATGAGGGCTTTAGGGCACCGGATGCGGCCTGCCACGGTTACTTATGTTTTTATGTTCTTATGACATTCCGGGTGCCAGGGTTCAATTTATAGTCGCCATGGCGACCAGAATTTGTTGATCCCTGATCTAGTCCATATTAAGGGGAGGATGCATTAATAAATAAATATTAAAGAAATTCTTACAATTGGCAAATCATTCCAAAACCATAATAATATAAACCCTCATATTGTTATCCAACCAAAGATAATTAGGAGTCATTAGCCTTTAAAATAAAAAAGGTATAATCTTTTCTTTGAAATGTCACGAGACATATACATTTCAGAAACAAAAATTGCCCCAAGGCTAAAACACAAAGCTTTAATACTAGACAGGCTTTATGTCTTAAATGAGTTGGCCTGGGGACAGCAGGAAATATGTTAATTTTTTGACTGCCAAACAGCCCATTTTTCTTCTGAAAGTATAATCACAATACTGAATTGTTATCAGCCTTTAAGAAAAAGTGACTAAAAAAGTGGCTCTTTTAGGACTCAAGAAAAACTGAAAGATCTAAACTCTCAGGTGCTTTATTTGATCTAACCCTTCTTCCCCATCCAGCTCTAGTCAAATAGTTTATATTTGAATTTTCAGTACATCTACATTTCAATAGAACAATACTTTCTTTAAATACATCTGAAATAAAATAAGTGGATAAAGATATAGAGTATAAGGAAAATTCACGCATCATAATTTTTTTTCCAGAAGCATTTTCTAATAGTTCAAATTGACAATGGAGTGAGGGACCATCCTTAACAGATGAAGACAGTACTGCTTGAATTGTTGACACCTGAGGCTCAACCTTAACAAGACGAGAATCTATACCAACCAGCTATGTATCATGCTCAGAAAATGTTGACACAGACTCATTTGTAAATTCCATAAATTGTTGTAAAGTACCAGTAAGGGAGGCTTCATTGTGAGAAACAGTATCCCAAATGTCTTAAGGAAATATCCTTAGCTTGAGACAATACACTCTTCTGCTCATTCCCGGCCTCCTTAACTGGGAGCTCAACTATTCTGGGCAGAAGAACACAATTAACTATATATAGCATTGACAAATTGTCTTCCCCTTGTGGATCAGTAGATGACACAGCGATATCTTCTCCATGAAGAGCCAAAATATCTATTTTAGGTTGGAAGGGCAGGGTTGAATCAACTGAATGAAAAAAGAGCACTTAGCTGGAGAGTGAGTACTCACGGATGTTGATGGTTCCTCAGTTTCTTCCCTTCTTATCAAAAATTGTGGGCCCAGTGGATGGACATATAACTTCACTTGCTTAGCAGCCAAGTCCTTCCTCTTCCGTTTGGCCATACCATGGTAGAGACTCCCATGCTTTTAGTGCTCTGAAGGGTCATGACCTGTCTTTTAGGATTTGCCCCTTCGGGCACGCACCTGTAGGCATGCAATTGAGGAGGGGGCTGTAATTTTAAAGCCCCAGCTGACATCACAATTTTTCTCTGAAAGGCACCCTCAGGGCCAGAACAAACTGCCAAAGAGCGGTAAGAAGGATAGGAGTTTTCATGGTTCTCCTGTGGAGGGGCTGCAATTTTAAAGCCCCAGCTGATATCACAATTCTGTACCAAAAATTAAATTGACTTATCAAAATGAATATGTGAAATGAACAGAAAAAAATCCAAAAATTAGGGGAAAAAAACAAACTGAAAATAAACCAACATTTTTTGCCCTATGCACATCCCTAGTTCAGTTTGTATATGCAAATACACCATTTACATGTGTAAACATGTAATCATCCTAAGGAGCACTTTTACAATAGTTCAATAGGTTTTTACACTTAATGCATGTTTAACACAAAAGCTAGTGTACTTAAGTGCAAAGCCTCCATGGTAACTGTAAGCGGCGTGGCCAACATGTTCTCAACAGTTAACACACAGATGCATTCTCTAATGCATGGCACTACTACCGCGAGTGCACTTACCTCCACTTATTTATTCTTTTTATTCACTTTTAAAGATGCTTTACAAACAAAATAACTTATACAGAAATAGAAAAAGACAAGAAAAAGAAAAAGAAAAAAACAATACAGTAATTAATTATACCCAAGAAAACAAAAATAAAGCCCTTTTCTCACTAGCCCAAAACCATAGAAGATCCAAGAAAACAAGAAGGAAAAGCAATTTATAGAAAAATCAAAAAGAAAAGCAATAACCCAACAAAATCAGCAAACTAAACAAATACACTGTGTTATAGTCTCACATCTACGAAACCTTATTAAGGTGGCGTTAGGTATGCCCATACTAATGACTACATTGACAGTGCACGATATATACCCCAATACTAACTGTAATATGCTCAACACACCACTCTCTGCCCTTAACTCACCCATTCTGCATCTTAACACGTGACTGGCAGAGCAAAAATTGGCATGCATTAACTGTCATGGCCTCATGATAACTGTTACAGTGGGCCCGAGCACGCAGATAAAATGTGCCAGATTGCATGTCAACTGCAGAGGGCACTTTGACGATGCTGTTGAATATTGCACTACAAAGCTTTTTCTGAGGTATAATTTGTTCTTGGAAAGAGAGGAAAGGTTATGTTGAATAGCTGACTTCAATATGTGAATCAAAGCCTGATGTAAAGAAAAAAATAGACATATTGGTGGATGAAGCTGAATATGGAATAAGGGCCTATGCACATGTTTAATTGTTTTATTTTATGTGATTGTAAACAACTGTGATTGTTCTTTGACCAGAAAAATGGTCTGGAAATATTTTAATATTAAAAATCTGAGGAGCCCAAAAAAGTGCCTATTTTAATACTTTTATAAAGGCCAAATTCTCCAAATTCCCTGCCCTTTAAACTTATATATATATAATCTTCAAATTATTTGAACATATTTAAATTTAAGTGGACCCGAAACCAATAGAGAATACAATAGAGGAGAAGTCAATAACTACTGTCTCCTTGATTTCACTCTTGAAGAGAAGGATGTTACCGATAGTGTGCCAAAGGGATCTGTCCGTGGTCAATTTCTTTTTACATTTTTGTTAGTGATATTGCAGAAAGGCTGTCAGGTAAGGATTGCCTCTTTGCAGGTGATACCAAAATCTGCAAGAGGGTAGACACCGAGGAAGAAGTAGATAAAATGAGGAGGGATCTAGTGAAACTTGAAGAATGATCAAGAATTTGGTAACTGAGATTTATTGCTAAAAAGTGCAGGTCATGCATTTGGACTGCAAAAATCCAGGGGAGCAGTACGGTATAAGGGATGAAGTACTTCTGCCCATGAAAGAAGAGTGGGACTTGGGCGTGATTGTTTCTGATGATCTTAAAGTAAGTAAAGAGGCAAAAAAGGTGACTGCAAAAGCCAGAAGGATGTTTTGGTGCACATGGAGAGGAATGGCCAGTAGGAAGAAGGAGGTGATATTGCTCTATATAAGTCTTTCATGAGATCTCATTTGAAGTATTGTTTGCAATTCTGGAGACCACAGCTTCAAAAGGATATAAACAGGAAATCCCATCAGCCCTGGCGAGATTAACAGAGCCGCGAGAAGAAAGGGAAACTCTCACGGCTCTGAAAGCCCGCGCATTGGAAGGGACTCGGGAGCTGATGGTGAAGGGAGGCTCTGCCGGGCAGGCGGGGCCCCACGGCGGGACATTTGATTCTGCCGCTGCCACGGCGGCAGCGACAGCAGCAGCCGGTTTGGTTTTTTTAAATCTATCAGGGCTGATGGGGGGAGGGGGGTTAGGACTGGTAATGGGCTATGGGGGGGCTAAGACTGGAAGTGGGTTGATGGGCTATGGGGGGGTTAGGGCTACTAATGGGCTATAGGGGGGGCTAGGACTGGAAATGTGCTGATGGGGGGTTAGGACTGGTAATGGGCTATGGGGGTGCTAAGACTGAAAATGGGCTGATGGGGGGTTAGGACTAGTAATGGGCTATGGGGGGGCTAGGACTGGAAATGGGCTATGGGGGGCTAGGACTAGAAATGGGCTAATGGGGGGCAATGTTCCCTCTAATTTTCTGTAGGCTGTGTGCGCATAAAATATCAGCTGTGGGCAGCTTTTGAAGGAAGGTTAAAGTTTTGTGCGCCACATAACGACACTCGGAGTTATATACTTTAAAATTTGACTACACGTCAGAATACAGTATGTACACCACATTGATTTTAATAAAATTAAATGAAAATAGATGAAGCAGGAAATTTCTAGTAATCACAATCATAACTTTTAAATTGTAAGACGTCTGTGTTGTTTTCTATCAGAATCAGAGCCGTAATTTTTGTGCGCTCTGTTGTAAAGTGTGTGCGCTCGCTCAGCGAGGTGTGTGCGCGTGCACACGCGCACAGCTTAGAGGGAACAGTGATGGGGGGTTAGGACTGGAATGGGCTGTGGGGAGGCTAAGACTGGAAATGGGCTGATGGGGGTTAGGATTGGTAATGGGCTATGGGGGGCTAAGACTGAAAATGGGGTGTTGGGGGGCTTAGGACTGGAAGTGGGCTGATGAGGGGGCTTAGGACTGGAAATGGGCTGAGTGGAAGGAGGGCTTGAACTGCAAATAGCTAATGGGGAGGGGGCTTGGAATGGAAACGGGCTGTAAGGGGAGGGAGCTAGGACTGGAAATGGGCTGAGTGAGGGGGGCTAGGACAGGAAATGGGCTGATGGAGGGCTAGGATAGGACTGGAAATGGGCTGTTGGGGGGGCTTGGATTGAAATGGACTCATGGAGGGGCTAGAACTGGAAGTAGGCTCATGGGGGGCTTGGATTGGAAATGGGCTGAGTGGAGGGGAACTAGGATTTGACATGGGCTGATGATGGTGGGTCTAGGAAAGGACTAGAAATGGACTGATGGGGGGCTGGGATTGGAAATGAGCTGATGGAGGGACTCGGATGGGGGAGCTAGGACTTGACATGGGCTGATGGGGGTTAGGACTGGAATGGGTTATGGGGGGGCTAAGACTGAAAATGGGGTGATGGGGGGCTTAGGACTGGAAGTGGGCTGATGGGATTAGGACTGGTAATGGGTTATGGGGGGCTAGGACTGGTAATGGGCTGGGGGTGGCTAGGACTGGAAATGGGCTGAGTGGAAGGAGGGCTTGAACTGCAAATAGCTGATGGGACGGGGGCTTGGAATGGAAATGGGCTGAGTGGAAGGAAGGCTTGAACTACAAATAGCTGATGGGGAGAGGGGCTTGGAATGGAAATGGGCTGTGAGGGGAGGGAGCTAGGACTGGAAATGGGCTGAGTGAGGGGGGCTAGGACAGGAAATGGGCTGATGGAGGGCTAGGATAGGACTGGAAATGGGCTGTTGGGGGGGCTTGGATTGAAATGGATTCATGGAGGGGCTAGAACTGGAAGTAGGCTCATGGGGGACTTGGATTGGAAATGGGCTGAGTGGAGGGGAGCTAGGATTTGACATGGGTTGATGGGGGTTAGGACTGGTAATGGGCTAGGGGGGCTAAGACTGAAAATGGGGTGAGGGATGGGGGGCTTAGGACTGGAAGTGGGCTGATGGGCTTAGGACTGGTAATGGGTTATTGGGGGCTAGGACTGGTAATGGGCTGGGGGTGGCTCGGACTGGAAATGGGCTGAGTGTACGGAGGGCTTGAACTGCAAATAGCGGTGGGGGAGGGGGGGTTGGAATGGAAAGGGGCTGTGAGGGGAGGGAGCTAAGACTGGAAATGGGCTGAGTGAGGGGGACTAGGACAGGAAATGGGCTGATGGAGGGCTAGGATAGGACTGGAAATGGGCTGATGCGGGGACTAGAAGGGAGCGGATGCTGAGTTGGGATGGAACTAGAAGGGAGCTGTTGTTGGGGGAGGATTAGAATGGGATAGAGCTGGGTGAGTGAAATGGAGAGGGAAAAAATATTTTGTGTGGGAGGGAAGACAAATCTACAATTGACCGGATATTGGGAGAGTAAGTGGGGATTGAGGATGGCGGGGTAAAATTTGAGTGGATGAAATAGGAATGAGGAAAGAGCAAAAGGAGAAAGATTAGTATGTTAAAGCAGGTGTAGAGAGAGAATGGAAAAAAAACTAGAAGAGTGAAGAAAGGACAAATGGACAGCAGACGATGGAGAGTTAGCAGAAGACACGAAGAACCCAGAAGAAAGTGGCTGGAGCAATTGCAACTGAAAAAAAATGCACAAAAGGTAGAAAAATATCTCTTTATTGAATTTATTAACTGAAATATGCCAGCTCTGGGAAATGTGCATCATTAACGTCTGTGCTTTGTTTAGTACAAGAGGAAATTAATTTATAGTTTTATTTCTACAGTTTTGTTGGGCTTTTGGGGTTCACATAAACCATTATTAAGAAGTGACAGAAGATATCAATGCTTGACCCAGTACAAGCATTGTGGAACTTGTGTCTCTTGAGGAAACTGCTAGGTACATATGACCTAGATTGGCCACTGTTGGAAACAGAATACTGGGCTTGATGGACCTTGGTCTGACCCAGTATAGCATATCTTATGTTCTTATGTTCTAATTATTGTCTTCCTGTTTCTACATTGTGATTTCTTGTTTGGTGACGGTCTATGTTCTGCACGTGTAACTGAGCTGAGGTATTCTATTTATGTAATTCCTATTTGACATTGCCACTTGTTCTCTTTACCCAGTAGGTCATGTATTGTTGTTCTCTGAAATGTATTGGTTTAATATTTGTAGTGTTGCCTTTTGATAGGTAGGGTCTTGTGCTTTGTGAGTCCTGGTAGTGCTGTTATGATATGGCGGGTTTGCTATGGGTTCTAAATGGGCAGTGTTTGTAGTAGTTCCTAATATGCCTGGCAGTGGTCACTGGATTATAGTAATGTAGAAATCTTTTAGTCTTTCTTTATCCATACACTCATTAAGATGCATGTTTACTAAAAGTTAGTGTATGGTAACATTATGCAAATATTTATACAATTTAGGTCCCTTATGCAAATGAGGCCCCGCACCGAGTCTCCGCACATGGCCCCGCACCCCCCTTGGGCCGCCCCTGGGATTGGAAATGGGCTGAGTGGGGGAGCTTGGATTGGAAATGGGCTGATGGGGGGGCTAGGATAGGACTGGAAATGGATGGGGGAGCTAGGACTGGAAATGGGCTGATGGAGGGGCTAGGATAGGACTGGAAATGGGCTGATGGGAGGCTAGGATTGGAAATGGGCTGATGGGTGGGCTAGGATAGGACTGGAAATAAGCTGATGGGAGGCTAGTTTTGGAAATGGACTGACAGAGGGGCTAGGATAGGACTGGAAATGGATAGAGGAGCTAGGCCTGGAAATGGGCTCATGGAGGGGCTTGGATTGGAAATGGGCTGAGTGTGTGGGGGAGCTAGGACTGGAAATGGGCTGATGGAGGGGCTAGAATAGGAAAGGAAATGCGCTGATGGAGGGACTAAAATATGACTGGAAATGGGCTGATGGGGGGCTAGGATTGGAAATAGGCTGATGGGAGGCTAGGATTGGAAATGGGCTGATGGGGGGGGCTTGGACTGGAAATGGACTGATGGGGAAGCTTGGATTGGAAATGGACTGATGGAGGGGCTAGAATAGGACTGGAAAGGGCTGAGGGGGGAGCTAGGACTGGAAATGGGCTGATGCAGGGACTAGAAGGGAGCAGATGCTGAGTGGGGCTGGAACTAGAAGGTAGCTGATGCTGGGGGAGGACTACAATGGAATGGGGCTGGGACAGTGAAATGGAGAAGGGGAAAATATTTTCTGTGGGAGGAAAGAAAAATCTATGATTGTCCGGATATTGGAGAGTAAGTGGGGATTGAGGATGGAGGGGTAACATTTGAGTGGATGATAAAGGAATACAGAAAGAGATGGAGGAAAGAGCAAAATGAGAAAGATCAGTATGTTAAAGCAGATGTAGAGAGAGAATGGAAAAAAATTAAAAGAGAAAAGAAAGGACAAATGGACAGCAGACAACGGAGAGTTAGCAGAAGACAAGAAAAAACCAGAAGAAAGCGACTGGAGTAATTGCAACTGAAAAATAAAATGCACAAACAAAAAGGTAGAAAAATAGTTTTTTATTTTGAATTTATTAGCTGGAATATGTCAGTTCTGGGAAATGTGCGTCTTTAATGTCTGCATTTTGTTTAGCACAAGAGGAAATTAATATATAGTTTTATTTCTGCAGTGTTGTTGTACATTCCAAGTTTGGCTTTTGGGGTTCCCAGTCTTCCTATTTCTAAATTGAGATCCCTTGTTCTTTGTTCGGTGATGGTCTATGTTCTGCATGTGTAACCAAGCTGAGGTGTTCTATTTATGTAATTTCTATTTGACAGTGCCACTTGTTCTCTTTCCCCAGAAGGAGATGTATTGGTATTCTCTGAGGTGTCTTGGTTTAATATTTGCAGTGTTGCCTTTTGATAGGTAGGGTATGGTGCTTCATGAGTCCTGGTAATACTGTTATGATATGCCGGGTTTTCTATGGGTTCTAAATGCAGTGTTTGTAGTACTTCCTAATGTGCCTGGCAGTTGGCATTGGAGTATAGCAATGTAGAAATCTGATAGTCTTTCTTTATCTATACACTCATTAAGAGGCATGTTCGCTTAAAGTTAGTGCATGTTAGCATTATGCAAATATTTATGCAAATGATGTCCCTTATGCAAATGAGGCCCCATGCCGAATCTCTGCACATGGCACTGCATCCCCCTTGGGCCACCCCTGATTATCAGCACCCATGAGCAGTTAATGCCGTGGAAAGCACCAATAACGCTGGATTAACATGCGAAAGCTGGTCCCATAGCTTTAAGGTAAAAAGCGAGAGTGGGCGTTAATGGGGTGGCGTTGGGTGGGGATAGCATGTGCCCCTTTAATGCCTGTTTGTGTTACCATGCGTTAGAGGTCCCCCTTCCCGCTGAGAACCCTAACATCATCTGAAAACTCATGGTAAGGGCTATTTCTGAGGGGAGAGAGCCTACTTAATGTATGCAATGTGCATCACCCACTGTAGTTCTCAAATTAGTGATAGTAGTGCTCCACTGGCAGTAACAGCATGGTGTCCTATTAATAAAGGCCCTATGTTGTTGGTGCCAAATTGACAAACAAGGTTTCACATGAATGATGCAGTGGGGTTGGCTAGCCCACTAGGCTGACAAGATGGCTGCCTAGGGTATACATCTGTGATGTCTGTAATGACTCTGCTGTGACAGTGGCAGCACACATACATGCTGCTACAGTCAAAAAGGTGATGCACACCTCCAGTGCCACCATGCTGCCATGTCAGCAGTGTGCGAGGGAGGGAGTGGCACAGTGGCTGCGGCCTGGTGCAGAAGAAATCTGTGTCCCGGCCCTGGATGTCAGGTGCAATGCTGCAGTTGCCACTGTCAGTGGCTTGCCAAGCATGTCATCAGCAGGTACAGTGTAGCAAATGGTGATGCCTCCCTTCCAAAGTTTAAGGCAGCAGCATGCATGCCCACATCCCCTGCTGGAGGAGGGATGGAGCAGCATGCTGTGACTAGCTGCATGTTTGCAACTTCAATTAGACCACCTGCAGCACTGAAGCTCTGGCTATGCCATGCTTGCATGGAGGGAGGGATTGGCTGGCACGCTGTCTACCATGATCGGTGGACCCTGGCACCCTGCTAGTTTGCCTTGCGGATGGGCTAGCCCTGGGATCAGGATGCCCCCTGCTTGCTCATGTTGAATGGATATGTGCATGTGGGGTGAAAAAATATTCCACTGAAGCAGGAATGCTATGCAATATGATTACAGCCCATGTCAGAGTAAAAATGACCACCCTGCTCTCTCATCTGCCAAAGGATGACCATACTTTGTGCATGAATCAATGAACATTCCATAAGTGAGTACGCAGTCAGTTACAACCATCAAAGCCACATGTGAATCTAAAGTACTTATTGAGGTCTGCAAAATAGGAGAGTATTCCATGAATGGCCCATAAGCACACACCAGGAAATGAGAATGTTGCTCATTCTGCTAAGTCATCCATAGTCTGAAATTTGTGTATGTTCATGTATCATGGCCTGCCCCTTTGTCTGGAGAAATCCCATCTGTAAGACATAAATGTCAGTTGAACTAGCAGCATATCAATGCAGTGCAACATACAGACTTAACAAGATGTCCCTCTCCCACACCTGCCTAACATACATAGACAGATAAGTATGGCACAGAGCCTGCAGAGATCTAAGCAGATATCAGCATACCCCCAACTCATACCTGCATACATCCTGACAATGACCATATATATAGCCATGGATTGATGAACCCACATGGCTGCTCTGTGGCTACAAACACATGGCCAGTGTGCATATGAGAGAATGGTATCCTGTTTCCAGAACTGTAGTGTCATGTGCAACCTTCAACATTTTGTGCAGCATAATTCCTCATACTCAGTTGCCACACTGAGAAGCTGCACTACCATTAGCTGGATGGCAGAGCATGCCAATAGCACCAGCACACTGAACATCATTGCGGAATTCAACCACGCTCTGCTGTTGTTATACAATGTCCCTAAGGCATGACTGTTGAGCAACACTACTGAGGAGTGCTGTATGCTAATTACAGTTAGGGAACAAAGCTAGAATTGAACAGTTAGGATGTGCAGACTATGTTGTACCAGGAAAGACCAGCTTTCACATGCAGACCCGCCACGCAGACATATACAGTGCATTGACTAGATGGACAGACATGTCACACAGTATTGACAGTGATTATGCTTGGGACCCCCATCATCCGAGCCCATAGACAGATTGGGGGTCATTCTGAGTTGTGTTTAAGGAGGATGGATGTCTGGTTTGGACCCCCATCCCCGCTAAACACTAGGGGCCAATTCCCAACACAAAGCTCCCCGCAAGTACAGAGGAGATGTGTGGGGAGCTCTGTACAGAGGCGGGAGGGGGCGGGCCAACAGAGGTGCAAGGGTGAGCCAGAGGCGTGACCCCTACCCTAGACATACAGGGCCTATTCCGATGACAGCCCTGTACGTCCAGGCATGGGACTTTAGATAGG
Organism: Ichthyophis bannanicus; assembly: GCA_033557465.1. Classification (NCBI taxonomy): domain Eukaryota; kingdom Metazoa; phylum Chordata; class Amphibia; order Gymnophiona; family Ichthyophiidae; genus Ichthyophis; species Ichthyophis bannanicus. Next base: position 1,222,021,679 of record CM066032.1, read on the forward strand.
GGACTTATTCCACCATGGAGGTGGAATAAGTCTCCCCCGATGGCGATGGGCAGCGGATCTGGACTTCTTCCTAACAAGGTGAGCATGGCAGGGGATCCCCGCAACCTGATCCCATCATCGGTAGGCCCAATCGGGGGTCGGGTGGCTGGAAGCAAGCACTTTCAAGCTGTGGTGGTGATCAGGGTTCCTGCATGGCGCCCTGGTACCATGGCAACAGGATGCCAAAGCACCACGACTCCATGCAGGAGCCCAAGCTGAGCTAACTGGGTAAACTGCTGGACAACCAGGCCCTCAAAATTGGGACACGGCCTGCCCGTCCAGGCCCATTGTACCCAATTCTGATCACACGGAGACATCTAGCCCCCGTGGGTTCAGGATCAGGTGCAAGACTGGCCCATCCAGATTTTGGACGTCCAGATGGGCACCAATGGGAATTGGCCTCATTCTCTTTTGACTGAGCTACATCTGTCCCATCTAGTCATAAGGTCAATATGTGCAATATCTGATGGGTCATACACCAAGAGTTGTCTTGTAATACATGTCAGTTGCATGTTTACCATGTGACATGATCCTTTGAGTTGCTTGGTTTAACAGTGCAGACCTTCAGTGCTTGTGACTGATGTGCTGACAAGAGCATCATGGCTACTATTGCCATGTGTCACAGTCCTAGGAAGATAAGGAATCTGCTCACCTTGCACAGCACCTGAACATTCCAAGATCAATACATGCTGAAACACTACATCTATTTTCATGCAGCCAGACTCACATACATAATATTACATTGAGGTAAATCATAGACCACAACTTGTTATGTTATCCCTCACCTTAGAACATACATGATCTTCAACCATGTCCAACCATTTGGGAAGGACTGGTCTGGTGTGTGAAAGCTCTGCAATGTGGCCCAGTCCCAAGGTCCATGTCAGACATCTGCTAGAATGTGGAACCCAGAAACAATTGTTGAACTGCCCTACATTCCGTACTTAGGCAGCAGACTGTCCCCAGGCACCCCTACTGGCATAGGTAATAAGGGTGTCCGGTGACATTTAATTTATTTTAAGGAGTGGTTGAGCTGAAGGACCAGGAGGATTCTGGTCCTTGTAGTGCAGAACTCCTTACAAAGAACAATCTACGCCAAAGTGTAGGGTAATAAGGCTTTATTTCCCCAGTCAACGCTTAGGTTCAATAAGACAGAAAAGAAAATGAAGGTAATTCTTTCCTCTAACAAAAAGGTTCCACCGTTATATAAACAGTTAAGGGTTGTAGGCTTCACAATTAACTGTTTATCTGGGTTAAGGCTTCTTTAAAATCAATAGAAATTAACATCAGGAAACAAATGGTTATCAACTTCACCATATGCAGAGTTCTCTTTTCTCTATACATCTAGCAAGGCAATCAAACTAGTTCTTGAACAGAAGTTACATTCCATTGGTTCACTCTGAGGAATGGGAACACTGGTTTTACAATCAAAGTCCATTGACTCTGGGTCACTCCCTTCTTCAATGCTATGACTGTCTTCAGTATCTGTTAACTCCTCACAGGGGTTCTTCTGTTTCTCATACAACTTCCTTAGCACACTGTTAAGAAGTGCTTTTAAAAGGTTAGCTTTACTTCTTCTAACTTTCTGAGACTTATCTATTTGCATAAGGTTTTCATCACTTAAACTTTCCCTTATAATGAAAGGTTTTTCATACCTTGGCTTCTGTAGGCTGCCACACCCAGGACTCAGCTTGTGACGTAGCTTCTCAGGCTGACAAGCTGTTCTGTGCACTGCTCTACAATCAGAGTTACCAGAAAAACCTGACGTGGATTTCCACTCTCTGTGTTTCTTGGCAAAAGTATCACTGTAAAAGGAATCTCCTTTCCTTGTGCCTTTCTGGTTTAGCATAGGAGACTTACTTGGGCTAGGAGAGCTGCTTTCATCAGGCAAGCTGCTTCTTTGGTTTGCTTGGCTTTGGACTCCATTCCAATACCTTTGGCCTCTCTGGACTTTATCCCTTCGAGTATACCTCTTTTGGATTCTGTCTCCTTGAGTTGGCTGCACATGGAAGCCTTCCTGTTCCAGGCTTCTCTCACTGGTCCTGCTGCCGGTCCTTCTGACCTCGCTCTTACCTCCGTCTCTGCCTGTTCCTCTCTCACTGATCATCTGGTTTCCTTTATAAAGGGATTTCTGGTTTGCACGTTCTGAGTTTGAGGACAGGTGAAACTGCTTGTTACTAATGTGATCAATGCTAGAGCACGTTGCTTCAGGTACTGTGTAATTGTTCATGCGCCCTCTGGCTGAGCTGCGCTGGAACTGCACTCTCTGCCTTTTCTGAGTTCCATGAAAATCAGGAGTTTTTTTCAACACTGTTTCTTCTCTAGCTCCAGCCTCATGACAAGACACAGCAGATAAACACATAAGAGCATATGTGAGTGGTATCACATATGTATGGGGGGCACCATGGGACCAAGGGCTGCATTGTTAGGTACTATCATTCTTGGAGCAAGATTGCAAGCATATAGTATGCAGAACACATCTATCTCAGTCTGCCACCATTGCGCTGTGACATAGCACTTACACATGGCCTTCATGGTGTTGTGGTGTAACATGTACATTAGCTGTAGTTCTAGCATGGCACTGATGGTATGCTGGGTGGAGGATCTGTGTAAGAATGCCCAGGAACTGCAGCTCAAGTGGCCAGAATTCATCCAGCAGATGTGGGAGGAACTTCGCCCTGCATCAGAAGATGAGTGAGTGTAACACATGTGTGTCCCCAGGACATAATGACAGCTGTAAAATTTGCAAGGATGGTTTTCTTGAAGCTGCAACTGATTTGGTAATTGCCTTCTGTTTTTGGATCAGGGGGAAGTGAGACTGGTTGTTCATTCTTTTGTGCATGGAGTTTTAGATTAATGTAATGTTTTATATATTGTATTGCCTAGGAAGTACCTATGCAAGTTGCAGGTGGTGCAAAATATGTTAGCCTGCCTTTTGATGGAGGTAAGTCGCCAGGAAAGTGCACAGTCCCTGTTGTGGCAATTGCACTGGCTCCTTGTTTGGAAGCATTTTTTTTTCAGATGACAGCTATTAATTTTAAGTTATACAGTAGTTTGATGCTCGTCCTGAATATATGAGGGATATGTTGTCCTGGTTTGCTCCCCAAGGTCCTTATGCTATGCACAGGGCAATTTACTAGCTACTGCTGGCCTGGAGGAGATACAAAAATCTAGTTGGTGACAGTGTAAGTTCCAGATGGTGGTTCCTGAGATTTAGAATGGGCTGCTGGGGCAGTTACATGAGATAACAAGTTTGTTGTGCTTTAAGAAGACTTTGAAAGCATACCTATTCCCTAGAGAGGGTTGAGATTTGTTCGTGGGTGTGGGGTGGAAGGGGTAGACACTTTATGTCTGTATTGTTCATTGCTGTACACCATTTTGACTGCTTTTTCAGAAAAGTGGTATAAACTTTTATAAATAAATATCGCCATGGTCTGGTAATACATGAAGCAAAGATCTCTCATAGCAGCCCTCCTCGAGTGTCTCTCTCTCGGCATTCCGTGTGTGCGTGCGTGCATGCATGTCACGCTCTCATAGATGCCCTTTGCCCATTGTCTCTCATTCTTCTTAAGTTACTGTTTGTGGCTGCACTAAAAGGGCCACACTTTCTTCCTCAATGCCATCGGCTCTCTGCAAGGAAATTCCTTCTTTCTTTCTTGACGGTTTACATTTAACAAAACCAATTATAATGAACATGTTTCTAATTGAACTGGGGAGGAGATTAAGGGGTATAACAATTTTACAACAAACATGTTTCTAAATGAATATGGAGGTGATAATGATACTGTAAACAAGTAAAATCTAACTGATGAGATCATGTTACTTAATTACAATATATTTATAATACATTGTATCATGTGGATTAGGCTATTGTAGCAGATCCTGTAGTGTTACCGTATGGCATTAAATTGTGGTTCCTAGTGCAGTCAAGGATATTTCTTTAGTTGAGGGCTTGGTGATGTTTCTTATGTAGGGTCCACATTATTGTTAATTTGATTGTTTCCAAAATGTTCTGTAAAGAGATGTGTCTTGAGTAGTTTTCTGAAGGAAGCTAGGTCAGACATCATTCTTAACATATTTGGTACTGAGTTCCATAGGATAGGAGTGTAGTATGAGAATGCCCTGTTGCTAGTTGCTTTATTTATTCTCCTAAAATCCAATGGGACGGCTAGTGTGTTTTGTACGATGATTCTTAGCTGTCTATTGCTGGGTGTGTTGAATATTACAGAAAACAGGTATGTGGAAGACAGGTTATGTAATATTTTGAAGGTGGTCATGATGGATTTATGTTTTATACGGCTCTCAATCGGTAGCCAATGTAACTGCTGTAGGACCGGTGTGATGTGTGTATCTCTGGGAGCTTTCAACAGTATCCAAACAGCTGTATGTTGAGCCATTCGGAGCTTGTTAAGCATTTGTTTAGATAGTCTTTGGGGAATGCCAATGCAGAAATCAAGGCGAGGGCATATCATTGCTTGTAGGACTGTATGGAAATCCTTTGGTTCTAGGAAGGTCTCAATGGTTGCAATATCTTTGGTTTATTTTATATAGCACATGTTTTGTTTATGTGAGAGGTGAAATTTAGTGCTTGTTCCAATATTATTCATAGATATCTCACTTTTTTTTTACTTCCAGCAATGCTGCTTTGAATTTTATTACAGAACTGGTAGAGTGAAATCTTTTTCTTTGGAGATAAAATAAATTAAAACAAACAAACAAAACAAAACAGAAATTATGTTTAAGGTTTTGGGAGGTGAGCCACTCAGAGGCTTCTTTAAGGCAACATGTTATGTGGTCTAAGTCGGGATTTAAGGTGTAATATGAGTAGTATATCATAAAATCATCTGCATAAATGTGATAATTTACATTGTACTTCTGAAATATGTTGCAGGTTGGTTGCAGATATATGTTAAATAAAGGGATGTCTTGCTGTTGTTTGTATGGGTTTGATGTTTCATGTCTTATTTTAACTTGCTGAGTTCTGTCGGTAAGAAACTATTTCTTGAAGACGAATTATTAGGTAGTCATGGTTTATCAGATCGAATGCAGCAGCTATTTCTAGAAAAATGAGCATGAAAATGGAAATTACACTTACCTGGTAATTGTTGTCCCTTGAGGAACTCCAGTTCAGTCCTCCACCTCTGGGTTGTGTACCTCCTCTCGCAGCTTGGAGACTGGGCATGTCAAAAACGTGACATCACTGGATGTAGCCTGCTGCACATAATATTCAAGGTTTGGTCGCACCATTGAACGATACAGAGGAATTATAATATCCATAATTGTATTCTCCATTCCTTTCTTTATGATTCCTAGCATTCTATTTCTTTTCTTGGTGCCGCTGCACACTGGGTGGAGGGTTTCAACATGATATCCACAATGATGCCTAAATCTTTTTCCTGAGTGGTGGTTCCTAATATGGAACCTTGCATCATGTAACTATAGTATGGGTTGTTCTTTCCTAGGTGCATAAGTTAGCACTTGTCCACATTAAATTTCACTGCCATTTGAACATCCAGTCTTCCAATTTATCAAGGTCCTCTTGCAAGTTTTCACAATCCTCTTGGGTTTTAACAACTTTGAATAATTTTGTGTCATCTGCAAATTTGATTACCTCACTCGTTATTCCCATTTCCAGGTCATTTATGAATATGTTAAAAAGCAGTGGACCCAGCACAGATCCCTGGGGTACTCCACTATTCACCATTTTCCATTGGGAAAATTGGTGATTTAGTCCTACCTTCTGCTTTCTATCTTTTAACGAGTTCCTGATCCACAATAGTACACTGCCTCCTATTCCATGACTTTTTAATTTTGCCATGAGTCTCTCATGAGGGACCTTGTCAAAAGCTTCTTGAAAATCCAGATACACGATATCAAACAATTTACCTTTGTCTACCTGTTATTCACACCTTCAAAAAAACATAACAGATTAGTAAGACAAGACCTTCCTTGGCTAAAGCCATGTTGGCTGTCTCCCATTAAGCCATGACTATCTACAGTAAATTTGTTCTTTATAAATGGTTTCTACCATTTTTCCCAGTACTGACATCAGAGTAACATAGTAAATGACGGCAGATAAGGACCAGTATGGTCCACCTAGTCTGCCCAGTAATATGGTAAAAGTAGGTGCACCTGCTGCTCCATGCAGGTCACTCCTCCCCATGACTCTGTTTAGGGGTGAACCCACCGCTCCGTGTAGGACACCCCTGTTTGTTGAGAAATTAGATAGTTAAGTTTATTTAGATTTTAACCTGTTGTTGTAAAGGGATCCACTGGGTCTGTCCCATGCCATTTAGAATTCTGTCACTGTATTTGCCCCCAACACTTCCATCAGGAGGGCATTCCAAGCATCCAACACCCTTTCAGTGAAAAAGTATTTCCTGACATTGCCTTTCAATTTACCCCCTTGAAGCTTCATGTTATGCCCTCTAGATTTACAGCTTCCCCGTCTTTGGAAGAGGTTTGTTTGTTCATTAATTCTCTTTAAGTGTTTAAAGGTCTGAATCATATCTCCCCTATCCCTCCTCTCCTCCAGAGTGGACATATTTAGGTCTTTAAGTCACTTCTCATAAGACTTCTGACTCAGGCTCCAAATCATTTTGGTTGCCTTCCTCTGAACCGTTTTCAGTCTTTTTACATCCTTTGTGAGATATGGGGGCATGTTTACTAAACATTCCTAACGTGCGGGGCCGCGGTAGTGTGCCTGTGCCATATAAGGAGTGGGCGGGTCAGACAGAAAAAAGAAAAAAAACAGGAGTAAGCGATCGCACATTTGCGCGGCGCGCTAATGTGCGCCATGCAAAATAGTGTGTGGGAAGGCTAAGTGGCGCCCTGATATGCATACACAAAGGAACAGAGTCATAGTACAATGGTTAAGACACTGACAGCTGGTGCAGCTGCCATGGGTTCAATTCCCCATTGTGTGCAACAAAAAGGGCTGGCTGAGGCATTAATTTTAATGGGTAAAGGTGCTTTAGGAGGCATATTAATTTTGGGCGGCATAAGGCAGTGCGCTGATGCCCAAGCACAGGACCAGAGCCACAGCACAATGATTAAGACACTGACCAATAGTGCAGGGATCAGGGGTTCAATCTCCCACAGTGCCCAATGAAGAAGGCTCACTGAGGCAGTGCATCTTATGGGGATGAGTGCTGTAGGGGGCGATTTATATTTATTTCAGTTATCACTACTAGCAAACGCACTCACAAAGCGTGTTAACATAAGGCGGCCCATAAGGCACATGTTAAAGTTCACTGTCCGCCAAGGCACCCTAGAATGTCCCCTATAGGGCACCATATATGTTGCATCACAGGATAAGGTATAGTGCACCTTATATGGACAGCAACCATAAGGTGCCCTATAGGGCGCCCTATAAAGCACCCTCAGAGGCACCTTATGGGTACAGTACACTGAGGGTGTGTTTGATGGCAGCAACATATGTACATTAAATCTAAAAAAAGCTTTGGACAACCCTATTAAATAACCCCACTGTGGGCTTGAACCCATTACCTCTGGCTCCACAGGCAGTGAAGTAATCATTGGGCTACAGCTATATAGCTGCCAGCAAGCCCCTGGCTGGCTGCAGAGAGCCTGCATGTCACCACACAGACAGTCTGCTGTGGTAACCAGGATAGGGTTAGGCCACCCATACCCATGATGCACTGCACATGCAAATCAGCTGTCCACAGATGAACACAAGATGGGGAATGCACCCCAACAGCTCCCCGGCCTGGTAGGGGGACGTGTCCGTGTGCACCCACACAGCACCTTGGCCAGGTAGGAGGTACTGACCGGGTGATTAACTGGCACAGAGTAGCTACACACAGTCACATTGTGCGGGAACTGTGCTCACCCTGAGTGTGCGATGAGGCGCCCTGGACCAGGTCCACAGCACCCTCCATGGCTGAGAGAGGCCATGGCAGAGCTCCAAAACAGTCGTAATCTGTCAGATAGGTAGTTTCTGCATGGAACACCTTGGATATCTCTGTCTGTCTCAGTCAGGGGAACCCCCACGGACCACTAGGTGGGCCATGCACCACCCCCCCACAAGGGTGGCAAACAGGGCCTCCCATCAACAGATCTCTTCCTTCCCCCCCACCCCCACAATGTTGGCAGTAGAGTGGACCATCAACCCCAGTCCTGTTGGGGAACAGACACCCTACAGGGCAGTCCAAGCAGCCCCACACACACCCAGACCACAATATCAGACAGACAGTAGGCCTGGATATGCTAAGATGCACCCCACCACCATCTGATATTCCCCTGCATCAAGCCATCAGCCACTGCACAGCACTCCAGCAGGGCACATACCAGCTGTGAACAGTCTGCTGGTTAGTCCCACTGGAAATGCATGCACCCACAACTGGGATGGCAACACACACAAGCAGATACATCAGTAACTAGGCCCCAACAGGTGACCCATATATATCACATGAGGGAAATGCTATGAAGCACTATGGGGGTGCCTAGCCATGCTGCCGTCACTGCACAGTCAGGGTGGAGTGAAAGCCCAGCAGCACATACAGAGGTCACCCTGTCTGTGGAGGTGGTGGACGGCCACTACAATGTCCCTGCCAGTGCCCTATGCCCTGTGCAGATGCATCCTGGCCAGCCCACCCTGTCTGAGCTATACCCATGGTACCTTGCTGCTCATTATGCACATCATCAGGCCAAAACTGGCAACAGTGCTGGCAGTGTGGGCTGTGGACAGTGTTTGCAGCCAACACACACTGTATAGACAGACACACACTCCCACACGTATGCCAGCATTGTGCTACTATAAAGGGGTTCAGAATCCTTGCCCACCACACCAGTCCTGGGCACAGTACAGGCATGGGTATGGTATGCAGTACGGTTGGGGGTCACTCCCCAGGGTGGTAAACACTGTCAGGGGCCAGACCTGACGCACACACCGCAGACATCAGATAGATTGTTATGATGGAGCTCAAAGAGCAGACTGTGCGTAACGTAGGGATATCTATCTGCCAGTACTCATAGCAAACGTTTGAGAGCTGTGTACCATATACCCAGGTGTAGGGTGACATTGCTAAGGTATGCAGGTGCTGGTATTGGGTGCTGCACGCAGGGCCCAATGTCCTGCCTCTCCAGGAGGCATTGGCCAATGGGGCCTGTGGGTGTGGGTGTGTCTGCCCCTGTTGGCTGCTGCTGTACGGCAGAGGTTCCCATATCCAGTCCAGGTTTGCAATACACTGGTTGGGGTTTCCTGCTGTCCCTCATGAATATGCATGAGCTACATCTACATGCCATGGGGGTGGTGCATAGATATACAGCACAGTTATTTGTATGTGTGGCAGCATGGAACCTGAATGGTGTGTGGTCCTCCAGGACTGCATTTGTGAGACTCTGCTCTAGGTAATGGCCCTGGTCATGGTGTCTGTGCTTGGTGGTGTAAAAGATGGCGTATGACCAATGCGTATGTCCCCAGCAATAAAGGATTGCCCTTACTAACATGGTTTAGTTGTGGGGACAATATGTGGACAGGATTGGTAGTAGCCCCAGCTGGGCTTTGAACCTGTGACCTTTTGTTCCTGCACACACTGTCTGTGTGCACTGCACCACTGTGTTGCCACAGATGTGCTGAATTCCCTGGGAAGTCCATGACTGTACATCCGACAGGGCCTATGTTGCAGTGGACGTGCCAGCCTGCACATGGCTCGGCCACTGTCTTCTGTGGCTAGCAGCCACTGCCCCCTCCACCACCTGTACCCTACCGCCAACATGCTGGCATGTCCGTATCTTGGAAAAGCATATGACCTGCTTGCGTTGTGGCACTCCAGGACTGCATTTGGGGGACTCGGCTGTCGGTAATGCCCATTGTTATGGTGTGTGTGCGGTGTTGGGTACAAAATGGGTGTGTGAACCATGCTTATGTTCTCTGCAATAAAGGAGTGTCTGTACTATCTCTGTTTAGTGGTGGGTAAAATATGGGAACTGGGTTGGCAGGAGCCCCAGCTTGGATTTGAACCTGTGACCTTCTGGTCCTAGAGGTACTGCCTCTGTCTGCTGCACCACATTGTGGCCACAGTGATGGTGCAGTCCCTGGGGGTGGGAAACCTGACCAACAGAGTCAAAAACCCTGCTCTGCACATTTGTACTGTGCGCTCCGTCACCATGTCTGGTGACATAACTGCAAATACACCCCTCAACCGACCACGAACAACTGGGGATAAATATAACCAAGCTGGGCAACAGTGATGTTAATGGGCAACCATAGCAAACACTCCCAGGAAGGCTCAGAAACAAGGAAATGGTTTTTGGAAGGGTCTCCCCTCCGTAGCCCCTTCCAACCTTCATTTCATTTTCTTTGAGCTTTCCTGGGTGTGTTCTTATGTTTGCCCATTATTATCGGGGTTCCCCAGCTGCCTTCCTATTTTTAATATGTTTGTTTGGGTCTTTTTCTATCTTTATTTGCACTTTTGTTCTGTGCACATGTATCACACTGCTCACGTTTTGCAGGTTTCCCCGGTTTCCCTGTACATTGCTGACGCGAAATGGTTTCTCTTCCCTTTAAATGCCCTCTACCGTGTGTGTTTCACTCGCGCTATTTTTAACCTGTGAATTCGGCCCCGATCATGTGCGGGGAGCCTCTCCCCTCCCCTTCCCCACCCATTGGCCCCATCTCTCCGCCCCTCGGGAGCCTTCCTCCGCCCTCAGAATGCCTTTCCACGCCTCTATCGGACATTTGCGGGCCGGGTACTTGTGCGGGGTGCGTTGGTGCGGCGCGCAATTGTGTGGGGCCCACGCGCACTTTTGCAGGGCGTTTAAGAGCGTTTCTGAGCGTTTGAGTGCCACGTTTCCGTGCGCTATTGTGCGGCACGCAATTGTGCGGCTTTTAGTAAACATACCCCATGGTCTCTAAAACTGAACACAGTATTCCAAGTGAGACCTCACCAGTGACTTATACAGTGGCATTACTACCTCTTCTTTTCTGCTGGTAATTCCTCTTTGTATGCAACCCAACATCCTCCTGGCTTTTGCCACTGCCTTGTCGCACTGTTTTGCCACCTTGAGATCCTCAGAAATAATCACACCAAGGTCCTTCTCCTGATCCATGCACACCAACCTCTCGCTCCGTAATGCATACATTTCCCTTGGATTTCTGCTTCCCAAGTGCCTGAAACTGCATTTCTTTGCATTAAATCTTAACTGTCAAGCATTAGACCATTCTTCCAGCTTTTGTAGATATTTCCCATGTTATCCACTCCCTCAGGGGAGACCACTCTATTGCAAATTTTTGTGTCATCTGCAAAAAGAAAGACTTTTCCATTTAGTCCTTCAGCAATATCACTCACAAATACATTGAAAAGTGCTGGGCCCAGGACTGAACCATGGGGCACCCTGCTAATCATCCTCCTTTCATCCAAGTAAGCTCCATTTACCATCACCTTCCATCGTCTGTCAGTCAACCAATTTCTGATCCAGTTCACCACCTTGGGACCCATCCCCAAACTATTGAGTTTATTGATAAGCCCCCTATGAGGAACAGTATCAAAGGCTTTGCTGAAATCTAGGTAGATGACATCCATCACATGCTCCTGATTTAGTTCTCTGGTAACCCAGTCAAAGAACTCAATCAGATTTGTTTGGCAAGATCATCCTTTGGTAAAACCATGTTGCCTCAGAGCATGCAACCTGTTGGTTTTGAGAAAGTCCGCTATTCCCTCTTTCAAGAGCGTCTCCATTACTTTTCCCACCACCGAGGTAAGGCTCACAGGCCTGTTGTTTGTCACTTCTTCCCTGTCACCACTTTTGTGAAGAGGTACCACATCAGCCCTTCTCCAGTCCTGAGGAACTTCTCCTGTTTCCAAGAATCTGTTTGAAAACATCCTTTAATGGCCCTGCAAGAACCTCTCTGAGCTCTTTCAGTATCCTGGGATGTATCCCATCCGGTCCCATGGCCTTGTCCACTTTCAGTTTTGCAAGTTGTTCTAACACATCATCTTCTGTGAATGGTGTGGTATCTACTTCATTCCCATTTTTATATTTGAGAGTCACAGATGGTCCTTCTCCAGGATTTTCTTTAGTAACAATAGAGCAGAAGTATTAGTTTAACAATTTTGCTTTTTCAATGTCACTTTCCACAAGTCTGTTCCCAGTAGTTCTGAGTCCTGCAATTCCACCTCTGATTTTCCTCCTTTCCCGAATATACCTGAAGAAAGTTTTGTCGCCACACTTCACATCTTTAGCCATCTTTTCCTCTGCCTTTGATTTTGCTTTCCTTATTTCTCTTTTTGTCTCTTTTAATTTGATGCTGTATTCCTTTCTGTGTTCCTCGGTTTGCAAGCTTTTGAATTTTGTGAAAGCTGTGTTTTTTGCCTTTATATAAGCAGCCACTTCTTTGGAGAACCAAATAGGTTTCCTTCTCCTCTTGTTTTTATTTACTTTCCTTACATGTTTATCTGTTGCCCCTTTTATTGCCACCTTTAGTTTAGCCCATTGCAATTCCACTTCCCTTATCCCCTCTCATCAACGTTGGTGAGCACTAAATACAGCATTGAGCTTTCCTTGGTTGGTTCCATTACCATTTGTCTAAGTAACGCATCTTGGAAAGCAACCACAATATTTTTACTTCTTTCCAGATTTGCAGAAGCAGTAGTCCAATCCACATCGGGTAGATTAAAGTCACCCAATATGATCACTTCCCCTTTGTGGCTATCTTTGCAATATCTATAATTCGTTATCTAGTACTTCGATTTGAATCAGAGGTCTGTAGACTACACCAGTATGGATGACAGTGCCATCTCCTCTTTCCAACAGAATCCAGAGCGCTTCTTCTCTTCCCCATGCCCCCTGCATTTCAGTAGCATTGATATTGCTTTTGACATAAGGCTACTCTTCCTCCTTTTCCACTTTTTCTGTCTCTTCTGAATAGATTATAGCCAGCTGTGCCTATATCCCATTCATGCAATTCATTAAACCATATTTCTGCAATGGCCATAATGTCCAAGTCCATTTCCACCATTAGGGCTTCCAGGTCAGGAACTTTGTTGGCTAAGCTTCGAGCATTTGTGCTCATTGCTTTCCAGCATTTAACTGGCTTGCATGTATTTTGCATTGATTTTGTTCTGTCCACTTCTTCCCACTTGTCGTTGATGTGTGATTTAAAAGTATGGTTGTTTCTGATGTTATTCTGCTTTTGCCGGGAGTGATGTTCTAAACTTGTCCTTCCCCATCTTTCACCCCCTTTTTCTAGTTTAAATGCATATCCACATACTGCCTGAATTTTTCACTTAGGATTATTTTCCCTGTGACAGAGATATGTAGTCCATCAGCACAGTATAGTCTCTTGTAGGTCCATCTGTTTCCCCAGTTGCCTATAAATCTGAGTCCTTCTTATTTGCACCAGGTCTGGAGCCATGTATTAAAGCTGTTTATCCGATGCAGCCTGTCTGTCCCCTTACCAAGAAGAGATAGAACTTCTGAGAAGGCTACAGTGTTAACAATGGGCTTGAGTTTCTCTCCCAGAGTCTGGAAGTCCCTTTGAACTGCAGAGGTACTGTTTCTAGCCAGGTCATTATACCCAAGTGGATGACAACATCAATTTTGGAGTGCTCACTTTCTGCGCTAAGTACATCAACAATTTGGTTTGTATTCCTGCTGGCTGAAGAGCCTGGGAGGCATTTGACTCTCTTCTCTCCTTTGAACTGTGTTCCCAATTTGGTGCCTCTGATGATGGAATCTCCAGGTAGTAGTAGTTTTCTGTTTTGTGAGTTTTTCTTCATATTTGATGCTTTATCAGTAGATTGGGCATTGACTGTCTCATTTAAGGGCCCTTCAGTTTTCATGGATTGGGCATCCTCATTAACCAAAGCAGAGAAGGCATTATGCAGGGATATCTCTTGATGTATAGAGTGTCTCTGTGTTACAGGTCACAATCTACCAGAGCCCACTGTGATCCATTTGTTCCTGGGTTGTTTGATTTTTTGTGGGAGCGGTGGTGGACTTTGTTCAGTTTGTATCCTAGAAGAGGTGCGTTTCATTGCAGCAAGTTCTTCCCTTAGTAGAGTCAATTCTTTATGCATGGCAGCTAGCTTGAGGCATATAGGACAAGCTCTTAGGTTCCAAATGATTCTTCTTGGAATGAAAGCACCACAGTTATTGCACTGAATACACAACATGCTGATTAAGCAGTCTGTGTGGAGTCTCTGGAAGCTCTGAAGACTAGAGTTGATCAGGTACTTGTGGACAGGCTATAAGGTAATTTAATTAGCTCCACCCTGTGAGCAGGCTTGCAACAGACAATTCCATAATGGAAGCAGATATAGTCAAACTGAACCTTTTACTTCTATGTATCTTCCTACTGTGCAAAGGTCCCTGTAACTTTAAATGATACCTTTGCTACTAAAGTAAGTGGGAGACTCAGGTAAAAGACCAGATCCCTGCAAATCTAAGTATTTCTATTCCAAGTAGCTTTATATCACAAGTGTCCCTGGCCAGTAGGCCTTACATGAACTGAGGGCACACTCAGATATCTGATTTAAAGGCTACGCAAGGAATGTAGGCAGTCAGAATATTCCCAAAACTGAATGTATATCCAACAGTTAAATTCTTTTTTTTTTTTTAAACGTTTATTTTCATTTTACAACAAACAAAGTAACAACACACCAAAAAAAACAAATACACACATACAATAAAGAAAGCAACCCCAATTACCCCCCACCCCAATGCTTCTTCTCTAAGCTGATAAGAATCATCATATGAGCGCTTACATACAACAATTATTGTACATCAAACAAACAGAAGTAGAATCTATAATACCGGATGAGCATGTGACAAAGAGTAATACAGAATCAAACATTCAACTGAGAGCATTGAAATTTTGAACATAATCGTTGAGCATCTTCTAGCCAGACCAATAGTGAGTAGTTGAACGGAAGAGGCAGCCATACTAGGTATTTGCGCATATTTACAATAAAGACAAATATGTTTCACCATTCAATAGAACTCAAAAGAGCTATTTTCCCAATATTTCGTGATTAAGGAAATAGGAAATAGCAATGCCCAGCATAAAGGCTAAAAGAAATAAGCCAATTTAGGAAGAGAGGGGAACCCCGCAGCTAAGCGGAGCCCCACAAACTTCCGAAAGAGGGAATCCGGAAAATATAAAATAGAATGAAGACGACCCCAGACCCGACTCCAGTAATACGGGACATTCATACATAACAGGAGTTTAGTAGACCAAAGGCCACATGGCATGTCCAGCATCAAGCGCACTGGATGGCATTCCAATTGGCTAACCTATCAGGAGTATTTGTCTACTTGGGATAGCAGTACTGAGGAGATAAGAAAAAAAAAAAAAGAAATCTGATCTAGATTATGAGTGGTGGGGGGGGCTGAGAAAAGGTGAGCTCTAAGTCTGAGGGGTGAAGCAGCTTCCATATATCAACTCACGCAAAATCTTTCATCAGGGCTGGCAGGGAGTGGAGTCTCTTGGGCGGACCACTCGTTCTAGGCGGCAGTCTATCTAGCAAAGGAGCAAATACTTGGTAGAAGTCACCGCCGAGTAACAATAACAGGGTCATCCACATTCAGAGCATAAATACCAATACACGCAAATGCACTATCTCCAACCTTAAAATATACACAGGCCCAGCTACCCTCCCCATCAGAGCTAGTATCACTACAGTGGTTGGCCAAAAGTTCTCAACTAAGATGGCTACCTCGCTCCGCTCAGAAACGGCGGGAGAATAGGCAGCCACCATATAAGGTTTGGCAACAAATTTCAGTGGTTCGACAGAGGTGAAATGGATTTCCTAAAGAAACACTAAATCAGTATGGTCATGATTAAAATAACTAAGGATGGTCATTCTATTGATTGGACTATTGATGCCTCTTACGTTCAGTAATAAGAGCATACATAAGGCCATACAACACATGATGGCGCACCGAGTTGCGCAATGTCCCTCATATCAATTATAAATGACTGTACACACGATATGATAGAAAATAAGCCAATGAAAAATCATGAAGCGCCCAATATAACAATAGAAGCACCGAAGTGCCTTAGAGAAGAAGCAAAACCCCAGAAATTACAGGCGACCTGATGTCTGCGGGGTGAAACCCCAGAGAAGGCCTAAATTGAAACATATAACCGGTATAGCTATGCGTGCTCCGAATCCAACCGAGGTGCACATCATGGAGGAAAAGGAGACCAAGAGAGGTAGATATAAAAGAAAGGAAGGTCCAGGCAGTCTCTATTCCAGGCAATGATCACCGCGCCGGGCCATTCAAAATGGCGGGCAGTTCCAGCGGAGTCTATCCGAATTGTTGACTTAGCGCATCTGGTCTGCCTCTTTGGAATCTAAAAATGTTGCTAGCAGAGCAGGATCTTCGAAGGTTCTAGTTTGGTTATGGAGAGTCACTCTGAGCTTCGCTGGATATAAGAGGCCAAAGCGAGCCTGTAACTGTTGAAGTCTAGGACGAAAAGCAAGGAGTCCCTTCCGCCGGTCAGCTGTGGGTTTTGCCAAATCGGGGAAGAAAGAGACTTTATGATCGTCAAACTGCAGATGTTGCATCACCCGGGCGGCTTTGAGAATTTGCTCAACTTGCTGATACCTCAGCAAACGGAAGATAATGGGCCGGGGTGTCGTCCGATTGAGTGCGATGTTGGTAGGAGCACGATATGCTCGGTCAATTTCCAGATCTCTGCAAAAAGTAATCTTCAGCAAGGAAGGGAGAGTTTTGACCAGAAATTCTCTGATATCTCCTGCTTCCGCCCCCTCTGGAACTCCTATGAGCCTTACATTGTTGCGACGAGCACGATTATTGCAATCCTCTAACTCTTTTTGAAGATTCTGTATGTGACGCTCAGCCTTGTCCAGGTTCACCAAGCGCACCGCGTGCGAATCAAGGACCCCCGCCATATTGTCCAGCCGTAGTGAAAGACCTTCAAGCCGGTCCTGAAGCATACCGAAATCTTCTCGCATGGCTCGGAGCGCTTCTCCGTTGGACTGTACCAGTTCCTTCACACCACGTATTTCTTCCAGGATCTCCCGTTGCATTTCAGGGCTTACCCGAAGTGGAACCATCTTTAGTGGGGAAGACAACTCTGTTTTGGAGCGTTTTCCATACGAAGAAGAGGGAGACCCGAAGTCCAAGCGCACTGGTTTGTGGGTCGCCATTCCCCCCAAGGCACCCCGGTGAGTTCGGTGTAAAATATTAGGTTTATGCAGATATTAAGTCAGGATTCTGAGTAGGCCCCTCGGGAGCTTCAGCGCGAAGCGTCTAACCCGCTGGACATCAGGCTCCGCCCCCCCCCAGTTAAATTCTATATTAGCAAACAAAACAGGCAATAGATAGAAGGCTGAAAACTTAGCTGTGTGGAGTCTCTGGAAGCTGTGAAGTCTTCCAATTTATCAAGGTCCTCTTGCTCACTTGTCTGTAGTTTCTTGGATCACTCCTGGAACCCTTTTTAAAAATTGTGATTACATTGGCCATCCTTCAATCTTCAGGTATAACAGATGATTTTAATGATAGCTCACAGATTGCTAATAGTAGGTCTGCAATCTCATATTTCAGTTCTTTCAACATCCTTGGATGTATACCATCTGGTCCAGGTGATTTGCTACTCATCATCATCTGCTACGTGTCTTCTCTGGGGTTTCTGTAGGTTTCTCTTATTCACCACATGACATACTTTCAGTAGAGGCATTGTGTGTGATGACACCACATTGGAGATGGAGACTGAGCTACATCAGAGCTGCCCCATCATGTACATACAACATGCCATGTTCACATATTTCCCAAAGATGACACAGCATACAGATCTTGCGGTTTCAAGATATATATGATGTCATAGATTGTGAGCCCTTTGGGGACGAGGGAATATATCAAGTACCTGCTTGTAGCATTATAAACTGCTCTAATGTCTTTCAGCCTGGCCGATATATCAAGAAATTAAATAAAGATAAAGATAATGCCTTGGTCTCATCATTGCAATTGTGGAAGATGTCTGAGCTCTTACTTGTTTTTTCATTGGATTTGAATGTACCATATATGTGGATGATGTGCAGATTCCTATGGCTATTTGTTCACATGGGAGTATATGTAGAGACACCTTTTTGAACACACACCATACTGACTGCAGCATGGCAATGATGTCCTGGCCTAAGGGATCAGACTAATATTATAATCTCTGGGAGAGAAACTCAAGCCCATTGTGAACACTGTTGCATTCTCAGAGGTTCTGCCTGTTCTTGGTAAGGGGTCAAAAAGGTCACATTAACAGCTTTAATACATGGCTCCAGACCTGGTGCAAACAAGAAGGATTCAGATTTATTGGCGACTGGGGAAACAGATGGACCAACAAGTGACTATACTATCCTGATGGACTACATCTCTCTGTCGCAGGTCCAACTTAGGCTCTTTGGATGTTGTACGGGATGTTTTTGCTACAGTTTGCACTAACCTTCAAAGACTTCTAGGATTAACTTCCCTCTTCCTACCACATCCTGGGAGGTTCTTGAAAGTTCCACAAGCAGAGGAATTCAAAACAACATGGCATACTGTTCACACAGGATTCCTGAGGTCTTTGGAGAGGGCCTTGTATAGCTTTGAAGTTTAATGTTAGGTTGATAATGGCTTTTCTGATGGTCTCAGTCAGCTCTCTTTTCTTCACCATTGTGAAAACTGGAACCATGAATGAATGTGGCCATTTTACACATTAGAGCCATCATTTATTGGTTGATTCCAGTCATGTGAGTACTGAGAGTTGATCACATGTGCCTCTCATGTTAATGCAATGGGATTATGATTCTTTCTATTACAACAGATGTGAATAGTTCATAAGGGTGACAATAATCACATCCTGGCAATGTCACAGTTTTTCCAATCTTTCCTACTAATGTCTCGTTTAATTGGTCTTGTTTTATTGGATTCTTTTATATGTCACATATCTGTGCAAATATTATCCCAAGCCATTTCACTGGCCACTTTTCTTTAGGAGATGTTTGACATTTAGGGGTTGAACTGAAAGGCTGCCAATATTGTTGACCACAACTGTACTCATGCTGAAGAAGATGCTGCTAATGCACAAAAACTGTGATCATGACATTCACATAGCTCTTCTCCTGACATCCATTCTCAAGTGTGTGAGAGTCTGGGGTCTTGCATTGTGAGGAATGACCCTTAATTTTTAAGTCATAACCATACATCCATGAATAACTGACCAGTGATAATCATTTGTATGGACACAGAGTCATTTTATGCACATTTTGACAACTCCCTGGCTGCTGGCAGGCCATCTTCATTTTGTTCAGGGTCCAGGACTTTCTGCAGAGACTCTTCAGACACACATCTCATCCACAAATTGACAATATGGCTGTACTTTGTGCTGCAGAAAATGCTTTCCATATCCTCAGCAAGTGCATAATGCATCACACAGTGCTTCAGCTTTGTCTTCGTTCCTGCTCATGTGTGGCCTTCCAGAATGTTCGTCAGTGTGCAGACTTTGGTAAACATTCTGACACATTTGGACCAGTCATGGCATGGGACACAACTCTGGCATTCATTCCCATACACTGGATGCAATTTGCTATACATTTCTTTGAAGGCATCTCCACAACTCACACAGAGTTGAACTCAAATTGGCAGGTCACCTTTTCCCAGTCATTATTTGTCACAGACTGCTTTGACAGAATGCCCAACATCATGGGATTACTGCAATATACATTTTAGACATGCCACATTCAGCAAATGCACAGCACATAACTATATCAGTGCATGCCTGATATCATCCTGGTGCAATAAATGTTGTTCTGCAGCAACACAACACATGTCGATAGTTTTGGATGACACTTCGCATGGCCTGTCCCTTCTTTGACTATCCCACCTACATGTTTACATTCACATGTTTGTGTTGATTTGCCTGAGAGGCTGTAAATAGTGTTGAAATAGATATTTTTCTATGTTACTATATTCTTGACTCACATGTGTGCTATCATATGGATGTGAAAGTTGGACAGTGAAAAAGATAGACAGAAAGAAAATTGATACCTTTGAATTATGGTGCTGGCGATCAATACTGTGTATACCATGAACTGCCTGAAGAACAAACCAGTCAGTACTAGAGGAGATCAAACCTAAGCTTTCTTTAGAAGCTCAGATGACAAGACTTTGACTTTCATACTTTGGACACATCATGCGCTGAGAGAGAGCATTAGAGAAAGACATCATGCTTGGCAAAGTAGAAGGTCAACGCTAAAGAGGAAGGCCAGCAATGAGATGCATCGATACAATAACAGCAGCTATGGGTGCCAGTCTGTCAACAATGAGCCGCCTGACTGAAGATCGAACACAATTTAGGACAACTATCCAGAGGGTTGCCATGAGTCGACACCTACTTGATGGCATTTAACAACAACATGCCACATTATTGTTCAGGTCTCTGTCCATTTCTTCCAAATGAGTAGAATGTCTGTATACACTCATGTGGATGAAATTACCATCTCCTCTTTCCAAGATGATCCACAATGCTTCCTTTCTTTAGTGCTGCTACTACTACTACTACTGTTAATCATTTGTTTAGTACTACAAGGCATATGCAGTGCTGTACAGATACAATAAAAAGATGGTCCATGCTCGTCAGAGTTTACCACCTAATGAATACAGACCATACAAAAGGTGAGAACAAGGGTGCACATAGGGAAAAGGTAAGGAGACACAAGGAAAATCAGGGGATCAGGAACCAAAAGAAGTCTCAAAGAGTTGAGCCTTTAGCATAGATTTAAAAAGGGGGAGAGATGAAGCCCACATTCCCAGCAAAAGGGGGAGGAGTGGCCTAGTGGTTAGGACAAGGTACTTCAGGCTGGAGGGCCGGGGGTTCAAGTCCCACCTGGGGACAGCAATCTCAGGCCGGAGGGACTGGGATTTCTAGTCCTATAGGTACTCCTTGTGGTCTTGGGCAAGCCACTTAACCCTCCATTGCCCATGTTCCCTGTAAGTATTAGCGTATGTGTGTCATATCCCCTCGTGTTAAATGTATCTCCCAATTGACCGCTTTGACCCGGTGAAAAGCGGGATATAAATACAGCTAAATAAATAAATAAATAAATAAAAATAAATTTCAGCTGCTTTAAGATTGATTTTGACATAGACGACTACTTCTTCCCCTTTTCTGATCTCAGTCTCTCCTAGATTGTAGCCGGGTATGGCACTATCACATTTATGAAACTTATTGAACCATGTGTCTGTAATGGCCATAAGGTCCAATCCGATTTCCACCACCAGGGCTTCCAGATCAGGAACTTTGTTGTCTACCTTGTAAGAATTTGTGTTCATAGCCATCCAGCAAGTTTTTGATGGCTTGGTTTGATTTTGTAAATCTTTCTTCCCATCTCCTCTTCCCCTTTGTTGCTGAAGTGAGTTAAGATGTCCTTTTTTCTGCACTTCTATAATGCATTCCTTGTGTTGGTGTGGGGGGGGGGGACATTCTGAATTTTTTTTCTTGCATCCACCAACCCATTTCTCTAGTTTAAATGCCTGCCCATATATTATTTAAGTTTTTCACTAAGGATCCTTTTTCTTGCCACAGAGAGATATAGGAGTATGTCTACTAAACAATGGTAATGGCGCAAAGGTGCCATTAGTGGGCATTATCAGTGCCCACTAGCAGTTAACGTGGTGGAAAGCGCTGATAATGCCGGTTTAATGGTCAGTAGCCTGTTACCGGGCCTTAAGGTACCAAGCAGTGGAGAAGGGGCATTAACTGGGTGGATCGTGGGCAGAGACAGCATGCATTCCCTTAATGCCAGGTACTATTAGTGTGCTCAAAGCAGGCGTTAAGGACTCCCTTGCAGGGAGAGAGCCATTTTCACATGATAAATACTACACAGGAAGCAGATTGAGATTATGCAGTGTGCACCTTCCAGACTCTAGCCCTGAAATGAGTGATAGTTGTGGCCCACTGGCAATCACAGCATGGGGCCCTTTAAATAAGAGGCACTATATTGTTGGTTCCAGAGTGCCAAAGATGGTGCCACATGAGCGATTCAGTGGGGCTGGCCAGCCCTCTATGTGGACTAGGCGGCCACATAGGGACTACATCCCCGATAGCCAGTGTGACTCTGCTGTGACAGCGGCTGCACACATACATGCCACTGCTGTCACAAAGGAGTCATGTCACCGCCACTGCCACCACACAGTCATGTTAGCATCATGTGGGGGTGGGGGTGACAGCTGCAGCGGCTTAAGAACATAAGAAATGCCATACTGGGTCAGACCAAGATCCATCAAGCCTAGTATTCTGTTTCTAATAGTGGCCAAGCCAGGTCACAAGTACCTGGTAGGTCCCCAAAAAGGCACACAGGTTCCACAATACTGGTCCCAGGGTAAGCAATGGATTTATTGGTCCTCTTTAATAATAGTTAATGCATGAACTTGTCCAAGCCTTTTATAATTCCAGCTACACTAACAGCTTTTACTACATCCTCCGGTAATGAAGTCCAGAGTTTGATTTCGCGTTGAGTAAAAAAATATTTTCTCTTATTATTCTTAAATGGGCTACATTGTAGCTTCATTGTGTGTCCTCTAGTTTTTCTACCTTTTTATGTCTTAAATGCTCCATTCATTAATTTATAGATCTCTATCATATCCCCCCTCAGCCATCTCTTTTCCAAGTTGAAGAACCCCAACCTTTTAAGCCTCTCCTCATATGGGTATTCTTCCATCCCCTTTACCATTTTTGTCGCTCTTCTCTGTACCTTTTCTAATTGTGCTATATCATTTTTAAGATATGGTGGCCAGAACTGCACACAATATCCAAGGTGTGGTCACACCATGGAATGATGTACTAGTCACCTTTCTCCATTGAGAAAATTGGCCATTTAGTCCTTCTCTCTGCTTTCTATCTTTTAACCAGTTCCTGATCCACAATAGTACACTGCCTTCTATCCCATGACTTTTTAATTTTGCCGAGAGTCCCTCATGACGGACCTTGTCAAAGGCTTTCTGAAAATCCAGATACACTATATCAACTGACTCAACTTTGTCTACCTGTTTATTCACACCTTCAAAAAGTATAACAGATTAGTAAGACAAGACTTTCCTTGGCTAAATCCATGTTGGCTTTCTTCCATTAAACCATGACTATCTACATGTTCAGTAATTATATTTTTTATAATGGTTTCTATCATTTTGCCGGGTACTGACATCATTCTCACCGGTCTGTAGTTTCCGGGTTCATCCCTGGAATGCTTTTTAAAAATTAAAGTTATATTGGCTCTTTTCCCGGTTTCTTTTGTACTATAGATGATTTTAATGATAGTTAACAGATTACTAATAGTAGGTCTGCAATTTCATATTTTCAACACCCTTGAATGTATGCCATCCGGTTCAGGTGCAGAAGAAACCTTGGTCCCAGCCTTGCGTGTCAGGTGCAACACTGCTGTGTCTAGTGTCAGGGGCATGCCGAGCATGTCACTGGCAGGTAAAGTGAAGCCCCTATTGTGTGTGGTGTTTACACAGGTGCATGTAACGCCACCTAGTGAACTGTCAGTAGGCGATCCTGTTCTAAGGCAGTTTGTGCGTGGTGAGAACTATGTGCCAACAGTGCAGATCCCACCATGCATACAATGTGCCCCACTCTGCCCACTCGCAACCTAAACATTAGATTTACAGTGTGTGTGCAAATGTCCTGCACTGTCAGTGTCCCACACTAGTTACCAATGCATGTTCCAATGCACAGAGTGCGCCAGAACAGGTGTACTCAGCAAAAGCTCTGTAGTCAAACAGCACCTATGGCATTGCACCTATGGTAATGCACCACTATAGAGGGCAGTCTTCTTCTCTCTCCACCCACTTCTGGAACCCTGCACCTTGACCTCCAGTCCTCTGAGGGAGTAAATGAGCAGCACTCATTACTTACTGCTGCCACTATTGTGGATCATGAACTGGTTAAAAATAGAAAGCAGAGAGTAATGCTAAATGATCAATTTTCTCAGTGGAGAATTGTGAATAGTGGAGTACCCCAGGGATCTGTGCAGGGTCCGCTGCTTTTTAACATATTCATAAATGACCTCAAAATAGAAATAATGAGATCAAATTTGCAGATGACACATGATTATTATGATTATTCAAAGTTGTTAAAACACAAGAGGATTGTGAAAAATTGCAAGAAGACCTTGATAAATTGGAAGACTGGATATCCAAATGGCAGATGACATGGGCAAAACTCCTTTCCGTGTCACCTTTTCTGGGTTCCAAGCCAGAGCACTTCAGACTCTGCAAGATAACCTCATAAAACTCTTATCATTTCACTTGTTCTTGAATTTAATACTGTTAATATGTAATGTGTTCTGGACTCCCAAGAATTTAGTCCAAAGACTCTTTCTGAGTTAATGTCTCCTAGGAGGAGATATTAAATAGTGAAAAACATTTCTCCCAAAGACAGTACAAATCAGGAATTTGTTTTACCAAAATTACCAAATCCCCTGTCACTGCTTTCAGGATGTCCTTGAAGAACACCATCCTTCACATTACTGCCCTGTGCTTCTCGGTGGTAGAGCTGCGCCTTAATGGTCCCACTCACCATCATGAGAGAATCAAAACTCGGATTGGCAGTGTGACTCTGCTAGATCCCTTTGTTTAAGTTCTAGGTATCTCATTGGCTCTCCAATTTTTCATCAGTTTGACCTCCAAAGCCAAACCTTCCAGGGTCCAGCCAGCTGTCACCCCCTTTAGCAAAATGAATCCCTATAATTGAACCTAGTCAACTTAGGAACCTAGCTAGCCATAAGGGAGGCTGCTTCTCAGCTACTGCCTCTCAAAAGCCCAGGGCTCCTACACCACTTCTCCTCTTACATGGGCATCCTCTGACAGACCTCATAAAGAAGCATCACACCCACTAGAGATAGAGCTTCTTATACTTCCCTCCAAAACTCAGGGTGAGAAACCCTTTACTATTTCAAGGACAGGCAGACCTAACCTCTCGTACCTCATATGGCAGGACAAAATTCAGATTAGGAGCACAGACTCCGGAATCTTGCTCTTTGTAATAAACAAAGGAATATTTGGATGTCCTGCTACACTGAAAAAAAAGAGGAACACGGGACACTCTTGTCATCGTGTTCCTCTATATAAATGGAATGCTTTAAACACTGAGCTATTAATCATTATAGTAGCAAAAGGAACACTGTGCAAACGTTTGATCATATTTAAATAGTTAGGGCTAAAGCCAAATCACGTCATTATTTGAAATAAGTAATCACACTCAATTCTGTCAAAAGCCTTTTCTGCAGCTAATGAGATGGAAAAGGCGGGAGTTTCCAGGGTGTTGGCAAAATGTAATACACTGCAAAAAAAAAAAGACTAGCATTATCTGAAGAAAATCTGTTTCTCATATATCCAGTCTGATTCACGTGGATCAATTTATCTAACACATGCTGAACAAGGATTTTTGCAGATAAGTCTATGTAGATCAATGTTATGGGCCATTAATTCTGGACCTCCATAGGATTTCTGCCAGGATTTTGATAACAATAATTAAGGCCTCAGAAAAGTACCTTCTCTTTTCCTTCCATGATAAATTCTTGATATAATTGTTGTAATCTGGGGATCAATGAGGATTCAAAGATTTCTAGAATTCTGCCATGGCCCACTGTGTTGAAACAATATTTTTTGCTTCAGATCCTATCACATGTTGAATTTCTAATAATGAGTGCTTTCCTGGCTCCCTTTTTTCAAGCAAAAATAGTTTCAAATTCTCAACATAAGAACTTAAGATATGCCATACTGTGTCAGACCAAAGGTCCATCAAGTAGTGGTGGAAGTGGTGGGGGCAAATATGGTGAGTGAATTCAAATTGGCATGGGACAGACAAAGTGGATCTCTTTATAGCAACAGGATAAAATTAAAGTAAACTTAACTATCTCTTATATCTCATCAATTAGGGGTGACCTGCACGGAGCAGTGGGTATACCCTTACCAAAGGCATGTGGAGGGGTGACCTGCATGGAATGGCAGGTGCACCTACTCTTGCCACCTTGCTGGGCAGAATAGATGGACCATATTGGTCTTTATCTGCTGTCATATACAATGGGTGGCATTTTCGAAGGCACTTACATGGGTAACAGCCCATGTTACTCATATAAATGCCTTATCTGGGATTTTCTAAAGGCATCTACATGGGTAGTGCCTTTGGAAAATCCTGGATAAGTCTCTAACGCGCCCAGATGCTATGCGGTTAGCATCGGGGAGTGTTGGGAACGATCTGGGGCGGAGCAGGGGCATAGAAAAGGGCTAAGCGGGTAGCAGTGATTTTTGATGCTACCCGCTTAGCCCTCTGCACCTTAAAGATAGGCGGTGGGCAATGGCAATGCACCTTCCATGCAGTGTGTGCATTGGGATGCGGTGGCTGTACTTACTGCCACTTCATAAAGTGGCAATAAAGGCAGGTGTGTTAACTATAGAAGTGACAGCACATGGTAAGGTTCCAAGCATTAATTACACATCCACTCTCTACCCAGTTCCCACTCCTTTACACAGCATGCAGTTACCAAGTGAATTAGTGTGCACTTTCATGTAGTAACAGTTAAAATGTTCATGCACTAACACTTTGTGAGGCATGTTTACTAAAGTGCGATAAGACGCGCAGGACAAACATGCACTATTTGCACTTTTCTGCCATGGCAGGGGTGGAGCTGATGTGCTGAAAGTTGGGGGCATGGCTGTGGCAGGGAGGTGCTGGTGTACCAAGCACCATCAGGCACGCAGTAGAGGTGACTTGCATCAAGTACACATGTGTACCGTGAAGACACACATCATGTGCCCTCATGCCACCCACACTCATGCGCTAACACTGATATGATCCACCCCAAGACAGGAGTTGTCTCTGGGGCTACATCTCAGTGCTGTGTGAAGGGTTGAGAGCTCTTGAAAGATGCTAGCAGGAAGAGAGATACATCCAGTTACACAGAGGGTCCCGACAACAGATAGGTTGTGAATGTGACCCCAGGAGATACTGTATCTGCAGTACAAGGGAGTCCCACACAGTCCCCTGCTCCAGCCAGTAGAGGACGACATTCATGTCTAGTAACCCTCTTCCCCACTGAAATGAGGCTGTGAGTGAGCCAGGGCTCAGAAGCACTGAAGTGCCACTCTGTGAACATGATACTGCGTGGGCATCAGTATGAACCACTGTCCATCACCTATCCATAATCCTCCTGTGCCCATATGAAGTGCCACAGGAGGCAAAGTGGGAAGACACTCACACAATATGGGTGTGCATTCATTTGAAATGAAATGGGAAAAATCAACAAAAGTTTCTAATTCATTTCATATTGTTTTAATTTGTAACATGGCACTGAAAAATCTAAAATTTGGGTTTTTTTCTCCCTTGTTTTGTCACAGGCCAGGCTGTTCTCAAAGAAGTAACCTTTGAGTTGGAAAGCAGGCATTTTGCAGTAGAGCCAACAGGACTCCGTGAGGAGAGTGGCTCTAGTAAGTATTGCTATATAACTGGTGATTTTCCTTCCTGTTTCCTGACTGGCCTAAAGTTTGTCTGGTCTGTAGCTTTATGTAAAATGCTAACTGGATTTTCACTCCTGCTATAGAGATTTACTCCAAAGATTTTTATTTTGCTATGTTCTTGTTCTAGAAATTCTGTCTCTGATAGTAGACTTAGGGGTATGTTTACTAAAGAGCGGTAAGGGAGCAAGTGTGCCGTTAACACTTGTTATCGGCATCCTTGTTCCATTAATATATTGAAAAAGCTGTATTAATGAGCTTTAAAGGTTCCTGCAGCATTAAAGGAACAGTAGGCGGTTAGTGGACGTTAACAGAGCAGAGAGTGGGTGTTGACAGTGGGTGTTCCCTTAATGCCTGTTGTGCAATTGTGTGTTAATGCCCTTTAACACTGGGAACCCTAATGGCAAGTAAAACCTCACAGAAAGGGTGTATTTTGAGGGGGGAGAGCCTATTTAAATGTATGCAATGTGAAGCACAGACAATGGAGCCCAAGATAGTGATAGCAGTGCTCCAGTAGCAGCAACAGCATAGATCCCGAGTATGAAAGGGCACAATGTTGATGGTGCAAATGGGACAAAGGAGGTGGCACTTCAGTCTTGCTGTGGGGATTGCTGATGCATAAGGCAGACCAGGCAGCTGCTCAGGTGGCACATCTGTGATGTCTGTTATGATCCCACATCGACTGTGGTGGCACACAGACATGCTGCTGCTGCGGAAAAGTGATACACCTCATGGGGCAATCCAAGATTTCCTGGCCAATCCACCCCTCCTGCATCTGAAGCTGGCTCTGGAGGAAGAGGCCGGTAGCACCATAAAAATGCAGCCGCCCAGGGAAATGCCACAGCTGCACCTGCCTGCCTCCCCACGTGATGTATCTGCGGCAGGCAAGTATGGGGTTCCAGCAGCGGCATATGGTTGGGGATGGCAGCTTGGCCATCCATTTGTGCCTCTGCCCCCCTATCCAGACTTCTTGTCCTAGGCACCTGCCAAACCCTCATGTTGGATGGGCCGGGTCTGCACACCACCCTCACTGACAACATGCTGGCATGTCAACCTGGTGTGGGGGTATTGGTGGTGGGTACAGCGGCACCTGCCTGCAGCAGACAAAAGCCATGTCCTGGTCCTGTGTGCTGTGCACATCGCAACATGTGCCAAGGTCTGTCTAATGGGGAACATGTCAGCCTCAGGGGCTGCATTAACAGTAAGACAGCACTGTGGCTTAACACACAAAGCCAGTGTGTATATGAGTACAGGGTCATGTACTGCATGTCCCTGTGGGTAAACTTTAGCCTACAGTGCAGGTACAGCACCAGCATATGCAAGCCCCCCATGAATCAGTCAGCAAGGGTACAGACACCCATCAACCACAAAGACAGGCTTCACTATCCACAGATGAATGGAAAGGTAGGCTGATAGTAACAGCACAATGAGCAGGTGTTAACAAGTATGAAAGTCAGAGTGTGCTACTAGAGCCTGCACAATGAGCACATGTTAATAATGCTTGGGATGATATGGAGAACAAAGTGGTAGGCAGAAATGCCAACCATCCCCACTTTTCACAGCGCTACGATATGAGTGTGTGTGTGTGTGTGTATATGTCTCTCCAGAGTTCTGTGGCCTTCTGCTCTGCACTGTGTTTCATATTGCCTAAGCTGTTCCCAGCGTTAGTCTGAAAATGTGCATGGTGAGGAGCAAAGGATAGTGGGTATGGCCTGAAACAGAGTGGTTTGGCCAGGATGTGTCTGCATCGGAGGTTGGGTCAATGGCTGAGATGTCAAAGTGCCCATCTGCCACGTGCATGGCCTGGGTGGACAGAGCATTTCATGCTGCGAGGGCACTCTCACTCTGACTGTGCTGTGACCATGGCATGGCTATGAGAACATAAGAAATGTTATACTGGGTTAGACCAAGGTCCACCAAGCCCAGTATCCTGTTTCTAACAGTGGCCAATTGAGGTCATAAGTATTTATCAGTTTTCCCAGAAGACACGGGTTCCACAATGCTTGCATTGTGAGACTATGTAGCACTATGCATCCATATAGTGTGCAGCTCCAGTGATGTGGGTACATTCCTTGTCCTGGGGAGCCCAATCACTAAGCCAAATTCTGGGTGTCCATGCTGTTTGTCCCAAGCCAGGGTGCACATGGTGGCTCCGTGCACATGCAGGGTGTGCAGACCAGCAGACTGGGCACAGTTGGTATGTGCATGGATGAAACAGCGCTGTGGTGGGCAGCAGGTACAGTCTGAATGTGCTTGCTGGGGTGGATGGATAATTCCAGATAGTGAGGGCAGGAACTATTCCTGCACTGCGGTCATAACAGGACCAGGAGGATGATGGCAGTAGCTCCATGCAGAAACCAAAAAGAAGAAAAGAGCACCTACTTGCAGGGACCTCAGAGACACAAAGAGCAAGAGGTATGGTGGTCACATGCGCTTCATTAATAATAAAATACCCCAACGCGTATTGATCTTTTACTTGTTGGTCTTGGGTTTCCCTTTATTTTATTATTTTACTGTTTGAAGATATTTCTTTGATGCTCATTATTATGCTCATGATTTTTAGCTCAATTATTTTAGGATTGATTCAGGTCCTCAAAATTGTTTTCTTCTGTGCGCTTCATCATTTTAATGATGCCTAAAAACGTGAGTATATTTTTATGAAATGATCTATCCTGGGATCATTTGCTTTTCCCCTGTACATTTAATTAGTTTTTTGTCCTTCTTCTTGCTTTTATCTTTTTAGTTGTTTAATTTTTTACTTCTGTCTATTTAATATATGGTTTATTATATTTTGTTGAACTAGTGTACTTGTATTTTTAATGTTTTAATATTTTTAATGTTGGTTTTGTTTGTAAGCACTTTATGCATTTAGCCATATTGATGTTTTTATTTATTTATTGTTGTTCGCAGTTCTCCGCCCCCTGATGAAGGTGTTGCCGAAACGCATTGGGGTATTTTATTATTAATAAAGCGCATGTGACCACCATACCTCTTGCTCTTTGTGTGTCTCAGTAGCTCGATGCAGGCCTAGTCAGCCCCCAATGTATGTGGTATCTATGGCACCAGATACTGCAACACTGGGCACTGACATGCACTGTTCAAGGAGAATTCTTACCAAACAGTGGTAGGACACAGAAGCAAAACATGATATGCACCTACAGCATGCTACAATTGTGCAGGAACCAATGTAGGTAGCATAACCCACATGCAGTGATGTGCACCTACAGTATAGCAAGCAGAAACCATCTCTAATAGTGCCAGCTCTGGGGACCAAGTGCTGGGCGCCCATCCTCACCATCGGGGTGACTGGTGAAACTGCTCAGTAACAGTCTGCAGCTGTTCTGTGCTTGTATCACACACTGTCAGTGCATCTTACTGAGCTAAGGTGATGGATCAGTGCATTCTCCATTTGGTGATCAGCTGCAGACTGCTGGTCTGCGTGTGCAGTTCATCATGGGTACTGGAGGGGGGGCTAACCTATACCGGCACACACAGCAGACATTTTAGGCTTTGACCTGCACTCTCTTTGAAACCAGGCATTGCTTAGCAGAGAGGTGTGGTGGTGTATCCTGCTGGTTAATACAATATCTCTATAAGCAATAGGCAGGGGTTTGATTCCCACTTGTCCTTTTTGTGACTCTGTGCTACTCAGTTCATTTTCATACCTGTAACAGTCAGGGCTCTGCTGTGACTGGCAGACACACATCCTTATAGGTTGTTCTGCATTCTGGCCACAATTTGAGTCAGCAAATAGCCTATTCACTATCATGCCCTTCTGTGTGCACAGCTTTGTTGGCTCTACTGCAGCCCATTGCAGGGGCTGAAACATGTTCACCCTGCAGATGCCTGGCAACTGATCTGAGGTGTTGTGTAATGGTCATAGCACTGGCTTAGGACCCAGCATTCAAGACCCACTAGCACTTCCTTTGCAACAATTTGGAATATCTTATGTATGCCACAACCTTCATGGATTGCCCACACCTCCTTGTGACCTTGGGCAGGTCACCTAATCCTCCATTGCCTCAGCTGATTGCAGATTCTTACAGTCCCTGTTTTTCATCAGACAATACCACTTTTTTAGTACAACGTAACGACATGATTGCACTGATGCAGCGGTATACTAACAGGCAGTTACATGCTGCAATGTACTTGTGCAACTTGAGTCAGGTATGACATCATTTATTTATTGAACAGTATTTATATACCACCTTTTCCTTAAATCAAGGTGGTTTACATTGAACTACAAACTGTTTACATTGAACAATGTGGTTTACATTCAACTCTGTAACTTGTATACATTATAACATCTTAGTAAGGGTGGGGATGCATATAAGGGGGCTTCACACATAATCTTTAACAGTATGTTTCATAACTTATTTACAAGCGTAAGTTATTTACAGTTTGGGGTCATGAGTTGTGATCATACAGTTCCTTATTCATTGTTTGGTGCCTAAATGGAGTATTGTCCGTATTATTCTATGTTATACTGCCAAAGTGTTCAATAAACAGGAGGTCTTCAACTTTTTCCTGAAGTCCTTGGTGTCCATTGTGTTTCTGATATATTCAGGGAGGGAGTTCCATAACATCGGTGCATAGAGTGATAAAACCCTGTTGGAGGTGGTCTTCTTAGTTATGGAGAATTCCGTTGGAGTAACTAATGTGTTTTTGCCATTTGTTCTCATTGGGCGGCTTTCAGGATGTCTTATTATTAGATCTTGGAGTGACTCAGCTGATTCATTTTGCAGCATTTTGAGTATATTCATTGTTGCCTTGCATCTTGCGTGACTTTTTATTGGGAGCCAGTATAGTTGAGCCAATGATGGTGTTATGTGTTCTTGTTCATTTGTTCCTGTGAGAATGCGGGCAACAGTGTTCTAAACCATCTGGAATGAATGAATGGAGTTTGCTGGCAGGCCTTGGTATAGTGAGTTACAATAGTCGAGCACTGGTATTTCACTTCACTTTTAACAGCTATGTGTCTTTGTTTAGAGCTATAGTACAAGGAGGAGTGAATCCCTTGTTCCTTGTTATTGTGAGTGCTTCCATTTTGCTAACATTTATGCTAAGGTTATGGGCGTTGAGCCATCATGAGACTTCGGGGAGGCATTTGGTTATAGTTCTGTAGTCAGGGATTTTGACATCAAAAGATGTGTACAACATGATGTCATCAACGTAAATTTTGTAGTGGATGTTATGTTTCCATACCACTGTGACTGTATAGCTTTGGCTCCATCACATGTCTGCATTACATGCAGACACATTCTACCACCCAGATAGCCACCTGCAGTTATCAAATCATGTCTGTACATGCCCCTTTTGCCCAGTTTGAGCAACTTCTGTCCAGTTGTTTTATGCACTTTTCCCTGGATTGTTACACATGGGGACGTTTTTCCCACACAGTATTAATGCATTGAGGATGACACCTCTGGTACATTAGTGCTGCCAGCTGATACCACATTCTCCTCTGCCACCATCCTTCCTTCAGGCCATCCATCAGCCTCTGGCAGCTATGTGCAATCATGTCTTCTCATGCAAGTTGCTACACCATGGCCTACACAGGTACTCTTTTCCACATTTAGACGCTTCACTCATGCCTCTCCTGTGCCTGATCTTCACATCGCCACTCTTGCTCTGTTCTCCTTTCAAAGCATACATCATGCCACTTCTGATGCCGCTGGGGGACATGTCGTCCCCATCCTATGCCACACACTGGCATTACAGCGTTTTGCAAGGCACCCCCCTCCCCCCTTCCCATGCATATGTACAGCTGCCTTCCACATGCTTGTCACACTAACTGGCTGGCAGATCGGATGCCCACATATCTGTCAGGTCCTTCAGCTCCCACCTGTCCTTCCATTCATTACCTTTACATTGGCTTTTGCTGGGGCTCCCTTATCCAATGATAAAGTGACAGTTGTTTTCAGGAGTTAAGGTGCACGCTTGACACCTTAACGTCTGATGTCCTGTTAGCACTCATTAAGTGGCCCATTGCGCCCTTATCACCGATACGCCTCCTACCAGCCCAGAGCCTTTTTCACATGTAAAACCACTTATCGCTGCCATTAATTCTCAGTAACACCTGCTCACTTAACACCCTTTAGTAAGCACACCTCTTAGACATGGTTTCACAGAATTTCTGGCAAAAGAACATGGCAAAATAAAAATATTTGGAGTAAATCTCTACAACAGAACTTCACCCATATGCATTTTTAATCATTTCCATAGTCCCTTGTTGTTCTGTTTGTCTTAGCAGATTGCAAGCTCTGTAGAACACGGACTGTCTTTTATGTGTATTTGTACAGCACTGTATGTTCCTAGTAGCACTATATAAATAATAAGTTATAGTAGTAGTACTAAGTAGTTTCACAAGGCAAAAAAATCCAGTTAGCATTTTATATAGAATTGCAAACCAGACAAGCTTTGGTCCAATCAGGAAACAGGAAGGAACATCAAGAGTAATACAGAAATGCTTGCTGGAGCCAGCACCCATGCAGACATGATGGCTCATTTGCAAGTTGCTTACTCTGTAACCTGAATGCCACAGATTTGAGAACAGCTTCTGACTGTAAGATGAAAAGCCTGTTGTTTTTTTTATTTGCCTGAAATCTCTAGTAACCTTTCAGCTATGTTTTTCATTTGGGCAGCAGCCACAGCTGCCTCTTTAATAAAATTGCCCTGAAATGAAAATTTATAAAAATATAATAAAATAAGAATTTATTAAAACAAAACAAAATAAAATGAAAAACCCCCCCACATAAAAAGGAAACAAAACAAAACTATTTTTTTGCCTGCACACAGCAGAAGGATTCCAAAGACCTGCAACATAATGTTTGAAAGTGGTGCAAGAGAAATTGTAAGTGGGGAATCAGCCCACCACACCTCATCATAGAGAACAGGCAAATATACACGGTCACCACCCACACCAACAGACTATAGTGCAAGTGGTCAGTGAAAGCACGAGAAGGATGACAGGGGGATATGTGTACCTGGCACAGTTCAGATATGTAGGACTAA
This sequence comes from Ichthyophis bannanicus, assembly GCA_033557465.1. Classification (NCBI taxonomy): domain Eukaryota; kingdom Metazoa; phylum Chordata; class Amphibia; order Gymnophiona; family Ichthyophiidae; genus Ichthyophis; species Ichthyophis bannanicus. Next base: position 1,222,056,212 of record CM066032.1, read on the forward strand.
TATGAATGATGTGAGGCATGTAAATATGTGCTGCACACACATGGCTGGAGACTGCGTTCTACCAGTGTGCTCTGTGGCAGAGCAAGAATGCTGTATCTGGATGAGCAGGGGACCCTGGTCCGTTGAAGGCTGTGGGCCCGATTCTGAGAAAAATGTGCAGGGCTGATGTGTACGTCCAAAACATAGACGCAATTTTCAATCCGGGTGCTAGACGTGCAGCCCCGCATCAGAATACGGAGTTGTATGTCTGCGCCTCCAAATGTCCAACTCACACCTGGCGGAATTCATGTAAGTGTAAGTAATATGTGAAACCTGCGTGACCTGCCGTGAACGTGTAGTTCCGAAAATGTGTCCACCTGCACAGTTGTCCACATGCGACAGGAAATAGGATACAGTAATCCCCACACCCCCCCCCCCTCCGCCACTGCTGGCAGACCCATGGAAAATGGCAATGAGGCAGGTAAACTTCTCCGAAGTTGAGACTCCCTGCTCTGTAGGCTAGTTCTTGAAAATAAACATGTCCTGCTCCCAATGGGACATAGATGGCCAGCCCTAGCTGCAGCATGCAGGGGCTGGGAAAGGATTACCCTGGCGTAATAAGTAGGGCAAAGCAGGAAAGGGAGGAGGCAGGGGAAATGCATGTGGTGTGACAAGAACATTGCAAAGAGCCAGGAAGTGAAAGAGCTGCAAAATGAAAGGGCAAAAGGAATAGGTAAGCTGGGCCCACCACACAACCAAATGACAGTAAACACACAAAACAGGGCCCACACAGGAAACACATGGCCAAGAGGAAAGCAGGGTGGAAAAAATGCAGAATGGACAAAAGGAAAAGCACATATGGAAAGGAAACCTGAACATAGAGAAAAAAACCTACTGTGTGTAACTGTGCAGCAACATGGTCCAATACTGTCGGCCAAAACACAGCACAGTGGAAACATAGAGACATGGTGCTAGTAAAGACAACAGATGGCTGACCTAGGCCGCCTCCCACTACCAACCACCATACCAGTCCCCTGAGAGAGCCCTGTGTCTGCCCCCTACCCCATGAAATCTGATACTGTCCACAACAGCAGCACCTCCAATGGGAAACTGCCCTGCATATGACACCTGAGTATAAACCCTACCAATGGGAAACTGCCCTGCATATGACACCTGAGTATAAACCCTACCACTCCCATCCCATGACACTGTGCAGAACAAGCCCAAAAAAGTCACCTCCAGAATGTAAATCATATGAAAACTGCAATGTATACCACTCTACGATTTGTCACACATCGCCTCAGGTAAATAGTGGATACAGAAGGAGAAAAGAGTCTCAGAATCCAAAGAGGGAGGGGCAATGGTAAAGGTTAACTTCAAAACAGGCCTGATCCTCCTCAAAGCAATGGTTCTAAAATACTCCTACCAATCTCCTGTTCAATATAATTCCAGTTTGTTAAAATAGTGCTTCCACATCAACATTATCAGTAGTCAGGGGTGGCTCTATAATGACGCCAAGTGAGGCAGTGGCCTCAGGTGGCAACTTTTTGGGGGCGGCAAAATTGCCCCCAAAAAGACCGCCTCACTCGGCCTTCAAAATACAAAAAAATAAAAAAAAACCTCTGGCATAATAAGCAGCTGTCAATGCTGTTCCAGCGGCGGCAACGGCAGAATGAGGAGTCCCGCAGCCGCCCCCTCCCCCCCCCGAAGAGCCTGCTCGTTTCCCCTCTTCGCCGGCTCTGCTTTGTAGAGTCGCAGCGAAGGGACAGTGTTTCCCTTAACCATGGCTCTGTTAAAGCTGAGCCCGTGGCGCTTATGGGAAAAAGGAAAGCGGAGCTGGCAAAGAGGGGAAACCAGCAGGCTCTCCGGGGGGGAGGGGGACGGGTGGCCGTGGGGCTCCTCATTCTGCCACCACTGGAGCAGCAGCGGCAGCTGCTTCTTACGCCGGAGGTTTATTATATTTTCAATTTCCCTGGGTTGGGGGGGAGGGGGCTAGGACTGGAACTGGGCTAATGGGGGAGGTAGGACAGGAACTGGGCTGATTGGGGGGTTAGAACTGGAAATGGGCTGATGGGGGTGTTAGGACTGGTAATGGGCTATCGGGGGGCTTAGACCTGGAAATGGGCTGATGGGGGGTTAGTACTGGAAATGGGCTGATTGGGAGGGGGGCTAGGACTGGTAATGAGCTATGGGGGGGTTAGAACTGGAAATGGGCTGATGGGGGGGTTAGGACTGGAAATCGACTGATGGTGGTTTAGAACTGGAAATGGACTGATCAGGAGGGGTGGCTAGGACTGGTAATGGTCTATCAGGGGGGTTAGAACTGGAAATGGGCTGATGGGGGCTTAGGACTGGAAATGGGCTGATCAGAGGGGGCTAGGACTGGTAATGGGCTATCGGGGGAGGTCTAGGACTACAAATGGACTGATGGGGGGTTAGAACTGGAAATGGGCTGATGGGGGGGTTAGGAATGGTAATTGGCTACGGGGGAGACTAGGACAGGAAATGTGCTGATTGGGGTGCTAGGACTGAAAATGGACTTATTGGAGGGTTACGACTGGTAATGGGCTGATTGGGGGGCTAAGACTGGGGTGGGCTGATAAAGGGGATAGGACTAGAAATGGGCTGGGACAGGAAATGGGCTAATAGGGGAGGGGAGGAGAGTGTTGCTGGCCCTGGAAGAAAACTACAGGCTAGGGCAACAAATGGGCTGATGCGGGGGGATGGTAGAATAAGACTGGAAGGGAACGGATACTGAGAGGGTCTACCAGGGGAAGGATGGGGCAGGAAGGGAAGGAGGGGGCTGGAAAGGAGCTGACACCTGGGATGTACTGAAGGAGGACTGGAAGGGAGCTGACACTTGGGGATGGGAGTGGTAGGTGGCTGGGTAAAAGGGAGGAGGATGGAAGGGAGCTGACATGCAAATGGCAATGGAAGGGAGATGGACAGAGGGTAGGGCGGCCGGAAGGGAGCTGACTGGGGAGTGGCACTGAGAGTGGACCTGAGCTGATACCTGAGATGGTATTTGGACTAGAAGGGGCTGGACAGTGGGAAAGGAGGGGGACTGGAAAGGAATGGACACCAGTGGCAGTCATGGGAATGCAAGGTGGTTGACATTGGAAGGTACTGGGAGGGGAGGACTGGAAAGGGGACTGATACTGGGGAGGGTTACTGGAACTGGAAATGGGCTGATGGAAGGAAGTGAAGAAAACAAAAGAAGAGATAAAAAATGGCAGATGGACCATGGACCATAGACCACAGAAAGAGAGCTAAGAGAAGACAGGAAAGCAGAAGCCTCAGATCGGGACCAGCATGATCAGAGAATAAAAGGTTCAGACAACTAAGGTAGAAAAATTAATTTTATTTAATTTTGGTGATTGGACTTTGTGCTATTTTTATATTTTACACACTGTTGGGGAACTGCATCTTTTATTTATCTAATGTTGCACTGCATGTGGACTCTGGCTTCTTGTGGTTTCAGTTTAAATTTTGTCTACATATTTTTATTTTTACTTTAGATTGTGGTTACTTATTCTGTACTTGGTGAGGGTCGATGTGCGTGTGTGACTGAGGTCAGGTGTTCTGTTAACATGCAGTTTGTATATAAAGATCTATACTATACTGTAGTAATTTGACTTGTTCAGCTTTTCAAATAGGTGTATGGATGTTCCAGGGCCCACTGTAGTATTTACAGTGACACTTTTTTTGGATGGGCTCCTTATGTGACTTTTGGAAGTTTGTGCTGATATGGTATGGTATGGTAGGTTTGCTTTTTGTTGTAGGGTTTTTTTATTAGATCACAATATGCCTGGTACTGGAGAATAGTGGTTGTTGTTGTTGTTAGTGAGATGATCAGAATCAGATTTTTTTTTTAAATATTGAGTTCTGAGGGTGAATGTCCTGGTTCTGTTCTGCACCTACTGTGGATGCAAAATATATGTTGAAAAAGAAAAAGCGAGAACCATAACGCAGTTTATAACAAAATAAAAATGGGTTATAATTTAGTTTTATAAACTGTGCTATTGATTCTTGCTGTCTTTTGGTTCATTGGTGTGTAAACAGGACCGTACTAGCCCAGTGCAAGCAGTGCAGCCGCACAGGGCGCAAAGGCTTGGGGGCGCATTTCGGCTCTCTGCTGTTGCCCTGCTGCCACTGGCAGGACAATAGTAGGCAGTTAAAACGCGACCCCAAGCTTTTCACAGCACTTTAAGCAGGTCTGGTCCCTCCCTCCTCCGACATGATGTCAGAGCAGGGAGGGACAGATCTGCTTAGAGTGCCGGCGCCTTTCAGATCGGGCGCATGCCCCCCCCCCTCCTCCTCCCCATACCTCCGTCCAGCGCTGCCTGCTCTTTCCTTGCCGCTGGTGCCGCCGTGAAAAAAACAGAGGGTGGCAGCAGCAGGGAAAGAGCAGGCAGCATTGGATGGAGGTATGGGGGAGAGGGGGGGCATGCATCCGAGTTGCAAGTCGCACAAGGCGCGATTGCAGTTCGATACAGCCCTGTGTGCAAACATCTTGCATTTCCTCCATATAATCTAATCGACTTTTTGGTTTGGTTCAGTCTCTGATTGGATTTCTGAAAAAGCCCCGCCCCCCTCTAAGGTGGTGGGGGAGGGGCGCCATCTCATTCTTCACCTCGGGCAGCAGACTGCCTTCAGCCTCCCCTGTCAGTAGTAGCTGCCCCTGGCAAACCCTCAGAGCGTAACATATGCGAGAGAAAACAAAAAAAGGAACACCTATCTCCCCAAACCACTGCCTTCTATTGGCCCCAATCATCACCGAAAATACTTGTTGCTGAAAATCCTGCGACTGATACTCCAGCAGCAGGATTTCCAGTGGTGACCGGGAGCCTGTAGACGGCAGTGGCCTGGGAAGATAGGTGTACCTCTTTTTGGTTATTCTCTCATGTGTTATGCTCTGAGAGTTTGCAGGGGACAGGTACTACTGACAATGTTGATGTGGAATCACTATTTTAATAAAATGGAGTTATATTGAACAGGTAATGAGTATGTTAGAGCCATTGATATGATGAGGATCGGGCCTAGTTCGAAGTTAACTTTTACCATTCCCCCTACCTCCTTGGATTCTGAGGCTCTTTTCTCCTTCCATATCCAATGTTTACCTGATGTGATGTTACAGGCATGGAAATGATCTGAGTAGCACAGTCACAAAGAAGAACAAGCGGTAATCAAACCTCTGTTCCGTGCTGCTGGAGGCATTGCACTAACCAGTAGGCTACACCTCCATACCTCACTGGACAGCAATGGCTGCATACAAAGAGACTGCAGGTCACTGCCTAGAACGTCTGCTGTGTGTGCCCCCACCAGTACTGATGATGCAGTGCACTTGCCCAACAGCAGTCTACAGCTGATCCCCAAATGAAGAATGCACATATCCATCACCTCAGGCAATATGTAAGATGCACTGACAGTGTGTGATACAAGCACCGAGCAGTTTCAGTGGTCACCCGGAGGGTAAGGTTGGGCGCCCAGCATCCGATCCCCAGTACCTACAGTATTAGAAATGGTCTCTGACGCCCATGCTGCAGATCCCCATCACTGCCAGTGTGTGCCAGTGTGTGGCAGATATTGTCTGCAGTGTGATATACCAGTCACATCTGTCACTGTGCTCTGCCCCTGTCTGACAGGGACCCTCCTAGAACAAAGCATATCAATACCTAGTGTTACAATGCTGATGCCAACTATCCGGGGGGGGGGGGGGGGCGCATCTAGACCTGCATGGTGTTGTTACCATGGCCCTACCATTAAAACTGGGAGTAGGCCTGGAGCATCCATCGTCCCAGCCACCTAGGTCTAACATTCACCCACAGCAAGTACAGTCACAGTGCACCTGCTGCTTGCCACTGGGTTTACAGCCATGCCCATGCCACCTGCAGACAGTCCGCTGGTCAATACACACTGCATATACACCCAGCAGTTGGTTCAGTAACCAGGCCCAAAGAACAGAACATGCACCCACATCGCTAGAACTAGACATTATATAGCACTATGTGGACACATAGCCATGCCATGTTCACTTGGTGGTTAGAGTGAGAGTGCCCTCCCAGCATGATATGCTGTGGCCACCCAGTCCATGCAGGTGGCAGTTGGGCACTATGATTTCCCAGCCATTGCCTTACCCCCAATGCAGACACATCCTGGCCAATCCACCCTGTTTCAGGCCATACCCACAAAACCTTGCTCCTCATCATGCACATTTGCAGGCTAATGCTAAAATAGCTTAGGCTAGGGGTGGCCAATTCCAGTCCTGGTGCACCACAATCCAACTTGGTTTTCTTGACGTTCCCAATGAATATTGTGACAAGGCAGAGCTGTCAGAGCACAAGAAAAAGGCTTTTAAACAAACTTTTTCCTCTGAACCTGCCAGGAATACAGGGCAGCTGAGGGTTAAAACCTCAGCGCACAGAGTTGCAGGGCAGGAGAGAAAAGAAAGGGAGCCACACCCTAGCTCTAGGCTGACAGGGAGAGCTAGCCAACCAGGGAAAGGGGTGGACTCTCACCTGATTGGACAAACCACTCCACTTAACCAGGAAGTGGTAGGTTCAGGGGGAGAAGCCCGAGCAGCCCGATCAGCCCGAGCAGCCCGATCAGCCCGATCAGCCAGATCAGCTGGATCAGAGAGGAGATCAGACGAGGAACGCAGAGAGCTACAGGAGGAAGGAAAAAGGCAAAATAGGAACTTACCTTTGGCAAAGCCAGAAAAAGGGGATTCCAGGAGTGCAGATACAGCCTTGGAGTCAGGCATTCTTGGCAGAGGAACAGAAACAGAATCCTTATCCAAAAGGGGCCGAGCTCAGAGCAAGCGTGACCAGCTGGGATCCAATTGCCTGGACCATTGCCAGCCACCTTGCAGAGAGAGAGCCACGTCTCTGGGGAAACAGCCGAGAATCCTCCCAGGAAGGGATTTGCCCTCAAGAAAAGCTGAACCAGGTCAGAAAAACTTATAAGCCTTTTAAACAGAACATAGAGCCTGTGTCTGAAAGAGACAGAAGTAGTTCCCCTGATAGTTTACCTTGCAATATTGGCAGTGAACGTGGTAGAACTTGTAAGCTAGAAGCCAGCACAGGTGCCCGTCAGCTAGCTCATAATTGGCAGCAGCGTGATTCAAGCACAGATACTGAGCTGGAGGAATGGGAGATAGGTAGAGTCCCTGAAAAGCCTAGTTACAAGAAACACGTAGTTCCTCAACAGGGAATAAGGTACAGGAAAAAGGAAGAAGGAAGAAATCCTTATGCCCAGCTCTTTAAGAGGCTGAATAAACGGTTATCCTTGCAAGACTGCAGGACAGGCAGTGAGAGGGGAGAAAAGCAGATACAAGATCTCCTCCACCATTTAAGAGCCCTAGACTCGAATAGGCCAGAGAGCCAAGGAGCTCAACTCAGCGACGAAGAATCCATGCAAACCGACATTCCATTGTCTGATCGCAGTAGCTCTGAGATGGAATGCGGGATTTGCCAGTGTGACTTTTAAATGTACAGCTTAAACAGAAGCAATGTTTTAAGGCTGTTTTAAAGCATGTAGAGAATAGAGTTTTAAAGTACAGACAAGAAGTTGTCTGACTGCTGATACTAGTGAAGTGCATAATTCTAAGGCTTGAAATGAATTATCCTGGTGAAGGTGGAACAGGAAAACCACGCTTGTTGGAAGTTCTTTATTGAATGCCTTGAATGAGTATCGCTGTTAAGAAAGTCTACAGTTGTTTTGGACTACAGTAACCTGAGAAGTATCAGGGAACATTCGTACAGGACTTTATTTGCTTTATTCATGTTGTTATCCTTAAATATCTGTTCTGGGGTGAAGAAAACCTGCTGGGAACAATAAACCTATTGTTTACCTTCAAATTGCTTTGGCTGTGATCACTGGGCCTACAACTACAATTTTGCTCAACCAGATAACAGCGATAACAAAGTAACATACACGACGCTGTAACCAAATACACTGCGTCACAAGTTGGTGTAATTGGTAAGACGAGGCGTCACAATATCCATGCTATATTTGCATATGAGGGGAGGTAATGGAAGCAAATATATCTCATGAATATTCATTAGGAACATCAGAAAAACCAGGCTGGATTGTGGCGCACCAGGACCAGAGTTGGCCACCCCTGGCTTAGGCACTGCAAGGCTCAGTGAGCTGTAGAAAGCCACGAAACAATGGAAGTTAGTTGGGGGCAGGAGCTTGCATGAATAGCGGGGATGGACTGGGACATCCTTTCCTGTTATTTGTGGTTCAGAATACCCACCGATATGTCAGCTACCAGGTCTGACACCAGCATGTGAAGCCAACGATGTGCAGCACAGGGTAGGCAGCAAATACAGCAAGGTCCCAGATGAATATTGCAGGTAGCACTGTCCCTGTGGCCCCCTCAGCCCATGGCATGGACAGTCAGCAATACAGGCACATAGAACAGAGGAGGCCTGAGGGACCAGGGCAAGCCCCAGACCGGGGTGTGGGAGCACTGGAGATGTGGTAGCGGGATGAGAAAGGGTCCAGTGTATGCAGGTGATGATATGGCAAGCAGGCAGGCAGCTGCAGTGACAGACCTGGGGGGAGAAAGAAATATGCATATGTATGACACCTCCTTCCTGCCTCCACAGATGGTTCCATGTCCTGCGGGAGACAGAAGCGTACAGGGTGCGCATCCACGCTATATGAAGAAATTGGCCACAGCTCCTTATGTGCATCCGGTGGCAGCTGCAGTAGCAGCAAGGTGAGTGTGGGGGAATGGCACAGAAATGGGGCCATGACATGCAACATGGCACAGGGCTGGAGTGGCTGGGCATCATAGGGGCAACAGCAGACAGAGCATGGGGAGGCATCTGACAATGGGGACATAGCAGCCAGACACCCCCAACCACCCCCAACTAACAACCACCTCTCTGCATCCCTTCCACAGCCATCCCAGTTGAGGACAGCCCTCCCCCCCCCCCCCCGCAGCAGAGGAGGAGGAGGAAGAGGAAGAGGTGGCCCATGGTGAGATGGCAGCTGAGGAGGGGGAGGAGGAGCAGCCAGTACTAGCTGCAGCATGGAGCCCCACCACCACCACATCGGACCTCCCAATTACACCCAGACCCATAGTATTATCCAGCACCTTCCCATCATGGGAGAGTGGAGATGAGGTGGTCACCCTGAACCTTATGGAGGTGTCCCACTCCCCTGAGGGGGAGGGGCTGGACAATGCTGTAGGGGCTGGCCAAGGCACCCCAGAGTGGGAGGCAGGGTACCCCTGGGTGGGTAGTCCTGAGGAGAAGGGGGAGGAGGAGGAGTCCCTGGAGGAAGGGGAACTAAGAGCCACCTCACCCAGGGACACCCAGTTGGTGTTGGAGGGGGAAGCATAGGGCGAGGGGATGGGAGGTGGCAGGAGGTGGAGGGAGGGGGCAGGAGGTGGGGGAAGGAGACGGGAGTGGGAGGAGGTGGAGGGAGGGGACGGGAGGGGACAGGAGGTGGGGGAAGGGGATGGGAGGGGGCAGGGGGTGACAGAGCAGGCAGCTGCGGAGGGGTCCTTGGGGCTCATTGTTGATCACCCATGTGAGATCAGGGGTGACCTTCAGGCTCTCACATGGGCCATGGAGTGGCTGATGGAGGCGCTCATGACCACATGTAGGTCATCGCAGTGAGGCCCCCTGTGTTGTATCCACATATGTAAATAGTACCAATAAAAAATGTTAACTTGAAACACCATGTCTGTGTGTATATCCTGGATAGACAGGGCTGATACAGATGTTGTCCCAGGTCACCTGGGGCCAGAGGCCATATAGTGGCAGAAGGGAGGGAGGGGGTGGGTGGATGGTAACTGCCTGCAGTGGCCTGAATGTCTCACAGCATGGTGGGCCAAGATGTGTGCACATGCAGACCCAGTCCATGCCATGAATAGTGGGGATGGATGGTCCATTGCGAGTCCATCCCTGCTATCTGCACCCCCTCCCAATCCAGTCTAACGTCCCCACATGTTATATGGGGAAGGTGGACGGGGCAGCAGAGGGGTGGATGGGGGCAACATCAAGGTGGGTCATGGATGTTTGCTGACTCTGGACGTACAGAGCCAATTCCAATGCTGGCCCTGTACATCTGGGGCAAACAGCATAGATGGCGAACGTCTTCCACCTCTGAGGTGGAATAGGTTCCCTGATGCGGCAATGGACCACAGGCCTGGAGCTGTGGAGCGGTGGGTGGGGGCAGAGAGCCTCCTCCCGTAGCCTGTCTCCAGCCTAGGGAGGCAGGATCAGGGGGCAGGCTGTGGGTAAAGGGTCATAGGCGCTGGTGTCTGGGGATTGTGGCCATACAATGGAGCAGCAGTGTCATGGTGACTAGACGCGATGGCGCTATAGCTACATTGTACAGAACGATTGACAAATTTTTTTTAAAAAGGTGGCGACCGGAAATTGTTGAAATAAAGACATTATATAGCTAAAAAAGGTAAATAAGTAAACTATTTAAGCTTTTAATTTACGAGATGTTCTCACTTTTTTTGGGCCACCCTGTATAATGCTATTCACATACTTTGACACCAAAGAGCCTAACTACACAAAGATTACCAGTTGTTTCAACAATGTCTCTGAATGAATCAACTCAGTTAAATTCACAGTTAACTTGTAGAAAACAAAGGCACTCATTATTACTAGGAATAAAACATTCAGCCCCCTAGGTCACTACATGTAAACAATATCTCACTTGAGGTAATAAATGAAATAAAATACCTTGGGATATACCTGGATTTCACCAAATACATTCACATGTCTACTCACGCACTTTACAATAAAACCAGAATGATTCAGCATCTGAGACCACTGCTCTCCCCCACGGGCTTCTGTTCTGTAGCCCAGGTGCTTATAAGTCCCCATTTCGACCACAGTAACAGCATACTCCATGGTCTCCCAAAAAAAGCCCTAAAGCCCCTACAACTTGCTCAAAACACATTATGTGATAAATCTGATCACATAACACCCATCTTGTTTCAGCTCCACTGGCTCCCGATACCTCAAAGAATCAAATTCAAAGCTCTCATGATCATTTTCAAAACAATAAACAACATAGCACAAACATACCTCAGCACACTGCTAAACATTCAACAACACACACGAACAAAAAGAGACAACCTAAAAGCATGCTATCCACTCCTATTAGTGTCAGAAAACTAAACCAATCTACAATCAATAGGCATTCTTACTCTATGCCCCCACCCTATGGAATAGTCTTCCTAACACTTTAAGAGAAATCAAAGACTTAACTCAATTCAGAAAACATCTCAAAACATTCATCTTTACAGACTACTATCAATGTGATCAACCACCATAGACCTCATGCATTTCCTTATCAACACTTAACCACTTCCTGTCTCCATGCCCCTGACTCACATAACTCTGGAATATCACCCAGATCACTAATGTTAATACCTCCTGTACATACTTCTTTGTTACTATTAAATATCTATTGAACGTCATCATTTGTTAATTGTACAATTGTTACATATTTGTTCCTTGTAAACCGTTCTATAATTGTTCCTCGTAGACTGCCTTGTGCAGTAGTTAGAATGTTATCTGTAAACTGCTCTGATTACCAAAGCAAAGCGGTATCTAAAAACTAAGAAAGAAAGAAATACATAAAATAAATGTTATGCTTTGAGCTGCACAGCAAGGTCATTTTGATGGCCCTATGGATATGAACTCTGTAATTATTTGCCCTCAGATGTTTAGTAACAACCAGTAGTTCTGAGTTTTGTACATTAGCGACAGATGATCCAAATAAAGACATTATGAACATAGACACTAAGGGATATGTTTACTAAAGTGCGTTAACGTTACATAACGCGCGTTAACCACTGTCAACGTGCGTTATGAGACGTTAACGATCGTTGACATATCATAACGCACGTCAACAGTAGTTAACGATCGTAAGGGTCCGCGGCGCGTTAAAACACCGCAGAGGGCGGAGAGAGGGCGGAGAGAAGGGGTCAATGGGCGGAGTGTGGGCGGGGAGAGGCACCCCAACGCGATGAACTCAAGGGCTGAATCCTACCGCGATTGAAAACCTGCCGGTAGATGCAAATCTGCAGGGAGGGAAACCATTTCAGCGTCAGCAATGTACACCATAGGCAGGGAAACCCACAAAACGTGATACGTGTGATACATGTGCACGGAACAAAAGGGCAAATAAGCAGTGAAAATGACCATAACAAACGAGTAAAATAACATAACCAAGCTAGCCAATAGTTATAGCAATGGGAAACAGCCAAAAATACCACTGAGAAAGCCTCAGAAAAAGATATCAACTGTGGAAGGGTGTATGCCCTGTCACCATAGACGGTGAATTTATTTAACATCTTTTATATACCGCTCTATTTATAATCAGCGCGGTTTACATAGAACAAGAAAACATCAGATAAGGTACATGTTATCTGTTTTTTACATAGAACAAGGAACAAAAACTTGGATAACCGGGGCAATTATTTACAATGAATACAAAACATTGGCTATTTACATATGAACGGAATAAAGCCTAAAAGAATTTTCATAGTATGAGAGAGAGGTGTGAAAAGTTATTGGGTTAGTAGAGGTGGCGTGTTAAGAACGGAAATGGTGCTATTTGAGTGATCTTGTGTTATTGTGTTTTCTGGGAAATATTTGATGAAAAGGTGATGCTTCAAGGCCTTTCTAAACTGGAAGAGGTCAGTGATGGTTCTAATTTGTGGTGGGAGGGTGTTCCATAGCTTTGGAGCACATAAACTGAAGGATCGGTTTACAGTTGCGGAGTTGTATCTTAAGGACTCTTTGGAACTCTTAGCATGTTTAGTTCAGTGGTTCGTCTACTCCTGTTGGAAGGAATTGGTAGGATTAACTCCGAAAGTGAAGGAGGAGCAAGCCCTTTTTGAGCTTTGAAGGCTAGAAGCAAGGTCTTGAAGGTAATTCTCGCTTGGATAGGGAGCCAGTGTAATTGTTTCAGGAGAGGTGTTACATGTTCTCTTTTTGGAACCCCGAAGAGTATTCTTGCTGCGCTGTTTAATGCTAGTTGAAGTGGGTTAAGGGAAGATTGGGGAACCCCATGAAAAATACAGTTTGCGAAGTCAAAGTGCGGTATAACCAGAGCCTGGTAGACCGTACGGAAATCATCTGGATCAATCAGTTGGCGGAGGTGTCTGAGGGAGAGAATCTTAAAATAAATTGTCCTTACGGTGTTGGCTATGTGGGAATGATGCCACAGTGAAATAGTGCAGATCAGGGCATCCCCTTGTTACTGAACAGGTTCCCCATGGTGTGCACATGTCCGGCAACAGCAGGGTGGGCATGGTGGAACGGGCAACTGGGCAGATGCTGGAAAAGGGGATACAGAGGGCTGCAGGAGGCACATGCTGTGGTGCAGCTGGGCCACAGTGGGGACCAGGGTGATGCTCAGTGTGGCCCATAGGAATGCATAAACAGTAGAGCCAGACTGCATCTGTTGAGAGACCAACATGGGCATGAGTGTGTCCCCCGCAGTGTCACAGGGGACAGTACCCAGCAGGCACCCCTAAGGGCACAGAACAGTAGCAGGCGGTGCTGGGGGGAAGTGTGGGCATCCATCTAGGCACCCCTACCCCACCACCCATACTATAGGCAGCTGCCGACACGCACACTGGATGGCCCGAGCCTGCCCACCACCAGCACCACCAGCAGAAGGACATGTTAGCACGGTGGTGGAGGGGTACTGGCGGCGGAGGGGGCAGTGGCACCTGGCTGCAGCAGACCATGGCCCAGCCCGGTCCAGGTGGGTGCCGTGCACTGCAACTGATAGGCTCAGAAGGACAAACAGTCACGGTACCTCCTGGGGAACGATCTGCGCCTGTGGCACAGTAAGCACAGCCAGTGTGCTCAGGAGCTGAAGGTCACTGGTTCAATCCCAAGCTGTGGTCCCTACCAACTCCGCCCCCATACCTTTTACCAGTAACAAACCGGTAAGATGGAACCTTGTAGTGCTGATAGAATAAACATGCTTCCAACACCTACATTTTAATGCACAGACCACAGACACCACAAACAGGCACAGTATCGAGAGCAGAGTCCCCCAAAGACAGTCATGGAGGTCCAATCAACATTCCGGTGCCATGCTGTCTGCAATAAAGATGCCTGTGCTGTATGTCGATGTGCGGCCCCCATGGTATCTGGATGTATTTCATGCATAGTCATCTGTAATATCATGAAAATCCGAACATGGTGCGGCCCACCAGGACTTCGTTTGGGAACCCCTGTCCAAGAGCAATGATCCACAGGGGTGGAAACACCCGCACCCACCGGCCCCATTAGCCACTGTGTCCTGGAGAGGCAGGATGTTGGGCCCTGTGTGCATCCCCCAATACTAGCACATGCATACCCTAGCAGTGACACCCAAGACCAGGGAATATGGTACACAGATATTAAAAGTCTGCCATGATAACTGGCACATAGCAATCCCTAATGTTAGCACAAGCAGCCCAGTGTGCTGTACCATACCAACCTCTGAGATGTCTGTGGAGTGTGTGTCATGTCTGGAACCTGACAGTGTCCACCACCTTGGGGAGAGACCCCAACAGTACAGCATACCATAGCCACGCCTGCACTGTGCCCAGGACTGGTGCGGTGTCCTGGGCTGGAAAAAGCCTATACTGGCATATGTGTGGGGGTGTGCGTCAGTCTATCCAGTGTGTTGCGTTTGCTAACACCCTCTGCAGCACACACCGCTATCACTGTCGCTAGTATTGGCCTGGCAATGTGCATAATGAGGAGCAAGGTACTGTGGGTATAGCTGGAGAGTTTGGCCTGGGCAGGATGCACCTGCACAGGGCCCAGGGCAATGGCTGGGAAATTGTAGGGCTTGCACACCACCTACACGGACAGGGTGGCCATGGCATGTTCTGCTGTGTGATCATGCACACCCTGACTGTGCAGTGACCACGGGTTAGCTGGGTTCCCCCATAGTGCTACACAGGGTTCTTCTGAAGTGAGATATGTGGGCTCCATCCTCTGGAGCCCTATCACTGACCCATCTGCTTGGTGAGTGTGTGCACATCCCAGTGTGGGTGCACACAGCACCTCCAGGAACATGCATTATGGACTAGCAGGCAGGCTGACTGCAGTTTGTATGTGTGTGGCTGGAACACCTTGCAGGGTGTAGTGGCTGGTGACTCACTCTGCTTGCTGCTGGAGGATGTCGTATAGTGGTGTGGGGCAGCTGTGCAGTACCAGGTCTTCTGTCTGTCACTGCCCAATGTAGCGAGGCATACAGATCTGCATAGACTGCCCTGGTGGGGCATTCAATCCCTGGCAGGACTGGGGTGAACGGTACCCTCTACTGTCACCAGTGTAGGGGAGTAAAATGTAGACGCGTTTGTTGGAAACCATGTTTCCCACCCTGACCACAGAAGGTGGGTTGGGTGTTGGTACTTAAACCGCCTATGGGCCCAAACCCCCCCTTCCCCCCATGGACCTGAAATCATGTGACCAGGGCACCCACACAGTGTATGAACCATTCAGGGTGTATCACAGTCCACATGGGCAAGACATGCTGTACAGATGGACACAGGCCAATGCAAAGGGTATCTGCAGGGGCCACCTATCACACAGAGGCACCGAGGGGGACCTGTAGCATAGGCCATCACAGAAATGCCAGGTGCAGTGGAAATGGTGCTGGGCACCCCACCTCACACTCAGGGTGAACACGGGACCCATCCGCTGTGATGGACGGTAGCCACTCTGTGGCAGTAACACACACGGTCAGAACCCCCACCAGGCTGAGGTGCTGTGGGGTTGCACATGGTCAGGACACACAACCAGGCCGAGGTGCTGGGGGGGTGCACCCCGCAACACGGGACCCTCTGTAGACTGCTGATCTGCATGTGCAGTGCATCATGGGTGTGGCTTGTCCAATCCAACCCTGGCAACCACAGCAGACGGTTGGAGTGGTGATCTGCAGCCCCTCTGTAGCCAGCCAGGCATGGAGCAGAAGCTACAGAGATGCAGGCCACTGGCAAATGCACATGGCTGTGCAGACAGAGGTTAGGGGTTTGTACCTACTGTGGTGATATGTGGTAGGGCTGTCTGAGTATATTCCCATGGTATCAGTGGAGTGTATGCAACCAATTAATACCAGGAGTCACTGACAGAATCCAAGTCACTGGAATGTGCACAAGGCCTAGACAGAAACAAGGTCAAAAGTGACTGAACAAGCATGAACAGGAGCAAATACCATATAGACATCTGGTAAAAGTTAAATACACACAAGCTCTCCATAGTGCAAATGCCCCCCCCCCCCCTTACCCAATCAGAGTCCCCCTCTGGGCCTCTCCCTCCATTTCCCCCTCTCAAGCCAGCTGATCAAAAGGCACATGAAAAGTGATAGATACAGCGAGGACATCTCTGGGCAACAGAATGTGAACGTATCCCAATGAGAAATGTGTAAAGCAGACTCATTTGCACAGACTCATGCAGACTCTGCAATAAGCAGACATCTAAAACAGGAAATTCTGAGTCTTAGCAGCAATACTAAAGGGTAGGGGGTTTAAAATCAGGGTCTAACATACAGTTTGGTAGAGGCCACAGCCTATCACATGTATAGTTGGTAGCAGCAATCAAAACTTTAAAACACCCCCCAACTGTTACAATGAGAAATGCCTACGCGTGCGTCTACGCACGTGGGTACGCACGTGGGTACGCACTGAGGTACGCACACGGGTACGCACGCGGGTATGCACGTGGGTACGCAGTAAAAACATTTCTGGAGGAGATGGCTGCCATGTCCAGGAAGCCTGCCTTCACCATGGCGGATCTGTATCTCCTGACAGAGTTATTCTACCTCTGCCAGTATCGCCTCTTCCCAGGCTCATCCCGGAGGCAGAATCTGGCCAGAGTGAGGAGGGCCTGGGAGCGCCTCACCAGGAGATATAATAGAGGTTCTGATTACCCACGTGAGGTAAGTGCATGGGGACAGGCAACCCAAACTAGGATGTGAAGGAGAACACCTGGTAACCAAACCACCTATCAGCCACACACTCCCAGGGAATGTCATGTGTTGGTGTGTGTTGCTGGGACTAACAGCAACCCCACCCCCCCTTAAAATAGAACCCCCCTGCCTCCAGGGGGTAGCCCTTACCACCACAGAGATGGAGTACCCAGTACAATGTAATGGTATATGGAGCTGTTGCAGGCTCAGTGATGTGCCCTATCCACACAACACCACAGGTCCATTCCAGAGGCCAAGAGACACACAGGGGTATGTCCGTGGCCATGCTTGTGATCACAAGGCTCAACCATATCCCCAAGATGCAGTAGGCCTCAACTCAGAGCCCTATCCCCCATCCTGGTGCTATGCTGACTGCCCCTGTTTGGGTTCACAGGGCTCAACTATATGCCCAGGATGCAGCAGGCCTCAACTCAGAGCCCTATCCCCCATCCTGGTGCTATGGTGACTGCCCCTGTTTGGGTTCACAGGGCTCAACTATATGCCCAGGATGCAGCAGGGTGCACTGCAGAGCCCAATCACCCATCCTGGTGCTATGGTGACTGCCCCTGTTTGGGTTCACAGGGCTCAGTTATATCCCCAGCATGCAGTAGGCCTCACCTCAGAGCCCTATCCCCCATCCTGGTGCTATGGTGACTGCCCCTGTTTGGGTTCACAGGGCTGAACTATATCCCCAGGATGCAGTAGGCCTCACCTCAGAGGCCAATCCCCCACCCTGGTGCTATGGTGACTGCCCCTGTTTGGGTTCACAGGGCTCAGCTATATCCCCAGGATGCAGCAGGGTGCACTGCAGAGCCCTATCCCCCATCCTGGTGCTATGCTGACTGCCCCTGTTTGGGTTCACAGGGCTCAGCTATATCCCCAGGATGCAGTAGGCCTCAACTCAGAGCCCTATCCCCCATCCTGGTGCTATGCTGACTGCCCCTGTTTGGGTTCACAGGAATCAACTATATCCCCAGGATGCAGCAGGCCTCAACTCAGAGCCCTATCCCCCATCCTGGTGCTATGGTGACTGCCCCTGTTTGGATTCACAGGGCTCACCTATATGCCCAGGATGCAGCAGGGTGCACTGCAGAGCCCAATCCCCCATCCTGGTGCTATGGTGACTACCTCTGTTTGGGTTCACAGGGCTCAACTATATCCCCAGGATGCAGCAGGCCTCAACTCAGAGCCCTATCCCCCATCCTGGTGCTATGGTGACTGCCCCTGTTTGGGTTCACAGGGCTCAGCTATATCCCCAGGATGCAGCAGGGTGCACTGCAGAGCCCTATCCCCCATCCTGGTGCTATGCTGACTGCCCCTGTTTGGGTTCACAGGTCTCAACTATATGCCCGGCATTGGCTGATGGGCACTGGCAGATGTGTGGAGATGGCCCACAGAGGTGCGCTTTGTCTGGGTCGCATGGGCCCACACACAGGGCACATAGGGTCCAAGCCAGACATGCCCTGGCACGGTGCACACATGGGGGAGGCCCTGGCAAATGCATGGGGCATGACTGAACCAGACAATAGGGGCAAGCACCTGTGACACTCAGAGATATATCTGTGTTGCGTCGTGGGCCACTAAAGGGTTCCTGTCTGCTAATGTCAATGTCTGCTATCAACCCGACAGGTGGAGGATCTCAGGAAGAAGGCACGTGAGTTGAGGGTGAGGTTCCTGCGCTTCGTAGCGCGTGTCCAATGGGAGAGGATGGCCCAACGGGATGGTGAGTGATGTGGCCCTATGGTAACCCACACCCCCCTTAGCCAGGAGCGAGCGGTGCCAGCGTGACACGGTACACGGTCTGATGTCTACCCATGGTGGACACAGCTGGGGAAGGGGGGGACATGGGCCAGTTGCATTAGCGGCACGGGATGGTGACATGGGGTGGACAGTAGGGGGGCTCTGTGTGTAGTGGCCCCACAAAAGCAACACAGGACACATGGCATCAGCTACAGCCGCTTGTGCAGCAGTTTATTTCCCCCTCCCCCTGCCACACCTTGCGCGGCCCCTCCCACCCCGTGATGATGGTGGCATGCCTGCCGCCGCCGCTGCTGCTGCTGCCGCTACTGCTGACGCTGGTGGTGGTGGTGGTGGTGGTGGTGGTGGCGGCGGTGGTGGTGGTGGCATCGGCCCTCTCTCTGCCGCAAGAAGCTCTAGGCTGGCAGCCATGCGCTGTGCCAATGTGGCCAGGTCCTGCACCCCCGCCAGGACCCCCGAGAATTGTGCACTGCAGGCGCAGTAATGCACGGCGTTGGTGGTGCTGTTCCCTGACCACCGCTCACAGTACATTCCGTATACCTGTGGGGACAGCAGGTAGTGCATTGTGAGACAGGGAACCATCCACCACCTGTACAGAGGCATTGCCACCCTAACACAGTTGGACACTCACCCTCTGCATTCCTCTGTGCCGCTGCTGAGTGCGCCTGCATCTGCACAATTACCTCAGATACTGCGGCCAGCGCCTCTTGCTTGGTCCGCTGTTCATCTTCAACAGCCACTTCCCCCGTGGCTGCATTGGTGGGTGGTGCGCCGTCCCATGCAGGCTGTGTGCCCTGCCTGCTGTCCTCCTCTGGGGGTGGGGATGGACCACCTGCTCCCACCTGGCCCACCTCTGCACAGGGTCCATCAGGGTGCACGGCCAAGACTTGTTGTCCTCTGGCGCCTCCTCTGGTGAGTCAATGGAGCAAATGTCACCTGTAGGGCACAATGTTACATAGGTCAGATGAGGCATGACTGCCTGTCTACCCCCGTCCCACCCCCCTACGGGCACATGTGTGTGGGTGAGCCGCATGGATCTGGGCCAGGGCCCCTGTGCCCCCCCCCAATTTTCCTTCTGTATCCATGCCAGTGGGCCCTGTGCCCTGCAAGTGCCATGGCCCCCTCCCCCCCTTGCACGCTGCCCCACACCCCATACAGCCCCATCACCACCTTCAGCCCTGCAACCACTGACCATGGTTGGCACAGGTGCATTGTGCTGTCCCGTTGGCCACGTTACTACCCGTGTGGCCCTGCTGCCTCCACCAACCCTGCACCGTATCCCCTGCAACACATTGGCAGTCTCTGCTGGTACTGTGGGCCTGTCCTCCTTGCCCCCACACCCATCCACTGGGCTGTGCTGCCCCCTGCCCACCGTAGACACGTCCCCCCATGGGTCATGAACCAGCAGCTGCCCGTATGCCTATGCCGCCCCCTGGTTCCCAAACAGCCACGTCATGCCACACCCACCCCACCCTTGGTCCACCCCTACACATGTGCGTGTGGTGTCTCCCACTGGTGCAGCTCACTCTCACACATACCGGCACATGGGTGCGCTGTGTCCAACGCAGGGGGCAGGCCATGGATCTACATAGGCCCCAGTCGGTCCGCCAGGCGCCGCTTGAGATCACTTAAGGTGGCCACCTGTGCTGGGCCCCCTCCAGTGCCCTGTGCCCCTCGCCTCTCCCTGGCGAGCTCATTGCGTATGTTGCGCTTTATGTCACAGTAGCATTTACGTAGACTTTCCACGTCACAATGGGGGCCATCAGCAGTTGCCACCGCTGCCTGCACCTCCGCCCATGCCCTGGCGCATGTGGCAATTGTAGTAGTTGTGCTGAGGTGTCCGAAGAGCAGGTCATAGTGTTCAAGGACACTTGCCAGGAGGAGATCATTCTCCTCCTGGCTGAACCGCACTGCCCTCTTCCTGACCTCCTCTGGCACTGGGGTCCTGCGCTGCCTTTGCCCCTCTGTGCCGATGGCCTCCTCACGTGGGTGCTGCTGTGCCCCAGATGGGCCTGGCCTCTCATCATCTCGATCAGGGTTTGGCACTGGTGTGTTTGTTGTTTGCTCCACTCCAGCCTCCTCAAGTCCCTGGTTCGTGCACTCCATATCTGTTCAGTTATGTGTGCTTAGGTGTGCGCCATTTTGTGCTCACTATACTTATAGATATATCTTGGGTGTGGCTCTACGCGTGTTGTGTACGCACCAAGCGACGCGCGTTCCCCGTGCGCATGCATGTACGTGCCGTGGTGATGTACCCTACGTGCGTTACTGTGCACAGATTGCAGCATTCTAGTATTCCTCCATATCAGCCCTGGCAGTACTCAACCGCAGAATACACGTGCCCTCCTACCATCATCATGGTTTCTGCTGCTTAGTAAATCAAATGCTCTATGAGATGGTAATGTTATTTTCTTTGTCTGTGCGCTAACGCGCGTTTGGGGATAATGCAATTTGCGTGGCACACATTACGTCAGACGTACGTTGCACGCTGCGTGTACGCGCGTGGGAACGCATCTTGCATGCCTGTACCACCTTGGCATCTTCCAAATTTGGAATGGGGTGTACTTCACAGTAGCTTTACACCCTGCTGCGTCACAGGGACACATGTAGATGCCTTTCGTCGGATGCACTGCGGGAAGGTGCGCTCCCACGTGCGCTGCATCGATGCGTACAGGGTGTTGGCTGTGATGGACCTTCCTGGCTTACCAGGTGTGTATCGTTATTGTGATTTCCATCCCCGCCCCGCACCCTATTTCCCAACCACCTGTCCTCCATCCTGTGTCTATCATGGCTCAGACTATGAATGCAGGTGGTGCAGTATTTGCATTGCTGGAGCTGGCTGGGCTGCGCTTTCTGGAGGAGGGAGATGATGTTTCTGGGGCTGTGGCACTGGGCATGGGTGCTATCCCGCTGCAACTCAGGCCTGCAGCTGTGGGGGGTTCACAGGCGGGTGTGGGAGGACAACAGTGCCGTAGGTTTGCTGAGGCACGGCCCCGCCTGCAACACCTCTACAGGCCCAGGGCCATGCTCCAGGACATCAGGGAGGACCAAGTAATCTCCCTCTACCGGCTGGACACAGGGGCTATTAGGGAGCTCTATGAGGATCTCCGACCTGACCTCGAGCCCCTGACTGCCCGGTCACGTGCTATACTGGGATTGGCCAAGCTCCTGGCTGCCCTACATTTCTTTGCCTCTGGCTGTTTCCAATAAGTAGTGGCTGCAGTAGGTGGGATGAGTAGGCCAACGTTCTCTCGCTGCCTCCACCAGGTACTGCGGGCCATGGTCAGCCGGGTTGGGAATTACATTGCCATTCCCATCAGTAGGCAACATTGGGTGGCCCTGGGACAGGCATTCCAGCGGATTGCAGGGATACCACACGTGATGGGAGCAATAGATTGCACACATGTTGCCCTGGTCCCACCCCGCGACAGGGAGGTTGTGTACCGCAACCGCAAACACTTCCATTCCATGAATGTGCAGGTTGTTTGTGATGCAAGTATGCGGATTCTGAATGTGGTTCCACGGTTCCCAGGGTCAACCCATGACTCCTATATCCTGCAGCACTCGGCACTGTTCGGCCAGTTTGAGGCCAGACAATATGAGGACTACATCCTGCTGGGTAGGTATTCACCATATCTTACGTGCGCCTACCGTATATGATTCGTGGGGCACCATTGTCACCTGTGTCCTCTGCATGCCTGACATTGTGGTGTTATTTCCTGGTGCAGCCTATTCTGGGCCTGACACTACATCACACCCTGTCACCTGGAATGTGGTCACATACCTCTGTGCGCTGCCACATGTCTCTCTGCCTACCATGTGTGTGTTGTTGCTCATCTGGGTGTCCCTGCACACATGTGGTGTGGGCTGTACCCTGCCTCTGCTGTTCACTTAACAAGCTCCCGTGTCCAGGGGCACTCTGGACGCATATGGTGTGTCCCCCTCCATGGATGCGTGCAACACCTCTTGCTTGGCCATGGCTCTTGCACCTTGCCTAGGCCATACTGCACAGGCAGTTGTACATATGTCTGCCTGTGGGGTGTGTCCCTTATCCCACCCCATGTGCCACAGGTTTGTGCATGTGCCATCCGGGGGGGAGGGGGAGGATTGGGGGCACAGAACCATCCACATGGTGTACAGTGTGTATGGGGCCTCCTCTCATTCGCCATGTAGGGGATGACACGTGTCTTGAGCTGTGGGCGCACCTGCTATCACACATGTATGCTGCATGACTGTTCACTTTGGCCTGTCTCCACTGCCACTCCCACCTGGCCCCCCCGGGGATGTGTTCCGTTGGCCTATGCCCTGTGTGCAATGTATCATGATGGTCACAGACTTGCACAACTGTGCATCTCTGCCCCTCCAAGTATGCTCTGGGACTCCCAGCATCAGACTCTGGTGCACTGCCATCGTGTGCAATGCTGTGATGTCATATATGTGTGTCCATGCTTCTCTGCTGTCCAGTTGGGCATTGATACATCAGTGATTTCTGTTTGCAGGTGATACAGGATATGGGTGTCGTGCCTGGTTGCTGACCCCTGTGCATCTCCCTCGGCCAGGTGCAGAGATGCGGTACAATGAGGCCCATGCCTCCAGCCGCTCAGTCATTGAGCGCACCTTTGGCGTTCTAAAGAGTCGCTTCAGGTGTCTGGATAGGACCGGCGGTGCCTTACAGTTACGACCCCTGACTGTGGCAAAGATCATTCTGGCCTGTTGCATCCTCCACAACATTGCTCTCAGGCACAATGTCCCAGTCGATATTAATGAGGATCTTGGGGAGGATCCTGTGTGCCCTCCTGCACATGGCCGTGGTGACACACGTGAGGGGATGGCGGCCAGGCAACATCTGATCGAGGAGCTCTTCTCCTGTAAGTTCTGCATGTGGGGGGATGTGCTTATGGGTCGCCATGTGTGAGCTGGTATGTGTGTTTCATGGCACTGTAATGACATGTCTCTATTTGTCTCTTGTGTTTCAGCCCCCCAGGATAGGCTTCTGTGTTCATGCCTCCCAGGGATAAGCTGCCGATACTTCCCAATGTTGTGGTGTATGTAAGGACTGTGTGTATGTCACAGCAACATGAGGGTGACTGGGATGGGTGGACATACAGCTGGGTGTGCTGTGGTGGCAGCACCACATGACACATATGTGTTTCCCTCTCCATTGCTCCTCTGGTGTTGCACATGTCTTTGGCCTCACACTCCATCCACCATATACTCCATTTGACACACATGTGACCATTGCCTGTGCACATCTTGGGGGTCTACATACTGTACCTGTGCACATGTTACCAGGCTGTGTGTGTCTCTGGACACAGGGCATTGCAATGCTTAGGAACACGTAAAGACCTCCCTGCCATTGTTGCATTAGACAGCCTCAGTGCACCCATGTCTCCACTTGTCCCTGATTGTCCGCAGTCCAGCCAACTGCAGCTTGCGGCATGCTTACCTTGTCTCACGGTGTGTGTCTCTGTGTCTTTGGGACGTGTGTGTCTTGCCACCTGTCCAGTGATGTTCATCCGTCTCTCTATGCCCTTCTGCTTCTGCCCTTCTGTACATTGTGTGCATGTGTAATATATTTTTCCCTGACGTGTCTCATGTTTGCTGGCAGGACACTTCACGCCACCATTATGTTTCCATGCAGCAGAGCCTTCCTCGGCCATGCTCCACTAACAGCTGATCATGAGGTTGTAGTGATGGATGCAGTTCATGGACGTCTGCAGCCTCTACTGTGGCCCCTTGTGCCCTTGCCAGACTCTAGCTTTCCCCATCAGTCCAATGCTATACCTTTCAGGTAGGTTTCACCTTCCCTCCTCTGGTACATCGGCCACGTGCAGATGCTGCATTTGGCCTGTTAGTAGCAACATGCATTTCTGTGGTATCTCTGTGCACCACCACTGCTGGACATGCTGTAGAACTCTGGGGTGCCTGTGTGACATGGGCATTGACATGACCATGTTGGGATTGTGTCCTGGTCTGCAGGGCCATCTCCTGCTGTGGTCCATGTGCACTATGCTATGTTTTGTGGTCGTGTCATGTTGTAGTGTTTAAGCATTCCTGATGCACATATTCTGATGTCAATGTGTCCTTTCTGACCTGATGGTGGGTGTGGGTGTGCCCTTCCCTTACCTTATTTCTACCCCTTTCCACACAGGACACGGCCAACAAACAGGGCACATCTACCACACTTCATCTGGAGCCCCATCTGCCACATTTGTTTGGACACAGCACCTCTGTGAAACTGTCCCTGGGTGTTGTTGCCACTGGGAGATGGACCTCAGCAAGTTGGACACAGGCCTTTTTGAACCTTCTTGTTGGCCTGCTATGTTGACTGTCACTGGGAAAACTGACACACCGTCGCTGACATGAAGTGTCTGGGTGTTTCGTTGTTTGCAGCTGGGGGGATAACCTTTGCATTGTTGTGGAACATTGACACGTCACTGGGGATGTTGCATGGTCACTGTTGACTCTGCATGCTTTAACCTGTGTCTGTGGGGTGTTGGGGATGGTAACTGATGTGCATAGGGTGGGAGTGGGCGCTGTGGGGACATTTCATGCTGCCACCCTCCTCATCGCATCTTACAGTCTGGTTTGGACAGGTGGCAGAATGGGGGACAGGGGTTGGGGTGACAACGATGGGGTGGGAGGCAGGGTGGTTGGGGTCCACGGGCAGCACCAGGTAGGTCGCCTTGCAGCATGGCTCAGATGTGTGTTGGCGACGGTGCTGTCTCCTTAGGGTGCCTCCTCAGGCGCCCTATAACATGCCCTATGAGTCACCCTTCCAAGCGCCCTATGGGGTCCCCTATAGGGGACATTATGTGGCGCCTTGGCAGACAGTGCACTTTATAATGTGCCCTCTGCAATGCCTTATGCGGCGCCTTAGGTTACGGCCCCATGAGGGTGTGTTTGCTGGCAGCACTACTTAGGGTTAACAAAATAACTGCTTCTGTCAGCACTGCTTTAAGGTATACGGTGATGTCTCCGCCAGCTTTAATCATTAGACCCACAGGGGTATTGAACTCACGACCCCTGCGCCATTAGTCGGTGTATTAACCATTGTGCTGTAGCTCTGGATGCCTTGCTAGGCACCTTTTCATGCACCCTATAGGGCAACCTGTTGGATTACTGTCTGTAGGTACTCTGTGCCAGTGAGACACACGGTCAGTTCCCTCTACCAGGCCAAGGTGCTGTGGAGGTGCATACCCCATCTTGTGTTCATCTATGGACTGCAGATCTGCATGTGCAGTGCACCATGGGTATGAGTGGGTTAACCCAAATCCTGGCCACCACAGCAGACAGTTTGTGTGGTGACCTGACGTCCTTCATCTGCCAGACAGGGCTTTGTTGGTGCTGGGGGAATAGGCATCTGGCTAGTCTGTCTCCACGTATTCATAGTATGTTGAGTGTTTCCTTGGATTTTGCCAGTAGCTATCAGTGTTTGACAAGGTCGGTGATGTTTTTGGGATTGTTGTTTTTGGTAATGATCTTAACCTTGGTCTTGATCATGTTTGCCATATGCCCTTGTTTGCTGAGACCTTGGTTTGTTTGATTGACAGGCATTCTTAGTTTGTACGTAGAGAACCTGTTGTTGATCTGGTGTGGGACTTTTTGACTATTTGACAGTTATACGCCATAGGTTGGCCGCATCGTTATTAGGGATTGGTTAGTCACACTAGCGATATAGCCCACTAGTTACTTCACTGCCTGTGAGGCCAGATGTCATGGGTTGGAGCCCACAGTGGGGTTACTCAGTGGGGCTGTATGAGGCATATTCCTTTTGTTATTTGCAGTGGTGCTGCCAGCTACATCACCCTCACAGTGCTGTCTCCTTACGTTGCCTAATCAGGCACCCTTTCACGTGCCCTGTGCGGCACCCTTTGATGTGCCCTGTGGGGTGGCCCATAGGGGGCATTCTAGGGTGCCTTGGCGGGCAGTGCACTTTATGATGTGCCCTCTGAGGTACCTTATTGGGTGCCTTATGCGGCGCCTTAGGTTACGGCCCCGTGAGGGTGTGTTTGCTGGCAGCACTACTTAAGGTTAACAAAATAACTGCTTCTGTCAGCACCGCTTTAAGGTATACGGTGATGTCTCCACCAGCTTTAATCATTAGACCCACAGGGGTATTGAACTCATAACCCCTGCACCATTAGTTGGTGAATTAACCATTGTGCTGTAGCTCTGGACGCCTTGTTGGGCACCTTTTCATGCACCGTATAGGGCAACCTGTTGGATTACTGTCTGTAGGTACTCTGTGCCAGTGAGACACACAGTTAGTTCCCTCTACCAGGCCGAGGTGCTGTGGGGGTGCATACCCCATCTTGTGTTCATCTATGGACTGCAGATCTGCATGTGCAGTGCACCATGGGTATGAGTGGGTTAACCCAAATCCTGGCCACCACAGCAGACAGTTTATGTGGTGACCTGACGTCCTTCATCTGCCAGAGAGGGCTTTTTTTAGTAGCACTAGCAATGTGGCCCACTAGTTACTTCACTGCCTGTGAAGCCAGGGGTCATGGGTTTGATCCCACAGTGGGGATATTTGTTAGCGCTGTCTGTAGCATTTTCTTTTTTTAATTTCAATTGGTGCTGCCAGCATGACACCCTCATAGTGCTGTCTCCTTACGTTGCCTTATCAGGCGCCCTATACAGTGCCCGATGCAGGACCCTATACTGCGCCCTGTGGGGTGGCCCATAGGGCACATTCTAGGGTGTTTTGGAGGACAGTGCACTTTATGATGTGCCCTCTGGGGTGCCTTATAGGGTGCCTTATGCGGCACCTTAGGTTACGGCCCTGTGAGGGTGTGTTTGCTGGCAGCACAAATTAAAATTAACAGACAAACTGCTTCATACAGCACTGATTTTGAGTAAAAGGTGATGTCTCATCAAGCTTTACTCATTGGACCCACAGGGGGATTGAACTCACTTCTCTTGCACCATTAGTCAGTGTATTGACCATTGTGCTACAGTTCTGGATGCCTGGCTAGACACCTTATCAGACGCCTTATGGGCGCGCATTGCGTAGCGCTCTGCACAATGTTTTCTAATGATCGTTAGGCTACGGCGCCTGGTAACGCGCGTTGGCGATAACGATGTACCGCCTATGTCCTTTTTTGGCATTTCTTCCACTAACGCAGCTCCTAACGCGAATCGAACTAACGCAGTTTAGTAAACATACCCCTAAGAGCCATAAGATGTTCAGATAAATAATAGTTATTTGATGAGAAATATCATGAGGTCATTTGCCTAGAGCCCAAAAGAAACTGTTTCCTTAACTGGATACATACCCCAATGTCCAAGACTTGTTGAACACGGGAAAAGAAAAATGTGTGGAACCGTACCGGGCTCAGACATGTAACGCGAAAAATGCACGAACATGTGCATCCAAACGTACAAACGTGTTTGGTATTCTGAGAAGATAGACGTATACGTTGTTGTGCATATAACTGCTATAAAACGTGTAACTCCAGCATGGACACACCTCTGGGAATGCCTTCCTCAGGGGGTATGCTCCTGCGTGTCATTTATTAAAGATTAACATAGTTTTAAATTCTACATAATCTTTTCTAATAAATATAAACCATGGCCTTCTTTATAAGATAACTTCTCATTCAGGTGGTTCAGTTTTTATATTATCGAAGGCATTTTAATGTGTTCCTTTAAAAACACCCAATATAGTGCTATAAGTAACAGAGGCATAAAAGCTTTTGCCTTTAATTAACAGTTTATTCATTTATACCCATTGGACACAGCCTTGGGTACATCATCAATTCCAAAACTTCTCCGCCCTTCAAAATAATTTAGAATACAATTTTTCTCAACCCAGTGGATTCTATGTATGTAAAGAGTGATATACTACATTTAAGATTCTTAAATTCCTCAAGATTCATAAATTTTACACTATACAATCAATAAACGCATATATATGTCATTAAAGTAGGTTGAACTATTGAAAATTGCTTAGAGTCAATATATCTATATAAATAATTCTTTTTCTGGTATGGTAAGTGCATATATCACTCTGTTTTGTTATTTAATTTATAGTTAGAGTATAATGCCAGAGATTATCCTTTATGTGAGTTTCACCACAGGGTCTTCAGTGAGTATTGTTTTGCATACTTATAATTTCAGTTTTTCAGAATTTTATGATTTCCCTTATCCTCCTCATTGTCTCTTCCATATTTAGTATTTATACATGTTTTTCCTTTCACTGCCCTGCGTTTTGTTCCTTTATATTAATGGTTTTAAAATGATACATTGTTTTTCACTTTTTAAAATAAAAAAAAAAGATGTTGTATTTTTGTATCATTTTTCAATGTTTTAAATGTTGTTTTTTATTATTTTACTATGTAAGCTGCATACCCCCTGAGGAAGGCGTTGCCGAAACGCATAGGGGTTTACCTAATATAGGCTCCTGTGACCTCCACACGTCTCTTGCTCCTTGTGTTTCCTGGTTCCTACTGCAAGAGTGTAGGCTCTTCCTTCTGTTGACACGCCTCTGGGAATGCCATACTACTGACTGCAAACCAGACGTCAATACAGGTGCTTTCATATGCAAATGTCTCCAAAGGTGTCCTCGCAACAGAGGAACCTCACAGAAGGGGAGCAGGCACTCCTCATTGAGGAGGTGCTCATCAATTATAGCACACTCATGGGCAGCGAGGAGGCACATGTGTCTGCCTCTGTCACTGTGGGCATATGTATCTTCTGGTCCTGTTTCCCTGGCACTGCCTGTTGTTTCTCATGCACCTTATACATGTCCCTCCTTTGCGCATCACCATACATCTGCATCCTGTGCACCCTGCTACAGCAGGCACACAGATGGTGTCACTGTCACACCTCTTGTTTGGATGTGATGGGGCACAAAGTGGTATACTATGTTTGGCTGTATGCAGTGATGTTTCTTTCCCTTCTTTTGGTCCCTCTATGTTTCTGGCTAACATTTGAACACCTATTGCTGTTTATTCACCTTCAGTCTGCATACTCTGTCACCTAGCTGTACATAAGGACATTGGACTTACCATATTGATTCAGATTAGAGGTCCATCTAGCCTATTATTAGCTTCAGAAGTGGCCAATCTGGATCACAATGACAGAGTACCATCCCCAAAACATAGCAACATGCTACATTGCTTACTCCCGGGGTCGGAGGTGTTTTTTCTCCATGTCTACCTTACGGACTTTCCCACAGGAACTTTTCCAAAGCCATTTCCAAATCCTTGCTATGCTATCTGCTTTATTTAAACATAGATGTCCTTCTGTGTTATTACTTTCACAGACATATGCTGTTATTCCACATTTTAGCAGGTCTAAGGTATACGTCTACAATGGGCATACATGTTTCCAATAGAATACTGTTTAGACATTTTTCGTAGCAGAGCACGCCCATGCTCCTCCCCTCCACACCCATGTTCTGCCATGTCCCACCATGTCCAAAATGACACATATAGGGGGGGCGGAGCCTGATGTCCAGCGGGTAGGACGCTTTGCGTTGAAGCTCCCGAGAGGCCTACTTAGAATCCTGACTTAATACCTATACAAATTTACTATTTCGCTCCGAGCTGACCGGGGCACCTCGGGGGGGATGGCGGCCCATAAACCAGCGCGCTTTGACTTCGGGTCTCCTTCTTCTTCTCACGGAAAACGCTCCAAAACAGAGGTGTCTTCCCCACAGAAGATGGTTCCATTTCGTGAAAACCCCGAAATGCACCTGGAGATTTTGGAGGAAATACGCGGTGTGAAGGAATTGGTGCAGTCCAATGGAGAAGCGCTTCGAGCCATGCGAGAAGACTTTGGAGTGCTCCAGGACCGACTTGAAAGTCTTTCATTACGGCAGGACAACATGGCGGGGGTCCTCGACTCGCACGAGGTGCGCTTGGGCAAACTGGACAAGGCTGAGCGCCAGATACAGAATCTTCAAAAGGAGTTAGAAGATAGCAATAATCGAGCCCGTCGCAACAATGTGAGGCTCCTCGGAATGCCGGAGGGGGTGGAAGCAGGAGATATAAGAGAATTCTTGCTCAAAACTCTTCCCTCCTTGCTGAAGATCACTTTTCACAGAGAACTGGAAATCGATCGAGCACACCGTGTTCCTGCCCACATGGCGCTCAACCGCACGACCCCCCGGCCTATTATCTTTCGCTTGCTACGATATCAACAAGTGGAACAAATTTTACATGCTGCCCGAGCGAATCACCATTTGGAATTTGAAGGTCGTAAGGTCTCCTTCTTTCCTGATTTGGCAAAGCCTACCGTTGACCGTCGGAAGAAACTCCTTGCTTTTCGCCCTCGACTTCAACAGCTACAGGCTCGCTTTGGCCTGTTGTATCCAGCGAAGCTCCGAGTGACTCTCCACAACCAAACCAGGACGTTCGAAGATCCTGATCTACTATCAACATTTTTAGACTCCAAAGAAGCAGAGCAGATGCGCTGATCCCAAATCTTGGACTCTTATCTGCCGGCTCTATCCGCCATTTTGAAGGGTCCGATGCGGCGGTCATAGCCAAGCACAGAAATAGCCTGGACTTTCTTTCTTTCTCTATATGACTCTTGTTTTTTGGTCTCCTATCCCTTCATGATGTGTGCCTCGGTCGGACTCGGAGCACGCACAGTCCTACAGGTTATGTGTTTTTTTTCAATTTCGGCCTTCTCTGGGGTTTCTCCCCGCAGACACATGGTCGCCAGTAATTTTGGGGTTTTGCTTCTCCTCTACCGTACTGCGGTTTTCTTTGTTAATGTGGGGCGCTTCATTATATTATATTAGCTTATTTTTCCTATGTCATGTGTACAGCCAGCTACAGTCAGGTTGAGGGACATAGTGTAATTATGTGTGCTATCATGCTCAGAATTTTTAACTTTTCTGAATGGCCTTATGTAAAATCTTATCATTCACCGTCAAAGGCATTAATGGTCCACTCAACGGAAAGAAAATCCTTAGCTATCTTAGCCATGAGCATGTTGATTTAGTGTTTCTTCAGGAAACGCATTTAAACTCTGCTGAAACACTGAAACTCAATGCTAAGCCTCACATGGTAGCTGCCTATTCTCCCACCGTTTCCAAATGGTACGGGATAGCCATTCTGGTTAGGAAGTCTTTGCACACTACTGTACCTGATATTAGCGCTGACAAGGAGGGTAGATGGGCCCGTGTACACCTTGAGGTTGGAGATAGTGAATTCACGTGTATTTGCATTATGCCCCGAATGTGGACAACCCTGCTTACTATGCAAGTATTGCGCAGTTGGCCTTGGCCTCTGCCAATGCTCCATTAATACTTGGTGGCGATTTTACTCAAGTGTTCCCTCAATCTTTTCTTCTCAAACAAGGTGCTCGTTGGTTGGAAGGAACACTACTCAGGGCAATGGTTGCTGGACACGTCCTGCGGCCATTGGTTCATTGCCTCATGTTATGCATGAATATCCCGCACTACAGTATTACTGGCGTCGGGTCTGGGGTCGTATTTAGTCTATCTCGCACTCTCAGGAGCCCCTTTCTTGGAGGATAGTGGGACTTCGCCCAGTTGCGGGGATCCCCTCTCTCCCAAAAATGGCTTATCTCCTTTCGAACTTTATGCTTGGCATTGCTATTTCCCTAATTAAGTAATACTGGAAAATTAGCTCCCATCTGAGCCCCAATGAATGGTGGAATCATGCTTGTCTTTACAGTAAATATGAACATATACCTCGTCTGTTCGATTCCTCCGTTCAGACTCCTTCTCATTGGTCTCAATGGAAGATGCTCAATGACTATGTACATTTTGCTAAATGCTCTCATCTGACTGTCTAACTTTGTATATATCTCTGTCCCATGATCATGCTGTATTGTAGATACTCTTTTGATCGTTTGATGTATAATCACTGTTAATTGGAAGCGCTCACATGCTGATATAATCGGGTAGAGAAGAAGCACCGGGGTGGGGGGTAATGGGTTTACTTTTCCTTATTGTATACTTGTTTTGTCTTTTTTGGTGTGTTGTTTCTTTTGTTTGTTGCAAAATGAAAATAAAAGTTTAAAAAAAAAAACAAAATGACACATATAACTCATTTGAACGTGTACAGCTGCTTGTTTTTGGGATCACGTCTGAACGTCCAAGTACCGAACACGTCTGCCTTGTCCGTGCAAACAACTTATTTATGGTTCAGAATGACCCTGTGTGTGTCTGCATTGCTGGCATGGGGGTGCTGGAATATGAACCCCCCTTACCTTGAGTCACTCAGGTTGCTTGACAACATGGGGTACAATAGACAGATTAACAGGGCTCTTTTTGGGGGGATAGGCCTCTTCCCTGTCACCCCTTTATCCACCTGGCACAGTACCCTTTCCACTAAGTGAAGAGAAGGTGCAATGTCCTGTTGCAGAGATCTGCCTTTCCAACACAGAGACAACAAATGATTTCAAAACATATGGCTGATGACCTCTGCCTCCAACCCCTCCTGAAAATGAGGGTCCTGGTTGACCAGATCCTTCCCCCAAATAAGAGAAGGATCCATGACCAGGGTAGGCATATTGGATACCAATGCCCATGTAAGGCAGTTTCCCTCCTGTGCCAAGATGCATACATGGTGTTCCAAGAAATGGACACCCAATCCTCATAGCCATACAACTCCTTGGGGAGAAGGAGGTAATCTACAGAAGCCACTGTGACATGATCTTTTGGGGCACCCATGCTCCTCCCATATTGAGAGCTCAGGTGGCACTCCCCAGTAAACTATGCATACCACATAGAGGAAAGCATCCCAGTCAGTCCCCAGCTTTGGCCCATCAACTTTCAGCAAACTGAGGGCTCCAGAGCCCTAGGGAGCCAACAACCACTTCACAGATATGAAAAATACCTTGTCTCCTAGGCTACATGCCAGGAGAGGGATCAGTGACTAGGAAGCTAAAGATGAGTGAGCCTTTCTTCAATGGTGTAAGTGTAAGCATCTCTTCTGAGCCTCAGGGCCACAATCATCCCCTCATATGGTCAGGTTGAGGGGCCATGTGCCCAGGGAAACAAAAATCATGACACCAGCTTTTCTCCTCAGGTGAACATATGCACCTATATAAGAACCCCCATGAAGAGGAGGTGGTGGATGATTGGCATAATTATGTATCAACCAAAGAAATCCCCTAGTAACTCCCCTATCACTATATTTCAAAATTTTACAAAACAATACTCAAAATCATCTAAACACTCTAAAACAGACTTAAACGGACCTCAGGTTTTGCTCACCCTCCATTTGGCGAATTACATCACCATAGGGAAATGGCAGACACTGACATCATAGGTCCTTAGCCTAAACAATTTAATTATGTACCATGCATACAATGGCCTGTAATTGAAATACTTGATTTGTATGCCCCATCTCCTACTGTTTTCAGCCATCTCCAAACCTGCCGGTATGGCCCATCTTAGATTGTAGCTCAGAAAAACAAACATTACCTCTCACCTTCTTGTCAACACTGGATGTCTATCAATATGTGGCCATCATACATATGCTATCCCTAGGCTACATCCTTGTCCATGTGGAGGAGAAGCCCCACCAACCCTCATACAAAACTGGATCAGGAAGGGATTCATGCACCCCTACCTCCCTGTTGCTGTCCAAGGCAACAGCAATAGCAGAGTGGGATCCTGGATGCCACAGGCCAAATATACTATCAGTTGGGGAGAGCACCACATGCTGCACTGTAACACAACATCATTTTATGTTCTGATATTTGCCCACACAGGTCATATCCTATAGATTGCTCAAGCACGTCATGGTGGATGGTGTCACACACAGCATGCCCATGTACATGGCCCTGAATGTCATCCCATGGTCAAAGACAGGGGCGGCCCAAGGGGGGTGCGGGGCCATGTGCGGAGACTCCGTGCGGGGCCTCATTTGCATAAGTGGCCTTATTTGCATACATATTTGCATAATGCTAACATACACTAACTTTTAGTAAACATGTCTCTTAATGAGTGTATGGATAAAGACAGACTAAAAGATTTCTACATTACTATAATCCAGTGCCAACCGCCAGGCACATTAGGAACTACTACAAACACTGACCATTTAGAACCATAGCAAACCCGCCGTATCCTAACAGCACTACCAGGACTCACAAAGCACCATACCCTACCTATCAAAAGGCAACACTGCAAATATTAAACCAATACATTTCAGAGAACAATACATGACCTACTGGGGAAAGAGAACAAGTGGCAATGTCTAATAGGAATTACATAAACAGAATACCTCAGCTCAGTTACACATGCAGAACATAGACCATCACCAAACAAGGAATCACAATTTAGAAACAGGAAGGCAATAATTAAACTGGGCACCCCAAAAGCCAAACTTGGAATGTACAACAACACTGTAGAAATAAAACTATAAATTAATTTCCTCTTGTACCAAACAAAGTGCAGATGTTAATGATGCACATTTCCCAGAGCTTTCATATTCCAGGTAATAAATTCAAAATAAAGAGATATCTTTCTACCTTTTGCACATTTTTTTTCAGTTGCAATTGCTCCAGCTACTTTCTTCTGGTTTCTTCATGTTTTCTGCTAACTCTCCATCATCTGCTGTCCATTTGTCCTTTCTTCTCTCTTCTAGTTTTTTTTTCCATTCTCTCTCTCTACATCTGCTTTAACATACTAATCTTTCTCCTTTTGCTCTTTCCTCATTCCTATTTCATCCACTCAAATTTTACCCCTCCATCCTCAATCCCCACTTACTCTCCAATACCCGGCCAATTGTAGATTTTTTATCCCTCCCACACAAAATATTTTTCCCCTCTCCATTTTACTCTCCCAGCCCCATCCCATTCTAATCCTCCCCCAACATCAGCTCCCTTCTAGTTCCAGCCTCACCCAGTATCCATTCCTTTCTAGTCCCTGCATCAGCCCATTTCCAGTCCTAGCCCCCCATCAGCCCATTTCCAGTCCTAGCAACCCCCCAACCCAATACCAGTCCTAGCCCCCCCATCAACCCACTTCCAGTCCTAACCCCCCATCAGCCCACTTCCAGTCAGCCCCCCATAGCCCATTGCCAGTCCTAACCCCCCCATCAGCCCACAGCCCATTACCAGTCCTAACCCCATCAGCCCACCTTAAGTCCTAACCCCTCCCCATCAGCCCATTTCCTGTCCTAGCCCCCCATAGCCCATTATCAGCCCTAACCCCCCCATAGCCCATTACCAGTCTTAACCCCATCAGCCCACCTCCAGTGTTAACCCCCCCATCAGCCCATTTCCAGTCCTAGCCCCCCATAGCCCATTACCAGTCCTAACCCCCCCCCAACAGCCCACAGCCCATTACTAGTCCTAACCCCATCAGCCCACCTCGTCTTAATCCCCCCAGCCCATTTCCAGTCCTAGCAACCCCCCAACCCATTACCAGTCCTAGCCCCCCATAGCCCACTCCCAGTCCTAATCCCCATCACCCAATTTTCAGTTTAAGCCCCCCCATACCCCATTACCAGTCCTAACCTCCCCATCAGCCCACTCCCAGTCCTAATCCCACCAGCCCATTTCCAGTCCTAATCCCCCATCACCCAATTTTTAGTTTAAGCCCCCCCATAGCCCATTACCAGTCCTAACCCCCCATCAACCCTCTTCCAGTCCTAATCCCATCAGCCCATATAAAGACTTAGCTCCCCCATAGCCCATCACCACTCCTAACCCCCCCATAGCCCCCCGATAGCCCATCACCACTCCTAACCCCCCCAGCCCATCACCACTCCTAATCCCCCCCCCCAGCCCAGCCCAGACCAGGGAAAAGTTTTAAAAAAAAATCTGTCTTCTCCCGCTGCCGGGGCCGCCGCGGCAGAATCGAGTGTGCCGCGGGGCCCCCCCTGCCCAGCAGAGCCTGCCCTCCCCTGTATCACCTCTCTCTTCATAGCTGCAGTCACACGTGCCAGCTTTCAGAGCGCGAAGGGACTAGTTTCCCTTTCGTGGCTCTGTTAAGCCCGTGGGGGCTGATGGGAACTTCCCATCAGCCCCCGCGGGCTTAACAGAGCAGCAAGGGAGAAACTCTCCCCTCGCGCTATGAAAGCCGGCGCGTCTGACTGCAGCTACGAAGAGAGAGGTGATACGGGGGAGGGCAGGCTCTGCTGGGCAGGGGGGGCCCCGCGGCACACTCGATTCTGCTGCAGCGGCCCCGGCAGCGGGAGAAGACAGCCTTTTTTTTTTTTTTTTTAATTTTACTTTAGGATCAGAATGTTTTTTGCGCGGGGCCCCCTGAAACGCGGGGCCCTGTGCAAAAAACATTCTCGCTCAATGGACGGGCCGGCCCTGGTCAAAGACACCCCTAATAGCCAACAACCCCATCATGCTGCACTGTGAAGAGTCTCTACCAGTTGCAATAACTATCTGACAGTGTCAAGGAGCTGTGACTGGTTCACACTTCATGGCTGAATGATGCCTCAGGCACCACAGGTATTGCAGTTGGCTGGACAGTGTGGCAACACTAGATTGATCTGCCACAATGGGTAGCCACCAGGCTCATGCTATGATACAGTGTGACTCAAGGCTCATGGGCTAGGTGTCTGGCCATTGCACACCCACCCTTTATGTCAAGATTAATGGGAAATCTTAGTTTTGGTTCTTCTTTGTTATGCCTTGGAGTATCCAATTGCAATAATCCAGGTGAGCGGTTATTAGAGCTTGGGTGACAGTTCTGAAATCATCTTTGTCTATAAGTGGTCTTAGTTGTTGGATGGTCCTAAGCTTGAAGAAGACTGTTCTGGCTGTTTGCTTAATGTGGGAAGTGAAGCTAAGAGTCCTGTCAAGGATGACTCCCTAGTATTTTATCTCATGCTTCACTGGGAGGGTGAAGTTCTGGAGCTTGATGTCTGATGGAGGGGTGAAGTTGGGGTTTCTTGAAGTAAATAGTACTTCAGTCTTTTTGAAATTGATGTACATATTCTTTGAGCGGAGCCATAGTTCCGCCTCAGAGAGGCAAGCTGCTAGGTTGTCATAATTAGGGTCAGATATGTTAATTGGGGAGAACAACATGATGTCATCTGCATAAATATGGTAGTTTATATTCTGTCTTTTAAATATGGTGCAAATCGGTTGCAGGTATAGGTTAAAAAGAAGGGCAGACAGTGTGGATCCCTGTGGTAGTCCCTGTTCCTGTGGGAAAGGTGATGATGCAACTTGATCGATTTGCACATATTGTGTGCGGTCAGATCTGTATGATTTAAACCAATCAAGAGCTACTTCCTTTATACCTAATTGACTGAGTCTAGAGATGAGGATGTTATGATTTACACTGTCAAAGGCAGCAGATATGTCAAGGAACACCAATATGAAGGTTTATTTGATGTTGTCCATGCCCTTGATGAGGAAGTCAACCAGGGCAAGGAGGAGAGTTTCCACACCATGGAAAGGACGAAACCCATATTGATGTTCATCGAGAGGGACAGAAGTGTCTATAAAGTCCTGAAGCTAGAGCTGGACAACCTTCTCAATGGTTTTACTTAGAAAGGGAATACTGGCAATAGGTAGATATGAGGATGGTCATTGTTGTTTAGAGATTTGTTTTTCAGCAACGGGCAAATTGCAGAGCGTTTGAGTTCATTTGGTAGAGAGCCTTGGTATAAGGATTTGTTTATTATGTTTAAGATGTAAGGAGTAACTTCTTGTTTTGTTGTCTTGATCCAGGCTACTGGGCACAGATCCAAGAGGGATGTGGTTGTATTAAGTTTTGTAATTATATTGTGCAATTGCTTTCTATCAATGAGGTGGAAAGATTTCCATTCATTGGTGTTATTCATTATTGGGGGAAAGGGGTCAAGTACCGGAGGGGCACTTTGTTTTAGTTTGCCAGCAAAATAGTTTGTTAGAGTTTGAGGATTAATGGGAAAGTTGTAAATAGTTACTAAGTTTATGACTATACTGTTTTTTGTAAATAGATGCAATGTTGTATAATGTTCTATGTTCTATGTATGGTTCCATTGTTCTATGTTAACCACCCCTGATCTCACCTCATACAAAAAGTATTTAACCATGCCCAATCCTGAGCCCTAAAGTTATGATGAAAGTTGTAAATAGTTACTAAGTTTATGACTATACTGTTTTTTTGTAAATAGTTGCAATGTTGTATAATGTTCTATGTATGGTTCCATTGTTCTATGTAAACCACCCCTGATCTTGGGAAGAGGCAGTATATAAAAGTTTTCAAATAAATAAATAAATAAATATAAATAAATGTCACTCTGCACACAATGCCCTGGCTGTAAGTCAAAACATTTGGTGGCCCAGGGCCTGCAAATGTCATGGGCCAGCACAGATGGGATTGCCACTGTAAATAGAGATTATGCTCCCCTTGGTTACTGTCACGTGGGTTGCCATTTCTATAGAGAGGCCTCCTTGAAGTGCTGCTGTCCTGTGCATGGCATGCAGAGGACCTTGCCCAAGCAGCTACCTGAGTGTATGATGAGGCAGTGAAACTGGAGCCCTGAAGAAGTTTTTATTGCCTACTTTTGCACTGTATCATATTTGTCAGCACAAGTGCATACCCCATAGAGCATGTGCCTCTAGCAGGGTTGGCGGAAACTTATGGGGTGCCCTTGGCATGCCATCAGCCT
The DNA here is from genome assembly GCA_033557465.1 of Ichthyophis bannanicus. Taxonomy (NCBI): domain Eukaryota; kingdom Metazoa; phylum Chordata; class Amphibia; order Gymnophiona; family Ichthyophiidae; genus Ichthyophis; species Ichthyophis bannanicus. The sequence goes on from CM066032.1 coordinate 1,222,095,472, forward strand.
CACTATCCACCCCTATTTAACAAGCTCAGAAGTCATGAAATCCTAAAAATACTCATTTCACACCAACGGTTTGCAAATATACAATTGGACAGACCCATGTACATATGTTAATAGTTTATTTGCACAGTTACCCTGTTCATTTGTTTCCTGTACAAAACCCCCTGTTATATTGCAAATGCAGTGAAGCTCCCCTGCTCTGCATAATTGTGTTACATGTAAACCGCACTGGTGTAAAGAGCGCAGTATATAAGAAAGTTAAATAAATAAATATGAACCTGGTGTAAAGGCCGGGATTGTTGTGCGCTTGTTACTTGTAAACAGCTTCAGGTGAGCTAAAAAGGATTATGTCGCTCAATTTCTAGCTTATAATAACTCTCACTATAAGCAACTTTTTCTTGCTATCTCTCAGTTATCCAAGGTCTCTTTTGCCAGACCAGTATGCTGCCTACTTGCAGGCTAAATCTTCTGATTTTAGGAGTGGGTTCACTTCTGGTGCTCAGTCTTGTTATGGCACTATGAGGAATTGTAGTACCGTTGATGGTCTTGCCCCTGTTTTACTTTCTGCGGGTCCCTCTCAGAGTTCTTTTGGTGCTTTTACCCCTCGTTTTATGACTCTAGCCAACAATCAAGCTGGGGAGGCTTCTTTCTAATGCATTTCCTACTCAGCTCTCGAAGCAGCTTGCACCATATTGTAAATTTTGCAATTGGTTAAAATGATGATCGTTCCCAAAATTAATTACTTTTTGGAGATGCTTCCCTGTTATCTCCCAGCTTCAACGTATCAGCATCTTGAACGGCTCCTTCTGCAATTTTTGTGGAAAAATAAAACTCCGAGGATTTCCAAAGATAAACTAAGACTTCCTCGAGAGTATGGAGGTGTAAATTTCCCCAACTTCATGTTCTATCATCATGCCTTTTTGCTTAAGCAGGGGTCTCGTTGGATGGGAAGCTTTACCTCTGAGAAACCGATATGGGTTTCTATGGAGGAGAAGTTATTAATGCCTATACCGCTTTGGTGTGCTCTTGGGATGCAATTTCCTATTACCTCTCAGCTTCCCATTGTTATTCTCGATACTCTCAAGGCTCTTCAGTCGTTTCTCAAAGCCTGTGATCCACAAGGCCTCTCCCGTTCCTCTCTGCCTATTTGGCACAACCCTTTGTTTTTAATTCAGAAGAAGCCCTTTGCTTGGAAAGCTTGGTTTTCCCGTGGGATTTGGGTGGTGAGCCAGTTGCAATCTCTCAATCGGTGGAAATCTTTTGTGGAGCTTAGACAGGAATTCGACCTTCCTTTATCCTGTCAGTTTCAGTGGTTACAACTCCGACATTGTTTGGTTGGAGCTGGTTTAGTCCCGGTACAGGGCTCTGACAATGAGGGAGCCATAGCTTTCCTCACCAAAATTAGCATGGGCAAGGGAATCGTGACTCAAATATATAAGAAATTCTCTGGGTCTTTATCACCACTGGGGGGCAAGGTACAAAAGAGATGGGAGCGGGAGACAGGGCGGGCGCTCTCGGAATCTCAGTGGAGGAAGTTCTGGGGCAAACAAGTCAGAGTGACTAGATCGGCTTCTTTGACCCAGACTTTGTACTTTTTCGCGCACAATAGTTATTACACTCCCGAGAGGCTTGCGCGTTGGGATGGTTCCCTTAGCCCTTTATGCTGGACCTGTGGGGCGGAGATTGGTACCCTTAGACATATTGTTTATGAGTGCCGAGGGGTGCGAGCCTTTTGGGATTCTGTATGGGAACAGGTGCAGTATGTCCTCCAATTCCGAGAGCCCCTCTCCTGGCAGATCATTAGTCTCCGATCTGCGGCTGATTTACCCACACTCCCTAAGGATAACGCTTTTCTTCTTGATTTCATGATGGGTATAGCACTTTGCTTGGTCATTAGTCATTGGAAAGTTACTACAAATGCTACCTTTCATGAATGGTGGAATCGAGTTAGTTTATATAGCCAATTCGAACAAAGTGCATATAACTCTCGGGTTCTGGTGGGGAAACACCACCTTAAGTGGCAAAAATTGGTTGACTTTATCGCTAGAGCTAAGTTGCATAGCTGACCATTTTCAGGTTTTGTTTGACCCCCTTTTGGGAGCTTTACTAATACACCCTGGAGGAGAGCGTAGGGGTGGGTGGGGGGGGGGGGGTTGGGGAGGCTTTCGGGGCTTTAGGGTTTTTCTGTTTCTTTTGCTTTGTTTTAAGTGTAGTAACTTTAATTTTAGGTTTTGCTGTGTCTGGTTTGGTTTTCTATGTATCACCATCGTGATTGTTTATCGTTTGGAAAAATGAAAATAAAATTTATAAAAAAAAAAAAAAAAAATGGCTTCAATTAATCCAGCATATAGCTACTAGGATTGTGTGTAAGGTTATCAGATGTCCCCGATTTTAGAGCAGTGTCCCCAACTCTCACCTGTTTGGCAACCTCTTGTCCCTGATTCCAGCAAGGCGGACAAAGGGGGTAGAAAAGAAATTTTCAATTTAGTGGGGTTTGGGGATTGGTACATTTTTAAAACAAAGTTACATTCTTTGTGGTACTTTAGTTTAAAGGGAGGAATATTTTCTTTAGTGGGGTAGGTTTAAAATTCTGCTTTAGTAACTTTCTCAGCTCTTTGAAGCCACTGACACCTTATCAGGTGTTAGTTCTATCCCTACCCCCCCCCCCCCAACACCCACCCACCCCTAGTGAGCACTCTTACTTTATAGGGCACCTCTCCAATTAACACAACACAGGGACTTGGAACAGTACATTGTCAATATAATTAAAGAGATTTAACTGCTTTTTCTCTGAAAGGACAGCTGGGAAACCACCTGGTACTTTGGTAGATCTCTCTCTTTTGCTTTAACAGATACCTAAGCTCCACAAACAGAAAAATGGCTGGAAAAAATTGTATCACTAAATCTGTTGCCCCCATTACAGCTTCTGCCTCTGTCCAGACAGAGGTCCCAATGCCAGTTGAAGAACCGGTTCCATGTGCAGGGTGTCTGCATGCTGAAGCTCTCAGGAAACAAGTGGAGGAACTCAGAGAGGAGGTGGCGAGGCTGAGGAGCATTCAAGGCAGTGAGAAGTACATTGATGAGATCTTCTTGCAACAACCAAGCCCTCCAGCAAAAGAGAAGATGGGTGCGTACAGAATGACGAAGATTGGACACAAGTCACCAGGGCCTGCAGAATCACCAATCCAACTTCTCCAACCCTTGAATTGAAGAACCATTATGCAGCCCTGGAAGTGGAGGAGGTGAAAGCATCCCTGGAAAGGGAAGAACCAGAGCTCAAGTACCCCAAAGTTTCAGAATCAGTGACCACAAAGAAGCGAAGGGTAGTGGTGGTTGGTGACTCTCTTCTGAGGGGTACTGAGGCGTCCATCTGCTAACCAGACTTGATGTCCAGAGAGGTATGCTGTCTGCCAGGTGCCAAAATCTAAGACATTACGGAGAGTTTGCTGAGACTCATAAAGCCCACTAACTATTACCCAATGTTGCTAATCCATGTCGGAACAAATGATACTGCCAGGTATCCCTCTGAGCATATCAAAAGTGACTTGATGGCTCTGGGACAGAGGGTGAAGCAGATAGGTGCACAGGTGGTGTTCTCTTCAATTCTCCGTGTTGAGGGTAAAGGCCAAGGCAGAGAGGCTCGCATCCTGGAGATGAATGCATGGCTGCGTGAATGGTGTCATCGAGAGCGTTTTGGTTTCCTGGACCACGGGATGCTGTTCCAAGGCCTGCAGAGCAGAGATGGCGTTCATCTGTCCAAGAAAGGTCGACTCATCTTCAGTAGTAGACTGGCTAATCTACTGAAGAGGGCTTTAAACTAGATTCGTTGGGGATGGGTGAAGAAAGCCCTCAGGTAAGTGAAACGTTGAATACCTTTATGGAAATGGATAAAAGGGGCAACATATGGAAAGCAGTATGTATAAATGCCCGTAGCATGGGAAATAAGATCCCAGATGTTGAAGTTTAATGGGAGTGGCTGACTTGGATTTAGTGGCAGTTACAGAAACATGGTTCACAGAAAACCATGACTGGGATGTAACTATACCTGGCTATACTTTAAAGGACAGGGTAGGAAGAAGGGGAGGAAGAGTGGCACTATATGTAAAAAATAACATTAAAGCTTTGGAATTGCAGAGCTTAAATGGGAGAGAGGAGGCACTGTGGGTTAAACAAGAAAGAGGGAAAGAGAAATCTATTTGCATTGGCGTGATATACAGACCTCCCTCACAAGAGGAAGAAGTGGACAGAGAGTTCATTGAAGACATATGCAGTATTGCTAGGAAAGGGGAAGTGCTACTGATAGGGGATTTCAATATGCCAGATGTTGATTGGCACATTCCTGCTGCAGTATCATCTAGAAGTAAGGAGATCCTGGATTCTCTACAGGGAAATCTATTCAGGCAATTGGTGCTTACCAATGGTGAAAGTGTTTCTGTTGTTATAGTGGAAGATTATTTTGCATCCAGTGATCACCAGATGGTGTGGTTCAATATTAGGACTAGAGCTGATAGAATATATTCAAAAGGAAGGGTCTTAGACTTTAAAAAAACTAACTTTGCCAATACCTCAGGGAGTCATTAGCGGGATGGGAACAGCTGGGGGATGTAGAAAAACAGTGGGCAAAACTGAACGGGGATATTTTAAGGGCAACCAACCTTTTGTTAAAATGGTAAATAAAGGTAAAAGGAAAAGGAGACCACTATGGCTTTCGAAAGAAACTGAAAAGGTGAAGAAAAAGAGGAAGGCCTTCATGAAATACAAGAGATCAAAGAGAGAGAAAGACAGGCAACTATATTTGGAAAAACTTAGAGAAGCTAGCAAAGTAGTCAGGAAAGCAAAGATTCAAAAAGAGGAGGTAATAGCCAATACAATAAAACGGGGGGATAAGACATTTTTCAGATATGTTAGTGAGAAGAGGAAGGGCAAAAGTGGTATTGTCAAACTCAAGGGTGAAGGGGAGAATTGGAGGATCGCCAATGTAACACCAATTTTTAAAAAGGGTTCCAGGGTTGATCCGGGAAACTACAGACTGGTGAGCCTGACATCAGTACCGGGGAAAATGGTAGAAACCATCATAAAGAATAAAATTACTCAGCATGTAGATAGTCATGGCCTAATGGGAGACAGCCAACATGGCTTTAGACAAGGAAGATCTTGTCTTACTAATCTGTTATGTTTTTTTGAAGGTGTGAATAAACAGGTGGACAAAGGTGAGTCGGTTGATATAGTGTATCTGGACTTTCAGAAAGCCTTTGACAAGGTCCCTCATCAGAAACATTTGGAAAAACTAAAGAGTCATGGGATAGGAGGCAGTGTACTACTGTGGATCAGGAACTGGTTAAAAGATAGAAAGCAGAGGGTAGGGCTAAATGTCCAATTTTCCCAATGGAGAAAGGTAATAGTGGTGTACCCCAGGGATCTGTGCTGGGTCTGCTGCTTTTTGACATATTCATAAATGACCTGGAAAGTGGAATAACGAGTGAGGTTATCAAATTTGCAGATGACACAAAACTATTTAAAGTTGTTAAAACCCAAGAGGATTGTGGAAAATTGCAAGAGGATCTTGATAAATTGGAAGACTGGGCATCAAAATGGCAGATGAAATTTAATGTGGACAACTGCAAAGTTATGCACCTAGGGAAGAACAACCCAAACTATGGTTACACGATGCAAGGTTCCACATTAGGAACCACCACCCAGGAAAAAGATTTAGGCATCATTGTGGATAACATGTTAAAACCCTCGGCCCAGTGTGCAGCGGTGGCCAAGAGAGCAAATAGAATGCTAGGTATCATAAGGAAAGGAATGGAAAATAAAACAAAAGATATTATAATGCCTCTATATCATTCCATGGTGAGACCGCACCTTGAATATTGTGTGCAATTCTGGTCGCCGTATCTTAAAAAGGATATAGCGTTATTAGAAAAGGTTCAGAGAAGAGCCACCAAAATGGTAAAGGGGGTGGAAGGATACTTCTATGAAGGAAGGCTAAAAAGGTTAGGGCTCTTTAACCTGGAAAAGAGACGACTGAGGGGAGATATGATAGAAGTCTATAAATTAATGAACGGAGTGGAACGGGTAAATGTAGATCGATTGTTTACATTATCAGAATATAGAAAGATTAGGGGACATGCAATGAAGCTACAGGGTAAACTATTTAAGACTAATAAAAGAAAATATTTTTTCACTCAACGTGTAATCAAACTCTGGAATTTGTTACCAGAGGATGTAGTAAAGGCTGTTAGTGTAGCTGGGTTTAAAAAAGGTTTGGACAAATTTCTGGAGGAAAGGTCCATAAACCATTATTAAGAAGGGACCCAGGATATCAATGCTTGACCCAGTACAAGAATTGTGGAACCTGTGTCTTTTGGGAAAACTGCTAGGTACGTATGACCTAGATTGGCCACTGTTGGAAACAGGATACTGGGCTTGATGAACCTTGGTTTGACCCATTATGGCATATGTTATGTTCTTATATTCTAGCAATATGTGGAAGATGAAGAAGATAAAGCAGAATTGCTTAACAAATATTTCTGTTCTGTGTTCACAGATGAAGAACCAGGAACAGGACCTCAGAAAACACCCACAAACAGGAACAGAAGTGAGGGTCGTCTTGAACAGAAGACTGTGTTTGTGAGAAACTAGCTAAACTTAAAGTAGACAAAGCGATGGGACCAGATGGGATACACCCTAGAATATGGAGGGAACTTGGGGATGTTCTAGCAGCAACACTGACTGACCTTTTCAATGCCTCGCTGGAGTCGGGAGTTGTGCCAAAGGACTGGAGAGAGGCTCATGTGGTGCCTTTACACAAAAGCGGAAGTAAGGATGTGGTTGAAAACTATAGGCTGGTTAGTTTAACTTCGGTGGTGAGTAAATTATTGGAAACGCTGCTGAAAGAGAAAATAGTGAGGTTTCTGGAGACCTTGGATTACAGGATCTGAGACAGCATGGATTCACCAGAGGCAGGTCTTGTCAGACAAATCTGATTGATTTCTTTGACTGGGTGACCAGGGAGTTGGACCGAGGGTGAGCCCTACTGTAGATGTGGTGTATTTAGATTTCAGTAAAGCCTTTGACACCATTCCTCACAGGCGACTTATAAACAAACTGAGCACCCTAGGGATGGACCATAAAGTTACTGTTTGGGTTAGAAATTGGTTGAGTGGGAGGCAACAAAGGGTACAGGTAAATGGAGCTCACTCTGAGGAGAAGGAAGTTACCAGTGGTGTGCCCCAGGGATCTGTCCTTGGTGTGATTCTTTTTAACATCTTTGTTAGTGATATAGCGGAAGGGCTGTCGGGTAAGGTTTGTCTCTTTGCGGATGATACCAAAATCTGCAGTAGAATAGACACCCAGGAAGGTGTAGATAACATGAGAGGGATCTAGCTAAGTTTGAAGAATGGTCTAGAATTTGGCAGCTGGGATTTAATGTTAAAAAATGCAAGGTCATGCATTTGGGCTGCAACAATCCAAGGAAGCAATATAGCATAGGGGGGTGAAGTACTTTTGTCCACTAAAGAAAAGCGGGACCTAGGCGTGATTGTGTCTGATGATCTTAAAGTGGCTAACAGGTAGAAAAGATGACAGCAAAAGCTAGAAGGATGCTTGGGTGCATAGGGAGAGGAATGGCTAGCAGAAAAAAGGAGGTGATAGTGCCTCTGTATAAGTCTTTGGTGCAGCCTCATTTGGAATATTGTGTGCAATTTTGGAGACCGCACCTTCAAAAGGATATAAACAGGATGGAGTCAGTACAGAGGGTGACTACTAAAATGGTTAGTCTTCTTCATTATAAAGCATATGTGGACAGACTTAAGGATCTTAATATGTATACATTAAAGGAAAGGCGGGATAGAGGTGATATGATTGAGATGTTTAAATACCTCCGTGACATAAATGCACAGGGGGAGAGCCTCTTTCGATTGAAAGCAAGTACTGCTACAAGGGGACATGGGATGAGGGTGAAAGGGGATAGATTCAGGAATAGTCTCCCAGTGGAGGTGGTAGAGATGAGGACAGTATCTGAATTCAAAAAAGCATGGGACAAACACAGAGGATCTCTAAAGGAAAAAGGGGGACTGTTGTAGTTGTTGATATGGAAGGACAGACTAGATAGGCCACGTGGTCTTTTTCGGTCATCATTTTTCTCTGTTTCTATGCTTCTAGTGATTTGTATATGTCAATTTTTAGAATTTACATCCATTGTCTTTATATTTTGCACAATACGGAGAAATGCATCACTGTTTCTATTCCTCTGTCGACTTGCTGCTTGGAAGTGATATTGTTGCTGTCATGGGATGGATGGTGGGAGGGGGGAGGGGTAAGGTAATGTCTCTTCTTTCCTCCTTCACACCTTGCTGCTCAAACCTCAAGCCTTCGTGCCGGATGTATGTCAGCCAAATAGTGGTATATCAAATCTGTTCAAATAAATAAATATCATGACACATTATTTCCTACCCACGTACTGTATGTGGGCACTCTCCCTGCAGTGAACTGAATGTGCAGATGGTTCCTTGTAGGGCTCTTAGGATATCTTTTTTTGTTTTGACTACTGCTGCTGTTTGTTGGTTGATGACCTAAGTGGCTTGACTAAAGGTTGCACCGGCCCTGGCACCTGGTCTGGGCACCTGTTGTCTGCATCACCTTGCTGCCTGTTCATTGTTTACCATGGCACACACAGGCATCTTATTCACTGTGCTCCAACCCCAATGAGGGGGCTCAGCACAGAGGTGAGCCAAACTGAACCAACTCTGCCAGCACTGTGATTGATATACCTGTCTTATATGGGGATCTCATAACAAGATCACATTTGATTTAATAAATGGAGGGAGGACAGCAAGGAAATCCACAGCACTAACATTTAACTTTCAAAAGGGAGATTATGATAAAATGAGAAAAAAATAGAAAGAATAGCTGCAAAGGTTATAGGTTTACATCAAGCATGGGAATTGTTTAAAAATACTATCTTGGAAGCACGGACCAGATTTATTCTGTGCTTTAATAATGGTGGAAGGAAGGCCAAATGACTGCCGGCATGGTTTAAAGGTGAGGTTAGAGAGACTGTTGTAGCCAAAAAAGCATCTTTCAGGAAATGGAAAAAGGAGCCAAATGACAAAAACAGGAAACAACATAAATTCTGGCAATTAGATGCAAGGCATTAATAAGACAGGCAAAGAGAATTTGAAAAGAAGCTTGCCTTGGAAGCAAAATACATAATAAAAACTTTTCCAAGTATATTCTTAGCAAAAATAAATCTGCGAGAACATCAACTGGATCATTAAATGATAGAAGGATGAAAGGGGAGTTAAGGGAGGACAAAGCCATAGCAGACAAACTGAATGAATTCTTTGCTTTGGACTTTACTGAAGAAGATGTAGGAAAACTATCCATGCCTGAAATAGTATTTAAAGGTCATGTATCAGAAGAATTAAATCAAATCTCAATAAACTGGGATGATGTAATACAGCTGTTTGATAAACTGAAGAGTAGCAAATCACCTGGACTGGATGGTATACATTCTAGGGTGTTAAAAGAACTGAAATATGAGCTTATAGACCTACTGTTAGTAATCTGTAAATTATCCTTAAAATCAACTATAGTACCTGAAGACTGGAGAGTTTGGGTTTTTTTTTAAAAGGATTCCAGGGGTGATCCGGGAAACTACAGGCCTATAAGCCTGACATCAGTACCAGGCAAAATGGAAGAAACTATTATAAAGAATAAAATTACTGAACATGTAGATAATCATAGTGTAATGGGAGAAAACCAACATGAATTTAGTCAAGGAAAGTTTTGTCGCACTCATCTCTTATATTTTTTGAAGTTGTGAATAGACAGGTAGATAAAGGTGAACCAGCTGATATGGTGTAACTGGATTTTCCAAATGCCTTTGAAAAGGTACCTTATGAGAGACTCTAGGGAAAATTAAAAAGTTATGGAATAGGAGGCAATATACTATTGTGGAGTTGAAAGTGGTTAAAAAATATAAAACAGAGAGTAGGGCTAAATGGCCAATTTTCTCAGTGGAAAAAGGTGAATAGTGGAGTGCCCAGGAATCTGTGCTGGGCCCGCTGCTTTTAAACACATTTATAAATGACCTGGAAATAGGAATGAGTGAGGTGATCGAATTTGCAGCTAACACCAAATTATTCAAAGTTGTTAAAATACAAGAAGATTATGGGAAATTGCAAGAGGACCTTGATAAACTGAGAGACTGGGCATCCAAATGGTAGATGAAATTTAATGTAGACAAGTGCAAAGTTATGCACTTAGGTAAGAGCAACCCAAACTATGGATACAAGAGCAAGGTTGCATATCGGTAACCACCACCCAGGAAAAGTATCTAGGCGTTATTGTGGATAATACATTGAAACTTTATAACCAATGTTTAGTAGCAGCCAAGAAAACAAATTGAATGCTAGAAATCATAAGGAAAAGAATGGAGAACAAAACCAAGGATATTATAATGGCTCTGTATTGCCTTATGGTGCAACCACACCTTGAATGTTGTGTGCAATTCAGGTCGCAATATCTAAAAAAGAATATAGGGGAATTAGAAAAGCTACAGAGAAGACCCATCAAAATGGTAAAGGGGATGGAAGTATACCCCTTAGAGCAGTGGTTCTCAACCTTTTTTGTACTGTGACCCCTTTTACCGTTGGTCAACTTGTGGTGACCTCCAATGATAAAATCAAATGCGTCTCTCTTCCTTTACCGTTAACGCATTGTCACTGTAATCATTTGTTGAATATATTATAGGCCTTTGCAATATGTTTTTATTTATAAAATTTACTTATTTAAACCACAATAATTAATCACAATAACAAGTAACAGTATTTGATTTCAAAATTATGATGATTTTTCAGTCAAATCACTAATATGAAATAAAATTATTTTTCTACCTTTGTTGTCTGACCAATTTATTCCCTGATCATGCTGGTCCTGATCTGAGGCTTCTGCTTTCCTGTCTTCTCTTAGCTTTCTTTCGGTGGTCTATGGTCCATCTGCCATTTCTTATCTCTTTTTTCGTTTTCTTCACTTCTTTCCATCAGCCTATTTCCAGTCCCAGTAACCATCCCCAGTATCAGCCCCTTTGCAGTCCTCACTCTCAGTACCTTCCAATGTCAACTTGCATTCCCATGACTGCCACTGGTGTCCATTCCCTTTCAGTCCCCCTCCTTCCCCACTGACCAGTCCCTTTTAGTACAAATACCATGGCAGCCCCTCTCAGATACACTCCCTTCCAGTTCCATTCTCCCATCCTCTCGTATCAGCCCATTTGTAGCCTTAGCCCCCAGTTTTCTTCCAGGGCCAGCAGCTCTATCCTCCCCTCCCCACAATCAGCCCATTCCCAGTCGAAGCCCCCCAATCAGCTCGCTTCCAGTGCTAGTCCCCCCTCAACCCCATTATTAGTGCTAGCCTCCCCTAATCAGCCCAATACCAGTCCTACCCCCCACCCCCCATCAGCCCATTTCCAGTCCTAACCTCCCCGATCAGCTCATTTCCATTGCTAGCCCCCCATCAGCACATTACCAGTCCCAACCCCTCCTTGATCAGTCCATTCCCAGTCCTAGCCTTCCCTAATCAACCCATTACCAGTCCTAGCCCCCCCCATCTGCCCATTATAAGCCTAACCCGCACTGTCTCCCCCCTCTGTCCAGCATTCATTGCCCATCTGTACAGTATGTCCCCCTGTCTCTTCCCTTTGTCCATGTCAGCCCCCCTCCTTCCCTCCCTCCCTCCATCCAGCCATGTCAGCCCCCCTCCCTCCATGTCAGCCCCCCTCTCTCCATGTCAGCCCCCCTCCCTCCATCCCTCCATCCATCCATCAATGTCAGCCACCCCTCCCTCCCTCCCTCTCTCCATGTCAGCCCTCCCTCCATGTCAGCCCCCCCTGTCCATGTCAGCCCCTCCCTGTCCATGTCAGCCCTCCCTCTCCATGTCAGCCCTCCCTCCCTCCCTCCCTCCATGTCAGCCCCCTTCTGTCAAAGTCAGTCCCCTCCCTCCATCCATCAATGTCAGCCCCCCTCCCTCCCTCCCTCCATGTCAGCCCTCCCCTCCCCTCCCTCCCTCCATTCATGTCAGCACACCCCTCTCTCCATGTCAGCCCCCCTGTCCATGTCAGACCCCTCCCTCCCTCCCTCCATCCATCCATCCCTCCATGTCATTCCCGTTGCAGGTTCCCTGCCCTCTCCTCCCCTCTCTCTGCCTGCCTGCTGCTACAATGCTGTTCTTCTACAGCCACGGCTCCCTGTCTCTTAGGGAACACTGGCTATACCTGTAAAACCGTTACGGAGCCTTCCCGTCTCTCGACGGGCTCCGTGCAGCATTGTCCCACCTCCAAAGGAAGTGGTAAACAACTTCCTTTGGAGGCGGGACAATACTGCACAGAGCCTGTCAAGAGACAGGAAGGCTCCACAATGGTTTTACTGGCACAGCCGCAGTTCCCTAAGAGGCAGGGAGCCGCGGCTGCATTAGAAGGGACTGGGAAGCGGTGAGTTTGCTGCTGCTGAGAAGCGGACTTGGCAGCGGCAGCAACTTGGGTGCTTTTTTTTTTAATGGCGGAGTGAGGTGAGGCAAGGTGATCCCCACTAAATCCTGTGGCGACCCCCATGGGGGTCGCGACCCACAGGTTGAGAACCGCTGCCTTAGAGGAAAGGCTTAAAAGGTTAGGTCTCTTCAACTTGGAAAAGAAACAGCTGAGGGGAGATATGATTGAGGTCTATAAAATAATGAATGGAGTGAAATGGGTAAACGCAGGTCAATTGTTTACTCCTTCAAAAAGCAGAAAAACTAGGGGACACACAAAGAAGCTACACTGTAGCACATTTAAGACTAATCAGAGAAAATATTTTTTTATTCAACCCGTAATCAAACTCTGGAATTCATTACTGAAGGATGTAGTAAAATCTGTTAGTGTAGCTGGGTTTAAAAGAGGTTTGAACAAGTTCCTGAAGGAAAAGTTCATATACCATTATTAAAGAGGACCTGGGAAATCTACAGTTTACTCCTGGTATACACAGCATGGAATTTGCCTATCATTTGGAAACCTGAAGGTACTTGTGATCCAGATTGGCTGCTCTTGGAACCAGGATGCTGGGCTTGATTGATCCCTGGTATGACCCAGTATGCCATATCTTATGGCTTATCTACTGAATAGGGCATTAAACTAGATTCATTGGGGAAGGGTGAAGAAAGCCCCCAGGTAAGTGAAACATTAAATACCTTTATGGAAATGGGTAAAAGGGGCAACATATGGAAAGCAGTATGTATAAATGCCCGTAGCATGGGAAATAAGATCCCAGATGTTGAAGTTTAATGGGAATGGCTGACTTAGATTTAGTGTCAGTTACAGAAACATGGTTCACAGAAAACCATCACTGGCTATACTTTATACCTGGCTATACTTTATTCAGAAAGGACAGGGTAGGAAGAAGGGGAGGAGGAGTGGCACTATATATAAAACATAATATCAAAGCTTTGTAATTACAGAGCTTAAAAGGGAGAGAGGAGGCACTGTGGGTTAAACTAGAAAGAGGGAAAGAGAAATTTATTTGCATTGGCGTGATATACAGACCTCCCTCACAAAAGGAAGAGGTGGATGGAGAGTTAATTGAAGACATATGCAGCATTGCTAGGAATGGGGAAGTGCTACTGATAGGGGATTTCAATATGCCAGATGTTGATTGGCACATTCCTGCTGCAGTATCATCTAGAAGTAAGGAGATACTGGATTCTCTACAGGGAAAACTATTCAGGCAATTAGTAGCAGACCCCACACGTCAAGGGGCCATACTGGACTTTGTACTTACCAATGGTGAAGGTGTTTCTGATGTCATAACGGGAGATCATTTTGCATCCAGTGATCACCAGATGGCGTGGTTCAGTATTAGGACTAGGGTTGATAGAATCCATTCAAAAGCGAGAGTCTTAGACTTTAGAAAAGCTAACTTTGCCAGGATGGGCCAGTACGTCAGGGAGTCGTTAGTAGGATGGGAACAGCTGGGGGATGTAGAAAAACAGTAGGCAAAACTGAAAGGGAATATTTTAAGGGCAAACAACCTTTTTGTTAAAATGGTGAATGAAGGTGAAAGGAGAAGGAGACCGCTATGGTTTTTCAAAGAAGTAGCTGAAAAGGTGAAGAAAAAGAGGGAGGCCTTCATGAAATACAAGAGATCACAGAGAGAGGAAGACAGGCATCTATATTTGGAAAAGCTTAGAGAAGCTAGCAAAGTAGTCAGGAAAGTAAAGATTCAAAAAGAGGAGGAAACAGTGCAATAAAATGGGATAAGACATTTTTCAGATATGTTAGTGGTCTTGTCAGACTCAAGGGTAAAGGGGAGGAATATGTAAAAGCTGATGAGGATAAAGCGGAATTGCTTAACAAATATTTCTATTCTGTGTTCACAGATGAAGAACCAGGAACAGGACCTCAGAAAGCACCCACAAACAGGAACAGAAGTGAGAGGCATCTTGAAGAATTTTCAGAAGACAGTGTTCGTGAGAAACTAGCTAAACGTAAAGTAGATAAAGGGATGGGACAGAGGTAATACACCCTGGAATAGTGAGGGAACTTGGGGACGTTCTAGCAGCTCCACTAACTGACCTTTCAATGCCTCATTGGAGTCGGGAGTGGTGCCAAAGGACTGGAGAGAGGTTCATGTGGTCCCTTTGCACAAAAGCGGAAGTAAGGTTGTGGTTGAAAACTACAGGCTGGTTAGTTTAACTTCGGTGGTGAGAAAATTATTGTAACGAGGGAGAGTCCTAGATGTTGTGTATTTAGATTTCGGTAAAGCCTTTGATACTGTACCTCACAGGTGACTTATAAGCAAACTGAGCACCCTAGGGATGGACCCTAAATTTATTGTTTCTGTTAGACATTGGTTGAGTGGGAGGCAACAAGGGGTACAGGTAAATGGAGCTCACTCTGAGGAGAAGGACGTTACCAGTGATGTGCCCCAGGGATCTGTCCTTGGTCTGATTCTTTTTAACATCATTGTTAGTGATATAGCGGAAGATCTTTTGGGAAAGGTTTGCCTCTTTGCGGATGATACCAAAATCTGCAATACAGTAGACACCCAGAATGATGTAGATAACATGAGGAGGGATCTAGCTATGCTTGAAGAATGGTCTAAAATTTGGCAGCTGGGATTTAATGTTAAAAAATGGAAGGTCATGCATTTGGGCTGCAGCAATCCAAGGGAGCAATATAGTATAGGGGGTGAAGTACTTTTGTCCACTAAAGAAGAACGGGACCTCAGTGTGGTTGTGTCTGATGATCTTAAAGTAGATAAACAGGTAGAAAAGGTGACAGCAAAAGCTAGAAGGATGCTTGGGTGCATAGGGAGAGGAATGGCTAGCAGAAAAAAGGAGGTGATAGTGCCTCTTTTTAAGTCTTTGGTGCGACCTCATTTGGAGTTTTGTGTGCAATTCTGGAGGCTACACCTTCAAAAGGATATAAACAGGATGGAGTCAGTACAGAGGGTGTCTACTAAAATGGTTAGTGGTCTTCATTATAAAGCATATGAGGACAGACTTAAGGATCTTAATATGTACACCTTAGAGGAAAGGCATAATAGACATTTAAATTGCTCTGTGGCATAAATGCCCAGGAGGAGAGCCTCTTTCGATTGAAAGCAAGTTCTGCTATGAGGGTACATGGGATGAGGGTGAAAGGGGATAGATTCAGGAGTGATATGCGCAAATATTTCTTTATGGAAAGAGTGGTGGATCAGTGGAATAGTCTCCCAGTGGAGGTGGTAGAGATGAGGACAGTATTTGAATTCAGAAAAGCATGGAACAAACACAGAGGATCTCTAAAGGAAAAAAGGGGACTGTTGTAGTTGATGATATGGAAGGACAGACTAGATAGGCCATTTGGTCTTTTTCTGTCGCCATTTTTCTGTTTCCATGTCTATCGGCGTTCCATATAAGGGTATGCATATGGCAGCGAGGCTGCTGGTGTTTGCCACCTTCCAGGAGCCCTATATTGGCTTCCAGTCAGCTGTGACAGGGGGTAGGCTAGTGATGCTCCAGGCATGGACAGTGGTGGCATCCTAGTAGTCCTGTAGTGGATTGGCATGTCCAGCATACTCCGGTCATGGGGTTTGTACAGAGGGTAGAGCTAAATGGCCAAGTTTCCCAATGGAGAAAGGTGAATATTAGAGAACCCCAGAGATCTGTGCTGGCTCCCCTGCTTTTTAAAATATTTGTAAATGACCTGGAAATGGGAATAATGAGTGTGGTAATTAAATTTGCAGGTGACACAAAATTATTCAAAGCTATTACAACACAATAGGATTGTGAAAAATTGCAAGAGGACCTTGATAAATTGGAAGACTGGATGTTCAAATGGCAGATGAAATTTAATCTGGACAAATGCAAAGTTATGCACCTAAGAAAGAACAACCCCAATTATGGTTACACGATGCAAGGTTCCAAATTAGGAACCACCACCCAGGAAAAAGATTTAGGTGTCATCGTAGATAACATATTGAAACCCTTCCCAGGTGTGCGGGGGCCAAGAAGGCAAATAGAATGCTAGGAATCATAAGGAAAGAAATGGAGAATAAAACAAAGAATATTATAATGCCTCTGTATCATTCCATGGTGTGACCGCACCTTGAATATTGTGCAATTCTAGTCATCATATCTTAAAAAGGATATAGCAGAATTAGAAAAGGTACAGAGAGAAGCCACCAAAATGGTAAAGGGGATGGACAGATACCACCATGAAGACAGACTTAAAAGATTAGGGCTCTTCAGCCTGGAAAGAGACGGCTGAGGGGAGATATGATAGAGGTCTATAAATTAATGAATGGAGTGGAACGGGTAAACATAGATTGCCATCAAAAAGTTGAAAGACTAGGGGACATGCAATAAAGCTACAGTGTAACCTGTTTAAGACTAATAAGAGAAAATATTTTTTCACTTGACGTAATGAAATTCTGTAATTTGTTACCGGAGAATGTAGTAAAAGCTGTTAGTGTAGCTGGGTTTAAAAAAATCCATTATTTGCACCAGTTCAAGCATTGGGGAACCTGTGTGGCTTCTTGGGAAGCAGCTAGGTACTTGTGACCTAGATTTGGAAACAGGATACTGGGCTTGATGGACCTAGGTCTGACCCAGTATGGCATATCTTATGTTCTTATGTTTTATCAATGATGCTGCTCTCATGAAGTTCCACATGTGATGGGGACTGCCCCTTTTCTCTAAGGATACTGCAGCCTCCATTGCAACTGCTGCTCCTAATCTGGTTGGGGAGCATGGCCCATCTGCTCAATATGCTCTGGATGCTGCTGCTGCTTGTGTTGGGATCCCTCCCTCTGCTGTCTGTTTACCGCATAGGCTTGAACCATCATCTGCCATGCTGCAGGTGATGGCATGTGGGCTGGATCCATGGATGCAGCCCTACATCTGTTGTATGGGCTGGAATGGATGCAGGATGGCCCAGGACATTATGTTTTATGGGACTCG
Source organism: Ichthyophis bannanicus (assembly GCA_033557465.1). NCBI lineage: Eukaryota > Metazoa > Chordata > Amphibia > Gymnophiona > Ichthyophiidae > Ichthyophis > Ichthyophis bannanicus. The sequence goes on from CM066032.1 coordinate 1,222,112,944, forward strand.
CCCCCGTACTATGCATTGGGGCCACACTGGCATGGCAGTTGAGGGTAGTGCCTGGTCAGATGTAGGTGCTATCTGCACCTGCACTAGTTGCTTATTTACTATTTGAGAGCACTACTAATGCAGTCATGCTAGCCATGAGCTGCTGTTCACAGCCACTTTCTGCCTCAATGCCGCCATAACCCTGCTTACTTGCATTGTATTTGGGTAGTGTGGGATTTGTAGCCTGGATGCCTTTTTAATGCATGGTCCTGGTTACCGCAGCCCCACAGCATATGTTTGGCACACGCTAAACCCCATGCCATCCAGTAGCACACTCTAGTAAAGATGACCCCTGTATGCAGTAATTTGCACGCTAGCTTCTTACTAAACTCTAATAAAAATGCTCCTAAATGCAACAATCGAGGGCCTTTTGTATCTGGTTGAACAAATAAGATTAGAAACCAAAGATCCAGCTATTCACATATCTCATTTTTTAAATTAAAAAATAATTTTAGTTTTAACTTGTGTATGAATTTGTACATGACAGTTCTGTCCCAAGATATCTAGGTAGAGGGCTGGGAACATATGTGAAATATTTCCATACTAATGCCATGTGAGGAGATGAAAGCTCTTTTTCAGTTTATTAGTATTATGGATTATTGGCTTGTGATCTCACATTAATTCCAATCTTTCCTCTTTAACATTTTCTTCTCTGTGCATCCTATTCTAAGAGAGAACTATTAGGATTAAGTCATCAAGCATCATCACTAGGAGTTATCTGGCGACAAGTCAAATGTAACCTGCAGTATTGGGGGGGAGGGGTGTTTCCATTTGATTTGGAGTTGACCCATGATAACTAGAACCTCATACATAATTCCTTTTAAGTTCTTGTTGTTTTAACTCTGATCTAAACATTATCTATCATTTTTTTAGTCTTGCACACATGAATCAAAATCTTTATCTACCACATTCCCTATTAATGCAAAAATCTTACAGTCTAAATCTGTTAGTAATTTATCAGATACTAACTTAGCAGTATTAATAATTAAAATCAGAAGGTTCTGAGAACATTTATTTAGAATGTATAATTTCTCTTGGAAATCTGTACTCTCAGTATATAACTGCAGCTCCTTTAGCAATTTCAAGTCTTTTATGTCTTTCTTCCTGACTCCATTTCTCAGCTAATGTTGCCACATAGATTTCCATAGAGAAGTTACCTGCCAATTCTCATCTTTACATATAGTAATACTCTCTGAAAATAAAGGACCAGATGTTTCTCATCCCAGTTACCTAAGGTATTATCCCAATCCATACTGAAGATTCTAAAGAATAAAACTTGACAAATTTCAAATCAATAATAGCATCAAATATAACACTACAGTTTTGCAATTTTTCCCCAAAACATTAATATCCAAAAGCCTCTTTTGTGCAGCTAGTTTCTTTAGCCATAGGAGGGTTATTTTAAAGGTTGAAACATTTCATTAGAGAGCGGTCCCCTCAATGCAGATGCTCTCCTGTGAAAACATGGCCATGATTTGATACAGATGGTCTTCTGTCAAAACATGGCCATGTTAGGGAGTATGAACGTGGCTTGATCTATATACCATACTACGTTTTTCATTTTTATGTGCTGTATAAAAGAGGGTGTATTATTATTGTGCAAGGTGATTGCAGTTTTTAACCTGCTCCATTATGTGCTAATTAATTTTGTTGCAAGAGATGTATGTGTATAAAAGGAAACATTTGGATACACTTATGTGCCTACCTGAAACCTCCCACGCAGGTACACCTGCTTTGAAACAGGTATACATTTGTAGGTGTTCATGGTGGGACACATGTTAACAGCGTGGAGCTATGATAATACAGCCAGATTTTGGCACTAACCATCAATAGCGCATTAAGGTTGCAAATGGGCAGGTCAGAGGCGGAGAGGGAGCAGGGTGAGTGCCTCGCAGTCAGCACACCCACGCTAACTGCAGGACAATTATTGGGGAAGCAATTACTGCCACCTTCATAAGTGGAAGTAAGTGCACTCGTGTTATTTTCATGCTGTGTTAGGGCACATGCTTTCCAGGCCACCAACAGTTAACGCCATGTAGCCATTAGCAGTGTGTTAGGTACAACACTATAGCGCCGTTTGTATCTTTATAAAAATACTAGGAGGAAACCAGCAATAATCACAGCTAGACTGAAGCTGTAGCTTGTGTAATTGTATGCATGCACAATTTGCACAACTGTAATATATTTTACAAAATATGCTTACGAACTGTGACTGCACCCACACTCCTCCTAAGCTTCTCTTCAAATCATGCCTACCCCCCATCTTGTGTAAAGGTATGCCTCTCACCTTAACAACGTGCATACTTTTATGCACATATTTTTATAAAAGCCCTCTTATGCACTTAAAACCATGTTTTAGGCATGGGAAAAGTTTATAAAATTACCCCCTCATGTTCCAGAGTTGATACGACAGAAGGGGGGGGGGCCTTACCTGAAAAACCTTTCTGCATAACTGCTGATCTCACCTCCACCCCATCCATTCTTCACTCCCAGGAATGCACCTACAGGTGAATCACAATAGTAGGTGTTATGCTTTCTAAATGCCTACCATATGCCTATAGCCCAAAGCAATATTACAAGCACCTACTGGAGCTCATAAGACATTATTCTACATGCTCAAGTTGCTTATGAGGTTTCCCCCTTAGGGTGTTTATTTACTGAAGATTTTCTCCCATTCTGTAACTATGGGAAAAAGGTATGAAGTAGGATTTTAAAAGGGACGCCTAGGAAGAATATCGGATGTCCAGAGCACAACATCCACAAAACACAGGGGGGGGGGAGAGGGGGGAGGGTGGTGGCAGTAGAGGGGAGGCACATATAAGTGCATTCTGAAATCACTCCATCTCTGCCACAAAAGATGAATATCCTAGTAACTGGTTGTGGCAACAAGCCTGTGCAGGTAGCAAAATCAGGTACGTATTTGGGCCTAGACCAGTTCACAAATGTGGACATCCCCACATTTTGCATCCTCAGAAATGGGTAGTTGGACTTGCCAGCCAGGGTATTTCAGGAGGGGGGTGATTACAATAAAATGAGGAAAGTGGTTAAGAAAAACTGAAAGGAGCAGCTGCAAAGGTTTAAAGTTTACATAAGAACATAAGAAATGCTATATTGGGTCAGAGCAAGGGTCCATCAAGCCCAGTATTCTGTTTCCAGCAGTGATCAATCCAGGTCACAAGTACCTGTCAGGTTCCAAAAAAGCAGACAGATTTCATCTTGCTTGTCCAGTGGATAAGCAGTGGATGTCCCTGGTCCTCTTTAATAATGCTTTATGGACTTTTCCTCCAGAAACCTGTCCAAACCTCTTTTAAATCCAGTTACACTAATAGGTATTAAAATACATCCTCTGGTAACAAATTCCAGAGTTTGATTATGTGTTGAGTGAAAAAAGTATTTCTCTGATTAGTCTTAAATGTGCTACATTGTGTCAAGGCCCCCCTGGTGGCTAGGCGAATGCCTAGGTGTAATGGGGGTACCTTGAACGTCCTTCTTAATAAACTAGAACCCAGTACTATGGCTTCTTTGCAATGTAGTTGTGTCACAAAGATTACAGCCGAGATTTGAAGGTCACAGGAAAATTTCTTTATTTGAAAATAAAGCTCTACATAACCAATTGAACTCTTTGGCTAGAAGTTCAGGTACTACAAAACAAAACTCAGGATACTTCTCCATTCAAAAAGAACTTAAGCCTTGATACATAGTCCATGCCTTGACTTTGCTTCTGCGGCTTAACTTAAACAACGTGTCTCACAAATCATTCTTTTACAAACAGGTTCTGGTCCCAGGTCTCCAAGTTATGCAGCACAACACTCAACTGTTTCTCTCACATGTTTTTGCAGCACCTTAACTTCCTGGTTACCAACTGTTTAAAATCTTCTAACATCCTTTTCCAAAAGTATTTTCACTCTTTAGTTTTCACAGACATTCATTAACTTCTTGGAGCTTATCAGATCAGCTCTCATTAATGCATAAATAAAGGCATGAGTTTCAGCAGAGAATGTACTTCCTTTAAAAACTTCTGGGTTTTCCTAATAACTTTTAAAACCCCCTCAGTTTCTTATTTTTGACTAGAACAGAAAGAGCATTCCATCTCCATATCAGAATAATCATTCTCTACCCCATTGATTTCTATTTCCATTTTCTCTTCACCGGGTTCCTTCAAAAACGTGTTATCCACAGCATCTGCATGGGCAGGCTTCAGCTGCTTCAACACTCTCAACAGCTGCTCCCACTGAGACTCTTCTCTACTTGAGGCTATGGGGGAAGGGCATGACAAAGCTTTCTTGTTCAATAACTTTTTAACAGCTTGCAATGGGCTCACCTTTCTAGCAGCAACGTGTCTCCTTTCAGACCCTGCCACAGGTGTTAGCTTGCTTTCTGGTCCTCCCAGGGATATTCCTCTCTCCTGCTTCTCAACAGTACCTTGCTTGGAACAGGCTCTCCAGGGCTCCACCTTAGCTGCAGACTTACTGCCAGCTGAACTGTGTTTTGGGCTCGAGCTGTCTCTGTACTGCTTGCAATAGGATTCCCCCTTGAGGCTTCCAGTGAGATATTTGTCCCTCAGCCCTGTCCTTCGAGTCTCCTTACTTCTAGTACTCTCAGGAGTCTCTTGGCCAGTCCACCACCTCCTAGAGAATATCTCCTCTTCAGAAGATTCCTCTCCAGGGCTTGCCTCTGACCTTTCTTCCGGCCTTATCTCAGACCTCTTCCTGGATCTCTCCCCGGGTCTCTGCTGAGTGCTTTGCCGGGACTCTGGCTGGGACCTTCTCTCAGGCCTCTTCCTGGAACTTTCCTTCACTTTGGAACTAGAGCTCCTCCACTCAGTTTCCTCTCTCCTCCCTTCACTCTCCTCACTTCCACTTCCTGTTGCTATAGCTTCTCTCTGCTTAAATGTTTGGGGCTGTCCTATAGCTCTAAACTCCGCCCCCAAACATCTCCCGTCACCTCCCTTGGTTTCCTTGGAGATTGGGTGTGTCTCCAGTTCTACACTTCTGTGTAGGGAGTTTTTCTCTTTGTTTAGAGTGTTAACCCCTGCTGTGCCTGCAGGTCTTTTGGGCTCAGGGAAAAAGGACTGTTTTTCCCCCTTTCCTTTACACTCTAAACCTGCTTCGCCACCACAATTGTAATCTCATTGCATGCCTTTCTACTTTTTGAAGGAGCTAATACCTGATCTACATTTACCCGTCTACTCCATTCATTATTTTATAGACCTCTATCATATCTTCCCTCAGCCATCTCTTTTTCAAGTTGAAGAGCCCTAATCTTTTAAGTCTTTCCTCATGGGGGTATCCTTCATTGTATTTATTGAACTGGTTATATATACCATTTTTCTACTAGGCAAAACAGTTTACATGGAACAATAAAAGAATGTTAACATAGAATGATGGAAAATATGTACAGGGAACTTTAAGAACGAGTAACTTAACATAGTAAGCAAACCTTTATAACTTAACATAGCAAACAACGTTTAGTGTAGGGGGGGATACCAGGGTGGTATCAGGAGGAAGGGTGTAGAGGATGAAGTATTTGAAGTGGTAAGTAGGGAAGTGAGTGGAGTGACTTTGGTGATTAGGGGGTGAGGGTGATGGGAGCAGTGGGAGGGAGAGGGGATGCTTTTGCTGGGGCTTGTTGTTGTGGGATCACTATAGTGTTCTTCAAAAAGAATTGTCTTGAAGTGCTTTTTGAAGAGGGTGTGAGATTGGAGGCAGCATATTGTAGGGCGTAGTTTGTTCCAGTTAATATGGGCATAAAATTGGAAAGCTTTTGTGCAGGTGCGTTGTGGTTTCTTGTGACTCTGCACTCGAGGGAGGAGATTTGTTGCATTCTGTCGGCGGAGTCTGTTGTTGTCAGAACGGCTGACAAGTGATTGTAGCTGTTCTGCAGAAGTGTTGAAGAGGGCTCTGTGGGTGATGGCAAGTATCTTGAACTTAATACAGGATGCAACTGGGAGCCAATGTAGAGATTTCAGGATAGGGGTGATGTGGGAGTGTCTGGGAGCTCTGGCTATGAGTCGTGCAGTTGTGTTTTGGGCAAGCTATAGAGGTGTGATGGTAGCCTTGGGAAGCCTGTGGAGGACAGAGTTGCAATAGTCGATAAGAGGGGTGATGGAGGCTTGGCATACAGTGCAAGAAGCAGTCATGAGATAAGAGGGGGCATAGTTTGCGGAGTATTCAGATTTTGAAGTAAATATTTTTGGTGATGTTCATGATATGAGGCTGGAAGTTTAGATGGTGGTCCAGGATTACACCAAGGTATTTTACCTGACGTTTGACTTGTATTTCAGTGTCACCAAGTTTGATGCTTTGTGGATAGGTGAAGATAGGGTCTCTGGAGATATGAAGGATCTCTGTTTTGCTGAAATTAACTGTAAGGTTGTGAAGTTGTATCCATGTAATGATTTCTGTGAAAGAGGTGGTGAGGATGGAGTAGTCCAGGGAGGTGGTGTTGAAAGGGGTGAAGATCATTATGTCATCGGCATAGAATTGGTAACCAACGTTGAAGCTCTGGAGCTTATGTAGATGTTGAAAAGGAGGGAGGAGAGGGCGGATCCTTGAGGGACTCCTTGAGAAAGGATGTAATTTGATGAAGATTGATTGCTGGTTCTTATTGTTTGAGTGTGCTGGGAGAGGTAGGAGTGAATCCATTTGAGTGGAGCACCAAAAGTGTTGAGCTGATTGATTAGAGTCTGGTGTGATACAGTGTTGAAAGCCGCAGATATGTCAAGGAATAGCAGCCAGAAAGGGTTTTTTCAGTTCTGGTTATGAGTGTGTTAAGGAGGGAGGTGAGGAGTGTTTCAGCACTGTGGTAGGGGCAGAAGCCATCTTGGTTTCAGTCGAGAGGGGCATATTTGTTGAGATGCTCCTGTAACCGAATTTGCACTGCTTTTTCAATGATTTTAGAAAGGATGGGAACACTGGCAATGAGTCTATACGAAATAGGCGAGTAGGTGAGTTGGAAGCAAGTTTGGGTTTCTTCAGGAGGGATTTCACAGAGGCTTGTCTGAGCATAGGTGGAGGATCATGGAAATAAATGGGAGCATCGTGGCCTTTGTTAGCTTGATCCAGGTAACTGGGCAGGGATCCAGAGGAGAAGTTGTGGCGTTGATATAGGTAATGATGTTTTGTAGTTTGCCAGGAAGGACATCCCAGAAAGAGGTCCATGGTTGGGTGGCAAAAGTAGAGATAGTAGGAAGAGGTAAGACTAGAGTAATGGAGCCAGGGGGCTTATGCTTAGATATGAGGAAGTCCGCCATTACTTGAGGATGGATGATGTTGTCTTCAAGGGGTTGGGAGGGAACACTTGAGAGGCTTCTGACAAGGTTGAAGATGAGGTGAGGCTTCTGATGAGGTTCTCTTGGTATATTTATGGCCTGGAGGAAGATATTTGTGATGTTCACACTTGGCATTGAGGGTACTGGTGGAGTAGGTGGCACGATGGGCCATGTAGGTGTTGCGAAGTTGTGGGTCTTTGGATTTTCTCCATCTTTGTTCAAGTCTTCTGGGGAGGCATTTATTTTTCTGAGGAGGGCTGACTACCAGGGGGCATGGGGATGATGAGTTTTGGGAGGGGCACAGGGTGGAGCTTTGGAAGCATTGGCGATGGTGCGGTCCCAGGTTTGTATCAATATGTTGAGGTCTGAGTGTTGAAACGCATGTTTCAAAGTGGGGATGGTCTCTTGGATGAAGGTGTCTTCATTGAAGTTTGTGAATCTTCTTGTTGTGGGAGGTTTGTGAGGTGGGGGATGTTTAGGCTGTGGGGTGTGTATGATGAAGGAAATTAGATGGCGGTCAGACCACGGGACTGGGGTAGAGGAGGTGGGTGGGGTGAGAGGAGGAGAGTAGATCATTGGGGAGGAAGAGTAGGTCCAGGGCGCCTCCTTTCTGGTGAGTTGAGGTGTTGATGAGTTGTGTGAATTGGAGGTCATTCATGGCTTGCAGGAAGGCATTGCTATGGTAGTGGTTGATTAAAGGGAGATTGAGGTCTCCAAGAAGAATAAGATGCCGTTGGTGGGGAACATGAGAGCAGACTATTTCAAAAAGAGAGTCAAGTTGGTCTGCATTGTGGTGTGGCGCTCTGTATTCCAGACAGATGGTGAGGTGTTTATTGCTTATGATAATGGTGTCTAGACCATGGGCAGATGTTGAATTGGTTGTAGTGAAGCCCAGTTGTTTGTTAAAGAGAATGCAGACTCCACCGCTTCTGCTTTTGGTTCGTGGACAGTTGTGGATGTTATGGGTGTTGGTAGTCAGCTGATTGAGTAAAACATTGTCTGTTTCGTTAAACCAGGTCTCTGTTATGCAACCATTTTTGTTGGTCTTTTTCTCTGTACCTTTTCTAATTCTGTTATATCCTTTTATAAGATATGAAGACCAGAATTGCACATAATATTCAAGGTGTGGTCGCACCATGGAGCGATACAGAGGCATTATAATAGCCTTCATTTTATTCTCCATCCCTTTCTTTATGATTCCTAGCATTCTATTTGCTTTCTTGGCTGCCGCTGCACACTGGACAGAAGGTTTCAACATATTATCCATGATGATGCCTAAATCCTTTTCCTAGGTGGTGTGAAAATATTAGATTTTTCTCGTGATCTCTATTTTTAAGAGGCTTTGCTTTAAGGGTGCCAGAGGGGAGTTTGCACGGGGCTAGTGTGAAGATGCATTGCTGAAGAGGCAAGAATCTGTGTGTGACAGTGCGCGTGGAAGGAGTGGGAGTGAGGGGGAGATAGGACAGAAACATCAAAGAGCAGAGATCAAGAGAACAAAGAGTGGAGGAGTAAAAAGAGGGCATTAGAGTGACATTGGATGGCATTAAGTAGCAAACCAATATGGTTTATTTATTTGTTTGGTATTTATCTCAAGCCTTTTTGTTCAAGGTGCATAGTAGTTTACATTGCATTGCTCAGTACTGCTGTACACATCTCAAATGAGAGTTGTCACTGGATGGACAAAAGGTACTCTAAGATGAACTACTGATCAGACTGACAACCTGGAGGTTAAAGCTCTACTTTTCAGCAACTGTTGCTGAAATGAAATATGCCTGTAATTTCCTACTCTATATAATATTTGTTTTCCTGTCTGCCCAGCAAGATATTCCTCTCTGTAATGGCGGCTTTTTTGACCTTTATAATGGAGCTGGGGTTCAGCCAAGATTCATCATTTCCTGCTAAACGTCTATCTAAACCAGATCCATTTCATCCTTTATCTGTATAGCATCCTTCTTCTATGCTGTTTAGTTAGAGTTTGTGAAATCTTGAAAGTTGAAAATCAATCAGTGATTCTCTTACACCAAGTTTTCTTACTTATTTTTCTTATCCTCTTTCAATAACAATGCTGTAAATAGTACAAAAGGAATGAATATTGGTTTCCATCAAAGAAAATATCACTTCTGTCTCCAATTACAGAAGTCTGCATGCCCCACACTTGAGGAGAAGGACAGGCTGTAGCAGGGGGAGTCGAACCAGTATCTATCCTTGAGAGTTCTTCCTCCCCTCACAGCATCAGCTGAGACCAGAGACCTGTTGATTCTTCTCCCTGTGACTTCAGCAGCAGCACCAATCCACCCCTCAAGGCCCAGACCAGAGGCCAGACCCCACACTAGCAAACCTGATTCCAAAGGGCCATGCCAAAGGGCACGTTCTTTTGTTCACTCCTTGGATCACTGTCCAGATGCACTTAGAATAATGCAACCATTGGAACAGTAATGGTGACAGGCTGGACTCTATGAAGCTCAGTATAGTTTTCCATTCTTCTTAATCCCAGGACTTTCTTCCCCAGTAATGACTTAGATATCTGCTATATCCCCCACTCATTCAAGCAAACCATCACTAAGACCCTCTTTCATCATCTAAACCAGGCATGTCCAACAGGTAGATCGCGATCTACCTGTAGATCGTGGAGGGGTCAGAGGTACATTGCCAGTCCCACTTGGCTCCATCTCTCCAGCTGCTCGCCCCGTCACTAGGAGAGAGCTCGTGCAGGCAGGTCGTCTGCCGAGGGCTTCCCGCCGCTGCTGATCCTTTGCCTGTCTTTTTTCCCTGCCTGCAGGAATCTTGCCTGTGGGTATATTGGGGGTGCTTGTTGTTTTCGTGCCAATAGTTTGTGGGTACCCCAGGGGCTGCCGCCCGCGCCCCGTGACGAGACGCCACAGGCCCGGCATCATACCTGGTCTCTTGCCTCTCAGAATCACCCATTCCTGCCCCCGCCCCAACACCCCTTAGAAGTGTGTTATATACCAGGCGATATCCATTTGCCCAGGCTTTACCTGAATACACTTACCATATTAGTTGTGTCGTGTGCTGGTCGTTGGTCGCTTTATAGTTCGCTTTCATTAAACGGTTTTGGGCAGTCACAACAAAGTGTCAAGAATTTGGTGATTTTGGCGGGCTTTTCCAATTTTGTTCTAACTTGCCTATGCCTTGCCTTCAAATTGGTTCAAACCACTGTGACCTTTGCTTGCCTCTGCAATTTTATTTTGCCTAGCCTTTGCGTTGATTCTACACTGCAATTTTATTTCGCCTTGCTTTGGCGTTGATTCTACTCTGTGTGCAGAATTTATTAAATCACATGTGGTGGTATTTGAACTTGTTTGGCAGTATTTTATTTTATCTGGTTTGCTGGACAGGTGTTTGAGTTTTTTTGATGATCGTTTGGTGGTATTTGATTACACTGGTAAACAAAATTCAAAACTTTTCCGGAACAGAAATGAAAATGGCTGATTCTAGTACTGTTTTTGGTTACGAACTTGGATATGTACTTAGAAATTCTCCATCACGTAACGTTTTTGAGTGACATGTAGTTTAAATTTAGACTATGTTGCTCATATTTACATTAGATGTATATAGATGTATATTGTAACGTGATGTCTCCTAAAAAGTTAGTTGTATATGATTTTCTGGAGTGGAGTGGAGGAGTGGCCTAGTGGTTGGGGCAAGGTACTTCAGGCTGGAAGGTCGGTGGTTCAAATCCCACTAGAGAACAGCAACCTTGGGCCAGAAGGACTGGGGTTTCTAGTCCCACAGGTGCTCTTTGTGGTTTTGGGCAAGCCACTTAACCCTCCATAGCCCATGTTCCCTGTAAAATAGTTATCTCCAAGTTATAATGCCCTGTTCAATGTAATTTCAGTTTGTTCAATGTAAACCACACTGATGCAGAATAGCACGGTATATAAGAGAATGTAAATAAATAAAATTGCACCTCAAGAACATCCCTCTTAAAGGTCCAACAATAGTCTGCAAGCATACTGGAGCTCCACTTGCCCTAGTACCTATTTTCCATTACCAAAATGTCCTGATGAAACCTTTCCCCATGTTCATCGCTGACTACTCCTAGATTTATAGGAAAAAAATCCAGGTGTGAATGCAAAAAGTGCATTTTCAAAGACATGTTACATCCCAGTTTCTGGTAAGATTTCAGTAGAGTATCCACTGATTCTGCGTAGTTGTCTGCCTTGTTATTTCCCAAGAAGTCGCGGCAAACAGTGTTAAAGGACTTCCATGCAGCTCTTTCAGTTTCATTCAACTGAACGTCAAAGTTTTCATCTTTCATCAGTTTTCTAATATCAGGTCCTACAAAGATCCCTTCTTTGATCTTCGCCTCACTGATTCATGGAAATGTCTTTTTTAGATATGCAAATGCAAATCCACTTCCATCCATGGCTTTTACAAAGTTCTTCATAAGACCCAACTTTATATGGGGTGGAGGTAGATATACTTTATTCGGCTCCACAAGTGGGCCATGTGCAACATTTTTCTGGCCTGGGACTAGTGATGTTCTCTTTGGCCACTGTTTCCGGATGTAATGATTTTTCCTGTGCCTGCTGTCCCACTCACACAGAAAGCAACAATACTTTGTCCAACCAAGCTGTTGTCCAAGCAAGAGGGCAATTACTTTTAAATCGCCACAGATATTCCACTTGTGTTCTTCATACTTGATATTTGTTAGCAGGAGATGCATACTGCTGTAAGTTTCTTTCATATTGGTGGCATGAGCTACTGGAACTGATGGTAAAATATTTCTGTTGTGGATAAGCACAGCTTTTAGGCTATATTTAAAAGAATCAATAAATAGTCGCCAATCCTCTGTTCTATAATCCGGACAAAGTGTTTCCATCAGGGATTAACTTCACAACAAAAAGCAATTCCATCTTCAAAGGCAAAGTAATCCACAAACTCGGTATGCCTATTTCTAAAAGTGCACACTCTGGTTTCTTTCTGAAGAAGATTCCAGCCTTTCAACCGTGACCCTAAAAGTTCTGCTTGTCGTTTTGAAAGATTCAAATCTCTGACGAGATCATTCAAATTGCTTTGGTCCAGTAAATGTGGTTCAGAAGAGGAACCGGATGCCTCAAAGCTTGGATCCTGCATTACAGCATCGCCATCATCGTCAACATCATCAGCATTAATTGGTTCTTCTTCTTCTTCATCCTCATTCACTGTAAGATTTTCTGGAGGTTTTGGCACCGGCAATTCTTGACAGTGAGGCTCAGGCCTCATAGCAGATGGTAAATTTGGGTAATTTACAGTGTGTTTTGATTTGGAAGTAATGCCTGCAATGTTTGTAAGGCAAAAGTAGCAATCTGTCAAGTGATCTCTTGGTTCCCTCCAGATCATTGGAACAGCAAAATTCATGTGTCGAACATCCTTTACCGAACCTGTTAGGAGTCTGACACAGGTAATACAGCAGACGTGAGGCGCCCAATTTTTGTCCTGGTCACCGACTTGACATCCAAAGTACAGCTTATAACATGTCTTTACAAGCGGAGTAAAACATCTTCTTTGCTTCTTAAAAGTAACCTCACTGCAAATGTAGCAAAATGAATCCGGATGATTAACACACTTTCGAGGCATTGTTAAACAACTACAAGCGATAACCGTAATATTTATTAACCAACTGCTGTTTATGAAATAGATTAACGCAAACAAACATCCATTCAGATTCTGTTTGTTTCAAACAATACAAACCACAATCACTGACGGCGACAGAAAGCATACCAATACATGACACCAGGTTTTCTGCTTGTATCAGCCGGAGCAGTAGGGCAAGGGGCCCGGTTAAGTAATTATATTATAACTACATGACTCAGCATTTTTGGTTGTGGCTGACAACTTACAATAATAATTATGATGGAATTTTTCGTATTCAACCTTTGTTTACTGAAACAAAACTGTAACGGCTAATTTACAGTAATGTACACACTTTACTAGATGATATCTCCTGAAGTATGGGTGATAGAAAAATTCTAATACCATATTTGTAAACAATGGGAAACATTACATATGAAACAGGTCAGAGCGGGTCTGTGACAAAAATTGTGTTGACCAGTGTTATTGGTGCCAGTATGATGAATTCTTATTTTTACTTTTAGAACTGCATGTGTGGTTTTTGGCATCTCCAGTCCTTGTATTGCAAACACACACGCAAGGACACAACAGACCGATCACTCTCCATGGCTGCTCCAACAATATGGAACAAACTACCGGACGATTTGAGGGCAACTACAGACCTCAAGGACTTTAGAAAACAGCTGAAAACCATGCTGTTCATAGAACACTATGGACACATCACATAGCCTAAATAGCTGTATAGCAGCACACGTCACCGCCTAACTCTGTATGTATATAAGATGTTTTTAGCACCACTGTATATAGCCCACATTGTACATAACTCAAACCAATCTAGCACACAATACAACACGCACCCAACTAAATTTTCACCCTCACTGCATGTATAACACACTCACACTACCAGATTGTTTGCTGTGATACCACCTTGATTATTATGATAAGGCGGTTTAGAAATACTGTTAAATAAATAAAATAAATAAATAAATCATCCAGAAGTCTTCAGTTCCTGTTGATCTTTAATACTTGGGACAGTGACAGTTTTGGACCAGATTCAGCCAGTGTTTATACTAACTTAGCAGATTTGGCCTTCTTACATCCAGCCACCCTAGTATAACGAAGATGAGTGTTCCAAAGAAGAGCAAAACCTACCACGTTCATGATGAATGGGAAATAGACTACTTCTTCATCATGGTGAAAGACAAGTGTTGTTGTCTAATTTGTAACGCCCCAGTATCCTTGCCCAAAAAGGGTAATCTGAAACGTCGTTATGAAGCTCTGCATAGCAATAAGTTTGATGCTGATTTTCCACCCAAAAGTGAAATTCGTAAACTGAAGCTCAAATAACTTAAATCGAAATTGGCTACTCAGCAACAGTTGATGGCGAAAAGCCAAGGTCACATTCGGTCAATGCAACCATAACATCCTTCAAGGTCAGCAACCTGAATGCAAAGAAATGCAAACCTTTCACTGAAGGAGAATTTGTAAAAGATTGTTTTCTTGAAGCAGCTGACAATCTTTTTGAAGGATTTTAAAAAAGAAAGAGATCATAGCTGCTATTCAAGATGTACAATTGTCAAGAAATACCGTCGTGCGGCGAATAGAAAAGATGTGTGGAGACACAACTGAACAATTGTTGGAGGATGTTTCAAATTGTGTTGCTTTCTCACTCCAACTGGATGAATCTACAGACATAAGAGACATAGTCCAGTTACTAGTCTTTATCCGGATGGTTTTTGAAGACTTCAGTGTTAAAGAAGAACTACTTGGAGTGATTTCTTTAAAAGGGAGAACTACCGGTCAGGAAATATTCAGTTCTTTCCATTATTTTGTGACAAAGTGTAATCTTCCATTGCATAGACTTGTTTCCATCACTACTGATGGAGCAAGAGCAATGACAGGTGAGGTTAACGGTTTCATAGCCCTCTGTAGACAGCATGACAACTTCCCAGATTTCCTTTCTTACCATTGCATCATTCACCAGCAGGTTTTGGCAAGCAAGAGACTCAATACAAAGACTGTCATGGACATCACTTTCAAAATTGTAAATTCAGTTCGTGGAAGATCACTTCAAAGATGGCTTTTCAATCTTACTCTTGATGAAGGGGCAGTGGAAATCTTTTTGCACACAGATGTAAGGTGGCTTAGTAGGCACAAATTTCTGCAAAGATTTTGTGATTTGCTGAATGAAATAAGAAGTTTTTTGAAGGGGAGATGACCAAGCAGAGTTGGAAGATGAGGAGTGGTTATGTGATCTGGCATTTCTCACTGACTTTACAGGTGAACTAAGTGATATGAACCTTGAACTACAAGGTAAAAACAAATGCATTGGCGAGATGATGAGTACCATTTCATCCTACAAGAGCAAATTTGAGCTAATGATGACTGACCTTGCAAACAACACTTTTGATCATTTTCCTAATATGCAGGACCATCTGGGACAATATCCAAATTTTGTTTTTCAGAACGAGAAGTATGTGACAGAAATCTGTTCTGTTATCCAGGAATTCGAAAATAGATTCTGTGACTTCCAAAAAATTGGAACAGTTGTGGAGTACTTGTCATACCCATTCAAAGTAGATGTGGACATTAAAGAAACTGCAGCTGCTATCAGTAAAAATTACTCATTGAACAAGCCATCTCTTGAAAACGAATATTAACCCTTAAAAATGACATTTATCTCAAGACCCGTGCTGAGCAAGAATCATTTTGGAAGCTAGTGCCTAGAGACAAATTTCCCAACTTGAGAAGATGCAGTGAAGCTGTACACTCCTGTTTCGGTTCAACTTATTTGTGTGAATCTGTGTTTTCCCATATGAAAATGACAAAGAGTACACAACGTTCCAACATGACAGATGAACATCTCCAGGATTCCCTGAGACTGGCCCTCATGCAATATTCACCCAACTTCAAAAAGCTGATGGATGAAATGCAGGCTCAGACGTCTCACTAATGAGCAAGAGCGAAATATTAGAGATTGTGCAAGAGCAGCCTAGATCAATACGTGACCTAAATTTAACACAAATTACTCAATAAATCTTAAAGAAAGTTATTAGGACAGTTAAAGAAAGTTATTACTCGATGAAACTTTAAGAAAAAATGTACTTTCCATTTCCCCTCGCAGTTCTTACTGGATCTTCGTCTCTCTGTTTTGTTTTTGCTTAATTTGCTTAACAGCTGATCACATCCAAGTAAATGACAGAAGGTTCATTAAAAATGGGGCGGGGGAGGGGGGAATCCCCCAACTTTATTGGGTTAAAATTAAATTTGAAACTAATTTGAAACTTAATTTTCATGGTGGTAGATCACCGGCACTTTTGGCTGGAAAAAGTAGATCACGACCTGTTCGAAGTCGGACATGCCTGATCTAAACCAACATGAGAAATGTGTCTTGGCACAGTGAACAAGGGAGGATCCCAATGATGTGGGTAAAAGGCAGTGCTCTGACCACAGAAAGGGCATAGGACAGAGAAGCCAAACACTGACAGAACTACCCAATAGCAACTGCTATGCTGTTTCTACTACCACTAGACCATTCAATGGAATCATAATGCTTTCAATGAACAATAGCTAGACCTTTTAGAGAAAACTAAAAGTTGATTGGAAAAAACTGGGGGGGGGGGTGCATTCCATTGAATGAACTGTACTCAACAGGTGTTACCATTTATCATCAACCAAAGCTAGGGAGACATGTTGCAGGGATGGCAGTCCTGATCCAAGACTCAAGCAAGCTGCACAAGTTCTCTCTTTCCTAAATATATATTTTTTATTATTATAGCCCACTGCCTGTGTGTAGCCCTAGCAGCTTCTGCACCCACTGCTTGTCAGACTGCGATCACAACCATCTAAGAGCAATGCAGTCTTTGAGTCTCTACTCCTCCGGGGATATATTTAGTGGGTTATTTGAATGAGACTAGTTTACACTAGAAAGTCTTGGCACTTCTCCATTCTCAAAAATAATTGTGTGTTCCTTAGGGTCACTGATTAACAACAGCAAAACACTTAATGGCAGAGATATAACTATGTCACCTCCAAACCTTTCAGACTACTCCATGGCTTAGCCCAGGGTTCTGTTGTATCCTCCCTCCTCTTCAAGATTTTTATCTAGCCACTATGTAAAATAATCCAAAAACCACAACATCCTCTACCATCTCTATGCTGATGATATCTTAATCTACACACCATCCACCATCTTCAACCCTAACTACTCTGCAATTGGACGATTCCTCACTGCCGTCATCCAATGGCTCAGCTATCACAACATGCACATCAATCCTAACAAGTCGAAAGTCCTCTTCATAACCAAAAACCTCTCATTCTCCCACCACCCACAATCAACCTAGTCAATCTCAAGTAAAAGAGCAAGTAAAATACTTTGGCATAATCCTGGACCAGAATTTAAACTTCCATGCACACATCAAGCAAGTTACTAAAGCAGCTTACTTCCGTATGAGGGCAGTTCAAAATCTTTGACCCTTTCTGGAAAAAGCCGACTTCAGAAATGTCTTTCAAGCCCTCATCACCCCAATTCTTGACTATGCCAACATAATATACCAGGGTCTCCCAAAATCCACCTTACTCCCCCTACAACTTGCATAGAATACAGCCACCAGAATCATCACATGTACCAGTCAATGAGCACACGTCACTCCAGTCCTGAAGCAGCTGCACCATCTACATGAGAGTCAAATACAAAGTTGCCCTGACCATCTTCAGGAACCTTCATGGCCTCTCAGCAAACATCATTCAACACCTCACTCTCGAACCTCCCAATAACAGATCCAGGAGAAAGACCAGCCACAACCTGCTAGCAGTCCCAGCTGCATTCTATCGATCCAACCTATCTACATCCAGCAAAGCCTTCGCATTCTACGCACCCATCATCTGGAACTCCCTCACCCCAGAAATACGCTTTTTAACTGACATTGGAGAGTTTCACTGCAAAGTAAAGATCCACCTGTTCCTGGAACATTTTGGACCTGTCACATAGTCTCGTACCTAAAAATCTTCCCCATTCCCTGTTCAATGCAATGTTAAGATTCACATGTTTTTCTCTTGTTAACATTATTTAATCTGTTATCAACTACGTTCCATGTAACGTTCTACATGTTCTTCTTCCTTGTACACTGCTGTGACTGGTAGATTCAGCGGTATAGAAATATTGCTAAATAAATAAATATTATAGACCAGCAACACTCCTCTCCTCTTCCTCAGAGTTATATTACAAAAGTTTAACTCCTTCCCTCTCACAGTCACACAGGAATTAGGTGTGACTTGAGCCTGAGACACCTTCCAAACTCTCTGCTCTCTCCTACTTACATCTTCTGGCCCTATGGGTCCCTCCAGATGGTCTGAGGGCTAGAGTACAGCCTCAATCCACTACCTCACTAGGGGTAGACCTCCTCACATCCTCATAGTGCAGGGCTGGCTGCCAAAGACAGAAGTCTGCCTTTAAGAGTGGTTTACAGTACATATGACCTAGCTTTTTTTCCCTCCAGTCTGATGCAACTGTAGTAAAGATAACCTCCCCTGTTCTGGAAAATGTACATTGCAGTAAACTTGTAGGGCCACTGGGTGCCCCTTCTGTGCAAGCAGTGAAATCCAAAGGGTCTCTACATTGAAAACTCTTATACATATTGTGCTTTCCCATTTTCCCAAAATGCACAAGGTGGTATACAGCATTGTAAAAGATTAAAATATAACAAACTAAAATTGTCTGAACTAAAACCCATATAATCCTGATGCTCACTCTCTCCTTTTCCCTTCTCCCTCCTTAAACTACAGAGTGA
This sequence comes from Ichthyophis bannanicus, assembly GCA_033557465.1. Taxonomy (NCBI): domain Eukaryota; kingdom Metazoa; phylum Chordata; class Amphibia; order Gymnophiona; family Ichthyophiidae; genus Ichthyophis; species Ichthyophis bannanicus. Next base: position 1,222,131,616 of record CM066032.1, read on the forward strand.
AAATAACAGCAAATGGTAAATTATCCCCTCTCAAATGCTACTTATTTAGAAAAGAATCAGGTTTAAGTTGATTCCAGATATCAGAGCCAGAATGTCTGTTAATCTAGTTAGGAGGTGAGAATTCACTTAAGGTTCTCACAGCCTATTCCTTGCATGTCATCTGTGAGTGAACTCTTCAAACTGATTACAGAGGTGACTTTGCGTTTCCCTAAACTAGTGATTATGGGTGGCTTTAACATGCATATTTAAACTCTGGTTGATAACTGTGTTAACTTTCTCAAAAATAGGATGACATTAGGATTCTTGCAGGAGATTAAATCTTCGGGTCACAAGAAAGGACTCGTTAAACTTGGTATTCTTCATGGGGGCTTAACCCAGATCACCAGGCTGGCCCAGAGAGATGATATCTCTATTCTGCAAAGATCACTACCTAATAAAGTGTTCCTTAGATAATAATTTAAAACATGTGGGTCCTACTAGAGTTTGGAAGGAGATCAGAGACAAGAAAAATTTGACTGCCGAGGATTTCTTGGATAAACTAGTGTGGTTGCTGTGTTAGTCGACTTTAAAGGCTGATAAATAAAAAGAAAACAAAAACAGAAAATACTGTGATATCTTTTACTGAAGTAATTTAATACATTTTTGACTAGCTTTGGAAGGGTAAAATCTTCTTCCTCTGGTCAGGACAGCATGAGGAAAAGGTGACAAAACCGGAATGCAGAAGTAAGTTACAAATGCTTTTTGTGATGCTAGAATGCTTTCATGACTAAAACATCAATGCAACATTTTTTGACAGTTTCTAAAGTTTGCTCATTGTAATCCACTTTGAGATTTGCTATTAGCAGCCTGTATGCTTAGGTTTGCAATTCCAAATGCTGGGAACAAACATTCATGCCAGGATTTGTGTCCTTAAAGGCAGAAACCTCTGAAAGGGGGTAAGTCTTTATTAGTCAGTTTCACAAAAACGCAAAGGCTGGTGCCTCCATTTTAGCAAGTCCTTCACATCAGGGATTGCATAGCTTTAGGTTAGACAAGTCGGTCTTATCAAAAGTTATCTGTTTAAAAATGGGAAGGTTTTGAGACATTCCAAGTGTGAGACTAAAAGATTAGTGGGAAGCATCAATATTTCACACTCTCCCTGTTATCTTTATCTGTTTAAGTAGGATGGCAAAATAGATATACTAACTTAAACAGGTAAATTGTCCATTTATATTTTGAACCACAGTCTGATTTAAACAGAAAGCTCCACTGAAAATCTGCTTAGAGTTAACCAGATAAATCAGTTTAACTTTAATTGGAATTGCCACTGCTGAATTCAGCATCCTCATTTCTGGGGGAACTTATAGAAGGAAGTTTGCACTCAATTCAATGCTTGGCTAGAAAATAGGAACTGGCCTGATCCATGTCATTCTAGGTTTAGACACAGAAAAGAGACAGAGCTTATATCCTTGCTAGATTATTACCACAGGAACCATGATGGGGAATTTGCTTTGGTGCTAGTATTGCTGAACTTTGCAGCATTTGACACTGTTACCCACAATATTATAGTATAAGAGCTGGCAGAAACAGGTGTCAGTGACATAATATGTATTAAGCTGGTTCAGACCCATTTATCAGAGAGGCCTCAGGTCTCTATTGTTCTACACAGTATACATTTCCTAGCAAAAAAGGTGTTGATACGCATGCAGGACTCTTTCATTAATACAAAAAGGCCATGGGTCAGTTTTAGAAGGCAATGAAAAAGGCGCTGGTACTCATTACACTGAGTACCCCCTCAAGAAAAGCTCTGGTTCTATGGTACCTTATCCACTTACAGGACGTTGTCCTGCAGGGTACCTCAAGGATCTGTACTGTCACCTATTCAGCCACTAACACAGCAGATTCATACTATTGATATAAAATTCTGTATTTATGTGGGGTGATCCAGACATCATAGCTGTTTGATAGATCCACTGACCCATGAGAGCTGAGCCACCAATGACCTGTTGCCGCCTGCAAAAAAATGGTGCCTGATGACTCATTTGTTTGTGAAGGCTGAAGCAGAGGGGTATCCCCCAAAGGACCTGGGAAGGAAGCACTCTTTCTTTGCCTAAGCCCATAACTATTTTCCTATATTGAGGAAAATACAGTGTGAGAAACAAACCAAAATCTGATGTATCTGAATCACGAAACTGAAAATAAAATGCTTTTCCCTACCTTTTTGTCTAGGCATTTAGAAGTTAATTTTAGAAACCATGGGTGTTCTTTACACCTATAAGAAGGGAAGGTAAAGATGTAAATCATCATATACATAGAAGCAGTTATTTAGTCATGTAATATTATACTTAAATACATGGCAATGCTTTCCCAGGGGAACTCTAGAGGAAACTAGTTTAAATGATACAGGATGTACACTCTTCACAGTGAAAGCAGGTGCTTCATTAACTCTGGTGACCTCCCAAATAATAGATTTCCTGTGTATTTGTTCCTCAGATGGTTATGTGCCTTTAAGCTCCTACACAATCAATTGAGACCCTTTTAACTCTGATAGTGACCCCTAGAGGTCTCAGGACTAGTTTTATTCATGCAGGAGGGACTGGAAGAAACATATTTCTGCACTAGCTCCTGCAAGTGCATGAAAGATTCCAGCCCCCTGCCTTACTTTTAGGCTGAGGCTGTTTCTAAGACCCTAGGAGGATTAAGAACATACTGGGCCAGACCAAGGGTCCATCAAGCCCAGCATCTTGTTTCCAACAGTGGCCAGTCCAGGTCACAAGCACCTGTCAGGTTCTCAAAAAGGTACACAGATTCCATGCTGCTTGTCCCAGGGGTAAGCAGTGGATTTCCCTGGTCCTCTACCTGAGGCAAAGCACATCTTCCACCCTCTCTTCTGACATCCTGGTTCCCAGCACTCACTATGTGTCAACCTTGTCTTGCCAGTCTCATGGCATATTTTACCTTGCCACTACTATGCTTGCATGTGTGTGCCTTCTCTCCCAGCTAACTTCAGATTGTGCTTCTGGATGTCTGTGAATGACCTGATCTCTTTGAATGCTCGGACTCTGACTGCTGTTTTCTGAGTTTCAGAGGGTGCTACCCCAAGGGACTGGCCTGTCTTGATCCATTTTTGGCCCAGCTCTGGCTGCCTTACTTCCCTGCCTAAACCTGGGTATTTGTCAGCAGTTAGGTGTCCCCCTATGAACTTTGGCCCCAATCCTGCAAGCCGTCCCCCTCTGACTTTCCTTGCATGGCCAGAGCTGCAGTACAGGGAGAGCCGGCGGGGGACGCGGGGGTGGAGTGTGGGCAGAGCAGGGGTGAGCTGAGGTGACGGGACATACAGGGCCATTTCAGGTCACAACCCTGTAAGTCCTGCAGCTCAGGGGGAACATGCTGCTTATTCTACCTTGGAGGTGGAATAAGCAGCTTGGACTGGGGTGATTAGGGCCAGAGGCCCCCCAGAAGGTGGGGCCGGGGGGCAGGTATGTCCCTGCTGACTGATTGTGGCCTCGGCTGCCCAGTCTTGTGACAGGTATGGGGAAACAGGGGGTCGGTGCTGAGGGGGTCAGGGGGGCCGTCAGGGAGGACATCCCCATATATATGCAGGGGCATCCGGGCCATCTCAGGGCCCGATCCTCACCCACGGGAACGTCTGGCTCCCGCGGTGCAGAATTGGGTCCTAATGTGACCATCCTGCTCAGGTCCATCCAGACGGCCCAGACGTGCCCCTAAGGGAATCGGGTTGTATGTCTTTAGGCATGAAATAGTGGACTTACTTTGCTAGGGATAACCAAGGAGAGCAGAAAGTGCCTGCACACTATCAAAGTCGACCAAAAAGCAGACACAAAAGCGACTGGCGAATATTCAGTTCAGGTGAAACCCCTTTATTGGCCCCTACGCGTTTCGGCTCAAAAGTCTTCTTCAGGGGGTCTTTAGAGGGAGCAAACCTCAAGAGAAATGATATTAAATAAGTTAACCATAAAAACATTGAGAAATGTGTTATAAAATCATAAATATGCAAATTACAGTAAATTTAATAATAACAAATAAAAGAATTAAAAATAAAACAAAGATAAAACTGCTCAAATACGTGTATCAAAATACTTAAAAGTACAATGTACAATAAAATAGAAAAATCATAACGTAAAACAAAGTTTTATGACAAAAGTTATTTTAGAAACTTAAAAAAACAAATAAGAACAAATTGATCGGAATGTGACTTGGACTATTGTTCATTATACTTAAAGGTACCAAAGAACAATAAATAAAAATGATACACAATCATACCACACATAAAAAGAGCCAATCAATAAACTCCATAACACATTTATATTCTAAAAATACAAATGATAAAAGTACAAGTGACAGAAGTAAAACAAAGAACAGGGATGAGGAAAATAAAACATTCTCAGAAATGCCTTTGATGTCTTGTGGTACATAAAAAACACTAAAAGGAATACAACAATAAAAGATAATAAATAATAAATAATATAGAATTGAACACATTATTGTTAAAAAGATAAGATCATAAAGGCATAAAGTAGAGTGAGCTATATCGTTGATTATTGCTTCCCATGATTATTGTGTCAAAACCAAAAACTATTCCAATAAAGAACCAACAAATTGACATATCGTGTTTTCACCATATCTGTAAAGGATTCAAAACTGACACTGGACATTGCCATAAGGGAACTTTCTATAAAGAGACTGCATACCTAAAAAAGAGAGGAGAGAAAAGAGAAACCATATTACTTCGCGATAAAAAGTAATATTGTTGCTAAATGACTTATTGAATCTGAACTATCCTGTATCAAACATATAGGGGCTTGTTTACAAAGCTGCGGTAGCGGCTTCCGTCTGATATTGGAGCCGCGGCCCCATTGAAATCAATGGGGCCGCGGTTCCGATATCGGGCAGAAGCCGCTACCGCAGCTATGTAAACAAGCCCCATAGTGTAGTAGCTAAATGACTAAAAGTCTTTTTTTAGGTATGCGGTCTCTTTATGTTTTATTTTCCTCATCCCTGTTCTTTGTTTTACTTCTGTCATGTGCACTTTTATCATTTGTATTTTTAGAATATAAATGTGTTTTGAAGTTTATTGATTGGCTCTTTTTATGTGTGGTATGATTGTGTATCATTCTTTTATTTATTGTTCTTTGGTACCTTTAAATATAATAAACAATAGTCCAGGTCACATTCCGATCAATTTGTTCTTATTTGTTTTTTTAAGTTTCTAAAATAACTTTTGTCATAAAACTTTGTTTTATGTTATGATTTTTCTATTTTATTGTTACATTGTACTTTTAAGTATTTTGATACATGTATAGGAGCAGTTTTATCTTTGTTTTATTTTTAATTCTTTTATTTGTTATTATTAAATTTACTGTAATTTGCATATTTATGATTTTATAACACATTTCTCAATGTTTTTATGGCTAACCTATTTAATGTCATTTCTCTTGAGGTTTTCTCCCTCTAAAGACCCCCTGAAGAAGGCTTTCGAGCCGAAACACGTAGTGGCCAATAAAGGGGTTTCAGCTGAACTGAATATTCGCCAGTCTCTTTTGTGTCTGCTTTTTGGTCGACCTTACTTTGCTAGGGCCTTGTGGAATCTCACCCAGATCCTTTTTGCTGCAGCATGGGAAGGCCTTTGCCAAGGGCTGCAGAGCAGAGATGTTGTCCATCTGTCCAAAAAGGGTTGAAGTGTCTTCATCAGCAGATTTGCTAACCTACTGAAGAGGGCTTTAAACTAGATTCATTGGGGATGGGTGAAGAAAGCTTCCAAGTAAGTGAAGAAAGCCCCCAAGTAAGTGAAATATTAAATACCTCTGTAGAAATGGGAAAAAAGGGGCGACATTTGGAAAGCGGTGTGTATAAATGCCATAGTATGGGAAATAAGATCCCAGATGTTGAGGCTTTAATGGAAGAGGCTGACTTGGATTTAGTAGTGGTTACAGAGACATGGTTCACTGAAAACCATGACTGGGATGTAATCATACCGGGCTATACCTTATTCAGGAAGGACAGTGTAGGTAAAAGGGCGAGTTGAATGGCACTATATGTAAAAAAATAATATTAAAGCTATAGAATTGCAGGGCTTAAAAGGAAGCGAGGAGGCACTGTGGGTTAAACTAGAAAGAAGGAAAGGGGGGAATCAGCTGCGACTGTGAAGGAGGTGTGTTAGGCCTGATCATCGGCCCCTGTGACTAACACTGTGGTGGATGGTGTTACTGATGCTGCTACTCTCCCTATTCCATCAGGAAGGCACACCCGGGGCAGCCTGCACCCTGTGGAGACTTCCCTTCGGTCTATAAGAATTGTACCTTGGTGGCTTATTCCTCGGAATCAGCTGCGACTGTGAAGGAGGTGTGTTAGGCCTGATCATCAGCCTCTGTGACTGCCGCTGTGGTGGATGGTGTTACTGACGCTGCTGCTCCCCCTATTCCATCGATGAAACAAATTCTATCGGTCTCCTCCCAGAGTGATGTATTCTGTCATTACTAATTATTAATTCACTCTATGGTAAATATAAAGTAATTTGTGTTAACAAGTACTTCTACACTTTATGGTATTGTACCATAAATACCTCTGTAGAAATGGGTAAAAGGGGCGACATTTGGAAAGCGGTGTGTATAAATGCCCATAGTATGGGAAATAAGATCCCAGATGTTGAGGCTTTAATGGAAGAGGCATGTGCGGCGTTTTTTCAATCTAGTTAGTCAAAGGTTTCTAAGAGGTAGGCGTCTGCAGCATCGATTTATCTGAACATTCATCTGAACATTGAGCTATAAACCCCTGAAGAAACTCGAAAAATTGAAACGCAATGGTGGCGCCGATAAGAGGCATTCGGAAAAAGGGAAAAAGAACTATTAAGATAAGCACATTTTCAAAATATGAAAATTTAAGAAAGATTTCATTTCTACCTCTATTAGGATGGTCATTGATGCAAGTAGGCACTAAACTTTAGACAAGAAAAACGTCTGGAAACCAGTGCCGATATGTCTGAGACCTCCTATACAATTTAATGGCGTTGTACAGTTTGAAATGGATATGTGGTACAATACCATAAAGTGTAGAAGTACTTATTAACACAATTTAATGGTTTTGTACAGTTTGAAATGGATATGTGGTACAATACCATAAAGTGTAGAAGTAGTTATTAACACAAATTACTTTATGTTCCCCCTATTCCATCGGGCAGGCATGCCCGGGGCAGCCTTCACCCTGTGGGGACTTCCCTTCGGTCTATAAGAATTGTACCTTGGTGGCTTGTTCCTCGGAATCAGCTGCGACTGTGAAGGAGGTGTGTTAGGCCTGATCATCGGCCCCTGTGACTGCCACTGTGGTGGATGGTGTTACTGACGCTGCTGCTCCCCCTATTCCATTGGGCAGGCATGCCTGGGGCAGCCTGCACCCTGTGGGGACTTCCCTTCAGTCTATAAGTTGTAGTTCTCTTCTCCGCGATGCAGAGCGTGACCGCGGGGCATGTTCCGAAGGGGCGTGTTTAAGGGGCAGGTTCCGCCCCTTTGGTGCCCCTTCGGCGTCACTGCGGCATCATTACGAGGTTGCTTTGGGCCTTCAGATGTTTTTTTTTCCTTTCTTTTTCTTGTACTGTGTTCTCCTATATAGTTTAGTGTTTCTTTTTTGTTTAGTTTTGGTTTTTGATATTCTAGTATGGGGAAAAGGAAGGCCAATGTTGGGGGCAAAGTCCAGGGCACTGATACCGGAATTGTTAAACCGGTCGGTCCTCTGGATAAGCATTTTGCTCCCCTGCTGCTGGCGCAGTCCTCTCCTGATGGAGCTTCTTTGAGCTCAGGTGGGAGATCTCCCCCACCGTGCTTTGTGCCTGGGAGCTTATCTGATGTCTCCAGAGAGTCATCTGAGCCGGTAAGAAAGTCTAAGTTAGTTAATCTGCCTACACCAGTCCAGTTTGTAGGTCTTGGTAGCTCATTTGAGCTACCGGTCCTACCTGCAGATACAGAGATTACCTTGAAGGATATTTGGGGTGCCTTAAAATGTATTCATAACAAAGTGTCCTCTTCGTTAAGTTCATTGTGTGCTTTTTCTCAAGAAGCTGCTGTTTCCTTGCAGCAACTTGATGAGAAAGTTTCATCTGTTGATATGGCTCTCACTAAACTAGAATCTCAAGTCCTTCCGCTTCATGCGGTTAATGTTGCTGGGATTAAGGATTCTTTAGTGCTTCATTCTAAGCTGGAAGCCCTTGAAAACTCTATGCATTCATGTAATTTGCGATTTTTTAATTTTCCTCAATGTTCTCTTTTGTCACATAAGATCCTTTTGGATAAGTATTTGAAAGAGATTTTAGCCATACCAGATTCTATTGAAGTTTCACAAATGTATTATATCCCCTCTAGTGTAAACAAACTTAGTTCTGTTGAGGGTGGACTGGATGAGGTTGTTCCCTCTACGTCTAATTTGACTGCCTTTTTAGAGGACTCCCAGGATACTATCAATTTGTGTTCCACCTTGCTGGTTACTTTTCCATCTATAGAGATAAAACAGCGTATTCTTAGAGCTTTTTTCAAGGTTAAGTCGGCCAAATTTTGTGGACAGATGGTCAATGTTTTTCCAGATGTCTCTCGTGGAACCCAACTACGTCGGAGGCCGTTTTTAAATCTGAAGCCTCAGGTCATAGCTTTGGGTGCCACCTTCTTTCTCTGTTTTCCTTGTAAAAGCATTATCAGTTTGGATGGTGCTTCCTATATTTTTGTTGAGGTTACTCATTTGGAAAACGTTTTGACCGAGAGGCAGGGCATAGTGAGGTAGGGTAATGAATGATTGTAATTGCCTCCTAGTTGTGGGCATGAATGCCTTATTTTCTGTTGTTTTCTGTTTCATTTTCATTGTAAAGCAGTTGGGCTCCCATGATGTGAACTCTATTGTCATTTTCCTTTTCCTTTATTCTGTATTTTGCCTTTAATTCTTTTATGGGATTGTCCTTGTATTTCTTGGTTATTGTAATTTGATTAAAATCTATAAATAAAAAAAAAAGAAAGAAGGAAAGGGAAATCAGTTTACTTTGGCATTATATACGGATCCCCCTCAAAGGGAGTAGAAGTAGATGAAGATTTAATAGAAGATATACACAGTATTGCCATGAAAAAGAAGTGCTACTGATAGGTGATTTCAATATGCTGGATATTGTTTGGCACATCCCTACTGCGGTGTCATCTAGAAGTAAGGAGATCCTGGATTCTCTACAAAGAGAACTATTCAGGCAACTGGTAACAGAACCCACACGTGATGGGGTCATACTGGACTTAGTGCTTAACAATGGGGAAAGTGTTTCTGATGTTACAGTGGGAGATCATCTTGCATCCAGTGATCACCAGATGATATGGCTCAGTATTAGGACTAGGGCTAATAAAATCCATTCAACAATGAGGGTCTTAGACTTTAGGAAAACTAACTTTGCCAAGATGGGATAATACCTCAAAGAGTCGTCAGCAGGATGGGAACAGCTGGGGGATGTAGAAAACAGCTGGCAAAACTTAAAGGGGATATTTTAAAGGCATCAAACCTTTTTTGTTAGAAAGGTCAATAAATGTAAAAGAAAAAGGAGGCCACTATGATTCTCAAAAGAAGTAGCTGAAAAGGTGAAGAAAAAGAGGGAGGCTTATAGGAAATACAAGAGATCATAGAGAGAGGAAGACAGGCATCTCTATTTGGAAAAACAAAGAGAAGCTAGCAAAGTAGTCAGGAAAGCAAAGGTACAAAAAAAAGAAAAAATAGCCAATGCAATAAAATGCGTGGATAAGACATTTTTCAGATATGTTAGTGAGAGGACGAAGGGCAAAAGTCGCATTGTCAGACTCAAGGGTGAAGGGGAGGAATATGCAGAACTGATGAGGATAAGATGGAATTGCTTAACAAATATTTCTGTTCTGTCTTCACAGATGAAGGGCTAGAAGTAGGACCTCAGAAAACACCCACCAATAGGAACAGAAGCAACAGAGATGTCGAATGATTTTCAGAAGACTGTGTTTGTTAGGAACTAGGTAAACAAAAAGTAGGCAAAGCGATGGGTCACGATGGGATACATCCAAGAATACTAAAGGAACTTGGGGATGTTCTAGCAGCTCCACTTTCTGACCTTTTTCATTGCCTCTTTGGAATTGGGAGTGGTGCCAGAGGACTGGAGAAAGGCACATGTGGTCCCTTTACACAAAAGCTGACATAAGGATTACATTGAGAACTACAGGCCAGTTAATAAATGATTGGAAAGGCTACTAAAAGAGAGAATAGCAAGGTTTCTGGAGTCCAATGGATTACTGGTCCAAGGCAGCATGGTTTCACCAGAGACAGGTCTTGTCAGACAAATCTGATTGATTTTTTTGACTGGATGACCAGGGAATTGGGCTGAGGGAGAGCCCTAGATGTGGTGTATTTAGATTTCAGTACAGCTTTTGACATCATTCCGCACAGGCAAAACTGAGCACCCTAGGGATGGACCCTAAAGTTACTGATTGGGTTAGAAATTGGTTGAGTTGGTGGCAACAAAGGGTACTGGTAAATGGAGCACACTCAGAGGAGAAGGAAGTTACCAGTGGTGTGCCGCAGGGATCTGTCCTTGATCTGATTCTTTATTAGTGTTATTGCAGAAGGGCTGTCGGGTAAGGTTGGCTTATTTGCAGATGATACCAAAATCTGCAATAGAGTAGACACCCAGGAAGGAGTAGATAACATAAGGGGGATCTAGCTAAGCTTGAAGAATGGTCTAGAATTTGGCAGCTGAAATTTAACGCTAAAAAATGCAGAGTCATGCATTTTGGCTGCAAAAATCCAAAAGGGTGGTACAGTGTAGGGGGTGAGGTACTTCTGTCCACGAAAGAAGAGCAGGACCTGGATGTAATTGTGTCTGAGGATCTTAAAGTAGCTTAACAGGTAGAAAAGGCAACTGCAAAAGCCAGAAGGATGCTTGGGTGTATAGGGAGAGGAATGGCCAACAGAAAAAAGGAGGTGATAATGTCTCTGTATAAATCTCTGATGTAACCTCATTTGGAATATTGTGTGCAATTATGGAGATCGCATCTTCAAAAGGATATAAGCAGGTTGGAGTCGTTGCAGAGAGTGGCTACTAAAATAGTTAGTGGTCTTCATTATGAAACATATGAGGACAGACTTAAAGATCTTAATCTGTATACTTTAGAGGAAAGGCAGGATAGGGAAGATATGATAGAGACATTTAAATACCTCTGTGACTTACATGCACATGAGAGCCTCTTTCAATAGAAGGCAAGCTCTGCTACGAGGGGACATAAGATGAGGGTGAAAGGCTCCTACTATCAAACCATGGACTGTGTGAATCACCCAGGAAATTGTTAAGTATTCTTTCCATCCCACCAATCTCAGGCATGATCTTAGCTTTATAGGCTCTTAAACCTATTAAAGGGGAAGAGGTCATCAAATTATCTTTCGGGTTTAGCTAGTTATCCTCATCAGGAATAGATTAATTAAAGCCCTGAAATGAATTAATCTTGATGTGAACAAAGTCCCTTAAAATGATTAGGTATAGTTGTATCAGTATAGGTGTCCCTATCAGCTTTAAGAGATAACTTAAATAGCTAAACAAAATCTTAAAACTAAGATGCAGACAGCAGTCCATCAGTGAGATGGGGGCTATCCAGGCTTTTGCATTGAGTGTCACATATACGATTTTCTCCCAGTTGGTGAGGGGTTTTACGTGTGCACTAGGTGCAAGGAGCTCTTTGCCCTCAAGGAACAAGTCCGATATATGGAGGCTAGAGTAGCAAACATGTGCCCATGAGGGAAGGGTTAAGATGGCTATTATAGCTGGCTCAATCATTAAACATGTAGATAGCTGGGTGGCTGGTGGACATGAGTATCACCTAGTAACATGCTTGCCTGGTATGAAGGTAGCAGACCTCACATGACACCTAGACAAGGTTTTAGATTGTGCTGGGGAGGAGCCTGCTGTCTTGGAGGGATGATCTGGAGGCCAAATTTAGGCTTTTAGGTAGGAAGTTGAAATCCAGAACTTCCAGGGTGGCATTCTCTGAAATGCTTCCCATTCCATGCGCAAGACCCAAAAGGCAGGCTGAGCGCCAGAGTCTCAATGCATGGATGAGATGATGGTGCAAGAAAGAGTTTGAGATTTGTTAGGAACTGGGCAACATTCTGGGGAAAGGAGGGGCTTAACCAGGATGGACCAGGCTTCTGGAATTAAGCTTTTAAAAGGAGATAGAGCAGCTTTTAAACTAGATAATATGGGAAAGCCAGCAGTTGTCGAAGAGAACATGATTGGGAAGGAAGTATCCTTGAAGGATGTTAGCAAAAGAGAGAAGTTAGGGCATCCTAAGTTTCTATAATGATAAAGGTAACCCAGATGCCCTTAAATACATAGCTGAAAGATTCCAAATTACCCCTATCAACTGATAACTAGATTAATAAGAATAAAATGCAACCTCTAAAATGTCTGTATGTAAATCTAAATAATAAGATGGAAGAGTTAGAATATATAGCACTAAAATGAAAGGTTAGATATAATTGGCATCTCAGAGACCTGGTGGAAGGAGGACAACCTATGGGATACTGTGATACCTGGTTACAAACTATATTGCAACGAGGGTAGATCAAATTGTTGGAGGGGTTGCGTTCTATGTAAGAGAAGGCATTGAGTCACACAGGATTAAAGTTTTGCAGGAAACAAAATACACTGTAGAATCTCTATGGATAGAAATTCCATGTAAAAAGGGGAAGGCGATGGCAGTGGGGCTCTCTTACTGACCACCTGGCCAGAATGAATAGATGAATGATGAAATGCTAAAATAAATTAGGCAAGCTAACAAAAGTTATAACACAGTAGTAATGGGTGATTTCAATTACCTTGGTATCGAGTGGATCAATGTCACAACAGGACATGCTAGAGAGAGAAAGTTTCTAGATGAAATAAATGACTGCTTCTTGGAGCAGTTGGTTAATGAATCGACAAGAGGAGAAACTATGTTGGACCTAGTCCTTAGTGGAGCACAAGATCTGGTTCAAGAGATGTTGGGCCACATGACAATAATGATCATAACATGATCACATTTGATTTAGTAAATGGAGGAAGGAAGGCAAAGAAATTCACAATACTACCTTTTAACTTTCAAAAGGGGACTATGATAAAATGAGGAAAATAGCTAAGAGAAAACTAAAAGGAGCAACTGCAAAGATTAAAGATTTACATCAAGCATGGGTATTGTTTAAAAATGTTATCTGGGAAGCCCAGACCAGATGTATTCAACGCTTTAAGAAAAGTGGAAGGAAACTGCCAGCATGGTTTAAACATGAAGTCAGAGAGGCTGTTATAGCCAAAAAAGAATCTTTCAGGGAAGTATTGAAAGAAATATCGGCAAACCGGGAAGATGTATTATTACTATTTGATAAACTGAAGAGTAGCAAATCACCCGGACCAGAAGGTATACATCTGAGGGTGTTGAAAAAACTGAAATATTAAATTGCAGACCTATTATTAGTAATCTCTGAACTATCATTTAAATCATCTGTAGTACCTGAAGATTGGAGAATGACCAATGTAATGCCAATTTTTAAAAAGGGTTACAGGGGTGACCCGGCGAACTACAGACCAATGAGCCTAACATCAGTACTGAGCAAAATAGTAGAAACCATTATAAAGAAAAAAATTACCAAACATGTAGATAGTCATGGTGTAATGGGAGAAAGCCAACATGAATTTAGCCAGAGAAACTCTTGTCTTACTAATCTGTTATATTTTTTTGAAGATGTGAATAGACAGGTAGACAAAGGTGAGCCAGTCAATATAGTGTATCTGGATTTTCAGAAAGCCTTTGACAAGGTCCCTCATGAGAGACTCTTGGTGAAATTAAAAAGTCATGCGAAAGGAGGCAGTGTACTACCGTGGATCAGGAATTGGTTAAAAGATAGAAAGCAGAGAACAGGGCTAAATGACCAATTTTCTCAATGGAGAAAGGTGAATAGAGAGTACCCCAGGGATCTGTACTGGGTCTACTGATTTTTAACATCTTCATAAATGACCTCGAAATCGGAATAATGAGTGAGGTGATCATATTTCCCTAAGACACAAAATTATTCAAAGTTATTAAAACACAAGAGCATTGTGAAAAATTGCAAGAGGACCTTGATAAATTAGAAGACTGGATATCCAAATGGCAAATGAAAATTATTATGGACAAGTGCAAAGTTATGCGTTTAGGGAAGAACAACCTGAACTGTAGTTACATGATGCAAGGTTCCACATTAGGAACCACCACCCAGGAAAAGGATTTAGGTGTTATCATGGATAATACATTGAAATACTCCACGCAGTGTGCAGTGGTGGCCAAGAAAGCAAATAGAATGCTAGGAATCATAAGAAATGATAAGAACCAAGAAATGTTCATGATTCTGTTTTAATTTGTAAATAGTTACCCCTGTTATCCAAGTTACTTTTGCCTGTTCATCTGTAAACACAAAGTACCATCGGAAATGTGTATATTCTTTGTTCACTTTAAACCGCGCTGATGCTGAATAGTGCGGTATAGAAGAGACTATAAATAAATAAATAAATAAATAAATAAGGAAAGGAATGGAGAACAAAACCAAGGATATTATAATGTCTCTATGTCATTCAATGGTGTGACCGCACCTTGAATATTGTGTGGAATTCTGGTCACCATATCTTAAGAAGGATATAGCAATATTAGAAAAGGTACAGAGAAGAGCCACCAAAATAGTAAACGGGATGGATGGCTACCCCTATGAGGAGAGTCTTAAAAGGTTAGGGTCCTTCAACTTGGAAAAGAGGCAGCTAAGGGGAGATATGATATAGGTCTATAAATTAATGAATGGAATGGAATGGGTAAATGTAGATCTGTTGTTTACCGCTTCAAAATGTAGTAAGACTAGGGGACACACAATGAAGCTACAATGTAGCCCAATTAGGACTAATAAGAAAAAAACTTTTTTTCACTTAACGAGTAATCAAACTCTGGAATTTCTTACTGGAGGATGTACTGTAGTAAAAGCTTTTAGTGTAGCTGGGTTTAAAAAAGATTTGGACAAGTTCCTGGAGAAGGCCATAAGCCATTATCAAAGAGGGCCAGGGAAATCTACTGCTTACCCCAGGATAAGTATTGTGGAATCTGTGTACTTTTTTGGGAACCTGACAGGTACTTGTGACCTGTATTGAGCACTGTTGGAAACAGGATACTGGGCTTGATGGATCTTGATCTGACCCAGTATGGCATTGCTTATGTCCTTATATTATGTTCTTCTGTAAGCTACTAAGTAATGCATTTAAGAACAATCGGAAAATATTTGTTTTACTAAATGCATAATTAGACTCTGGAATTCATTGTCAAAGGATACGGTAAAAGCTCTTAGTTTTAAAAGGCTCAGGCAAGTTCCTGGAGGAAAAGTCCATAAAGCATTATTAAGGTGGGCTTGGGGAAATCCACTTCTTATCCCTGGGATAGATAGCATGGAATATGTCTTTGTTTTGGGATGCTGCCAGGCACCTGTGACCTGGATCAGAATTCTGGTATTGATGTATCTTTGGTCTGACTGAGTATGGCAAATATTAAGTACTTATGTAATAGCTTAGGCCTGTGGTAAACCATAAACCTCACTTTCATTTGATTAGTAGGGTATGAGTTAGGTCTCATAAGGAAATAAAGTCTGCACATCCCTAGAGAGGGTACTATCTGCATGACAGATGGAGGGTTCATCAAGCAAATTATTTACAAGATTACATATGAATTTAGGATGACTTTAAGATATTTTAATTTGTTCTGACCAATATGTCTTTTTCTTCTCTTTTACTAACTTATCACACTGTCTTAAATGAGTTTTCAATCATATCTTCTCACTGTCAGGGTAATTTTATAACAGCTCCCCTAGGTTGGAAGTCCAAGTAGGCAAGTATTTTGAGGCTATTTTATAAAGACACTTATCTGCTTCCTTTTACACATGCATTCTGTAAGATAATTTTATTAAAACTCTTTTCTTCAGGTAAAACTGGGTTTACTTATGGGAAAAAAAGTTCATAAAATTATTCCACTGCCAAAAACAAGGTGTGCCTCACCAAGTGGAACAGAGCTGGCACCATTATACTTTATTTAGCTGTGCTATTATATCACTTTTCACCGGGTCAAAGTGGTTTACAAAAAAGTCAGTTACAAAAAAAATGGAGTGAAAAACATTAACTATAAACAAATAACATATGTGATCCCGGCATTGAATAGCAAGGTATCGCCGCACAACCCAGAAGCCGCCGAAGTTAACTGGGTAGCAACGATAGGAGTAGCCTAATGCTTAGTGCACTGGTTTGGGAACCAAGAAACCAGTGTTCAGTTTCAACTAGCACTCCTTGTTGTCTTAGGCAAGTCACTTAACCCTCCATTGCCTCAGAAAAATCCAAGTTATTAATGTCCCTGTTTAATGTACATTACCTAGTTTAAGTTACAATGTAAACTGCTTTGACTGAAATGATAAAGCAGTATATAAAAACCTATCAAATAAAATAAAATACTGCCCAGTTACTGCTTGTGCTGTAAAGATAGGCATGGGTTTTCCTCGCCTATCTTTTCTCCGCAGAGCAGTAACCGGGCAGCATGCAGTATTGCTACTGCCCAGTTATCTCGCACCCCCACCTCCGCTCTGTCCCAGAACACCCCCGACACGCCTTGATGCTAGCCATTGAATATCCCCATCTAAGGCATTTACACGGTTTACTAGGCTGTAAACCATGTAAATGCCCTTCGAATATCGGGCCTATGATGTCTAAGTGGGAAGCCCAATCTTTTCCAACTTTTATGGCCATGGATTAATTTCCTCCTGAGCAAATCAGATTCTTGCTGAGTTTTAAAGCTCTTGTTGCAAGATATCTACAGTTAATAAATTATTATTTAATTCATAAGAAAAATATCTAGTTACTAGAGGGTATGGATCTGATTTTGATTTCCAGACATTTGCAAGCTAATACAAATTTCTTTTGAACTTTTCTTTGACTGATATATTAGTCAGTGGTAAAAGCAGAGCCCTCAGGGATATGATTAGATCAGTACAAACCGCCAAGGCACAGGATCTTAGACTGTTCTATAATGTCTTGTGTGGATATCTATGTATAAAACTGTGATAAGAATTGTCTTTCAGAAGAATAATACTTCTGTTAAGTACTCTTTTAAGGTAAATATATTATCAACATATTAATTTAGACTGTATTGATGTTTGTTTTTTTTGAGTTACTGTACAGGAATTTAATTTCAGTTTGCTTTCTGAAATGCTTCTGATTAGTGAGCATATTCTTACTATGCAGGATAATGGTACCATCATGGTTGTTGAGTATAGGGATGGGCATTTGTTATCACACATTCAGTTTATTAAGATGCCTTAAAAATTTTAGTGCACATCAAATTGATTTTAATATAAGTTAACCTACAGATTAGCACGCTTACCAACAATTTGCTTGTTAAAAACCTCTAACAAATGTTAACATTTTTTTTATTTTAACGAATATGTGAAACAAATTATAAAAAAGCATGTAAAAACAGAAAAAAATCAGAAAACTCCAAAAAGAACCAGCTTTTCTTTGCCTGCACATATCCGTATAGCCCATAAAGGAGTTACAATATCACCGAGCTCTGTGCTTTTGACTAATCTTCTATACTTCTTCCAGCTTCTCTATCCCCCTGCATGACATTATTTTCCTAATTTCATACGTCTGCTTTTAGAGAAATATTTCTGTCTTCCCTTTCCTTCACTCCCCAACTGTTTTCCTTGTGCTTATATTTTTCTTATAGGCTACATCTCTATAGCTACTAACAGACCGCTGGCTGGCTACAGAAAGACTGCACGTCACCACACAAACTGTCTGCTGTGGTTACCAGGATAGGGTAAACCCACCCGTACCCATGAAGCACTGCACATGCAGATCAGCAATCTACAGCTGATCACAAGATGGGGTATGCACCTCCACAGCACCTAGGCCTGGTAGAGGGAACTGACCATGTGTGTTACTGGCACAGAGTAGCTACAGACCGTGACATTGTGCGGGTCCTGTGCTCACCCTGAGGGTGAGGTGGGGCACCCAGCACCATGTCCGCAGCACCTGGCTTGGCTGAGATAGGCTATGCTGCAGGTCCCCATCAGTGCCAGTGTATGATAGGTAGTCCTTGCAGACACACCTAGGATACACCTGTGTCCATCTGTATTTCCCAGTAAAGTCTATTCCTTGTGGACTATGATGCACCCAGAATAGTGCATATCCTGTGTGGGTGCCATTGTCACATGTTATAGGTGAAGGGGGGGTGTTTGGACCCAAAAGCGGAATATGTAGCACCACCCAACCCGCCCTCTGTGGCTCAGTGTGGGGGGACAGGATCTCCCACCAACAGGTCCACATTCTACATCTCTGCAATGGTGGCAGTAGAGGGGACCATCAACCCCAGTCCTGCTGGGGAACAGGCACCCTACAGGGCAGTCTGTACACATCACATAAGGCAATGGCAGACAGGCAGAACACTGGAAAAGCTCAGCTGCCCCCCATCACTATCTGAAATTCACCAGCAGAGGGCACAGCCAGGTATGTCAGTGATTGTGCCCCAGAAAAGGAAACCCATAAATATCACTTGAGAGAAACACTGTATAGCACTATGGGGGAACCTAGCCATGCCATGGCCACTGCTCAGTCAGGGTGAGAGTGACCTCCAAGCATGTCATGCTGTGGCCACCCTGTCCGTGCAGGTGGTGGTCGGGCACTACAATGTCCCAGCCATTGCCCTATGCCCTGTGCAGATGCATTCTGCGCAGGCCACCCTGTCCGGGCCATACCCACAGTACCTTGCCCCTCATTATGCACATTGGCAGGCTAACACTGGAAACAGTGCAAGCAGTGTGGGCTCAGTAAGGTGTAGGCAGCCACAACACACTGGATAGACATACACACACTGCTACACCTATGCCAGCTTTGTGCAACTACAGAGGTTTGTGGCAGCCCTGGCCGTTACACCAGTCCTGGGCACAGTGCGGGCATTGCCATGGTACGCAATACTGTTGGGGTCACTCCCCGGGGTGGTAAACACTGTCAGAAGCAAAAACTGAAACACACTCGACAGATATCAGAAAGGTTGCTATGATGAATCTCTGTCAACAAATCATGTTTAACCTAGAATTTGTTATCTGACATTAATCAAAGCAACCTTTTGATATATGTGGAACGTGTTCCCAAGTTTAGGACGGCATTGCTAAGCTGCCAGTATTGGGAGATACTGCTCCGCGAAGGGCCCAACAGCCTGACTGTCCATGAGGCTTTGGATAGTGGGGCCTGTGGGTGTGGGTGTTTGTGCCCCTGTTGGCCGCTGCTCTAGGGCAGAGGTTCCCAACTGCGGTGCTAGTGGGCCAAACACAGTTCAGGTTTTCATGCTGTCCCTAATGAATATGCATGAGATACATTTGCATACAATTGGGGCAGTGCATACAAATGCATCACAGGCATATTTATTAGGGACAGCATGAAACCTGAATGGTGTTTAGCCCTCCAGGACTGCAATTGGGAAACTCTGCTCTAGGGATTGCAAATGTTTATGGTGTCTGTGCTCTGTAGGGTAAAATATAGGAGATTATGGCGTGTTTCTTTTATCTGCAATAATGGTTCCGTCGTTATTACCACGGTTTAGCACTGGGTAAAATATAGGGACATGGTTTGCAGGAAGCACAGCTGGAACTTTAACTTGTGACCTTTTGTGCCTGAACACACTGGCTGTGTGTACTGCACCAAACTGTTGCCAAAGGGGCAGATCATTCCCTGGGGATACCATGACTCTTCGTCAGACAGACCTTGTCTGTTGCAGTGCACGGCACCCACCTAAACAGGGCTTGGCCGTGGTCTGCTGTGGGCAAACGCCACTGCCCCCTCCACCAAGAGCACCCCTCCGCCACCATGCCGACATGCCCTTGTGCCGGTGGTGCTGGTGGTGCGCAGTCCCAGGACATCCAGTGTGCCAGTAGGTGGCTGCCTATGGCACGTGATATGGGGTAGGGGTGCCTGCATAGACATCCATGCTTCCCCCCAGCACAACCTGCTATTGTTATGTGCTCTTTGGGGTACTTGCTGGGTACTGTCCCCTGGGACACTGTGGGGTGCACACTCGTGGCCATGTTTGCCCTTGATCAGTTGCTGTCTTGCTGCTTTTCCGCTTCTACATTCCTGTGTCACCTAGGCATCTGCCTAGTCCACCATGTGCCCCAGCTGCTCCACTGCATATCCCGCCTGCAGCCCCTGTCCCCGATTTGCAGCCTCACCGTAGTGCCCTCTCGTACTTGGGCACTATGATGTTGCTGCACATGTATCACTACTATCACTTTTCTTGGTCTCCCTGCCTTTGCTGCACATTGCTGACTGAAATGGTCTCTCTCTCCCCTGCAAATATGCCTCTAGCGCAAGGTTTTCACTGGCGCTAATTTTCAGAGCTTCATTTCACAGCGATAGTGTGCCTGGAGCCTCTCCCCGCCCACTCTCCGCCCATTGACCCCTTCTCTCCGCCCCTGGGGAGCCTTACTCCACCCTCTGGGGAGCCTTTTTCCACCCTCGGCGCACCTTACCGCCGCAGAAGACGTTATCGCGCGATAAGTGACATTATCGCAAGGTAATGCACCATTATCGCACGATAACGGCACGTGTCACACGATAACATCACAGCTGTAACATTAGCGCCATTTAGTAAACATACCCCTATGAAAATATGAGGAAAATGGTTAAGGAAAAACTAAAAAAAGTAGTTTGCTAAGGTTAAGAGTTTACATTTGGCCTGGACATTGTTTGAAAATACCATCTTCGAAGGCCAGACCAAATGTATTCCACATTTTGAAGAAGGCTGAATGACTGCCAGCATGTTTTAAAGGTGAGGTGAGAAAGGCTGTTACAGACACAAAAACATTTTTTCAAGAAATGGAAAAAGAATATGAATGAAGAAAACAGGAAACAGCATAAGCACTGGCAAGTTAGATGTAAAGCACTGATAAAGCAGGCAAAAAGAAATTTGAAAAGAAGTTTGCCATGGAAACAAAAAAATTATAATAAAAACGTTTTCAGGTACATTCAAAGCAAAAAGCCTGTGACAAAGTCAGCTGGACCAATAGAAGATAGAGGAGTAAAAAGGGCAATAAAGGAGGAGAAGCCGAGAGACTAAATGAATTCTTTACTTCGGTCTTAAGAACATAAGAACATAAGAAATGCCATATGGGTCTGACCAAGGTCTATCAAGTCCAGTATCCTCTTTCCAACAGCGGTCAATCCTTGGCTAAATCCATGTTGGCTTTGTGCCAAGACTATGGGCCTGATATTCAGGTGTATAGCCATCACCGCTGAATTTTTACACCGGCTATCCAGGCACCGGAATTGAATATCCGTGTCTTCTTCTACATGTCAAAATGCTCCGCCAGCCACAGAAGTTAACAGGGCAGCGGCAATATTGAGCCTCTGCCCGGTTAGCTCCCACAGGCAAAGATAAGCAAAGTTTTCCCATATCTATTTTTACCCGTGAATCACTAACCAGGCAGCAGCTTAGCAATGGTTCTGTCTCTGCTCCGCCCCAGAGCATCCATGACATGCCCTGATTTTATGCGAATTGCATCAGGGCATGTAGTAGCAGAACTGGGACATATTCATCAGCATTTATACAGTTTACAGGGTTTTAAACCACGTAAATGCCGTCGAATATTGGGCTCTATATGTTCAGTAGCTTCTTGGATCACCTCTGGAACACTTTTTAAGAATTGGTGTTACGTTGACCACTCTCCAGTCTTCAGGTACTACTGATGATTTTAATAATAGTTCACAGACTACTAATAGTAGGTTTGAAATCTAATTTTTACATTCTTTCAGCACCCTGGGATGTATATCTTCAGGTCCAGGTAATTTGCTATTCTTTAGTTTATCAAATTGCTGTATTACATCTTCCAGGTTTATTAAGATTTGTTACAATTCCTCAAATACATCAGCTTTAAATATCATTTCTGCATGGGTAACTTTCCTATGTCTTCAGGAAAGACAGAAGTAAAGCATTCAGTCTCTCAACAATGGTCTTCCCCTCCCTTTACCCCTTTATCATCTAATGGTCAAACTGACTCTCACACAGATTTTTTGCTACAAATGCACTTGAAAAAGTTTTTATTATGAGTTTTTGCTTTCATGGCAAGCTTCTTTTCAAATTCTGTCTTTGCTTGTCTTATCAATGCCTTGCATCTAACTTGCCAGTGCTTATGTTGTTTCCTGTTTACATCATTTGGCCCATTTTTTCATTTTCTGAAAGATGCTTTTTTTGGCCATAACATCCTCTCTCACCTCACTTTTAAACCATGCTGGCAGTCATTTGGTATTTCTTCTACCTTTCTTAAAGCATGGAATTCATCAGGTCTGGGCTTCCGAGTTAGTATTTTTAAACAATGTCCATGCTTGATGTAAATCTTTAAACTTTACAGCTGCTCCTTTTAGTTTTTTCACAACCATTTTCCTCATTGTATCAGTGTCTCCTTTTTGAAAGTTAAATTCTAGTGCTGTAGATTTCTTTGCTATCTTCACTCCATTTATAAAACAAATGTGATCATATTATGATCACTATTGCCAAGAGGCCCCAACACCATTATCTCTTGCACCAGATCCTGCATTGCACTAAGGACTAGGTCTAAAATAGTCTCCCTTCACATCAGTTCCTGAACTAGCTTCTCCATAAAGCAGTCATTTATTTAATTGAGAAACTTTATCTTCAAAATCGCTGTGTGTAGTAACACCAAGCCCCTGATGAAGGCTAGTTAGCCAAACCTTGGCCAGGTTGGACCCTTTAATAAAATTAGTTTACTACATTGCTGCCTTCTGCTTTTGGAGTTTGTATTGGCATTACTGTGGAAGTATCCTCCTTCTTACTGTTTGGATTGATGTGACTTTAACCCGGTCGATGCTGAGGTAATTGAAATTATCCATTATTACTGTGTTGTAATTCGAGCCGGGAGAATGGTAGTACACCCCCACTGCCATTGCTTTCCCCTTTTTACAGGGAATTTTTATTCATAGAAATTCTATAGTGTATTTTGTTTCCTACAAAACATTTATCCTGTTTGACTCAATGCCCTCTGACATATAGCACCACCCTTCCACCAATTTGATCTCTATTTGTGCTCATTTGAGTTCCTTTTCTGACTAAGAAGCCTATCAATATATATTCTTTCTGGACCCAGAGATCATGACAAAGTGATTTTTCCAGGTCTGAATTCAAGAATGGTCTTCTTGGACAAGGCCATCCCAATAGTATATATCCTAGAGCAGAAGTTATAGATTTTTTGTTAGCAAGAGGGATAGACATCAGACATGATGGTGTCTGTGTATCTTTTTGGGAAACTGCTAGGTACTTGTGACCTGGATTGGGTACTGTTGGAAACAGGATACTGGGCTTGAGGGACCTTGGTCTGACCCATTATGGCATATCTTATGTTCTTATGTTCTCATATTGTTTCAAGAAGCCAGCGCATCCTCTGAAATCCAAGTCAGAAGTGAATGCATCAATATTTGGAAAAACTTAGAAAAGAAAGGAAAGTAGTCAGGAAAGTAAAGATACAACTAGAAGAAAAGATAGCCAATGCAGTAAAATAAGGGGACATTTTTCATAGAGGAGGAAGTGCAAAAGTGGTTTTGTCAAACTCAATGGTGAAGGGGAGGAAGATATAGAAGCTGTTGCTTAACAAATATTTTTGTTCTGCGTTCACAGATGAAGGGCAAGAAGCAGGACTTCAGAAAACATCCACAAATTGGAACAGTAGTGAAGGGGTTCTTGAACAATTTTCAGAAGACTGTGTCCATGAGGAACTAGCTAAACTAAAAGTAGACAAAGCAATGTGGCCTGATGGGATACATTCCAGAGTATTGAAGGAACTTGAGGATGTTCTAGCAGCTCCACTGTCTGACCTTTTCAATGCTTCTTTAGAGCCAGGAGTAGTATATATCAACTGTTTTTAGATGGTTTTATGTAGTTCTCTCTGATGAACCCATTTTCGACAAAACCATCAGCCGAGGTCAGAGGCAGCATTCCAGTTCAGTGTATATGAGTGATATGGAGTGGCTAAATGGACATCTATTTTTGAGGTTGAAGTAGAGGATGCGATAAGTTTTTGGAGCATGCATATTTGTTTGGAATTCACAGTTCGGGAAGAGCTCTGAGTTTGAAGATAAAAAGAAAAAAGTTATATAAGAACTTTAATATTTTCATCTTTTGAGGAGCGATGATATTATTTGGTCAGGAAATTCCTTTATTTTTAAAAAGAAATCTGACAGTTGAGTTCCTTTTAATATTTTCATACTGTAAGAAATGTTTAAGCAAAGGCACGTGAAGACAGAGGAGTGTTGATTGACTTTTATTATACAGCCCGATTCCATCCTGGATGTAAAAAGCCCTCTGTATGTCCAGTCTGAACCGGACATACAGAGGGCGTCATGATTCTGATCCCACGGGACATGTCTAGCCTTGTGGAATCAGAATCGTGAACAGTCCTGTACATGCAGGCTGTAACTGTGATTCAGCTCAGGCTGCACGTACAGGACATGCCCAACTAACTCAGTCAGGGCTTTTAAATGGAGCCACGGCACATTGTGTCCGGTTGCCATGGTACTGTGGCTCCATTAAAAGCCGCGATCCTGGCCGCCAGCTCCTGCAGCTAATTTCCCATAGCCCAACCCCCGATCCAGCCACCTATGGCCAGGGTCGGGCTGCGGGGAATGTCCTCATCCCCCTCTCTGCCCCATCCGCTCTCTGGGCCCGCCGATCCACTATGTACAGGGAAGTTATTCCACCTCAGAGGTGGAATAACTTCCACGTACAAGTCGCCGGCCATGGACATGCAGAGCCAACATTAGAATCGGCCCTGTATGTTTAGGGCCAGTGACCACTCACTGCCTGCCCTAACTCCGCCCCCGATCTGCCCCATCCCTGTCCCCTTCTGACTTCCCCGTACAACCGGCAGGAAATTAGATGCCGGCGGAGAGGCCCACGAATAGCAGGGATGGACGTCCCATTGGGACATCCATCCCCACTACTCGTGAGACAGAATAACCCCGATAGTATATAAAATTGTTTATTTGCTGCAATTATTTTTGGTACTATTTTTGCATATATTCTTTTGCAGTTGTTGGTGGTATTTGCATTTTGGAAAAGTCCATAAACCATTATTAGAGTGGACTGGGGAAATCCACTGCTTACCCCTGGGATAAGTAACATGGAATCTGTCTACTTTTTGGGAACCTGACAGGCACTTGTGACCTGGATTGGCCACTGTTGGAACAGGATACTGGGCTTGATGGACCCTTGGTCTGACCCAGTATGGCATATTTTACGTTTTTATGTACTGCTGCTCCTCTCAGATTCTGCAACTTTTATACCATGCCAGAGATTCTGAGACTGCTCACTGCTGCAATCCTAGCCACACTCTCTCTACAACTTTTATAAGACTCACTTAGCTCTAAACAAAATCACCAGGGATCTAGTGTCAAGGAATGAATGGGAAATACTTAATCTTACCCAGGAGTTGCATATACGGAAGGTAATTTTATGAAGCCATGCCTACTTAATGCATACCAATCACATCTATTTTTATAAAATAGGGGTATAAGTGGTGGGAAATGCATGGCGAATCTAGGAGTAATCACTTATACCAACCCTAAGGCTAGTGTAAATGCCCATGCCTGGTTTTTAAGGAATGCATGTAAATCATAGTATTTTATAATTTCTGTGCATAAATTTGTACACCATTCATACTCCTCCCTGGCTCCAGCCATGTGCATGACCTCATTGAAAGTGCATGCCATTGGTCTGAAAATAGTTGATTTATGCCTGTTGATGGCATGCATCTTTACACAGCTCCCTATAAAATTATCCTCACTAATGACAATTTTCAAAGTAACTTAGACAGGTAAAAAGCATTTTACCCATACTTATAACAGGGTGCCTCATCAAACCCATTTTAACATGCGTATATTAAGCCTGCTTTACAAAGACAAACAGGCACCTACTTGTCTTTGTAAAATACTAACATAAGAGGCAGAGAGCATGCCTTACCTTAAGGTGCAATCACTTACAGCAGTTCTACAACTGGTGTAAATGGCAATGCCTACTTTTTTGCCAGTATGCAAGTGAGTTATCATATTTCATAATCTTCATGTGTACTTGCTCGTCTGGCCCATGCTGTACCAATGTGCACACCCGCAGTGAAAGTGCACACCAGGCAAACAACATGTACACTTTTACATTGGTTGGTATTTTATAAGTCACTTATGCACTTATATGCTCATTTATGTGCCTGAATGACTAAATTACCGGCATTTACATTTATTGTTAATGCCTAAAAATTGGCTCCTCCTTATCAAATTACCTCCTAATTCATTATCTAAAAACTGTTCTCCTTAATCTGCATAAAAGTCTGCATTGTGCCATAACGTGCGTGCTTTTTTAGCAGCATTGAGACAAGGGCATGCTTCAGTTTCAGATCTTAACTTGTACTTCTGAAAAATTCTTCCTGCAGAAGACGCAGATAAAGTGGTTGTGTGTAGTTCGTACCTATGGCAAGTTTCAAAATGAAAGTACCTGTGTCCTTTCATTTTGAAAATTGGTGCAAAGCCCATGAGTAAAAAAAAGGCAAGGTATTTGGATCAGTGTCAACAGTTTAAAAATTGGCCCCATTTAGTTAGTCTTGTAAGCAGGCCTGTTTGCTGATACAACCCTAACTTGCCTCTTTGACTTGGCACTAGGTCTGACTGGGGGTTGTCAGATGGGTGCCTGGGTGAGAATGTTCACAGTCTTGGCAAAGGCATATATCAATATGATTTGCAAGGGATTGTGGGAAATGCAGTCCATTCACACCAGACACAGCCGCTCACAATAATTAGTTGTGCTTGAGTGTAAAGCCAATAAGATATTTATTTATGGGGTTATTTCTCCCAACACAGATATGCTTGGTAGCACATAAAACAGGATACTTGCTTTCAGTGTTAAACTTAGAAAAACAAAATCAGGAAAACAACAGCTGAACTTGTCAGGCAATCAAAGCAAAAGAATAAAGACCAGGATGGTAACAGAATGGTCTTTTCTGTAGGCTTTAGCTAATATTTTCTTAGCAGTGCCTCAATCAACAAACAAAACCCACAAAGTAGGGAAAAACTGTTCTTTTCAGGTTAACTTCTTATATCTTCACACATAGACTCAGAAGTGATTCTCTCAGAGCTCACAAGCAATTAGGTAAGGCTCAATTGCTAGCAGTTACCCAGCTGAAACCCCTTAGCTGGCTTACTTTCTACTGCGTGGCTCAAATTCTACTCAGGAGCTTTTCTGAGTAGATTAAAGAACAAGTTTGTATTTCTTTGTGATGGTTGTTGTACTTTGTAACAGTAAATTACCAAAGGAGTTTAGACAGAGAGCAATCCATGTATTCACAGCCTGTATCTATAACCGCTCCCCCTTCTTCAACAATCATGGGTTCAATATCATGGATTGGCACAGAGGAATTTCTCAATGGAGCACTCTCAGGAGAATACTTGTTTCCCTGCTGTCTTTCAAGGGTATAGCTAGGGCATAGATCAGTGTTCATACCTGAGCTTCCATTGCTGTTAGTGTTCCTCTCTAAATAGCCTGGCCTGTATGTAGTCCAGTTCTTATGTCCAGCCTTCCAATCCAGATCCCTGGACACTGGGTCTCTCTTCACATACCTTCTGGCACAGGTCCTAGGTTCCCTTCCAAGTGCAGCCGTCTCCCTCACAGGTACCGTCTGGAGATTCCTAGCTCTGCAGCACCACTCCTCTGGTTTTCCCCAGTCCAATGGTGTATGCTGGCCTTTTGAATGTCTCCCAGTATACGTACTGCTCTGGACTCCTTTAGACCTCCCAAATGCTTTTCTCTTCTTTCTTCCAAAGGGTTTCTTGCCCTCTCTGTCTGTCCGCTCTGGCTTCTGCTTCTGATGATCCTCCAGATGATGAAGCTGTCCAAGATCATGAAGAAGATTCTCTGTAGAATAAACTCTACCTTTATTCTGCTTAGATGAGTGCTCCACCCTAGCACAGCGCAGCTGTGCTGAATCAGGCCCTGCCCTTTGAGATGAGTGCTTGGGGATTACCTCATAGCCCTCCTGATTGAACACATGTTTCCCCACTTCAGCTCCTCTAATGGCTGTTGGAAATCTGGTGCATTCTGGGACTGGTAGTCTTTTATGGAAAAATTCTGTTTTCTTATTTCTACCAGAACTGACAGGTTGCTTGTTCAGAGTCACTTCACCTTTACTATAGCTCCTTTCTGAGCTATGATAAGCTTCCTTATCACAGGGTATAAGTGGCCATCATGCATCCTATGTGCTTTGAGCCAATGCCTGGCCAGGGGGAACAATCTTCAATGGCCCTGACTCACGAAACCAGATCTTAGTCAAGTCAGTCATTCCCTAAAGAATGTCAGTTTATCTCAGGTTTCATTTTGCAAAGGAAAGTAGATTTTTTTAAACTGCCGGCTACTTGAGTTGGTAGAAACAGCAACATAAGAAAGAAAGCCAGTGAATGAGGGTGGTCCTTCGTACAGTTTATTTCTTAGAAATCAGAGGAAACAGAAAGAAGAAAATGTACATATTCCAATATCTTCTGATCTCAGTAGACTTTAGATCTTCATCTTCTGAAAGACCCCAAATCCTCTTCTAACCTGGTTTAAGGGTACCTGAAGGTTTAACATCCTTTCTTGTGTTTCTCTTGATATGCTGCCATCATATCTTAGCTGACTCCCTTCAAATGGTCTTTCGTCTTCTCAGTCCCCAGGCAGAATTTATTTTATAGCAATTCCCTATTGCCTCAACTCCAACTCCTTTGGGACTGTCATCACCTCTTCTCCTCCCACCATTAAGTCATTATTTGCAGAGTCTGTGTAAACTCTAAGCCCTTCAGTAAGGGAAAACTGGTTGACTCTTTTACTCAGACCTCGAAGACTGGAGCTGAAATCCTCTACTCTAGCGTCTGCATTCTGCCTTCTCTTTTCTGAATGGAACACAGTGGTAGGTGTCTTTAGCTATTGTAAGATGAACAGCTATCTGGAGAGAAATAATTCATTTAATTGGGAACAGATGGACTGAAATAGACAAGAAGTCATCCAGCTTAGAGCCTAGTACAAATCTCTAACATTTTCCTTTTACTCTTTTAGGGAAAGAAAAACATCTACAGACATTATGATTGATTTTGGTGTTGATGGGTTAATTTTTCCTATGTCCTTTTTTGGGGGGCAGGGGGGGAGAGGGCGGGAAGAGATCATATGCATGCATGCATGTTTTTAAGTGTTTTTAAAGACTATGCTCTGCACTCCAAAAAAGCTGCCAAGTTACCAAGTTCCAGGAGCGAGATTTAGAGAAGTCTTGGATTGCTGAAACCTTAATGTGATGCATTATGGTTCCTGCAGCATCGATTTCAATGGGTAGAATCAGACACTACAAATACCATGTTGTAATGAGGTGTAAGTTCAAACTAGAAGTTACCAAAATCTTTCCCTCTTAGAACTGAATAACTTGTCAGCTCTGTTCCAGTAGAAATTACATTGCTGCTGCAGTCTGTGAGATGATCAATAGATAGGAAAGCAAGGAAGCGTATGATTATATCATATACCTAATTGATATTGGTTTTACTTGCTTTCACCAGACAAAGAAGGAACACTGACTAGTTATACAAAGCTTTTGAGCAGGTGATAGAATATGGGAAAGCATCCTTGTAATAACTTACAGTAACTGAGCATCATAGCACACCACTAAAGTTACTATATCATTAAAGCAGTTGCACTAGCTAGACTGCTCACAATTCAGACTTTCAGGGTTATATTGGTAGCAGTTGGTAGGTTTTTTTGGATATACAGAGCTGATATCAGGTTAGTGATCAGAGCTGAATATCCGGATTTAGCGCTGGATACTTGCACTATCCAGATAGTGGCAATTTTCAGTCCACTGCTGGGGAATCTATCCAAATAAATTAGGACAGCTCCACCCCCTGAATCACCTCAGCACTATCTGAAGAGTGCTGCTGAATATCCTTTTCGCTGGACTTAACCGGCTAGCATGTGCTACTGACTGAATATCCTTTTAAATATCAGGCCGCAGGGCCGTACTGACGGTGAAAAACGCCCTGTGCGACTTACACATCGGGCGCGCGTCCCCCCCTCCTGCACCTCCATCTAACCACTTTATGGGGGCGGGAGAGAAGAGGCGCGCACCCGCCGGCACACTAAGCAGGTCTGGACCCTCCCGGAGAGACTAGATCTGCTTAGTGTGCCGGCGAGAAGACTTAAGGGGCGCATTTCGGCTCTATGCCGTTGCCTGCCACTGCTAAAGTGATGGCGGCAGGCAACGGCAGAGAGATGAAATGTGCCCCTTAAGTCTTTGCGCCCTGTGCGGCCGCACCGCTCACACAGGGCTCAGTACGGTCCTGTCAGGCCGTGTATATCTTGACTCCTGATTTCTTTTGATCTTATTTCTATGTTCCTTTATTTTTTGTTGGTAATATATTTTATTTTTCATATTCAGTGGACCCGATTCTGTAAGGCGGATGGATCACCAGCCAACCCCACAGCAGCAACGAGGGCAAGTCAGGTGAATTCCCGCTGCCCGATCTTGGGTCTGGCTGCCCCCATCAGGGTTGGGTGGCGGGGAAACTAGGATCTCCATGGCAGCAGACTGGGTGTGCCACGAGGAGGATGTCCCCGCAGCAATGCAAGGGGCACACCAGGCCATCTCCCAGTGCCCGATCCTGCACCTGGGGAATGTCTTGCTTCTGCGGTGCAGAATTAGGTACTGATAGGCCCATCCTGTTTGGGGCCATCTAGACAGCCCAGACATGCCCCTAATGAAATCAGGCTCCACATGTTTTAGAATAACAGAGCAGGGCCACTATTTTTTTGATGAAGTGCAAGGCTAGATTCTAGAGCACATTTGCATATATTTTCTAAGAGGTATGCACTAATATATACAGAAAAGACAGTTTTTATTTAAAAATCTTTCAAATTTACATCTATCATCAATAAAATAAATGACTTTCCTGTGCTTGTCTGAATTTACCAAGTTCTTTTTTATTGTCTTACAAATCAGAATTTTCTTTTATTCTTTTTCCCTTATCCTTGTCCTTTTCTTCCCTTCTTTTTACTCCCACCTTCTCTTCTTTTTCCACTTTTATTTATATTTTCAAAACATAGGTAAATAACAATTAAAAACTAAACCATACGGCAACAGTATAGCAATATATTTCATGCCACCCACACCCCCCCCCCCCAAAAAAAAAAAAAAGAAAAGAAAAAGAAAAGGCAGAGTACCACAATACTGACAATTCATGGGTTGGATAAGTATACATGCAGAGATCTTCATATTCTTTCAACTATGTCAATACAATTTGAAGAAATAGAAGCTGCACTTTCAATCTTATGGATAAGACTAATATTGTGCCACCAGAAGGTTACATTTAGGGCAGAAGAGTCTTTCCAGCAACACATGACATGCTGAATTGCAATTGAAATTAAAATGTCTAGGAATATTCGATTATGTTTAGAAAGCTCCACTCTCAACCATGAAGATCGTAAAAAGACAGCTTGAATTGATATGGAGGAATCAAGCTGAAGAATGTTGCAAATGTATCTCCAAACACCTTCCAAGAAAGACTTAATCAAGGGGGAAATCAAATAACATATGGGTAAGAGTCCCAATATCAGTAGTGCATCACCAACAAGAGTTAGATTGTGAGAGGCCTAATCTAAACATACAAAGTGGAGTCTATACTGCATGATGTGCTTGAAAGGTTTATGTTTGAGCAAGGCTGCTGGACATCGTAGGCCTAATAGTGTGATTCTAAAAAAGTCCCAATTAATCAAATCTGGTATTAAATTGACTTTAGACGCTCAAACACTTCGGAGCCTTAACAAGGAAGGACCACTGCTGTCTTTTAACAATTTATAGAAGAAAGGAGTCAATTTACCTCCCCTCCAAATGCTTTGCAACAAATTTCAACAAGATCTGATGTTGGACAGCTCATATTAAACCATATTGGGGATTGTATCAAGCTTCGGGCTAAAAGATCGAGCTTGGATGCTTGTGAAGTTGATAAATATTAAAGTTCCATCAATCAAAACTTTGTAATCATGGCACCCCATCATAAAGTTGATCAATTTTATACAAACACTTATCAATCCACCCCTTCCAAAAAATTTTCCTTCCTTTAATACGTATAAGTGGATTAAACCAGAGAGAGGATGCCTTGGAGCTGGAATAAGGGACTAAGCAGCAATTGTCTTATTTCTTGAAGGTGTCAATGGTACTAATGATATGTGGAACCTTCAGTTTTTGGTACGAAATCTTTGTTGTGGGTAATTCCAAAAGT
This sequence comes from Ichthyophis bannanicus, assembly GCA_033557465.1. Lineage (NCBI taxonomy): Eukaryota > Metazoa > Chordata > Amphibia > Gymnophiona > Ichthyophiidae > Ichthyophis > Ichthyophis bannanicus. Next base: position 1,222,164,005 of record CM066032.1, read on the forward strand.
CTAAAGGGTCGTACAAGAATTCTCGCTTTATCAAGGCATGGGAGAGAAAAATCATTATGCAGCCAGCATATCCCATATCTTAACAGCAATGCTGCATAGTACATCAGAAAATCTGGAAAGTTTACCCCTCTTTTCCTCCTAGGGAGTTTCAATTTGGCCAGTGTGATGTGGGGCTTCTTACGTTTCCAAAAAAGGCATATAAGGACTTATCTAACTGAGTGTAAAATTTATTTTTACAAAATTCAGATAGCATCCCAAATTTATATACAGTGACAGAAAGAACCATCAGCTTGATGGTGTTGAGTCTACCCCACCAAGATATGCTCAAGGGAGACCATCGCTGCAAGGTTTTTTTAACTCAAAAAGAATAGTATCACAATTAAACTTAATTGTTTCCATGGATGAATTGCAAAAATGCATGCCCAAGTATTTAATGCAAATGGATGACCATTTAATTGTGAAGACTTCAAGGTCACTTCGCACCACAAGATCAATCAACGAGAGTTGTTTGGTTTTCCTCCAGTTAATTTTAAACCCAGAAAAAATGGAAAAACTGGCAACCAAGTTGAAAAGATGCCTTATAGTAACAGCAGGATCCGAGAGAAACACCAAAATATTGTCAGAATAGGCAGCCATTTTCCAACAGTAGCCATCAGAATTGATGCCTCTGATGTCTACAGTACTTTTAATTTTAAGAAGAAGAGGCTCTAGCATGATGTTAAAGAGCAGCGGTGAAAGAGGACAACCTTGTCTCATTCCCCAACCCAAAGGAATAGGTTCAGGCTAAAAGCTGTTGACCACAATCCTGAATCGTGGTGAGGAATAAAGAGCCTTAATCCAATCAATAAAGACTGGTCCACAACAAACCAGTCTAGAATTTGATAAACAAACATCCATTCAATGCGGTCAAAGGCCTTCTCCACATCTAAAGAAAGCGCCACAGCAGGATTGTCTGAACATTGCGCTAATATAGTCTGATTATGGAAAGTTTGGGCATTATTCCCAATATACCTTTCTTTAATAAACCCTATTTGCTCCTTCCCAATAAGAAAATGTATAATCCAGCTGAGCCGTGTAGCCATAACCTTAGCAAGAACTTATAGTCTACATTTAACAGCAATATGGATCTATAATTGCCCATAATATTAGGATTGCAGCCCGGCTTAGCAAAGAGTTCTACTGTAGCCTCTGAAAAATTAGAGGTCATAACTGGTCATGTTAGTAGACTGTGGTAAAGTTGTTTACGTTTTGGTGCTACGGTTGGGGTGAATTGTTTGTAGATCTCAACTGTTAAGCCATCAGGCCCATCTACCTCGTTATTAGAAAAAAGTTTAATCACCAAAACAATTTCACCAACTTGCACAGGAGAGCCAAGATGATGCCTCTCCTGTTCAGAAAGCCCTGGAGGTCCCAGCTGAGATAAAAATGTTTCTCTCAGATCCATACTATCAGCGCTCTCTGAAGAAAAAAAGATTTTCATAAAAGGATGCAAATGCCTTAGAAATATCCTCAGTGCACATTAGGACTGGGGACCCTTCAGGTTGAAATGACACAATATAATTCTTAGCTTTCCGGATTTATTGGAGACAGCATAGTAACTGGTTCTTTGTACAAAGATTTCTTTCTCAGCCTGACTAGCTAATATTTATAATTATAACTATAACATAGCTTTCTAAGGCGTTGAAAACGGTAATTTCCTTGGTTCTAATATGAATCTTCTAATTGGGCTATATCTTTTTCTAATTTTTTAATACATTCCGCCTGATCTTTATGAAGCCAGGATGAAGCACTAATTACCTTGCCATGCAAAGTGGCCTTAAAAGCCTCCCAAATTGTACTGTAGTGAATGCTATCTGTTTCATTCCTTTGAAAGAAGTCAGTAATGAATAAATTCAAAGGAGGCATCTAGTAACAAGTTATTTTGGAATTGCCAATGCCAAACCTGTGTTTGCTGATTCTGAGTTAAAAAATTCATAACTATGACAGAATTAATAGAACAGTCTCCTAAAGTAGTAAGGAGTGATTTAGATATTAAAAAGAAGTTAATGCATGTATATGTCTGATGGGGGAAGGAGGAAAAGGTGAATTCCTGTGAGGAGGGGTGTAGATGATACCAAACATCTACTAAATAAAGGGCTATGTTTACTAAACCATGCTAAAGGAGCAAGTGTTCCGTTAATGTGTGTTAACGGGGCACTCACACCGTTAATGTGTGCTAATGTGCCATTAGAGCACATTAATGCCGCTTAAGCGCACGCTAACAGGATTGGCAGCGTAAAGCGCCCTATGGGCGGAGAGTAAGCAGAGAGTAGGGGTCAGTGGGTGGGGAGTCGGTGGGAACAAGGCCCTGCTCCCTTAGAAACGACACCTTAACACCAGGAACCTTACCTTATATCATAACCTGTCAGTAAGAGTGCATTTTGAGTAGAGAGAGCCTATTTAAATGTCTGCAATGTGCTGTACAGACAGTTGAGCCCAAGCAAGTGATAGTAGTGCTCCATTAACCGCAACAGCATAGTGCCCAAGTATGAAAGAGCACTATGTTGATGGTACAAATGGGGCAAAGGAGGGTGCATGTGGGTCATGCAGTGGAGGCTGCTGGTGCACATGGTGGGCTAAGCAGTTTCCTAGGTGGCACATAAGCACATAAGACTTAAAGCAGTCAAAGACCACCTTAAGAAGACTGGAAAGACGATGGAGAAGAACCAAAGCTCAACAACATCACCATAAATACACGACAAAACAGCGAGAATACAATGAACTAATTCTCAAATGCAAAACGCAACACCACACAAACATAATTATGAGTTCCCTAAACCGTCCCAGAGAACTCTTCTCCATAGCACTGGTCAACAAATTTTTACAAAAGTCATGTTACTGAAATAAAAATAGTCATTTCTTATCAATTTTTATATGCTGAACATGAATATGACAGTGAAATTGCAAAGTTGGCTCTAGCTTTTTTGAAATCTACAAGAATTAATGTTTACATCACGAAATGCATGTCAATAGTAAATATAATAGGCGTTCAGTTAATACCTGTAAAAAACCAAGTCATAGACTACTTCTTAGATTTTTTTGCCTGTCTCTTGTACAGCTGTTCGGGAGCTTCTCTGGGGAGTGTCCAGCCGTAGTCAGCCAGCATTGTAGTGGACCATTTTCCCTGGTATCTTTGCTCCATCATTGGGATATCCTGGTGAAAACGTTCGCCTTGTTCATCACTAACCATACCACAGTTGTCAGGAAAGAAATCGAGATGGGAATCAAGGAAATAGATCTTTAGAGACATATTGCAGCCAATTTTCTGATACTGCATCAGCATGTCTTCTACTAGTTCCTTGTAGTTTTCTGCCCTAACATTCCCGAGAAAGTTTGTTGACACTAGGCAAAAAGCATTCCATGCTTGTTTCGTATCACCCTGCAGCAAGTTGTTGAACCGGTCATCTTTGAAGAGCTCTCGAATGTGAGGACCCACAAAAACTCCCTCTTTAATCTTTGCTTTGCTGAGTCGAGGGAATTTTTCATGCAGGTATCGGAAAGTTGGCGAAGTGCGGTCCATGGCTTTCACAAAGTTTTTCATCAAACCTAGTTTGATGTGAAGGGGTGGTAGCAGAATTTTGTGAGCCTCAACCAGAGCTGGGTGCTGGATATTCTTCTCTCCAACTGTTACATTTTGTCTGCGATTCCATTCCTTCCGCAAGTAGTGCCAATCCCTTGCTCGGCTATCCCACTCACATAAGAAACACATGTATTTTCTCGTATATATCCCTGCTGCAGTCCCATTAAAAGGGCAACTATCTTCAAGTCACCACAGAGGTGCCAGCTGTACTTGTTATAGTTAATGGAAGTCAGTAGATGCTTTAAGTTATCGTATGTCTCTTTCATGTGGACGGCATGCGCTACTGGAATAGATGGAAGACAGTTTCCATTGTTCAAAAGCACAGCCTTCAGACTCAGTTTTGAAGTCTATAAATAGTCTCCAGTCTTGTGGGTCATGAGTGATTTTTAAGGCATTCATGAGGCTTTCAGTATCGGAACAGAATACCAGATTACTTTCCTTTACGACTGCGTATAGTACACTGCTGACGTCAGATGGCTTCAGCAGCCATCTGGCAGTAGTATTGCATTGCATAAGAAAATGATGCAATCAACTCTGGATGATGTGTGCATGCTGGTATTATGCAATGTGATGCAATATTACATCATTCAAGGCTTATTTGGGATGTTGTTGATGTCCTACTGGATAAATTTACACGGTGAAATGTCAAAAATGAACTGCATGCAATATCTTCAAATGAGAGCCAATAATTTTTTTTTTCTTTCAAATTTTTATTTTCAAATTTTAACAACAAAAGAGACCATGTCAACGTTTACAATACAGTATTGAACACAAGCACTGGCAACAAAATACAATTACAAACACAACCCCCCCAACCCCCCCCCCCTCACCCACCCCACCCTCCCAGGTTCTCTGAGGAACTGCAATACACCCGCAAAGGCAGAAGTCCAGAAATTCGGCCACCAGCCAGACACACCCAGCCACCTCAGGGCCCACACTGCACCCCTTTCCCGCTAAATAGAGGAGCGGGCACAGTACTGGACCAGGGGTGCCCATCTATCAACATTCAAATCCACTCCGCTCGGGTGGTGCAGCTTGCCATATAGTCTCTCTAACTTGGAATAAAAGCAAACTGCATTCCACCAGCCATCCAAGCTCATTGCCTGGAAGTGTTTCCACTTTGTCAATATGAGCTTTAACGCAACAGCTACCATAAAGTTCAACAGAAAAGTCTTCTCCTTGGAGATATCCAAGCACGGTTCTAAGGACCATAACATGACCATGCTCAAGGAAATAGTAGTAGAGATACCCAAAATTCCCTGGATTCTACCCCATATATCCTTCCAAAATCGTTGAAGCAAAGGGCATTCAAAAAACATATGTGCATAGGTGCCTATCTCCTTTTGACAGGACCAGCATCGATCAGACGACATTTTATCCCATTTAGACATTTTTACAGGCATAATATAGGCCCTATGTAAAAAGAAGTACAATGATTGAGTAAGTGCCGCGGATCTCGAAGTCCTAGTTATAGGACCCCACAGCAACTTCCAACTATTGGGCAGTAGCGGAACAGACGAATCGGACTCCCAGGCCCCAGTTAAACCCTTTAGATCATGAGGGGCATAGTCCCTGATTATCCTATATATAGCAGACATAGCACCCTTTTGACCAATCGAAGTCTGGAGAAAACTAAGAGAGTCCGCCTTCTCAGTCAGGTCCGCAGCCCTATTCCCACTTGCAGCCATGCTATGCCTGATTTGCATCCACTGAAAGTAGCAGGACTGCGGTAGGGAGAATTCCACCTGTAAGGAGGCAAATTCCTTCCACCCATTTTCACCAGCCAGGTTCCCCAATGTCCATATGTCGCATTTCTGCCACTTATGCCAAGCAAATTTTTGACCCTTAATTTTGAGCATTGGGTTCCACCACAACGGAGATCGCCTTGAAGAGAGGCCACCTTCACCCGCTAAGTGCACCAATTTTAGATATGCATCCTGAGTAGCCAAGATGACTCCCCCTACTTCAGACTCTGCCGGGAACCTCATACCTAGCAAGTGCTACAAGGGAAAGGGGGCAGCGACCCGCTCCTCCACCTCGAGCCAGGTCGGTCTTTGTCCAGTGCCCCCGGTGTCTAACCACAGCGCTCCTTGCTTTAAGAGAAGGGCTTGATGATACCACTGAAAATCTGGAAATTGGACTCCCCCCCATTTCTTTAGAAGCTTTGAGCTTCCTAGTAGCTATTTTTGGTCATTTTCCATTCCAAAGGAAACTTACTAACAATCTTTCAATATCCCCAAATATTCCTTTCGGGAGGGCAAAGGGAAGCATAACTAAGACATAATTTATTTTTGGGGCGAGAGACATCTTGATTGTTTTGAGTCTGCCCCACCAAGATAAGTGAAGGGGCGACCAGGTATATGTCATCTTGCGGATCATATGTATTAAACTAGCAACATTTGCTTTAATTGTCTCCTCCCACGATGAGCTATACTGAACACCCAGATACTTGATTTTATCCGCCTCCCAGCGAAAGGGGAAATCAGCCATGAGATTAGCGTTTGGAATTCCATTTAGAGCAGTGGTTCTCAACTCAGTCCTCTGGGACCCCTAGTCCAGTTGGGTTTTCAAGGTATCCACAATGAATATGCATGAGATAGATCTGCATACAGTGGAAGCAGTGTATGCAGATCTATCTCATGCATATTCATTGTGGATATCCTGAAAACCTGCCTTGTCTGGGGGTCCCAGAGGACTGGGTTGAGAACCACTGATTTAGAGGAAATGCTACTGATTTAGTCCAGTTAATTTTATATCCGGAAATGGAGGAATACAAATCAATTAAAGTTAGGATCGTCGGCACCTCCTGCAGTTGAGTGAATAGGAGAAGATCGTCAGCATAGGCTGCAAGCTTAACCTGTAAATCACCTATCCTGACACCGGCTAAGTCTGACTGCTGCCTGATAGCAATAGCCAAGGGCTCTAAGGCTAGATTGAATAGGAGAGGGGACAAAGGGCAACCCTGTCACGTTCCCCTGTGGAGAGAAAAGGAGCGCGACAAGGACCCATTGGCAAGAATGCGAGCACTGGTATTAGAATATAGCACTTTTACCCTACTAATGAACTCATCTCCTAAGCCAAACCACTGGAGAGCTGGAAAAAGAAATGTCCACTCAAGTCTATCAAAAGCCTTCTCGGCGTCAAGAGAGAGGCCAACATAAGGGGTGCGGCTCACAGAAGCCCTTTCCAATAAGTTACATAACAGTCAGACGTTATCAGTAGTTGCTCTCCCTGGAACAAAGCCACATTGATCCAGATGTATCAAGTCTCCAACAACCTTGGCAAGCCGTTTCGCTAGGATGCTCGCGTATTTATTTATTTATTTATTTTAATTTCTTATATACCGCACTCTTTGACTTCAGCGCGGTTCACAGAGAACACAACAAAACCAGAACAACAGGCTGTTCGGTGTTACATATAACAGGAGTATCAACTTGGAGAACATGGGAGAACTATTTACATGGAATATGCAATCTGTTAACTAGATAACATGTATATCTTGTAGTCTATGTTTAATAAAGATATTGGCCTGTAATTTGACACAAATCTGGGGTCCCTACCTGGCTTCTCCAGGACTACAATCATAGCTTCTGCAAAATTGCCAGTACATCCTTGCCCTTCCACCACTTCTTCATAATATACTAAGTGCGGTAGCAGCTCCTCGCAAAACACTTTGTAAAACTCAGCAGGGATTACATCAGGGCCTGCGGCTTTGCACCCGGCCAAAGAACTGATGGCCACTCACAATTCCTTACTGGATATAGGCCTGCCAAGACTTTTGGATTGCTGCAACATCAATTTGGGGTGGGTCAAACCCTCCATAAATTCTGAGAAAGCCCCTGGAGCTGCATTTAAATCAGACGAATACAGCTTACCATAATAATTAGAAAATTCTTCCAAGATTTGCGCATTTTTAGTCTGGCTCACTGAATTGTCATCCGTGATATAGGCGATTTTCTTTTTATCCTGTTGCCCTCTCAAGGTGTTGGCCAAGGACCTGCTGGCTCTATTCTGCTCAATGTGAAATCTAGCTGCTTGGTTGAGTAACACTTGATCAACCTCAGAAGTTAGTATTTCGTTATATTGAAATCTTAAGCGTTGTAGTTTATATAGTATACATGGATCTGGTTGCTTACACCATAATCTTTCCCCTGTTTTAATTTGACTATCTAAAGCTGAAAGTTGCGCCTTTTTCTTTTTATTTTCTCTAATCGAGTAGCTAGTAATTGTGGCGCGGATATGGGCCTTAAAGGCCTCCCACCAAGCCCAGCTGGCAGAATCCCCCAATTTATTAATGTCAAAATAAAAACTTATAGCATCCTTAATCTCCTTTTGGAAGGAGGGTTCTGCAAGCCATGCTCTGTTAAAAGACCAAGACGGTTTAGTCCTCTCCATCTCAGGAATGGCTACTGTTAGTGTAATGGCTGCATGATCTGAAATAGTTATACTCTCTATACCCGCTACGCAATCCTCAGTGACAAGAGACTTAGAGATTAAAAAATAATCAATACGGGTGAAAGATTTATGCGAGGAGGAGAAAAAGGTATATTCTTTATCTGCAGGATGAAGCACCCTCCATATGTCAACCAGGCCGTTGGCCTCTATCAGAGCCGTCACTGCTAAACCAGCTCGAGAGGACCTCTCAACTCTCCCAGGGTTACGAACAATGAGCGGATCCCTTACCATATTAAAGTCTCCGCCTAAAATGATGGGAATCCGCTTCTCGGCTTGTATCCTGCCCGATATAGAACGAAAGAAAACAGGATCATCACAATTAGGGCCATAAATATTGTGATGGGGCCCGTGGTTAGAGCCCTTTAAACCTGTATAGGCGGTTGCCTAGGGTCTATAAAACAAGTAACCTGCTCTGGCTGTGTAAATGAAAGAGTCTCTCAGAGCAAATTGAATGAAAAATAAGATGAGTTTTATTCCCCGTCCCGCTCGGACTATCAACAAGAACAGAAACTTCAGGTGTAAGCGAAGAAACAAAAATAGTGGGAAACTTATATTCTTTTGTTTACATGCACAAAGTTCTCTTTGTCATTTAATCAAACAGCAGGGCTGCATTTATAACAGATACTACAATCCATGGGAGAGGGATCTTGAAGGCTGCTGCCATCTTCCCATACCATGCTTTCTCCAGCACTTCCCAAACTCCCTGTGTCAGACTCCTCCTGTGTACAGTATTCAGACACGGCGTCTTGTGACAACTCACTATGGCATTCAATGGAGGCTCTTCTCCCTTCGGGTTTATACCTCCCTGGCTTGTAGTAGCTTCTACCTGGGCTTTCCTCCCAGAACAACAGCTCTGAATCTCCTGGCTTCGTGTAATTATGGTCAGGACCGCGCCCTTGGCACTTATAGGTTTTAAACCTCTCGCTGTAAGCGTATGGATGCTTCTTTCTATCTGTAGGGATTGCCTTGGTACTTGGCTCCCTGTCTCTCTTGACTCTAGCCTCCCAGGCTGGTTGTGCAGTAGTGAAATTGGTCCTAGCTTTGCAGCTATTTCTTATGGTGCACATATGCTTGGAGTTCCCATCCCCCAACACTTTCCTTTTAAACTGACCTGTGCTTAGAGCTGGCACATACCGGTCTCCTGTGTAGTGGGACCCTCCTGGCTTCTCTTGAAGGCTAACTCGGGTAGCATGTCTTCTCCCAGTACAGCTTGCCTTAAACCTCTGTTCCTGAGTGCTGGAGCTACCTTCACTTCCTGGTTCTCCGTGAGAAAAGTTTTCTCCCAGCACTCCTCTGGGGTTTCTGCTCAGCTTATTGTAGCCACACCTCTTGCTACTCTCTCCCCGGCTTCTGCCGTGCTCCTGAGTTGTATCGTGCCTCTCTCTCCCTCTGCCTTCCTTCCACTGACTGGAACCCTGTCTTATGTGATCCCCAGCCCTGCACGTGACGTGGGGATTTGCAATCAGGTGTTCCTGACGAACTTTCTGTTTGTTACGCAGTAACAATTTCCTTTGCTCAACTGTTTCAGTGTGCCTAGTGCTCCTTTCCAATGCTGAATCTGAGGTAAGCCTTTCTTTTACCTGCACTTCCATGGGCTGTGTATCCTCTGCTGCATCACATATCCCCCCTCTTAAGATATTCCGGGATGGTGAACTTTCGTACTCCCAGCCCGGAATACGAGACAGGGCGTCTGCATTAGAATGTAGCTTTCCCGCTCTATGGTGTATGGTAAAATTGAAAGCCTGCAACGCCAGGTGCCAACGGGTGAGGCGAGGGTTGTGGTTCCTCATGGTACCTAGCCACTTCAACGGTGCATGGTCAGTAATCAGCACGAAATGTCTGCCTGTAAGGTAAAATCGAAGTGCCTCAATGGCCCACTTAATAGCCAAACATTCTTTTTCGATGGTTGAGTAGTTGCCCTCAGCCCTGGACAACTTCCTACTTAAGTAGAGAACGGGGTGCTCAGTACCCTCGAACTCCTGGGACAGGACGGCTCCCAGCCCCGATTCCGAGGCATCCGTTTGAAGGATAAATGTACGATTAAAATCCACCCCATATAGAACTGGCGCCTTACATAACTTCCCCTTTAGAAGTATGAAAGCGGGGGGGGGCGGAGCCTGATGTCCAGCGGGTAAGACGCTTCGCGCTGAAGCTCCCGAGAGGCCTACTTAGAATCCTGACTTAATACCTATACAAACTTACTATTTCGCTCCGGGCTGACCGGGGTACCTCGGGTGGGGGAGGGGGGGGATGGCGGCCCATAAACCAGCGCGCTTGGACTTCGGGTCTCCTTCTTCTTCTCACGGAAAACGCTCCAAAACAGAGGTGTCCTCCCCACAGAAGATGGCTCCATTTCGGGGAAAACCCCGAAATGCACCTGGAGATTTTAGAGGAAATACGCGGCGTGAAGGAATTGGTGCAGTCCAATGGGAGAAGCGCTTAGAGCCATGCGAGAAGACTTTGGAGTGCTCCAGGACCGACGTGAAAGTCTCTCATTACGGAGGAGGACAATATGGCGGGGGTCCTCGAACTCGCACGCGCGTGCGCTTGGGCACACTGGACAAGGCTGAGCGTCAGATACAGAATCTTCAAAAGGATGTAAAAGGAGTTAGAAGATAGCAATAATCGAGCCCGTCGCAACAATGTGAGGCTCATTGGAATACCGGAGGGGGTGGAAGCGGGAGATATGAGAGAATTCCTGCTCAAAACTCTTCCCTCCTTGCTGAAGATCACCTTTCATAAAGAACTGGAAATCGATCGTGCACCACCGTGTTCCTACCCACATGGCGCTCAACCGAACGACCCCCCGGCCTATTATCTTTCGCTTGCTACGATATCAACAAGTGGAACAAATTTTAAATGCTGCCCCGGGCGAACCGAACCAGCATTTGGAATTTGAAGGTCACAAAGTCTCCTTCTTCCCTGATTTGGCAAAGCCTACCGTTGACCGACGGAAGAAACTCCTTGCTTTTCGCCCTCGACTTCAACAGCTACAGGCTCGCTTTGGCCTGTTGTATCCCGGCGAAGCTCCGAGTGACTCTCCACAACCAAACCAGGACATTCGAAGATCCTGATCTACTATCAACATTTTTAGACTCCAAAGAAGCAGAGCAGATGCGCTAATCCAACGACTTGGACTTTTATTTGCCGGCTCTGTCCGCCATTTTGAAGCGCCCGATGCGGCGGTCATAGTCAAGCACAGAGACTACTGGACTTTCTTTCTTTCTTTATATGACTTTTGTTTTTGGTCTCCTATCCCTCCATGATGTGTGCCTCGGTCGGATTCGGAGCACGCACGTCCTACAGGTTATTTTTTTTTTCAATTTCGGACTTCACTGGGGATTCTCCCCGCAGACACATGGTCGCAAGTAAGTTATGGGGTTCTGCATCTAATCTACCGCGCTGCGGTTTTTCTTTTTTTAATGTGGGGCGCTTCACTGATTATCTAAGCTTATTTTCTTTTATGCCATATGTACAGCCAGATACAGTCAATATGAGGGACATTGTGAAATTATGTGCGCTATCATGCTCAGAATTTTTAACTTGTCTGAATGGCCTTATGTAAAATCTTATCACTCAACGTAAAGGGCATTAATAGGTCCAATCAAAAGAAAAGAAAATCCTTAGCTATCTTAGCATGAGCATGCTGATTTAGTGTTTCTTCAGGAAACGCACTTAAACTCTGCTGAAACACTGAAACTCAATGTTAAGCCTTACATGGTGGCTGCTATTCTCCCGCCGTTTCCAAACGTGCGGGGTAGCCATTCTGGTTAAGAAATCTTTTGCAAGATACTGTAATTGATACTAGCGCTGACAAGGAGGGTAGATGGGCCCGAGTACATCTTAAGGTTGGAGATAGTGAATTTACATGTATTGCATTTATGCCCCGAATGTGGACAACCCTGCTTACTATGCAAGTATGCGCAGTTGGCACAGGCCTCTGCCAATACTCCATTAATACTTGGTGGTGATTTTAATCAAGTGTTAGACCCTCTGATAGATAGACAGCCGCCTAGAACGAGTAAGTAGTCCACCCAAGAGTCTTGCTACCCTTACAGCTCTGATGCAAGATCTTGCGCTGGTAGATAGATATATGGAGGCTGCTTCACCCCTCCGACTTAGAGTTCACTTCTTTTCTGCCCCCCAACACTCCAAATCTATAATAGATTTCATTCTCATTACAAAAGAAAAGATATCTAAAGTAGACACGACTAGGACTCATCATCCTCCCATATTTAGATCATGCTGCCATATCTTTATCATTACATGTCACTGCGCGGGACGATTCTCCCCGAGCTTGGTTTTTGATAGATCCCTATGGGTCAAAAAGATTTTCAGGTTGATATTAAAGGCCGCTATCCAAGATTATTTTCATTTTAACTCACCCCATGACACAGCGAGCTGGGCTTGGTGGGAGGGTTTTTAAAGCATCTAGCCGCGCAACTATAACTAGCTATCAAATTCGGCAGGGGAAACAAAGAAAGCAGCATTTACGGATTCTAGAGCAGCAGATACAAGCTGGGGAGCGTCTCCTCACGTCCAGTACGACCCATGTATTTTACTCCGTTTACAACGCTTGCGTTTTCAATACAATCAGCTTTTTGTACACTGCTGCTGTTAAAAATATTGAATCACAACAAGGGCTATATTATCGCGGGAAAATAATCGTGCTGGCAAATTATTAGCAAATGCCCTAAAAGGTCAAAAAGAAGCCAAGCGTGTTACCGCCCTCCGTAATCCGTCGGGGGGGGGGGGGCTTGGTCACTAAAGATACCGAAATCTTAGAACTCTTTCGTGATTTTATACTCGGCTTTATCAATCTGAATGTGATTTTGAGCCAGATGTATTTGAACGCTTACTTTCAGGGGTACAAAGACCGACCCTATCTGACGAAGATAGAGTGGCCTTGGACACACCATTTACTGTCTCAGAATTTCATTCTGCTATCAAGAAAGTTGCATCTGGTCTAGCCGCAGGCCCAGACGGTCTCCCTGCTGAATTCTACAAAACCTTTCACGCTGACTTAGCTCCAGTTTTGAAACTTTATTTTCTGCTCTGGCCGAGGAGGGTTCTCCTTCTGGGTCCTTTTCAATGGCAAATGTAGTAGTTTTGAGAAAGAGGGAGAGGGAGAGACCCGCAACTAAACAGCTAATTATCGTCCAATTTCCCTCCTAAACGCGCGGACTATAAAATATTTGCCACCATTCTCTCTACCCGGCTCTCTGATAGGATGCCTACCTTAATACACCCAGATCAATGCGGTTTCATTCCTGGTAGATCAACTGCTGACAATGCTCGGACTCTATGCCATGTAACTGACTACCGCAGTTAATCTTGATCGCCCATTTGTTGGCCTCTCACTTGATGCTGAGAAGGCCTTTGATCGCTTAGAGTGGCCCTTCCTATTTGCAGTCCTCCGCTGGTACGGATTCGGGGAAGGTTTTCTCCCGTTGTCTTCGCACCAGGTACGCACAGCCTACAGCCAGTATATGTGCCAATGCTTTAAGTCTCAGCCTTTTCCCCTTCAACGCGGCACTCGCCAGGGATGCCACTGTCTCCACTTCTCTTCGATCTTGCACTCGAACCCTTGGCTTTACTAATCGGCAATCGGAGGAGATTCATGGATTCCCCTTCACCCATAGGGAAATCAAAATTTCAGCGTATGATGATGACTTATGCTTTTGTCTCTATAGACTCAGTACCGGCTGTCCTAGAGCAAATTGGTAAATACTCACAACTGTCCGGTTTTATAAGATAAATTGGACCAAAGTCGGTAGCCTTTCCATTAAATCCTTTGCTTCATCAGGCAGATATGCAACCCTTCCCCTTTTTATGGCAACCTCGCATGGTCAAATACCTTGGGGTTCACTATTGTTCTCCTTTGGCAGACACTATCTCTTCAATGCCAAAGATTAACCTCTAAAGTCCGGGCGCTTACTCACCGCTGGACTCCTTTAACACTTACATGGGGGGTCGATTAGAAACCAAAAAATGATGATTGTTCCGAAAGTGAATTATATCTTAGAAATGTTGCCCGTCTCTTACCTCGACGTAGTATATATAAAGATATTGAGGGCCTTCTGACTAGATACTTGTGGCAAAACAAGACACCTAGGATAGCGAAACATAAGCTGCAAGCAGATAAGGAAAATGGGGGTGTCAGATTCCCTGATTTCCTGAAGTATCATCAATCTTTTCGTCTCAAACAAGGCGCTCGTTGGCTGGAAGATCCAGTACCGAGTAGACCTGTGTGGCTAGACATAGAAGAGGACCTTTGCAAACCGATTCCTCTTACTTTTCTTCCTGGTATGACTCTCCCATCAGACTCCCACTTTCCACCAATGCTTTTAGACACCTTAGGTGCCTTTAATAATCTTATGCAATCTTTAGACTCCCGACTCTGTCCGTTAGACAAGCTCCCACTTTGGTACAATACTCGATTTCGAATACAAAATAAACCGATGGGCGTGGAGCCCTGGTACACTAGGGGCATTTGGATTCCTAGTCAGTTGTTCCATGAAGGTCGCTGGGAAACTTTAGTGAATTGCAAATTGAATTTGGTCTCCCAGCGAAACACTACTTTCAGTTGGTGCAACTTCAGCATTGCCTTCGGAGTGCTAAGGTGCTCCCGCCATCGGCCTCCCCTACACAAGGTTGTTGTTGGAGACTATCCGATCTATCGGTAGTTCACCGGGTTGTAGCATCCAATTTTTACAAAACCTTATGTAATGCTATAACTAGAGATACCCCTATAGCGCAGGAAAGCATGGGAGAGAGAATTGCATGTGACTTTGACCCCGGAGCAATGGAGCCTTGTCTGGAGTAGAGTGACACGGGTCTCCCGATCCGCTCACTCACTCAGACACTCTTCTTTCTAGCCCACCGGTGTTTTTACCACTCCTGACAGATTAGCCAAATGGAACACTACTCAGGGCAATAGTTGTTGGACATGTCATGCGGCCATTGGTTCACTACCTCATGTTATGTATGAATGTCCCGCACTACAGTATTACTGGCGTCGGGTCTGGGGTCGTATATCCAGTCTATTTTGCACTTTCAAGAGCCCCTTTCTTGGAGGATAGTGGGACTGCGCTCAGCTGCGGGGATCCCCTCTCTTCCAAAAACGGTTACTTCCTTTTGGACTTTATGCTTGGCATTGCTATTTCCCTAATTACGAAATACTGGAAAAATGAGCTCCCATCTGAGCCCCAATGAATGGTGGAATCATGTCTGTCCTTACAGTAAATATGAACAAATACCTCGTATGTTTGCTTCCCCATTCAGACTCCTCATCATCGGGTCTAAATGGAAGATGCTCAATGACTATGTACATTCTGCTAAATGCTATAATCTGACTGTATAAATTTGTTTATATCTTTGTCCCATGATCATTCTGTCCAGCAGATACTCTTTTGATTGTTGTTATGTATAATCACTTTTGTTTGGAAGAGCTCACATACTGACATAAACAGCTAGATAAGAAGCGTGGGGGTGGGGGGTAATTGGGTTTACTTTTCTTTATTGTATACTTGTTTTGTCTCCTTTGGTGTGTTGTTTCTTTTGTTTGTTGCAAAATGAAAATAAAAGTTAAAAAAAAAAAAAAGAAGTATGAAAGCGTCCTCCGCTGCTTGTGTCCACTGTAAATTATTAGGTGCGTTCTTTCTTAACATGTTTGTGAACACTGTACTTTCTTCCGCAAACCTGGGTATAAAACGCCTATAATACCCGATTAACCCTAGGAAACTTCTATGTTGTTTCTTAGTTAGCGGACGCCGAAAATTCTGCACACTTTCTACTTTATCACGTAGGGGTCGGACCGTACCATTTCCTACCAAGTGTCCTAGATACTTAACTTCGGTTCCGCCAAATAGGCATTTTCCGGGATTTAGAGTTAGTCCAGCACCCCGCAAAGCCTTCAATACGGCCTCTACACGTGCAATGTGTTGTGCCCAGGTGGTGCTGTGGATGACTATATCATCCATGTATGCTACCGCGTAGCTGTGGTGAGGCCGTAGGACCTGGTCTACCAACCTTTGGCATGTTGCCGCGGCGCCATGTAGACCGAATGGCTTACGTTTAAACTGGAATAAACCCAGCGGTGTGCTGAACGCTGTCTTGGGCCTGGAAGCACGGGTCAACGGTATCTGCCAATAACCCTTGGTAAGGTCAAGGGTGGTCAGATACCGTGCCTGCCCCAGTCTATCTAACAACTCTTCGATCCTTGGCATAGGGTAGGCATCGAAGAGTGATACAGCATTGACCTGCCTAAAGTCAATGCAGAAACGAAGACTGCCGTCCGGTTTCGGCACTAGGACTACCGGACTACACCAGGGACTTTTAGACTCTTCAATGACGCCTAACTGTAGCATCTCCTGCACTTGTGAAACAATCTCCCTCTTGCGAGCCTCCGGTAAACGATAAGGTCGCAGCCGCACAATTTTCCCAGGGGGTGTGAGAATTTCATGCGCGACCAGGTTGGTTTCTCCCGGGACGGGCGTAAGGACGTCCCTAAACCGTGCCAGCAACTGGTCTAACTGGCCTCGTTGCTGCAGGGACAATTCTATGCCAATCTTCGGTGCCGAGGCTGTTTTACAGTCTTCAATTTGGGGACCTAAATCATCCTCTAATTTTGTCTTTGCAGTGGCAGTGAGACCTTGTACCTCCCTCTGTCCGGTGGAGCCAAACCCTTGGCCTCCCCGGGTGGTAGGGACCAGGTGGGTCACCTCCTCCACCTCTGGCGCCCCAAACCGTTCACATATGATCTGGGCAACACGGTCTCCTACTTTAACCTCAAAGTCCTGCTCCCCAAAGTTGAAAAACAGTACTTTGACCTCTCCCCTGTAATCGGGGTCCACAACCCCCGCTCCGACATCGATAAAATGCTTCGATGCCAAACCAGATCGGGGAGCGATCCGCCCGTAGCACCCTGCTGGCAACTGGATTTGCAGGCTTGTATTAATTATAGCCTTCCCTTTCTTTGGTACTACCCCCTCCACTGCACTAAAAAGGTCAAAGCCAGCCGCAGCGGCAGTTGCTTTCTGGGGAGTCTGTGCGTCTGGGGACATTTTACAGACCTTTAACATGAAGCCCTTTTTACCAGGTGTCACTGCCTCCATCGGGGCCTTTTGGACAGGTGCTTTCTTTGGGGTTTTTGCAAACAAAGGCTGGGGTATCACATTTACCAGGGCCTCCCCTTCACCATTACTCTTTCCCATGGTCTGGCCTTCTTCCCTTACTTCCTTAGGGTGCCCCAGGGATTCCTTTTTTCCCTTAACCAGGCCTTCCTTTAGCCCTTCATCAAACGGGGGCCAATCCCGGCCTAACACCAAGTCGAAGGGTAGTTTAGGAACTACCGCTACCAGGGTCTTTCTCCGAACCCCCAATCCTTGTATCCTCAGCCGGTACAGCGGATAACCGGCGGAAGATCCATGGATACACCTTATATTTGCTACTCCTTCGGCATGACTCGGGGACAAATTAGTTTGGGCTTGTATGGTTTCCCAAAAACGGCGAGAGACCATACTTTGGTCGGCCCCCGAGTCAAGCAAGGCCTTAGCTGGGACTCCCTGCACCTCCACATCCACACGGAAACCTGCAGCTATGTGTTGATCATGGTTAGTAACAAGTGCTGTACGATACATACATTCTCTCTTTAGGTGCCCACTTTTTCCACACTTAAAGCATTTTAACATTTTGTTACTTTCCATTTTCCTATACATGGATTCCTTTGAACCCACTATGTTCCTTGGAGAAACATTGGTACTTTTTACAGAATTGGCTAACCCTAATCTGCTGCCAGCGCTGGCTTCTTTCATTATTTTAGCCTCAAAGAACCTTTCGGTTAGGTGCGCTGCTTCAGCAGAGGTTCTACAATTCTGTAGGGTCAGGAATGTTCTAACTTCCTCCGGCACTGCCTCAAAGAATTGTTCTAATACAATTTGGTCAATTATATCATCAATCGGTTTACCCTCGGGTTCAAGCCATTTTAAAACCAGCCCATGCACTCTATGATATAGTGCCTTTGGGGTTTCATTAGGTTGAATCCGGGTAGCCCGGAGCATGCGTCTATACATGGTAGGGGTTAAGCCCAGCCTATCACGCACGGCTCTCTTAACTTCCTGATAATCAGCTGCCAAAGCGGCAGGCATGGCCCTGTAGCCTTGCCGGTTAGCGCTGAGGCCAGCCTAACGGCCCATTGCTCTTCTGGCCACTTAGCATTAAGAGCTATCCTTTCAAAAGTTTGCACAAAATCATCGAAATTATCGTCAGTATGCATTTGTCCCAGTGTCCATATCCCACAACTCTGTGGGCCTACCCCACAGATAGGTACTGCTGCTGGCGACTCCTCTTTCTTCGGTTCCTTCAGGAGAGTATGCACTAAGTCTGTCAGGGGCCTCTGTTGATCCATCAGGGCAGCGATAGCCTGCTCCTGGTTCTTCCGAGCTAGCTCTCCCTGCTTCTCGAATTGCCTGCTCATCCATCTTAGGACCTCTTGTGCATCCATCGTAGTCCTCTCTTTTCCTGGAAGATAAATCAGAGACACGAACACCAAGTGTGGCACTATAACAATGAAAGAAAAATTCCTTCCTCCCAAGCCTTTTCCTTCTCACCAGAGATCCTCCCAACATGTGCCCAAATACCCTTTACCTGAGCCAGGTGGAGGTTCTTATTTTGAGAAGGTGCTTGCCGTCGCACTCTTGGAACCTGGATCCTCCTCCGGGCGTGCCAACTTCGCTCTTCCCGCGTTGTCGCTCCGCTCCGTAGCTCCTTGTCTCATTGACTGGATCCTATAAAACTACGCCAACTTGTGATGGGGCCCGTGGTTAGAGCCCTTTAACCCTGTATAGGCGGTTGCCTAGGGTCTATAAAACAAGTAACCTGCTCTGGCTGTGTAAATAAAAGAGTCTCTCAGAGCAAATTGAATGAAAAATAAGATGAGTTTTATTCCCCGTCCCGCTCGGACTATCAACAAGAACAGAAACTTCAGGTGTAAGCGAAGAAACAAAAATAGTGGGAAACTTATATTCTTTTGTTTACATGCACAAAGTTCTCTTTGTCATTTAATCAAACAGCAGGGCTGCATTTATAACAGATACTACAATCCATGGGAGAGGGATCTTGAAGGCTGCTGCCATCTTCCCATACCATGCTTTCTCCAGCACTTCCCAAACTCCCTGTGTCAGACTCCTCCTGTGTACAGTATTCAGACACGGCGTCTTGTGACAACTCACTATGGCATTCAATGGAGGCTCTTCTCCCTTCGGGTTTATACCTCCCTGGCTTGTAGTAGCTTCTACCTGGGCTTTCCTCCCAGAACAACAGCTCTGAATCTCCTGGCTTCGTGTAATTATGGTCAGGACCGCGCCCTTGGCACTTATAGGTTTTAAACCTCTCGCTGTAAGCGTATGGATGCTTCTTTCTATCTGTAGGGATTGCCTTGGTACTTGGCTCCCTGTCTCTCTTGACTCTAGCCTCCCAGGCTGGTTGTGCAGTAGTGAAATTGGTCCTAGCTTTGCAGCTATTTCTTATGGTGCACATATGCTTGGAGTTCCCATCCCCCAACACTTTCCTTTTAAACTGACCTGTGCTTAGAGCTGGCACATACCGGTCTCCTGTGTAGTGGGACCCTCCTGGCTTCTCTTGAAGGCTAACTCGGGTAGCATGTCTTCTCCCAGTACAGCTTGCCTTAAACCTCTGTTCCTGAGTGCTGGAGCTACCTTCACTTCCTGGTTCTCCGTGAGAAAAGTTTTCTCCCAGCACTCCTCTGGGGTTTCTGCTCGGCTGATTGTAGCCACACCTCTTGCTACTCTCTCCCCGGCTTCTGCCGTGCTCCTGAGTTGTATCGTGCCTCTCTCTCCCTCTGCCTTCCTTCCACTGACTGGAACCCTGTCTTATGTGATCCCCAGCCCTGCACGTGATGTGGGGATTTGCAATCAGGTGTTCCTGACGAGCTTTCTGTTTGTTACGCAGTAACAATTTCCTTTGCTCAACTGTTTCAGTGTGCCTAGTGCTCCTTTCCAATGCTGAATCTGAGGTAAGCCTTTCTTTTACCTGCACTTCCATGGGCTGTGTATCCTCTGCTGCGTCACAATATTTAAAATAAGGAGTGACCTTCCCCCAACCTGTATTAGGGACTTGACCCACCTACCAGAAGCATCATTGCTAATACTTTCAACCGTGGCCCCCAGCGCCTTCCTAATTAAGGTCACCACCCCATTTCTCTTATGGACCACTGGGGAAGAACCAATTACCATATACTGTTTATTTTCCAATTTGCTCGTCTCCTGCGCAGTGAGGTGCATTTCTTGCAACAGGATAATATCAGCTTGGTTTCTCCCACAATAAACTACTATTTTCTTTCTTTTGGCTGGGGTCTTGATGCCCTTGACATTTAAAGATAAAAGTTTTAACCCATTAGCCATTGTATCCTATACCTATTACCACCCTCAACACATGATAAATAAGCGGCCCAACTCCCAGACCACATTATAAAACCTCCAACCGCCATCCCCAGAGAACCTCCAACAGAACCCCTTAGCAACAAAAAACAAGGATATGGGTGAGGCAGCTTGACCATTCACACATGGCGCAGCCGGGACCCAGCATGATGAAGGCTGAAAGCCAACAGAAACATATAAACAAATACAAAATCATCTCAATTAGGCAAGGATTGAAAAACACACAGTCTTAAGACCCATATGAAATAGAGTCCCCTTGCCATTTCCAGAAGCAGACCCGGCGATATGACAGAAATGTTCACTGCAATAACACATACCGCGAGGCCATCTCCACAAATCCTTCAATGGGCACATGCCGAGCTACTGCAGCAAGAGTGGCCATCCAGCAGAGCAAACCCAGAACAAACACTGACATATAAGACTAGGAAAAGGTTAGCTTTGGTGCATCATTAAGGCCTCTTGCTCCTCGATGAACCATTTAAGGACTGCCGGGTCTTCAAACATCTTGGTTGAGTTGTTCAAAGTAACTTTGAATCTCGCCGGATTGAAGAGGCCATACTTGGCCTGGAGATGCTGGAGTCTCGGTCTGAGCGCAAGAAATTGCTTTCTCTTTTCCATCGTGGGCTTACTATAGTCCGGGTAAAAGTTAACTTTCTGACCCTCATACTGGAGGGATTGAGTCGCTTTGGCCGCGGCCAGAAGTTGTACTGCCTGTTGATGCCGCAATACACAGAAGATCATCGGGCACGGCCTTTGGCTGTGTAGATTAGGCGCTGACGTATCCGATGCGCCCGCTCAATCTCTAATGGCCGAGAGAATTCAACTTTCAGCAGCATTGGCAGCAGGGTCTCCAGGAACCGAATAGGGTCACCTCCCTCAGCTCCTTCCTTAAGCCTGACTATGCGGATGTTATTGCGCCTGGCTCTGTTGTTCATATCCTCTATGCTCCTTTCTAGGCGTTCCACCTTCTGCATCATCTTTGCTTGCTGCTTGGCCCGTTCTTCACATCTAGCCATCGACGCCTCCGCTGTTTCCATTCAGAAAGTTAAAGTTTGCATCTGGGACCGCAAGTCTCTCAAATCTGCTTGCATCGCTTGCAGCGACTCCCCATTAGAGTCCACTCGAGCCCGAATTTCTCGCAGCATCTCCTGCAGGCCCTCTGCCGCTTCTTGATGCGGCGCCATTTTTTGCGGGGCGAGTGGATCAGTCTTAGATCTCTTAGAGCCCGACGCCGAGGGATTCGCAAACTGCAACCGGGTCTGCTTGCTGCCAGCCATCCCAACTAACTATAGCTCAGCTTAGTCGGTACAAAAGGAGCAAATTCCTGCAGAGATGACCAGGATTAAGTGACAGGGTCCTCGGAAGATAAATCTTACGCGGCCATGTTGGAGTCTCACTGGCTCCGCCTCTCCCAATTTTTTTTTTTTAAATGTTATATTCGTGTTCAGCTCACCAAGATACTACAGATTAGGGCCTTTTAAAGTCAGTAACGATTTCAATGTTGACCAGTGTAGTTAGAGATCTATCAAGAGCCCCGTAAAGCTGACATATAGATGATCTAACTCCAGAGACCTACGTATTCTATCTCCAAAGCAAGCTATCTCAGCAACAAGCCTCCCTGAACCATCCTACCACCCCTTCGACTGAACTAAATTGACCAAACATCTGGACCTCTTTTTACTCAGTCTCCGAAGACCTTTGCATTAACCTCCTGAAAACCTTGAACAAGTCCACTTCCCCCCTTGACCCATGCCCAACCCTTTGGCTAAAAAACAATGGCAAGAATTAGCTCCATCACTCTGCAAAATAATAAACTTATCCCTTTCACAAGGATTCATGCCACCACTTCTGAAAATCTCTTCAATAAGACCACTACTGAAGAACAACACCTCTGACCCAACTTCTCCTGCCTTGTATTGCCCCATATCTAGCATCCCACTTTTATCCAAATTAATTGAAAAGACGGTCCAACACCAGCTACAAGACTATGTAGATGCTACCTTCCCACTCAACCCTCAGCAACACGGGTTCCGAGAGCTTTATGGGGGGAAATCTTATTAACATCTCTTCTGAACACGGTACTAAAATGAATTGAAGACACCAGGAAAGGATTCATCCTCATTTTCATTGACATAACTTCTGCATTTGACTCTATAATCCACTCCATACTTCTCGACAGATTAAGCAAAATAGGAGTAAGCGACACACCGCTGTCTTGGTTCCGCTCCTACCTATCCAACAGAAGATCACAAGTTAAGATAAAATCTGATACTTTGAGACCTTTTCCGCTAAAGCAAGGTCTTCCTCAAGGCTCCACACTCTCTGCTCTCCTCTTTAACCTATACATACAGCCAGTATGCAAAATCTTACAGGAACATAAAATACACTACCAGCTATACGCAGATGACTTAATGATATATTCCATCCTAGATACAAAGAAACCAGACTACTCTGCTGTCTCAGCCTGTATGTCCACAGTCACGGAATGGTTATTACAATGCAATTTGCAAATCAACTACAAGAAATCAGAAGCTCTCAATCATGAGAGACCCTACATTCAGCCCCCAGATAACCTACCAATTTGAAGCAGATCAATACCCATAAAGAGTGAGGTGAAGTACCTGGGAATATACATTGACCAAAGGCTCAATTTTCAGTCCCACATCAGCAAAACAATAACAAAAGTATATCACAAAAAGAAGTTTCTGCAAAATCTTCGACCTCTTCTAGAGCAGAACCATTTGGGCTCCGTTTGTCAGGTGCTAATCACACCGCACTTTGACTATTGTAATCTAATTCTTCACAGCTTACCTAAATGTGCAATGCAAGTCTTGCAACTGGCCCAAAATGCAGCAGCCCCACTAATCACTAGAGCTAATAAACAAGCCCACATCACCCCCATACTTGAATCCCTCCACTGGCTCACCATCAGTTCACGAATAAAATACAAGATAATAACGATAGCATTCAAAATACTTCACAATCAATCTGCTGACTGCTTAAAAATCTTGATGAGAAGAGTCCCTGACAAACAGATCAAGGAGGACACTGCACCAAAACTCCCTAGCAACACACAAGACATCCACAAGCACCTCCCAGAACACACTACATAGAACTTTCAAGCTCTACATCCCATCACTATCGAATGCCCTGCCACACCATCTGAGAGCCACCATGGATATTACAGACTTCCAAAAATCCTTAAAAACCCATCTATTTACCGAACATTTCAAGACCTTACAAGTCAACTAATTGCTAGGACTATGACAACTTTCAGACAATTGCCAAATCACCAAGCATCTGTAAGAGTTCATACACTTATGTAAATAGTTAAATTGTTAATGTAATCACTGTTCTTAACTGCTATTGTAAATAGTTCCGAAAAGTTCTATGTAAACAAAGTTATGTTCTTTGTAAACCGCTTTAAGAATTTGAAAGGCGGTATATACATAGTAACATAGTAAATGACGGCAGATAAAAACCAGTATAGTCCATCTAGTCTGCGCAGTATGATGGCAAGAGTAGGTGCACCTGCCGCTCTGTGCAGGCCACCCCTCCCCATGTCTCTGCTCAGAGGGTGAACCCACCACTCCATGGAGGACACCCCTATTTGTTGGTTCAGTTTATTTTATCCTGTTGCTGTAAAGGGATCCACTGTGTCTGTCCCATGCCATTTTGAATTCCGTCACCG
Organism: Ichthyophis bannanicus; assembly: GCA_033557465.1. NCBI lineage: Eukaryota > Metazoa > Chordata > Amphibia > Gymnophiona > Ichthyophiidae > Ichthyophis > Ichthyophis bannanicus. The sequence continues at coordinate 1,222,188,228 of CM066032.1, forward strand.
TGTTTGCCCCTACCACTTCCATCAGGAGGGTGTTCCAAGCATCCACCACCCTTTCTGTGAAAACGTTTTTCCTGACATTGCCTTTCCATTTACCACCTTGCAGCTTCCTGTTATGCCCTCTAGTTTTATAGCTTCCCTGTCTTTGGAAGACGTTTGTTGGAGACTCTCTTCTGAGGGGTACTGAGGCGTCCATCTGCTGACCAGACTTGATGTTCAGAGAGGTATGCTGTCTGCCTGGTGCCAAGATCCAAGATGTTACGGAGAGTTTGCCGAGACTCATCAAGCCCACTGACTATTACCCAATGTTGCTAATCCATGTTGGAACAAATGATACTGCCAGGTATACCTCGGAACGTATCAAAAGTGACTTCATGGCTCTGGGACAGAGGGTGAAGCAGGTTGGTGCACAGGTGGTGCTCTATTCAATCCTCCCTGTTGAGGGTAAAGGCCAAGGCAGAGAGGCTCGCATCCTGGAGATGAATGCATGGCTGCGTGGATGGTGTCTTCGAGAGCGTTTTGGTTTCCTAGACCATGGGATGCTGTTCCAAGGGTTGCAGAGCAGAGATGGCATCCATCTGTCCAAGAAAGGTCAACGCATCTTTGGTAGTAGACTGGCTAATCTACTGAAGAGGGCTTTAAACTAGATTCGTTGGGGATGGGTGAAGAAAGCCCCCAGGTAAGTAAAAGCCCCCAGGTAGGTGATACATTAAATACCTTTATGGAAATGGGTAACAGGGGTAACATATGGAAAACAGTGTGTATTAATGCCCGTAGCATGGGAAATAAGATCCCTGAAGTTGAAGCTTTGGTGGGAGTGGCTGACTTGGATTTGGTGGCAGTTACAGAAACATGGTTCACAGAAAACCATGACTGGGATGTAACTATACCTGGCTATACTTTATTCAGAAAGGACAGGGTAGGAAGAAGGGGCGGAGGAGTGGCACTATATGTAAAAACTACTATTAAAGCTTTGGAATTACAGAGCTTAAAAGGGAGAGAGGAGGCATTGTGGGTTAAACTAGAAAGAGGGAAAGAGAAATCTATTTGCATTGGTGTGATATACAGACCTCCCTCACAAGAGGAAGAGGTGGACAGAGAGTTAATTGAAGACATACGCAGCATTGCTAGGAAAGGGGAAGTGCTACTGCTAGGATATTTTAATATGCCAGATGTTGATTGGCACATTCCTGCTGCAGTATCATCTAGAAGTAAGGAGATCCTGGATTCTCTACAGGGAGAACTATTCAGGCAATTGGTAACAGACCCCACACGTGAAGGGGCCATACTGGACTTGGTGCTTACCAATGGTGAAAGTGTTTCTGATGTTGTAGTGGGAGATCATTTTGCATCCAGTGATCACCAGATGGTGTGGTTCAGTATTAGGACTAGGGCTGTTAGAATCCATTCCAAGGTGAAGATCTTAGACTTTAGGAAGACTAACTTTGCGAAGATGGGCCAATACCTCAGGGAGTCGTTAGTGGGATGGGAACAGCTGGGGGATGTAGAAAAACAGTGGGCAAAACTGAAAGGGGGTATTTTAAAGGCAACCAACCTTTTTGTTAAAATGGTAAATAAAGGCAAAAGGAACAGGAGACCGCTATGGTTTTTGAAGGAAGTAGTTGAAAAAGTGAAGAAAAAGTGAAGAATGCTCCATGGTACTCCCAAGAGCTACGCGAATCGCTCCTTCAACTCAGACGTCTTGAGAGGCACTGGAGACGATCAAGAACAACTGAGAGCCACAAAGCATATACATCACAATTAGGAAAACATCGTTTATCCGTGGCATCAAGCATGAAACAATATCATGCAAACAGACTACAACGCTCCCTAAACAAACCTCACGAGCTCTTCCAAATTGTAAAATCCCTAACAAAAGAACCATCTCAAGGGAACTCGACTCACCCTGACCCCCAGGAATACGCTTACTACTTGCGAAACAAAAGTAACCAGCTTATTCAACCTACTAAGCCCCTCTTCTCAACTAGTCCACCCTTATCTGCTCCTCAACCACCACTTGATCATTCCTTAAGTGTGACCCAACACACCATCACATCCTTCTCTACCCCAACCAACAGAGTCATCCAAGACACTATATCAAGTATAAACACCACTACATCACCCTCTGATCCATGTCCAGCTTCCTGGATAAAATCCCTACGTGCTGAGCTCAGCCCTTTCCTATCCAAGCTTATAGATGTATCATTCTCTACTGGAACATTCCCTCGAAGCCTGAAACAGACCGCCATCAGACCTCTCCTAAAAAACAATAAGTTGGACCCCTCAATGATGGAATCCTACAGACCTATCTCCAGCATACCCCTCCTATCGAAAATCATTGAAAAGATCACTCAACGTCAATTACAGGACCACATAGATACCAACGCGCCACTGCACCCCTGCCAGCACGGATTTCGTGAAGCTCATGGTGTTGAAACGCTATTGACAACCCTATTCAACACTCTATCCATAGGCCTGGATAACATCAGACAAGGCTTTGTTCTAATCTTTATGGACATTGCCGCTGCCTTCGATACAGTAGACCATGAAGTCCTTCTTCGACGCCTCCGAGAGAAGGGAGTCCACGGTTCGGCGCTATCATGGTGCGCGTCATACCTCTCGGATCGTTGGCAGTACGTCCGTTCTGGCCCCTCCACATCTGACCCCTTCCTCCAAACGAAAGGGGTTCCACAAGGCTCCTCCCTATCTGCCTTGCTGTTTAACATTTACATGCAGCCCATCTGTGACCTTATCCACTCATTTAACATCAACTGCCTTGTCTATGCCGATGACGTCTTGATGTACATGCCAATCTCGACTGAACATCTTGACCTCTCCCCTCTAATCAAATGCTTTGACGCAGTCACAGACTGGATAAATGCGCAAAGGCTTAAGTTAAACTTCAAAAAGACAGAAGCCCTCTTTGTCACCAGGAATCCGTCATTTATTCCACCCATATCCATCAAAGTTCGTGACGCAGAGCTCATATGCAAGGCTTCAGTAAGATACCTGGGAGTTACACTTGATCAGCAGCTCAACATGAAGGCTCATATCAACAACATAACAAAATCGGTATATCATAAAATTCGGACCCTTCGCCATCTTTGTCAGCTGTTAGAACCTGAAGACTTTCGAACTGTTTTTCAGGCCCTAATAATGCCCCACCTTGATTACGCCAATGCGATATTACATGGCCTTCCAAAGAGTACGACCAACCCCTTACAACTTGCAATGAACTCAGCCGCAAGATTCCTCCACGGAGCCTCCAGAAGATCCCACATTACTCCAATACTAAAACAGTTGCATTGGCTCCCCATACAAGCCAGGATCTCTTTCAAGATTCTAACTATGACCCACAAGGCCATCAAGAAATACCCAGCCACTGCCATTTCTGAGCTAGTATCAATTACACCTCCTAATCGGGTAAGAAGATCCAATGCCTCAAATACCCTCATCAGGGCCGGATTTACCTTGAGTGAGGCCCTACGCCAACAAAAATTGTGGGCCCCCAGCAGGGGCGGCCCAAGGGGGGTGCGGACCTCATTTGCATAAGGGCCTCATTTGCATAAATATTTGCATAATGTTACCATATACTAACTTTTAGTAAACGTGCCTCTTAATGAGTGTATGGATAAAGAAAGACTAAAAGATTTCTACATTACTATAATCCAGTGCCAACTGCCAGACACATTAGGAACTACTACAAACACTGCCCATAGTAAACCCGCCGTATCCTAACAGCACTACCAGGACTCACAAAGCACCATACTCTACCAATCAAAAGGCAACACTGCAAATATTAAACCAATACATTTCAGAGAACAACAATACATGACCTACTGGGGAAAGAGAACAAGTGGCAATGTCAAACAGGAATTATATAAACAGAACACCTCAGCTCAGTTACACATGCAGAACATAGACCATCACCAAACAAGTAATCACAATTTAGAAATAGGAAGACAATAATTAAACTGGGAATCCCAAAAGCCAAACTTGGAATGTACAACACTGTAGAAATAAAACTATACATTAATTTGCTCTTGTACTAACAAAGCACAGATGTTAATGATGCAACATTTACAGAGCTGACATATTCCAATTAATAAATTCAAAATAAAGAGATATTTTTCTACCTTTGTGCATTTTTTTCAGCTGCAATTGCTCCAGCCACTTTCTTCTGGTTTCTTCGTGTCTTCTGCTAACTGTTCCATCGTCTGCTGTCCATTTGTCCTTTCTTCTCTCTTCTAGATTTTTTTCCATTCTCTCTCTACATCTGCTTTAACATACTAATCTTTCTCCTTTTGCTCTCTTCCTCATTCCTATTCATCCACTCAAATATTTACCCCTCCATCCTCAATCCCCACTTACTCTCCCAATACCCGGCCAATTGTAGATTTTTTATCCCTCCCACACAAAATATTTTCCCTTCTCCATTTTTACTCTTCCAGCCCCATCCCATTCTAAGCCTCCCCCAAACATCAGATCCCTTCTAGTTCCAGCCTCACCCAGCATCCATTCCCTTCTAGTCCCTGCATCAGCCCATTTCCAGTCCTAGCCATCCATCAGCCCATTTCCAGTCCTAGCCCCCCCCATCACCCCCACTTACAGTCCTTAACCCCCATCACCCCATTTTTCAGTCCTTAAACCCCCATCACCCCATTTTCAGTTTAAGCCCCCCCTATAACCCATTACCAGTCCTAACCCCCCATCAGCCACTTCCAGTCCCTAACCCCATCAAACCCATTTCCATCAGCCCACCATAGCCCCCATTGCCAGTCCTACCCCCCCCCCATCAGCCCACAGCCCATTACCAGTCCTAACCCCATCATCCCACCTCCAGTTTTAACCCCCCAGCCCATTTCCAGTCCTAGCCCCCCATAGCCCATTACAGACAACCCCCATCAGCCCACAGCCCATTACCAGTCTTAACCCCCCCAAAGCCCATTACCAGTCCTAGACCCCCCCCAACAGCCCATTACCAGTCCTAACCCCATCAGCCCACCTCCAGTCCTTAACCCCCCAGCCCATTTCCTGTCCTAGCCCCCCCATAGCCCATTACCAGACAGCCCCCATCAGCCCACAGCCCATTACCCGGCTTAACCCCCCCCCACCGCCCATTGCCAGTTCTAAGCCCCCCACAACAACAGCCCACAGTCCATTACCAGTCCTAACCCCATCAGCCCACCTCTAGCCTTAAGCCCCCCAGCCCAGCCCATTTCCAGCCCCAGCCCCCAATATAGCCCATTACCAGCATACCCCCCCCCCCCAGTCCATTTTCCAGCCCCAGCCCCCCAATAGCCCATTACCAGCCCTACCCCCCCCAGTCCATTTCCAGCCCCACCAGCCCCCCCATAGCCCATTACCAGTCCTACCCCCCCCCATAGCCCATTACCATCCTACCACCCCCCCCCCCCCATAAGCCCATTACCAGTCCTACCCCCCCCCCCCGGCCTAAAGTAAAATTTAATTAAAAAAAAACCTGGTGGCTGCCGCCGCGGGGCCCCCTCTGCTGCCGCGGGGGCCCCGTCTACAAGCTGGTCGGGTCCGGTCGGGTCGGGTCCGGTCGGGTCTCTCTCCCTCCCTCGCTGCAGGCTTGCGAGAGACGCATGTCTCTCGCAGCCTGCAGCGAGGGAGGGAGGGAGAGAGACCCGACCGGACCCGACCCGACCAGCTTGTAGACCGGGGCCCCCGCGGGCAGCAGAGGGGGGCCCGCGGCGGCAGCCACCAGGTTTTTTTTTAAATTAAATTTTACTTTAGGCTGGGGGGGGTATCCTACCCCCCCCGGCCTAAAGTAAAATTTAATTTTAAAAAAAAACCTGGTGGCTGCCCCCGCGGGGCCCCCTCTGCTGCCGCGGGGGCCCCGTCTACAAGCTGGTCGGGTCGGGGCCGGGCCGGTCCGGGCGGGTGTCGCTCCCGCCCGCGCTGCAGGCTGCGAGAGACGCGAAGGGAGGAGAGCGTCTCCTCGCGTCTGTGTTAAGCCCGCAGGGGCTGATGGGAAATCCCATCAGCCCCTGCGGGCTTAACACAGACGCGAGGAGACGCTCTATCTTCGCGTCTCTAGCAGCCGGGAGGGAGGGAGGGAGGGAGGGAGACGAGACCCGACCCGACCCGACCCGACCCGACCGGACCAGACCCGACCCGACCCTCTTGTAGACGGGGCCCCCGCGGCAGCAGAGGGGGCCCCGCGGCGGTAGCCACCAGGTTTTTTTTTAATCGAGTTAAAAAAAAAAACTGGTTCTATTTTTGGTGGGCCCCTGCCGGTTGTGGGCCCTACGCCATGGCGTACATGGCGTATACGTAAATCCGGCCCTGACCCTCATTCTCCCTAAGGCAAGCACTAAATGCTCCCAAGTTACCAGTTCTAGAGCCTTTGCCTTCTTTGCACCATCCTGCTGGAACGCTCTACCCGCAACTATCAGAACTATCAGTGATCTCTGTCAATTCAAGAAGGCACTGAAACATCACCTTTTTCTTCTTCACTATGATGCCTCAGTCTCCACCTCACATCCACCCACTTCCACACCTCAACGCAGCTCCCCAAGCACACGCATCTCACACTCTTGACTGAATACTCGCAATCACACATTTAACCTTCCCCCACTTTGAGATGCTTGTACAGTTCATTTAACCCTTTATATGGCTACATAAAGTGGTTTGTATATATTTATCATGTTTTTCCCTGTTAAAATTGTTTTAATGTATACCCAAGTTATGATACCTGTTTTTTGTAAACACAAATCAGCAATCTGAGATGTGTAGTTTAATGTTCACTGTAAACCACGCTGATGTCAATAGCGCGGTATAAAAGAGACCTTAAATAAATAAATAAATAAAATAAATAAAAAGAGGGAGGCCTTCACGAAATACAAGAGATCACAGAGAGAGTAAGACAGGCATCTGTATTTGGAAAAAGAGAAGCTAGCAAAGTAGTCAAGAAGGCAAAGATTCAAAAGGAGGAGGAAATAGCCAATGCAATAAAATGGGGGGATAAGACATTTTTCAGATATATTAGTGAGAAGAGGAAGGGCAAAAGTGGTATTGTCAGACGCAAGGGTGCAGGGAGGGAATATGTAGAAGCTGATAAGGATAAAGCGGAATTGCTTAACAAATATTTTTGTTCTGTGTTCACAGATGAAGAACCAGGAGCAGGACCTCAGAAAACACCCACAAATAAGAACAGAAGCGAGGGACATCTTGAACAATTTTCAGAAGACTGTGTTCGTGAGAAACTAGCTCAACTTAAAGTAGACAAAGCAATGGGACCGGATGGGATACACCCTAGAATACTGAGGGAACTTGGGGACGTTCTAGCAACTCCACTGACTGACCTTTACAATGCCTCGTTGGAGTCGGGAGTGGTGCCAAAGGACTGGAGAGAGGCTCATGTGGTGCCTTTACACAAAAGCGGAAGTAAGGATGTGGTTGAAAACTACAGGCCGGTTAGTTTAACTTCGGTGGTGAGTAAATTATTGGAAACGCTGCTGAAAGAGAAAATAGTGAGGTTTCTGGAGTCCGGCGGATTACAGGATCCGAGGCAGCATGGATTCACCAGAGGCAGGTCTTGTCAGACAAATCTGATTGATTTCTTTGACTGGGTGACCAGGGAGTTGGAACGAGGGAGAGCTCTAGATGTGGTGTATTTAGATTTCAGTAAAGCCTTTGACACTGTTCCTCACAGGCGACTTATAAACAAACTGAGCACCCTAGGGATGGACCCTAAAGTTACTGCTTGGGTTAGAAATTGGTTGGGTGGGAGGCGACAAAGAGTACAAGTAAATGGAGCTCACTCTGAGGAGAAGGATGTTACCAGTGGTGTGCCACAGGGATCTGTCCTTGGTCCGATTCTTTTTAACATCTTTGTTAGTGATATAGCGGAAGGGCTGTCGGGTAAGGTTTGCCTCTTTGCGGATGATACCAAAATCTGCAATAGAGTAGACACCCAGGAAGGTGTAGATAACATGAGGAGGGATCTAGCTAAGCTTGAAGAATGGTCTAGAATTTGGCAGCTGGGATTTAATGTTAAAAAATGTAAGGTCATGCATTTGGGCTGCAGCAATCCAAGGGAGCAATACAGTATAGGAGGTGAAGTACTTTTGTCCACTAAAGAAGAGCAGAACCTAGGCGTGGTTGTGTCTAATGATCTTAAAGTAGCTAAACAGGTAGAAAAGGCGACGGCAAAAGCTAGAAGTATGCTTGGGTGCATACGGAGAGGAATGGCTAGCAGAAAAAAGGAGGTGATAATGCCTCTGTATAAGTCTTTGGTGCGACCTCATTTGGAGTATGGTGTGCAATTCTGGAGACTGCACCTTCAAAAGGATGTGAACAGGATGGAGTCGGTGCAGAGGGTTGCTACTAAAATGATTAATGGGCTTCATTATAAAGCATATGAGGACAGACTTAAGGATCTTAATATGTACACCTTAGAGGAAAGGTGGGATAGAGGTGATATGATTGAGATGTTTAAATACCTCCATGGCATAAATGTTCAGGGAGAGAGCCTCTTTCAATTGAAAGCAAGTTCTGCTACGAGGGGACATGGGATGAGGGTGAAGGGAGATAGATTCAGGAGTGATATGCGGAAATATTTCTTTACGGAAAGAGTAGTGGATCCGTGGAATAGTCTCCCAGTGGAGGTGGTAGAGATGAGGACAGTAACTGAATTCAAAGATTCAGGATTCAGGATCAGAGCGCGGTATAGAAGAAGAGCTATAAAAAAAAGCATGGGACCAACACAGAGGATCTCTAAAGGTAAAATGTGGACTGTTGTAGTTATGGAAGGACAGACTAGATGGGCCTTGTGGTCTTTTTCTGTCATCATGTTTCTATGTTTCTATGTTCATTATTTCCCTTTAAGTATTTAAAGGTCTGAATCATATCTCCCCTGCCCTACCTCTCCTCCAAAGTGTACATGTTTAGGTCTTCAAGTCTCTTCTCATAAGGCTTCTGACGCAGTCTCCAAATCATTTTGTCGCCTTCCTCTGAACAGTTTCCAGTCATTTTACATCCTTTGCAAGGTATGGTCTCCAAAACTGAACACAGTATTCCAAGTGAGGCCTCACCAGTGACTTGTACAGTGGCATAAGTACCTCCTCCTTTCTTCTGGTAATTCCTCTTTGTATGCAGCCCAACATCCTCCTGGCTTTTGCCACCGCCTTGTCGCACTGTTTTGCCACCGCCTTGTCGCACTGTTTTGCCACCTTGAGATCTTCAGAAATAATCACACCAAGGTCTTTCTCCTGATCCGTGCATACAAACCTCTCACCACCTATCGCGTACACTTCCTTTGGATTTCTGCTACCCAAGGGCATGACTCTGCACTTCTTTGCATTAAATCTTAATTGCCAAGCATTAGACCATTCTTCCAGCTTTTGTAGATCTTTCCTCATGTCAACCACTCCCTCAGGGGAGGCCACTCTGTTGCAAATTTTTGTGTTATCTGCAAAAAGACAGACTTTTGCATTCAGTCCTTCAACAATATCACTCACAAATATATTGAACAGTGCTGGGCCCAGGACCGACCCTTGGGGAACCCCGCTAATCACCTTCCCTTCATCTGAGTGAGCTCCATTTACCATCACATTCTGTCATCTGTCAGTCAACCAATTTCTGATCTATTTTACCACCTTGGGATCTGTTCCCAAGCTACTGAGTATATTGATAAGCCTCCTATGAGGAACAATATCAAAGGCTTTGCTGAAATCCAGGTAGATGACATCCATCGCATGCCCCTGATCTAGTTCCCTGGTCACCCAGTCAAAGAACTCAATCAGATTTGTCTGGCAAGATCGTCCTTCAGTAAAACCATGTTGTCTCAGGTCCTGAAACCTGTTGGTTTTGAGAAAGTTCATTATTCGTTCTTTCAGGAGCGCCTCCATTACTTTTCCCACCACCAAGGAAGGCTCACCGGCCTGTAGTTTGACACTTCTTCCCTGTCACCACTTTTGTATAGAGGTACGACATCAGCCATTCTCCAGTCCTGAGGAACCTCTCCTGTTTCCAAGGATCTGTTGAAGACATCCTTTAATGGTCCTGCAAGAACCTCTCTGAGCTCTTTCAGTATCCTGGGATGTATCCCATCCGGTCCCATGGCCTTGTCCACTTTCAGTTTTGCAAGTTGCTCTAACACTTCATTTTCTGTGAATGGTGTGGAATCTACTTCATTCCCATTTTTATATTTGGGAGTCAGAGAAGGTCTTCTCCAGGATTTTCTTTAGTAAAAACAGAGCGGAAGTATTCATTTAGCAATTTCGCTTTTTCAATATCACTTTCCACGAGTTTGTTCACAGCACTTCTGAGTCCTGCAATTCCACCTCTGATCGTCTCCCTTTCCCGAATATACCTGAAGAAAGTTTTGTCGCCACACTTAACATCTTTAGCCATCTTTTTCTCTGCCTTTGATTTTGCTATTCTTATTTCTCTTTTTGTCTCTATGAGTTTGATCCTGTATTCATTTCTGTGTTCCTCTGTTGGTGAGCTTTTGAATTTTGCGAAAGCAGTGTTTTTTGCCTTTATTTGAGCAGCCACTTCTTTGAAAAACCAAACGGGTTTTCTTCTCTTGTTTTTGTTTATTTTTCTTACATATTTATCTGTTGCCCCTTTTATTGCCACCTTTAGTTTAGCCCATTGCAATTCCACTTCCCTTATTTCCTTCCACCCTGTCAGCTCCTCCTTTAGGTACTCGGCCATTTTATTGAAGTCGGTGTTTTTGAAGTTTAGGACTTTGAGCTTGCTATGATTGGTCTGTACCATGGCTTTTATCTCAAACCACACCATGTGATGATTGCTGCTGCTCACAGGGGCACTCACGCAGACATTCGACACGCTATCACCGTTGGTGAGCACTAAATCCAGTGTTGAGCTTTCCCTGGTTTTTTCCATCACCATTTGTCTAAGTAACACATCTTGGAGAGCATCCACAATTTTTTTGCTTCTTTCCAGATTTGCAGAAGGAGTAATCCAATCCACATCAGGTAGATTAAAGTCACCCAATATTATCACTTCCCCCTTTGTGGCTATCTTGGCAATATCTATAATCAGTTCGTTATCTATCTCTTAAATTTGTGTCGGAAGTCTGTAGACTACAGCAGTATGGATGACAGTGCCATCTCCTCTTTCCAACACAATCCAGAGCGCTTCTTCTTTTCCCCATGCCCCTGCCTTTCAGTAGCTTTAATATTGCTTTTGACATACAAGGCTACTCCTCCTCCTCTTCCATTTTCTCTATCTCTTCTGAATAGATTATAGCCAGCTATGGCTATATCCCAATCATGCGATTCATTAAGCCATGTTTCTGTAATGGCCACAATGTCCAAATCCATTTCCACCATTAGGGCTTCCAGGTTCGGAACTTTGTTGGCTAAACTTCGAGCATTTGTGCTCATTGCTTTCCAGCATTTAACTGGCTTGTGTGTATTTTGCATTGATTTTGTTCTGCCTACATATTCCCACTTGTTTTTTATGTGTGGTTTAAAAGAGTGGCTGTTTCTGATTTTAATCTGCTTTTGCAGGGGGTGATGTCCAGAGTTGACCTTCCACATCCGTCACCCCCTTTTTCTAGTTTAAATGCATATCCAGCACTTTGTCTTTGTCTCCAGCACTCCGGCGTTACCCTGCTCTCCTCTGGCGCGAGGATCGAGCACGCCAGAGCAACCGGACCTCCCACACAGTATCAGCTGCCCAATCGGGGCCGACCGACACAGTGCTTAAAGCAGCGCTGATCAAGCGCAATCGCTCTCTTTGTCTCCAGCACTCCGGCATTACCCTGCTCTCCTCTGGCGCGAGGATCGAGCACGCCGGAGCAACCGGACCTCCCACACAGCACGAGCTGCCCAATCGGGGCCGACCGACACAGTGCTTAAAGCAGCGCGGATCAGGCGCAATCGCTCTCTTTGTCTCCAGCACTCCGGCGTTACCCTGCTCTCCTCTGGCGCGAGGATCGAGCACGCCGGAGCAACCGGACCTCCCACACAGCACGAGCTGCCCAATCGGGGCCAACCGACACAGTGCTTAAAGCAGCTCTGATCAGGCGCAATCGCTCTCTTTGTCTCCAGCACTCCGGCGTTACCCTGCTCTCCTCTGGCGCGAGGATCGAGCATGCCGGAGCAACCGGACCTCCCACACAGCACGAGCTGCCCAATCGGGGCTGACCGACACAGTGCTTAAAGCAGCACTGATCAGGCGTGGCCCTTAGGCAGTGGCACTCAAGGAGACCTCCGAGAACATTGCACGAGCAAAGCTACGTCAAGATACTATAATCTGCAGCAAAACATATAAACATCTAAAAGCCTTATCCTGAGCTCCCTCATGGTTAAACGTGTACTCCTCAACAACGCAGCTATTTCCACAGACTTGACCTCCTTAGGCTCATCAACAAACAGTACGAACAACAGAGTTTTGATCTACCTCCCAAATGTCTGTTTCCCATGGACAAATCCTGCAAGTATATATACCTATATGTAATATATGATATCCTGCTAGTAGTTACACTGAATTCACATTTATAATTAGTAGGTAAGAATTCCGCTACAAATGTTACCAATATTCTGATATCAATGTTACTGATTTACTAAGACTACTGTTGCAGGATTCACTACAAATGCTGCTATCATTCAGCTATTAATGTTACACACAGTAATTTAAACCCTGTCACAAATATTGCAAATGTTACACGATTAACATTACAACCTTGCCAAGGCTGTTGTTACAGGTTTGATATACTGCAAACAAGTAGATTTAACATTACTAAGACCTGTGCTTTAGAAATATAACCCACCTATTAGCACAATTCCATTTTAAGAACCTTTACCACGCAATAGGCTACAAAATCTACTTAAAAATCAAACAATGCCTACTCAATCTCCCTCTCCCATCAGGATTATACTGATTAGTGTCACCATCCTCACACTGTTAGATCTAACAAAATGTATAAAAAATACTTATAATAGACCAATCCCTATAATACAAGGTACATCACGTTATGACAACTTAATATCTCCGTTTAAAATTGGACCCAACCCCAGACCCAAACAATCTAGACTTATATATATAACAACTGCACCAGAATGTGATTCAACCCAGCTACAACCACTCTATACACAAAAATACACAACCCTCACCTGCCAACTCATTAACGCAAGATCCATGAAAAACAAACTGCCAATCTTTACAGACATCATCAATGACAATAAATCAGATATTGTCTGTATAACTGAAACCTGGCTCAAAGATACAGACTCAGTTTTCTTGAACCAATTAATGACACCTGAATATGAGATCTTCCATATACATAGAACACTTAAAAAAGGTGGAGGCGTACTCATAATAGTAAAGAAAAACCTCAATGCAAAACTAATCTCATCTAGTAATATAGATAATGTCGACACGCTAACTATAAAAATTAAAAAATGTGGTCTTGGGCAAGCCACTTAACCCTCCATAGCCCATGTTCCCTGTAAAATAGTTATCTCCAAGTTATAATACCCTGTTCAATGTAATTTCAGTTTGTTCAATGTAAACCGCACTGATGCAGAATAGCGCGGTATATAAGAGAATTAAATAATAATAATAATAATAATAATAATAAGGATATGCCTAATATATAGGCCACCAGAATACAACATAGATAATACTGACAATCTAATTGAATTACTGGCCTCATCTACAGATACAAACCCAGTAATACTAATGGGCGATTTTAATCTCCCCTCAACACCCAACGCCCAATCAACTCACTTCTTAGATGTGATAAGCAATTTGGACTTCCACCAAATAATAACAGAAGAAACACACAATAAAGGAAAAACACTTGACATGGTCTTCCAACCAAACTCACTCCACAACTTATATAACACTGAATCACTCTCAAACATGCCAGTTCCCTGGTCTGACCACTACCTCCTGAAATTCAATATCACCATCCCCGACAACAATCAAACTAAAAGACCACAACCCCCACAAACTAAGAGATTCAGAAAGTTCAATGAAGAAGAATTTCTAGATCAAATAATCCCACACCTCACCCTAACACCCACAAATCTTGAGGAATCTATCAAAACTTGGAACAAAACTATCTCCATGGCTGCAGAAAGAAAACCAGACCCATCACCACATAATAGCAATGACAATAAATCTGAAAAAAGGAATGCCCCATGGTTTAATATGACACTCAAAAAACTAAAAAGACAATTAAGAATGGAAGAAAGGAAATGGAGACAAACCAAATCACTAACAAATTACGAGAAATACATTAATACCCTACATATATATAAGGAAACAACAGACAGTACTAAGAGAAACTACTACTCTAACATACTCAATAATTCCATTAACAGACCAAGGGAATTGTTCTATAATAAAATGCCTAGGTGTGATACTTGACAATAAACTTAACATGGATTCACACATAAAATATCTAACAAAAAACATACATTACAAACTCAAGACATTGAGACAATTAAGATCATTGATTCACTTACAAGACTTCATAACTATAATTCAAGCCATCATAACCCCACACTTTTATTTTGCAAATATAATCCTTAATGGCATCACAAAGCAAAATATTAAAAAGATACAATTAACTCAGAACATAGCAGCAAGGATAATAATGAATATAAACCCAATAGAGCATATCACACCGATTCTGGCTGAACTTCATTGGCTACCCATCTACATCAGAATAAAATACAAAATTATTTTAACCACATTTAATCTAATAAATAACTTATCACCATCCGTACTCAATACACTCATTAACGTAGAGATAGATAAACGATCACAAAGGAGCAGAAACACAAACACTATAGCAGTTCCAAAAGATTACACAAAAGCTAAAAAACAAACCAACAAGAGGGCCTTCTCCCATTCGGCACCTATCCTATGGAATAATCTGCCTGACAACATTCACCAACTAACAGACATAAAGGATTTTAGAAAAAAACTAAAAACCCATTTATTCTCATTACACTACAATTCACTACCTAATCAGAATACACAAAGAGACACAGGTTAACATCCATACTACAATACTACATAACAAACAACAGATAATAACATAACCACACAATACTTAACCATACCACACTTATACACAGTCGACAATTCTCCCAATTTATAATTCTGTGATTTATCACATTTAAATTATGCATCACAATTTTGATCCATGATATTTATTTATTTATTTATTTAGCTGTATTTATATCCCGCTTTTCACTGGGTCAAAGCGGTCAATTGGGAGATACATTTAACACGAGGGGATATGACACACATACTCTAATACATACAGGGAACATGGGCAATGGAGGGTTAAGTGGCTTGCCCAAGACCACAAGGAGTGCCTATAGGACTAGAAATCCCAGTCCCTCCGGCCTGAGATTGCTGTCCCCAGGTGGGACTTGAACCCCCGGCCCTCCGGCCTGAAGTACCTTGTCCTAACCACTAGGCCACTCCTCCCTATATATAATTTGTAAGTACCTGTAAATACGTTCTAACATTTTACTGTTCAAATGTTATATTGTTACCTGTAAATAGTTCTACCTGTTCTATGTAAAACGACTAGGTATGCTCTTTCACATACCATATAACTTACTGTTCCTTGTAAACCGCACTTGATACTTGGGAAAGAGCGGTATAGAAATAACTGTTAAATAAATAAATAAATAAATATCCACATATTGCTTGAATTTTTCACTTAGAATTCTTTTCTCTGCGATAGAGAGATGTAGTCCATCAGCACAGTATAGTCTCTTGTTGTTCCATCTGTTACCCCAGTCGCCAATAAATCTGAATCCTTCTTGTTTGCACCAGGTCTGGAGCCATGTATTAAAGCTGTTAATGCGATGCAGCCTTTTTGACACCTTACCAAGAACAGGTAGAACCTCTGAGAATGCAACAGTGTTAACAATGGGCTTGAGTTTCTCTCCCAGAGATTGGAAGTCCTTTTGGACTGTAGAGGCACTGTTTCTAGCCAGGTCATTTGTGCCCAAGTGGATAACAACATCAAGTTTGGAGTGTTCACTTTCTGCGCTAAGTACTTCAACAATGTGGTTTGTATTCCTGCTGGCTGAAGAGCCTGGGAGGCACTTGACTATCTTCTCTCCTTTGAACTGTGTTCCCAAGTTGGTGCCACTGATGGTAGAAGCACCAAGTAGTAGTAGTTTGCTGTTTGGTGAGGTTTTCTTCATATTTGGTCCTTTAGCAGGAGATTGGGCATTGTCTGTCTCATTTAAGGGCCCTTCAGTTTCTTTGGATTGGGCATCCTCATTCGCCAAGGCAGAGAAGGCATTATGCAGGGATATCACCTGATGCATAGGATGCCTCTGTGTCACAGGTTGAGATCTAACAGAACATACTGTGATCCATTTGTTCCTGGGGTGTTTGATTCTTTGTGGGAGCAGTGGTGGACTTTGTTCAGTTTGTATCCTAGAAGAGGTATGCTTCATTGCAGCCAGTTCCTCCCTCAGTTCCTCGTCCTCATTGGTCAAGGCAGAGAAGGCATTATGCAGGGATATCTCTTGATGCATAAGATGTCTGTGTGTTACAGGTCGCAATCTACCAGAACCCACCATGATCCATT
This sequence comes from Ichthyophis bannanicus, assembly GCA_033557465.1. Lineage (NCBI taxonomy): Eukaryota > Metazoa > Chordata > Amphibia > Gymnophiona > Ichthyophiidae > Ichthyophis > Ichthyophis bannanicus. The sequence continues at coordinate 1,222,204,801 of CM066032.1, forward strand.
TGTTCCTGGGGTGTTTGATTCTTTGTGGGAGCGGTGGTGGACTTTGTTCAGTTTGTATCCTAGAAGAGGTGTGCTTCATTTCAGCCAGTTCCTCCCTCAGTAGGATCACTTCTTAATGCATGGCAGCTAGGTCTTCCCTTAGTAGATTCAGTTCTTTATGCATGGCAGCTGACCTGAGGCACAGAGGACAAGCTCTTAGGTTCCAAATGATTCGTCTTGGAATGAATGTACTGAAGTTACTGCACTGAATACACGACATGCTGAATAAGCAGTCCTAGAAGGGGAAGAGGAAGAAGAAGATGTGGGCTTTAACCCAAGTTAAAAGGATAGATGGCAACATATGCGATTACTATATAGGCAATGCAGCCCCTGGGGGGGTGGGGTGAGGGGTAGGGTGGGCGGGAACCTAAGTGTTTCTGGCCAGAAGGCTGTTCCTGAACTGGGGGCACCCACAGATATCTGCTCCAAGGCTACCCAAAAAAGTAGTCAGTCAGTCAGATTATCGCCAAGCTTAATGTATAACCACAGTTAAACTTTATATTAGCAATTTCCCAAAACAGACAGTTAAACTCAATATTGGAAGCTAGAAACCAGCAGAGATAAGAAAGAAAATTATAGTTTTTGCAGGCTTTAGGGCTACACAGTCAGAATATTCCCAAAGTAAGGTATAACAGTTAAAATCTATATTAGCAAAAAGGAGATAGAAGCTGTAACTTAGCGTTTTGCAGGCTTTAGAAACTGTGTAGACTGAAAAACACAGGAACTATGGCAGCCAGTAAGCTGATCTAATTAGCCCTTCCCCTGGGAGCTGGCTTGTACCAGAAAATTCAAACAATGGAAGCCAAATAGTTACACTGAACTTTTTCTTTCCTTCCTGTATCACATACAGCTATCTGATTTAAGGACTACAAAGTCAGAATATTCCCAAAGTAAGATATAACAGTTAAAATCTATATTAGCAAAAAGGAGATAGAAGCTGTAACTTAGCATTTTGCAGGCTTTAGAAACTGTGCAATCAATGGAAGCATTTAGACCCTCTGGTTGAATGGTATTTAACTTATAAATCCACCATTGTTCCTTGCGTAACAATGTCTGTTCACGTGATTTACCCTGTGTACCTTTTCCCACTTTCTCAATGCACCAACAACGCAACTGTTCAAACACATGATCACATTGCAGACAATGTTGTACTATCGGGGCTTCCCGACGTTTACAACGAAGCCTGCTTTCATGTTCTTTCATCCGTGTTTTGAACGGCCGTATGGTTTTACCTATGTAAAAAAACTCACAGGGGCAGCAGATGGCATAAACAACGAACGAGGATTCACAAGTCGTAACGGAACGTAAACGGTAATGAACTCCCTTATGAGCAAACTCAGTGATCTCCATTGTCCCCTCATATGCTCATCATCTTGTGTTTCTAGTAACGGTCTTAATGCTGTAGGACTTAACCATTCTTTTAAATTTTTTCCTCTTCTCCATACACATCTCAACAATTTATTTTGTAACCCCGGTACTACTTGTAGCACTGTACTATATTTTTTTATTACCCTTTGAATCTTAAAACTTAAAGGGGAATAATTTGTAATTAAATTGATGGTGTCACTACTTGCCACTTCACCAACAGCTTTCTTCCTAGGGGTCAACAATAAATCCCTATTGTTGTATAAAGCCCACGTGTAAGCCCGACGCACAGCCACTCAAGGGTATCCCCTACTTTCAAAATTTTTAACTAACTGCCGTGACAAATGCTTATAATCATTAACTTCGGAACAATTCCGCCTATAGTGTAAGAATTGAGATATCGGGAGTCCAACCTTCAATCGAAGAGGATGCGCGCTGTAAAAATGGAGAAAAGTGTTGTGATCGGTATCTTTTCGGAAGACAGAAGTCCTCCAATGCTGCAAATCCCTTATAATTCTAATATCTAAGTATGTTATGTGACACGGGTGAGACTCATACGAAAAATTGATGTGTGGATCACACTGGTTCAACCATGTGAAAAAAGAATGTAATTCGGATTCCGAGCCTTGCCAAAGCAAAAAGACATCATCGATGTATCGATGCCAGGCTTTTATATGGGCAAAAAAAGGGGATTGCTCAAGCCAGAGTTTCTCAAATTCTCCCATGTACAGGTTGGCCACTGGGGGGGCACACGTGGCCCCCATGGCGACCCCCGAAACCTGATGGTATAAAATTCCTTCAAATTCAAAAAAATTATTACATAATGTTAACTCAGTTATTTGTGACACAAACTCTAACAGATCTTGCGACAAATCTCCCCTTCCCCTCAGCGCTTTTTCCACTATCTCAAAAGCGGCTCTTTGGGGAATGCTAGTGTAGAGGGACCGGACGTCCATAGTCACTAGCAATATATCATCCACTGATGCCCAAGGTGCCAAATCTTTCAGAATATTCAAAAAAGTGTGTGGTGTCACGTATATATGATGGCATGTTAACTAATAAAGGTCTCAAAAAGGAGTCTAAAAACGTTGACAAGGGCTCTAATAGTGTATCCTTTGTAGACACTATCGGACGTCTGGGAGGTGCAGTTAAATTTTTATGTATCTTAGGAACAGTGTAAAACCTAGCTGGTGTAGGACTAACTGCATTCAGGTATTTAGATTCCTTTTTTGTGAATACCTTATTCTCTAATGCATGTTTCACTAGATCTTTAATCCTAAGGCGAAGTTCTTTACTTTGATCTGTTGTTAATGGTGCATATGTTTTGTTTCTTTCACCGCCTTGATTGTAAGATAAGGCGATATATAAATACAGTTAAATAAATAAATAAATATGTGGTCAAATCTTGAAGTTGTTGAAGAGCCTCTCTCACATAATACACCCTATTAAGTATCACCACCACTCCCCCTTTGTCCGCCCTACGTAGTACTATGTCCCTCCATAATTGTAACTCTCTCAGTGTATTTCGCTCCATTTTTGTTAATCGAGTGCTGTAACAAGAACATCCCCGTTTTATTTTATCAACATCTTGTAAAACTAACTCTTTAAAAATTGAAATCGCTGGGTGTATAGGCCCCGCTGGTGTCCAACATGACTTAAACGGTAACTTAACCCGTTCTACTGTCGTTCTTGTCAACTCCTGTGATGCGTTAAGTGCCATTTGTTCATCCTCTGTTGATGCTGGGGTTCTTGCTGCCCCCGAAGCAAAAAAATCTTTTAAATGTAATTTACGTATCAGGTTCTCAAAATCCAGCCCAAATTGGAAATCATCAAAAGATATTTCAGGGACAAAAGAAAGTCCTTTGTTTAGCAGATCTAATGATTCTCGAGATAACGCTACACCTGAGATGTTTATTACCAAATCATTCCCTTTTATTTATCTGGATACTACACACATCCTGCCACTTCTGCCTCCACTGGGATACATGTCTTCCCCATCCTATGCCACATACTCTCATTGCAGCATTTTACATTGGCATCACCCTGTGCATCAATACAGCTTCCTCCCACATGCTCGTCTGCTTTACTGGCTGCCACATAGGGTGCCCACCAACATGGCAGGTCCATCAACTCCCACTTGTCCTTCCTTCCATCACCTTTACATTGACATTCCTTGGTGTTCTATCCAGCATTTAGGTTACAGCCGTTTTTGTGTCTCAAGGTGCATGCTTGTTACCTTAAACCACCTTAACGCCCTTGGACACCTTGAGTTAGAGCATCTTAACTTAGGGCACCTTAACTTAAGGTGCCTTGTCACCATACCACACTTGGTCCTGTTAGCTCACGTTAAATGGTCCAAGAAACCCTAAAGCCAGCACACCCCTACCCGCCTACTGCCTTATATGGCTTCAGGCACCTTAACCCTGCCCTTACTGCTGGTAACTTTACTGAGGTTTAGTAAACATACCCCAAAGAGTAGTCAACATATCATATAATGCCATATAAGTGCCATGATATGGGCTTTTGCTAAGGGAATTCCTTTCCATCAGATTATTTAAGATAGTGTTAAAGTCTCCACCGTGAATTATCTCCCCCTCCCAAAAGACAAAAGAGTGTGACAGACCCCTTAAAAAAATGTAGATTCAGAAGAAGGTGCAAAAATATTCATCAATGTGTATCTGCATCCTGCAAGTGTAATATTAACACAAACCCAAAGGCCTTTGTTATCAGACTTTTGCTGTAAGAAATGTATTGGCAAGTTCCTCTGAAATTTAATGGAATCCCCATTCCGCTTATTAACTCCACGAGAAAAAAGCTTGACACACAACTCATAACTCAAATGAGTTTCTTGGAGAAATATAATGTCAACATTCAAGGATTTGAAATAGCACATAACCTTTTTTTGCTCTTAATTGGGAGATTCATACCATTGACATTCAAGGAAATAAACTTAAAACTCATTAGTCTGTGAAAAAGGTGATGGGACCAAACCCGCAACAAACATTTTCTAACCCACCTATAACCCCCCAAAGGACCCAAAACCCTGCAATTGTTGGCCAGAGCCACATTGCAATGCAACAGCTACCTGAAAAAAAAGACAACCTTCTTTCCCTATAATTAACTACAGAGCATTCACACAGAAATATTTAAATGAAAGTACTTACTAAAAACCTTGAGATCTTATAAGCTGCTTGCATACTACATAACAAAATTAAAGATAAGTATAGACCTAGCAAACAAAATTGGTAAGAATTGAAAAAGATTTGCAGGCATTTTAGTTTATAACCAGCATGTAAACATTTCATACAATGTACTGTAATGCCAATACTAAGTACTATGACCTTTAAGACTCCAGTTCTCTTGGAAACTAAACATGGGGATAAAATGTTGGTTTCTCACCTCAACAGCCTAATATGAAGGATAACACACAAAAAAAAGCCATGGGATACCCAACCGCCTGATCCAGCACCCGAGGCACCCACCAGTATGCTTTATATTATGGCTGCATCAACTCCGCATGAACAGACAGGCAAGCCCGGGGAGCCCAGCCCAATCCCCCTCTCCAGCAGGGACTGGACAGCACAGAGACAGCTCCAAAACACTATCCTCAACTGGGAGCATAAAAGCAGATAAGCCTGATCCACCATGAGGTTGGATTAAGCAAAAGAGACTGACGTCCAGTAATGAAACAGCAGACCAACCAGAAGTACAAAGCATAGCCAGCGGGAAGTAGAGAAGCATGTGATTCTCCAAGTCACAAGGTAACAACGGGCATGGTCCCAAAGATAACATCACCACTCCAAATATATCAGGCTCCAGCAGCAATCAGGAGCCCCTATGCCCTGTTAGGCACCCAGCAGCATGAAGGACAGACCGGACGCCCCCAAGAAAGCCCCCTGAGCCCGCCACAAGCAATGCAGCCAACAACTACAATAACAAGTGAATACAATCTGGGGCCGCCACTGGCAATCAGGTAAGCCCCGGCGCTGTCAAAAACCGCTGGGCCTTTGCAAGTCAACTGAGGGAGACAACCTATTTAAAAAAAAAACAGAAGCCTCATAGATATTTTATTAAAGTAAATTTTTATGAGTCAGGAAACTTTCTGAGCTCTTCAGGATCGTGAAAGACCCGAGTGCGACCTCCATTGGACACCTGCATATTAGCATGGTAAAACAGTCCATATTGAGCTCCAATGACTTTTAAGGGCTGTCAGAGGAGCAAATTTCCTATGCTGCACAGTTTCTCTGGATAAATCAGGAGGAAGTGTCAGGTTCTTGTCCTTGGACTTCATGTTTTCAGGATTCCCCTTTGCCAGTGAGAGCAATTGTAGGACATGTGAAAAACGAATGAGACCAAATAACACAGGCTGAGGGAAACGCTGAGAGGGTACAGGCAGTACCTGTGGAGAACGATATGCAAATTTGAATTCAAATGGTGGTTGAAAATGCTGTTCAAACATCTTAAAGAATTTTGAGATTGAAACATAGAAACATTGAAATATGATGACAGAAAAAGACCACATGGCCTATCTAGTCTGTCCTTCCATATCAACAACTACAAGAGTCCCCTTTTTACCTTTAGAGATCCTCTGTTTGTCCCATGCTTTTTTGAATTCAGCTACTGTCCTCATCTCTACCACCTCCACTGGGAAACTATTCCATGGATCCACTACTCTTTCCGTAAAGAAATATTTCTGCATATCATTCCTGAATCTATCTCCCTTCACCCTCATCCCATGTCCTCTCGTAGCAGAACCTGCTTTCAATTGAAAGAGGCTCTCTCCCTGAACATTTATATCACAGAGGTATTTAAACATCTCAATCATATCACATCTATCCTGCCTTTCCTCTAAGGTGTACATATTAAGATCCTTCAGTCTGTCCTCATATGCTTTATAATGAAGACCACTAACCATTTTAGTAGCCACCCTCTGCACCGACTCCATCCTGTTCACATCCTTTTGAAGGTGCGGTCTCCAGAATTGCACACTATACTCCAAATGAGGTCGCACCAAAGACTTATACAGAGGCATTATCACCTCCTTTTTTCTGCTAGCCACTCCTCTCCGTATGCACCCAAGCATTCTTCTAGCTTTTGCTATCACCTTTTCTACCTGTTTTGCTACTTTAATAGATTATCACCTTCAATTCCCTCAGGTAAGCCCAACAGATGAACATTCTTTTTCTTAGTGAAGTTAATTGTTTCTTCTAATTCTTGTTTTAATTGCCTGATTGCCGTAGTATTAGATGCTATCTAGACAGATTCTTTCTGCAACTCACTGAACTTTTCTTCCAAAGTTGTAATACGAAGTTGTGAGGTGCTCATTTGTGCAGACAACTGTTTGATATCTTTATGGATACCAACAGAGACTTCAGTATGATGCTCCACTATTAATGTAAGGGCCCATACTTCCTGCAGAACTAGATCAGCTGGGATATCATTCTTAACATGCATAGGAAGTCCCTTCGTCTACTATTTTAGGCATGATGGCAAGCTGACTTGAGCTTCTAGACTGGAGATTTCTTGTCAGCCATGTCACTTATAGTTAGGTAGAAACAATCAGATGCTGTGAGGTCAAACTGGTGCCTAGTTGATCGGGAATGAAAGATAGTAATGTAGAAATTCCACAGAGCAAAAGACTTAAGAAGCCATTTTGCTTGGCTCCAGATTCCAGAACCACCTTCTCAATTCAGCCTCTCTTTCACTTTGCAAAGGTTCTTCTCCTCTTCTTATTTTACTCTGCTTCCTAGTCTATTCCTCCTCCTTCCCTTCCAATCTTTCATTCCCTCTTTCTCTCTCTTTCACCTTATCATAACAACACCTTTCCTCATTATCTCACCTCCTTCTTGCCTCTTTTTCCTTTACAATCTGTCATCCCTTTCCTCTAATTAAACTGCCTCTGTCCCCTGCAGTCTTATTTCCTCTCTCTTCTTCTACCTCCCGTTTCCCCATTCTTTCCTATCTATTATAGCTTATTATCTACTCTTTCCTTCTTCAGTGTTTTTCCTCCTCTAAATTTATCCCTCTGGTCAATGACAGTTGCCTCCCTCTGTTGTTACATGCCAGAGGGAAGCAGCACCGTGACTTTAGAGTTGAGGGAAAGCTCTACTGATTTGGTGGTGGTAGTGGAGAGAAGAGGTTGGAGAAAAGATGCAGTTGTGCCAAGGTTTGAGGGGAGAGGGCTACAAATGGGTCTCCCTTTAATGCACGCTCCTCTTCTTCCCTGCTCTTTTGGTTTTGTTCTTCCAGGTCCCAAACTGGGCACTCCAGACTCCTCTCAGAGGATTCTGTAACATACCCTCAGAACACTCTTCTTCACCTCACATTCCATACATCACTACTTAGGGGTATGTTTACTAAACCGTCTTAATGTGCGCCCGGCGATAGTGTGCAGGATGCCATAAAAGGAGTGGGCGTTCCAATCTAAACGTAGCAAACCGGGATTATCGTGCGATAACATGCGCTGCGCACATTATCATGCGAGAAGCCGCTAAGCACGTTAACGTGCGGTAATCTTAAGTAGGCGCGCAGACATATGAACACAGAAACAGAGGTGTAGCACAATGGTCAATACACAGACTGCTGGTACAGGGGTCATGAGTTTGATCCCCCAGTGTGCCTAATGAATAAGGCTGGCTAAAGCATCACCCTTTACATTTAAGTAGTGCTTTTTGAGGCATTTTACTTTTATTTTAATTAGTGCTGCCAGCAAACACACCCTCACAGTGGCATAACCTAAGGTGCCACATAAGGCACCCTATAGGGAATCCATAGGGCACATTATAAAGTGCACTGTCCGCCAAGGCACCCTATAATATCCCCTATAGGACACCTTATAAGGCGCCTTATGAGGCACCTTAAGGTTACAGTACTCCGAGGGTGTTTTTTCTGGCAGCACTAATTTACATAAAAAATGGACAATGCCTCAGACAGCCCTATCAAATAACCCCACTGTGGGATCAAACCCATGACCTCTGGCTCTACAGGCAGTGAAGTAACCAGTGGGCTACAGCTCTAAAGCAGCTTATAAGCCCCTAGCTGGCTACAGAAGGACTGCATGTCACCACACAAACATTCTGCTGTGGTTACCAGGATAGGGTCAACCCACCTGTACCCATGATGCACAGCACATGCCAATCAGCAGTCTACAGATGATCACAAGATGGGGTATGCACCCTGCAGCACCTCATCCTGGTAGGGGCAACTGACCGAGTGCACCCCCACAGCACCTCAGCCTAGTAGGGGGTGCCGATGGTGTGTGTTAGTGGCACAGAGTAGCTACAGACCGTCACATTGTGTGGGTATTGTGCTCGCCCTGAGGGTGCAGTGGGGCATCCAGCACCAGGTCCGCAGCACCTTTCATAGCAGGAATAGGCCATGTTGCAGGTACCCATTGGTGTCAGTGTGTGTGATAGGTAGTTTCTGCAAACACACCTAGAATACATTAGTGTCCATCTGTAGTTATCAATCAGGTCTAGCCCTTATGGGTTATGATGCACCTAGAATAGTGCATATTCTGTGTTGGTGCCATGGTAACATGATGTAAGTGAAGGGGGGGGTGTTTGGACCTATAGGTAGATTATGTACCACCACCCAACCCGCCCTCTGTGGCTCAAGGTGGGAGACAGGATCCCCCCTACCAACAGATCCACATTCTACCTCCCTGCAATGGTGGCAGTAGAGGGGACCATCAACCCCCTTCCTGCTGGGAAACAGGCACCCTACAGGGCAGTCAATGCAGATCTGTACACATCCATAAGACAATGCCAGAAAAACAGTAGGCCAGGAAATGCTCAGCTGCCCCCCACCACCAACTGACATTCTCCAGCAGCAAGCAGAGTGAGTCACCAGCCACTGCACCCTGCAAAGCGTTCCAGCCAAACACATATAACTGCAGACAGTCTGCTAGCTAGTCCACAGTGTATGATCCTGGAGATGTGTGCACCCAAAGCTGGGATGTGAGCACACCCACAAAGCAAATAAGTCAGTGATTAGGCCCCAGAGAAGAGAACCTATATAGTTCACTTAAGAGAAATACAACATAGCACTGTGCGGGAGCCTAGCCATGCTGTGGTCACTGCTCAGTCAGGGTGAGAGTGACCTCCCAGCAGGACATGCCGTGGCCACCCTGTCAGTGCAGGTTGCGGCCGGGCACTCCAATGTCCGAGCCATTTCCCTATGCCCTGTGCTGATGCATCCAGGCCAGGCCACCCTGTCCAGGCTATACTCACAGTACCTTGCTCCTCATTATGCACATTGGCAGGCCAATACTGGCAAGAGTGCTAGCAGTGTGGGCTGAGGAAGGTGTTAGCAGCCACCACACACTGGATAGACAGACACACATTCCCCACACCTATGCCAGCATTGTGCAACTATAGAGGTATTTGGCAGCCCTGGCCACCGCACCAGTCCTGGGCACAGTGCAGGCATGGCTATGGTACGCAATACTGTTGGGGTCAATCCCAAGGGTGGTAAACACTGTCAAACACCAGACCTGAAGCACACTGCACAGACATCAGAAAGGTTGCTATGATGCAGCTCAATCATCAAATTGTGCTTAGCTTAGGAATTGCTATCTGCCAGTAATTATAGCAACCTTTTGATAGATGTGTACCGTATTCCCAGGTTTAGGGTGGCATTGCTAAGGTATGCAAGTGCTAGTATTGGGAGATACACTCAGGGCCCAACATCCTGCCTCTCCAGGAGGCTTTGGATAATGGAGCCTGTGGGTGCGGGTGTGTCTGCCCCTGTTGGCCGCTGCTCTAGGGCAGAGGTGCCCAACTCCAGTCCTGGTGGGCTAAACACTGTTCGGGTTTTCATGCTGTCCCTAATGAATATGCATGAGATACATCTGCATACCATGGGGGCGGTGCATAGAAATGCAGCACAGCCATATTTATTAGAGGCTGCATGGAACCTGAATGGTGTTTGGCCCTCCAGGACTGCATTTGGGAGACTCTGCTCTAGGTAATGCACATGTTTATGGTGTCTGTGCTCTGTAGGGTAAAATGTGGCATTTTGGGCATGTTTACATTATCTGCCATAAAGGTTCGGTCTGTATTACCACATTTTAGTAGTGGGTAAAATGTGGGGATTGGGTTGGCAGGAACCACAACTGGGACTTGAACCTGTGACCTTCTGCTGCTGAACACATTGGCTGTGTGTACTGCACCACTGTGTTGCCACAGAGACACTGAATTCCCTGGGGATACCATGACTGTTCATTAGACAGGGCCTGTCTGTTGCAGTGCATGGCACCCACCTACACAGGGCTAGGCCATGGTCTGCTCTAGGCAGCTGCCACTACCCCCTTCCACCACCAGTACTCCTCCGCCACCATGCTGACATGCCATTCTGCTGGTGGTGCTGTTGGTGCGCAGTCTCAGGTCATCCAGTGTGCAGGTAGGTGGCTGCCTATGGTGCATGTTCTGGGGTAGGGGTGCCTGCATAGCTGTCCATGTTTCCCCCCAGCACCGCCTGCCAATGTTCTGTGCCCTTGGGGGTACCTGCTGGGTACTATCCCCTGTGACACTGTGGGAAACACACTCGTGCCCATATTGGGCCTCATCAGTTGCTGTCTGGCTGCTCTACTGTTTCAGCATTCCTATGGGCCACCTAGGCATCACCCTAGTCCGCACTGTGGCCCAGCTGCACCACAGCATGTGCCGCCTGCAGCTCTCTGTGTCCCCTTTTCCAGCATCTGTCCAGTTGCCCATTCAAACATGCCCGCCCTGCTGTTGCGGAACATGTGCATGCCATAGGAAACCTGTCCAATGGAAAGGGAAAACCCTGATCAGCGCTATTTCACTGTGGCATCATTCACCTCGTATGGGGACAGAGTACAGACCCTTCCAAAATTAATATCTTTATTTTGGAGATTTTTTGGTAGTGTTTTTTTGATGTTTCCCATTAATATCACTTTTGGCCAGCTTGGTTATGTTTTTTTTACATTTTCATCTGGTCATTTTCAATGTTTATTTGCCCTTTTGTTCCGTGCACATGTATCACACTTATCACTTTTTGTAGGTTTCCCTGGTTTTGCTGTACATTGCTGACGGAAATGGTTTCTTTTCCCTTTAAATCTGCTCTAACGCCAGGGTTTCACTGGCGTTAGTTTTCAGCCCCGGATTCCACAGCGTTAGTGTGCAGGGAGCCTCTCCCCTCCCACTCTCCACCCATTGACCCTCTCTCTCCGCCCCTGGGGAGCCTTCCTCCGCCCTCTGGGAGCCTATCTCCACCCTCAACGCTCGTTTGCGCCGCTGCACGCGTTATAGCGCGATAAGGTACCTTATCGCCCGATAAAGCACCATTATTGTGCGATAGGGTACCTTATCGCGCGATAACGTCGCCGGGCGCACATTAAGACGGTTTAGTAAACATACCCCTTAGCTTCTTTTTTTTTTTTAAGTTTAAATTTCTTTTATTGAGAAACTTCAAAGAAAATACAGATATTCCACAGATAATATCAAAGAAAATACTAAGAAAAAACAAAGCAGGGTATCCATAATATAGTCCACATCAAGGGAAGCGTGCAAATAGAGAAGAAGATGCTAACTCAATAAATCAAACTCTTTTTTCTATCTGCTGTCAAGAATTAACACAAAAACAATTTAAGAAGCCAGCGCACCATTTGATAGAAGAAAATACTCCAATGCCTATGTCTCCAGAAAAACAAACTTAGTGCCCTTAAAGGTAACTAAACATTTGCAAGGAAATTTGAGGAAAAACGTGGCACCAAGAGCTAAGACGCATGGCTTCAACACCAAAAAAGCCCTACGACGTAGCTGAGTTTTCCTGGAGACATCAGGAAAAATACTAACCTTCTCTCCACAGAAGACAGATGCTTTATTTGAAAAATATAAACACATTACAGCATTTTTATCAACTTCCGAGGTAAAAGACACCAGAAGGGTAGCTCTAGTTGAAATTTTATCTTGAGAAGACTCAATATATTCAGAAATATTCAGAGACTCCTGAGATATGTCTGGGGCTAAGCCAGCAGAAGCTCCTGCCAGAGAAGCCCCTTTAGAAGGAATATAAAACACCTTAGTCACACACAGCTTATTATCTTCTCGATATCCCAAAATATCTATCAAATACTTATCAAATAAAATTTGAGGAGATATAAACCGAGTGTGAGGAAAATTTAAACACCTCAAATTCAAAGCACACAGACTATTCTCCAATAACTCTTGTTGAGTATGGAGAATAAGACTGTCTTTCATAAAGGACAATGAAGAATTTTGTAGCACAGTACAATGAGCTTCCAACTTCTGGCATCTGTCCCCCAAAGTATCAATCTGAGAATCATGTTGAGCAAATTTTACTACAGAGTCTCTAGTAAAGTCTGACATTTGCGAAACGACGGAATTCAATGAAGACTCTATCCTAGTCAGAATACGCCACACATCCGAAAGGGAAACATCCTGTAAGTCCACTGGCAAAGAAGAAACACCGTCCCGTTGCGCCAAAGCAGGACTCTCTGGGACCAACAGGATCCGAGGTAATGGAGCTCTCCCGGAAACCAACGGAGACCCAGAGGCAGGTATAAAAGGTGCAGAGTCCAATTGCGAGGGCACATCATTCCTCACTGGAGAGGAAGTCACAGGAATGGAATCTAAAACAGCAGCAGAGGGGGAAGAGATACTAACCCCCAAAGATAAGGAGGAGCCACTACTAGGGAGCTGAGTCGGAGTTGCAGCAACGACCTCCTCCTCCTTACTATTCAATACAACAAGATGTCAATCCATAGGGCCAGAGGTCTTAACAGCTTTAGTAGGATTTTCAGTACTCACATTTAGAGGTCGTTTCCTCCGTCTACCCATTCTGCACAGCCACAAGCCAGCTCCCGAGCTCCTCAAGCACCAAAGGAGCGCATAAGGAGCAAGCCCCTTAATAACGCGCCCCTTTAGAACGCGACCGCTTTCGTGTACCGCTTAGCGATCAAACTTTAAACCCCCTTAGATGACATCAGGGGTAGATGCCGCTGAGATGGATCGTGCACTCCAACGCCGTCAGGAGGGAACACAAGCGGAACACAGTGGTGAGCAGCAACCTCCTCTCCTCACACACTCCCACTGGAGAAAGCAAGCCTCCGGACTTTAAACCCCCTTAGATGACATCAGGGGTAGGCGCCGCTGAGATGGATCGTGCACTACAACGCCGTCAGGAGGCAACACAAGCGGAACACAGTGGTGAGCAGTAACCTCCTCTCCTCACACACTCCCACTGGAGAAAGCAAGCCTCCGGGCTTTAAACCCCCTTAGATGACATCAGGGGTAGGCGCTGCCGAGATGGATCGTGCACTCCAACGCTGTCAGGAGGGAACACAAGCGGAACACAGTGGTGAGCAGCAACCTCCTCTCCTCACACGCTCCCACTGGAGAAAGCAAGCCTCCGGGCTTTAAACCCCCTTAGATGACATCAGGGGTAGGCGCCGTCGAGATGGATCGTGCACTCCAACGCCGTCAGGAGGGAACACAAGCGGAACACAGTGGTGAGCAGCAACCTCCTCTCCTCACATGCTCCCTCTGGAGAAAGCAAGCCTCCGGGCTTTAAACCCCCTTAGATGATGTCAGGGGTAGGCGCCACCGAGATGGATCGTGCACTCCAATGCCGTCAGGATGGAACACAAGCGGAACACAGTGGTGAGCAGCTACCTCCTCTCCTCACACGCTCCCCCATACCCCTTAGCTTCTGTCAAATGCCTTGGGCTTTAAGAGAAAAAAAAGAATCCAAAACCCACTCTCTCTTCATTTTTTGACTGCTTTTGGGACAAGAAGGGGGTTTTAACTCCCGAGAGCTGGTCTAAAATAAGTTAATTCAATAAAGAGTTATCTCCTTATATTCCTTTTTTGTTTTGCTGTATTTTTTTAACTTTTTATAATTAACTTTCAAGTGGACTATCATGGCAACCACACTCTTTCTTTCTGCTCCTAACCCTCCAGCTCTCCTTCTTCTGAGGTCCTTTAGGCTCTGTCTTTCTGTTTCGCCTGGATGGGCCAGCTGCCCCTCTCTCTCTCTTACAGCTTAGACTGAGTCACATGCTTCTTTTTCATCTACTGTTTCTTCCTCTTGCTTAGCCCAAGCCACTATGTTTCATTGCTGGATTCTGCTTGGGTTATGCACGGCTGCCTCCTGCTTCTACTGTACAGGGCTGGGTGTTGCCTTCTCCTCCTTCTTCTGTGAGGAGGTGACCATCACCCATGCTTATTCTTACACCAGGAGAAAGGGAAAGGATTTTAGATATAGCTCATGCCTTTTTCAGTGGTAGCTCAAGATGAATTACATTCAAGTACAATAGGTATTTCCCTGTCCCCAGAGGCCTTATAATCTGAGGCCCTTTTACTAAAATGTACTGTGCAGATAACGCACAATTTGGCAGGTGTTAACTGCGTGCTTAGGCTCACAGTAATAGTTACTACAGGAGCTTGACAATTAACACACACCAAGTTTTGCGCTATCAGCACATAAGTGTGCCGAATGGGTGGGTTGGGGCACAGAGTGAGCTCTTTGCAGTTAGCGTGAGGAGACATATCACGTGCTTGCTGTTAATTCTGCCTTTAGCATGGGTTAATCTAACACTACCTCAATTGGTGGAGGTAAGTGCACCTGCAGTAATAGTGATGTATGTTAGGGTACTCAGACATGCATTAATTGTCAGGAATATGCTGGTCATGCCCTGCCAATTCCCAAGGAGGCTTTGCACTTAATGTACATTAGTTTTTGTGTAAAATGTCCATTTGGTGCAAAAACCTAACACACTTTGGTAAAAAAAAGATCCCTCAATTTGTACTAAAGCAATGGAGAGTAAAGTGACTTGCTCAAGATCACATAGAGCAGCAGTGGGATTTGAACCTGAATTTCTTGGTACTCAGCTGATTGCTCCAGCCATTAGGTTGCTCCTCCACCAAAACCACAAGAAGATAATGATAGAATGCAATAAGAGCTGGTGCAGCGGAGTTATTTGCCCTGGGCACACCGTCATCCTTGTGCCCCACCCCCTACTAACCTTCAGGATCCTCGTCTCCTTCCCATGATTGACACTCCCACTCCCAGAATGACCCTGTGAAAGTGAATAAAGGAGTATTATGGGTATCATACATCTAGACATTAAACATTGTTCCACCCATATCTATATTTGTATATCCATCCATGTAAGGAAATCAACAAATGAGAAAACAATTAAAAGTTATACACATGGGGCCAGATTCCGTCCCCGATGTTGATCCCCTCTGTACATCAGGTCTGAACCGGACATACAGAGGGGATTGCAATTCTGATCCCGCGGGGCACATCTAGCCCCGCAGGATCGGAATCACGAACAGTCCTGCACGTGCAGACCGGGACTGTGATTCAGTCTGGTCTTCACATGCAGGACTGTCCCTGGCTAACTCAGTCAAGGCTCTTTTATGGAGCTGCGGTTCCATAGCATCATGTTGCCATGGCACCATGGCTCCATTGAAGAACCGCGATGCTGGCTGCCACAAAATAAAGTGAATTCACCGCAGCCCGACCCCTGATCTGACCTCCTTAGGCCAGGGACGTGCTGTGGGGAATGTCCTCCGGCCCTCCCTGCCCCATCTGCGCCCCAGCATTTAAAAAATCTCACGTCCAGGGAAGTTATTCCACCTCGGAGGTGGAATAACTTCCACACACATGTTGCCGGCCTTGGATGTAGAGGGCCAACATTAAAATCGGACCTGAATGTCCAGGGCCGGCGACCACCCAGACTCCGCCCCCGAACTGCCCCTTCCCCACCCCGTCTAACTTCCCCGCACAACTGGCAGGGAAGTTAGTCGTGGCCAAGTGAAGGCATGAATAGCAGGGATGGGCGTCCCATTGGGCCGTCCTTCCCTGCTATTCATGGCACAGAATAATACCCATGTAGGGTAATTTTATAAAGTTGCACTTAATTAACAATTGTTTTCACACATGTGTTTTATTTCTATTTTATAAAGTCAAGTGTGTGTATATTTGACTTTATGAAATACTAGTGTAAGTGGCAGAGAATGTGCCTTAAGTTAAGGCCAAAGAGTTTATTTCTTTTATATATTTATTTAGCCACTTTTTATAGCGCCGTATCTACCAGTCACAGCGGTGTCCAGGAAACAATTAGAACAAGTAATGTTACATAGAAGAATGGTAAACAATGTGTATCAAACTAACAACTAAAGGATATAACCAGAAAACAAGGTAAACTGTATGTTAACCAGTAATTTAAAGTCCATGGAACTCAGGGGAATGAATTAGGTTGAGATGAATTTAAACTTAGTTAATCGAGGGACATATAATACATGAATCTGTTCAATGGGTGAGCTGCGGGTGAAATAGGGCAAAACGTTGGAAGAGTTCAGGAAGATGTTGGAAATGGGGGGGGGGAGCGGCTAAGTAATGGATCCAAAATGTGCCAGGAAGAGGAAGGTTTTCAGCTTGTGGAGAAATTCTCCAACATCTGTAAGTGATCGTATTTCTGGATTGAGGATGTTCCAGATAGTGGGTGTGTAAAGGGAGAAGAATCTGTTGGAGGTGGAGGTATTAGTGCGGGCAAATGAGGCTGGAACTGAGAGGAGGTTGTGGTTGGCTTTTCTCCTTGCTCTCTTATTGAGGGGCTGGAGAAGGAGAGGATGAAGAATGTTCGCTGAGAGGTGGTGGATGGTCTTAAAGATGGTCAGTGAGACTTTGTATTTGACCCTGGTGTGGATGGGAAGTCAGTGTAATTGCTTCAGTATAGGGGTGATGTATGTACGTTGACTGGTGCTTGTGATTATTCTGGCTGCTGTATTCTATGCAAACTAATGGGATTTGGGTGGATTTGGGGAGCCCCTGGTATATTATGTTTACATAATCAAGTATGGGGGTGATGAGGACTTGACAGATTTTTCTGAAGTCGTTGTGGTCCAGTAGGGGTCAAAGCTTTCGGACTGTCTTCATTCGGAAGTAGAAACCAGTCCAAAGGCATGGTCAGTAACAGTTACTAGCGTTGGTTGTTGAAGAGAAGAATATACAGATTCACAGTAGTCTGAAACAGTTTGTTACGAAACCTTTTCTTTTTATGATCATTCATAGAGTACATGCCAGTAATACCCCTTACGAAGTGTGACGAAACACAGCCTGTGTCGGGTTGGCATTTGTTTAATAAAGGTTTTGTTTTTCCACCACACCACGCCTTTGGACTGGTTTCTGCTATTTGTGTGGCCCCTGCTCTCATAGTGTTGTTCATTCAGAAGTATACAGCTCCGGTGACCTCCTTAATGTGGGCATGGAAGTACAGGTTTTGGTCCAGTATAGTGCCAAGGTATTTTACTTGCTCTTTTACTTATAACATAAATTTGGCCAATTTGATTGTGGCTGGAGGGGAGAAGGTGCTAGGTTATATAAAAGACTTCTGTTTTATTGGAGTTGATGTTTATATTGTGGTTGAGCCATTGGATGACTGCTTCAAGGCATTGGTTGGTTATGGAGTAGTCGGGGTTGCTGGTGGAAAAAGGTGTGTAAATTAAAATGTCGTCAGCATACAGATGATAGAGGATCTTCTGATTCTGGATTATTTTGCATAGGGGTTGGATTAAATATTAAATAGCAGGGAGTATAATGTGGAGCGCTGAGATAAGCCTTGAAGAAACTTGAATGGATTGGAGGTTTCTGACCCAATTTTGACTTGCTGGGATCGGTCAGATAGGTAAGACTGAAACCACTGTAGAGTAGTATCCCTTCGACCAATTCTATAGAGACTTGAGATGAGGTGGCATGGATGACCGAGTCAAAGGCTACGGAGGTGTCAAGAAAAATAAGGATGAAATCTTGTACATTTTTTTTCTGTGCCTTTGATCAATCTATGAGAGAGGTCAATAGAATCTTGGTACTATGAAGAGGCTTGAAGCCATGCTGGTTTTTATTGAGGGGGGCGTAAGAGTCCACGAAGTCCTGTGTCTGAAGTTGTACTGCTTTTTCAATGATTTTGGTGAGTGAAGGAATGCTTGAGATGGGTCTGTAAGAAGATGGTGCTGATGGGTTGGCTGATTGATTTTTTAGTAAAGGTGTAAATGCAATTACGTGCACAAACCGTAGTATTCTATAATCAAAGCATGTACTTGTGTGCTCCCCCTTTGTTCTGCCCAAAATTCACCCATGTGCATGCCCAGAGTGGAAGTACACATGAGGCAAGCAAGGAACTGAATAACCTTCTTCACTTCTCTCTCATCCCTTTGTACACATGTGTTTGTGCATGTGCAAAGAAATCCATGCATACGGACAGAGGACAGACCCTCCACAATAGATGTTATTGCTTTTGCCAAATGTGCCTGAAAAACAACATAATCAAATTACTAACTTGAAAATAAAATTTGTTTCTCCACCTTTGTTATCTGGCCCTTTTTTTTCTAATTGTATCAGTTCCTGTCTCCGATTTCTTCTTTCCTCCATTTTCTCGTAACTTTTCAGGGTCTCAGGTCTATCTGCCACTTGTCTCCCCTCCCACTTTCTCCCCTACATCCATCTCTGACACCGATCTTTTTCCTTTCAGCTTTATTTTCTTCCATTTATTTTTCTCTCTCTCTATGAATTCAGATTTCACTCCTCCTTTTTACCATCCATTCCTCAATCTACCAACTGCTTTTCAATCCTAATCCCAAATAACCAAATTCCCCATCTCTCTTCTTTCCCAGCCTTTTATTCCCCCATCTTTCACTGATCCCCCCTCCTATTTCCTGCTATGTCCATCTTCTCACTATCCCATTTATTCCCCATGTCCAGCATGTCATAAGAATATAAGATTTGCCATCTTAAATCAGACTAAAGGTCCATCAAGCCCAGTATCCTGTTTTCAACAGCGGATAATCCAAGTCACAAGTACCAGCAGGATTGCAAAAGGTAGACAGATTCAATGCTGCTTATCCCAGAGATAAGCAATGGATTTTACACAGTCCACTTTAATGTCCCCTCTGTCTTCCTATCCTGCCCTTTCCCTGTATCCAGTAGCTCTGGTCTTTTTTCCCTTCCCTTGCCATATAGTCATGCAGTTCCCCTCCAAACCATCTTCCTCCCTCTCCTACAGGACACTGTAGAGTTCAAGTCCTGCCCAGGAGCATTGGAGGCTGGGAGCAGGCAGAGGATGGAAGACGTTCCTGCAAACAGAAAGGCAGTAACTAGCAGAGCACGCGGCGAGGAAACAGGGGAATCCACTAGTCAGCGAGCAGGTGGGGAGGTCTGCCAGCTCCGCTGCAAATCTATGCCGGCACTGAGCATTTAGCATCAGTGCTGGTGAGGTCTGGCAGAAAGCACATGGTAGAAAGCTTGTGATGATGGCAATAGGGTGGCCATGGCAATCAGACTCCCCTCCCCCCCCCCCCAAATATTGCTACTCTAGATGGCTGCCTAGTTATCGAGCTAGCCCTGGGGATTGATAATTACCAAATTGGGGCCTGAAGATGACCTGGAGGCCCTTTTAATCACATTTCAGTGGGTGATAGAGGCTGCAAGTTGGCCCAGGGGAGAATGGACAGTACAGATGGCTCCATATTTGACTAGGGAGGCGCAAGTGGCCTATTGAGCCCTAGATGCAGTATGGGCTTTGGACTATGGGAAGGTCACAGCAAGCACTGAAGATCGTTTCGGTCTACCCAAAGAGGCCTATTGGAGAAAATTCAGGGCCCCGAGATTTTTAAAAAGAGAGAGACCCAGAATGATGGCACAACAACTGTGGAACTGGGCTTCCCGGTGATTGAAACCAGGGAAATTCTCCCTGCAGGAAATGGTGGGGTTAATTGTCACAGAACAGTATTTGAATGGGCTTTCCTCTCCGCAAAGGTTGTGGATCACTATGCAGAGTCTTTCCAGATTACTTGAGTGGGTATCACTGACCAAGAGATACATGGGGGCAGAAGAGGTTTAGGGGGAGAAGTAAGAGGTGGAAGGCCCAAAGAGAAATGGAGTAAGCCCAAAGCCCATAGATTCAGGAAAGAGTGGTGGTGACTTCCCTGAATAAAGAGATCGCAGGAAATCATGTAGGTGGTGCAGACTAGAGACTACCGTGCAGTCCCTTTTGTTGTGGGTTTTTATTTTTCATGTTTTCCCATATGGACTATGGAGAACAGTGAATGTTGAGCTAAGACCTAAGGAGTAAAGACTTGTATGAGGGCTTATAAGAAACTGCATAACTGCATAGAGACTTAAAGGGGAAAGGAAAGCCCAGATTCAAGAGGACTGTTGATGTGGCAGCTGTGGGAGGGCTGAGACAGACTGCCTAGGAGGCTGTGTTCGGCCAAGGATTTATTGTATTATTATTTATTATTATATTATTAGAAACATAGAAACATAGAAATAAGATGACAGAAAAATACCACATGGTCTATCTAGTCTGTTCTTCAATATCAACAACTACAACAGTCCCCTTTTTTCCTTTAGAGATCCTCTATGTTTGTCCCATGCTTTTTTGAATTCAGATACTGTCCTCATCTCTACCACTGCCACAGGGAGACTATTCCACGGATCCACCACTCTTTCCGCAAAGAAATATTTCTGCATATCACTCCTGAATCTATTTATTTATTGTATTGTATTTGATAACCCGCCTATAGCAGATGCAACTAGGTGGCGTACAAATTTCCGCATATCACTCCTGAATCTATTTATTTATTGTACTGTATTTGATAACCCGCCTATAGCAGATGCAACTAGGTGGCGTACAAATTTAAAATGGGGGGAGAGATGACAAGACAATGGGAAAGAAAGGGAAGGGGGAGACAAGGGCACAAAGATAAGAGGGAAAGGGATGGCCTAGGTTACAAAATCAAGGCGAATGAAATAATAAGGACACGAAGGGCAAGAAAAGGGGGAAGACAAAGACAGCAGAGTAAGCTGCAGAGCAAATTGGAGAGAAAACAGAAAGTCAAGAAGAAGTAATTGCAGAGAAAGTAAGGGAAAATAAATGCGACTTCAACTGGGACATAAAGGATGAAAGCGGTAGCTGGGAGTGAACAGAAGCAGGCTATTTTCTTTAATGGTAGCGAGTCACAAATAGCACGCCTTAACCATTAGCCCAGTTTAGCAAACATACCCCTAACTATTTGTTGCAGTTTTGATATTACCAAAGGGTCTTGTTTTGCACCCAGACTCCAGAGCAGTAACCAAGTAGATGAAGAGCGGACTGGATCACAAAGCAGAGCTTCACAACAGGACTGCAACAACGTCTGAAAATTTGAAGCAAGGAATCAAGCTTACTGAAGACCGTTTAATGCTGTTTATCAAGGTGGTTAAAGAGGGAGATCAAGCAATGTTCCAATTTTCCTACTGTTCAATGAACTGTCCTACATTCTGGTGTGAAGGAAAAGAACTGATAAAGGAGTCTCTTATCTAATTTGTATATTATTGTTCAATTGCTTTACCCAGAAAAAAATGTGAACTATACAAATCAAAGCCAGAAATGTGTAAGTAAGTTGTCTGAGGGTAAAAGGGGGAACTCAGGAAGGATAAGGCCAAGCAGAAAAACTACCCACGAGTGATATGGAGTGATTCAAGATGGCCATGGCAAGATTTGTGTAGGTGTAACGCGTTTCCGTTATGGGCAAAAGGAAAGCTAAGGGTGGCAAAAAGGCCTCTGAAGCTCCCGCGGCTTTACCTCCGGTTTCCTCTGGTCCTTTGGATCCTTTCCTGGTTTGCACACCACACATAGCCAGCAGCACGCTGGCGACTCTATACCCGGCTCTCTGCCCCTCGGAACTGGATAGCTCGTCGAGCAGTTTCGGGCTTGATCAACTGTCGCCGGAGCTGCAGCACGAAGCAAAGATCCTTGTGCTGGAGTCTTCAAGCTCGGAGGACGTGTTTCCAACAATGGCTGTGCCATTGGATCCTCGAGGGCGGTCATAAGAACATAAGAACATAAGATATGCCATACTGGGTCAGACCAAGGTCCATCAAGCCCAATATTCTGTTTCCAACAGTGGCCAATCTAGGTCATACGTACCTAGCAGTTTCCCCAAGAGACACAAGTTCCACAATGCTTGTATTGGTTCAAGCATTGATATCCTGGGTCCCTTCTTAATAATGGTTTATGGACCTTTCCTCCAGGAACTTGTCCAAACCTTTTTTAAACCCAGCTACACTAACAGCCTTTACTACATCCTCCGGTAACAAATTCCAGAGTTTGATTACACGTTGAGTGAAAAAATATTTTCTTTTATTAGTCTTAAATAGTTTACCCTGTAGCTTCATTGCATGTCCCCTAGTCTTTCTATATTCTGATAAGGTAAACAATCGATCTACGTTTATCCGTTCCACTCCATTCATTAATTTATAGACTTCTATCATATCTCCCCTCAGCCGTTTCTTTTCCAGGTTAAAGAGCCCTAACCTTTTTAGCCTTTCTTCATTGGAGTATCCTTCCATCCCCTTTACCATTTTGGTGGCTCTTCTCTGAACCTTTTCTAAAATCACTATATCCTTTTTAAGATACGGCGACCAGAATTGCACACAATATTCAAGGTGCGGTCTCACCATGGAACGATATAGAGGCATTATAATATCTTTTGTTTTATTTTCCATTCCTTTCCTTATCATACCTAGCATTGTCCTCTGAGCTGTTGCCAGGGGGAGGTGATTCTCTTCCGGGTCCTTTCTCCAGCCCTCAGAAGCACACGTCGAAAGCCGTGGGCTTAGTGGTCCCCGGTGGGATGTCTTCTTCGGTGGAGCCTTTGGGAGTTGTGACTCCGACTGTGGATGTATCATCAGGCTCTTCAGTCTTTCTGTTACCACGACCTGCTGTTGTTACTTTGGAATCGATTTGGTCAGCGATACAGCAGAAGGGTCAATCCTTATCATCTCAGGTACAATCTATTTCGGCTCAAGTTCAGTACAATGTTTCCCTGATGCAGCAGCAGACGGGAGACCTCTTGGATGTGCGGGGGTCCATCTCCTTATTGGAAGCAAGAGCTGAACGTATTGAGAACTCTGAAGCTGCTTTGGTTAAAGATGCTATGGGAATGAAATTACGTTTGGAACATTTGGAGAACTTTTCTAGATACCGGAATATGCGGCTTGTTAATTTTCCTAAGTCTGTGTATGTTACTCCTAAAGAAATGTTCAAAAGGTATTTGGTGGAAGTGTTTGGGGCACCTATCGAGTCACACACCCTGTATCTAAGATATATTATTTACCAACTGGTTGGGGATCTTCAGGAGAGGGGGTTATTCCTGGGGTTCAACAGATCGATTCTCTGGATGTTTCCGCTTTGTTGGAAACTTTGGTTGAAGAAGCCTGTAGCCCTTCTACGCTTTTGGTAACTTTTTCAATATCCCATGATAGGGATTGGTTTTTGAAGATGTTTTTCCGCAAACATTTGATTAAATTTAGAGGATTTCTGGTTCGGGTTTATCCCGACCTATGTAAAGAAACACAGAGACGGAGGTGAGAGTTTCTTTAGCTACGTCCTGGAATACAGCAGTTGGGTGGTCAGTTTTTCCTAAAGTTTCCATGCAAATGTTCTGTTAAGTTACAGGCAATTTCCTATGTTTTTTATGACCCTTCCCAACTATCGGCGTTTTTGAGCTTCGGAGGCCTCATGTTTGGCACTCCTTTCATCCACTCACTTCCTCTGAGCTTCTCGCAATAATCTCCTCTTCTAAGAAAACATTCTGCGCTCTCGACCCAATTCCTTCCTCTTGGCTGCTCATTCCCTCCCTCTCCCTCCTTCCTCCAGCTCTCACCATGATCAACTCCAGTCTCACTTCAGGTGTCTTTCCCCAGCCTTAGAAACACGCACTAGTCTGCCCTATCTTGAAAAAGCCTTCCCTCGATCCCCTAGTTCCCGCACATTACCGACCTGTCTCTAACCTTCCCTTTTTATCTAAAATCCTTGAAAAGGTTGTTTTCTCTCAATTGTCCTCTTATCTCAACTCCACCCATTTTCTGCACCCTTGCCAATCTGGCTTTCGTCCTGGTCACAGCGTTGAAACGATTCTTTTGGGCTTTCTTAACGAAATTCACACTGCTCACGATCGTGGTGACCTATCGGTGGCGGTCTCTCTTGATCTTTCTTCTGCCTTCGATCTTGTCGATCATTCTCTCCTCCTGGCTCGATTGCGTGACGCTGGTCTTTGTAGCACAGTCCTTCACTGGTTTCATTCTTTTCTTTCCTCTAGGTCTTTCTCATGTCTCCCCACCTCTCCCTCCTCATCTGCTTCCGAGCCCACTTCTCTCCTCTGTGGTGTCCCTCAGGGTTCAGTCCTGGCTCCTCTTCTCTTCAACATTTTCCTCATGCCTCTTGCCCTTTTAGTCCAACAACACGAGATATCTGCTTTCTACTATGCCAATGACTTGGTCCTCCTTTATCACACCTCCACTCTTTCCCTCGATCTTTCTCCTCTGAACTCTTGTCTTTCTGCCGTCGCTGACTGGCTCACTACCCACTGTCTTCACCTCAACCTCACAAAAACTCTCGCTATCTGGTTTTCTCGTGATGCTTCCCCACCAACACTTTCTCCTTCCTTCTCTGGTTCACCTGTTCCCATCGTCTCCTTTCTTCGTTACCTGGGAGTCCTCTTTGATCCCGCCCTGACCTTTCGTGATCATATTGCCCACGACTCTAAGACCTCTTTTTTCTATCTGCATCAAATCCGTGCTATCAGACCTTTTCTTTCTACACAGGCCCTCACTACCCTTCTCCTGTCCCTCGTCATGTCCCGCGTTGACTTCTGCAACTCGGTCCTGGCTGGTCTCCCTAACGTCCAACTTTACCGCCTCCAATGTATACAAAACAGAGCTGCTCGACTCATCTTTCACTCCTCCATCCGTGATCACATTTCACCTCTCCTCATTCATCTTCACTGGCTCCCCATCAAATTCCGTATTCATTATAAAATTCTGGTACTCCTTCATCGTGTTCTCCACACCCACTCACCCCAGTATCTGGCCGACCTTGTCCGTGTGCACACCCCAGCTCGCTCCCTCCGATCCTTCCACCTCAACCGCCTGCACCTCCCCTCACCTACCTCCGCCCGTCTCCAATCCACTTGCTCCTCCACATTTTTTTTCCTAGCCCCCGCCCTGTGGAATTCCCTCCCTTCCTATATTCAGCTTGAGCATGAGCATTCTGCTTTTAAGAACAGCCTCAAGACCCATTTCTTTGCCCTTGCCTTTAACCTCCCAGATCCTTCTGTATGACCTCCCTCTTCCTGTCCTCCTCTCTACCCCTACTCTTGTCTCGTTGTGTGATTCTGTCTGGTATGCTTTCCTATTTTATTCTTGTAATTTCCTTTCCTTTTCACACCTTATGGTTTTTCTAAAATTTGTACTATGTAAACCGCTTTGATGTTTTTTCCTCAGCGGTATATCAAGTAAATAAACATAAACATGTAATAGAGACAGTTAATGCTGCATTAATGGATTAATACTGAGTGGCTTCTTGCTCTGGGCTCTCTTCCTTTCCTTTCAGATATGGTGTACAGTTTTCCTTTTCACTCTCTTCTAGTTGAGGACTAGTGGGTTGCAGTCATCGTTGTGTTAATTCTTATGTGGTTTTCCTTTTTTTTTTGTATTACTGACTGCTGCTCTTTTCTATGCATATATTTATATATGCTTGATTCTTTGTAAAATTAATAAATATAAAATTAAAAAAAAAGAAAAACTACCCACATTCTTTACTCAGAGTTGCCAAGCTACCCAGTTCCAGGAGTGAGATTTTACGCCAGTCCTGGATTTCTAACAATCTCATCCTGATGAATTATTGGATCTGCAGCACTGAATCCGATGGGCAAAATCAGGGACTACAAATATCATCCTACTTTGTATTGCAAATGTAAGACCAGAACTGGTGAAAAATCTCACTCCTGGAACTAGGTAACTTGGCAAATCTGTTTACTTTGGTCTTTACTGAGACGGATGTCAGGCAGATACGCACACCAAAACATTCTCTGAAGGAGATGAGTCCGAAGAACTGAAACAAACCACTGTGAAACTGGAAGATGTAACAGAGCGAACTGGCAAACAAAGGAGTAGGAAATCACCAGGACTGTATGGTATTCATTGAAAAGCTCTGAAAATTCAAACATGAAATTGCAGAATCATTTCTAGTTATCATTAAAAGCAGTCACATTGCCTGAGAATTGGAAGGTAGCCAATGTAACAGTTTTTAAACACAGTTCCGTGGTCTTCCAGGAAACTATAGACCAGACAGCCTGATTTTTGTGTCAGAAAAAAAATAGTACAAATTATTCTGAAAAACATTTTCATCCATATGGATAAAAGTATATAACAGCAGTATAAGTGAGTGATGTGCATGGCAAAACATTTGGGGGTATGTTTACTAAACTGCGCTAATGTGCTAATGATGCGTTACAGGGCACAAATGTGCCCCACACAGGTGCGCGGCGCACTAAAGTGCATGCTCATGTGTGCGGCGCGCTAATGTGCGATAAAGGTGTGGAAAGGCTCCCGGAGGGCGGAGGAAGGCTCCCCAGGGGCGGAGAGAAGGGGTCAATGGGTGGAGAGTGGGAGGGGAGAGGCTCCCCGCACACTAGCAGGGCTGAAAATCAAGGCAAAAAATACAGCGAGTGAAAACCTCGCGGTAGAGCCGATTTAAAGGGAAGAGAAACCATTTCTGTCAGCAATGTACAGCAAAACCAGGGAACCCTACAAAACAGGGATAAGTGTGATACATGTGCACGGAACAAAAGTGCAAATAAACATTGAAAATGACCCCAACAAAATAAAATAAAATTATACTCAAGCTGGGCAATAGTGATAGTAATGGGAAACATCAAAAAACACTCCCAAGAAAGCCGCAAAAAATAAATATGAATTTTAGAAGGGTCTACGCTCCGTCCCCATACAAGGTGAATGATCCCACAGTGAAATAGCACTGATCAGGGTTTCCCTCTCCATTGGACAGGTAACCTATGGCATGCACATGTTCCACAACAGCAGGGCGGGCAGGTCGTAATGGGCAACTGGACAGATGCTGGGAAAGGGGATACAGAGGGCTGCAGGCGGCACATGCTGTGGTGCAGCTGGGGCACAGTGCGGACTAGGCAGATGCCTAGATGGCACTTAGGAATGCTGAAACTGAACAGCAGCCAGACAGCAACTGATGAGGGCCCAACATGGGCACGAGAGTGTTTAGCACAGTGTCACAGGGGATAGTACCCAGCAGGTACCCCCAAGGGTACAGAACTTTGGCAGGCGGTGATTGGGGGACGTGCGGACAGATATGCAGGCACCCCTACCCCAGAACCCGCACCATAGGCAGCCACCTACCCGCACACAGGATGGCCTGAGACTGCGTACCACCAGCACCACCAGCAGAAGGGCATGTCAGCATGGTGGCACAGGGGTACTGGAGGTGGAGGGGGGCAGTGTCAGCTGCCCAGAGCAGACCATGGCCTAGCACTGTGCAGGTGAGTGCAATGCACTGCAACAGACAGGCCCTGCCGGACAAACAGTCATGTTATCATCAGGGAATGCACTGTCTCTGTGGCAACATGGTGGTGCAGTGCACACAACCAGCGCGTTTGGAGACAGAAGGTCACAGGTTCAAGCCCCAGTTGGGACTCCTGCCAATCCAGTCCCCATATTTTACCCACAACTAAATCGTGATAGTAAAGATGAACCTTTATTGCAGAGAACATAAGCATGGCTCAAACACCTCTATTTTACCCTACAGAGCACAGACACCAGAAACATGCACATTACCTAGAGCAGATTCCCCCAAATGCAGTCCTGGAGGGCCACAAATCCGTCAGGGTTTATGCTGTCTCCAATCTAAGGATGGAGCGGTACTGGTGGTGGAGGTAGCAGCAGCTGGTGGCCACAGCAGACCATGGCCTAGCCCTGTCCAGGTGGGTGCCGTGCACTGCAACAAACATGCCCTGTAGGATGTACAGTCATGGACTCCAAAGGGAATGAAAAAAATATCTGTGGCAACACGGTGGTGCAGTGCACACAGACAGTGTGTGCAAGAACAGAAGGTCACAGGTTCAAAGCCCAGCTGGGGCTCCTGCCAATCCAGTCCACATATTTTTCCCACAACTAAACCGTAATAGTAAGGACAAACCTTTATTGCAGAGAACATACGCATGGTTAATACGCCTATATTTTACCCCACCGAGCATAGACACCATAAACAGGCGCATTACCTAGAGCAGAGTCTCCCAAATGCAGTCCTGGAGGGCCAAACACCATTCAGGTTCCATGCTGCCTCTAATAAAGATGCCTGTGCTGCATATCTATGCACCACCCCCATGGTATGCAGATGTATCTCATGCATATTCATGAGGGAAAGCATGAAAACCCGAACAGTGTTTGGCACACCAGGACTGCAGTTGGGAACCTCTGCCGTAAAGCAGCAGCCAACAGGGGCAGACACACCCACACCCATACCCACAGCCCCCATTAGCCAATGCCTTCTGGAGAGGCAGGAGATTGGGCCCTGCGTGCATCTCCCAATACTAGCACTTGCATACCTTAGCAATGCCACCCTACACCTGGGTATACGGTACACAGCTATCAAACATTTGCTATGATTACTGGCAGATAGCAATTCCTACGTTAAGCACAGTTTGCTGATTGAGCTACATAGAAACATGACGACAGAAAAAGACCACAAGGCCCATCTAGTCTGTCCTTCCATAACAACAACTACAACAGTCCACTTTTTACCTTTAGAGATCCTCTGTGTTGGTCCCATGCTTTTTTGAATTCAGTTACTGTCCTCATCTCCACCACCTCCACTGGGAGACTATTCCACGGATCCACTACTCTTTCCGTAAAGAAATATTTCCGCATATCACTCCTGAATCTATCTCCCTTCACCCTCATCCCATGTCCCCTCGTAGCAGAACTTGCTTTCAATTGAAAGAGGCTCTCTCCCTGAACATTTATGCCACGGAGGTATTTAAACATCTCAATCATATCACCTCTATCCCGCCTTTCCTCTAAGGTGTACATATTAAGATCCTTAAGTCTGTCCTCATATGCTTTATAATGAAGCCCATTAATCATTTTAGTAGCAATCCTCTGCACCGACTCCATCCTCTTCACATCCTTTTGAAGGTGCGGTCTGCAGAATTGCACACCATACTCCAAATGAGGTCGCGCCAAAGACTTATACAGAGGCATTATCACCTCCTTTTTTCTGCTAGCCATTCCTCTCCGTATGCAACCAAGCATCCTTCTAGCTTTTGCCGTTGCCTTTTCTACCTGTTTAGCTACTTTAAGATCATCAGACACAATCATGCCTAGGTCTCGCTCTTCTTTAGTGGACAAAAGTACTTCACCTCCTATACTGTATTGCTCCTTTGGATTGCTGCAGCCCAAATGCATGACCTTACATTTTTTAACATTAAATCCCAGCTGCCAAATTCTAGACCATTCTTCAAGCTTAGCTAGATCCCTCCTCATGTTATCTACACCTTCCTGGGTGTCTACTCTATTGCAGATTTTGGTATCATCTGAAAAGAGGCAAACCTTACCCGACAGCCCTTCCGCTATATCACTAACAAAGATGTTAAAAAGAATCGGACCAAGGACAGATCCCTGGGGCACACCACTGGTAACATCCTTCTCCTCAGAGTGAGTTCCATTTACTTGTACTCTTTGTCGCCTCCCACCCAACCAATTTCTAACCCAAGCAGTAACTTTAGGGTCCATCCCTAGGGTGCTCAGTTTGTTTATAAGTCGCCTGTGAGGAACAGTGTCAAAGGCTTTACTGAAATCTAAATACACCACATCTAGAGCTCTCCCTCGGTCCAACTCCCTGGTCACTCAGTCAAAGAAATCAATCAGATTTGTCTGACAAGACCTGCCTCTGGTGAATCCATGCTGCCTCGGATCCTGTAATCCGCCGGACTCCAGAAACCTCACTATTTTCTCTTTCAGCAGCGTTTCCAATAATTTACTCACCACCGAAGTTAAACTAACCGGCCTGTAGTTTTCAACCACATCCTTACTTCCACTTTTGTGTAAAGGCACCACATGAGCCTCTCTCCAGTCCTTTGGCACTACTCCCGACTCCAACGAGGCATTGAAAAGGTCAGTCAGTGGAGTTGCTAGAACGTCCCCAAGTTCCCTCAGTATTCTAGGGTGTATCACATCCGGTCCCATCGCTTTGTCTACTTTAAGTTAAGCTAGTTTCTCACGAACACAGTCTTTTGAAAATTGTTTAAGATGTCCCTCACTTCTGTTCCTATTTGTGGGTGTTTTCTGAGGTCCTGCTCCTGGTTCTTCATCTGTGAACACAGAACACAAATATCTGTTAAGCAATTCCGCTTTATCCTTATCAGCTTCTACATATTCCCCCCCTGCACCCTTGAGTCTGACAATACCACTTTTGCCCTTCCTCTTCTCACTAATATATCTGAAAAATGTCTTCTCCCCCATTTTATTGCATTAGCTATTTCCTCCTCCTTTTGAATCTTTGCCTTCTTGACTACCTTGCTAGCTTCTCTAAGTTTTTCCAAATACAGATGCCTGTCTTCCTCTCTCTGTGATCTCTTGTATTTCATGAAGGCCTCCCTCTTTTTCTTCACTTTTTCAGCTACTTCCTTCAAAAACCATAGCGGTCTCCTGTTCCTTTTGCCGTTATTTACCATTTTAACAAAAAGGTTGGTTGCCTTTAAAATACCCCCTTCCAGTTTTGCCCACTGTTTTTCTACATCCCCCAGCTGTTCCCATCCCACTAACGACTCCCTGAGGTATTGGCCCATCTTTGCAAAGTTAGTCTTCCTAAAGTCTAAGATCTTCACCTTGGAATGGATTCTAACAGCCCTAGTCCTAATACTGAACCACACCATCTGGTGATCACTGGATGGAAAATGACCTCCCACTACAACATCAGAAACACTTTCACCATTGGTAAGCACCAAGTCCAGTATGACCCCTTCACATGTGGGGTCTGTTACCAATTGCCTGAATAGTTCTCCCTGTAGAGAATCCAGGATCTCCTTACTTCTAGATGATACTGCAGCAGGAATGTGCCAATCAACATCTGGCATATTGAAATCTCCTAGCAGTAGCACTTCCCCTTTCCTAGCAATGCTGCGTATGTCTTCAATTAACTCTCTGTTCACCTCTTCCTCTTGTGAGGGAGGTCTGTATATCACACCAATGCAAATAGATTTCTCTTTCCCTCTTTCTAGTTTAACCCACAATGCCTCCTCTCTCCCTTTTAAGCTCTGTAATTCCAAAGCTTTAATAGTAGTTTTTACATATAGTACCACTCCTCCTCCCCTTCTTCCTACCCTGTCCTTTCTGAATAAAGTATAACCAGGTATAGTTACATCCCAGTCATGGTTTTCTGTGAACCATGTTTCTGTAACTGCCACTAAATCCAAGTCAGCCACTCCCACCAAAGCTTCAACTTCAGGGATCTTATTTCCCATGCTACGGGCATTAATACACACTGCTTTCCATATATTACCCCTGTTACCCATTTCCATAAAGGTATTTAATGTATCACCTACCTGGGGGCTTTCACTTACCTGGGGGCTTTCTTCACCCATCCCCAACAAATCTAGTTTAAAGCCCTCTTCAGTAGATTAGCCAGTCTACTACCAAAGATGCGTTGACCTTTCTTGGACAGATGGATGCCA
Source organism: Ichthyophis bannanicus (assembly GCA_033557465.1). Lineage (NCBI taxonomy): Eukaryota > Metazoa > Chordata > Amphibia > Gymnophiona > Ichthyophiidae > Ichthyophis > Ichthyophis bannanicus. The sequence goes on from CM066032.1 coordinate 1,222,236,783, forward strand.
TCTCTGCTCTGCAACCCTTGGAAGAGCATCCCATGGTCTAGGAAACCAAAACGCTCTCGAAGACACCATCCACGCAGCCATGCATTCATCTCCAGGATGCGAGCCTCTCTGCCTTGGCCTTTACCCTCAACAGGGAGGATTGAAGAGAACACCACCTGTGCACCTACCTGCTTCACCCTCTGTCCCAGAGCCATGAAGTCACTTTTGATACGTTCCGAGGTATACCTGGCAGTATCATTTGTTCCAACATGGATTAGCAACATTGGGTAATAGTCAGTGGGCTTGATGAGTCTCGGCAAACTCTCCGTAACATCATAGCAATCTTTCTGATGTCTGTGGTGTGTGCTTCAGGTCTGGTCTCTGACAGTGTTTACCACCCTGGGGAGTGACCCCCAACAGTATTGCGTACCATATCCATGCCTGTACTGTGCCCAGGACTGGTGTGGTGGCCAGGGCTGCTAAACTCCTCTATAGTAGCACAGTGCTGGCATAGGTGTGGGGGGGTGTGTCTGTCTATCCAGTGTGTGGTGGCTGCAAACACCCTCCACAACCCACACTGCCAGCACTGTTGCCAGTATTGGCCTGCCAATGTGCATAATGAGGAGCAAGGTACCATGGGTATAGCCCAGACAGGGTGGCCTGGCCAGGATGCATCTGCACAGGGCATAGGGCAATGGCTGGGACATTGTAGTGCCTGGCCACCACCTACACAGACAGGGTGGCCACAGCATGTCCTGCTGCGAGATCACTCTCACCCTGACTGTGCAGTGACCACGGCATGGCTAGGCACCCCCATAGTGGTCTATAGTATTTTTCTCATGTGATATTTATGGGTTTCTTTTTGGGGCCCAGTCACTGATTTATCTGCTTGTTGTGTATGCTGACATCCTAGCTCTGGGTGCATGCATTTCCACCAGGAACATGCACTATGGACTAGCTAGCAGACTGTTTCCAGCTGGTATGTGTCATGATGGAGCGCCTTGCAGGGTGCAGTGGCTGAAGGCTTGCTGCAGGAGACTATCAGATAGTGGTGGGGTGCAGCTTACCATATCCAGGCCTAATGTCTGTCTGCTATTGTGTTGTGGATGTGTACAGAGCTGCATTGACTGCCCTGTAGGTATTTGTTCCCCAGCAGGACTGGTGTTGATGGTCCCCTCTACTACCACTATTGCAGGGAGGTAGAATGCGGATCTGTTGATGGGAGACCCTGTTTACCACCCTCAGCCCTGGAGGAGGGTGGTGGTACATAATCCTCCTAGGAGTCCATAGGGGCTACACCTGACTGAGATATATCCAAGGTGTGTCTGCAGAAACTACCTATCTCACACATTAGCACTGCTGAAAACTGCAGCATGGCCTATTTCTGTCATGGAAGGTGCTGTGGACCTGGTGCTGGGCGCCCCACTGCACACTCAGGGTGAGCACAGTACCCGCACAATGTGACGGTGTGTAGCTACTCTGTGCCAGTAACACACATGGTCAGTTCCCCCTACCAGGCCGAGGTGCTGTGGGGGTGCATACCCCATCTTGTGTTCATCTGTAGACAGCTGATTTGCATGTGCAGTGCATCATGGGTACAGGTGGGATAACCCTATCCTGGTGACCACAGCAGACTGTCTGTGTGGTGACGTGCAGTCCCTCTGCAGCCAGCCCGGGGCTTGCTAGCAGCTATAGAGCTGTAGCCCACTGGTTACTTCACTGCCTGTGGAGCCAGCAGTCATGGTTTCAAACCCACAGTGGGGTTGTTTGATAGGGCTTCCCAAAGCATTATCTCTTTTTAATGTACATTAGTGCTGCCAGTAAAAACACCCTCAGCGTACTGTACCCATAAGGTGCCTCAGAAGGCGCTTTATAGGGCACCTTATGGTTACCGTCCATATAAGGTGCACTATACGTTATCCTGTGGAGCGACTTATAGGGTGCCCTATAGGGGACATTATAGGGTGCCGTGGCGGACAGTGCACTTTATAATGTGCCCTCTGGGGTACCTTATGAGGCACCTTATGCAGCACCTTATGTTACATTTACTTTGAGGGTGTGTTTGCTGGCAGCACTAACTAAAATAAAAATAAAATGCCTCCTAAAGCAATATTACCTATAACAGGTGATGCTTCAACCAGCCTTCTTCATTAGGCACAGTGGGGGATTGAACCCATGACTCCTGCATCATTGGTCAGTGTCTTAACCATTGTGCTACACGGCTGCTCCTCCTTAAGTGTCAGCGCACCTACTTAAGATTTTCATTCGTTACACTGCACAGTGCTGCCATCAAAAACAGTGCTGTGACCTTGCGGTGCCTCATACGGCACCCTATAAAGCGCCCTATAAGCAACATTCTAGGGTGCCTTGGCGGACAGTGCACTTTAAAATGTGCCCTCTGGGGTACCTTATGGAGCGCCTTATGTTACAGTGCTTTCAGAGTGCGTTTGCTTGTAGCAGTAATTAAAATAAGATTAATGTGCCTCAGACTGCAACATTACCTATAGCAGGTAATGCCTCAGGCAGCCTTCTTCATTCGGTACAGTGGGGATTGAACCCATGATACCTGCACCATCAGTCAGTGTCTTAACCATTGTACTGTGGCTCTGTTTCTTTGCTTGCACATCAGCACGCCACTTATGCTTCCCGCGCAAGTTTCTCATGTGCTAATGTGCGTGGCACACATGAGCGCACAGCGCACATTAGCGCATGATTAATCCCAGTTTGCTTTTATCAGACTGAAACGCCCACTCCTTATATGGCATCCCGCACACTAGCGCGGCGCGCACCTAACGGGATTTTAGTAAACATACCCCTTGGATTCAGTTTGTTTTCAGTTCATTCACCCATTCAGTTCAAAATTATTTGGATCATGTGGATCTTTGGGGACCATTAAACCCAATAGTTCAAGCAATTTTTCAGTTTAACAGTGGGGTTTTCATCCATTTTCTAATCAAATTTGCTTAAACCTTGACAGCAGCCATCTGCCACTGAGGCAACAACATTCCAAGACAATCAAGAATGGCACCAAAAGCATGATATAGGGCACTAAAACTAGCATAAAGACTACAAGCTACTATAAGAGGGGTAAAGCAGCATAAACAGTGAAATGAAGGCCACAAGGTATGTGGAGGAAGACAACTCAGCAACAGCATTGATAGGAAGACCCTAAGGCACCAGAAGGATGAAGTGACACGAACATTTTCAGGAAGACCCCAGCAATAGGAAAGGGGTAAAGCAGCACCAGCATTGGTAATACCACGTCAAGGCAACAGAAGAGGAGCAAAAGGTATCAGCAATATTGGCATGAAGGCCCCCAAATCCTCTGGGCGTGAAATAAAGAAGAAACACAGGTCTGCAAAATTTTTTTTTCGAGAGCTGTTTTGGTTATTCCATGTAATCTTTATGTTTTTTGGTGCACTGAATCTGAAAATGACCTCCATTTTGTCATAGGACATCACGTTTCCTGACAATTTAGGTAACTATGTTAAATAAAGCAATACCTCAAAATAAATGGAAATAGACTTATAAAATTAAAGTTTTATTACAATACTTTCATGAAAATTCTTTTTTGAACTGAAATGAGCTCACCTACACACACTAAACTCGATTCTTTTTCCTTGTGAAGCTCCTCTTGGTGCATTTACACTTGTGAGTAGCATCTGGAATGTCTCTCTGAAGCATCCAACAGTAGTCTGCCATCATTGTAATGCTCCATTTTCCCTGGTATCTCCTTTCCATCTCTTTAATGTCTTGGTGGAATCGTTCACCTTGTTCCTCACTCACAGCTCCCAAATTTTCAGGAAAGTAGTCAAGGTGGGACTGGAGGAAATGCACTTTCAAACTCATCAGGCAACCTAAAGCTTGAAATGCTTTTAGCATTCGTCCGACGATCTTTTTGTAGTGAGGACCTTTGTTATTGCCTAAAATTTCTCTACGACTTCTTTAAATACAACCCACCCTTCTTTTTGAGGATCCGTCATGGTACTGACAAACTCTTGATCAACTATAAGCCTTCTAATGTCTGGTCCGACGAACACACCTTCCTTCAATTTTGCCTCCGACAGGCCTGGAAACTTGGTGACTAAGTATTTGAAGCATTCTCCATCTCTTGAAAGTGATTTTACGAATTGCTTCATCAATTCCAATTTTATGTGGAGAGGTGGTAGAAGAACTTTATGGGAAGGTACCAAAGTTTCTCGGAGGACATTTTTTTCACCTACTGTTAGCACCCTCTGTTGCCAGCTCTTCTTAGTCCAGTGATTTTGTCGGTCTCAACTGTCCCATAGACACAAAAAACAAGGATATTTGGTATACCCAGCTTGTTGCCCGAGCAGCATGCACAAGACCTTCAAGTCCCCACACACTTCCCAACCATGGTCTTCATATTTAAGTTTATGAAGAACCTTGGAAGTTCTCGTAGATTTCCTTCAAGTGTATGGAATGACCTACAGGTATGGAAGCGTAAAAAACGTTGTGGAGTAAAACTGCTTTGAGACTTCTTTTTGAACAATCTATAAAAAGACGCCATTGCTCTGAATCATATTGGATTTTAAATTGACCCATCAGACCTTCGACATCGATGCAATAAACCAACTTATCTTCCTGGGCGAAGTAAGGATCGAACTCCTTTTCACGATGTCTGAACCATGAAGATGACACTCCTGGCAACAATAAATTCCTGCTTTTCAACCTTGATCCGAGTAACTCAACGGCATCTTTGGGAAGATTCAAGTCTCTTACCAAATCATTCATCTCCTCCTGAGAAAACAATTTTGGTCTTGTATCATCTTCAAAGTCAGAACTTGATTCGTCATCTGGTTCAGGTATGACTTCACCTTCATCGGAGCTAGGTATCTCTTCCAAGGTAGCAGGGGGCTTGGGTACTGGTATATCTGTGCTATGGGGGATGGGACGAATTGCCGAGTGAAGATTGGGGTATGAAATGGAATGCTTCCATTTGGAATTAAACCCTTCCACATCTCATGAACAAAAGTAACAGTCGTCACTATGGTTCTTTTGCTCTTGCCATACCATAGGAATCCCATAACGGAAAGATTTTTTCTTACCCTTGAACCAGTTTCAGAGGTCCTCAATACACCGTTTGCACACTTTATGAGGCGCCCAGACTTTATCTTGATCTCCAATTTTTAGTCCAAAATGTGCAAAGTATACTTTTTTCACAAAGTCTGTAATATTCTGCTGTTGCTTCAACACTGTATATTCACCACAGATGAAACAGAAACTGTCTGACGAATTAATACACTTTCGCGGAGCCATAACATAACGGTTGAAGAATGACGAGCTAACACGAATTGCGATGAAAAAGTGTGAACAGCCTAGAACCAAGAACCTGATGATGATTCGTGCACAAGTGTGGCATGCAGGAGAGAGCAGCTCTGTGTCTGTACATGAGATGTCACAGTGCTGGCCACACACCCCTGCACTGACCAGAGCTGCTGCTATCTGCCCTGTATCTCCCTCCTACTGGATTCTTCAGGAAAGATTAACCCCTTCTACCATTAGAAGCACGGACTTAAAACTTGCTTAGCTTATGTATATATTGCTGACCATCAGATTTACAGTGCTATGTTTTTTTTACATAACTCGGACAACCCCTTTAAGGTTTTTTTTGGCATTTTATATCTTAAATGCACTTATGTGAATTAATTAATAGTAATTTGAATTAATTAATAGTAATTTGAAAAAATTTGATAAATTTGAAGACAATTTTGCATGTTGTGGCAAATCATGATGTCTAGGAGTTTTTTAATATTTTATTTGTTTTCAGCACACCAAAATACATGGAAATTAGATGAAAATAATCAAACAGCTTTTTAGTCGCAGACCTGTGAATCAATAAAGTTAAGTCAGGAGCAGAGTTTTCTAGGAAAATGAGCCCACTTGAAGGGTGCATGAAGGAGTATACAAAAGAACTCTTCATAGAAAGGTTTTCTTGAGGATTTGATGACAAAAGCCTACTTTCTGTTGCACAGCCAGAAAGATCACTCAAAAAGAATTAGACCTCTTCTTTGAAAAGAAGATGGAAATAGAACCTAAACATGCATCTGTATTGTTCTCCAGGATGTCACAAAGAAGTTAATATTGACCAGTCCCAAACACAGCTTCTGGAATAATAGGATCATAACATGTTAAAACAAAAAATAAAGAAACACTGGCTTGAAGACTCCGAACCAATAGGAGAGGAGTACGGTAGGATCACCTATGGACAGAAGACCACAAGGTACCAAACAAAGAGTACAGAAGCATGAAATAGTGGCAGAAAGACCCCAAGGCAATGAGGACAAAATGTTAGGGCATTTGGCATTTAGTAAGGTGGAGTGACCCCCAAAGCTTTGGCCACCAGAATCTAGTAGGCAGGTCAGCATTATAAGTAGCTTCAGTACTTAGGTCTTCTAAGGTACTTCAGTGCAGAAATTTGTTAGCCTAAAACAACAGTTCTCAATCCAGTCCTCAGTGCACACTTTGCCAGATGGGTTTTCAGGATGCCTACAATGCATATGTATAATACGATCATGATCTACTATATCCAGCTCAGTCTAGTTGTCATGAATTTTATAGCACTGAAACATTTTTGGCATTATTGATATATAATTACGATTGATTTTAGACAAAGGATGCCAAGCACTTGTTCATTTTGATCTGTCAGCTGCTTTTAATGTAATAGATTATGATCTAATGAATTTGCAGCTAAGTATGTTTGGAATTTCAGGAGTGGTTATCAAACGGTTTAAAGAATTCTTGGGTGACTCTTATAGGCTACAATGGAGGGATCATATTTCTAGCCTGTGGAAGGGTGAGTGTGGAGTCCCACAAAGGTGTCCACTCTCTCCTATTTTGCTTAACATATCTGAGTCAATTTGGCTGTGATTTTCAGAACTTTGGTGTCCATTATGACTCCTACACAGATGATATTGTATTAGTAATTCCATTTCAAGCTACATTACAAACTACTTATGCGTTGCTGGAACATTCCTCCCAGCGAGTTATTACATGGATGAATGATTATAAATTAAAGCTGAATGCAGAAAAAAACTCATCTGCTTGGGTTAGGTGAACTCTGGAGTTGTTCCCATGAGTAAATCCTACTCTCCTGGTAATGCAATTAAATTGGCAAAAACACTAAAAATATTAGGTGTAGTCCTTGATTCACTTTAACAATGGATGCACGAGTGAGTAATGAGGTACATGAGACAGATTAAATTTATCTGACTGAAGATCAGTTGTGAACAGTTACACTAGCTTCTGTGATTTTGACGCTGGATTACTGCAATATTCTCCATTTTGGTTTACCTCGCATATTGATATTGAGATTACAAGGTTTACAAATACAGCTGTGAAAGTGGTACTAGAAGGTCATAAATAGGAAAGAGTTACCTCATTTCTTGTAAGGCTGAATTGGCTTTCTATACATTTGAGAATTACCTTCAAGCTGTTCTGTCTTATGCATAAAATGTTATATGATCATAGCCCTGTTTATATGATAAATATGTTGAATTATGGAGGGTTTGTCAGATCACTACATTCAGCAGATGGTATTGTATTATCTTATCTAACACCAAAACAATATAAGCTTAAGCAAACCCTTTATAAATTATTTATTTTTCAGGTAGCTTTGGCATGGAATGAACTTTCTATTACTCTTAGCAGCATTTTTACTAAAGGATTTAACATAAAAACATAGAAACATGATGGCAGAAAAAGACCATATGGCTTATTCAGTCTGTCCTTCCATACCAACTACTATAGACCTTTTTTTTCTTTTAGAGATCTTCTGTGTTGGTCCCATGCTTTCTTGAATTTAGATTCTGTCCTGGTATCTACTATAAGAACATACCGGGTCAGACCAAGGTCCATGAAGCCCAGTATCCTGTTTCCAATCCAGGTCAATGGGCAATCCAGGTCACAAGTGGCCAATCCAGGTTACAAGTACCTGGCAGGTTCCCAAAAAGACACACAGGTTCCACAATGCTTGTATTGGGGCAAGCAGTGGATTTTCCGGGTCCTCTTTAATAATGGTTTATGGACCTTTCCTCCAGGAACTAGTCCAAACCCTTTTAAACCCAGCTACACTAACAGCTTTTACAACATCCTCCAGTAACGGATTCCAGAGTTTGATTATGCATTGAGTGAAAAAATATTTTCGCTTATTAGTCTTAAACTGGTTACACTGTAGCTTTATTGCATGTTCCCTAGTCTTTCTACTTTTTTATGGCATAAACAATCGATCTACATTTTCCCGTTCCACTCCATTCATTAATTTATAGACCTCTATCATTTCTCCATTCAGCCATCTCTTTTCCAGGTTGAAGAGCCCTAACCTTTTAAGCATCTCCTCACAGGGGTATCCTTCCATCCCCTCTACCATTTTAGTGGCTCTTCTCTGTACCTTTTCTAATTCCACAATATCCTTTTTAAGATACAGTGACCAGAATTGCTCACAATATTCAAGGTGCAGTCGCACCATGGAACGATACAGAGGCATTATAATATCCCTTGTTTTATTTTCCATTCCTTTCCTTATGATACCTACCATTCTATTTGCCTTCTTGGCCACTGCTGCATACTGGACTGAGAATTTCAACGTGTTATCCATGATGACACCTAAATCTTTTTTCTGAGTGGTGATTTCTAGTGTGGAATCTTGCATCAATGTAACCATAGTTTGGGTTGTTCTTTCCTAGGTGCATAACTTTGCATTTGTCCGCACATCTACCACTCTTTCCATAAAGAAATATTTCTTCATATTACTCCTGAGTCTATCCCTTTTCACCTTCATCCTATGCCCATTCATTGCAGAGCTTCCTTTCAATTGTCTCTCTTCCTATATATTTATGCAATGGAGGTATTTAAATGTTTCTATCATATCTCCTTTCTCCTGCCTTTCTTCCAAAGTATACATATTGAGATCTTTATGTCTGTCCTGATATGCCTTATGACAAAATCCACTGACCATTTTGTTAGCCACCCTCTGCATCAGCTCCATTCTGTTTATATCCTTTTTAAGGTGTGGTCTCCAGAAACCTCACTATCCTCTGTTCTGGCAGCCTTTCTATGAATTTACTCACCACAGAGGTTAGATTAACTAGCCTGTAGTTCTCAATCTTATCCTTACTTTTGCTTTTGTGTAAAGGGACCCAATGTGCATTTCTCCAGTTCACTGGAACCATCTCGACTCTAAAGAGGCATTGAAAAGGTTAGACAATGGAGCTTCTCTGCCTTGGCCTGTACCTTAAACAGGGAAGATTGAAGAGAATACTACCTGCACACCTATCTGCTTCACCCTCTCTCCAGAGCTATGAAGTCATGCTTGATATGCTCGGAGGAATACCTAGCAGTATCATTTGTGCTGACATGAGCATAAGCAGATACAAGTCCATAATATCTTATATTTGGCACTTGGCAGACAGCACAGCTCCTTGGACATTAAGCCTGGTCAGCAAATGGATGCCTCAGTACCCCTCAGAAGAGTGTCACCAACCACCACTACCCTTCGCTTCCTTGTGGTCACTGATTCTGCAACTTTTGGGTGCTTGAGCTCTGGTTCTTCCTGTTCCTGAGATGTTTTCACCTCCTCCACTTCCAGGGTTGCATACTGGTTCTTCAATTCAAGGGCTAGAGGAGTGAGATTGTCAATTCTGTAGGCTCTGGTGACTTGTGTCCAATTCTTTTCATTCTGTAGCATACCATCTTTACCTCTGTCTGAGAGCTTGGATGCCTCAATAACCATCTCATCAATGTATTTCTTGCTCTCATAAATGCTTCTCAGCCTTGCCACCTCTTCTCTGAGCTCCTCCACTTGTTTAAAGAAGGCTTCAGATTGCAGGCATCGTGCACATGGAACTCGTCCCTTGACTGGGATTGGGCTGTCCTTTTGGACAGAGGCAGAAGCTGTAACAGGAGCAACAGCTTTAGAAACACGATTCTTCCCAGTCATAGTTCAGTTGTTGGTGCCGTGGTACCTGTTGAAGGAAATGAGAAAGACCTACCAAAGTCCCTAACTTTTCATCAGAGAAAAAGCAGCTAGCCTCTTTTATGTGTTTTCTAACAACTCTATTCTATGTACCTGTGTGCAGTCCTCTTAACTTGCCAAACTTGATGGAGGAGTGGCTCAGTGGTCGGGACAGGTTACCTCAGGCTGGAAGGCCAGGGGTTCAATTCCCACATGGGGAAAGCAACTTCAGGCTGGAGGGACTGGGGTCTCTAGTCCCATGGCCACTCCTTGTGGCTTTGGGCAAGCCATTTAACCCTCCATTGCCTCAGGTACACTTAGATTGTAAGCCCTTCAGGGACAAGGGAATAAAAAGTATCTGTTAGTATACATGTAAACTGCACTGATTCTCAATAGCACGGTATAAATAAATAAACAGCTATCATTTTACACTACTAAATTCTGATATTATGCATATGATGTGTATCATTTAATGTGCTCCTTTTGTAAAACTTTTCTCATCAAAGATCCTTTGAGAATATCAAATTGTTTACTTTTAATAGATATCCAAATTGTGGAATTGTTTACTTCCTAGATTTTCCTTACCAACCAATAAAATATCTGTTATCTTTCCTAACAAGCTAATTGGTGAGTTGCCCTATATTTATTTATTTATTTATTTATTTATCCAGTCTTATATATCACTTTATCCTTAAATCAAAGTGGTTGACAATACATGGGGTATGTTTACTAAACCGCGCACACGTGCGCAGCGCACAGTAGCGTACGCTAATGATGCATTTAAGTGCTCTTAAGTGCCCCGCACGCGTGCACGTCACATTAGCGGGCCCACGCACGTGTGCGGGGCGCTGATGTGCAATAGAGGCGGGGAAAGGCGTCCGGAGGGCGGAGGAAGGCCCCCGAGGGGCGGAGGGACGGGGTCAATGGGTGGAGAGTGGGAGGGGAGAGGCTCCCCGCACATCAGCGTGACTGAATTTCGGCAAAAAAATACCGCGAGTGAAAACCTCGCGTTAGAGCCGATTTAAATGGAAGAGAAACCATTTCCGTCAGCAATGTACAGCAAAACCGGGGAAACCTTTAAAACGTGAGCAGTGTGATACATGTGCACAGAACAAAATAGCAAATATAAATTGCAAATGACCACAACAAATTCCAAATAAATTATAATCCAGCTGGGCAACAGTGATATTAATGGGCAACCATAAAAAACACTCCCAGAAAAGCTCCAAAAAAAATAAATGATTTTTGGAAGGGTCTACGCTCCGTAGACTCATTCAAAAGCACTGCATTGTAATGGAGCTGTCCTGGGAGTGTTTTCCAGGTTGCCCATTGATATCACTGTTGCGCAGCTTGGTTTTGGTTTTCTCCCCCATTTTGGAGGGCATTTGTGAGGTTTATTTACACCTTTGTCCCCATACAAGGTAAACGAGCCCACAGTAAAATTGTGCAGAGCAGGGTGTCTGACTTGTGCGGCCAGGTTTCCTATCTCCAGAGACTGCGCTGTCTCTGTGGCCACAGTGTGGTGCAGTGGACACAGCCAGTGCCTGTAGGGCCAGAGGGCCACAGGTTCAAATCCCAGCGGGGGCTCCTGCCAATCCAGTCCCCATAGCTTTACCCACCACTAAACAGTGATAGTACAGACACTCCTTTATTGCAGAGAACATAAGCATGGTTCCAACACCTATATTTTACCCTACACCGCACACAAACCATAACAATGGGCATTACCTACAGCCGAGTCCCCCAAATTCAGTCCTGGAGTGCTACAACTCAATCAGGTCATATGCTGTTTCCCAGATAGGGACATGTCTGCATGTTGGCGGAAGGGTACAGGTGGTGGAGGGGGCAGTGGCTGCAAACCACAGCAGACAGTGGCCTAGGCCTGTGCAGGCTGGCACCGTCCACCGCAACAGACAGGCTCAGTCGGATGTACAGTCATGGACTCCCCAGGGAACACAGCATATCTGTGGCAACACAGTGGTGCAGTGCACACAGACAGTGAATACAGGAACAGAAGGTCACAGGTTCAAAGCCCAGCTGGGGCTACTGCCAATCCAGTCCACATATTTTTCATACAACTAAACTGTGATAGTACGGACAAACCTTTATTCCTGAGAACATACGCATGGTTCATACGCCTATATTTTACCACACCAAACACAGACACCATAAACAGCCGCATTACCTAGAGCAGAGTCTCCCAAATGCAGTCCTGGAGGGCCCCACACCATTCAGGATCCATGCTGCCTCTAATAAAGATGCCTGTGCTGCATATCTATGCACCACCCCCATGGTATGCTGATGTAGCTCATGCATATCTATGAGGGACAGCATGAAAACCCGAACAGTGGTTGGAACACCAGAACTGGAGTTGGGACACTCTGCCGTAAAGCAGCAGCCAACAGGGCCAGACACACCCACACACACCCCCACAGGCCCCATTGGCCAATGCCTCATGGAGAGGCAGGACATTGGGCCCTGCCTGTATCTCACAATAGTAGCAGTTGCATACCTTAGCACTGCCACCCTACACCTGGGTATATGGTACACAGCTATCAAACATTGCCCATGATAACTGGCAGATATCAATTCCTACGTTAAGCACATTTTGCTCATTGATCTCCACATAACAATCATTGTGATGTCTGCGGTGTGCGCTGCAGGTCTTGTCTCTGACAGTGTTTACCACCCTGGGGAGTGACCCCCAACAGTAGTGCGTACCATATCCAAGCCTGTACTGTGCCCAGGACTGGTGTGGTGGGTATGGCTGCTGGACTCCTTTATAGTAGCACAATGCTGGCATAGGTGTGGGGGTGGCTGTCTGCCTATCTAGTGTGTGGTGGCTGCAAACACCTTCCACAGCCCACACTGGCAGCAATGTTGCCAGTATTGGGCTGCCAATGTGCATAATGAGGAGCAAGGTGCCATGGGTATAGGCCGGACAGGGTTGCCTGGCCAGGGTGCATCTGCACAGGGCATAGGGCACTGACTGGGACATTTTAGTGCCCGGCCACCACCTACACAGACAGGGTGACCTCAGTATGTCCTGCTGAGAGATCACTCTCACCCTGACTGTGCAGTGACCACAGCATGGCTAGGCACCCCCATAGTGCTATACAGTATTTCTTTCATGTGATAGGTATGAGTTTCTTTTTGGGGCCCAGTTACTGATTTATCTGCTTGCTGTGTATGCTGACATCTCAGTTCTGGGTGCATGCATCTCCACTGGGAACATGCACTGTGGACTAACTAGCACACTGTTTGCAGCTGGTATTTGTTGTGATGGAGCAGCTTGCAGGGTGCAGTGGCTGATGACTTGCTGCAGGAGAATATCAGATGGTGGTGGGGTGCAGCTCACCATATCCAGGCCTAATATCTGTCTGCTATTGTGTTATGGATGTGTATAGAGCTGCATTGACTGCCCTGTGGGGTGTCTGCTCCTCAGCAGGACTGGGGTTGATGGACCCCTCTACTGCCACCTTTGCAGGGAAGTAGAATGTGGATCTATTGATGGGGGGCCCTGTTTGCTGCCCTTGGCCTGGGGGGGGGGGTGTTGCATGGCCCACCGGGGGGGGGGGTCCATGGGGCTATGCCTGACTGAGTCAGACAGAGACATCCAAGGTGTTTGTGCAGGAACACACATTAACACTGCTTTGGACCTCCAGCATGGCCTCTTTCAGCTATGGAAGGTGTTGTGGACCTGGTCCTGGGCACCTCATTGCACCCTCAGGGTGAGCACAGTACCCGCACAATGTGATGGTGTGTAGCTACTCTGTGCCAGTAAAACACACGGTCAGTACCCCCTACCAGGCCGAGGTGGTGTGTGGGTGCACATGGTCACTTCCCTCTACCGGGCCGAGGTGCTGTGGGGGTGCATTGCCCATCTTGTGTTAATCTGCGGACAGCTGATTTGCATGTGCAGTGCATCATGGGTATGGGTGGGCTAACCCTATCCTGGTGACCACAGTAGACTGTCTGTGTGGTGACATGCATGCTCTCTGCAGCCAGCCAGGGGCTTGCTAGGAGCTGTAGCCCAATGGTTACTTCACTGCTTCTACAGCCAGAGGTCATGGGTTCAAACCCACAGTGGGGTTATTTGATAGGGTTGTCCAATGCATTTTTTTAAATGTACATATTTTGATGCCAGCAAAAACACCCTCAGCGTACTGTACCCATAAGGTGCCTCTGAGGGTGCTTTATAGGGCGCCCTATAGGGCATCTTATGGTTCCCGTCCATATAAGGTGCACTATACAATATCCTGTGATGCAACCTATAGGGTGCCCTATAGGGGACATTTTAGGGTGCTGTGGCGGACAGTGCAATTTCTAATGTGCCCTATGGAGTGCCTTATAGGGTGCCTTATACCGCACCTTCAATTACGGCACGTGAGGGCGTGTTTGCTGGCAGCAATTATTAACATAAAATTAAAGTGCTGCAGGACAAAATATGTACACTGCAAAGCTGATGCCACAGCCAGCCTTATGTATTAGGCACACTGGGGAGCAAACTCATAACCCCTGTATCAGCAGTCAGTGCCTTAACCATTGTGCTCCACTGCTGCTCCTTCTTGCCTGTCAGCGCACCTACCTACTCTTTTCATTCCTTAAACTGCACAGTGCTGCCATAAAAAACAGTACACTGACCTTGCGGTATCTCATACGGCACCCTCTAAGGCGCCCTATAAGCAACATTCTAGGGTGCCTTGGCTGACAGTGCACTTTAAAATGTGCCTTATAGGGCACCTTATGTTAACATGCTTCGGGAGTGCGTTTGATAGTAGTGATAATTAAAATATGAATAAAATGCCTCCTAAAGCAATCTTCCCCTTAATATGTTATGCTTCAGCCAGCCTTGTTCATTGGGCACTTTGAACCCCTGATCCCTGCACCATTGGTCAGTGTCTTAACCATTGTGCTGTGGCTCTGTTCCTGTGATTGCACATCAGCACGCCGCCTTATGCCGCCCAGTATTAACAAGCCTCCTAAAACATCAGCGTGCCGCCTTATACCGCCCATCATTTAAATACCTCCTAAAATAATGCCACAGCCAGTTGTCTCCATTGGGCACTGTGGGGGATTGAACCCCTGATCCCTGCACCATTGGTAAGTGCCTTAATCATTGCGCTGTGGCTCTGCTTTTCTTCTTACACATCAGCGCGCCACTTATACCGCCCAGTATTATGATGCCTCCATAAACATCAGCGCACCGCCTTATGCAGCCCAGTATTAATATGCCGCCAAAAACATTAGCGCGCTGCCTTATGATGCCCAGTATTTCTGTGCCTCATAAATTAACGCCTCAGCCAGCTGTCTTCATTGGGCACTGTGGGGGATTGAACCCCTGATCCCTGCACCTTTGGTCAGTGTCTTAACCATTGGCTGTGGCTCTGCTTTTTTTCTTGTACTTCAGCGCACCACTTATGCCTCCCACGCAGCTATCTCATGCGCTAAGGTGCGGGGTGCACATGGGCGCTGCGCACCTTAGCACATATGTAAATTCCGCCTTTCCTTTTTCAGGACGGAACGCCCACTCCTTATATGGCACCCGCACACTACCGGGGCCCGCACTTTACCGGGGTTTTAGTAAACATACCCCATAGTGGCAAGACATACATTACATTACATATGATATATGATATACAATAATACATCAAAACAGAATTATATAGCAAGAATTCTCACATGGGGGGAGGGGAGCTGGGGTGAGAAGGGAGGAATCTAACACCTGAGAAAGGCAGGAACTTCAAAGACCTTGCCTTCCTCTTTGAGGATAGAGGAGAAGAAAAAAAACTATAACAGCAGAAAAAAACTTTGCCTAAGAAAACAAAACATGCCTCTTTTGCATTACAGCTGCAATTCACTTGTCAATACAGCAGAAAAGGTTAGCAATTAAAAATGAAAAAAAACCCTTTAAAACAGGGGTCACCAACCTGCGGCCCGCGGGCCGCATGCGGCCCACGAGGTCCCTTCGTGCGGCCCGCGAGGCTCTACCCCGGTTAACATTACGTGCGGCCCGCCAAGGATTCCCGCCATTGTATCCACGCGCTCGCAGCTCACCGACGACCACCTGCAAGCGTCCCTTCTCCTGTCAGTGTCATCTGTGAAGCCGGACTTTAAGCGTTTGTCTGCTAGCATGAATCATCAGCCATCTCATTAAATTCAATAAAGGTGATCAGCCATTGTTTTCATAATTTTGCGTTTGTTGTTTTTTTTCGCGGGGGCGGGGAGAAGGGGGGTGCGGCCCGCGAGGCTCCCGGTAGTCGGCTGTGCGGCCCGCGGCCCTCTGGAGGTTGGTGACCCCAGCTTTAAAAGCTCTCAGGCAGAGAGTTTGTATTAAGTTCCACCCAAATACCTTGCTTGCAGTAGAGATCCTGTGGGACTGGTTTTAATTGCCCAGAGCCCCTTTATTTCTATGGGTGCAGTGACACAATGCATGTTAATGAGTCAACGCATATTAACCTTCAGTAAACATGCCCCTTAGACAGGAGAGACAACTTTCAAAAACATTTTATTTCAAAGGTTTGCTTCTTAAACTGTAGTCTGAGGATTTATATTAATTCTATTATGATGTAGTTAGGTAATTTAACTGTATTAGTGAAATTTTAAATGTTTTTATGTTTATTGTATCAAATGATGCTTACTGCTTTATTGTGATCCACCTTGAAGCTATCTTGATAATAAGAGATATGCATACACTGCATCCATTATATGCAAATCTATCTCATGCATATTCATTATAGATATCTTGAATTTGTGACTGACTGAGTGTGCCCTAAAGACTGGGTTGTAATCTACTAGCCTAAGAAATGTTATCCTGCAGGGAAGAAGATCCCAAGGCTATGCGTACACCTTGTAGCGCCATATAGAAACATGATGGCAGAAAAAGACCACGTGGCCTATCTAGTCTGCTCTTCTATATCAACTACAATAGTCTTCTTTCTTTCTTTCTTTAAACTTGATAGACCACCAGGACCAGCAGGCATGCGGCGGTTTACATTAAAACAACAGGAGGCTTCGGAGAAAAGAAAGGAACTCCATTTAATGATAGGAAAGGGACAGTGTCAGGAGAGGAAACAATAAAAGACAGCAGGAGAGGGAGAGATACCATTAATCGTCGGAAAGAGGAGGGGAGGGAGGAAGAACAAAGGCTATGCAGAAAAGATGGGTCTTTAGCTTAGCTTTGAAAAAGGGATAGGAAAGTTCCAGGCGAAGTGCAGATGGCAGAGAGTTCCAAAGACGGGGACCAATGAAGAAAAAGGCAGCAGAACGTGTAGATTCAAGGTGAGCCTGGGAAGGGGGCGGGAGAAATAACCGTTTAGCGTGGACAGACCTAAGGGTTCTTGAGGGGCAGTGAAAATGAACTAAGTCTGAGAGATAGCATGGGACACCGGTATGGAGGAACCTGTGCACAAAAGTAAGGATCTTGTATTGGATTCAAAAAGGAATAGGCAGCCAGTGTAAGCGAATAAGAAGGGGGGTGACGTGAGTGAATTGGGAGGTGTGAGTCAAGAGACGAGCAGCTGTGTGGTGGACCAGTTGAAGCCTGCGAAGTTGAGTAAGAGGAAGCCCGACTAAAGATGCATTGCAGTAGTCTAAACGAGAAACGACAAGTGAAAGAAGCAGTGTGGTCAGAGAAGATGGGGAGAGAAAAGAGCAAACAGTTCGGAGTTGCCTCAATGTACAGAAGGTATGTTGAACAATGGAAGAAATGTGGTCTTTGAAGGTTAGGGCAGAATCCAAGGTGACACCAAGATAACGTAGTGAAGAAACAAGGGGAATAGGATCAGCAGAGAGAGAGGGGATGGGGGGGGGGGACAGGAGCACCAGCAGTAAACCAAATAGCCAAAGTTTTTGACAAATTGACGTGAAGGAAGTTTTCTGAGAACCAGGAGGAGACAGCAGAGAGACAGACATTGAGGGGACCAATATCAGGAGTAAGTGAACTAGTGTGGAAAAGAAGGATGATATCATGGGCGTAATAATACGCCAAGATACCATGTTGCTGGATGAGCAGAGCGAGGGGGGCCAGGAAAATGTTAAACAGAAGGGGAGCTAGCACAGAGCCCTGTGGGACACCACAGTGAAGAGGGGTTGAGGGAGAAGAGTCGGAGCCAGAAAGTACTGAGAAGGACCGGTTGAAAAGAAAAGAGTGAAACCAGTGAAGGACTGAACCTGAGAGACCAATAGTGTCAAGTCGTGATAGAAGCGTGCGGTGATCAACAACATTAAAAGCAGCAGACAGATCTAAAGAGACAGCTATGGATATAGAACCGTGATCGTGCGCAACATGCAATTCGTTGAGAAAGGAAATGAGAATAGATTCAGTGCTGTGACCTGGATTTTCCTCCGGACGTGATGAGCCCTCGTTCTTTATAGAGAGCTCCATGGGCATGTAGGGTAGTGAAGGCATATTTAGAGTCTGTATATACATTTAACATAAGTTTTGCACCTAACAGTAGTGCTCGAGTAAGTGCTATCAATTCTGCTTTCTGGGCTGATGTACCTGAGGCTAGAGCTGATGACTCAACGACTTCATGTTGAGTGACTACTGCATATCCGGCGCAGCGTCGTCCATTGATGATGAGACTGCTTCCATCTACGTAATAGACTTGGTCAGGATTGTCTATGGGCACATCTGTCAGGTCAGGTCGGCTTGAGAATACAGTGTCCATGACTTCTATACAGTCATGTTCTGGGAGTTCTTCACTAATAGGTATCAATGTGGCTGGATTCAAGGCATGGCTCACTTCCAGTTGTATCTGTGGGTTTTCACATAACATGCTCTGATATTTCAACATTCGGGAATTGGTGAGCCAATGATTTGCTTTCTGTTCCATAAGGGCAAGGACTGCATGTGGCACAGGGACTCGTAGATTCTGTCCTAGTGTGAGCTTGTCTGCTTCACTCACTAACAATGCTGTAGCTGCAACTGCTCTCAGGCAAGGTGGCCATCCTTTGGCCACAGTGTCCAATTGTTTCGATAGGTATGCTACAGGTCGCTCCCAATTTCCCAATTTCTGAGTCAACATGCCTAAGGCATTTCCTTGTGCTTCATGTACAAACAAGTGGAAAGGCTTGTGAACATCTGGTAGTCCAAGGGCTGGTGATGACATAAATTCTTCCTTTAACATCTTGAAGGCTGTATCCTGCTCAGGTCCCCACTCCAGTGGCGACTTTTCTTCTCCTTTTGTGGCTTCATACAGTGGTTTGGCGATTTGGGCAAAGTTGGGAATCCAGATTCGGCAATATCCTGCCGCTCCCAGAAAGGCTCTAACTTGCTTTCTGGTAGTTGGGGTTGGGATTCTGCATACTGCTTCTTTTCTCTCTCTGCCTAATTTTCGGCTTCCTTTGGTTATACGAAAGCCCAAGTATTTCACTTCTTTTTGGCATAGTTGTGCTTTTACTCTGGAAACTTTGTATCCAGCTTCATCTAGTAACTGCAAGAGGTCTTTGGTGGCTTGTATACATTCACTTTCTGATACAGCAGCTATCAGCAGATCGTCCACGTATTGGAGAAGCACTCTCTTCCCCGGGGCCACTGGATAGCTTGAAAGGTCTTGATTTAGTGCAGCACTAAAGATGGTAGGTGAATTCTTGAATCCTTGGGGTAATCGTGTCCAAGTAAGTTGGCCCCCTCTTCCAGAGATAGGGTCCTGCCATTCAAATGCAAATAATATCTGACTTATGGAGGCTAATCTTATGCAAAAGAATGCATCTTTTAAATCCAGAACAGTAAAGTGGGTAGCTTCAGCAGGTATCAGTCCTAGAAGAGTGTAAGGATTGGGTACAACTGGATGTATGGTCTCAACTGCTTCATTCACTCTTCTTAGATCTTGCACTGGGCGGTAGTCATCTGTTCCAGGCTTTTTCACTGGCAGAAGTGGAGTGTTCCATGGGGATTGACATACTTTTAGTAGGCCATGTTCTAGTAATCTTTGCAAGTGGCGGTGAATGCCTTCAATTGCAGCTCTTGGGAGAGGGTACTGCTTGACATGTACTGGTGTAGCACTAGGCTTGAGAGTTACAATTATTGGAGCTATATGTTTGGCTAGGCCTGGAGGACTGCCTTCTGCCCATACTTCAGGTGGTGCATCAATGCTTTTCAAAGTTTGTTCAAAATAGGTGTCTTGGGCAGATTCATCACTGTAATATCTCCATTCTTCTTCTCGGGGAACTGTAAGCAACATTATTCCTGCTGGTTTGGCTTGAGAATTTACTGTCATTTGCATTTCTCCTCTTTCAGTAAAGGATATTTGGGCTTGTAGCTTGGCTAACATATCTCGTCCCAGTAGTGGCACTGGACATTCAGGCATGTAAAGGAATTGATGAGTTATTTGTTGTCCTCCTAGACTGCATATGCGATTCTGAAGAAAAGATTTTGTAGCTTTGGCACCAGTTGCTCCTACAATGGTGACTGCTTTTGTAGAAAATGGGGCTATCTTTTTGTCTACTACTGAATGTTCTGCTCCAGTATCAACCATAAAGTTCATAACTTGGTCTCCTATTTGTATTCCGACCATAGGCTCCTGGAGACCTAAAGCAAATTCGGAGCCCGGTCTGTCCTAATCCACGTCATCTTCATCATGGGCTGTCGTAGCCAATGCTTGTACGGCTTCTCCTCTTTCTCGCTGGTATTGCTCTCGATTGGCTCCTCCGCGGTTTCGGGGACGGCCTCGTCTTTCTTCTCTCCATTGATGATTGTTTTCGTTATCTTGGTGGGCGTCTTCAAGTTGCGGGCATGCATCTCTCCAATGTCCTTCCTCCCTGCAGTAGGCACATTGGTTTATGCCTAGCTGGGGCCGGCTTCCGCCTCGGCCCCGCCCCCTTCCTCTGCTCCGTTGACTAGGGATACCTCCCCTTTTCTGTTCAACTATGGCCGCAGCCAAAAAATCAGCTTTCTTCTTCATCTTTCGATCACATTCTCTCTGCCTTTCATTATCACGATTCACATACACTTTATGAGCGACTTCCAATAACTGAGTTGCATTCATGCCCGCAAACCCTTCTAATTTCTGTAATTTACGTCTGATGTCTGGTTGAGACTGATTTACAAAAGCAGAATTCACCATGCATAAACTTCCTGGTGCATCGGGATCATAGGGAGTATACATTCTATATGCTTCAGTTAATCTTTCATAAAACACTGCTGGGCTCTCATCTATGCCTTGGGTAACTTCAGTAACTTTGGAAAGATTCATAGCTTTCTGGCCCCCCCTTTTCAGGCCTTGTATAAAGCCTTGGCGAAAACGGGCTAGGGCTCTGGCTCCTCTTTCTGTATTTGGATCCCATCGGGGGTCTTCATTCGGGAATTCTCTCTGGGCCGCATCCCGATTATCTATTCTTTCCTCCCCCCTTTCTCCTGGAGCTACAGGGTTATCTGCCAGCCAGTCAATAGCTGCTTTTCTAATTCGTGTCCGCTCCTCTGTAGTAAATAAGGTGGACAGGAGCTGGCGGCAATCTGCCCATGTTGGTTGGTGGGTTTCCATAATAGTATTCACTAATTCTGTAAGCTCTTGGGGTTTATTGGTATAGGAGGCATAATGTGTCCTCCAATTTAACAAATCAGTGGTAGAGAAGGGGACATACACATAATTTAGGGGTCCCGCCACCACCTCATTATCTTCATTTCTTACGGGTATTCCCGGGACTTGCCGTAAAGGCATCATCTTGGCAGTAGATGTCTTTTGGGATCTGAGAGATATTTTCGTAACTTTCCTGTCAGGGGTTATTTTCTTCTTCTCTACGTGCTTTACTTTAGATTTACTTTTCACTGGCGAGCTAACACTGGCAGCCGCTTTTACACTGTCAGTATCACTCGGGGAATTTTCAGTTTCTTCCTTCTCTGTTTCTGTATCTGATTCTCCTTTTTCTGTCTCGGTAGAATAATCTTCTTCAATTAAAGGGAGCTCATCTACCTGCTCTTTGGGTAATGGCTCAGGGGTTGGGTCCCGCTCCTGCTGTCTCCGGGGCTCTGGGGCAATCACTTCTGGGGAATCAGGATCTACCAGGATGGGTTTCTTCCTGGACTTCTCACCTTTCCCTTTCTTTCTAGGCTATTCTATTTTCTGACTATAATCTGTCTTTGCTAACATTATTCTGCACTGCTCTTCATAACAGCACTTCGCCCAAGGGGGCGGATCTTCACAAATACTTAACCAGGAATCTATATAGGGGTACTGATCGGGGTGCGCTATTCGCACTCTACGGTGCACTAACTGAATAATTCCTACATTAAAGGTTCCCTCTCTGGGCCAGGTAGGGTCTAGATCGGGCCACTCCCTAGTACACAAAATCTGTAAACGGGCTGCAGTCATTTTAATACCATAATCTCCAGAATATCCTTCTTTAAAATGTGCGATCATACATTCTAATGGAGTGTTCCTAGTAGACCCCGCCCCTCCCATTTCGATGTGTGCGCGCAACAACAGACAGAAGGGAAAAGGAGGGCGGACTGTGGGTAAGGGGTCCTCACGGCCCTAGAAACATATAGGGAAAACAAATAACAAGACAAGACGACAGTCGCTTCCCCCTTTTTACGACCTGAACGCGGTCGCCCAGTCAGGAACTGCGTTACTTAGGGGTCCGCCTTCGCTTGGTCCGTGCTGCCAGACCTCTCATTCACACTTCATTCACACAGTCATGCTAGCAACGTATCCCAGAATGCATTCATTTCTGTCTATTCTGACTAGTCTTGTTCAAATTCCAAAATACAAGAAGACGGGGGTTTCGCCCTGCGAATACTCATGCAGGGTTAATCTGCCCGTCTTTGAGAGGTGATCAAGCTCTCTTACCAAGTTCCAAGTTCCAAGTTCAATATTCAAATGGCAGTACTGCTCTTTCTTATCTGTCTAGACATACCAAATCAAAACTTTACTCACCGGATCCGGTCCTCAAAGTTCCCAAGCAAGCGCATGAGTTGGACCTCGGACTCCCCTCACTCGGGTTCGAGGTGTTGGCTCCAGCCGGGCCCAGCACCCGCCGAGGTCCGGCCAGCTCCCTCCGATGCAAGGGACCGGTGGCGCCAGGGAGCGAGCCCCCGTCGGAAGGGCGCGATCCCGGCAGGACCAAACCTGTAGAGGCGGAAAGTCGTGGTATATTGCCCTATATACCCTCTAATACCACACCTTCCTGGCCAATGCACCAAGAATATGTAGCAGCAGAGCTCAGACAAACCAATGATACCAGGAGTCTGTTCAGAAGGTCCAAATCATTTATTTGTGCACGTCTCAAGCAGAATCAAATTCAAAATGGCTGAGCGATGTTCTCTGGCAATACAACAACTTTTATAGACTTTTGCTCCATTCTAGGTATAGAAAAACATTTCATTGGTCCCAATAACCTCCCGTACCCCTTCTATTGGTCCCGGTACTGATATGATTATCCAATTATGTTCTTTGAGTGGGCTCCGCACCTGCTCACCCCCCTTCTAGTCCCAATTACAATGGCCAGTTCACCAACTTGTTACTTTCCTACTTCCAAGGCCATTGGGCTAGTTAGTACGTGCGGGGAAGCAGGGCTCTATAACCTTTCTGTCAGCAGTTTTAATTAAATCCCTTACAGCTGTATTTTCTTATCAGGGGCATTCAAACATATTTTTCTGTATTTTTCCAACTTTAAGTTCTGCTTGTCTAAGTTAATTCAATACTTTTACTGAGTTCTAGTTCTACAATAGCAGCATGTTGGGGGATGTGTAATTCCTATGGGCCTCTTCACAGGCTTCATTTACAGGTCAAGCTAGTTAGGCTTGTCTGTTTATGTCAGACACTGTGGATCACAGGCCTTCACCTGCCACAAAAGAATGACATACTATTATGTTGATGGAGGCAAGACAGGTACTAAACCGGCAGCCACCTCTGCACTGCTGTGGGAGGAAGAAAAAGTGAAGGAGTTTCCAGTGGTGGCATTTTGGTGCCCTCTAACATCAGCACCCAATGCCATGCTAACCTGGCTAACCATGTTGCACGGGCTCTATACGGGAGGAGGAGGCATGGGGGATAGGGATATTGCAACTGACCTTGGTGGAGGAATAGGAAAAGGGGCTATGGCTACAGGCCTTGGGGCGTAGGGGGAGGAAAAGGTGATGAGCAGGGAATAGGGAGGACACTAATGGTGGCTTGGGAATGGGGGAAGATTCGGATGCTGGGCATGGGTGGGAAGGGCAGAAATGGTGATATGTGCAGGGATGAAAAAAGGAGAATATTGATACTGGTCGTGGGTGGAGGTGAAGAGAGCAAAAAGTACTGGTTGTGGCGAGGGAAACAAGGAAGACATTGGGAGGGGTGAGAAAGGAAGGTATCAGTGCTGGAAAGGGTAATGGGGAGTGACAGATACCGGGCAGGGATGAAAAAGAGAAGCTGTGCTAGGCAAGAGAAAGAGAAACAGCGATGATGACAGAGTATCAGAGGAGAGCAAGAAAGAGAGTATCTGGGATGTGTGAGGGAGAGTCTGTGCAGGGTTAGCTGATCTGGTTACAGGGATTATACAGGGGACCCCTACAAATCCCCAGGGGAGGAGAGGGATATGCATCCCCAGAAAGGGGAAGAAACTAAAGATCAGTATAGAATACCAGTATAGAAAGTCATTTTTACCTATGGGCAAAAATGGGCAGCTGCCCAGACCCTGTATAGCTGGGGGCCCCTTGCATGCATATACATGGCTCTACACTTGTAGTCAAAATTATTAGCACCCTTGCAGTTTAACCCCTTAATGTCCAATATCTCCTAAATAAAAGTGACCAGTGAAATGACTTTGGACTATATATGCACACATATTTGACACAAAAGAATCAAATGAAACAAGACCAATTAAAAAAGGAAATAGTAGGAAATAGTATAAAAACTGGACATTGCCAGGACATGATTATTCTTCCAACTAAGAGGACATAAATTTTATCTGAATAAATATGTTACTTCTAGACCAAAATTTTTTTGTTGGATTGTTTGCCTTGAAAGATTACTCCCTCTTGTTTTCTTGGTACTCCCTCTTGTTTTCTTGTTACTCCCTCCGTTTTTTCTTTTATAGAGGGAAAATCCCTCTGCAACACACCAAGGGACAACACAAGCCTCCCCCCGGATGTACTTATCAAGAGCAGCAACAAGGAGTCCTTTCATCCAGTGCTGTCTGCCAAATTTTATGCTTGATAGGCAATGGCTGTGACGAATTTCAAGACACCAGCCAAATCCAGCCAATTAAAGCAATAATTCCAATTTCCATAACGCTGTAATACCACAGGACCCAGTCAGACCTGCCCGGTCCGTTATTGCGCTACACAATGCTGTGTTTCAGGCCGCTGAAACTCCCGACTTTAATCAGCTGGATTTGGCTGGTGTCTTCAAATTCGTCACAGCCATTGCCTATCAAGCATAAAATTTGGCAGACAGCGCTGGATGCAAGAACTCATTGTTAGTGCAAACTGTTGAAAAAACACCATGTACAACATCCAAAGAGCTTAAGGCTGACCTGGAGCAATCTGGAATGGTGGTTTCAACTCACACCATATGCTGTACACTAAACAAAGATGGACTTCATGGGTGAAGGCCAAGGAGAACCCCACTGCTCAAAGATAGACATAAAAAGGCACTCCTGATCATTGCCCAAACCCACCTTGAGAAAACACAATCCTTCTGGGAAAGTGTTCTGTGGACAGATGAAACCAAGCTTGAGCTCTCTGGCAATTCAGACGAGCGATGCCTTTACAGGCAAAGAAATGAAGCTTTTAAGGAAAAAACCCACCCTTCCTACAGTTAAATATGTTGGAGGTTCCATAATGTTGTGGGGCTGTTTTGATGCCTCGGGAAGTGGATGCCTGTAATTTATTAAAGAAATCATGAAGTCAGAGGACTACCAAGGTATTTTGGAGCAAAATATGCTACCTAGTATCCAAAAGCTAGGTCTGGGTCAAAGGTCATTGGTCCTCCGGTGGAACAATGACACAAACCATACATCCAAAAGTACAAAAGAATGGTTAAAAAAGAATAAATGGACTGTTTTAAACTAGCCAGCAATGAATCCTGATCTCAATCCAATTGAGAACCTTTGGAAAGAGCTGAAATCTGCCATTGGTAAAAGGAATCCTGGAAACATTCATGAGCTGGAAGAAATCGCATGAAGACTGGGAGAAACTACCAGCAGACAGATGTACAAAACTTATAGATAACTACAAGAAACATTTGGAGGCTGTCATCACTGCCAAGGGTTGTACACCAAATGTTAGTGAAGATGCCATTAATTCTGTCCAAGTCATATTTTGTTTTTTTTCTCAGAAATTACTACATCTAAGTTGCACAGACATCTTTTTTTTTGTTGTTGTTGTATACTTTTGAACATACTATTCAAATATTATGATGACATACAGTTGGAATATTTACTACTACTATTACTATTGATCATTTGCATAGCACTAAAAAGGCATACGCTGCGCTGTACAGACACATATATAAGATGGTCCCTCCTCATCAGAGATTATCATCTAGTAAAGACAGACAATAGAACAACTGAGGACAAGGATAAATCTAGGGGAATGTTAAGAAGACACTATTCTAACTCACTAATCTTATTTTTTAGACTTCTAACATTTGCACAAAGGGCATATTTCCAATTATTTCTCAAGATATTGTACACAACATATCTAAAATGCAAGGGTGCCAATAATGATGACCATGACTGTATATTTACTGTGGATATCCTGAAACCCAAATGGGCAAGAAGCTTCTATGGGGCTGGTTTGAGAAACACTGGACTAGTATGTTCAATTCCCTGTTCTTTGTAAACTCAATGTTGCTTGTATGCATTGCAGTACTTTTGTTCGATGTACACCGTGCTGATTTTAATAGCGCGGTATAGAAGAAATGTTAAATAAATAAAATAAAATAAATAAATAGTATGTCTTCCATGGAAACTTGCACACAACAATGAGTTTCTGGCCACTCACTCATGGCCGACACAAGATGCCCACCTCAAGACTCTTCTTATTCAGTTCTGTGCATCCATAAATGTAGAGAGTAGGGTAACAATGTATATTTGGGAAATCAAGTCCATTCTCTTCTTAATTCATGATCAGTTAAGAACTCAACATGGTTGCTACTTAAATATAGAGAATATAAAATTAGAAATCTGTATTATAAGATGTCAGAGGTAAGTATAGTCTTTTTATTATTGCATACTAGCAAACAGGTTTTACAGATTTTTTTAAGGCATAAAAATTCTAATCTTAACAGTAGCTGAATAAATGAAAAATGTGAATATTTGTAATGCATTGCTGAGAATAGAATTCTGTTTCTGTATTTGTGTAAATACTGTCCAAATTATAACTTTATTTTCTATTTAAAAATTAGGGGCCCTTTTACTAACGGGCACTAGAGTCTTGCACCTAACGTGCAAAAGCACTGAAACTATGGTGTGTTATGTGCAACACCACTGCATTAACTGTTGGCTGTGGCAATCATTTCTGCAGCGATTAATGTGGAGCGTGTCCCCCTAATGCGGGCGACATTAGCGTGGGTGCACTTAACTCCACCTACTGAGGTGGCATTAGATGAACCCGAGCTAATGCAGTTCGTGGACAGTGTGAACCCAGCACTAACTGTGCCGACCTCACCACACCTCTCACTTGCCCACTCACGACCCTAATGCAGGTTGCACAGTAGCGTGGGAATCATCCTGCACTAGCTGGCAATGCATGTCTCAGCACGTCTTCAGTGTGTGAAAGAACATATGTTAACAGCTAGCGCCCATTAGTAAAAGTCTTCCTTATTGTAGCTATTTAGCCATTCATTTCTCAATAAACATATTAGACACTGGGTGAAATGATCACATTTTTTTTGCTATCTGGTTGCATATATCTCTGCATCTCCTCAGCAGCTTTGAAACAACATGTGATGTCTTATTTAAAATTGTGGACTTCTATTCTTCATAAATATTTCTACCAGCTCTGAGAAAATGTGACTGGAGGATGCTGCAGACTTTTTTCCAATAAAGGAGCTTGTTTACTGCAGATGTTGAAAACGGCCTCAATATAGTATCCCCTTTAGGATATGCATTAGTGACAGTAGCCCACTGCAACAGTAGTGGGGAGGGTTGCATAGACACCATCCATCATGGCTCCAGCTGAATTAATTATAATTACATGGCAGTACATTAAATAAAGCAAACCCAAACAGAAAAGGGTAAAGAGACCTCACAGAGTTTGGACTGAATGTCCTATGCTAAAAGCATCCCACACACCACTAAAGGAAATGGCAAAGTTACATAGGGAGACAGGCAGTCAGACAGGCAGAGACAGAAAAGTACCTATTAGAAAGTTGCTCTACTATATTTAGGAAAGTAATCAACATTTTCACAGTAACAGTCTGACAATTATTTTGATGGTGCCTCATGATGACTGTGCGGTTTGCATGTAATCATCATTTCCTGCATCCCACAGTTGCTGGCATCCCAGGTAGGAGAAAGCACTCACTTCAAATTATTTCCTGTCTCACTCTCCTCCGCCCCCTCCCCTCCCGCAGTACAGTCTCACAGCTTTTACAGTACAAAAGCATGCTTTTCACATGCCCCATCCCGTCACTACTGATAGGAAGCCAAAAGGCTAAGGAGGAGTGTAAAGTATATTTCTCACATTACAAAGAATTTCACTGTAACATGGTAAATGACCCAATACTTACAAGAGCTCAATTTTTTCACATTGTCCCATCATTGACCTAAGCCCAAAATGAATGGCTCATCCTTCGGTTCAATCTAACCATAACATTACTCACCCTACACTCTCACTAATACCTTCCTTCCTATTCTCTTTCTCCATTCAGTTTCTTCTACTTTGCTTGTCCCACTCTAACTCAAGTTAAGAATTGCCTACGGGACTCATTTCCATTGTATATAGTTACCTATATGAACCATACCTTTGTAAATAGTTTTATAATGTTCTTACTATAACCAAATGTTTAATGTAATTAACAGTATATTGTACATAGTTCACTGAAGTTCCATGTAAAAACAGCTCTGTTCACTGTTTCCTAAATTGTTCATTGTAAACCGCACCTGATCTTTGGAAGGTTGCGGTATATAAGCAACTGTTAAAATAAAATAAATAAATAAATGACAATATTTATTTATTTTATTTTAGTTATTTAACCAAATTTTTATACCGTCTCATCCTGGAATCAAAGTGGTTTACATTAAACTTCAAACAGATACATTTAACTTAGCTTGGGTACTTAACAGGGTAGTAACTATTTACAAGTTGCTTAACTTATTTACATCTGAGCAGGGTTATCGGGGCTGTTTCAATGTTTCAAAGATTCTTTGGTTGGGGCCAATGTGTGGTTTGTCGGACTATGTGATGTTTCCATAATGTTCTATGAACAGAAAGGTCTTGAGTTTTTTCCGCAAGTCCTTAATGTCTTCGGTGGAATGGACTTCTTCAGGAAGGGTGTTCCATAGTTATGGTGCGGCTAGTGAGAATACTCTCTTGGAGATTAATTGTTTGCTTTTCCGGTAGTCTGTTGGTGAGTTGATCATGTGTTTGTTATTGCTCCTAATAGGGTAAGTGCTGACTTCTCTTGTGATTAGAGTTTTCAGGATGTCTGCTGAGCAGTGGTGGAAGATTTTAAAGATGTTTAGGATTGTTTTGAACAATAGATCAGTGGCTCTCAACCTTTTGCCCATCACAACACGTTTGACATAACGACGATCACACTGCACACTACCTACGACAATCCATGACTAAACTAAAAAAAAAAAAAATCTAAATATTTTACTGTTGGGGAAGGAAAAAAATATTCTAACAGCAATTACATTTTTACAGGCTGTTATTACAGTTAAATTTATTACATTTTGTTCTTTTCACAAAAGTTTTAAACTTTGCTTACTTTCATTTAGCAAATATGACTGATGTATTGCACGTAGCTTTTCCATATGGTGTTGAACAGAAGATAAACTCATGTACTATCAGCTTCAAGAAGTTTTGAGGGGCTTCGGGAGAGCAGTGATTCTCGACGGGGGTGAAAGCAGGAGCTCCCCCTTCCTCCTTATGCCGCCAATCAGCTGCCATTAATAACGGCACAAAAACCGCCGTTTCAGGGGCTTCGGGAGAGCAGTGATTCTCGACGGGGGTGAGAGCAGGAGCTCCCCCTTCCTCCTTATGCCGCCAATCAGCTGCCATGAATAACGGCACAAAAACCGCCGTTTCAGGGGCGCGCCCATGTCTTGCGGGCCCGCGCCTGAGGGCCTCGCCAGAGGGCCCTTTGGCGTGGCCCTTAGGCGTTGGTCCGTGGCGTCTGTTTCTGGAGTTTCGCTGATGGCATGGTCTGGGTTGTCGTGTCTATATATCATGGTAACTTGCTGTTCTGTGTTCTTCTCTTTCTTATCTGTTTGACTATCTCTGTCCCCTATTCTGTCCTATCAAATAAATGGCGTTCTTTTCTTATTTCCTTGAATGATATAGTATTGTAAACCGCTCTAATGCCTTTTTGGCCTGAGCGGTATATCAAATTTAAATAAACATAAGCATATTCTGGAGTCTATCCGGAGAAGAGCTAGGAAGGTTTCCCCTACAACTCATCATGCAAAAAATGCATTCAAATTTAGTAGCAGCAACACAAAAACTTTTCATTGCCTAAGCCAAAGTCAATCCCTCTCACTGCCAAAACCCCTCTCACTTTGCCTCTGGGATATTCACTATCAGGATCACAACACCTAAGGTGAATTTTCTGAAATTCAGTTCCTTCATGATATCCTTGAAGGATCTCAGGAGTCATATTTGTCCAATCCTGATACTCCAGGGAGGTTTGCAATAGCAATCATGAAATCCAATGGCATCTGATGGAGAGGTGCCTGCTGCTTCACTAACTTCAACAGAATAAGATGGGCAGAATTCTACCTGGTGCCAAGATCCTGAACGATTTGATACATGAGTGCCCCTACTGCTTCCTGCTTTTGATGCAGCTCATGCCCATCTTTCACTCTCCAGTGGAAATAGCTTCAGGTCAGGATTACCACTTCTCTTGCTTGTCAGACCTAGGGACTCTCTTACTTCCAGGTACAGCAAGCATGCAAGGCATCAGATACATAAAAGCCCCCATCCTTTGCTGCCCCAGCCATGTTCTTCCTCTCATCAGTTATAAAATGGGAAGCATGGTTGTCTCTCTCCAGACTAGCTCTCAGCCTCCATCACTGCCTTTATTTGCTCTAAGATCTGGTTATCATCTGTTACCTCAGTGTACAAATTAGGCCACCTATTCCCTCCTGCCGGTGCGCCCCCACCATACCTGCAGCCTGCCCCGCCTGACTCGATTACGAGCAGTATGACATCACAGATTGAGGATCACTCACTTGCTTAAAGTTATTCTGGAGAGTACTTGGTAATTGGGAGCTAAGAGATGCAGCAGCCTATTAAACCCCAAGTTTTCAACCACCTCCAGGGACTGTCATCCAGGACAATTATTTCCAAAATACCATGTCATCATTTGCTGCCAACTGTTTGCCCCAGAACAGAGATCACGAACACTGGCCCATCTCCTCCACGGTAAATTGCTTAAATAGGCATCGGGGCTCTTCACTGTTCACATCACTGAGGGAACTGGTTTCCCCTATGCATATCACTTTGTCCTTGTCCACGTTAAATTTCATCTACTATTTAGATTCCCAATCCCCCAGTCTCACAAGGTTCTCCTGCAGCTCCTCACAATCTGCTCATGATTTAACAGTTTTCAAGAATTTTGTGTCTTCTGAAGATGTGATCATTCATTCAGTGCTCCCTTTTCTGGATCATTTAAAAAGATGATAAAAAGCACAGGTCTCAGTAGAGATCCCTAGGGTATTCCAGCTTGGGAAACAGATTTTTTCTTTTGTGTTGTTTTCCTGCTGCTGCTGATACTACTTGCAGTGCAGAATGGAGTCCCTAAGCCAGTATCAGTGCCCTCCCTTGAAAATAGCCAGAAAGGCTGTTTCCACATATGATGCAACATGCCACTGGTTGAGAGATTGTGCAATTGCTTTCCTCTACTAATAGCCTTCTGACAGTGATCCTCAAGTACTTTAAAATGCCTCCACACAGGGCAGCCCAAGGGTGCTGCGGGCGAATGTACAGAGACTCATTGCAGGGCCTTATAATATCTGCAGGGCCTCATTTGCATAAATATTTGCATAACAACCACAGCTGAACTTATTTGGTCAGTGCTATGACCTTATTAATAATAAAGAGAAAAGCTATAAAATGAAAAAATCTGGTAGCTATGAACTCATATCATGTTGCTTAGGCAGGACTAGACTGTGCCAGAGTTGGAAAAGTCCAGAAATCAGCAACAATGATCTATCAGACCACAAAGAAATTTAAACAGACGTCTCCTTAAAGTCTGAGATTTCCTTGAATCTGAGCTGACAAAATATTTGAAATTTAATACCAGTCCAGCAGCATCAACGGCACAAAACTGCAAACTTTAACAACTATCCATATTCCAGTACACCTCCCCCCCCCCTCCCCCAGGAAACAAAAAGAAAAAGTGAAAACCACAACACAGGGCCATAAAACAAAAACAAGACCAGAATGGCATTGATTATAGTGTCAGTTCCAAGCGACTATTCTGTGAATTGCATTGAGAGGGAGAAGATCATTAAGTACCAAAAAATGCAGATGGAGACCAAGAAAATGTGGTAGAAAGATACTGAATTATTTCTTATCATGTTGCTTGCCACAGGCTTAATTAAGAAGAATTTCCAAGCACACCCTGATAAATTACCCAGTCACGTAACATCTTACAAACTCCAGAGGGAGGCTCTCTTCATCACGATACAAATACTATGCTCAGTATTAGCAGTAAATATGAGAGACTGAGATTTATTTATTTATTTATTTTATTTACATTCTCTTATATACTGTGCTATTCTGCATCAGTGTGGTTTACATTGAACAAACTGAAATTACATTGAACAGGGCATTATAACTTGGAGATAACTATTTTACAGGGAACATGGACTATGGAGGGTTAAGTGGCTTGCCCAAGACCACAAGGAGCACCTGTGGGACTAGAAACCCCAGCCCTTCCGGCCCAAGGTTGCTGTCCTCTAGTGGGATTTGAACCCCCGACCTTCCGGCCTGAAGTACCTTTCCCCAACCACTAGGCCACTCCTCCACTCATACTCCACATACCCTGGCTTAGAAATGAGATTCATGATTGTCATGGTATGTGCAGAACTAACTCATTTGGAGAAATTGCCCCAAATCTACCATTCCATAACAGCACTAACTTCCAAAATTCCCACAACAAGGAACCTACCTAGAAAAGGGCAGCACCATAACTATTGCTATGGGCCCTAGAAAATCCTATATTTATCAAGGCCGCAGGTCCGCGTACCTGTAGGCCGGCAGTAACCGGGCCGGCGGCACGCAGCGATCCGGCCTGGAGCAAAGCCGCACAGGAGGGAGGCATCATGGGAGGCCTGGGGCGGCGTCGATTAAATTGATTGGCTCCCACGAGGATTGGCGGCAGCGGGAGCCAATCAGGAGCGGTGAAGGGCAAGAAAGGGAGGGAAGGAGAGCGGAGAGCTGGCGGGACCTGCAGTCGTGTGTTGAAGACGGCGAAGGTAGCTGGCGTGCATTGCAGGCTCGTGTGAGTGCTGACGAGGGCCTGAGGAGCAGGAATGGCGGGTGCGCTCAGGGGCACAGGATCGTGTGGAGGAATGAGTTGGAAGTGCAGTGAGAGGCTGAGGTACGGTAGTGGCCTGCAGGAGTCCAGATAGCCGCGGGGCAGAGCGGGGCTGGCATTTCACCAGAGCAGCAGATCTGCTGGAGCCCAGGCAAGTTGGGCAGCTATATAGAAAATAAATAAATAGAAACTTAAGGCGAGGCAACTCGGGGTGGCATGCCACAGCGCAGGGGCAGGGCATTACGAAAGAGAGGGATAGGGAGGCTGGGCAGGGCTGCGCAGCACCAGGATAGGCCTCCTCAGAGGGTGGAAGGTAATCTGCTCATGGAGGGTAGGAACAGGAGAAGTAGGGGAGGGCTGGGGTCTGGGGCATCGCCAGACGGGGCGGCTAGGGCCAGGAGGGCCAGGAGCGGTGAGGTGCGGGGGTGGGTTTGCCAAAGAGGTGCAGGGGGCGGGCTGGAGCTTAGGAGGCCCGGGGGGAGGGGCGAGTGGGGCATGCTGAGGGGGCACATGGAAGAGAGAGCAGTGCGTCGGCGGTAGTGTTACCGCTGGAGGAGCTGGCGGTCGGGCAAGAGTATGGGGTGCTTCCATCGCAGGTGTTGGGGAGTGACATTGGAGGGCAGGGGGGTATGCAGGCCAGCTCAGGAGGGCAAGGGTTAGCAGGCCTGGGGTTCGGGTCATTGCGACCAGATGGGTATTACAATATGTGCGGAACCACGGCATGGGATTATTTGAGGGGAGGTGGGCAGGGTTCATGCAGGGCAGAATGGCTGGGAATCTGGCAACCCATCTGGCCCGCTGCAGTTCTCCCCCCCCCCCGGTGTTTCCCTTCTTATCTCCACAGGCAACGACAATGGGAGGTCCAGAGCGAGTGGAGACCGCGGAGGTGAGAACGGCAACGAGGATGGATGCAGAGGTGGCTCGGGATGGTGTGCAGCTAAGTGAGTGGAATCCAGAGCTGGGACCTGACATGAGTACTGGGGCACTGGCTGCCGAGGACATGATGGGGGTGGCAGGTGAGTTACTGGTAGGGTGTGAAGGGGGACAGAGAAAAGCAAGGGGCAGCACGTGGGGGTGGGGGGAAAGTCGCAAAAGAAAAGAAAACATTCCTGTCGGTGGCACCGGGGGGGGGGGCGATACTTCCTCGTCATCATCATCGTCTGGTGACTCCTCCTCACCGACATCAGAGGAGGAATCGGCCTGGCGGGGGGAGTGTTCCGGCTGCCAAGGGGGTGGGGGGGAGTAAGTACACCTACATTGGCGTCCTTTTCCGAGTTATGGGAAGGGGTCCCACGGGCATTGTGGCAGAAGATCAGGAAGAGGCAATATATTGATATCTTCTATTTACTGGAGGGGAGGCGTCAGTCAGACGAGAGCTGAAAGAAGAGAAAGGAAGACGAGAAGGCGGGAAGGATTAAAAGAGTCTCCCGTAATGTGGTAAATTGGGCAAGGGCTTTTTTGAGGCTGGCAAGTGTGTGGGGTCATCAGTACCCAGAGCAATATGGAATGTTACTCGCTTACGCTGATTCTATTTTGGAAGTGGCTCAGACGCATGAGGGTTGGGCATGGCTCAACTACGATAAGAAGTTTCGGGACAAAATGGAAGAAAATAAATTGCTGTTCTGGGGGACACAAGATATTAGTTTGTGGTTGACCCAGAAGTCGGCCAGAACGGGAGGGCCAGGGGGACTGGGAGGACTCGGCGGGGCAAAAAGGGGGGCAGCAGGGATGACGGGGACAGGACGCTCCTTTCGAGCCGCGGGGTCCTCCGGATTGCAAAAATCAGGGGGTGTGAGAGCGGGGGATATTTGCTGGCAATTTAACAAGTCGTCATGTCCATTTCCCGACTGCAAGTTTCGGCACGTGTGTTTGATCTGTAGCGGGGTCCATTCCGCACTCAAATTCGCCAGAAGAGTGACCCCCTCCTCTTCCCTCCCAGCTCCCAAGTAGTATAGATTTAAGGGGGCTGGCTTCCACGCCAATCCGGCTGGAAGCATTACGACCTTGGCTTCGGAGTTATCTGAGGCAGAAGGACCATTTGACGATTGAAGAAGGTTTTAGTTCTGGGTTTTGGATACCAGTGATAGGGACAGTGAAGTCGAAAATGGCACCAAACGCAGTATCGGTTAGACGTTTAGCCTCCGTAGTGTGGGATAAGTTGAGGAAGGAATTGGAATTGGGCAGAATTGCCAGCCCGTTCAAAAGCCGGCCGTTTGCAGATTTGGTGGTTTCTCTGTAGGGAATAATACCAAAATAAAGAACCAGGGACATTCAGGCTGATTCACAACCTGTCTTCCCCTGAAGGGACCTCAGTAAATAATCAGATTCTGAAGGAATGGTGCACGGTGCGATACGCGTCCTTTGATGCAGCGGTGGACTCAGTCCACCCGTCAGCCTTTCCATTGTTGGGGTTTTGTTTTGAGGGTAGCTGGTATTTTGTTAAATGCATGCCGATGGACTGTTCTGTTTCATGTGCCTACTTTGAAATGTTTAGCACGTTTATGCATTGGGCGGTGGTTCAAAAAGTAGGATGCGCGAACGTGGTGCACTACTTGGATGACTTCCTCTTCCTGGGCGCAGTGCAGTCATTACAGTGCCAGGAGCTATTGGAGGGGTTTGTGTAATTGGCACAGGTATGGGGGGTGCCATTGGCGGGGGAAAAACGGAGGGGCTGGCTACGAGCATCACTTTTTTGGGCATGCAGCTGGATACAGTTGAAATGGTTGCGCGCTTACCAGGGGAGAAGGGGGGGCGGCTGCAAGTCTTGGTAGCCAATGTTTTGGGATTGTGCAAAATCACGTTAAGGGAGATGCAGGCCTTAATAGGCTCGCTGAATTTCGCTTGCAGGGTAATACCAATGGGTCGGGTGTTTTTACGGCACTTATCGGCGGCAACAGCGGGAGTGCGGAGGTCTCATCACCGTATCAGGCTATCGCAGAGTATTAGGGCGGATTTAGAAGTCTGGGATGTGTTTTTGCAGGAGTTCAATGTAACATCGGTTTTGATGGAGGCAGCGATCTCTACTGTGGACTTGCAACTTTTTACAGATGCGGCGGGTAGCGTAGGACTGGGTATCTACTTTGGGGGTTCGTGGTGCACGGCGTCTTGGCCGCAGGCATGGCATGATGAAGGGCTGCTTACCAATATCACATTCCTGGAGCTGTTTCCATTCTTAGTGGTTTTGGAATTGTGGCCGGACAGGTTGCGTAATCGCAGAGTGGTTTGGTGGTGTGACAACAAGGCAGTAGTTAATGTGATCAACCATTATTTGCCGTGGTGTCTGCAGGTGGTGGCTTTAATGAGAGCAGTAGTTTTAACCTGTCTGCGTTTGAATGCGTCGGTTAAGGCGCGTCATATTCCGGGTAGCACTAACAGGATCGCTGATGCTCTGTCTCGTTTTAAGTGGGACCTGTTCAGGATGCTGGCACCGGAAGCAGACACCGTGGGAGCGAAGGTCCCAGAACACTTATGGCAACTTGGCCTGCGGAGATGTTGATGCTGCTGCGGAGGTCGGTGTCGCCAGCAACATGGGTGACGTATCAGCGAGGTTGCGACTGAGTGGTTGACTTTCTCTTGACTCGGGAGTGGCAGCAGGGGCAGATGTCGGATCAGTTGATGGCGGAATATGTGATCTATGCAAAAGCTGCGGGGGTGTCGAAAGCATCAGTGCGAATGCACCTTGCAGGATTTACATTTTTTGTGCAGGCAGTGGGTTGGTGCTTCCAGGTTGGGAGGTTCCTGACGTGCAGACTCTTACAGGGGTGGGAGCGGGCGCAGCCTACTCTGCGAGATGGGAGGATGCCAATTACACATGACTTGTTGGTGCGGATCTGTGCAGCATTGCCGCGAGTGACGAGGTCCCCCTATGAAGCCCATCTGTTTCAGGCAGTCTTTTGCTTGGTATTTTTTGGCAACTTCAGGGTGGGAGTGTTAGTAGCAGATTCCCGCTGTGCATCTGGAAGGAACGGTATGGGGAGACATCAAGTACGAATCATGGATGGGGAGATGCGCATATCGGTCTCCAAGTCCAAGACATATCAGATGAGGAAAGGGCAATGGGTAGTGTTAAGGGCGCTCAGGAATTCCCCGACATGCCTAGTGTCTTCATTATGGGATTACTTGAGGGTGCGGCCAGCGGTGGAGGGAAGGTTATTCTTACACAAGGATGCTAGCCTGTTGATGCGTTTTCAGTTTGCGGCAGTGCTGAGGTTGGCTCTGCGGTGTCTAGGTGTGGATCCTCTTTGTTACGCCCCACATTCCTTCCGTATTCATGCCGCAACCAGTGCAGTGGCGGCGGGGCTGCACCACAGAGAGATTCAATGCAGAGGTCGATGGCGTTCCCAAGCATTTCAAGGTTATGTTCGGCTGTGGGCAGAGAGAAGGTTACAGAGTGGCTGCTAACTGTTGATTTTCGTTGCAGATGGGGAAAGGAATCCTGGTACTTATTATTTATTTTATTTATTTATTTAGCTGTATTTATATCCCGCTTTTCACCGAGTCAAAGCGGTCAATTGGGGGATACATTTAACACGAGGGGATATGAGACACATACACACTGCATGCTAGAAACCACACTTTATTATTGATTTTGATTGATGTGCCACACCGCCTTGATTTAACGATAAGGCGGTATACTAAATCCTTCTAAATAAATAAATAAAATAAATAAATACACCGCACATGCAAAGGGGCTTATTCCTGTTCTGGAATGATCCCCTAGGCAGATAGGCAAAGCACATAAAGTTAAGATTTAGGCAGCTGCTGCTATCCAGTTAGCAACTGACTATCGCCACTGGCTTGATAGCAACACCACTTGCCACTGAAACCGGATATTCAGCACCAGACATGGACAGACTCCATCCCTGAATATCCAGTTTCATTTTTGCCAGCAGCGGTCAGGTACTTTAGGAGTGCCTGACCACCGCAGGCTGAATATTGACCCCGTATTTTTTTTACTGGGATTATCTTCTTCTGTGGTCATGTGAAAAGCCACAGCTCCCTCTTCTGGTGCTGACTGTGGGCCTGGCCATTCCATTCACAAACTCAACTGCAATGGGGATTCTCATGCATCTGAGCTCAAAGATGCTGTGATATCATTGGCTTTCTGACTGCTCCAATCACCAAGTGCTCCTTTGATGCATACTCTTGCTCAAAGGCACTGAACTGCACAAAGTCATGCCTACTTTACATCACTCAGACATTTGATATACCCTCATCATCAAAAAAAAGAAGGCCCTTGAAAGCAAATAGAGGGGTAGCAAAATTCAAATTCAACTGTTGGTTTGAGCTCTTTTCTCCCACAAGAATGCCGCAATACACCTGATGCAGACAGACGAAACCTGAGGACAATTTGGGTACAACTGGCGAGTGACAGTGTGGTATAGAAATTGGTGACTGCACAATCGGGAGTGACTGCATGTCAGGTAAGTGAAGGTTGGTGTACAATATTAGCAATGAAGTAAAATATATATACAACAAGGAATGTACTGAAAAGGTTTCATATGGACAATATTTCAGTGTAAACGTGGTGCACCTGAAGGATATTGATGTAGTTTATTGAATGCAAAGATGCAATTTTTAAAAAATTACTGATAAAACATAAAAAAGTCATTGAGATGAAAGCAGTAAAAGAAGTTTGGACTGTGTTGGATATGTATGGAACCGATGATTTAAAATGGGGAGCTAGTATGCAAGGAAATTATAATAACCTATACGTCTCCATTCTGATGGTTCCTACTACCTTTTCATATATTTTCCTTATATTTTCCATGTGATTGTGAAATTGAAATTTTATATTGTTTTATACTGGAGTTCCCCTAATTTCAGTAGTTAGGAGAGAAGGATTTGTGTTGGTGTGAGTGCCATTTTCCTTCTAGATAAAGGGTTTGGATTTATTAGAAGTTTGCCAAAGGAGCTGAGAGAGTTTTTCTATTGAAACAAGAACGATGTTCAGTCAATTTAAAGTTAAATGCCCAGATAGCTAAAACCTGTTGCTTCTTTCCTATAACATCAGCAAAATTCATCTCTTCCTTTCTTAATACACTGTTTAGATCCATTCTCTAGTCACCTCCCGTCTTGACTATTGTAACCTGCTCCTCACTGGTCTCCCTCTGAATCATCTCTCTCCCCTTCAATCTGTTCAAAAAAGCTTATCGTCCACCAGTGTCATTATGCTCATGTAACTTCTCAAGTCACTTCACTGGCTTCCTATCAGTTTCCACATCCAGCTCAAACTTCTCCTACTGTCCTACAAGTGCATTCATTCTGTGGCTCCTCACTACCTTTCCTCTCTTGTCTCACTCTACACCCCTCCTCAGGAACTCCGCTCCTTTGACAGATCCCTTTTATCTGTGCCCTTCTCTGCCACTGCCAACTCCAAGCTTCGTTCATGCCACCTTGCTGTTCCATATGCCTTGAACAAACTACCTGAGTCAGTACGTTGGGCTTCTTCTCTAGTACTATTCAAATCCAAGCTAAAAACCTTCCTCTTCAAGGCTGCTTTTGGATCCTGATGCTGCTCCCTCTCGTATTCACTACTTATGTGTATCAAGTCCCCAGTTTTGTGCTGTTCTTCATCTTCATTAGCTTGTAAGCTCTGATGAGCAGGGACTGTCTCTTGCATCTATATGTCCAGCGCCGCATACACTTTGTAGCATTATACAATTTTGATAATTAAGAGCTGGTTGTGACTGTGGCTGCAGCCTGACAAAAAATACATCTAAGAGGTTACTAGAGGCTTCAGGCAAATTTTAAAAAAGCACAAAATTTGTTTCCCCATACATATACGAGGGGTGTCCGATCTTAAAGATATAGGCCAAAATTACACTAACATTTTATTTAAATAAATTATTCAATACATTCCACCAAAAACTACATACTTTTGTTTACTTCTCCACATAATCGCCGTAAACATTGAGACATTTATCCCAGCGTGACACTAGTTTCAACATCCCTTCACGGTACAGTTGCGTGTCAAGTTGCTTGAAGTAGTCCATAATGGTGTCTTGCAATTCCTCCTGATCCACAAAGCGTTTCCCCACCAAGAATTTCTTCAAAGCTCCGAATAAATGAAAATCCGAAGGGGCTAAGTCCAGACATTGCATACAGCCATAAGACGGAAAAGGCCGGGACGATTACGCAAAGGAGTTAAACTTCTGCACGACGGCGCAAGACCCCACACGTCAAAACAAACCAATCTGTGGTTGACACAGTAGAAGTGCTGCACCCTCCATATAGTCCGGACTTAGCCCCTTCAGAAGCCTGTCCTAACTGGAAACATAATAGTTCCTCCTGCAAAATTCCTTCCTTTTAATCCAAGGTTTACCGGTTTGAGGCAGGGCTGTTACAACAGGGGAGGAACCTATGCCATGTTCAGATTAAAAATGAATGATAATGAAAAAAATGTTCATGCAGCTCACATTGACCTCTGCTCTAGGCTGCATTTCAGTGGGAGGTAGGCAGTACCTGGTCTTGGTCCTGAGTCTCTGAGGGTGGAATTGAGTGATGTCACTTCCTAAGCTGGAGAAGTGCTGTAACGCCATTCTGACAGAAATTAAGCACTGTTCTAATCAACTTAATGCACCGTAATTTGTAGTTAGTGCACTTTAAATCAAGTTAGTGTACATGTGAATCTTTTAAATATAAAGTACTTACAAAGTTTTGTTAATGATATTTAAAGGCTTTGCAATGATTAGCTCTAAATTACCTCATCTGGAGATTAGAGTGTACCCACCAAGGAGAGCGATGCACCTTCAGAATAGCTTGTCCCCAGTGTCTGAGTCATGAAGAAAGAGGGGCGTCATTCGATAGCTGCTTCAGTGCAGGCCCCCTTTGTGGAATACTTTGACTGCTCCTGCTTGTTGATTACCTGAGGGAATTTCGAAGGGGTTTCAAGACTTATCTGTTTAGGACAGCAGTTGAAGGGGGGGGGGGGGGGTGAACTGGAGTGTCAGCAAGGCTCTGAGTTACAAGATCTGCTGTATATGCATAGGGAA
The DNA here is from genome assembly GCA_033557465.1 of Ichthyophis bannanicus. Classification (NCBI taxonomy): domain Eukaryota; kingdom Metazoa; phylum Chordata; class Amphibia; order Gymnophiona; family Ichthyophiidae; genus Ichthyophis; species Ichthyophis bannanicus. Next base: position 1,222,278,365 of record CM066032.1, read on the forward strand.
ACGTTGGAAGGCCATGGGGTATGTTGTACTACTGTGATATACTGTTGTTTATTGTTTGTGATCGGCATATCGTTATAGTGGCTTATAGATGCAAATAAATAAGCCACACTAACAGATGTATTATTTAGTACAATGTTTCATTGTCACATTCCTAATGAATGTATTCTTGACAGAAAACCCACTGCATACAATAATATATATCCAAAAGGAAAAAGGAAAGCAAACTATGCAGTGGAAAACTATAGTGTGTTAGCTGTGAATGAAATATTTCTCCTTTATGTGTTCTGCCACAGACAGCAATAAGGACAAAGTATCCAAAGGGTTCATAAATTTGCCACCCATAAGTCTTTTTCTAGTTGTGACAGCAATTTCTACTGATAAATAACTGTATCGTTTATGTTCCATCCCTTTCCTCCAACATCTTTCTTCCTTTGGACCAGGGCAGCATAAGATTTGTGTGACAACTAAAGTGTGAACAAGTGTTTTTGGCTTCTTCACCTTGTTTCAAGCTAACATCACGGCAAAGGCATGCTGACTGTGCTTTTTCCACCCACTTCCAGATGCTGCTGATACCACAAAAGTGTCTTCTCATATTAGAAAAGGCATCATGAGATTCAGGCACAACAAAAGGACACTGATATCTGATGCAAATCAGAGCATGGGTCAGCCTAAAAAACACAGTATCAGGAGTTTATGCATTTTTTCTCATATACTGAAATATGAGATTGCAGACCTGCTTTTAGTAATCTCTGAACTATCATTAAAATCATCTGTAGTACCCGAGGACTGGCCAATGTAACGCCAATGTTTAAAAAGGGTTACAAGGGTGATACGGGAAACTACAGACCAGTGAGCCTGACGTCAGTACCGGGAAAAATGTTAGAAACCTTTATAGAGAACAAAATTACTGAACATGTAGATAGTTATGGCTTAATGGGAGACAGCCAATATGGCTTTAGCCAAGGAAGGTCTTGTCTTACTAATCTGTTATATTTTTTTGAAGGTGTGAATAAACAGGCAGACAAAGGTGAACCGGTTGATATAGTGTATCTGGATTATCAGAAAGTCTTTGACAAGGTCCTTAATGAGAGACTCCTGGCGAAATTAAAAAATCATGAGATTGGAGACAGTGTAGTATTGTGGATCAGGTACTGGGTAAAAGATAGAAAGCAGAGAGTAGGGCTAAATGGCCAGTTTTCTCAATGGAGGAATGTGAATAGTGGAGTACCTCAGGGATCTGTGCTAGGCCCATTGCTTTTAAACATATTCATTAATGACCTGGAAATAGGGGCAGCCCAAGGGGGGTGTGGGGCCATGTGCAGAGACTCATTGCGGGGCCTCATTTGCATTAGGGGCCTCATTTGCATAAATATTAGCATAATGTAACATGCCTCTTAATGAATGTCTGGATAAAGAAAGACTACCAGATTTCTACATTACTATACTCCAGTGCCAATTGTCAGGTATATTAAGAAGTACTATAAATACTGCCCATTTAGAACCCATAGCAAACCCACCGTATCATATCAGCACCACCAGAACTCACAAAGCACCAAAAACTACCTATCAAAGGCAACATTGCAAATATTAAACCAATACATCTCAGAGAATACCAATACATCTCCTACTGGGGAAAGAGAATAAGTGGCACTGTCAAACAGAAACTACATAAACAAAATATCTCAGCTCGGTTACACATACAGAACATAGACTGTCAGTAAACAAAGAACAAGAGATCACAATTTAGAAATAGGAAAACATCTCATTAACAAAACTTTGGGGCATGTTTACTAAACCGTCTTAATGTGCGCCCGGCGTTAGTGTGCAGGATGCCATAAAAGGAGTGGGCGTTCCGGTCTAAATGTAGCAAGCACGCGTTAACGCGCGATAATGTGCGCTGAGCACATTATCGCCCAAGAAAGGGAGCAGTGCGCGTCAACGCGTGTTAATCTTAAGTAGGCGCGCTGACCTGCAAATATAGCAACAGAGGTGTAGTACACTGACTGATGGTACAGGGGTCATGAGTTTGATTCCTGAGTGGGCCTGATGAATAATAATACTTTTACCCCGTGCTGTCTGAGGCATTTTCCAGTTTAATTTAAATCTGTGCTGCCAGCAAACACACCCTCAAAGTGCCGTAACATAAGGTGCCCTATAAGGCACTCCAGAGGGCACATTATAAAGTGCACTGTCCGCCAAGGCACCCTTGAATGTTGCCTATAGGGCGCCTTATAAGGCGCTTTATAGGGCACTTTATAGGGTGCCCTATGAGGCACCGTGAGGTTGCAGCACTGTTTTTGATGGCAGCACTGCGCATGTTAACGCATGGAAATCTTAAGTAGGCGCGCTGACATGCAAACAGGAACAGCAGTGTAGCACAATGGTCATTACACTGACTGATAGTACAGGGGTCATGAGTTTGATTCCCGAGTGGGCCTGATGAATAATAATACTTTTACCCAGTGCTATCTGAGGCATTTTCCAGTTTAATTTAAATCTGTGCTGCCAGCAAACACACCCTCAAAGTGCCATAACCTAAGGTGCCGCATCAGGCGCCCTATAGGGCACTCCAGAGGACACATTATAAGGTGCACTGCGCCAATGCACCTTATAATGTTCCCTATAGGGCACCTTATAGAGCGCTTTCGAGGGTGCCTTATGAGGCACCTTCAGGCTACAGCACTGAGGGTGTTTTGGCTGGCAGCACTAATTTAAATTAAAAAAGAAAATGCCTCAGACAGCACTATCAAATAACCCCACTGTGGGATCAAAACCATAACCTCTGAATCCACAGGCAGTGATGTAACCAGTAGGCTACAGCTGTATGGCTTCAACCATGCCCCTGACTGGTTACAGAAGGACTGCAGGTCACCACACAAACTGCTGTGGTTACCAGGATAGGGTTAACCCACCCGTACCCATGATGCACTGCACATGAATATCAGCAGTCTACAGATGATCACAGGATGGGGTATGCACCCCCACAGCACCTCGGCCAGGTAGGGGGAACTGACCGTGTGCACCCCCACAGCACCTCAGCCTGGTAGGAGGTACTGACCATGTGTGTTACTGGCACAGAGTGGCTAAAGACCGTCACATTGTGCGGGTACTGTGCTCACCCTGAGGGTGAGGTGGAGCGCCCAGCACCATGTCCACAGCACCAGACTTAGCTGAGATAGGCTATGCTTCAGGTTGCCATCAGTGGCAGTGTGTGATAGGTAGTCCTTGCAGACACACCTAGAAATACACCTGTGTCCATTTTTATTTCCCAGTCACGTCTAGCCCTTGTGGACTATGATGCACCCAGAATAGTGCATATCCTGTGTGGGTGCCATGGCCACATGATTTATGTGACCCTGGAGGAGGGGGCTGTTTGGACCCATAGGCAGATTATGTAGTACCACCCAACCTGCTCTCTGGAACTCAGGATCTCCCACCAACAAATCAACATTCTACATCCCTGCAATGGTGGCGGTAGAGGGGACCATCAACCTCAGTCCAGCTGGGGTACAGACAACCTTGAGGGCAGTCCATGCAGTCCTGTATGCATCCATAAGGCAAAAGCAGACAGACAGTAGGGCTGTAAATGCTCAGCTGCCCCCCACTACTATCTGACATTCTCCAGCAGCAAGCACAGTGAGTCTCCAGCCATACACATACTAACTGCAAACAGTCTGCTAGCTAGTCCATAGTGCATATTACTGGAGAAAATATGTGCACCCAAAACTGGGATGTAAGCACACCCACCAAGTAGATAGGTCAGTGATTGGGCACCAGAAAAGAAAACCCATACATATTACTTGAGAGAGATACTATATAGCACTATGGGGGAACCTAGCCATGCTGTGGTCACTGCTCAGTCAGGGTGAGAGTGACCTCCCAGCAGGACATGCTGTGGCCACCCTGTCCATGCAGGTGGTGGCCGGCCACTACAATGTCCCAGCCATTGCCCTATGCCCTGTGCTGATGCATCCTGCCCAGGCCGCCCTGTCCGGGCTATACCCACAGTACCTTGCTCCTCATTATGCACATAGGCAAGCTAACACTGGACACAGTGCAAACAGTGTGCGCTGAATAAGGTGTTGGCAACCACCACACACTGGATGGACAGACACACACTCCCACACCTATGCCAGCATTGTGCAAATATAGAGGCTTTTGGCAGCCCTGGCCACCTCACCAGTCCTAGGCACAGCGCAGGCATGCCTATGGTACGCAATACTGTTGGGGTCACTCCCCGGGGTGGTGAACACTGTCAGACACCAGACCTGAACCACACTCCACAGACATCAGACAGGTTGTTATGATACAGCTCAATGAGCAGATTGTGCTTAACTTAGAAATTGCTATCTGCCAGTAATCATAGCAACCTTTTGATATCTGTGTACCGTATCCCCGGATTTAGGGTGGCATTGCTAAGGTATGCAAGTGGTAGTATTGGGAGATGCACGCAAGACCCGACATCCTGCCTCTCCATGAGGCTTTGGATAATGGAGCCTGTGGGTGCGGGTGTTTCTACTCCTGTTGGCCGCTGCTCTAGGGCAGAGATTCCCAATTCCAGTCCTGGTGGGCCAAACACTGTTCAGGTTTTCATGCTGTCCCTAATGAATATGCATGAGATACATCTGCATACCATGGGGGCGGCGCATGGAAATGCAGCACAGACATCTTTATTAGAGACAGCATAAAACCTGAATGAATTGTGGCCCTCGAGGACTGCATTTGGGGGACTCTGCTCTAGGTAATGCACATGTTTATGGTGTCTGTGCTGTGTAGGGTTAAATATAGGCGTTTGACGCATGTTTATATTCTCTGCAATAAAGGTTTGTCTTTACTACCATGGTTTAGTAGTGGGTAAAATATGGGGACTGGGTTGGCAGGAGCCACAGCTGGGACTTGAACCTGTGACCTTCATGCTCCTGAACACACTGTCTGTGTGTACTGCACCCCACTGTGACCACAGAGACAGTGCATTCCCTGGAGATACCATGACTGTTTGTCAGACAGAGCCTGTCTGTTGCAGTGCACGGCACCCACCTGAACAGGGCTAGGCCACGGTCTGCTGTGGGCAGCAGCCAATGCCCCCTCCACCACCAGTACCCCTCTGCCCCAATGCTGACATGCCCTTCTGCTGGTGGTGCGCAGTCTCAGGCCATTCAGTGTGCCGGTAGGCGGCTGCCTATGGTGCGGGTTCTGGGGTAGGGGGTGCCTGCATAGATGTCCACGCTTCCCCCCAGCACCGCTTGCCAATGTTCTGTGCCCTTGGGGGTACCTGCTGGGTACTATCCCCTGTGACACTGTGGGATGCACACTTGTGCCCATGTTGGGCTCACATCAGTTGCTGTCTGGCTGCACTACTGTTTCAGCATTCCTATGGGCCACCTAGGCATCACCCTAGTCTACACTGTGGCCCAGCTGCACCACAGCATGTGCCGCCTGCAGCCCTTAGTATCCCTTTTTCCAGCATCTGTCCAGTTGCTGTTCCGACATGCCCGCCCTGCTGTTGCAGAACATGTGAATGCCATAGGAAACCTGGCCAATGGAGTCGGAAACCCTGCTCAGCGCAATTTCACTGTGGACTCATTCACCTTGTATGGGGACGGAGCATAGACCTTTCCAAAATTCATATCTTTTTTTTGGAGCTTTCTTGGGAGTGTTTTTTGATGTTTCCCATTGATATCACTATTGCACAGCTTGGTTATGTTTTCTTTACATTTTCTTCTGTTCATTTTCACTGTTTATTTGCCCTTTTGTTCCGTGTACATGTATCACACTTCTCACTTTTTGTAGGTTTCCCTGGTTTTGCTGTACATTGCTGACGGAAATGGTTTCTTTTCCCTTTAAATCGGCTCTAACGCCAGGGTTTCACTGGCATTAGTTTTGAGTCTCGGATTTCACAGCATTAGTGTGCAGGGAGCCTCTCTCCTCCCACTCTCTGCCCATTGACCCTCTCTCTCCACCCCTGGGGAGCCTTCCTCCACCCCTGGGGAGCCTTCCTCCGCCTTCAGCGTTCGTATGCGCCACTGCGCGCGTTATCGCGCACTAAGGTACCTTATCGCCCAGTAAGGCGCCTTCATCGGGCGATAAGGTACCTTATCGCGTGATAACGTGGCAGAGCGCACATTAAGACGGTTTAGTAAACATGCCCCTTTGTATTATAGTTAATAATTAAATTGGGAACCCCTAAAGCCAAACTTGGAATGTATAACAACACTGGAGAAATAAAACTATAAATTAATTTCTTCTTGTACTAAACAAAAACACAAAGATGTTAGTGAAACACATTTCCCAGAGCTGACATATTCCAGTTAATAAATTCAAAATAAAAAAGTATTTTTCTACCTTTTGTTGTTTGTGCATTTTATTTTTCAATTGCAATTGCTCCATTCACTTTCTTCTGGTTTCTTATGTCTTCTGCTAACTCTCCATTGTCTGATGTCCATTTGTTCTTTCTTCTCTCTTCTAGATTTTTTCCATTCTCTCTTCTACATCTGCTTTAACATAATGATCTTTCCCCTTTTGCTCTTTCCTCCATTTCTTTATTCTTTTATCATCCACTCAAATTTCACCCTTCCATCCTCAATCCCCACTTACTCTCCCAATACCTGGTCTCTCGTAGATCTTTCTTCCCTCCCACACAAATTATCTTTTCCCCCTCCATCCTCATTCCCCCAGCCCCATCCCCTTCTAGTCCTCCCCCAACATCTGCTCCCTTCTAGTTCCAGCCCCACAAAGCATCCGTTCCCTTCTAGTTCCATTCTCTCATCCCCCCTCATCAGCCCATTTCCAGTCCTAGCCCCCCATCATCTTATTTCCTGTCCTAGCCCCCCAATCAGTTCATTTCCAGTCCTAGTCCAGCCCCCATCAGCCCATTTCTAGTCCAAGCTGCCCCCATCAGCCCATTTGCAATCGTAGCCCCATAAGCTATTTCCAATAATAGCCCTCCCATCAGCCATTTCCAATCCTATTCCAGCCCCATATCAGCCCATTTCCAGTCCAAGCTCCCTCCATCAGTCCATTTCCAATCCTAGCCCCCCTCACTCAGTCCATTTCCAATCCACCACCCCCCCCACTCAGCCCATTTCCAATCTTAGACCCCCCGCCCATTTCACGCCCTAGCCCCCCCCCCCGAAGAGCCCCACAGCTGGCTTTAGAGACCCCAGCTCACCTCCCTACAGCGCCTCCCAGATCACCTCCCTACAGTGGCTCCCAGCAGGCTCAGAAACACCTCTCTACAGCCGCTGAAGTGAAGAGCTTTGTTTTTCTTCACTCCAGCAGTTGTGTTGTAAAGTAGATCGCTGGCTCACTGAGTGCCGGGACACAGGAAATCTCCTTTGACCTCCGGCGTGCCAGCGATCTACATTACAACAGAGCTGCCAAAGTGAAGAAAAACAACACTCTTCACTTTGGCGGCTGTAGAGAGGTGTTTCTGAGCCTGCAGGGAGCCACTATAGAGAGGTGAGCCGGGAACCACTGTAGAGAGGTGAACCAGGAGCCGAACATGTGCAGGATGTTGTTGGCGTGAGGCTCTGTGTGAACAGCATTCTCTCACAATGGACAGGCCGGCCTTGCCTGGAAATAGGAATGAGTGAGGTGATCAAATTTGCAGATAACACAAAATTATTCAAAGTTGTTAAAAAGCAAGAGGATTGTGAAAAATTGCAAGAGGATTTTGAAAAATTGGAAGACTGGAAGCCCAAAAGGCACATAAAATTTAATGTGGACATGTGCAAAGTTATGCACCTAAGAAAGAACAAGCCAAACTATGGCTACACGATGCATGGTAACACCTTAGAGGCCACCACCCAGGAAAAAGATTTAGGAATCATCGTGGATAATATGTTGAAACCCTCAGCCCAGTGTGCAGCGGCAGCCAAGAAAGCAAATAGAATTCTAGGAATTATAAGGAAAGGAATGGAGAATAAAACAAAGGAAATTATAATACCTCTCTATCGTTTCCATGGTGCGACCGCACCTTAAATAATGTGTGCAATTCTGGTTGCCGAATCTTAAAAAAAGGATATAGCTGAATTAGAAAAAGTACAAAGAAGAGAGACAAAAATGGTAAAGGGAATGGAAAGATACCACTATGAGGAGAGGCTTAAAAGGTTGGGAGTCTTCAACTTGGAAAAGTGACGGCTGAGGGGAGATATGATAGAGATCTATAAATTAATGAAAGGAGTGGAACGGATTAAATGTAGATCGGTTGTTTACGCCATCAAAATGTAGAAAGACTAGAGGACATGGCATGAAGCTACAATGTAACCATTTAAGACTACTAAGGGGTATGTTTACTAAACCGCGCAACTGTGCGGGGGCGCACTTGAGCGTGCGCTAAGGTACCTTAGCGCATGCTAATAGTGCATTTTGGTGCCTCCGCACACGTGCGCGCCACCCGCACATGTGCGCGCCGCCCGCAAAAGTGCGCAGCGCGCTGATGTGCGATAGAGGCGTGGAAAGGCATTTCGAGGGCGGAGGAAGGCTCCCGAGGGGCGGGGGGACGGGGTCAATGGGTGGAGAGTGGGAGGGGAGAGGCTCCCCGCACAGGAGTGGGGCTGAATTTCGGTCCAAAAACTACCGCGAGTGAAAACCTCGCGTTAGAGCCGATTTAAAGTGAAGAGAAACCATTTCCGTCAGCAATGTAGCAAAACCGGGGAAACCTGCAAAACGTGAGCAGTGTGATATATGTGCACAGAACAAAATAGCAAATAAAACATGAAAATGACCACAACAAACGTCTAAAAAATTATAATCCAGCTGGCCAATAGTGATATCAATGAGCAACATTAAAAAACACTCCCAGGAAAGCTCCAAAAAAAAGAAATGATTTTTGGAAGGGTCTACGCTCCGTAGACTCTTTCAAAAATCACTGCATTTTATTGGAGCTTTCCTGGGAGTGTTTTTTATGTTGCCCATTGATATTACTGTTGCCCAGCTTGGTTTTGTTTTTTTCCCCCTTTTTTGGAGGTCATTTTTGAGGTTTATTTGCACCTTTGTCCCCATACAAGGTAAACAAGCCCACAGTAAAACTGTGCAGAGCAGGGTGTCTGACTCGTGCGGCCAGGTTTCCTATCTCCAGAGACTGCACTGTCTCTGTGGCCACAGTGTGGTGCAGCAGACACAGCCAGTGCCTGTAGGACCAGAGGGTAACAGGCTCACATCCCAGCTGGGACTCCTGCCAACCCAGTCCCCATAGGTTTACCCACCACTAAAAAGTGATAGTACAGACACTCCTTTATTGCAGAGAACATAAGCATGGTTCCAACACCTATATTTTACCCTACACCACACACAAACCATAACAATGGGCATTACCTACAGCCGAGTCCCCCAAATTCAGTCCTGGAGTGCCACAACTCAATCAAGTCATATGCTTTTTCCCAGATAGGGACATGTCTGCATGTTGGCGGAAGGGTACAGGTGGTGGAGGGGGCAGTGGCTGCAAACCACAGCAGACAGTGGCCTAGGCCTGTGCAGGCTGGCACGTCCACCGCAACAGACAGGCCCTGTCGGATGTACAGTCATGGACTCCCCAGGGAACACAGCATATCTGTGGCAACACGGTGGTGCAGTGCACACAGACAGTGTGTGCAGGAACAGAAGGTCACAGGTTCAAAGCCCAGCTGGGGCTACTACCAATCCAGTCCACATATATTTCCTACAACTAAACCATGATAGTAAGGACAAACCTTTATTGCTGAGAACATACGCATGGTTCATACGCCTATATTTTACCACACCAAACACAGACACCATAAACAGCCGCATTACCTAGAGCAGAGTCTCCCAAATGCAGTCCTGGAGGGCCCCACACCATTCAGGATCCATGCTGCCTCTAATAAAGATGCCTGTGCTGCATATCTATGCACCACCCCCATGGTATGCTGATGTAGCTCATGCATATTTATGAGGGACAGCATGAAAACCCGAACAGTGGTTTGAACACCAGGACTGGAGTTGGGACACTCTGCCGTAAAGCAGCAGCCAACAGACCCAGACACACCCACACACACACCCACAGGCCCCATTGGCTAATGCCTCCTGGAGAGGCAGGACATTGGGCCCTGCCTGTATCTCCCAATACTAGCAGTTGCATACCTTAGCAATGCCACCCTACACCTGGGTATATGGTACACCTATCAAACGTTGCCCATGATAACTGGCAGATATCAATTCCTACGTTAAGCACATTTTGCTCATTGATCTCCACCATAACAATCATTGTGATGTCTGCGGTGTGCGCTGCAGGTCTGGTCTCTCACAGTGTTTACCACCCTGGGGAGTGACCCCCAACAGTATTGCGTACCATATCCATGCCTGTACTGTGCCCAGGACTGGTGTGGTGCGTATGGCTGCTGGACTCCTCTATAGTAGCACAATGCTGGCATAGGTGTGGGGGTGGCTGTCTGTCTATCCAGTGTGTGGTGGCTGCAAACACCTTCCACAGCCCACACTGCCAGCAATGTTGCCAGTATTGGGCTGCCAATGTGCATAATGAGGAGCAAGGTACCATGGGTATAGGCCGGACAGGGTGGCCTGGCCAGGGTGCATCTGCACAGGGCATAGGGCACTGACTGGGACATTTTAGTGCCTGGCCACCACCTACATAGACAGGGTGACCTCAGTATGTCCTGCTGAGAGATCACTCTCACCCTGACTGTGCAGTGACCACAGCATGGCTAGGCACCCCCATAGTGCAATATAGTAGTTCTCTCATGTGATAGATATGGGTTTCCTTTTGGGGCCCAGTCACTGCTTTATCTGCTTGTTCTGTATGCTGACATCCCAGTTCTGGGTGCATGCATCTCCACTGGGAACATGCACTATGGACTAACTAGCACACTGTTTGTAGTTGGTATGTGTCTTGATGGGGCGCCTTGCAGGGTGCAGTGGCTGATGACTTGCTGCAGGACATTATCAGATAGTGGTGGGGTGCAGCTTACCATATCCAGGCCTAATGTCTGTCTGCTATTGTGTTATGGATGTGTATAGAGCTGCATTGACTGCCCTGTGGGGTGTCTGTTCCTCATCAAGACCGGGGTTGATGGTCCCCTCTACTGCCACCTTTGCAGGGAGGTAGAATGTGAATCTATTGATGGGAGATGCTGTTTGCCTCCCAGGGGGGGGGGGGGGCATGGCCCACTTCGGGGTCCATAGGGGCTACACCTGAATGAAACAGACAGAGACATCCAAAGTGTTTGTGCAGAAACTACGTATCTCACACATTAACACTGCTTTGGACCTCCGGCATGGCTTCTTTCAGCTATGGAAGGTGTTGTGGACCTGGTCCTGGGCACCTCATTGCACCCTCAGGGTGAGCACAGTACCCGCGCAATGTGACGGTGTGTAGCTACTCTGTGCCAGTAAACCACACGGTCAGTACCCCCTACCAGGCCGAGGTGCTGTGTGGGTGCACATGGTCACTTCCCCCTACCAGGCCGAGGTGCTGTGGGGGTGCATTGTCCATCTTGTGTTTATCTGTGGACAGCTGATTTGCATGTGCAGTGCATCATGGGTATGGGTGGGCTAACCCTATCCTGGTGACCACAGCAGACTGTCTGTGTGGTGACGTGCAGGCTCTCTGTAGCCAGCCAGGGACTTGCTAGCAACTATAGAGCTGTAGCCCAATGGTTACTTCACTGCCTGTGAAGCCAGAGGTCATGGCTTCAAACCTGCAGTGGGGTTATTTGATAGGGTGTCCAACGCATTATCTTTTTTTAATGTACATATTTTGATGCCAGCAAAAACACCCTCAGCGTACTGTACCCATAAGGTGCCTCTGAGGGAGCTTTATAGGGTGCCCTATAGGGCACCTTATGGTTCCCGTCCATATAAGGTGCACTATACATCTTCCTGTGGCGCAATGTATAGGGTGCCCTATAGGGGACATTTTAGGGTGCTGTGGCGGACAGTGCAATTTATATTGTGCCCTATGGAGTGCCTTTTAGGGTGACTTATACGGCACCCTCATTTATGGCACGTGAGAGCGTGTTTGCTGGCAGCAATTAATAAAATAAAAATACGTGCTGCAGGAACAAATATGTACAATGCAAAGCTGATGCCACAGCCAGCCTTACGTATTAGGCACACTGGGGAGAAAACTCATGACCCCTGTATCAGCAGTCAGTGCCTTAACCATTGTGCTCCACTGCTGCTCTTCCTTGCCTGTCAGCGCACCTACTTATGCTTTTCGTTCCTTAAACTGCACAGTGCTGCCATAACAAACAGTACTCTGACCTTGCGGTACCTCATACAGCACCCTCTAAAGCGCCCTATACGCAACATTCTAGGGTGCCTTGGCTGACAGTGCACTTTAAAATGTGCCTTATAGGGCGCCTTATGTTAACACGCTTTGAGAGTGCGTTTGCTAGTAGTGATAATTAAAAACAAAATAAAATGCCTCCTAAACCACTCATCCCCATAATATGTAATGCCTCAGCCAGCCTTGTTCAGTGGGCACTTTGGGGAATTGAACCCCTGTTCCCTGCACCATTGTGCTGTGGCTCTGCTCCTGTGATTGTACATCAGTGCGCCGCCTTATGCTGCTCAATATTGATCTTCCTCCTAAAACAATAGTGCACTGCCTTATGCCGCCCAATAGTAACCTGGCTCCTAAAGTAATGCCTCAGCTGTCTGTCTTCATTGGGCACTGTACCCCTGATCTCTGCACCATTGGTAGGTGCTTTAACCATTGTGCTGTGGCTTTGCTCTTCTGTGTGTACATCAGCGCGCCACTTATACACCCCAGTATTACAATGCCTCCATAAACATCAGCGCTCCGCCTTATGCCACCCAGTATTAATATGCCACCAAGAACATTAGCGTGCCTCCTTATGCTGCCCAGTATTTATGTGCCTCATAAATTAATGCCTCAGCCAGCCGTCTTCATTGGACACTGTGGGGGATTGAACCCCTGATCCCCTACACTATTGGCAAGTGCCTTAACCATTGTTCTGTGGCTCTGCTTTTCTGTGTACACATCAGCGAGCCACTTATGCCACCCGCGCAGCTATCTGATGCGCTAATGTGCGGGGCGCACAAAGGCGCCGCGCACCTTAGCGCATATGTCAATCACGGCTTTTCTTTTTCAGGACGGAACGCCCACTCCTTATATGGCATCCGCTCACTACCGCGGCCCGCACTTTACCGGGGTTTTAGTAAACATGACCCTAAGAGAAAATATTTTTTACTCAACGCATAATTAAACTTTGGAATTTGTTACTGGAGGATGTAGTAAAAGCTGTTAGTGTAAATCAGTTTAAAAAAGGCTTGAAAAAGTTCTTAGAGGAAAGGTCCATAAACCATTATTACAGAGGACCCAGGAAATCCATTTCTAATATCCAAAGTTGGATGAATTGACCTTTATATGAGAAGACACAGAATAAAGCAATAGCAGTTACATCTACTCTAAAAAATAGATACTGCAGAGGGAGAGAGAGACTGAGATGAGAGATCAAAGAGAGATACTTGTCTGTTCCTATCAATATAGATATACTAAGACCGACAGTAAGACAGAAATTGTGTGTGTTCTTTTCTGGCTGGGTGCATTTGTGTGAGTGTGCATTTATGATACAAATTTGTGCAGTTACTAAACAAAGCAGATATAAGCAGAGGAGAAGACAGTAGATAGTATGTGGAGATCAGAATTGAGACATCGACATCAGTTCCCACATTATTCCAGCAGTATTTTAGAAAATGCACTGCCAAATATGGAACCTTTTCCAAAATATGCACAGTATAAAGACATACAGCAGTAAACTTGTATTTGCCAACATGTGGAGCAGTAGGAGCCATTTTACGAATCTACGAATGGGAAAAGTCAATGGAAGTAACTCTACGTATGTAAGCATTGGCACTTACAATATAAGTTGGTATTTTGTAACTTCAGCATGTAACTTTTTGGTGTAGGTTGGTATTCTGCAATCCCACATGCTTAAGCGCTGCCAATTAACTACAGAGGCCGCCATCTATAATTCATTTCAATTTGGGAGGAAAATAAACCACAGGGGATTAAGGAGGATGCCGTCTTAATCCCTCCTGTAAAGGACTGACCAAAATGAGCACTTTTTAAAAATCTATACACACCTGGGAACAGCTGAGAATCCCTACATGGACAATGTTGGTCATATACATGCATTCCCTATATGAAACGGGCCATACACGTGTAGATTTTTGATCCACCCAGACCATACCCTATACTCTAACCATGCCCCTCTCACGCCTTCTTGCAATTTCTACATATTATGGATGTCTATGTATAGATTTAGCCTGTTATACAATTGCCATTTACACATGGATGACTTTTCCATATGTAAATGCCAGATTTCCCACGTGAAAATTGTTAATATTCCTAAAAATAAAATAATTTAAAGAAGAAAAATGAAAGAAATCTCTTGCCATTTGCAATCAATATTATATGTGTCGGTTTCTAAAAATGTGATAATCTTCTGTCTCTGTTTAGAATCATCTTTATTTAAGAAAAACAGAATTCAAATAATTATGGCTCTGGCTTTAAGGTTCATTGGAATACTGCAATTATATTATTTATTTATTTTATTTTTCTTATATACCGCACTATTCAGCATCAGCGCGGTTTACATGTAACGATAACTGTTCAGTGAAGACAATCTACACTGAACTTACAGTATAACAGAAATGAAACATTTTTAACTTACAATATAACAGAAATGTACAGTTTTAACAGCGTATTTTAACAGCGTATTTACACATAACTTGTGTTGAGGAGTAGCTAACTGGAGAGGCTGAAGACAATTCTTGGTGATGGTATACCTGGAAAAGTTCTAGAAACTATCATTGTTAACTGCCCCTAATTCATTCTTCCTCCCCCCCCCCCCCCCCACACACACACAAAGCACAGCTGCCTGTAGCATGCTCTGATGTTAAGGACTTTCTGAAAGGATGAATTTGCTCTAAATTATGTTTGCAATTAAATGTAACACAAGAACATATCACGGTTAGCTTTGCATAGCTAGAAGAAGGAAGGAAGTTTGCCATTAGCCACCAATGTGCCTGCAATGCTCCCTATAAATCTCCACAGCTTACATTTGGGACTCATTATTTGAGACGGAGCAGAGCTGTACAGTATGCTAATGATATAATAGGAATATGCAATTTGCAATCCAGTGGCAGTGCCAGTTTCCCTACAAGGGAGCCAAGGGCTTACATCATGCCAGCCTGACATTCTGAAACATAAGAAAAGGGGAAAAAGAACAAAGCTGAGAAATATAATTATGCAATATGCTGCAAGCCGAGTTTACATACCGCCCAGGATGTTTCATGTTCATCTTCTGGTGTAGCTTTGTTATTGCAGAGCAAAGGATCAGAAACAGCAGTGTAAACCACTGCTTCAAGGGCTGGAACTGGATAAAATGATATCTGAAATTTCCAGCAGTGCTGAGAGCAGACAGGCCTCACAGCAGTGGCAGCAGTATTGATGGGGTCATCTAGTCTCCCACTGACCCTGTTCTCTTTCCACTATCACTGGTCCTATTTGTATTTGTTTTAAGATGAATTAAGAACTTCTGGCAAAAGCTTTGCGCATAAGACTTAAATGCAAAAAGGATGGTATACAGTATCTACTGCAAAATCTGAGAAAAACTGAGGGGGGTTTAGCGAGCCCAATGAAAATCAGAAGTTTAAAAAAAAAAAGAGGTTTTTTTTATTTCACAGGTCTTTTATAATGCTTTATCATTTCAATCAAGTGTAACTTAAACTTAGTAATGTACATTGACAACTTGGAATTTTCTGAGGCAATGGAGAGTTAAATGATTTGCCAAAAGCCACAAGGATTGCTAGTGGGGATCAAACCCTGGTCTTGTAGTTCCCAAACCAGTGCTCTATTAGCCTACTCCTCTCCTTGTGTTGGCTTGTGAACTTGCTGCTGCTCCAAGAAGCAGTCATCATTGATTTTACCTAGAAACTTTGCTTGTTTCTACAAGTTAATGCCTGTGAATGTTTTAGGTGCTGCATAAATTACTACTCTTACTACTTCTACTGATCATTTTTATAGCACTACAAGGCATATGCAGCACTGTACAGAGAAATGTAAGAGGCAGAACCTGCTCATCAGAGCTTACAATCTAGACAAGACAAACAACAGAATAGCTGGGAGGATATGTCAAGGGGAATGGTAAGAAAAATACATAGTTAGAGAACTGGATTCTACACGGATTAGGATCCAAAACCAGGCTCAAAGAGTAAAGGATTTGAAAAGGGCCAAGGATGAAGCTATTCTTTCATCAGGTCAAAAAGGCTTTCCCCCTTCTATTCACACCTTTATGATCTCTACTGGGTATGGAGCAGAGGTCTAGATTAGTCATTACAGCAAGAGACTAAAGGGTCAGAGTTCAAATCCTTCCTCTTGCACAAACCTTTATTGTAAACCCTCCGGGGAAAGGGAAATAACTACTGTCCCTGAAAATACCTACCTCTTTAATTTATATGCAGAAGAAATCATCAGAGAAGCAGGACTGTATGAAGACAACTGAGGTGTGAACATTGGTGGAAGACTCATGAACAACCTTCGCTATGCTGATGATACCACATTACTGGCTGAAAGTGAAGATGATCTGAAACATTTACTTCTCAAGATCAAGAAACATAGCCTTAAAATGGGTCTGCACCTTAACGTTAAGAAGACAAAGATCCTGACAACTGGCAAAATCAATAAGTTCATCATTGATGGAGAAGAAATTGAAATAGTTGACAACTTTAACCTACTTGGATCAACAATCAATAAAGAAAGGACAAGCAGTTAAGAAATCCGACGGCACATTGCTCTTGGCAGAATGGCTATGAAGGACCTAGACAAGATTCTCCAGCAGAGATGTCTCTCTCCATACAAAGATTTGACTCATACAAGCCATGATATTTTCAATAATATCACATGGATATGAAAGTTGGACAGTGAAAAAGATAGAAAGGAAGAAAACTGATGTCTTTGAATTATGGTGCTTGTGACAAATACTGTGTACATCATGGACTGCTTGCAGAATAAACCCAGTCAGTACTAGAGGAGATCAAACCTAAGCTTTCCTTAGAAGCTCAGATGACAAGACTTCGACTTTCATACTTTGGACACATCATGAGAAGAGAGAGGTCATTAGAGAAAGATATCATGCTTGGCAAGATAGAAAGTCAATGCAAAAGAGGAAGGCCAGCAATGAGATGGATCAATACAATAGCAGCAGCTATGGGTGCCACTCTATCAACCATGAGCCACCTGCTGACAACCAAACACAGTTCAGGTCAACTATCCAGAAGGTCACCATAAGTCAACACCAACCTGACGGCACTTAACAAAAATAGCCTGAAAGTAACTCACCTTGAACTACCACTGGAAAGGGATGAACTAAATACTAATTAATAAATAAATAATTTCCACCTCACACTTGGGATAGGTCACTTTACCCTCCATTACATCAGGTGTGACTTAGATTGTACCAGGGAGGGCTGATAAGTCTCTGGCCTTGTAACAAAACAGAAAGCTATGGGGACACTTCAGTTCAGGAAGTCAGAAATAAAACGAAACTGCAGAGAGATCATTAGGAGTTCTGGAACTGAAGTGTGCCCATAGCTTTCTGTTTTGTTACAAGGCCAGAGACTTATCAGCTACACCTCATAAGTCTTTGATGAGGGGAGTAACTTGCACCACTATTACAAATCACCTTGATCCTGGGTTTGAAAACATCAGTGATTAAATCCCAAAAATCCAACCTGGAAACAATAATATGCTTTCTTAACTTATATATATACTATTCAAACTAATTTAAATGCTCATGAGCTTACATTTACAACAAAAACCAGGGATTTTTGCAAAGTCCAGTAGGAGCTTTACATGTGATCCAGTGGTAATGCAGCCGTTGCCTTATTCATATGTCCTTTAAATCTTAGCATCACACATGAAACAGGTATTCATTATTCTTATTTCTTTATACCTTCAAGTCAGGAGAAGCAGGTCAATCAGTTTTCAGAAACATTCCCGTTTTGTGGTTAAAGTAGAATACCATGTATCCCAACAGATATTTTTGTTAGTCATAATATCTTGTGTAATGACCTTCTTGCATTAGAGTGAGGGTAATACCAAAGGGGCATACAAAATAGTAGAAAAATACAAAAACACACATTTTACAAATGAAGTCTGAGCCAGAACATCTGAAAATAAAGCAGGCATGTCCAAGTTCATGGACATGCTTAATATGGACGTCTGCAGGGCCTCTACAAGACATTCCTGGACTAATATTCAAGACCGAGGATGTCTAGGAATAACCTAATGATTGGCGCAACAGGCTAAGAGCAGAGAAACCACCGTTCAAACCGCACTGCTGCTATCATTGTGATTGTGGAGAGTACTGGGGATGGTTGAGTGCCATATTCTCTCCAGGGCTGGCCTGTCCATTAAGCAAGAATGTTGTTTGCATAGGGACCTGCGTTTCAGGGGGCCACGCACAAACAACATTCTTCTTAATAGCCCAGGTAAATTTTAAAAAAACAAAACTGGCTGCTGCCACTGCCACCATGGCAGTGGCAGAATCAAGTGTCCCGCGGCCCCCCGCCTGCCCGGCAGAGCCCCCTGAATCACTCCCCTCGGTGCCGGCTTTCAGAGCCATGAAGGGAGAGTTTCCCTCTCATGGCTCTGTTAAGCCCGCCGGGGCTGATGGGAAACAGGAAATGGCTTAAGAGAGCTGCGAGAGGGAAACTCTCTCTTCGCGGCTCTGAAAGCCAGTGCCAAGGGGAGTGATTCAGGGGGCTCTGCCGGGCAGGCGGGGGGGGGGGGGGGGCCGCAGGACACTTGATTCTGCTGCTGCCACGGCGGCAGCAGCAGCAGCCAGTTTTGTTTTGTTTTTTAATTTTACCTGGGCTGATGGGGGGAGGGGGGTTAGGACTGGTAATGGGCTATGGGCTGATGGGGGAGGAGTGGCCTAGTGGTTAGGACAAGGTACTTCAGGCTGGAGGGCCGGGGGTTTAAGTCCCACCTGGGGACAGCAATCTCAGGCCGGAGGGACTGGGATTTCTAGTCCTATAGGTACTCCTTGTGGTCTTGGGCAAACCACTTAACCCTCCATTGCCCATGTTCCCTGTAAGTATTAGCTTATGTGTGTCATATCCCCTCGTGTTAAATGTATCTCCCAATTGACCACTTTGACCCAGTGAAAAGCGGGATATAAATACAGCTAAATAAATAAATAAATGGGGGGCTTAGGACTGGTAATTGGCTATGAGGGGAGCTAAGACTGAAAATGGGGTGATGGGGGGGTTAGGACTGGTAATGGGCTATGGGGGACTAAGACTGGAAATGGGCTGGTGGGGTTAGGACTGGAGGTGGGCTGATGGGTTAGGACTGGTAAAGGGCTATGGGAGGGTTAGGACTGGTAATGGGCTGGCGGGGTTGCTAGGACTGGAAATGGGCTGAGTGGAAGGGGGGCTTGAACTGCAAATAGCTGATGGGGAGGGGGCTTGGAATGGAAATGGGCTGTGAGGGGAGGGAGCGAGCACTGAAAATGGGCTGAGTGGGGGGAGCTAGGACAGGAAATGGGCTGATAGAAGGGCTAGGATAGGACTGGAAATGGGCTGTTGGGCGATGCTAAGATTGAAAATGGGCTGTGGTGGGGGCTTGGATTGAAATGGACTCATGGAGGGGCTAGAACTGGAAGTAGGCTCATGG
The DNA here is from genome assembly GCA_033557465.1 of Ichthyophis bannanicus. Lineage (NCBI taxonomy): Eukaryota > Metazoa > Chordata > Amphibia > Gymnophiona > Ichthyophiidae > Ichthyophis > Ichthyophis bannanicus. The sequence continues at coordinate 1,222,298,049 of CM066032.1, forward strand.
GAGGCTTGGATTAGAAATGGGCTGAGTGGAGGGGAGCTAGGATTTGACATGGGCTGATGGTGGGGCTAGGAAATGACTAGAAATTGGCTGATGGGGGGGGGGGCTGGGATTGGAAATGAGCTGATGGAGGGCCTCGGATAGTACTGGAAATGGATGGGGGAGCTAGGACTGGAAATGGGCTGATGCGGGGACAGGAAGGGAGCGGATGCCAGGTGTGGCTGGAACTAGAAGGGAGCTGATGTTGGGGGAGGATTAGAATGGGATGGGGCTGGGAGAGTAAAATGGAGAGTGGAAAAATATTTTGTGTGGGAGGGAAGAAAAATCTACAATTGGCCTGGTATTGGGAGAGTAAGTGGAGATTGAGGATGGAGGTGTAAAATTTGAGTGGATGAAATAGGAATGAGGAAAGAGCAAAAGAAGAAAGATTGGTATGTTAAAGCAGATGTAGAAAGAGAATGGAAAAAACTTGAAGAGAGAAGAAAAGACAAATGGACAGCAGACAATGGAGAGTTAGCAGAAGATACAAAGAAACCAGAAGAAAGTGGCTGGAGCAATTGCAACTGAAAAAAAATGCACAAAAGGTAGAAAAATATCTCTTTATTTTGAATTTATTAAATGGAATATGTCAGCTCTGGGTAATGTGCATCATTAACGTCTGCGCTTTGTTTAGTACAAGAGGAAATTTTTTCTACAGTGGTGTTGTACATTCCAAGTTTGGCTTTTGGGGTTCCCAGTTTAATTATTGTCTTCCTGTTTCTAAATTGTGATTCCTTGTTTGGTGATGGTCTATGTTCTGCATGTGTAACTGAGATGAGTTATTCTGTTTATGTAATTCCTATTTGACATTGCCACTTGTTCTCTTTTCCCAGTAGGCCATGTATTCTTATTCTTTGAAATGTATTGGTTTAATATTTGCAGTGTTGCCTTTTGATAGGTAGATTATTGTGCTTTGTGAGTCCTGGTAGTGCTGTTACGATAAAAGGTCAAAAACTTCAGTGAATGGCTACACCTTGCTGTCAATCACATCAAGCTACCAATGAAACTACAGGGACAACCCATTTTGTAAGGGAAACCCTGTGATCATCAGGTAACGTCAGTGAATACTAAGCCAATCAATTTCTCTGTTAAGACCATCAGGTTGTACCATTCGTAGTTGGAAAATCCAACGTTGTTCACTGAAGTTTTTGACCCTTTTGATGAAACAGCTGATTTCAGCGTCTGATAACGGTTGGTTTGAAGTATGGCAGCACTTGAAACAGGGTTTTGGACCCGAAACATGCACGTCGTGCCAGAGTTTGAACTTTACCTTCTACAATCCAGCTAGTGTCTGAGACTGAATCTCGTTTTTTACAATCCAGCTAAGTAGCGGAGTTTCTTGTTTTATAAAGTTTGATTAAAATGGATGTGACTGTGTGGTGGACATAATATCCTAATATGTGTTCCTTTCCTGTAACATCCGACAAAAGAATTATTATTATATAAATTTTCACAGGGGTTATTTTGGTGATTTTTTTGACATTCATGGGTTCTAAATGGGCAGTGTTTGAAGTAGTTCCTAATGTGCCTGGCGGTTGGCACTGGATTATAGTAATGTAGAAATCTTTTAGTCTTTCTTTATCCATACACTCATTAAGAGGCATGTTTACTAAAAGTTAGTGTATGGGTAACATTATGCAAATATTTATATAAATGAGTCCCTTATGCAAATGAGGCCCTGCACCAAATCTCCCTCACATGGCCCCACACCCCCCTTGGGCCGCTCCTGCTTCTCTCCATCCTCTAGATGCTTTATGGACAAAAGGAGAACTTTCCAGATTCCAGTTTGTGCCTGGAGCAGGTCTAAACTTGAATAGGATGCCAGACATCCGTGACATTTCTGAAATCAAGCAGTGAAATCTAAGTCCATTACATCATTCCAGCTATGCCCCCCTGCCTACTTACAGTAGCTGTCTCTGCACCAGAGGTGTCTTTAAAAGCCATTTATAAAATGGCAGCAGGGATGTCTCCATGATTTGGATGTCAAAATTGCAACGGAGGACATTGATTCCAGTACTTCATCTAATCGAGGATTTGCCGCCTTTATTGATTCATCATTTAATCCTCAACAGGTTTTTCAGGGGGGTAGAGGACGCGGTCATCCCCCTCGCAGATTCCATTCCATGAATTGAGGCAAGGGCTCCTCCACTCGGACTTACCATCCTCAGCGGTGGTAAACCTTAGTCCCTACCCTTTATCGAACATCCAAGAACGAGCTTTGAATTTTGGTTTATCATTTGTTCCGACAGTCAGATTTGATCCTTTCAAGATACGTCAGGCGTTGTTCCGTTTTTTCTTGCAAATTACAGATCATTCAGGTTTTTTTGCAGATCAGTCTTCTGTTTCTATAGATGATTCAATAGTCAAAAATCCTTCAGTATGGCTCCCTCCGGGCCCTATTGAATCCTTTATTTCAAAATATCAACAGTTGGTCTTGGCTGATTTGAGTAAAATAGAGGATTATTTTTCTCATTTTTCCAACTTGTCCCGGATCGAACGACAAGCTCTTCTGGATTTGGGTAAAAATAATGATCTTGTCATTAGAAATGCTGATAAAGGGGGCTCTATTGTAATATTGTCTTCCCAATTTTATCAACAGATTATAACTCATCTTTCTGATCCAAAGTATTATAAGTTATTGGATGAGGATCCAACTTCCCGACTTAAAACTGAGATTGCAGCACTGTTACACCAGGCTGTGCTATCTGGTCATTTAACAAACAAGGAAAGTAAATTTCTTACTCCATCACATCCACGAATTCCAGTTTTTTATATGGTACCTAAAGTACATAAATCTTTGGACAATCCTTCATGTCGACCTACTGTCTCTTGTCAAGACTCAGTATTGGAGCCTGTGATAAGGAAGCTTATCATAGCTCAGGTAGGAGCTATAGAAAAGATGATGTGACTCTGAACAAGCAACCTGTCAGTTCTGGTAGAAGCAAGAAAACAGAGTTTTCACATAAAAGACTACCAGTCCCAGAATGCACCAGGTTTCCAGCAGCCATGAGAGGGGCTGAAGTGAGAGAATGTGTGTGCAATCAAGAGAGCTATGAGGTAATCCCTAAGCACTCATCTCAAAGGGCAGGGCCTGATTCAACACAGCTGCGCTGTGTTAGGGAGCAGCACACATTAGGACAGAATAAGAATAGAGCTTATTCTTCAGATAACAGTTACTAAAAGCTCCAGCCCAGCTTCAGGGAGAGCTTCAGCTACAGAGGGAGGAAGAGATACAGAGACAGCAACGGCTACGAGCTCAAGCACCAGTATCACCTGGAGAAACAGAAGCCAAGCCAAGCAGATAGAGAGAGAAGGAAACTCTCTGGAAGGAAGAGAAGAAAGGCCATTGGAAGGTCTGGGAGATTCCAAGGCAGTACTCATACTGGGAGGTATTCCAAAAGCCAGCAGAGTCCATTGGACTGGATTCAGCCAGAGGAATGGAGTGGCAGAGATAGGAATCACCAGTGGCTACCTGGAAGAGAGAAGACTGCATGTGGAAGGGACTTTCAGACCAAGGCCAGAAGGTATGTGAGAGGAGATCCAGTGTCCAGGGATCAAGATTGGAAGGCTGGACATCAGAATTGGATTACATATTGGCCAGGCTATACAGAGAGGAATAATGATAGCAGGAGAGGCTCAGGTATGAACACTGATCCAGACCCTATCTATAATAGAGAATGGCAGCAAGGGAATAAGCATTCTCATGATAGTGCCTTAATGAAAGACTCATCTGTGCCAATGTATGATATTGACCCTATGATTGTTGATGCAGGGGGAAATACAGCAGATGAAACTATTTACATGGACTGTTCTTTATCTAAATGCTATTGCTAGTTTTCTATGAGCAAACACATCAGCCATCACAAAGAAACCTAACTTTGTTCTTTATTTCCACTGCAAACAGCTCTTAAAGCAGGATTTGGGCTCACACAGTAGCAGCCAGCCAGCTAAAGGCTTTCAGCTGGTCCATTGATAGTAATTAGGGCTGCACCTGATTGTGTGTGTGAGCAAGGGAGAATCACTGCTGAGATCGGCGTGGAAAATAAGCAGAAGTTAACCTAACCAGCAAAGTTTATTCTTTACTTTGTGCCTTTGTATTTGGTAATTACTTGCTAAGAAAACATTAGCTAATTGCCTGACAAGCTGAAGGTTGTTTTCTGGTTTACTTTGTGACTTTTTGTTATCCATTTTAAACACTGCAAGCAAGTAACCTCATTTATAGTGCTATCAAGCATACATGTGCTGGGTGAATTAAACCCCATCAATAAAAGAAGTATTTTATTGATCTTACCACTTGGTTTCACAACTCAAATTATTGTCATCAGCTGTGTTTGGGAGTGAATGAACTACAATACCCACAATACCTTGCAAGAATCATATGAATATATGCATCGTCAAGATTGTGTAAGTTCTCACCCTAGGCAGCCGTCTGACAAGCCTTTATCTATTTGTTGTGACTCTTTTTTTGCAACGGATAGCTCATACTGTTAGATCCTATTTGAAGGACACCACACATTTTTTGTCACTTATATCTCAATGTCAAATTCAATCTGACGCAACCTGGTTGGTTACTGTTGATGTCACAGTCCTTTATACCAACATTGATCAGCTGGAGGTGCTGGACATTATAGCTGACCTTAACATCCTATTACCGGACCGGATTCCAAAATCATTATTTTTACAATTACTTACATGTGTTTTGTCTCAAAATAATTTTTTGTACGATTCTAAATTTTATTTACAAATTTTTGGTATTGCTATGGAGACCACAGTGACCCCCTCTATTGCTACCATTTACATGGCTTCTTTGGAGGAATCTCATTTCTATAAGTCTGCCTGGTTTAAATATGTTTCATTATGGGTTTGTTTTTTAGATGATATCTTTTTTCTATGGGACCATACTGAACAATCTTTACTTGAATTTTTGACATGGCTTAATGCTATTAAGTCAAACATTAAATTTACAGCTAAGTACCATTTTGCCACTATTGAGTTTTTGGATGTTTGCCTCTATAAACAAAATAATCTTTTGTGCACTACCCTATTTCGGAAGCCGGTACAACGGAATACACTTCTTCAATTTCAGAGTCACCATCCTGGTCCACTACATAGAGCTTTACATTTTGGACAGTTTCTCCAGATTAAACGGATTTGTTCTACCACTGAACAATTTACTTTTCATTCTAAGGACTTACAAAGATGTCTTTCTTAACGTGGATATTCCTCCTGTGTCATCATTCCTGCATACAAGAGAGCCAAGTATGTACATTGTGAATGGTTGTTCACCCGAAACTCTGTCTCAATTTCATCCTCTCATTCTGACGCAACTACTGACAAGATAGTTGGCATTCTACCATATATGATTGATTCCTTCCAAGTGGTTAACATTTTGTGGAAACATTGGCATATATTAGCCCTCCATTCTTGTTTCCGGAAGGACCTGATAATAGCATTACAGCGAGGCAGCAACATTCGTGATTTTGTTGTTCATTCTACTGCTAATTCGGATCGTCCTCTTCATTGTCACACAAATCCAGGCCATTTTTCTTGAGATTCTACACATTGTATGCATTGCAGACAATCTCATTATAACAGGCCGTTCTTTCACTGCTAAGTGGCATAGCACCTGCACTTCTTCCTTCATGGTATATTTGTTGATATGCCCTTGTGGCTTACGATATGTGCGTCGCACTACTCGACCTGTCAAAAAATGTTTAACTGAACACAAGTCCAGAATTAATACCAAAATGATTTCAGTCCCATTGGTTCCACATTGTATCCAACTTCAACATACTTTTGTGGATTTTAAATGGCGTGTTATTGATCATGTTCCATAAGACCCTCAAGGGGGAGGTTGTAAGCAAAGATTGCAAGTTCTTGAACGATGTTGGATTTTTCTTCTTAACACAGTCTCTCCCAATGGTTTAAATTTAGAAATAGATTGGTGGAGTATTCTTTGATTAATTTTTATTTTCTTTTTTTTTTCCTTTTTTATTAAGTCCAACCCCCTTTTCCTATTGTGTCATTTCATTGGGTATATAAGGCTTCATTCATTGGTGACGTCAGACACCATCTTCTTTGTGGGAAAAAAAGACTTTGAACCAAGCAAGCAAAGCCGAGATTTGTATGCCTATTACGATTGTTGAGGCACTTTTCTACTACATGGATATTAAAAACTTGAGACAGGGTCTATTATGACCCGAAACACAGTACTGTGTCGCTGCACATTAAGAACTTTCTACTTTTTGTGAGGGCACTGCACATCAAGAACTTCCTACTTTTTGTAGGGACGCAGAATGGCATTTCTTGTGTTCTTAGGTACACTATCACAGGAACAGTCGTCCCAAAAATCATAGCCTTCTACAGAACTTAGATTTAGTTCGTTCAGTGTCAATGGCTCAGCACTCTGAAAAGTGAAACAATCCACAAATCATTCCTCAATAAATACCTCCTGCGGGGAAACACAAAAATAGAGGAACATTTATCTCTTTCACACTAGAAAAGTAAGGAATTCCTTAAAATATTTCTTTACCAAAATCTCCTGTCTGAGTTGAGGTTCTGGTTACTCACAAACATGACTGGCTTTCATAGGAGTAGAGATGGGAAGTAGTGAGCTGGTCTCACACACTGCTTGAGGGATATTCTTAGCTGGACTCTCTCAGGTACCTGATTGCTGAGCACCTGCTGGCCTCTGCCATTTACAGAACCAAAAACCTCCATGCTCTTTACTCCTCATGTCCTCTTCTCATAGGTCTTCTCCCTTGGTTAGGCCAAGCCAGCCTAGGGCAGCTCTTCTATGTTATAGTTGTTGATATGGAAGGACAGACTAGATAGGCAATGTGGTCTTTTTCTGTCATCATATTTCTATGTTTCTATGTTTCTCTCTGTGCAAGACTTAGCTGGCCACAAGGAGATGCAACTTCCTGCTGCTTCTTTGCAGCTTGATCCCCAGAGAATTCTTACAGCACCCCTAAAGTGGTAGCCCAGAAGAGAAGCCCTTTAATGCTTTCCTCCAAAATTCAGGGCATAGAAGCCCATCTTCCATTACATCACCTTTTTACATAGCGCACTTCTAAGAGCAGGATCTCTAGAAACGTCCTCATTGTAGCAAACAGGCAAAAGTTTTGGTGTTGTACTACACATGAATAGATATACTCAACAGAAATATTTAAAAAAAGAAAAAAAATATATATATATACATATAGGGCCCATTTCTGAACAGCACATACATCCCCTTTGTCCATCCGGTCTTTGTCGGACATATGAAGGGGATCGTGATTCTGATCCCCACGGGGCACGTCTAGCCCCACGGGATCAGACTCGCGAACAGGCCTGTACATTGTCAGCACCACTTCCCTGGTGGCAAGCGGACGCCAGGGCAGGTGAGACACAAAAATATAAGGTTAAGATTGGAGAGTCTTCTAAAGGCCCAAATGGCTCTTGGTCCTTGTAATTGCTTTGCTCCAATCTTCAATGAAACAATCAAGCTGAGTGGTGGGAATTAATAAGGCTTTTATTTCCCTTTTCACAGTGGTTCTAAATAATGGGTTACAACTTTAAAGCAAATGTCCTTAATTCAGGTAGAAAACAAACTCAGGGTTCAAAGCAAAAACTGTTATACGTCACAGGAATGGAGGTGCTCAAACAAAATACAGAATGCTCTGCTGGCAATTCACCCAATCACAAGTCTGGCAGTGACTCTAAACTTTCAGAAATGCAAAGTGTACAGTCCATCTCATGGTCAGATAAATCTCCTGCCAGTTCCACTTGCATTGGCTCGATATCAGAAAGCTCTGATTCTATATCCCTGATTTCTTGTAAAACACATTCAGGGGTTTTGTATATTTTCTGTAACAGTTCCCAATGTCCTGGGCCTAGCCTAGGGCATCGGCCACATGCTGTGTGAGGCTTTAAAGTACCCTCTTTCCTTAGAGGTTTTCTAGCCGCTTTATCATAGCTTTTAACATTCACAGCTTTCTTATCAGGCATACATTTCTCATACCTTGTATGGCAGCAATCCTCCAGTAACCGGCTTTCTTCCACTGCCTGCCTTTCCCAGGCAGCAGCTTGGTGAAATCCTTTTCTATGCAGGTTAGGCTTACCCTGTAGCCTTTGACTTCCTTCTCCTGGTGAAGGCCTGCCTCTGTACAAGCCCAGCTTCTGGCTTTCTGACTCAGTGTGGCTTGGCTTCTCCAGCTGATTCTTGTTTGGCTTAGGGTTGCAGTTACAGCAGTGCTTTTGCCTCTGAGGGCAAACAGCTCTCAGTTTGGCTTGAGCTGACACCTCCTTAGGTCCTTCCTCAGCTCCTGGGAAATTACCTCTCCCTCCTGGGAATCCTCTAGCACTAGAGTAGTCAGGTTTCCACTTCCACCTCTCTCTCTTGGTGCTGCCAGTGATTCTTCCCTTGCTTCTGCTAGGGCTGCTGCTTCTGCTGCTGCTTCTATCTCCGAGGCTGCCGGTGCTCCTTCTGCCTCTTCTCCTTCCTCCCTTCCATTCTTCCACTCTCCCCTTATGAAGCCCTCCTGCTTTTGAGGATTGGAAGCTGGTTAGCATTTCCTCGTGACCAGCTGGGCGTGGCTCTTCAGTCTCCCTGAAGACACTCTTGCTCCCTCTAGCTGGTTCCTGGGAATATTGCAAGTCTTTTTCTCTGTGAAAAACACCTTCTTTTCTCTCAACTGGGCTCTCATCAGCCCTCGCTGCATGACAACATGCAGGCTGGGACTGTGATTCAGTCCCGGCCTGTATGTACAGGCACTGTCTGGATAGCTCAGTCAGACATTTAAATGGAGCCGCAGAACCATGGCGTCCTGTTGCCATGGCACTGTGGCTCCACTTAAATGCCGCAATGCCAGCTGCCAGCAATTAAGGTTTAATCCCCACAGCCAGACCCCCAATCCGACCTCCTAAGGCCAGGGTCAGGCTGCGGGGAAGAAACCCTGGCTCCCAGCCCCTTCCGTGCCCCGATTTAAAAAAGAAACAACGTCCAGGGAAGTTATTCCACCATATGGATGGGCATCCATAGAATGGTATGGGACCGCTGGTACTGACCCTCCTGCACAAAAAGAGGGCAGGAGGGGTCCCTGAATCTTGGTGGTGCACTTTGGGGGGAATGATCTGGTGAGTACTCGCAGTGTGGAGCTCACCAGGAAGATTCAGAGAGACCTCCTGGCCTTGGCAGACAATTTCCCCAGCTCTCAGCTGGTATGGTCTTATATCATACCACAAAGAGTGTGGAGAGGTGAAAGACAGATTGTATATATTCCATTGGTTGTATATATTCCATTGGTATATCTGTATAGGCCATATTGCAGCCAAGAATCTTTTCAATAAACTCCACTTGCTGCATATTGACTGGTAGTCTGCTGCATTTCATGGAGGCAACAAGGCAGGATGGAAAGGGGGATGAGGGAAAGGGAAGAATAGGACAGGGGTGGGGACAAGACATGTTAAGGGGAAAGGGGGGCGGGAGACTGAGTTTCGTCCTCCAGACTGGCTACCACTTGCCCAGTTGTTTGTTTTATCAAAAGGGGACGACTTTAAAGGAGACCGTGCAATAATTGTCAATGTTATACTTCTGGTGTTACTTTTTGATCACACCTCATAGATGGGCCATGCAGGTCTTTATCTTATCTGCTGTCATTTACCATGCTACTACAGAATTTTCCCCTAAGCTACCACAAGATACTGTAAATCTTAGGTAAGTACAGCAGAAAAAACAAGGGTGATATGATAATGTCACTCTACATTTCATTAGAGAGATCAAGTATCAGTCCAGTTCTGGAGACCAAGTATCAGTCCATATCAAGTCCAGTTCTGGAGACCATGAGCGTTTTATACAATGGACAATGAAACTATGGCTCTTTAGGTGTAACACCTCCGTGTTAACAGTTGGGAGGTGTGGAAAGCATTTCCCTGGGAGATAATGTGGAGCCCTGTCCCCTAGTGTGCACTGCATTAGTGTGGGTGCACCTAACGCTACCTATTGAGGTGGTATTAGATGAACCCATGCTAATGCCATTAGCGCATGGTGTGAACACAACGCTAACGGTGCTGAGCTCACCATGCCCACTCTCCGCCCCTAACCGGCCTACTTGTGATCTTAAATCATCCCTCACTACCTGTCACGACCCTGCACTAGCTGGCAACACGTGTCCCAACGTGCCTTTAGTGTGTTCCAGAACACAGAGGCCCTCCATACCTACCAAAGGATATAGACATGGTGAAAACAGTCCAGGGAGGGCTAAAGAAACCATGGTGCAGTTGTGAAAGGAAGGAAGAAATCACGATGTAGCTTTCTGCTTGCTACCAACCATTTCTTTACCTTAGTAAACATAAAATGTCTCTTAGTTTTTCAGAACTGAATGGCATGATGTGCACTGTCAGCCTTTGAGATGCAGACCCAACAAAAAAAGAAAAAGAAAAAAAATATGGAGTGCCGTGGAAGAGAGCTGACACTCATATCCAGTACTGAACTTTAAAGCTGAAATTAAACAGTTTAAACAAGATAAAAACACTGACAGGATAAGAGAGTCACAATATTTGTTTAATAATTATTTAATTTAAAACAATTTATGGCCTGCCTTTCCCTAAACAGTTGCAATAGGGCAGATTACAAAATACACATAGTCAAAAAACCACCGAGTCAATATTTATATCCAGAAGTCACTGTTTTTTTTTAATGCAGGCCATGGCATTTAAAAAGCCACATCTATTCAGCACCTCTGCACATGGTCAGCAGTGCTGAATATACAAGGAAGTTTGTGATCACCGATATATATATGTATAGCGGAGATATTCAGCCACATTGGGGGTAGTTTTATGGCAGAGTGCCTTTGTTAATAAGAAGAAGCCTATTTTTTAGCCTATTTTCTAAAGACACAGAGATGTCTATATGTCCTTAAAAAAGACTAGTACAAATCCTACAGAAATTATGTCTAGACATTTACTCTGGAGGCTTAAATGTTAGCACATAATATCCGTGCAAACACATTCCTTTTATAAAATGCGTATCTAAATTGTGACTTGCTTTGCCCAAACTCCTCCCTTAAGCACACCTACTCTAGAAGTACACATCAGCTTACACTGCGTGTACTTTGAGGCATGACCAAATTTTAGAAGAGGCTTTTTTGTGTGTGAATAACATTTATGAAATTGCAGTCCCGAAGTAAACCACTTAGCTATAGAGCAGGCATGCACAGGGGAGGAGTTTAGGGGGAGCATGAGCAGATTCACAATTGATGTATGCACATGTATGCTTGAAGTATGCACAGACATTTACACTTGTTCTTCAGTGAGTGTAACACAGGTGCTATTGCTACTGGATTTATGTAGACGACTACGTCTCTTTATAAAAGAGTGCCAAAATAGTTGCCTTCCTGCTCACTTAAACTAAGTGCCCTGTTATAAAATTACCCTCTAAGTGGTCATTTTATAAAAAGCTGCCTAGATTTATGGGGGTTATTTCAGAAGCCCTATTTCATGCTTTGGACATCTGAAAACGAGCATGGAGACATCTAAAGCATGCAGATGTCCCCAGAGCCAATTTAGAAGCTGGCTGTCTAGATGTCCCTAGAATGAGGATATCCAAGTCTGAATGGGGGTGTGGAATAGGTGTGTCCAGGATGTTCCTGGAACTTGAATGTCTTCGCCCAATTTCAGAACTGCCATGGGCATCCCGAACTGCGCCCAAGTTTATATCTGTTCAAGGCATGGCTAGGCATCAGAAAAAAATGCTCATTTTGTCAGACAGACTTCTGGATGATGTGGAGAAGGAGGTGTGCTTATGACCACTATATTTTTCATGCCAATAATGAATACTAATGGGGAATGAGGGCTCATGTTTTCATTTTTCTACACCACTGGATGTACCTTTATGCTAGCTTGCATGAGATCGATGTCACTGTTTCACGCTTTCCTAAGGAGGACATCTATGTGGCTGCCGGCATGGATGTCCACATCAGAGATGTCTATGTTACTAAAATTGGACGGAGATATAGTTGTCTAGAGTTTCTTGGCACATTCTGCCCCGGACATCCAAAATTTGACTTGGGCATCCTATCTAAAATGCCACTTCACATGCAAACAACATGCATACAGTAACTTGAGGTAGTCATATATGCACATAAGTGGCCACTTATGTACGTAAATGATGTGGTTGTGATTCTGTAAGCATTCACACGCATCTGATTGCATAAACTTTCAATGTGAGCATGCTTACGGCAGATTTTGGGTGGAGCCTGGGATGTTCCTTAAAAATTTAGGCCCAGGCATTTACACCACCTATGGCTGGTATAAGTGATCCTGCCTTGAATTAACAGACATTTTCAACCATTTACACCGATATTTTCTAAAGTTTGTGCATGTTTGACTTTATAAAATAGGAGTGAAATACTCACATGAAAACCCACATTAATTACAATGCACTTCATAAAATTATCCTCCAAAAGGAGTGCTTGACAGTTAAACCAATGTTCACTGGTACTATCCTTTTAGAGGCAATTTTGTAAGTGGCGGCTAGTTATTTATGTATGCCATGACACCTGTTCTATATACTAATGTAAGTGGCCACCAATGCATGTAAATGAAGCCACTATAGATCAGGTTTAAATTACGGCATATATCTTTCATGGACTGGACCAAATTCTATAAAGTACAACCATAACTTTGTGCTCTGCCCATGCTCAGCCCTAGCTCCACCCCTATGAACATATGCACCATTGGTTTGTGGTGCTTACTTTTTGAATAGCACCTGACTGAACTCTGTTTTAAGTACTCAGTTATGCACATAAATCATTAAAATACCATAGTTTACCCACATAAACAAATGCAGAAATCTAGCTGTGCCTTACAGAATTACCCTCCTAGTGGTAATTCTGCTGGTAAATATGTGAAGTGGCCTTTTAGAAAGGACATCCAAGTCAAATCAGGGATATTCAGGGCAGAACATGCCAAGAAATGCCAGGGACATCTATGTCTCTACTCAATTTTAGTAACATAGATGTCTCCAAATTAGACGTTCATACCAACGGCCACATAGATAACTCCCTTAGGAAAGTGTGGAGTGGGGATGTCCTTCTCAGGCAAACTAGCAGAAGGGGACGTCTAGTGACATAGTAAAACATAAATATGAGCCCTTATTCCGCTTCAGTGTTCGTTCTCTACTTCTTAATTAAAGGGTCTGTAAGTGTATCTTCTTCTCCATACCCTCCGGCTGATTCCCTGACAAAATGAACATTTTATCAGTGCTTGTTCATGCCTGGAGAAGGTATAACCTTGGATGCAGCTCGGGACATCTGGGAAATTTCCGAGATTGGGTGAAGACATCCAAGTTCTTGGGAATGCCCCCATTCAGACTTGGACCTACTCGTGCTGGGGTCATCCACAGAACTGACTTCTTAAATTGTTCTAAGGACATCTATTTGCTTTGGACATCTCTATGCCCATTTTCAGATGTCCAAAGCATGACTAGGGCTTCTAAAATAACCACCATAATCCCTTTTCAATACTGACTCGAATATTGTCAACTGGAATCCTGATCAGCAACTAAAGATTTATGAGAAAGGGAAAGTAAGAGCCTACTGAGCTGTGCCAAGAGAATAGTCATCATTAGCAGGAGCCCACGGATCATGTACATTCAGGCGTCTGGTATATGGCAGCAGTCAGACCAAAGCAAAGCAATTTGGCTATGATGTTTCTTTCATGCAGATCTGAGATAGACCTTACTCATTTAGAAAATACTTTTCCTGTTAAAGGCTCAGTTATGAAGATTAGATTCTATAAAAGATGTAATTTCATTTCGTTAAAATGATTTGTATTTATAGAAAGAATGAAATGAGAGAGAACACTGTGGTTTTTCTCAGTTTCACGTTCAGCCACGCTGAAACTTGCTGATAAAGAAATCTTTTGACAGAAAAGACCTTGTGTAGTGGAAACGAATCTAGGCCAAATGTATCCAGGGTGATCAAAGCAAAATGAAGCCATTTTCAAAATATCGGTATTTGTTGCAATTAAGTTAAACAAACTTTTTTTTTACTATTCCAAGCCAAATTTTCTGCTTGTGCTAAGCATTCATGTTACTTGATCCCTTGCCAAAATTCTGTCTTTTATATTTCTCCACCTAACTTAACTAAAAATCTCAGTGTTAGCCCCTGAGAAGCTGAGCTTCCTTTCTAGGGCTTTTTATTTTTAATCTAGGCAATCGTTCTCAGCTCAGGCAGCCAAGAAAGCCTACTGTCATTTAAACATGCATTTCTGTGCAAACTCTTACATCATCCATAGGGGTATGTTTACTAAAGAGCATTAAAGCAGCAGGCGTTAGCAAGCATTAACGGCAGTGATAAGGGGTTTTACATGAGAAAAGGGTACTGGGTCTGTAGGAGGCATCCAGCGTAAAGGGCGCTATGGGCCACTTAACATGTGTTAATGTGACATCAGGCATTAGTCAAGTATGTATCTTAACGTCTGAAAATGGCTGTATCCCTAATGCTGGATAAAGGAGCAGCAAGGAAAGTCAATCTGAAGGTGATAGATGGAAGGACAAGTAGGACCTGATGGACCTGCCAGATCCGTGGGCACCCTACATGGCAGCCAATAAAGTGGATGAGCATGTTGGAGGCACCTGTACTGATGTGCAGGGGGGTGCCAATGTAAAATGGTGCAATGTCAGTGTGTGTCGGATACGGTCACTGGTGTTGATTTTATTCCAATAGAACCACAACGCGTTTCGGCAGTGCGCCTTCTTCAGGGGGTATGCATCTTAAAAATTAAACATACATAAATATAGATCAAAATAATAGATGTTAAAAACATAAAAACGGAATATTAGAGTTAAAAAGGAAGATAAATACAACATGAATATAACTCAATTCCATAACAAAAACTACCAATAAATAAATAACAGTTAATAATATATGTAAAATAGTAATAAATAGAAATTGAAAATCATTTAAAAATTAAAATTAAAAACAATAATAAATAAGATTTAGAAGATAAAAAGCATAAAACACAATGAGAACACATCTGAAAGATTACATTTAAGATTCAAAACGATAACTTAAGAGGTGAGGAAGATATACTTACAAAAGGCACCAATTGTTTGTTATAGTCTTTAAAAAGACTCCAATCTATTTTGTGCTGGAAAGCTAAAATATATAAAAGCATAATCAGGAGCGATAAATAAATAAGAGCATAATCAGGAGTTGATAAATAAATTAAAAACAAAAAAGAATTAATGGTAAAAATGTGGTAAAAATGTAGTAAAAATGCAATAAAGATCTATCCCAGAGCCAGAGGGAAGCAAAAGAACGGTAAGATCAAGAAGGAAGAGGGAAGAGGTATATCAACTTTAGACCGAAACTGGCTGTTTTAGTATCAACATACTTTTTGGTATACTTTTGGTAACTAGCATAATAAAGGGGGTAACACAGGAAGAGAGTGAAAATGTGGTATATGTAAAGGAACGATTGCAAACTGTAAGTAAAATATATTATATCGGCTAACCTTAATAATAAAAGGTGGAAGGATATTGAAAGGAACGCTAAAGCAAAAAACGAGGTGTGTTCACAGCATATGATAAAAGGACTTCCAAACATGAGATTGGTATATTGGTAAGCAGTTATGATTAAAAAAGAGGAAGTTGTAAAAGCTGTTCATGTCACTGTGTTTAAAAAAGGTTTGGACAGGTTCCTGGAGGAAAAGTCAATAAATCATTATACAGGCGAACCCAGAAAATCCACTGCTTGCCCCAATACAGACATTGTGGAACCTGCTAGGTACTTGTGACCTAGATTGGCCACTGTTGGATGCAGGATATTGGGCTTGATGGACCTTGGTCTGACCCAGTATGGCATATCTTAAGATCTTATGTTCTTATGTGCCACCTGGGCTGCTGCCTGGTCCACCCTGTACATCAGCAACCCCCACTGCATGACCCACATGCCAACTCCTTTGCCCCATTTGCACCATCAACATAGTGCCCTTTCATACTTAGGCATCATGTTGTTGCTGCTATTGGAGCACTACTATCACTTCTCGGGTTCCCCTGTCAGTGCATCACATTGCAGACGTTTAAATAGGCTCTCTTCCCTCTAAATACACCCTTTACGCGAGGGTTCCCAGCATTAAAGGGCTTTTAAGCACATTGCACAGCAGGCATTAAGGGAGTACTCTCCACCCCATTAATGCCCACTCTCTGCCTACTGTGCCCTTAACACTGCTGGAGCCTTTAAAGCCCGTTAAAGCAGCTTTTTCACTGTGTTAAGGACGTAAGGGTGCCGATAACAAGCGTTAACAGCACAGTAGCTCCCTTAACGTTCTTTAGTAAACATACCCCATAGTTTAGTTATAAGTAATTAGTTACTTAGGTGCATGTATTCATCAGATGTATAACTGACATATGAGCAATACTAAAGTTAATTTAAAAATGTAAATGCACCAGTATGATAAATTCCTAACAAACTATGGGGTATGTTTACTAAACCGCGCACACATGCGCGGCGCACATTAGCGTACGCTAATGATGCACTTAAGTGCTCTTAAGCGCCGCGCACGAGTGCGCGTCACATTAACGGGCCGGCGCACGTGTGCGGGGCGCTGATGTGCGATAGAGGCGGGGAAAGGCTTACGGACGGCGGAGGAAGGCCCCCGAGGGGCGGAGGGACGGGGGTCAATGGGTGGAGAGTGGGAGGGTAGAGGCTCCCCGCACAGGAGCGGGGCTGAATTTCGGCATTAAAAATACCGCGAGTGAAACCCTCGCGTTAGAGCCGATTTAAAGGGAAGAGAAACCATTTCCGTCAGCAATGTACAGCAAAACCGGGGAAACCTGCAAAACGTGAGCAGTGTGATACATGTGCACAGAACAAAATAGCAAATATAAATTGAAAATGACCACAAAAAATTCCAAATAAATCATAATCCAGCTGGTCAACAGTGATATTAATGGGCAACCATAAAAAACACTCCCAGGAAAGCTCCAAAAAATAATAAGTGATTTTTGGAAGGGTCTACGCTCTGTAGACTCGTTCAAAAATCACTGCATTTTAATGGAGCTGTCCTGGGAGTGTTTTTCATGTTGCCCATTGATATCACTGTTGCCCAGCTTGGTTTTGGTTTTTTTCCCCTTTTTTGGAGGTCATTTTTGAGGTTTAATTGCACCCCTGTCCCCATACAAGGTAAACGAGCCCACAGTAAAATTGTGCAGAGCAGGGTGTCTGACTCGTGCGGCCAGGTTTCCTATCTCCAGAGACTGCATTATCTCTGTGGCCACAGTGTGGTGCAGCGGACACAGCCAGTGCCTGTAGGACCAGCAAGTCACAGGTTCAAATCCCAGCTGGGGCTCCTGCCAACCCAGTCCCCATAGCTTTACCCACCACTAAACAGTGATAGTACAGACACTCCTGTATGGCAGAGAACATAAGCATGGTTCCAACACCTATATCTTACCCTACACCGCACACAAACCATAACAATGGGCATTACCTACAGCCGAGTCCCCCAAATTCAGTCCTGGAGTGCCACAACTCAATCAGGTCATATGCTTTTTTCCAGATAGGGACATGTCTGCATGTTGGCAGAAGGGTACAGGTGGTGGAGGGGGCAGTGGCTGCAAACCACAGCAGACAGTGGCCTAGGCCTGTGCAGGCTGGCACCGTCCACCGCAACAGACAGGCTCTGTCGGATGTACAGTCATGGACTCCCCAGGGAACATAGCACATCTGTGGCAACACAGTGGTGCAGTGCACACAGACAGTGTGTGTAGGAACAGAAGGTCACAGGTTCAAAGCCCAGCTGGTGCTCCTGCCAACCCAGTCCCTGTAGTTTTACCCACCACTAAACAGTGATAGTACAGACACTTCTGTATGGCAGAGAACATAAGCATGGTTCCAACACCTATATTTTACCCAACACCGCACACAAACCATAACAATGGGCATTACCTACAGCCGAGTCCCCCAAATTCAGTCCTGGAGTGCCACAACCCAATCAGGTCATATGCTTCTTTCCAGATAGGGACATGTCTGCATGTTGGTGGAAGGGTACAAGTGGTGGAGGGGGCAGTGGCTGCAAACCACAGCAGACAGTGGCCTAGGCCTGTGCAGGCTGGCACCGTCCACCGCAACAGACAGGCTCTGTCGGATGTACAGTCATGGACTCCCCAAAAAACACAGCACATCTGTGGCAACACGGTGGTGCAGTGCACACAGACAGTGTGTGCAGGAACAGAGAGTCACAGGTTCAAAGCCCAGCTGGGGCTACTGCCAATCCAGTCCACATATTTTTCCTACAACTAGACCGTGATAGTACGGACAAACCTTTATTGCTGAGAACATACGCATGGTTCATACGCCGATATTTTACCACACCAAACACAGACACCATAAACAGCTGCATTACCTAGAGCAGAGTCTCCCAAATGCAGTCCTGGAGGGCCCCCACACCATTCAGGATCCATGCTGCCTCTAATAAAGATGCCTGTGCTGCATATCTATGCACCACCTCCATGGTATGCTGATGTAGCTCATGCATATCTATGAGGGACAGCATGAAAACCCGAACAGTGGTTTCGAACACCAGGACTGGAGTTGGGACACTCTGCCGTAAAGCAGCAGCCAACAGGGCCAGACACCCCCACACACACCCCCACAGGCCCCATTGGCCAATGCCTCATGCAGAGGCAGGACATTGGGCCCTGCCTGTATCTCCCAATACTAGCAGTTGCATACCTTAGCACTGCCACCCTACACCTGGTTATATGGTACACAGCTATCAAACTTTGCCCATGATAACTGGCAGATATAAATTCCAACGTTAAGCACATTTTGCTCATTGATCTCCACCATAACAATCATTGTGATGTCTGCGGTGTTCGCTGCAGGTCTGGCCTCTGACAGTGTTTACCACCCTGGGGAGTGACCCCCAACAGTAGTGAGTACCATATCCATGCCTGCACTGTGCCCAGGACTGGTGAGGTGGGTATGACTGCTGGACTCCTCTATAGTATCACAATGCTGGCATAGGTGTGGGGGTGGCTGTCTGCCTATCCAGTGTGTGGTGGCTGCAAACACCTTCCACAGCCCACACTGCCAGCAATGTTGCCAGTATTGGACTGCCAATGTGCATAATGAGGAGCAAGGTACCATGGGTATAGGCCGGACAGGGTGGCCTGGCCAGGGTGCATCTGCACAGGGCATAGGGCCCTGACTGGGACATTTTAGTGCCCGGCCAGCACCTACACAGACAGGGTGACCTCAGTATGTCCTGCTGAGAGATCACTCTCACCCTGACTGTGCAGTGACCACTGCATGGCTAGGCACCCCCATAGTGCTATATAGTATTTCTTTCATGTGATAGATATGGGTTTCCTTTTGGGGCCCAGTCACTGATTTATCTGCTTGTTGTGTATGCTGACATTCCAGTTCTGGGTGCATGCATCTCCACTGGGAACATGCACTGTGGACTAACTAGCACACTGTTTGCAGCTGGTATGTGTTGTGATGGAGCAGCTTGCAGGGTGCAGTGGCTGATGACTTGCTGCAGGAGCTTATCAGATAGTGGTGGGGTGCAGCTCACCATATCCAGGCCTAATATTGGTCTGCTATTGTGTTATGGATGTGTATAGAGCTGCATTGACTGCCCTGTGGGGTGTCTGCTCCTCAGCAGGACTGGGGTTGATGGACCCCTCTACTGCCACTTTTGCAGAAAGGTAGGATGTGGATCTATTGATAGGAGACCCTGTTTGCCACCCTCAGCCTTGGAGGAGGAGAGGGGGGGGGTGGTACATGGCCCACCTAGGGGGCCATAGGGGCTACACCTAACTGAGTAAGACAGATATCCAAGGTGTTTAGTGCAGGAACTACCTATCTCACACATTAACACTGCTTTGGAACTCTGGCATGGCCTTTTTCAGCTATGGAAGGTGTTGTGGACCTGGTCCTGGGCGCCTCATTGCACCCTCAGGGTGAGCACAGTACCCGCACAATGTGATGGTGTGTAGCTACTCTGTGCCAGTAAAACACACGTTCAGTACCCCCTACCAGGCCGAGGTGGTATGTGGGTGCACATGGTCACTTCCCTCTAACGGGCCGAGGTGCTGTGGGTGTGCATTGCCCATCTTGTGTTAATCTGTGGACAGCTGATTTGCATGTGCAGTACATCATGGGTATGGGTGGGCTAACCCTATCCTGGTGACCACAGCAGACTGTCTGTGTGGTGACGTGCATGCTCTCTGCAGCCAGCCAGGGGCTTACTAGCAGCTGTAGCCCAATGGTTATTTCACTGCCTCTAAAGCCAGAGGTCATGGGTTCAAACCCACAGTGGGGTTATTTGATAGAGTTGTCCAACACATCTTTTTTAATGCACATATTTTGATGCCAGCAAAAACACCCTCAGCGTACTGTACCCATAAGGTGCCTCTGAGGGTGCTTTTTAGGGCGCCCTATAGGGCACCTTATGGTTCCCGTCCACATAAGGTGCACTATACAATATCCTATGACGCAACCTATAGGGTGCCCTATAGGGGACATTTTAGGGTGCTGTGGCGGACAGTGCACTTTCTAATGTGCCCTATGGAGTGCCTTATAGGGTGCCTTATACGGCACCTTCAATTACGGCACGTGAGGGCGTGTTTGCTGGCAGCAATTAATAACATAAAATTAAAGTGCTGCAGGACAAATTATGTACAATGCAAAGCTGATGCCACAGCCAGCCTTACGTATTAGGCACACTGGGGAGCAAACTCATGACCCCTGTATCAGCAGTCAGTGCCTTAACCATTGTGCTCCACTGCTGCTCCTCCTTGCCTGTCAGTGCACCTACTTATGCTTTTCATTCCTTAAACTGCACAGTGCTGCACAGTGCTGCACAGTACACTGACCTTGCGGTACCTCATACGGCACCCTCTAAAGCGCCCTATAAGCAACATTGTAGGGTGCCTTGGTGGACAGTGCACTTTAAAAAGTAACCTCTAGGGTACCTTATAGGGCGCCTTATGCAGCACCTTATATTACAGTGCTTTGAGAGTGCATTTGCTAGCAGTAGTAATTACAATAAAAGAGTAAAATGCCTCCTAGAGCAATTTTGCTCAAAACAGGTAATGGCACAGCCAGCCTTATTCATTGGGCACAGCAGGGGATTGAACCCCTGATCCCTGCACCATTGGGCAGTGTCTTAACCATTGTGCTGTGGTTCTGTTTCTGTGTTTGCACATCAGCGAGCCGCCATATGCCTCACAATATTAAAATGCCCCCAAAAACATTAGCGAGCCGCCTTATGCCCATCAGCGCGCCGCCTTATACCGCCCATTATTTATATGCCTCCTAAAATAATGCCTCAGCAACCAGCCTTGTTCATTGGGCACCGTGGGGGATTGAACCCATGATCTCTGCACCAGTGGGCAGTGTCTTAACCATTGTGCTGTGGTTCTGTTCCTGTGTTTGCATATCAGCGAGCCGCCTTATGCCTCACAACATTAACAGCGCACCGCCTTATGCTGTCCACACCTGACAGCGCACCTCCTTATGCCGCCCAAACTGCCAAAACTTCAACGCACCGCCTTATGATGCCACAACTTAACAGCGCACCACCTTATGACGCAAAAGATTAACAGTGCGCCGCCTTAGGCCTCACAAAATGAACATGCCTCCTATAGCACTTTTAGGAAAGCATCACTACCTCAGCCAGGCTTTTTTGTTGTGCACAGTGGGGATTGAACCCCTGATCCCTGCACTATTGGGCAGTGTTTTAATCATTGGGCTGTGTTTTGTTTCTTGTGCTTGCATATCAGCGAGCCGCCGTATGCCTCACAATATTAAATTGCCCCCAAAAACAATAGCATGCTGCCTTCTGCTGCCCATTATTAATATGCCTCCACAAACATTAGCATGCTGCCTTATGCTGCCCAATATTTCAATGCCTACTAAATTAATGCTTCAGCCAGCCATCTTTATTGGGCTCTGTGGGGATCGAACACCTGATCCCTGCACCATTGGTAGGTGCCTTAACCATTGTGCTGTGGCTCTGTGCTTCTGTTTGCCCATCAGCGTACCACATATGCCTCCCGCGCAGCCATCTGCTGCGCTAAGGTGCAGGGCGCACAAGGGCGCCGCGCACCTTAGCGCATATTTAAATTCCGGCTTTTCTTTTTCAGGACGGAACGCCCACTCCTTATATGGCATCTGCACTCTACCGCGGCCCGCACTCTACCAGGGTTTTAGTAAACATACCCCTATGACTATTCATTGTTGCACATTACATTTTGGTGCAAGCATTTTAAGTACACATGTACATAGAACCTATTATTTAATTTTGGCATGTTATTGCCCAGGACTCCCCTTTGTTGAAGAGAAATGTGGCTGGTGCCTGAACCGGAGCCTCCTAGTTGAGAATGTGCTAGATCAGTGGTTCTCAACCCAGTCCTGGAGAACCGCGAGCCAGTCAGTTTTTCAGGATATCCACAATATGTATGTATGAGATAGTACATGCAGATCTATCTCTATTTGCATGCAAATTTATCTCATGAATATTCACTGTGAACATCCTGAAAAACCGACTAGCTGGAAGTTCTCCGGGAGAGGTTTGAGAACCACTGTTTGCAGTCTGAGGAGGAGAAAGAAGAAAGCAGGATGTAGTTGTTTAGCTTTCACAGGGATAGACTCCCCTCCTCCTTTGCATGTGCTAAATTCCCTTCCCTTCTGTGTTTCACTGATGACTAATGATGGCGAAGGAAAGCACCAGGAGTGTGAACCACCACTGAGGGAGTTCACTGTAGTGTGTCCCTGCTGTACTGGAGACTGGATAGTTCAGGGGAACGGTCAAAACATTTCACTTCTAAGCCACCATTTTAAGTCCCAGCTAAAGTGGTCTATATGAACTGAGAGGGTGGTCTTGGTCTAGTTACAGAGCCCATTACAGAAGTGGTCACACTGTGGTTCATATCAAATTCCCATGAAACTAGCTAGCTCAGTGAAGTCTATTCCCCTTCAAGACGCTTAATGGGAACTACTCGATCACATGGTTGTTCATGTCTTTCTCCACATTCATAGACTGCAGAAGAGTAAGAATTCCTATAATATATATAGGAGTGAATATTCTGTTGTGCAGTTACCACATAAAGATATATGAATCATTTGTCCATAGATCTGTATGTGGGTTTCAGTAATCTAATCCTTCTAAGATTAGACTGCTGAAAATGCCTGCCTAAAATTATATGGATAACTTTTCCACATGGAGCGTAATTCTATACCAGGACGCCTATGGCGGAAGGCCAAGTAGGCACCTATTTTAAACTTATCTTTGCTAGGGTAAAATTAAAGAAATTGTACCTAGGTTGCAGCCATGGATATTTATGCCTGCTCAGGAGCAGGTGTACATACGCATGCATGGGGTTATTTTATACAACACATGACTCCACCTGCACTTCTCCCATCTTCCACCCCAGAACATGCCTACACGTGGGTCACACAAACGTACACGCCTTCTTGATTCTGCACATGCTTTTACGCACATAAACCCTGGGGAAATTTTATATCAATAAGTACACGAATAGCAGTTTGGTATCATTGCTGTTCATATAAATAAGACCCTAGCGCCACATGCCCTACTTTGTACTCAGCCCCCAGTGCTGCTCTCTTAAGAGGCTTTCATTATCTCCTCCATAGACATTGGAATGTTCAGCTCCCAGTGCTGCTCTCTTAAGAGGCTTTCATTATCTCCTCCATAGACATTGGAATGTTCATCTCCCAGTGCTGCTTTTTTAAGAGGCTTTCATTATCTCCTCCATAGACATTGGAATGTTCAGCTCCCAGTGCTGCTTTTTTAAGAGGCTTTCATTATCTCCTCCACAGACATTGGAATGTTCAGAGCCCATGAACAAGATGATAGCGAGAGAGTGACCTCACAGACTCAAATGCAGCTTTCGGCAACTGACTTCAAAATCACTGCAGATCCAGAACCCCAATGTCCAGGGTTGCTTTTACCCATGGGCCAAAGGAGCAGCTGCACCAAGCCTCTGCAGAACGGGGACCCAGCTGCCCTGCTGCCCATAGGTAAAAGCGACCCTGTTCCTACTTTCTGCTCCATCAGGCCTCTTGCAAGAGAAGTGAACAACGCTTTAGTGAACAGACCGACGACTTCCTGCTTCCAGCCTGTTCACTAAAGCACAACTCGCTTGCCTTGCAAGCAGCCTGAGGGAGTAAATGGTACGAACAGGGCCGCTGATCGTGTTGCTCCAGGTGGAGCCCATTCTCGGAAGTTTGCCCAGGGCCCTATAAGGGGTTTAATCTCACTCTTCAAAATCCCATCTGCTCTTTACAAGCAACACAGTCAAATGCAATCTTTCTTGCAGGGTCACAGCTGCAAGGAGCCAAGGTGACCTGGTAAGGTATTGACGTCGTATTTACAGGAATTATTTAAAACATCTTCACTAAGCAGTTTGCAAAAAAACTCATTCAGTAGCCATTCATTTTTGCTCAAAGATAGTAGAACTGTTTCCCAAGAGAGCACATGATAATATAACTTTGATCAGTCATTTCAAATGATGTTCTTGTGCCAAAAGGAATGAACCTTTTCCTAGGCTTCTAAATGCAACCAAGCTAACTCGAGAATTGTAGCATTGCTCCCAAGCATTAGTTGTGTATTCTAGTATAGGAGAAAGTGTGCTTTTAATTTTTTCCTGTTTGTGTAATAAACTGACTTTTTTCCTGGACCTCCAAAAATATTCTGTCCAGTGATTTCAGCTAAATCCAGAGATGCTAAGGGGTATGTTTACTAAAACCCCGGTAAAGTGCGGGCCGCGGTAGAGTGCGGGTGCCATATAAGGAGTGGGCGTTTCACGCTGAAGAAGGAAATCCTTGATTTGCATATGCGCTAAGGTGCGCGGCGCCCATATGCGCCCCACACCTTAGCGCATCAGATGGCTGCGCGGGAGGCATATGTGGTACGCTGATGGGCAAGCAGAAGAGCAGAGCCACAGTACAATGGTTAACGCATCTACCAATGGTGCATGGATTGGGGGTTCGATCCCCCACAGAGCCCAATAAAGACAGCTGGCTGATGCAATAGTTTAGGTGGTAGTGAAATAATGGGCAGCATAAGGCGGTGCACTAATATTTTGGAGCCAGTCGAATACTGGGTGGCATAAGGTGGCACGCTAATGGGCATAAGGCAGCGTGTTAATGTTTTAGGAGTCATCTCAATATGGGGCGGCATAAGCCGGCACACTGCTGAGCCATCAGAAGAGCAGAGCCACAGCACAATGGTTAAGGCACGTACCAATGGTGCACGGATCAGGGGTTCAATCCCCACAGTAGTCAATGAACAAGGCTGGCTGAGGCATTACTTTAGGAGCCAGTCTAATATGGGGCGGCACCGCTGATGGCCATTAGGCAGCGCACTAATGATTTAGGAGGATTTTCCAATATTGGGAGGCATAAGGTGGCACGCAAATATGCAAAGATAGGAACAGAGCCACAGCACAATGGTTAAGACACTGACCAATGGTGCAGGGATCAGGGGTTCAATCCCCACAGTGCCGGATGAACAAGGCTGGCTGAGGCATTGCATATTATGGGCATGAGTGCTTTAGGGGGCATGTTATGTTTATTTTAAATATCAGTACTAGCAAATGCACCCACAAAGCGTGGTAACATAAGGCGCCCTATAAGGCACATTTTAAAGTGCAATGTCCGCCAAGGCACCCTATAATGTAGCTTATAGGGCGCTTTAGAGGGTGCCGTATGAGTTACCAGAAGGTCACAGTACTGTTTGTGATGGCAGCACTGTGCAGTTTAAGGAATGAAAAGCATTAGTAGGTGCGCTGACAGGCAAGGAGGAGCAGCAGTGGAGCACAATGGTTAAGGCACTGACTGCTGATACAGGGGTCATGAGTTTGCTCCCCAGGGCGCCTAATACGTAAGGCTGGCTGTGGCATCAGCTTTGCAATGTACATATTTTTCCCAGCATCACCGTATGTTTATGTTATTAATTGCTGCCCGCAAACACACCCTCACGTACCGTAAGTGAAGGTGCCGTATAAGGCACCCTATAAGGCACTCCATAGGGCACATTATAGAGTGCATTGTCGGCCACGGCACCCTAATATGTCCCCTATAGGGCACCCTATAAGTTGCGTCACATAATAATGTATAGTGCACCTTATATGGATGGGAACCATAAGGTGCTCTATAGGGTGCCCTATAAAGCGCCCTCAGAGACACCCTATGGGTACAGTACGCTGAGGGTGTATTTGCAGGCATCAAAATATGTACATTAAAGAAAAATAATGTTTCAGGCAACCCTATCAAACAACCCCACTGTAGGTTTGAACCCATGACCTTGGGCTTCACAGGCAGTGAAGTAACCATTGGGCTACAGCTCTATAGCTGCTAGCAAGCCACTGGCTGGCTGCAGAGAGCCTGCACGTCACCACACAGACAGTCTCCTGTGCTCACCAGGATAGGGTTAGCCCACCCGTACCCATGATGCACTGCACGTGCAAATCGGCTGTCCACAGATGAACACAAGATGGGGAATGCACCCCCACAGCACCTCGGCCTGGTAGGGGGTACTGACCGAGTGTTTTACTGCCACAGAGTACCTACACACCGTCACATTGTGTGGTTACTGTGCTCACTCTGATTGTGCGATGAGGCGCCTAGGACCAGGTCCACAACACCTTCCATGGCTGACAGAGGCCACGTGGGACATCCAAAGCAGTGTTAATGTGTAAGATAGGTAGTGTCTGCACAAACACCATGGATGTCTCAGTCAGGTGTAGCCACCATGGACCCCCAGGTGGGACATCCTCCAACACCCCCCCCCCAGCCGAGGGTGGCAAACATGGCCTCCCATCAATAGATCCACATTCTACCTCCCTGCAAAAGTGGCAGTAGAGGGGAACATCAACCCCAGTCCTTCTGAGGAACAGACACCCCACAGGGCAGTCAGTGCAGCTCTATACACATCCATAACACAATAGCAGAGAGACATTAAACAAGGATATGGTAAGCTGCACCCCACCACTATCTGATATTCACCTGCAGCAAGCCATCAGCCGCTGCACCCTGAAAGCCACTCCAGCAAGACACATACCAGCTGCAAACAGTCCACTAGTTAGTGCATGTTCCCAGTGGAGATGCATGCACCCAGAACTGGGATGTCAGCATACACAGCAAGCAGATAAATCAGTGACTGGGCCCCAAAAGGAAACCCACATATACCACATGAGAGAAATACAATATAGCACTATGGGGGTGCCTAGCCATGCTGTGGTCACTGAACAGTCAGGGTGAGAGTGATCTCTCAGCAGGACATACTGAGGTCACCCTGTCTGTGTAGGTGGTGGCCGGGCACTACAATGTCCCAGTCAGTGCCTTATGCCCTGTGCAGATGCACCCTAGCCAGGCCACCCTGTCCGGCCTATACCCATGGTACCTTGCTCCTCATTATGCACATTGGCAGCCCAATACTGGCAACATTGCTGGCAGTGTGGGCTGTGGAAGGTGTTGGCAGCCACCACACACTGGATAGACGGACAGCCACCCCCACACCTATGGCAGCATTGTGCTACTATAGAGGGGTTCAGCATCCATACCCACCACAGCAGTCCTGGGCACAGTACAGGCATGGATATGGTACGCAATACTGTTGGGGGTCACTCCCCAGGGTGGTAAACACTGTCAGAGACCAGATCTGCAGCACACACCGCAGACATCTGAATGATTGTTATGGTGGAGCTCAATGAGAAAAATGTGCTTTACGTAGGAATTGAGATCTGCCAGTTATCATAGGAAACGTTTGATAGCTGTGTACTGTACACCCAGGTGTAGGGTGGCATTGCTGAGGTATGCAACTGCTAGTATTGGGAGATACAGGCAGGGCCCAATGTCCTCTCCAGGAGGCATTGGCCAATGGGGCCTGTGGGTGTGTGTGGGTGTGTCTGGCCCTGTTGGCTGCTGCTTTACGGCAGGGTTTCCCGACTCCAGTCCTATTCGGGTTTTCATGCTGTCCCTCATAAATATGCATGAGCTACATCTGCATACCATGGGGGTGGTGCATAGCTATGCAGCACAGGCATCATTATTAGAGGCAGCATGGAACCTGAATGGTGTGGGGCCCTCCAGGACTGCATTTGGGAGACTCTGCTCGAGGTAATGCGCCTGTTTATGGTGTCTATGAATGGTGTGGTAAAATATAGGCGTATTAACCATGCATATGATCTCAGCTATACAGTTTTGTCCTTACTATCACGGTTTAGTTCTGGGAAAAAATATGTGAACAGGATTGGCAGTAGCCCCAGCTGGGCTTTGAACCTGTGACTTTCTGTTCTTGCATACACTGTCTGTGTGCACTGCACCACTGTGTTGCCACAGGTGTGCTGTGTTCCCTGGGGAGTCCATGACTGTACATCCGACAGAGCCTGTCTGTTGCGGTGGACGGTGCCAGCCTGCACAGGCCTACGCCACTGTGTGCTGTGGTTTGCAGCCACTGCCCCCTCCGCCACCTGTACCCTACCACAAACATGCAGACATGTCCCTATCTGGGAAAAACATATGACCTGAGTGAGTTGTAGCACTCCATGACTGACTTTGGGGGACTCAGCTGTAGGTAATGGCCATTGTTATGGTTTGTGTGCGGTGTAGGCTAAAATATAGGTGTTGGGACCATGCTTATGTTCTCTGCAATAAAAGAGTGTCTGTTTAGTGGTGGGTAAAACTATGGGGACTGGGTTGTTAGGAACCCCAGCTGGGATTTGAACCTGTGTTTTTCTGATCCTACAGGTACTGGCTGTGTCTGTTGCACCACACTGTAGCCACAGAGACAGAGCAGGCTCTGGAGATAGGACACCTGGCCACACGAGTCTGACACCCTGCTCTGCACAATTCTACTGTGGGCTCGTTTACCTTGTATGGGGACAAAGGTGCACAATAACCTCAAATATGCCCCCCAAAAAAGGGGAGGAAAATATAACACCAAGCTGCGGAACAGTGATATCAATGGCCAACCTGAAATACACTCCCAGGAAAGCTCCATTACAATGCAGTGCTTTTGAAAGAGTCTACGGAGCGTAGACCCTTTCAAAAAAGCATTCATATTTTTTGGGGCTTTCCTGGGAGTGTTTTTTATGGTTGCCCATTAAGATAACTGTTGCCCAGCTGGATTATACTTTTCTTATAATTTGTTGTGGCCATTTTCATATTATATTTGCGATTTTGTTCTGTGCACATGTATCACACTGCTCACGTTTGTTAGGTTTCCCCGCTTTTGCTGTACATTGCTGACGGAAATGGTTTCTCTTCCCTTTAAATGCGCTCTACCGCTAGTGTTTCACTCGCGGTAGTTTTTACATGTAAATTCGGCCCCGCTCCTGTCCGGAGAGCCTCTCCCCTCCCACTCTCCACCCATTGACCCCGTCTCACCGCCCCTCGGGGGCCTTTCTCCGCCCTCCGTTAGCCTTTCCCCGCCTCTATCGCACATGAGCGCACCGCAAACGTGCGCGTTATCGGCGCACGTGTGCGGGGCCCGTTAATGTGACGCGCACGTGTGCGGGGTGCTTAAGAGCACTTAAATGCATCATTTTAGAGTGCTCAAGTGCGCCCCGCACAAGTGCGCAGTTTAGTAAACATACCCCTAAGTTACTCAAGCAGTGAGATTTTAAACCAGCCCTGGATTTCTGACAATCTCATCCTGATGCATTATGGGACTTGCAGCATGGATTCCAATGGGTAAAATCAGGGATTATAAATACTACACTGCATTGCAAGGCAAATTTAAAACTATAACTGGCAAAAAATCTCACTCCTGGAAATGGGTAACTTGGCAACTCTGTAAGTCCACTTTATTCATTTTCACCGCTGTATTCCCCTACATTCAGTCTACAACGCTTTCAGTCCCTTTGAAGAACCTTGTTTTAGCCTTCTACCTAAAATAATGGGAGACACAAGAACTAGAGGGTTTCATGAATATCTTATTCTTCCACGCCGGCAGATGTGAAAATCTGGGTAAGCCTGCACGCCCCAGCAGCAGCAGAGGCTACACGGGTAGCAGCAATTTTCAATGCTACCTGCATATCCTCTGCACCCTAAAGATAGGCGCAAAGGACTATGCGGGTAGCATTGAATATCGCTACTACCCGTGTAGCCCCTTCCTCCGTCCCCGCTCCGCCCCAGAATGCCCCTAACATGCCCTGATGCTATGCGGATAGCATTTGGGCGTGCTAGAGACATAACCAGGATATTCAAAGGGCACTACCTGTGTAGGTGCCCTTCAAATATTCCGGATAAGGCCCTTACATGGGTAACTAAGGAAGTCATCCATGTAAGGGCCTTCTAAATAGGTAGAAAAGGCGACAGCAAGAGCTAGAAGAATGCTTGGGTGCATAGGGAGAGGAACGGCCAGCAGAAGAAAAGAGGTGATAGTGCCTCTGTATAAGTCTTTGGTGCGACATTATTTGGAGTATTGTGTGAAATTCTGGAGACCGCACCTTCAAAAGGATATAAACAAGCTGGAGTCAGTGCAGAGGGTGGCTACTAAAATGATTAGTGGGCTTCATTATAAAGCATATGAGGACGGACTGAAGGATCTTAATATGTACACCTTAGAGGAAAGGCGGGATAGAGGTGATATGATTGAGATGTTTAAATACCTCCGTGGCATAAATGTTCAGGGAAAGAGCCTCTTTCAATTGAAAGCAAGTTCTGCTACGAGGGGACATGGGATGAGGGTGAAGGGAGATAGATTCAGGAGTGATATGCAGAAATATTTCTTTACGGAAAGAGTAGTGGATCCGTGGAATAGTCTCCCAGTGGAGATGGTAGAGATGAGGACAGTAACTGAATTCAAAAAAGCATGGGACCAACACAGAGGATCTCTAAAGGTAAAAAGGGGACTGTTGTAGTTGTTATGGAAGGACAGACTAGATAGGCCATGTGGTCTTTTTCTGTCGTCAGATTTATATGTTTCTATGTTTCTACTAAAATGGTTAGTGATCTTCATTATAAATCATATTTATTTATTTATTTAACAAGCATTTCTATACTGCTCTTTCCCATGGTTCAAGTGCGGTTTACAATGAACAATAGTTTACAAGGTATGGAGAGGTACATACCTAGTCGTTTTACATAAAACAAATGTAACTATTACAGGTAACAATTTAACTAAATGCTTACAATACAGATAACAATATAACTAGATACTTACAATACGGATTACATTCCAGGTAGTGTGAAGAAGTCAGCATGTGCATGGTGTGGTATTTGTTTGCTGCAGTTTTAATCTAGATTTGTGATGTAAACCTATGTAGTATAAAATGTTAACCTGTGTCTCTTTGCATATCTTGATTAGTTTGTGTAGTATAGTGTAAGGTGAATAGGTGTGTTTTTAGTTTTTTACGAAATTCCTTAATGTCAGTCAGCTGTCGTATGTCATCTGGTAGTTCATTCCAGAGGATAGGTGCTGAGTGGGAGAAAGCCCTATTATTGGTGAGTTTTTTTGCTTTTGTATATTCCCTTGGTATTGCTAGTTTATTTGTGTTTCTACTCCTTTGTGTACGTTTAGGTATTTCCATGCTGATTAATGTATTAAGGGCAGATGGTGCAAGATTATTTACTAATTTGAAGGTAGTCAATAGTATTTTGTATTTTATTCTACAGTAAATTGGTAGCCAATGTAGTTTAGCTAAGATAGGTGTAATATGTTCTATAATTCTTACTTTCAATATAATCCTTGCTGCTACATTTTGGGTTAATTGAATCTTTTTAAGGTTTTGTTTCGTAATGCCTTGAAGGATTATGTTTGCGAAATCAAAGTGGGGTGTTATGATTGCTTGGACTATGGTTATGAAGTCTTGCAAGTGGATCAACGTGCATATTTGTTTCAGAGTCTTGAGTTTAAAGTGTATATTTTTTGTTAGGTTTTTTATATGACAATCTATATTGAGTTTATTGTCAAGTATCACACCTAGGTACTTTACTGCATTCTTTGTTTTAATCTCATGATTATTTAGGACAATGGAGCTTGGGGGTGTGTAGGTTTGATTTCTAGTGACATATAGAACATCAGTTTATGCAAAGTTGATATGTAGGTTATGTGAATTGAGCCATATTGTCAGTTCATTAAAACATTCAGTTATTAATTGCATCGGTGGGTTTGGAATCGTGAATGGGAGGTATAACATTATGTCATCGGCGTATATGTGGTAGTGGACGCCAAGACGTTTAAAAATGTTGCAGATTGATTGTAGGTAGATATTAAACAGCAATGCTGAGAGTGCGGATCCTTGTGGAAGGCCCTGTTCATGCTTAAAGGTGTCAGAGGTTTGGTTAAGGATTCTCACTGTTTGAGTCCTATTTGATAGATAAGAATTAAACCATTTATATACTGTAGAGGTTAGTCCAATTTGTTGGAGTCTATTTAACAGTGTTGTGTGATTGACACTGTCGAAAGCAGCGGAGATGTCCAGAAAAATTAAGATGAATGCTTGTTTGGTGTCATCTATTCCTCTTGTTAACGTGTCAAATAGGATTGTTAGCAACGTTTCTACCCTGTGAAATGGTCGAAATCCATACTGGTGTTCATCGAGAGGGGTTGAAGTGTCAACAAAATCTTGCAGTTGTGTTTGTATTACTTTTTCAATTAGTTTGGCCATAAAGGGAATACTTGATATAGGTCTGTAAGAATTTGGGGATGATTTGTCTAGGGTACTGTTTTTAAGGATCGGTCGTATTTGTACATGTTTAAGGGATGATGGTAAATAGCCTTTTTCTAACGATAGATTAACCATTGGCAGAATGAAAAAGGATAGTGTTAGGAGTGTCTTTTTTATCCAGTCCACTGGGCATGGGTCTAGATAGGAAGTTGTTGTATTTATGTCAGATATTATGCTTTTGAGTGTGTTCTTTGATATTAGGTTGAATTGAGGACAGACTTAAGGATATGAGGACATACTTAGGGATCTTAATATGTACACCTTAGAGGAAAAGCGGGATAGAGGTGATATGACTGAGACTTTAAATACCTCCATGGCATAAATGCACAGGAGAAGAACCTCTTTCAATTGAAAGCAAGCTCTGCTACGAGGGGACATGGGATGAAGGTGAAAGAGGATAGATTCAGGAGTGATATGCGGAAATATTTCTTTATGGAAAGAGTGGTGGATCCGTGGAATAGTCTCCCAGTGGAGGTGGCAGAGATGAGGACAGTATCTGAATTCAAAGAAGTATGGGACAAACACAGAGGATCTCTAAAGGAAAAAAGGGGACTGTTGCAGTGGTCGATATGGAAGGAAAGACTAGATAGGCCATGTGGTCTTTTTCTGTTGTCATGTTTCTATGTTTCTATGAATATCGGGCCCATGATTCTTAAACAAAAAACAACAATGCCATGCAGCATGTACAAAATTATCTGGAGATAAGAAATCATAGAAAAATAAAATAAACGCATAGTCCAAAGTTGTACCATATAACATGGGCGATTCCAAGTGTAAAGTATCCTAATGGTTAGAACAGCAAACTGAGAACCTGGAAGCCACATTCAAATCCTACAGATGCTCTTTGTGACTTTGGGCCCATTTATTAACCCTCCATTGTTTCAGGTACAAAATTAGATTATAAGCTCTCTGGGGACAAGGAAATACCCAGTGTACCTGAATGTAACACGCTTTGAACTACAACTGAAAAAGTGTGTGCTAAATCCAAAACATAAAGTTGACATTAAATTAACAGAAACAAATGAGGCAACAAATCAAACACTGAAACTAAAATGAATCCACATGCAGCCTAAATGGCAGAGAGCATATTGATTAACCAAAACAGATATTAAATAGGTTTCTCTCTCAAAAAATTAACAAGTTATTCAGGTCTAAAGAAAATAACAAGTATTTAAATAAACCTATTAAACCAACAAAGTAGACACTGACTGTCCCACCCAAAGTCTTAACTCCAAGAAAAGCTTTCCTTCTTGTCTTGGTAGGCCATGAAACATCAGGGAAAATGCACTAAAATTTATAAATGAAATATACATATTATGCAAATATAACCTAGGAATCTAATCTAAAAAAACGTTCACAATTAAATTAGAATTAGACAACATCCATTCAGATTTCCCCAAAATTCTGCAGACATCCTGATGGTCATCTGCTTTTAAGCATTTCCTTCAGTGAATTAGTGAGAGCCTTAGCGTTTTCAAAGAACCCTATTATGCAATACAATACTGTGTCAATATTGAAAACTGCTTATTTATTTATTTACAAGTCTTTTTACCCCCATTCTGAGAGTGTCAATCAAGAGGGTTGACAAAAATAAACAAAGCGATATCAAGAATAGATACAACAGAAACTCTACCCCCAATTTGGGCAGTATTTGGTGTTGGCCAGTGTAAGTGCTTCTTTTCATGCAGGGACAATATATGGCTAAACGTTTTCCATCTAATTGATATATGGCCAGCATTTATCTGTATATATTGAGGGGTTTGAATGTTCCAGGAGTGAGTCCTCAGTTTATCGTATAGCAACAGTAGCCAGGAGTTATAGAGATAAATTCATCTGTACATCTCACCCATAGAAAAAAACAGAGATATAAAAATAAGTTAGTGGGAAGAAGCTGTCCACGCAGGGAGTTGAACTGCTTCTTGTCATCGCATGGAGCAGTGCTGTTGTGAGTGGTTGTGGAGGCTTTCCCGAGGAGCAGCGTGCAAGCATTGGAGAGGCAGCCCTAGCCTGGTGAGGACCCTTTCCTGCTTGTTTAAAGATCTGTGGCTGCTACACGCGGCCGCGTATCGCAGCCCACATGTCGCAACCGAAGGGGCATGACCCAAGGGGCTGGACATGCCCCTTTAGCGCCCCTTCGGCGCCTCTGAGAAGCTCCTGAGAAGCTCGAGGAGCCTTGTTTGCCGTATAACATGGGCAAAAGGAAGATAGACTACTACTAAAGCTGATACGGTTGCACAGCTAAGTAAAGTTGTGGGGCCTATGGACAAACATTTGACTTTCCAGCCATCTGCTACTTCATCACCGGAGGGGGTTACATTGAGCCCTGACTCGAAGTCCCCGCCTTCAATTCCCCAGCCTGCTTTCTCGTCTATTTTTCTTGATCTACTCCCGGACGTTTCTGCCCCAATGCCTCAACCCGTGAAGCCGGTGGACTCAGGAGGGCCGATGACTTCTTCTGGAAAGGTGACTTTAGCTGATTTATGGGGTGCTATTCAAAATATTGATTATTGTTTATCTACTCCAGTTTCTTCTCTATGTAAATTTACTTTTGAAGTTGTGGATAAGATACAAGCTTTGGAAAAACAGTTGGTTTCTATAGATAAGGTTTGTGCCCGGATGGATTGTCAGCTTCAATCTAGTCATGAGAACAATGTTGCTTTAATGAGAGATGCCTTAACTGTTTCTTATTGTCTTGAAGCACTTGAGAATCACTCCAGGGTGAAAAATTTACGTTTTTTGAATTTTTCTCTGACGTTTTACTAAAACAGTATTTTAGAGAAGTTTTGCAGTTAGTAGGGGTCATGGATGTCTCCCATATGTATTATGTCTCTCCTAGTTCTTCTTCCCCTTTGCAGAGGGAAGGTTCTCTTGTTTCTCCTAATGTTTCGGTGGGTCATTATCTAACTGCTTTTCTTGAAGATTCTACAGATACCATTACCACACGCTGCACTTTGGTTGTAGCTTTTGGTTCTGAGTCTGAGAAACGGAGAGTTTCGCGATCCTATTTCAAACACAGAGCAGATGTTTTTTTGTGGTCAGAAATTACAGGTTTTTCCTGATGTCGGCCTGGCTACTCAGATCCGGCGATGACAGTTTTTGGCGTTGAAGCCACGGGTGTTGTGTTTGGGTGCAACTTTCTTTCTTAAATGTCCTTACCGTTGTATTGTTGCTCTTGGGGGTCAGACTTATGTATATTCAGATGTTACTCAGTTGCAAAAGTTTCTGGTTGAGAAAGAGTCTGTGGGTGTGTAATGGGTGGGTATGGATTTACTTATTATGTTCCCTGGTTATGGGGTGTTTTTCACTCCTTTTTTCTTTATTATCTTTTCATCTTTTTAGATTTTTCAGCTCTCTTCCCTTGACGTGGGCTTGCATTTGTGGTTTGGTTTATTCTTGAATACGATGTATGCTTTATATGATTTGCTTTTGTAATGTACATTATTCATTCAAGAAACTCTTTAAATAAAGATAAAAAAAAATAAGTTATCCACATATCTCTAGCCATGTATTTTCAACAATGGCAATATATACAGATATCTCTTTGAAAATCTATATAAAGATATATGCATAACATCTGTTTATCTTCATGCAAATAGGATGCCATTGAAAATTCAGCACATATTGCCTTTCATTTCATTAATTTCTATTCCCTGAGTTTTCTCTACCTCCTCCCCCAAATTTTGAAGTGAAATCTCTAAAATATAATATTAGTTAAGAAATCTGTCCAGACATCATGAAAGCCTTCCAAATTTCTTAAAACCCAACATTTTTAGAAGGATACTAAACTAGAAAATCCTGATTGCAAGCAGTTTCTCCATGTCTCCATTTTTGGTTCCACAGCCATCAAGCACTCTGGTCTTTCCTTTACCCCCAGGTTCCATCGCAACTCACCTTTCCATTCAATATTAGCTCTATTTTCTCTGTCAGTGGGTTACAGCCTCTCCCTGGCACTGAGGATGCATAGCCCTGTCACCAGCTCTGCATTCATCTTCCAGGCTTCGAGGTCTTATACAGCTCCAGTCTTCACACCAAGTGAAACATCTTCCTGAGTTGCCAAGGCACTGGGCAATTACTTAGGGTCCCTTTTACTAAAGCCCAGTAAGGCTATACACTTAGGGGGATGTTTACTAAACTGCAGTAATGGTACATAACGCGCATTATGTAACATTAACGATCGTTAACTTATGATAACGCGTGTTATGATGCGTTAACGAGCATTAAGGTCTCATAACGCGCGTTAACATAAGTTAACGATCGTAAAGTTCCGCGGCGCGGTAATACATCACAGAAAGTGGAGAGAGGGCGGAGAGAAGGGGTCAATGGGTGAAGTGTGGGCGGGGAGAGGCTCCTTTCACACTAACGCGCTGATCTGAAGAGCAGAATCCTAACACGATTGAAAACCTGCCGTTAAATGCACATTTCAGGGGAGAGAAACCATTTAGGTGTCAGCAATGTACAGCATAGGCAGGGAAACCTAAGAAAGTGATAAGTGTGATACATGTGCACAGAACAAAAGGGCATATAAACATTGAAAATGATCTCAACAAATTGGAAAAAAACGATAACCAAGCTGGCCAATAGTGGTATTAATGGGAAACAGCACTCCCCCTCCAAGAAAGCTCCATAGAAAAGATATAAATCGTGGAAGGGTCTATGTGCCATCCCCATACAAGGTGAATGAGCCACAGTGAAATTGCGCTGTGCAGGGTTTTCCATTCCATCGGACAGGTGTCCTATGGCATG
This sequence comes from Ichthyophis bannanicus, assembly GCA_033557465.1. Taxonomy (NCBI): domain Eukaryota; kingdom Metazoa; phylum Chordata; class Amphibia; order Gymnophiona; family Ichthyophiidae; genus Ichthyophis; species Ichthyophis bannanicus. The sequence goes on from CM066032.1 coordinate 1,222,335,523, forward strand.
CACATGTGCGGCAACAGCAGTGTGGATATGTCAGAACGGCAACTGGACAGATGCCGGAAAAGGGGATACAGTGGGCCGCAGGCGGCACATGCTGTGGTGCAGCTGGGCCACAGTGCGGACTAGGGTGATGCCTAGCTGGCCCATACGAATGCTGAAACAGCAGAGCAGCCAGACAGCAACTGCTGAAGGCCCAACATGGGCATGACTGTGCTTCCCACAGTGTCACAGGGGATAGTACCCAGCAGCTACCCCCAAGGGCACGGAACATTGGCACGCGGTGCTGGGGGGTAGCGTGGACACCTATGCAGGCACCCCTGCCCCAGAACCCGCACCATAGGCAGCCGCCTACCTGCACACTGGATGGCCTGAGACTGCGCTCCATCAGCACCACCAGCATAAGGGACTGTCAGCATGGTGGCAGAGGGTCACTGGTGGTGGAGGGGGCAGTGGCAGCTGCCCAGAGCAGACCGTGGCCTAGCCCTGTGTAGGTGGGCGCCATGCCCTGCAACAGACAGGCCCTGTCTGACGAACAGTCACCATGGTATCACCAGGGAATGTGCTGACTCTGTGAGAACATGGTGGTGCCGTGCACAAAACCAGTGTATTCAGAAGCAGAAAGTCACATGTTCAAGTCCCAGCTGTGGTTCCTGCCAACCCAGTCCCCCTTATTTTACCCACTACTAAAACGTGCTAATACAGACAGAAACTTTATTGCAGATGACGTAAACATGCCCAAAACACCTACATATTACCCTACAGAGCACAGACACCATAACCATGCGCATTACCTAGAGCAGAGTCTCCCAAATGCAGGCCTGGAGGGCCAAACACCATTCAGGTTCCAACCTGCCTCTAATAAAGTTGCCTGTGCTGCATTTCTATGCGCCGCCCCCCAATGGTATGCAGATGTATCTCATGCATATTCATGAAAACCTGAACAGTGTTTGGCACACCAGGACTGGAGTTGGGAACCTCTGCCATAAAGCAGCAGCCAACAGGGGCAGACACACCCGCACCCAGAGGCCCCATTATCCAAAGCTTCCTGGAGAGGCAGGACTTTGGGCCCTGCATGCATCTCCCAATACTAGCACTTGCATACCTTAGCAATGCCACCCTAAACCTGGGAATACGGTACACATCTATCAAAAGGTTGCTATGATCACTGGCAAATAGCAATTTCTAAGTTAAGCACAATTTGCTGATTGAGCTGCATCATAGCAACCTTTCTGATGTCTGTGGAGTGTGCTTCAGGTCTGGTGTCTGACAGTGTTTACCACCCTGGGGAGTGACCCCCAACAGTATTGCTTACCATAGCCATGCCTGCACTCTGCCCAAGACTGGTGTGGTGGCCAGGGCTGCCAAACACCTCTATAGTTGCACAATGCTGGCATAGGTGTGGGGAGTGTGTGTCTGTCTATCCAGTGTGTGGTGGCTGCAAACACCCTCCACAGCCCACACTTCTTGCACTGTTGCCAGTATTGGCCTGCCAATGTGCATAATGAGGAGCAAGGTACCGTGGGAATAGCCAGGATGGGATGGCCTGGCCTGGATCCATCTGTACATAGCATAGGGCAATGGCTTGGACATTGTAGTGGCCAGCCACCGCCTGTATGGACAGGGTGGCCACAGCATGTCCTGCTGGGAGGTCACACTCACCCTGACTGAGCAGTGACCACGGCATGGCTAGGTTCGCCCATAGTGTTATATAGTATTGCTCTTATGTGATATTTATGGGTTCCCTTTTGGGGCCCACTCACTAACTTATCTGCTTGGTGTGTATGCTGACATCCCAGTTCTGGGTGCACGCATCTCCTCCAGGAACATGCACTATGGACTAGCTAGCAGACTGCCTGCAGCTAGTATGTGTCTGGCTGGATCATCTTGCAGGGTGCAGCGCCTGGAGGCTTGTTGCTGGAGAATGTCAGATAGTGGTAGGGGGCAGCTGGCCATTACCAGGCCTACTGTCTGTCTGCTATTGCTTTATGAATGGGTACAGATCTGCATTGCCTGCCCTGTAGGGTGCCTGTTCCGCAGCAGGACTGGGGTGGATGGTCCCCTCTACTGCTACCGTTGCAGGGAGGTGGAATGTGGATCTATTGGTGGGTGATCCTGTTTCCCACCCTGAGCCACAGAAGGTGGGTTGTGTGATGGCACATAATCTACCTATAGATCCAAACACACCCCCCTTCACCCACATCATGTCACCATGGCGCCAACACAAAATATGCACTATTCTGGGTGCATCATAGCCCATAAGGGATAGACATGACTGAGAAATACAGAGGGACACAGATGTATCCTAGGTGTGTCTGCCAGAACTACCTATCACACACTGATGGGGACCTGCATCATGGTGTATCTCAGCCATGAAAGGTGCTGTGGACCTGGTGCTGGGTGCCTCACCTCACCCTCAGGGGGAGCACAGTACCCGCACAATGTGACGGTCTGTGGCTACTCTGTGCCAGTACCACACACGGTCAGTTCCCCCTACCAGGCCGAGGTGCTGTGGGGGTGCATACCCCATCCTGTGCCCATCTGTGGACTGCTTATTTGCATGTGCAGTGCATCATGGGTACGGGTGGGTTAACCGTATCCTGGTAGCCACAGCAGTTTGTGTGGTGGCGTGCAGTTTTTCTGCAGCCAGCCAGGGGTTTGTTAGCAGCTATAGAGCTGTTGCCCACTGGTTACTTCACTGCCTGTGCGGCCAGAGGTCATGGGTTCATACCCATGGTGGGGTTATTTGATAGGGCTGTCTGAGGCATTGTCTATTTTTGATGTACATTAGTGCTGCCAGCAAAAACACCCTCAGAGTACTGTAACCTTATGGTGCCTCATAAGGCGCCCCATAAGGCACCTTATAGGGCGCCCTATAAGGTGCCTTATAGGGTGTTCTATAGGGGACATTATGGGGTGCCTTGGCGGACATTGCACTTTATAATGTACCCTATGAAGTGCCTTATGCAGCACCTTCGGTTACGCCACTATGAGGGTGTGTTTGCTGGCAGCACTACTGAAACTAAACATAAAATGCCTCCACAATCACTACTTAAAATTAACGGGTGCTACCTCAGCCAGCCTTATGCATTGGGCACACTGGGGGATCAAACCCATGACCCCTGTACCATCAGTCCATGTAGTAACCATTGTGCTACAGCTCTGTTTCTGTGTTTTATGTCTGTGCGCCTTCTTATGATTAACTCGTGGTAATGTGCCATGTAACGCTCATTAAATTATGGCGCCTTGTAACGCGCGTTCTCGGTAACGATGTACCGCCCATGTCCTTATTTGGGATTTCTGCCTGTACCGCAGATCCTAACGCGAATCACACTAACGCAGTTTAGTAAACATCCCCCTTAATGTGTGTTAGCTGTTGGGGGCATGGACAACATGTTCCCAACAATTAATTGTGGCGCTTTTAACTTAGGCGTACCTAACAACAACCCATAGAGGTGCACTCACATTAATTGGCACATTGCCACTGTGTGCACGACCATTCCCCTTGCGCTAACAGTAATGTGCTCTCCACATCCACACTCTAACCATTCCCTAGCCTATCATGCTGTAAGAGACACTGGCCTCACAAGCTTGTTTGGAACAAAGACAAGATGAAATCTATGTGAGTTGTGCTTCCATAAAAATACCAACAGCCTGTACGTAGCTGGCAGTGGAGAAATACAGACACTGTAGTGCTTTTCCTCATCATAAAACAAACACCTTGGATATTCCTCACACGGCCCCGTACCAGCCTAGCCGAAGAACAGGCCTGTCATAAATTAGGAGGCCATGTCAATTCTGTCTTCTTCCCGAGAGGCCCTCTTTTTGAGGAATAGAACTGAAAGCAACTTTTGGATTTGTGAAAATGAACCTTGAACCCAGGTCTGAGCAAATCAAACGAGGCCACAGCGAGAGACTGGCATTGCGACTAGAAAGGAATGGGTATAAAACAGAGTAACACAGGATCATGAGGGAGGGACCACGAAGCTTGCTACAAAGGGCTGCATTGGGATTGAGCAGAGCAATGATTGCTACTATATCTTAACAACAGAATTCAGTTAATCATGCCTCTGGAGATGTAGCTAACTGCACCACATTATCTGCTGTATCAGTAGTTAATTCATGGTAAGAATTCTGTGCTCGCTGCAAGGCACACTTCCCACTCACTCCCCATATCATCCCCCTAATAGGAAGTGCTGCATGTGGAGGGTAATTTTATAACAGGGTGCCTAGATTAAGTGGATCAGTTCACACCTATTTTATAAAGACAAGTAGGTGCCTTTTTTTTTTAGTGCCATCAAGTCAGTGCTGACGCCTAGCAACCCAGCTGCCTCTGGATTTTCTTGGCAATGTATCACTGGAAGTGGATTACTAGGCCTTTTCTTCTGAGGCAATGGAGGGTAAAGTGACTTGCCTAAGGTCATAGGGAATGCCAATAGGAACTGAACTTTTAATCTTTTGGGTAGTAGGCAGTTGCTCTAACCATTAGGCTACTCCTCCACTCCTAGAAGGTGCCTACTTGTCTTTATAAAATACTAGCTTAAATTGTGTACAAATCAAGGCAGCATTGCAGGCACAAACATTACACCTGCTCGAGAGCAAGTATAAATGCCCATGCCTACATTATGGACCTGCAAATAAATTAAGGAATTTCATAATCCACATGCATACTTTATGACTTGCCTGAAGACCATCCAGACTGCATCTATTTCTTCTTCAGTATTCTGCATTAGATTTACTTTAATGCTATACTAGTTATTTTCCTGCATGAACCCACTTTCGGCTCACCTTCAGCTCATGGAGGAATGGCCTGATATTCTCCTCTAGAATTTTCTGATATAAAACAGAATTTATGGTTCCATCAGCGATAACAAGGTACCCAAATCCTTATACAGCTAAGAGCCCCACACCATAATATCTCCACTATCATGTTGACCATGTGATTTTTACTTTGGAAGGCAATGGTTCCTTCCCAGCTATTTATTTATTTATTTAACAGTTTTTATATACCGTCTTTCTGCGATTCAAGACGGTTTACATAGAACAAAATAAGGCAGTATATTTCAACTGTTTACAATGGAACAACATAATAAGGATACATAGGCATAAATGTGAAACTTTATACAGTAATCAACTATTTACATAGGGATATATGGTTACAGCGAGGTTGTAGGAGTGAGTTTGAAGGGCAGGAGAGATGGGGGGAAGACAAAGGACTGAGGACTATGGAGGTAGGGAAAAATGTTCCAGGAAGAGGTGAGTTTTTAGCTTCTTCCGGAACTCAGAGTGGTCAGAGCAGTTTCGTAGATCATGAGATAGGGCATTCCATAAGGACGGGGCATAGAGGGAGAAGGTCCAGTTACAAGTAGCTTGATTGCAATATCTCTTATTTGTTGGGATGGTAAGAAGGTTTTTGGTGATGGAGCGGCGTGGTCTATTGTTGTGGATGATGGATAAGAGTGAGGAGAGACATGGAGCTGACTCATTGAAGATGATTTTATGTGTGAGGGTAAGTACTTTGAATTTAACTCTGGATTGAATGGGAAGCCAGTGGAGATCATGGAGGATTGGTGCGATGTGAGATTGTCTAGGGTTATTGGATATGAGATGAGCTATTGTGTTCTGGGCCATTTGGATAGGTTGTGTACTGTTCTTGGGAAGGCCATGGTAGATAAGGTTACAGTAGTCAAGAGAAGTGATTGTAAGGGCCTGGCAGACAGTGCGTAAGGAGTTAGGGTTAAGAACATAAGATATGCCATACTGGGTCAAACCAAGGTCCATCAAGCCCAGTATTCTGTTCCAACAGTGGCCAATCTAGATCATATGTACCTAGCAGTTTCCCCAAGAGACACAGTTCCACAATGCTTGTATTGGTTCAAGCATTGATATCCTGGGTCCCTTCTTAATAATGGTTTAAGAGGGGTTGGAGGTTCCGAAGAGTACGTAATTTTGTGTATATTGTGTTAGATGTTCTCTTTATCTGATCTGAGAAGGAGAGGTTTTGATCGAGGATAATACCAAGATATTTCACTTGGTTTTTTATGGTGAGTGAGAGATCTCCAATAGTAAGGGTTGGAGGAGGGGTATATGAAATATTGGAAAATACTTGAAGAGCTTCAGCTTTAGATTGGTTAATTAGGAGGTTGGGCTGTAAGAGCCATGATTTTAGGCTTGTGAGGCATTCGCTTAGTTTAGTGAAGTTAGGGTTTGCTAGGTTGAATGGGGTGAAGCACATAATGTCATCCGCATATAATTGGTACTGAATTCCATAAGTTTGGAAAATGTTGCAAACAGGTTGAAGGAAGATGTTAAATAGCAGTGCGGATAAACTAGGTCCTTGGGGAACCCCCTGTTTTAGAGCAAATGGAAGGGAAGTATCATTTCCAATACAGACCTGTTGTGTTCTATTTGCTAAGTAGGAGTGGAATCAACTTAGGATTGTGCCTCTCAGTCCTATTTCATGGAGTCTGTTTAGGAGTTGATGGTGGGGAAGGGAGTCAGAAGCAGAAGATAAGTCAAGGAATATAAGTAGACATCCTTGGGTAGGATTCTGGGTGTAAAGGTACAAAGAATCTAGTAGGGAGGCAAGGAGGGTTTCTACTCCATGGTGCTTTATGAAACCATGTTGGAATAAATCAAGGGGGGAGTGTTCATCAATATAATTCTGGAGTTCAGTTTGGACTAGTTTCTCGGTTATTTTTGCAAGGAAGGGGATACTAGAGATGGGCCTGTAGGAGGTAGGTGAGGTGGGGTCAAGTTTTGTTCCTTTTAGGATTGGACGGATTGTGGCACACTTTAGAGGTGCTGGTATGGAACCGGTCAGGAGGGAGGATTGTACAATATGGAGTATGTAGGGGCTGATGGAGCTTCTTGTGGATTTAAGCCAGGTGACAGGGCAAGGGTCAAGGGCAGAAGTTGAGGCATTTAGGTCTTTGATAACATTGGGTACATTTTCTAATGAGAGGGGTTCAAATTCATTCCAAGTGTTTGAGGGGGTTAGCTCGTGCAGTTGAGTGCTGTAGTCAACTAAATGTTGGGGGTTGATAGTTGAGGGGGGTGGAAGGAATTTAGAGATAAGGTGGTTAGCTATAGTTTGGGCAGTTATTTTTGGTGGCTGGTCCTGATGTAAGGGTTCGCTTGTTAAGGATTTGGCAATAGAAAATAGCTCTCTGGGTTTATTGAGAGAACGTTGGATAATATTTTCATTATATTCTCTTTTGTGGCAGAGGGTTTCAGAGCAGTATGCTCGGAGTTTATTTGTGTAGATCGTATGCATGGTTGGGTCTCGAGAATGTCTCCATTTACGTTCGAGACATCTAAGATCTCTTTTGAGGTTTCTTAGTTTTGTAGAGAACCAGGGGGCTCTTCTGCGATGCTTTTGAGAAAGTTGTTTCAGTGGAAGTAGAGAAGCTGTTGAGAGGATTTCATTGCATTCGGTGATGTGGAACTCTTGGTTCAGGCTTTTACTGTTGAGTAGGTCAAGAGATGGTATTATTTGCTCCAGGAAGTTGGCTGCATTAAACTGCTTAAATTTACGGGTATGTTGAGGAGGGGTGATTCGTTGTTTTATATGAGCGGAGTAGGGGATTGAAAAGAGGATAAGAGAGTGATCTGACCAGGGTGTGGGCTGAATAGAGTGTACAACCTGCTCAGAAGATAATTGCTGTGGTATAAATATTAGGTCAAGGATATTACCTTTGGAGTGTGTGGGTTGTTCAAGTATTTGGGTGAAGTGAAGAGCATTCATTGCTTATAGAAATGTGGATGATTGTTTTGAAGTAGTAGAGTGTAAGTTTAAGTCACCTAGGATTATGAGTGGGCGTGAGATAGGTTGGGGGGAGCAAGCTGTGTCAAGTATCATGGAGAGATCAGTTGACTCAGATTGTGGTGCTCTGTATAGGAGGTGCAGTGAGAAGGTAGAATTGGAGACTCTAATGGAATCCATGCCTGGGGTAGAGATAGATTCGACTGTAGAGAGGTGTAAATAGGATTTTGATATAACAGCTACTCCTCCTCCTCTGCTATTTATTCTATTGCATAAGTGGATTGAATATGTATTGGGGCATAATTGGTTTATTAGAACAGAGTCAGAAGCTATCTTCCCATGAAAAGCATTCCCATTTAGTTTTTCCTGAGGGATGATGATCCCTTACATCAGTAGCAGCAAAGGAGAACTGTACATCTTTAGATGTTAGCCTGGGGTTCTTTGAGACTTTGATTTTCAAATTTGCTTTTGTAGTGATCTTGGCAGGATGATTTCCCCTGTGCAATCAACTTTTTTCATTTGTAGACTATTTGTCTGAAAATGGATGGGAGGAGGTCCTATAAAGCAATCAGGCAAGACCAGGAGTGAGCTGTTTGTGCAAGAAATCCCTCAAAATGTCAAAGTTTGAGCACTTCTGTATTGAAGAATAGACTAAAATTCTTCAAGGAAGATGTGAGAGACTGATCAAAAGTTACAGGAACCATTTAGTTGAAGTTACTGCTCCTCAAGGAGGTCCCACTAATTATTGAATAAAAGGTTCACATACTTTTTCACTCAAGAATACTTAGGAGCAGGTTTACTAAGCTGGGCTAATGACTAGCACAACACTATTTGTAACTAGGTTCCATGTCATTCAATGGGACCTTGTTACAAAGAGCATGAGCTAACCTTTACAATAGCTTAGTAAACATGCCCCTTTTTCTTAAATCTTGTTCTTTTTCCTAAGCTATTTATTCAATGCAGTTATCTTTCTCTCTTATCAGGATTTAGTTTAGGATCTAAAAACGTTTATGTATAAATTGTGCTAAAATACCGACCATCCTAAGATATCCACATAGGGGCGTGTTTACTAAACTTAGATTGCCGTGAACGCAGCAGTTCGTTCTTGCTATGCACACTGTGTTAACAGCTAACACGAGGCAAATGCAGATAGCACAGCGATTTACTGTGCACATGAGCTGAGTGAAGGTGGAGAATGGGCATGCCTGCACCTCACAGTTATCGCACGCATCAACAGCATGTGGCAGCCATCAGATCTGCAGACAGCGTGGGTGTAACCAATCTCAATGGGTAGCATTAGCTGTATCTTGGCTGCTGTTTGGCCGTGCTCTCTGCATTTTTGGTGCGGTATCTACACACCCACAACGGATACCACACGTTTTTTGCAGCTAAGATGGTGCTATTTGCATCAAAAATGATGTTTGATGTTTGATGCCTGATGTCCACTGTATATAGTTACAAACCCCCATGTAACCACAACCCCATGAAATCATAAACATTGTACATAGTTGATCGACTATATTTATCAAATTTATTTTTATTTATTTAACATTTCTTATATACCGCGCTATTTGTCATCAGCGCGGTTTACATCAAAACAATAGAACACTTGACCAGATACATTGGCCGTCGTTTACATAAAACGGGGAGTTAACATGGATGAGAACTTGGGGAACTATTCACATTCAGGTTTATAGCAAACTTAGGAAACTATGTACAAATCGATTGTATTACATATTAGGTATGATTACAGTGTTTTACATCATGTAGCGGCTGTATGATATAGTGAGGGTGTGTGGGAGGTAATAGGGTATCGGGATGGCTATAATGTAAGAGAAAGAGGTGGTGTTTGAGGACTTTTCTAAATTGAATAAGGTCTCTAATAGCTCTAATGTGTGGGGGGAGTTTGTTCCAGCATACGGGGGCATAGTTCCTGAAAGCCCTATTGGTGGTGATCTGGTTGAGTTTTGCGGATTTAATTGGTATAAGTAGCATGTTGGCAGCCTGGGATCTCCTGGATCTGTTGTCTGGAGAACGCGTTATGAGGTCGGAAATGGATGGGGGAGCTATCATGTTGAAGGCCTTGAAGGTAATGAGGAGGGTTTTGTACAGGATTCTACTGCTTATGGGAAGCCAGTGTAGTTCCTTTAGAATGGGGGAGATGTGGTCGACCCTTGAGGTTCCGTAGAGCACACGGGCTGCCGCATTCATGGCTAGCTGTAATGGTTTGAGGGAGCTCTTTGGAAGGCCATGTAGAACTATGTTGGCATAGTCGAAGTGCGGTGTGACTAGTGCCTGGAAGATGGTGCGGAAATCCGCGGATTCCATCATGGGCCTAAGATGCCGTAGGGTTTTTATCTTGAAATAGATGGTCTTGACAGTGCGTTTGATATGTTCCTTGAAGTTGAGTTGTTGATCAAGAATTACCCCGAGATATCGTATGTTGGATTTGATTGGAAGTTCCGCATCTCTGACTTTGAGTGTTGGTGGCGGAGAGAAGGCTTTATTCCTTGTGATCATTAGTACTTCCGTTTTCTTGAAGTTTATCCGGAGGTTCTGAGTGAGTAGCCAGTCAGTTATTGTGTTGAAGCAGTCAACTAGCACTGTATAGTCGGGACAATTGATGACAATGGGTGTGAATAGCAGGACATCATCGGCATACATAAGACACGATATGCCAAATGAACGGGCAATGTCACAGATTGGTTGCCTATAGATGTTAAAGAGCAACGCGGAGAGGGAGGATCCTTGGGGTACACATTGGTGCTGTTGGAAAGGTTCGGAGGTGGTGCTTTGAATCCGGACTTGTTGACATCTGCCTTCGAGGTAGGATTTACACCAGTCCCACGCTTGATCTCGGATTCCCTTCTCATGTAGCCGGGTGAGAAGCTGCAGGTGGTCTACGGAGTCAAACGCTGCTGATATATCAAGGAAGATTAGTGCGAAGCCATTCTTTATACTGTCAGTTCCATTGATCAGTGAACTGGTTAATGTTGTCAGTAGGGTTTCGATACCGTGTGCTTCTCTGAATCCATGTTGAGAGGGATCCAGTGGTGAGGAGGAGTCAACATGCTGCTGGATCTGTCTAAGGGTTATTTTCTCTAGGATCTTAGCCAAAAAAGGGATACTGGAGATTGGTCTGTAAGATTCCTCTTTCTTTGGGTCAAGTTGATTGTTTTTTAGTAGTGGGCGGATGGATGTGTGCTTGAGCGCATCTGGGAAGACTCCTGTTTCAAATGACAACTTGGTGATGTTGGCTATGATAGGGCTGAACTCCGTGCGCATTGTCTTGATCCAGTGCGCTGGGCAGGGGTCGGTTGGTGCGGTCGTGGCGTTGATTGATGCAATTACTTCTTCAATGGTCTTTGTTGATGGCGGTGAGAGTTTGGTGAGTGTGGACTGGGAAAGAGTGGTTTTGGGATTTGTGGTATGGTTAAGATGAGGTGATGATGCCATTGTAGTTACCTTTATTGATTTTGATTGGATGTAATTCGCATATGCTTGTGGCTGAATACCTTCTTGTTGAGGAGGGGAAGGTTGGTTGGTAAGGGATTTCACCAGCTGGAAAAGGTCTCTTGGCTTATTTAGTGAGCGGCTGAGAATTTCTGCATGGAATTGTTTCCTTTTGGCCCACGTTGATTCGCGATGGGTCTTCAGACATTGTTGATAGATGGCTTGGTCTGAGGTATTTCTAGTAGCTCTCCATTTCCTTTCGAGTTTTCTGAGTCGGAGTAGGGACGCTCGTAGTTCCGGGGAAAACCATGGGGCGGCGTGTTTCCTGGTGTCTCTTCTGTCCGATGCGGTTTTTTTGTTGTTGGCAGGTTGTTGAGCGTAATGGGAGAGGGTCTCGTTCCAGTTGGACATCATGTCATTCAGGTTGGTTGCTGGTTGATCAAGTTTTGGGAGAACGTCACTAACGATTGTTTCCCTGTTGAGTTGCTTGAAGCGTGTGGTTCCTGATGTTTCCGTTGCACTTGGGCGGTGGCTCGTAGAGTGTTGCGTTGGTAAATGGAATGTTATTAGATTGTGGTCTGACCAGGGGACTGGTGAGATAGCAAGGTCAAATTGGTTTGATGTACTCATGGCTGTATGTGGGATGAATATTAGGTCAAGGGGGTTTCCTCCTTGGTGGGTGGGATCAGTTATAGCCTGCTTGTAGTTGAGGTCAGCCATTGCTTCGAGGAAGGCTTTGGCTAGGGTGGGTTGAGTGGAAGCGAGATTAAGGTCTCCTAGTAGCCAGTTAGGTTTGGAGGGGTCTTCTGGATTACATGCTAGGTCAATGATGTCTGAGAGCTCATCTGATCCAATTCCTGGGGTTCTGTAAATGAGGTTAATAGTATTGTATTTGCTGGTGATGGTTAGTGTATTCAGGAGTTGCGTGCTCTTGGTAAGGCTAGTCCGGTATTGTAACAATGTTTTTGCAAGGATCAGTACACCTCCTCCTCTTTTGTTTTCCCTATTACAGGTATAGATCGAAAAGTTAGGTGGTGTAAGGTGATTCAATATGACATTGTCGGATTCAGAGATCCATGTTTCTGTGACCATTAGCATGTCTAGATTGTGCATAGTGATTAGGTCAGTGATTACCGGCCATTTATTACGGACCGAACGTGCGTTGATAAGGGCGCACCTTAGTTCTTGTTGATGCTTTGTGTTTTTATGTTTTGTGGAGTTTGAGGTCTCTATGGCTATATATATTAAGTGTGACAGTCTTCTGTGTGAAGGGTTTGAGTGCCGGTGGTATTGGTTGTTGTATGTTTTACCGTTTGCACTCTTTAGTAGTTGGATGGGGTTGCATCCATCTGCCAATACAACTGATTCATAGAGTGTGCTGACCAGTGTATAGAGTAGGGCAAAAGTAAGTAATGGGTAAGCCATTTATGTTTCCGGAATGAGACGTTTCTAGGTTACTGGTGTTTTGTGATGTTGTATGTGTTTTTCTAGTGATGTGTTGTGTTAGTGGAGGTGTTTAGCACTTCAATGTAGTGATTCAGTAGAGCAGTACAGTGTAGCAATATAGTATAGCAATATAGCGTGGTAATGAGGTATATCAATTCGGTATAGCAATACAGTGCAGCAATATAATGTAGCAATACAGTGTGGCAATGAGGTATATCAATTCAGTATAACAATACAGTGCAGCAATATAATGTATCAATACAGTGTAGCAATGAGGTATAGCAGTTTAGTAGTGCAGCAATATAGTGTGGCAATGCAGTATAGCAATTAAGGTGTAGCGATGAGGGGTAGCAATATAGTGCAACAATACAGTGTAGCAATGACGTGTAGCAATTCAGGTATAGCAATGAGGTATAGTAATTCAGTTAGGTAGGCACCATGTGTCGACTAGTTTGTACCTTAGGTCCTCTGAGTTATTCGTCTTGCATCCAGTTCTTACGCTCTGTTGCTCTGGTGGTGAGGAAGGCTGTGCTGGCAGTAGAACGTTTGAGGAGAGACAGGGCTGTTGAGAGGGGGTGAGCTCGACCGAGGGGAGCTCAAGCTGCTGATCTGTGAGTAATGCGTGCACTTTGTGCTGGGTCTTATGGTCCCGGCCTGTAGCTGTAGAATTAGGCTGTGAGGTGGCGGCGGCACTCTGTGTCCGATGTTGATTCGACGGTGTCTGAGATCGCTTGTGCGGTGTGGTGATCGCTGTCCTGTGGTGCAGATTAGGCTGTTGCTGCACTGGTGGGGTCCTCGCCTAAGGGCCACGCCAAAGGGCCCTCAGGCGCGGGCCCGACAGGCGCGGGCCTGCCTGACGGCGGCTTCTTTTGGGTGCGATCTGCCCCGTTGGCTCCGCCTCCCACAGTCCCGATTGGACTGGAGGCTCCTGGGCAGGGGAGATGGCGGTTCCTGCCCAGGTGTGCTCTACCCGGCTCGGGGAGCACGGAGCTGGGCTGGCGAGGAGAGAGGCTGGCTGCTGGACGGCGGCTTCTTTTGGCGGCGATCTGCCCCGTTGGCTCCGCCTCCCACAGTCCCGATTGGACTGGAGGCTCCTGGGCAGGGGAGATGGCGGTTCCTGCCCAGGTGTGCTCTACCCGGCTCGGGGAGCACGGAGCTGGGCTGGCGAGGAGAGAGGCTGGCTGCTGGACGGCGGCTTCTTTTGGCGGCGATCTGCCCCGTTGGCTCCGCCTCCCACAGTCCCGATTGGACTGGAGGCTCCTGGGCAGGGGAGATGGCGGTTCCTGCCCAGGTGTGCTCTACCCGGCTCGGGGAGCACGGAGCTGGGCTGGCGAGGAGAGAGGCTGGCTGCTGGACGGCGGCTTCTTTTGGCGGCGATCTGCCCCGTTGGCTCCGCCTCCCACAGTCCCGATTGGACTGGAGGCTCCTGGGCAGGGGAGATGGCGGTTCCTGCCCAGGTGTGCTCTACCCGGCTCGGGGAGCACGGAGCTGGGCTGGCGAGGAGCGAGGCTGGCTGCTGGACGGCGGCTTCTTTTGGCGGCGATCTGCCCCGTTGGCTCCGCCTCCCACAGTCCCGATTGGACTGGAGGCTCCTGGGCAGGGGAGATGGCGGTTCCTGCACAGGTGTGCTCTACCCGGCTCGGGGAGCATGGAGCTGGGCTGGCGAGGAGAGGGATGCAGTACATAGTATATCGTTCCACTGTAACTGTAAATATCTTTGTTTCATGTAAACCGCTTTGACCCGTAGAAAGGTGGTATATAAATCCAGCTAAATTAATTAATTAATGAAATTTTCACTAACATGCTGCATTAGGCTTTTGCTGCTAATGCAGTTTAGTAAATATGCCCCAAAGTTTTCCGAGCACTGTATATCAAAAAAGATACAAGAATGGACAGTAACCAGGTGCTGAACCCTTGATCATTGGTGCTGTTGATCACAGACTTCAAACTCTTGCCTATTCAATCTCTTTTTATGTCTGATACTGTAAGGTCAGTCTTCAAAAAACATTCAAGTACTAAGAGGCATGTTTACTAAATGCACTAATCAGTTAATGTATGCTTTAGAGCACAGTAACTGCTAGCTGGGCATGCAATGACAACTAAAGAGCGCTAAAAATGCTACTGAGTACTGAAATAGCTTTTTGTGGTTACCGTGCAAGGGGGGCAGGGAATGGGCAGGAAATGGACAGAAAATGCACCTCTGCAGTTAACTCTTAGTAAATGAGCCTATGCTGTTAATGTAGTAGATAGCATGGCACATGCAACATTATCTAAAGAGGAGGCCTTAAGTGTGTCCATGGTAGCTGCGTTCCACAAATTTGCAAGAAAGAACCAGAAACATTTTCCTTTGGACCACCCCACACACAAGCTAGTGAATAAAAGTTCAGCAGGCCTTTTTCCATGCATTTCTCTAACATTCTGTTCTTCCTGGCATGGTATATGATGGAAGGTGAGGTACCTGTGAGCTTAGTTGGTGAAATGAGCTGTGCCACCATTTCTTGATGCCTCTACCAGGTGCTAAGGACCATGACGAGACAGGGTAGGATTTACAGTTCTTTCCCCAATGGTAGGCAACAATGAGAGGCTCACTGGAAGAGTATTAACTCTGGTAACCCGGAAGCCCTCCTCGCCTCCGACCACATCAATACACAGCCCCTCGAGTACCTCACCCCCCCCCCCCCCAACAAATCACAAACAACTGTATTTGGTACAAACATTTTGGTCGCAGCTTTATTTACAACTTGTAAACCGCCCAAAGGGCCTGAATAACAATTAAACATAACCCAGCCCCGCACCCCTTTACCGGAGGATGCCCCCCCACCCGCCATCTTAGTAGCAAGGCGGAGCATCCTCCTCCCCCCCAAACCCCGCCGCCTGCCTCGCCATCCTAGTAGCAAAGGCCGGCTCCCACCCCCCCACTACCGGGTCGAGACCCCCAACCGGGCTGTCTCGCCCCACCCCCAAGGAGCATTTCGCCCCCCACTGCTCATAACCAGGTCAAGCCTGCGCCGCTCCTGCGAGCGCAGACTCTGTACCCCGCACCCCCACCAGCTGCGACCACCTCCCCAACCCCCAGCACAAAGGGGCGGGTCGGCGGGAACACGTCCGGTTTCCCGAGGAGCCGCGGCCAGACAAGGACGGCCACGCGGCTCCTCGCCGGCACAGCACCGCCCCCCCGCCGACCGCCGGCCAATGAAATCGCTCCGACGTTATGACGGAGCGATTTCAAAAGCCGCGCTCGCCGTTCCCTCTCAACCCTCCCCCTCCCCCCCCCCAGCAACCCCAGCACGCTGGAGGCCGAGGCCGGGCCCAGGCCCAGGTTACTGACGGCCGCGGGACCCGGCCCGCGGCCTCGAGCATTAACTCTGGTAACCCGGAAGCCCTCCTCGCCTCCGACCACATCAATACACAGCCCCTCGAGTACCTCACCCCCCCCCCCAACAAATCACAAACAACTGTATTTGGTACAAACATTTTGGTCGCAGCTTTATTTACAACTTGTAAACCGCCCAAAGGGCCTGAATAACAATTAAACATAACCCAGCCCCGCACCCCTTTACCGGAGGATGCCCCCCCACCCGCCATCTTAGTAGCAAGGCGGAGCATCCTCCTCCCCCCCAAACCCCGCCGCCTGCCTCGCCATCCTAGTAGCAAAGGCAGGCTCCCACCCCCCCACTACCGGGTCGAGACCCCCAACCGGGCTGTCTCGCCCCACCCCCAAGGAGCATTTCGCCCCCCACTGCTCATAACCAGGTCAAGCCTGCACCGCTCCTGCGAGCGCAGACTCTGTACCCCGCCACCGGTGCGAGGTATAAACTATCCTCGCACCGCCCCCCCCCATAAAGCTGCGACCAATCAGTTCCAAAGCTTCTTGCCAATCATTGAGCAATAAGTCCTGGCCAACCGGGGACAAGTGTACCCCGTCAGTACGATACAGTCCAGCGCACCGGGGGTCCGCCCAAGGGTGCTGGACCTGCCACCCGCCAGCCTGCTGCAACCACCGGCCAATCTGCCTGTTGATCTTGGCCAGCCCTCTCGACCACCGCCGCTGCGACAAGCAGGCCGGCCGCGAGATGATGTCCGACCACACAATCGCCAAGTCCGGCGACTGCTCCTGCAGCGCCCGCAGATCCCGTTGTACAGCACGAATAAGTTGCCGGCACGTCCAACCGGAAAGATCATTGCCTCCTAGGTGTATCAGAAGTCCCAATGGCAGCCGCCGCCTCTCCGCGTGCTCTCGAACCACTGGAAGTAGCTACCACCAACGCATGCCCCGCTGGCCGAGCCACACCAGCCGGAAATTACAGGACTCCAAGCCCAGGTGTAGACCCAGCGGACGAGTTGATGCTCTGCGTTCTGCCCAATAGACGAAGGAATGTCCCAGAAGCCACCATACGCCTGGCGGGCCCCGTGCAGCACTCCCGGTCGGCACGCTTGACTGAACACCTGGAAAAGAAACACAGCATTAATACCCCCCCACACCCCCCCCCCCCGACGCCCCTGCAGTTCACAACTGTTCGGGGCGCACATAACCCGTGTAAGCCCTGGAGCTCCAACGCCCGATGCGTTGAATCACCTCACCCCCGAGGCCCGCGGCCGCAGCACTGGTCGCCGCACCAATCCGAAAGGAATGAGAAGCGTACCCGCGCTCGTCGACGCCCAACCGCCGCAAGGCCATGCGGAAGACCGCAGTGAATTGAAACTGGGTGACGGCAGAACCGTCCTCATGACAAAAGAAACAGCCAGCCCCCACCCGACGCTGACGCCGGTACATCAACAAGTTCTGCACCGGACAAGATTCCAGACCAGGGATGGCCCGCAACAGCACCCACCGCCCCCGCCCCTGCGGGTCAGTTTTCGAGCGATCCAGAAATATCCGAACCAACTGCCCCTGCAGGTCCACCTGGTGCTCCTGCAACCCTCCCCGACCCCCCCGCCCACCCGCCTGGGGGACCAGTTCGCTAACTCGAAAGGCCCCAAAGAATGCTGTGACAAACAGCGCCCGGAACAGGACGGCCTCCGACACGGAAGCCGCAACCTCGGGCAAGACACCCCAAATACGCAGCAGCAAGTCATGCGACACGGGACGACGCCAATCCGATGCAGGGGGCTGCACTCGAGCCCAACCGGCGAAGAGCCACTTCACTAAGTACGAAGTGCCCGGATTGCCCCAACCCGCCACCCTGCAAAAGAACGAGAAACCGACCAAAGCCGCCCATGCCGCTGACCGGGACCAACCAGACTCCTTCGCCCAGACTATGAAAGACCCTGCCAGAAGGTCCCCGACGCTGCCACCCCTCCAGCCCCTTCCCCACAGAAACTCACGAACCCGTGCATACCCCCGCAGATAGGCTTTCCACGTACCTGGAGCCAGGGAAGAACGCAGCAACGAGATCATTCCGGCGTCCCAAGCTGCCAAAGGTGCTCCGGCACCACCACCGCGGTCCCGTCCGCCCCCGGTGCCAATTCCCGAAACCGCTCCCACTGGAAACGAGACAAAGCATCAGCAATCCCATTCTGAACACCCGGCACATGACGAGCACGAGCCGTGATATTAAGACGAAGACAAGCCAGCACAAACACCCGCATCAACGCTGCTACCCGTGGACACTTGGGAGAATGGCGATTAATGACTTGCACCACTGCAGCATTATCACACCAGAAAACAACCCGCCTGTCCCGTAACCGCTCCGGCCACAGCCATAAGGCCACCACGATCGGAAATAATTCGAGGAACGTCACGTTGCGCGTCAAACCACCCGAAAGCCACGATGCGGGCCAAGGCACAGCACACCACGCGCCCTGGAAATACAATCCCATGCCCGAACCACCGGCTACATAAGAAAACAATTCCAGATCCCGGTTGGAAATCTCCCCGGACTGTAACAACGAGCAACCATTGTAGTCTGCCAGAAACGCATCCCAAACGCGCAGATCGGCTCGCATCCCCGCAGTGACTCGGATGCGATGATGCCCACATCGAACCCCAGCCATCGCCAAAGATAATCTTCGCGCAAAGGGCCGCCCCATAGCAATGACCCGACATGCAAAATTCAGGTGACCAACTAAACTTTGAAGCTCGGTCAAAGTCACCTTTGCAGCGGAACCGACCGCCGCCACCAAGAGCCGCAGCCGCTCTACCTTATCCGCAGGCAACCAGACCACAAACTCAATCGAATCAATCTCTATCCCCAGAAAGGAGATACGAGTCACCGGTCCGACCGTCTTACCCTCTGCCAACGGGATGCCAAAATCCGCCGCCAAGCCTTGGAAAAGCCCCAGCAAAGATCCGCACACGTCGGACTGGGCCGGCCCGACAAACAAGAAGTCATCAAGATAATGCACTATAGTCCGCCGCCCAGACATCCGCACCAGCACCCAGTGCAAGAACGAGCTAAAGGCCTCAAAGTAGGCACACGAAATCGCACAGCCCATGGGCATGCATTTGTCATAGTAGTACTGATTGTCAAAACGAAATCCGAGCAAGGGGAAAGCGGACGGGTGCACCGGCAGAAGACGAAAGGCGGACTCAATGTCCACCTTCGCCAACAGGGCCCCTGTTCCACATTGTCGCACCAGCTCCAATGCCTCATCAAATGACGCATATCGCACCGAGCACAGCTCACGCGGGATATGGTCGTTCACCGAAGCACCGAGGGGGCAAGAAAGATTATGGATCAGCCGATACCGCCCCGGCTCCTTCTTCGGGATGACCCCCAGCGGCGATACGATAAAAGGCGAGAAGGGAGGCCGTTCAAACGGCCCAGCCACTCTGCCTAGAGCACGCTCCGCCGCAATCTTTCCCCGGGCCACCTCCCCCAACCGCCCCACCGATACCGCATTCCCCCGTTCCAACCCCTGAACCGCCCCCCGCACTGGGATACGAAAGCCCTCGGAAAACCCCGCCCATAACATCGACCCCGCCCTGCCATGTCTGGTAGCCGCGTAAAGCTCTAGCCACGGCTGCAGCGCCCGCCTCTTAATGGGGGTAGGCGCTAGCCCCTCTGCATTCCCGTCACTTACTGGCCGCAGCCGTCCCAGGCACCGCTCGGCGGCTGCACTTGACGGCCGAGTGACCGGCGCCGCAAAGCGAACAGGCGTGCCGGAACTTACAGTCCGGGAAGGGGCAGGACGTTTTATTGAAGCGCCAGCACAGGTCCCCGCCAGGACCGCTCGCTCCCGTTCTGCTCGTCTCGGGCCCCGGGCCCGCTGACCAAAAGGGCCGCTGGCCGAGCGGAGCCGCCGTCCCTACCGCCTTACCCGGACCCGTACCCCCCCCCGCACCGCCCCTTTTTGCCGACATTTGCGTGAGCCAAAGGTTGATATCCTTCATTCCCCACGTCAACTGCCTGTTCTCCTCCATCCTGTCGCGGAACTCCTCATCATAGTTGAGCCAGGCCCAACCTTCGTGCACCTGAGAAGCCGACAAGATGGCATCAGCGTAAGCCAGAAGCTCGCCGTAACAACTCGGGTCCCCATGGCCCCATACACTCGCCAGCCGCAAAAAAGCCCGCGTCCAATTCAACGTGTTCCGTGACACCTTCCGTACCCTCCCCGCTTTCTCGTCCTCTTTACGCTTCTTGCGGCTCTCCCCTGAACGTTTTCTCCCCTCCAACAACCGGAAAATATCCAGGTAACGCCGCTTTACGATCCGCCTCCGCAACTTGCGCGGAACACTCTCCCACAATTCCGCGCAATGGACCACCGCAGACCCCGCCCCCTCGCACCCCGCCCCCACCTGTGGGACAACCGTGGAGTCGGCTGAGGAAGAGGCTGAGGACCCGGACGACGAAGAGGACGACGACGTGCTCCTCCGCCGATGCCGTCGGTGCTTCCGCTTCGCCTTGGCTTTTCGTGCCGGCGGAGCACACTCGCTCGGCCCCACCACCACCCCACCGCCCCCCACCGCAACCCCCGAGCACTCACCTGCTGTCAACTGCGCCGCCGTCACCTGCGCCTCCGAAGTGGACTCCGTCTGCTCCACCGAAGACTGGCCCAGCTGGCCAGCGGTCGAAGACAGCACCGTGGTTCCGACAGCCGCCGCTGAGGACCCACTCGGAGGCACCGGAGCAGACCCCGACACCTGCAACGAGAGAGGAGAGCCAACACACGGGGAGCCAGCACCCGGGGAAGGCGGAAAGCCCGTCCCCGGAGGCGCCCACCCATACGGCCCCATCCCCCACCCAACACCCCGTCCCTGCGCCCCGCCAGAGGACCCTAACCCCCCAGCCGCCCAGTCTGCCGCCCCCCAGGGGGATTGCCCAACAGCCGGAAGCCCGGCACCCCAATGGTTCCCCCCCCAGGCCGGAGCTTGCCCAGGTACCGGGGACCAAGCCGGCCACCCTCCCCCTTGCAAACCGGCCCCCCCCAACCCATAGAAAGGGGCCCATAAGCCCCAGCCACTGCCTGCCCCCACCCAGGCCACCCCCCTCCTGTACCATCCACCCCATCAGCAACACCCCCGTGAGACAAGCTCGCCGCAACCACCCCCCCTTCCGCCCCCCTCCCCACCGACAGCCCATCCACCTCCCCCGTTCCTGGGCCTGCGCCCACCCCCAGGGGGCTCCTCACCACCCCAGGAGCATGAATACCACCTGCAGAGGCAGGGGGAGCCCCCCGCTTCCCGGCCCCCCCCAGCCGCGTAGCCCCCGTCCTACAGGCCCCCCGCGCTACTCCGCGACCCGCTCCGGCGCCTGGCGCCGCTCCCGCCCCGCGGGATCCCCGCGGAGTACCCCCAGCCCGAGCCCCCGACGACCTCCTGGCTCCGCTGGAGCCAGCCATGATAGGGCTGCCCTACCCAATGCCACCCCCCCCACTGGTACCTTTACTGGCTTTAGCCTGTAGCTGGCAGTAATTGTATTGTACTGCAGTGTATTTTTGGGTTGTTTTTTTTTTTTTTGTAACAGCCCCCTCCCTCGAAGCACTCCCCCTCCACGGGATCGCCTACCCCGCGACCCCAAAATCCCCCCCCCAACGCACCCAACTCACCGGACCCTCGCCGCCGAAAGAAAAAAACACGTCCGGTTTCCCGAGGAGCCGCGGCCAGACAAGGACGGCCACGCGGCTCCTCGCCGGCACAGCACCGCCCCCCCGCCGACCGCCGGCCAATGAAATCGCTCCGACGGTGTGACGGAGCGCTTTCAAAAGCCGCGCTCGCCGGTCCCCCCCACCCCCCCCCCACCCCCCCCCCCCCCCAGCAACCCCAGCACGCTGGAGGCCGAGGCCGGGCCCGGGCCCAGGTTACTGACGGCCGCGGGACCCGGCCCGCGGCCTCGAGCATAAACATCATCGCTGGCCTGCTTAATGTGATGGGAGCTCTTGATTGCACACACGTAGCACTTAGTGCACTCAGTGAAAGGGAAGCTACCTTTCACAACCATGTGAACTTTCATTCCCTGTCTGTGCCCACAAAACTCATGCAAGAGAGACCAAACAACTGCTCAGAGTTGCAGGCTGAAGAGGTCTCTAGCGGCCTTTAACATCCAGTGTTTCCCACTGACACACCTTCTGATAGTTTTGCTATCATTGCCATACAACTTAGTTCAAAATGGTAACATTTCTAGTCAGATTTTGGGGGCAGGCACCCAACAAGGTATCCACAGCTGTCTGTGGACCTTCTGAATGTAAATATCATATGCTTTTGACCTACCACTGGCAAATAGTTTTTTCATGGTCCCTGCATTATAAGAATAATTTTACAACAGAGTGCTTACATTAGGTCATGGGGAGGTAGCTACATAGATGCCTGCATAGATGCTATTTTACAAAGACAAGTATGTGGCCAATAGTGTGCCCTGAATGAGGGTACGAGAACTTATTCCTGCTCAACAGCACATAGATTAAGGTATTTTATAAACGAGTGAGGTTATCATATTTGCAGATGACACAAAACTATTTAAAGTTGTTAAAACCCAAAAGGATTGTGGAAAATTGCAAGAGGATCTTGATAAACTGGAAAACTGGGCATCAAAATGACAGATGAAATTTAATGTGGACAAGTGCAAAGTTATGCACCTAGGGAAGAACAACCCAAACTATGGAACCATCACCCAGGAAAAAGATTTAGGCGTTATTGTGGATAACATGTTAAAACCCTCGGCCCAGTGTGCAGCGGTGGCCAAGAGAGCAAATAGAATGCTAGGTCATAAGGAAAGGAATGGAAAATAAAACAAAGGATATTATAATGCCTCTATATCGTTACATGGTGAGACCACACCATGAATATTGTGTGCAATTCTGGTCATCGTATCTTAAAAAGGATATAGCGTTATTAGAAAAGGTTCAGAGAACAGCCACCAAAATGGTAAAGGGGATGGAAGGATACCCCTATGAAGAAAGGCTAAAAAGATTAGGGCTCTTTAACCCGGAAAAGAGACGGCTGAGGGGAGATATGATAGAAGTCTATAAATTAATGAATGGAGTGGAACGGGTAAACGTAGATCGATTGTTTACATTATCAGAATATAGAAAGACTAGGGGACATGCAATGAAGCTACAGGGTAAACATTTAAGACTAATAAAAGAAAATATTGTTTCACTCAACGTGTAATCAAACTCTGAAATTTGTTACCGGAGGATGTAGTAAAGGCTGTTAGTGTAGCTGGGTTTAAAAAAGGTTTGGACAAGTTCATGGAGGAAAGGTCCATAAACCATTATTAAAAATGGACCCAGGATATCAATGCTTGACCCAATACAAGCATTGTGGAACCTGTGTCCCTTGGGGAAACTGCTAGGTACGTATGACCTAGATTGGCCACTGTTGGAAACAGGATACTGGGCTTGATGGACCTTGGTCTGACCCAGTATGGCATATCTTATGTTCTTATGTTATGTTCTTACACTCCATGCATGTTCCATCCAGACCTTGCCAAGTGCACCTACCAGCAAAGTACACAACTTTATGCCAAAGCACATCCTTTTACACCAACTGGTATTTTGTACGAGGACCTTTACGCATGTGGCCAGATAAGCATGGGAATGACTTTATAAAACTGCCTCTTATCTATGAGCAGGAAAGTTGAAGAAATCAGAGTTGCATTGGTTCCACCACCTGCACTTTATCTCTGGCCTTCTGGAGAAAGGCTGATAGGACAACATCTCAACAGCATGAAAGCTAACAATCCCTCACTATGTGCAGTTCTTCTCTTCCACTGCCCCCTTACGTCATGGTTCCAGTGCATGAGCTGACTCACTGAGAACTTGGTTTCTCCCAGTCTTCTCAAATATCTTGCAATGGTCATCCAAATGATTTTCTTAGAGGCTGCTGACATATTGAGGCTCTGCTTGTCAAACAGCTGGGAGTAGTTAGAACTCTCCATTTCCAGTGGAAAATCATTTTCTTCATTGCAAAAGCACACACTTGCATTGAGATAGCTCAAGGCTTGTATGGGATGCTTGGCTGGGCTGGCAGGTAGGCTAGCCTTCTCTGCCTGTTGCTGGATGCTGCCAGGTTTTTTGCCATTCCTGGCCTCCTTCCTCTGTCTGTCCTCCCCCTGGCTTCTCTGTGGGAACTCCTAGAATCAGCTACTCTTGGACCTACCTTTTCCAGTCCTAGTGAGCCATCCACACATCTTCCATTCTCTTTTTGTGTCCATTTTATACTCGTCACACTCTTTGCATACTAAAAGGAAAAATACAATCTTGGAACTTCACACCAGATGTATCCCATGCATTAAAAATCAAAAAGGAAACCAAACTAAAAAAATAGGAAACAGCATAGGAACTGGCAAGTTAAATGTGGGGTTGCATGGGCCACTTGCTACTGCACCCGGGGCTTATATCACTTCTGAGTATAAACCCCACATCTAGACCGCAGCCAGTGGACGTACAGGGCCGCAACCTGAATCAGCCTTGTATGTACGGGTGTTACAGCCCACCCCCACTTCACCCACTCTCCGCCCCTCCTGCCCCCATCCAGCATTCCCCCGCACAGCGGCTCTATGCGTGCAGGGAGCACCTGAGGCAGCATACAGTTTCGGCGAATAGCAGGACTGGACGTCCAACCCGGACATCCAACCCCGCTATTTGCATCTCTGCATTGGGCCCATGGTTTATTAAGAGTTTCAGAAAACATTTGACAATGTCCCACATGAGAGACTCCTGAGGAACTTAACAAGTCACAGCAAAAGAAACAATGTCCTATTAAGGACTGAGAACTGGTTGAGATAGATAACAAAAAGTAGGGTTAAATGGTTAGTTTTTTCAATGGAGGAAGGTGAATAGTGGAGTATCTCAAGGATCTATATTGGGATCTGTGCTTTTTAACATACTTATAAATGATATGGAATTAGTGAGGTGATATGAAGTGGGATTTTAGAAGGGCCATCTAGGAGGAATTTGGGAAATCCAGGGCACCGCGTCCAACATTCTGGAGGAATGGAGGCAGTGAAGGGAGGCACATGTTAGTGCCTTACTACTACTACTACTGAACATTTGTATAGCACTACAATATATGCTGATGATACCACATTACTGGCTGAAAGTGAAGGTGATCTGAAACATTTGCTTCTCACAATCAAAGAACATAGTCTCAAAATGGGCCTGCACCTTAATGTAAAGAAGACAAAGATCATGACAACTGGCATAATCAACAGGTTCATCGTTGAAGGAGAAGAAATTGAAATCGTGAACAACTTTAACCTACTTGGATCAACTATCAATAAAGAAGCAACAAGCAGTCAAGAAATCAGACGACGCATTGCTCTTGGCAGAATGGCTATGAAAGACCTAGATAAGATTCTCAAGAGCAGAGATGTCTCTCTCCATACAAAGATTCGACTTGTTCAAGCCATGGTATTTTCAATAACATCATATGGATGTGAAAGCTGGACAGTGAAAAAGACAGACAGGAAGAAAATTGATGCCTTTGAATTATGGTGCTGGCGGCGAATACTGTGTATACCATGGACTGCCCGAAGAACAAACCAGTCGGTACTAGAGGAGATCAAACCTAAGCTTTCTTTAGAAGCTCAGATGACAAGACTTCGACTTTCATACTTCGGACACATCATGCGAAGAGAGAGATCATTAGAGAAAGACATCATGCTTGGCAAGATAGAAGGTCAACGCAAAAGAGGAAGGCCAGCAATGAGATGGATCGCTACAATAACAGCAGCTACGGGTACCAGTCTGTCAACAATGAGCCGCCTGACTGAAGACCGAACACAATTTAGGATAGCTATCCAGAGGGTCGCCATGAGTCGACTCCGACTCGACGGCACTTAACAACAACAATATATAGACAGCACTGCACAGACATATGTAAAAGATGGTCCCTGCTCGTCAAAGCTTACAATCTAGTCAAGACAGACAATACAATAGGTGTAGACATGGGATACAGCTAGGGGGAATGATAAGGAAGCACAAAGGAGATCAGGTGAGTCAAGATCTGAAAGCAGCAGCAAAGAGGTGTGTTTTCAGCCTGGTTTTGAAAAGGATCAGAGAAGGCGCCTGGTATACAGACTCAGGTAGTTTGTTCCAGGTATAAGGAGCAGCAAGGTGAAAGGAGCGAAGTCTGGAGTTAGTAATAGAAAAGAAGGGCATAGATAGAAGCAATTTTCCAGAAGAGCAGACAGAGTTCCTGAGGAGGGGTGTAGGGAGAGATAAGAGAGGAAGTGCCTTTTAAGATCACACCATCTCCATCCCAAAAGATGCACAACTAGTTCTGGTGACAGACCCATACAGATATCAAGGCCAGGTTACGTGTATAGTTGCAGGCCATTTCAGAGATGTGGATATCCCAGAAATGCACGGCCACAGAAATGGGTACTTGGACATTTTGGTCAAGGTATTTCAAAACGAGTGGTGAGTTTGTTATGTGACATGCACGTCCTGAATGGTCATTTCATATCAGCAGACATATGGCTTTGGGGCAATAAAGTGATTGGGCTGTAAATTTACATGCAGGTTTTGCTGGCATGGGAAAATTTACAATGGTAGTGACAGCGCATTTTGCTCTTCCCTGCAAATGTTACTGCCATGAAATTAGCACTTTTTTGCACCTTATTCATGGTTAAGAACAGGTATAAAGGTACAAAGGACAGCACAAACACCAGTAGGTTACATCAGAGACAACGAGGAACAGGTGCACCAGGACAGTGGTAGGTGAAACAACTTTATTAAGAGAACCCAACGCATTTCGGCTGAACGCCTTCTTCAGGGGAATTAACCTCAAATAAGAATTATGAAATAAAACAGAATACCATTAAAACATCAAAAATTACACAGAGACAAGTAAAAAGACTAATAAATAAGTAAATATTACAAACTTGCACACAAATACTAAATGAATGGTCAAATAAATAAATAAAACCCTATATAAAACACCCAAAGGCATGCCCAATAAGAAACATAAATAAGACCAACAAATTAAAAGACAGGAAGGCTGTAAAACAAAAGATAAAGGAGCACACTGATATCGATCATACAACACATTGATATTGATGATATAACAATATCCAACAACATGTACAAGGAGGCATCGTACAGCACCATCCCCAGCTTCATCTTTCTTTCTCTGCCTGTAGCACTCACATCCAGTGCACAGGGCCATTCACTAGAAATGAATGCTACAGGCAGCACTGGCTGCTGTGTGCCGACTCGGAGAAATAAAGATAAAGTTGGAGATGGTGCTATGAGATCTTCCTGCCGCTGACTTGAAAAAAGAAAGAAGACATCAGGAATGGTGTCACATGATATTTTTCCCAGGGGGGAGGATAGAGAGAGGGAGAAAAAATGAGATGGGACATGCTGGATGGGGGGAGGGGGGGAGAGTGAGTGAGAATGGGGAATAATGGACCAGGAAAAAGAGGTGGGGAATGGGAGGGCAGGGATGAAGGTTGAAACATGGTAGGTAGATGGAGTAAAAAAGAGGGGGATTGAGGACTGGATAGTAAGAAAGAGTAGTAAAGTCTGAGTAGACAGAAAGAAAAATAAATGGAAGAAAGCTGAAGAGAAAAGATCAATATCTAAGATGGAATGAAGTGAAGAAAACAAAAGAGGAAAGACCATAGAAAGAGCTAAGAGAAGACAGAAACCTCAGATTGGGAACAGCATGATCAGAGAATAAAATGGTCAGATAACAAAGGTAGAAAAAATAATTTTATTTTCAATCTTTATATTTTATACGGTACAGGGAAATGCATCTCTTTCTATTTCTCTGGTATTGCATTGTATGCAGAATCTGGCTTCTTGGGGTTGCAGTTTAATATACATGTGTTTATTTTTAGATTATGGTCACTTATTCTGTGGTTAGTGAGGGTCTGTGTTTTGAATTTGTGACCAAGACCAGGTGTTCTGTTAACATGGAATTTGTATGTAGGGATCTGTACTGTAGTAATCTGAATTGTTCAGCTTTTCAAATACGAGGTGGTGTTTGGATGTTCCAGGGCCAGCTGCAGTATTTTCAGTGCTGCTTTTTCTAGGTAGGCTCCTTATGAGGGGGGGGGGTGGTATAGCCAGCATTAATAATAATGAAGGAGGGGGAAGCCGACCTATAGGTTGGAGGGGCGGGCACCAGAAGCCCTAGCAGCGGCCCTGTATGTGATGGAGGTCTATAAAATAATAAATGGAGTAGAACTGGTAAACACAGATTGGTTGTTTACTCCTTCAAAAAGTAGAAAAACTAGGGGAAATGCAATGAAACTATAATGCAGCATATTTGAGATAAATCAGAGAAAATGTTTTTTTACTCAACGCATAATAAAACTCTGGAATTTGTTACCAAAGGATATAGTAAAGCTGTTAGTCTAGCTGGGTTCAAAAGAGGTATGGATGAGTTTCTGAAGGAAAAGTAAATAAACCATTATTAAATTGGACCAGAAAAATCTACTGCTTACCCCTTGTATAAGCAGCATGGAATCTGTCTACCTTTTGGGAACCTGACAGGTACTTGGGATCTGGATTGGACACTGTTGAAAACAACATACTGAACTTAGTGGACTCTTGCTCTGACCCATTATAGCATATCTTATATTCTTATGTTCTTAAGCAGGATGGAAGGCAAAAGGGGGAAATGCTAATGTATGTTAAATTACCATGTGTTACCACAAGGATACCTCTTATACTCTGCAGTAACCATTAACCATGCATTAAGTGGCTGCTATAGTCCTCCTGCCTCCTTGACATGGACATACCCCTATTTTAGCCAAGATCTTTAGCACCACCGATTTTCTGCTAAGACATGATTAATTGACATTAAAATGCATTAAGCGCAAAAATGTACCACACTTTAGTAAACCACAGCATTTACAGCATTTAAAGCCACAGCATTTACAGATGCCATGTTTAACTTACAATTCTCCCAGGTCATCAGTAACGCCACACACTTCAGGGGAGGCATGCTCGGCCTCTTATTCTTCCCAACTATGACTGACTACAACCTAAATCCACCAGAGTCATATCATAGCCAAGATTATTGAAAAGGCCGTTCAAGCTCACTTTCAGGACCACCTAGACAAATATGCTCTGCTGGACACACAGCAACATGGGTTCTGACCATGCCACAGTGTGGAAACCCACTTCACCTATCTCACCGACACCTTAATCAGAGGCACAGAAAAAATATTGCAGGGATTTATACTCTTGTTCCTGCATTGCTCCGTTGCATTTGATTCGGTCTCACGTCAGCTCCTCCTGAACAGACTTCATCAAGTTAGCCTCCAGGATACCACATCAAAATGGTTTCAATCCTACCTTTCTGATCAGGTACAGCAGATAAAAATAGGTCCCATCAAATCTCTATCTTTTTCCCTCAGACAGGGAATACTGCAAGGATCATCACTATCATCTATCCTATTTAACCTTTACATACAGCCTATATGTATCTTATCAAAAGCTTTGGCATTAATTGCCTACTTTATGCAGATGACATTATGTTATTCATACCATTCACCACAAACTCTCCTGACTACACAAAACTCAATAGCTGCTTCACAGCAATCTTCAAATGGCTACAGGCACATAACCTTAAAATAAATCATGACAAAATGGAAATCTTGCATGTTACAAGGGACCCGAACTTTATCCCACCACCAACAGTCACTATTGATAACATCCAAATCACAGTCAAAACCAAAATCAATTACCTCGGTGTAATACTAGATAAATAGCTCAATCTCACTCCACACATAAACCGCACCACCAAAGCAATTTACTATGTTATGGAACATGAAGAATCTACGACGCTCCTATCACCTACAGATTTTCATACAGTTTGCCAAGCGCTGATCACACCCATGCTTGATTACTGTAACAAGATATACCATAGTATCTCTAAGAGCTCACTGTATCCACTTCAGTTAGCACAGAACACGGCAGCAAGACTTATTCATGGACAGTCTTATCAGGCTCACTTAACGCCACTCCTCAAGCAACTACACTGGTTGCCTATATCACAAAGAATCAAATGTAAAGCCATCATCAATACATGTAAAATTATCAACAATCTCTAAGCAGTCAACCCAGAATCCTTAATCACAACTCACAGCCACAGTAGACCTAGGAGACAGAGCAACATAAATGCACTAGAAATACCAACTGATAGAACAAGATACAACCAAAGAGCCAACAACAGGGTCTTCTCGTTATATGCCCCATCACTCCCACCACAAATAAGAGCCACACAACACATGGAAGATTTTCGCAAAAGTTTGAAGACATTGTTATTTATTGAACACTATGGACCAAGTCCAAACAATATCTTTTCCATCTCTACATCAAACACACATCTATATCATAGCTCAACATAATTGTGCATAGTTAATTAACCCCATTAGCATCTGTTATATGTTAGCAATTATTATATTATGTAACATAATATAAACATAAACCAAAAGACTTGTTTATGATACTCAAACTCCTCACAACCCTTCCTAACTCTTTACCTACATCTCCTGATATATCTCCACACACACTCACAGACTTCTACATGTCCAGAATAAACCCACCAATAACCTTTACTAGCTTGGGAAGAAATGCTACGCTATCTCATGCCAAACCCTGGGAGATGTTCTACCTTGTCTCCCCAGAATCTCTTAAAAGTACAATTTTAAGTATGAATATCACAACATCAACTGCCGACCCATGCCCAGTTAAATGGATTAAGGATGCAATTAACAGAATATCCCCTATTATACTTTCATTAGTAAACAAGTTTTTATCCCAAGGCTACATGCCACTCAAGCTAAAGAGAGCCACAATACGTCCATTCCTAAAAAACAAAGCCCTTGCCAAATCAGACCCTTCCTCATATAGACCTATCTCCAGCCTCCCCTTCCTCGCCAAAATAATAGAGAAAAATGTTTATATGCAATTGCAAGACCACATTGATCTCCATTCCCCACTCGATGACAACCAATTCGGATTTAGACACTACCACAGTGTTGAGTCTTTGCTACTAGTTCTAATAAATAAAACAATAAAGGGAATAGATAACATCAATCATGCCTACATCCTAATTTTTCTTGATATTGCTGCAGCTTTTGATTCTGTAATACAAAGATTGAAACAAAAAGATTTAAGTAATATAACCCTAAAATGGTTCACTTCCTATCTCGCTGATAGATTCCAACAAGTAACCATTTGTCACACATCCTCAAACTCCTACCCTCAAACCACGGGTCTTCCGCAAGGTTCAGCTCTGTTATTCAATATATATTTACAACCAATCTGTCAATTAATAAAGCATTTTAAGATTGATTATTCCATAAATGTTGATGACATAATGCTCTTTATGCCTTTCAACATAACTTCCCCTAACTTCAGGCCTATAATTGATTGCTTCAAGGAAATTGCTTCCTGGCTTAAGGACATTGGTCTGAACATTAACTACAAAAAAAACTGAAGTGTTAATTATCACTAGGAATCAAACATTCAAGCCACCACAAAACATCTCATTTGATGATGTTGTACTTGAAGTCAAAGATGAAGTTAAGTATTTGGGAGTAACACTCGATAAACACCTCACATTCCAATCCCACATCAAGAACCTAACAAAAACAATATTCAACAAGATAACGCTTCCTCCAACCCATAAAATCTTTACTACAACAATCTGATTTTAGAACAATTATGCAAGCATTAATCATGCTACATATAGACTACTGTAATAGTCTACTCCACGGCCTGCCAAAAATATCCCTACACTCGCTCACCTTGGCTCAACATGCAGCTGCACGAATTATCTGCAACTCACGTCGGATAGATCGCATTACTCCAATCTTATATGACTTGCATTGGCTTCCCATACAAAGCCAGATAAAATACAAATTGCTGATGGCTACCTTCAAGATCACCGGGAAAATGGCCTTTCCCGCCCTCTCTCAGCTAATCATTGTTTCGCCTAATTCCCGCCAAAGAAGAGTTCAGTTGGACAATATGCTCAAAATCCCTACAGAATTCCATAAGACCAAGCAATGCACTAGCAATAGAGCATTTGAATACATATCGCCAACACTCTGGAATTCTCTTCCAACGAGCCTTCGTAAAATTACTGATCTATCCTCATTTTGTTCCTATCTCAAAACTCATCTCTTTACTGAACACTTTGGACACAATTTCATCCCTTGCCTCAGGCAGCAGATTGAGCCACTTCTGGAAAGCTGGTAAAGTAGTCAGGAAAGCAAATGTTCAAATAGCAGGAAAAAAAAGCCAAGACAGTAAAATATGGGGGCAAGAATTTTTTATTTTTTAATTTTCTAAGATATGTTTAGTGAAAGGAGGATGTGCAAAGGTGGCATTGTGAGACTCACGGGTGAAGAAGAGGAATATTTATAGGTAGATGAGGATAAAGTGGACTTGCTTAACAAATTTCTGTTCTGTGTTCACAGATGAAGAGCAAATGTTTTCTGAGGAAAGGGACCTCCAGAAAACAAATAGGAATGGAAGTGAAGCAGATCTTGAACAATTTTCAGAAAACTGTGGAGCTAGCTAAACTAAGGGGCTTGTTTACAAAGTCGTGGTAGCGGTTTCCGATTGTTATCAGAGCCGCGGCCCCATTGAAATCAATGGGGCCGCGGCTCTGATAACGATCGGAAAACGCTACCGCAGCTTTGTAAACAAGCCCCTAAAAATAGCAAAGTGAAGGGGCAGAATGGGATACATCTAAAGGTAGTGAAGAAACTTAGGGAAGTGGTGATGGCTCTTCTGTTTGACCTTTTCAGTGCTTCTTTAGAGGTGGAAGTGATTCTGAAGGCCTGAAGATGGATGGATGGATGTGGTTCCTGTCCACAAAAGTGAAAGAAAGGAAGCGGTTGGAAACTACAGGCTGTTTAGTCTGACCTCTCTGTGGTGAGTAAAGAATGGGAATGATGCTTAAGCAGAGGATAGTGTGGTTTCTGGAATATAAGAGGTTACAGGATCTAAGACAGTATGGGGGTCTATTCAGAGGCATGAATATCGGAGATGTATGCCCTGTTTGGATATAAATCCACGTTATTCGTGCCTCAGAATAGACCCCATACTGTCTTAGATCCTGTATGAACAACGGAGTTTATGGGGAGCCTTAGACGGGGTGGGCAGAAGGCAGAGTGAGGGCAGTGTGTGGGCGGGCCGTCACCCTGGACATACAGGGCTGATTCTGAGGTTGGCCCTGTATGTCCAGGGTATGCTGATTAGACAGGGAATTTATTCCACCCCAGAGGTTGAATAAGTCCCCCTGTATGTGGGGTTGCAGCGGCAGGCAGTGGGGACAGGACCGGGAGGCGAGGAGGAGGTTCCCAACAGCCGGACCCTGGCCATGGGAGGCCAGATCAGAGGTCTGGCTGCAGAGAAAAGACAATATGAGCAGTGGGCAATGTTTGCGGCTCCATAATGGAACTGTGGTGCCATTGCGATAGGATGCCATGGCACTGCAGCTCCATTATAGAGCCAGGCTGAGTTAGCCGGGTATGCGACTGGGCATGTGGCAGATCAGAATCGTGGCCGGCCTGCATGTCCAGGCCGGTAGACCTGATTCTGATCCTGTGGGGGCTAGATGAATGGAAGGTGACAGGTAAATGGAGCTCACTCTGAGAAGAAAGATTTTACCAGTGGTGTGCTGCAGGGTGTCCTTGGTCCGATTCTCTTTAACATTTTTGTTAGTAATGTTGCAAAAGGCCTGTCAGGTAAGGTTTGCCTCTGTGCAGATTATTGCAAATTTGGTATTGAGTAAACACTCAGGAAGGATGACCAGACATATGCAATTTGTCGGATGTTTCTGTTCCATGTAAACCGCGCTGATGTCGAATAATGCGGTATATAAGAAATGTTAATAAAAAAAATAAAATAATAAAGGAATAAATAACATTGGTTAACATTGAAATCGTTACTGACTTTAAAAGGCCCTAATCTGTAGTGAGCTTGGTGAGCTGAACACGAATATAACATTAAAAAAATTTTATTGGCTCTCGTTTTGAAGATATTGCATGTAGTTCATTTTTGACGTTTCACCGTGTAAATTTATCCAGTAGGACATCAACAACATCCCAAATAAGCCTTGAATGATGTAATATTGCATCACATCGCATAATACCAGCATGCACACATCATCCAGATTTGATTGCATCATTTTCTGATGCAATGCAATACTACTGCCAGACGGCTGCTGATGCCATCTGATGTCAGCAGTGTACTATACGCAGTCGGAAAGGAAAGAAATCTGGTATTCTGTTCCGATATTGAAAGCCTCATGAATGCCTTAAAAATCACTCATGACCCACAAGACTGGAGACTATTTATAGACTTCGAAACTGAGCCTGAAGGCTGTGCTTTTGAAAAATGGAAACCGTCTTCCATCTATTCAAGTAGCGCATGCCGTCCACATGAAAGACAAATCTAATTGGTGCGGTCCCTTATCAGAGCAACTAAACTGTTAACAACACATAAAAATTGCCCCAGGATTAAACTTTGAGAATGCGGTATATCTAAGTAGCAAGGTCTCAGACTAGAATGGGGTTATGAATCAGGGCTTATCATGCCTGATAACCAAACACCCTTTTGCATCAATGACCTTATGATGTCGCCACAAAAGAATTTTTCTTTTTCTTTTTCTTTTTCTTCCAATTTTTCTTCAAAACGGCGTTGTTTGGAGAGTTGAATCTGTGTTCAGAATTAGTAGATCGAGACAATATGGTCACATCCTGAAGCAATGAGCTAGAACATTGCAGCTGATGTTGAATATCTGGAAGTGCTTTGGTAAACCCCCTGAGGAAACTGAGAGGTTGGTGAAACGCATAGGTGCTGAAGACTGGCGTTGGGGCCGTCGTCATCTTCATCAAGATAAGCACATAAAGTTATATTCCAGAAAGACTTTAATTCTATTTATACTATTTAAAGATACATGGCTGGTTTTGTTAGATCAATGCTGTGATTTTGAAGAAATTTTAACCCATCTTACTCTCAACCATCTGACACAGACCCAACATAAGTAGCCTCTCTCCTCTTCCACTAAGCTGAATTACGATCTCAACCATTAATTGTATATAGATCATTTTGTTAGAATTAAGTAAATTTTTTGATTGAATATTTCAGCACCTGTTATTTGATTAATTGTTCAATGTATCTGTTGTTTTAACTGTACACCGCTCTGATATTGCAGTATAAAAAAACTCACAAATAAATGTCAATAAGTGTTCAATGTAACATGCACTCTTGTTTACCATAGATTCTGTTCCTGCACTGAGATTCATGTAAACTGTCTTGATTTACAGAAAGACAGTATAGAAAAATTGTTAAATAAATAAATAAGCTGCCAAATCAGGTGACTAAATTTAGAAAGATTTTCAAATAACTTAGGAACCTTGGGCCCGATATTCATCGGTGATGGCTCCTCTAAAGCACATAGCCATTGTCGCTGAAGCTTAACCCTGGACGTTCAATGACAGGGCCATATCCAGCCACAAAAATTGAATATTTGGGTCCGCTGCAAAGTGCTGCATGGCACAGATGCTAACTGGGCAGCGGTGATATTGAGCCGCTGCCTGGTTACCTCCCATGGGTTAAGATAGGCCAGCTTTTCCCACGCCTATCTTTACCCGCAGGTCGCTAACTAGGCATCAGTTCAATATTGCCGCTGCCCAGTTAGTATTGGGTGCCAGCTCTGCTCCACCTCAGAATGCCCATGACATGCCCCAATTCTACATGGTTAGCATCGGGGCACGTAGCAGCAGAATTGATGGATATTCAGTGGCACTATAGTGTCATTTAACACGGTTTACAGGTCTGTAAACCATGTAAGTATCTTTGAATATCAGGCCTCTATAATTTCAAAGGAATATTCACCTAAATTTATTTATCTATTAAAATGTATAGGTCACTTGCCGAAGCATCAGGCGACTTAAAAGTACACATATATAATAAAAAGGCATCACATTAACAAAGAAAAATAATCATACACGGAAAATAACTAAATCCAAATCCAGAAAATGCTTACCAAAATAACCAGTTTTTACATATTTTCTGAAAAGCAAGATAGGAAAGTGCAGAATGAAGTTCTCATGCAGCTGCATTGCAAAATGCTGGGACATAATTTGAAAATGCCCTCTTATGAATATCTGAATACTTCAAATCCACCACCCCTGTAGGTTTTAACAAAACATCTTATGATGACCAAAGACTCTAAGGGAAAACAACATTGTTCATCAGTTAATGCACCGTGATGTTATGTTTATAAACATTTGCTATAACACGCTTCAATTTACAATAATATTATTAACAGAAAACAAGCTAGAAAGTACATTAAAACCAAATATATTTTCTGTTAAAACCAAGTATATATATATATATATGAGTAGCCTAGTGGTTGGAGCAACTGCTTAGTACATAGAAGATCAAGGGTTCCATTCCCACTGGCACTCCTTGTGACCTTGGGCAAGTAACTTTATCCTCCATTGCCTTGGAAGAAAAGGCCTAGCAATCTATTTCCAATGATATATTGCCAAGAAAACACAGAGGCAGCTGGGTTGCTAGGAGACAGCACTAAAAAATAAAATATATATGTATACCTCCTTACTTGGTTTGTATCTTGTTATGCTGTGAGGGATTGTGTGTATCAGTGATGCTGAGGGCTAAGCCATTGGTAGCTTCACTACTGGCAGGGTCTCCCAAGATGGGCAGCTCTCAGCTGAGGTGCCAGACGAAGACAAACCACCCATCTGGGCAGCAACAGAATGGGATGGTGTTGGCAGTGGAGGATCACATTTCTATGACATCAGCAACAACACTAGAATTAAACTGTGTGGAAGAAAGGCCTGGCAATCTACTTCTGTATCTTGCCACAAAAACCTAATGGATAGTCACAACAAAACAAATTGCACTATAGTGCTGGAAAATGAGACACACACACACACACTCCCCTCCTCCCCCCCCCCCCCCCCAGGTTGGAAGGCACTCAACTGGCTACTGGGGAGGAGCTGAAGACTTCTCAGAGTAAAGCCAGCATTTATAATGTGGTTGGATCAAAGCTCTTGGGACATCTGACTGCTGATGTAGCTGTGCATGAAATAAGAATCACAAGCTGCCAAGATGTCTTACAAAGCATGAATCAAGGGAAGTTGAAGGTAGCTGAGAATAAAACGTGTACAATTCGATCTGTTGGGTGTCAGCAAACTGAAATGGACTGGCATCGGATACTTTGCATCAGATGGTCTACTATGCTGGAAATGAAAGACAAAGAAGAAATGGTGTTGCGTTTATAATTAAGAAGAAACTTGCAAGAACTGTAATGAAATACAATGCCATCAGTGAATGCTTAATCTCTATTCGTCTACGAGGAATGCCCATCAACACAACTATAATTCAAGTATATGCCCCAACAACAGCTGCAGAAGAGGATGAAATTGATGAGTTCTATGAACAAGTACAAGCTGAAATTGTCAGAATATGCAAACAGGATATCCTGATAGTCATGGGTGACTGGAACACAAAACTTGGCAACCAAGAAGAAGGCAAAGTGATTGGAAAATATTTTATTTTTATTTATTTAGTATACATTTGTATACCGCTACTTCCAGCGATCAGCAGCGGTTTGATTACAGATTGGAAATTGTCAAATCATGACAGGAAATTTTTGAGGTATAAACACATTGATTAGACAGGAAAGCACAGCACACAGAGAAGTATTTTACAGGGAACATGGGCTGTGGAGGGTTAAGTGGCTAAGGGTTAAGGGTTAATATGGACTTGGCAACAGAAATGAAGCTGGAGAAAGACTGATAGAATTCTGCAAGACCAACTATCTATTCATTTCAAACACTTTCTTCCAGCAACACAGACGGCGACTGTACACATGAACTTCACCCAATGTATTGTACAAAAATCAAATTGATTACATCTGTGGAAGTCAATAATGGAAAAGCTCTACAACATCAACAAAGACAAAACCTGAAGCTGACTGTGGTACAGATCTCCAACTATTAGTATGCAAACTCAAGCTAAAGCTGAAAAAGAGCAAACCACTCATGAATTTAGCAAAATATGACCTTGAGAATACACCACTGGAATTTAAAGACTGCCTGCAAAATCAATTTGCTGCTTTAGATACAAATGACAGGGCTCCAGAAGAGTTATGAGATGACATCAAGAAGGTTGTGTTGGAAGAAAGCAAGAAGTCTCTACAAAAGGTAAAAAAGCAAAAACGGCCAAAATGGATGACTGAAGAAACTCTGAAAATTGCCCAGAAATGTATAGAAGCTAAAGCCAGAGGAGAAAGAGAGGCAATAGCAGAACTCAAAAGAGATTTCCAACATGCAGCAAGACAAGACAAGAAGAAGCACTACAATGATGCATGCAAGGAAAGAGAAGCAGAAACTATTAGAGGAAGAACAAGATCGGCTTTCCTAAAGGTACGAGAGTAAAAGAAAAAATTCCAGCCTCAAATTGGAATGTTACAAGATGCTCAAGGATCCATGTTGAATGATGCTGAGAAGATTAAGAAAATGTGGAAAGAATATACAGAGTCATTATATTATACTGATCAAGTGAACTAACAGCCATATCAATCTGTACCTTATGATCAGGAACCACTTGTGATGAAAGAAGAAGATGAAGCAGCATTGAAAGCCTTATCAAAGAACAGAGCATTCATGGATTTCCCATTGAAGTATTACAGCAATCAGAAGCAGCTGTAATATTTACATGCTTACAAGCCTCTGCCAGGAAACTTGGAAGAAAACATCATAGCCAATTGACTATAAAAGATCTAAAGAAAGGTGATCCACAGTCAGTTGGATCACTAAAGAAAGGTGATCCAACTGACTGTGGAAATTATCGCACAATCGCTCTGATCCCACATGAAAGCAGATTCTACTCAAGATTATTCAGCAGAGACTACAACCATACCTGGAATAGGAACTGCCTGAAGTGCAAGAAGGGATCGGGAAAGGATGAGGAATGAAAGACATCATCGCGGATGTAAGATGGATCCTTGAAAAGACAAAATATGAGCAAGGCCGCGGGCAGGGTCCCGACGGCCAGCATTAACCGGGCGCGCAGCCCGGTGCGGGGACCCTGCGCACGGCCGCTTCCTGGGGCCGGGGGAGGGGAGGGGAGGTTATCATTTGAAACCATTGGCTCCCGGCGAATGCGATCGCTCGGGAGCCGATGGGTGAGCGGCTGGTGGGGAGCGCGGCGGGTCGAGGGGCTGCTGCAGGTCTCCGCGTGCTCAGTCGTCGCGGGAGACCTTCAGAGTGCCGGCTTGTTGCTGTTGCTGCTTACCCGGGGCCTGCTGTTTCTGTGGCGGCGGCTCATCGTGCGGTGGTTGCTGGCAGGCAGGTGCTCTGTGCTCGGTGAGCTGGGGGTGTGCGGGCCTGCGGGGGTTTTGGTGTTGGGGGCGGGGCTAGCACGGGACTGGTGCGGGCCTAGTGCCTCTGGTGTCGGGCCTCCTCGGCGGGGGGGGGTTCACCCGTCTTGGCAGGGGCTGGTGCTCAACGGCCCATCCGTGGGATATAGCCAGCAAATTGCAGTGGGGGTTTCAGTATGCCACCATGTGGGGGACGGGGGGGCAGGTAGAGGGGGGTGAGCAGGTCTTCCTGTCGGCGGCCTGTGCCTTCTAGGGCTGGGGGTGTAAAGAATACAGCTGGGGAAAGGGGGTTGCGTGGGGGGGGCCTGTGGGGAGGGGAGTCTCGAGGGGTCGGGGGTTGGCTCGAGGGCGTGGGAGCTCTCGGGGGGAGTGGGGGGCATCTGTTGGGGGGGCTCAGAGGGGAAAAGCGAGGGGCAGGGCGAGAGCGCAACGAGGGGGGGGATCGGGCTAGCGCTGTTATTCCGGGGAGGGGGGAGGCTCTGGAGGCGGGTGCCGGGGGGAGTGTAGCGGAGGGGGGGGGGACGGGGGCGCTGGTGGAGCCGCTGCTTTTGGCCGAGCGGTGCAAGGGCAGGGTGGTGCGTTGCCGGTAGGCGGGGCCCCTGGTTTTCCTGGGGCGCCTCCTGTTGCAGGGTGGCCATCCGTTCTGGGGGGCTATATTCTGGCGAGGGGTACTTCGCCTTGGGACCATTGGGTGAGTGGGGGGCAGGGCACTTCTTCAGCTGATTGGCGAGCGCCTTGGTCCCCTATGTGGCCTACGGCGGGTGCCCCCCCTGTTTTTTCTTTCTTGTCTCCGCAGGTGCAGGGGATGGCGCAGCTCGGCGCTGCGAGCCCGGATCTGGTTCCGGCGGCGGATGGCAGTGCGGAGGCGCTGAGCGGTGCCTCGGAGGTGTTGGAGGCTGGAGTCCAGGTCGCAGCTACCCGAGGAAGGGGGCGCCGGAGGGAC
Organism: Ichthyophis bannanicus; assembly: GCA_033557465.1. Taxonomy (NCBI): domain Eukaryota; kingdom Metazoa; phylum Chordata; class Amphibia; order Gymnophiona; family Ichthyophiidae; genus Ichthyophis; species Ichthyophis bannanicus. The sequence goes on from CM066032.1 coordinate 1,222,375,897, forward strand.
CAAGCTGCGACTCTGCCGTCGGGGGTGGATGGACAGGCCGCAGGTGAGTTGTCGGGGGACCAGGGTGGGGATGGGTCGCGGCGGTTGGCCCTAGACAGTGCGGAGCGCAGGTCGCGGAGGAAGCGACGGCGAGCTTGTCGTAGGCGTCGTAGTTCTGATTCCTCTTCTTCTTCTTCAGCGGAGTCGTCTTCGTCTTCCTCAGGGCGCGAGGCAGAGGTTGAGGAGGCGGGGTCTCGGTCGGGTGGGGGGGCCCCGTCGGTGGTAGCTTTTCCGGAGTTGTGGAAAGGGGTTCCGAAGAAATTGCGTAGGAAGATTCGGAAGCGCCGGTACATAGATATCTTTCGGTTGTTGGAGGGCAGAAAGAGGTCCGGCGAGAGCCGGAAGAAGCGGAAGGAGGACGAGAAGGCGGGTCGGCTGCGGAAGGTGGCGCGCAACGTGGTCAACTGGACACGGGTGTTTTTGCGCCTAGCCAGTGTGTGGGGGCATTCTTCGCCGGAGCATTATGGGATGTTGCTGGCGTATGCCGATTCTATTTTGGAAGCCTCGCAGACGCACGAGGGTTGGGCGTGGCTGAATTATGACGAGAAGTTTCGGGATAGGATGGAGGAGAATAGACTCTTGTCATGGGGCACGCAGGACATCAACCTATGGTTGACCCAAATGTCTGCCCGGTCGGGTGTGGCCTCCGGGGGGAGAGGGGGCACGGCAGGACCTGCGGGGGGGGGGCCGTTCCTTTCGATCGGCGGGGGGGGAGTGCAGCAGAAAGTCGGGTCAGGGGGTGGCAGCGACGTGTGCTGGCGCTTCAATAGGACCACCTGCCCCTTTCCTGATTGTAAATTCAAGCACATCTGTTCCGTCTGCGGCGGGAGTCACTCCGCCGTTAAGTGTGGTAGACGTGGGCCCGAGGGCGTCGCCGAGCCAGGGCCAAAGGCCCAGTGAGTGGGCTGACGTGGCCCCGACTCCGGTTCGGGCGGAATCCTTACGGTTTTGGCTGCAGCAATACCCACGGAGGCGGGATCGGGAGCTGTTGGGATCCGGTTTCCAGTTTGGTTTCGTTATCCCGGTTCGGGGGGTAGTGCAGGCTCAGCGGTCGAGGAATTCCCCTTCGGTTCGGCGGTTTGTAGACATGGTGTGGAGCAAACTGGCGGCTGAGTTGCGCTTGGGCCGGATCACGGGGCCTTTTCTGGAGCCGCCTTTTCCGGGTATGGTGGTCTCTCCGCTGGGGATTGTGCCGAAGAAGGCGCCGGGTAAGTTTCGGCTCATTCATAATCTGTCCTGTCCGATGGGTGCGTCTGTGAATGATCATATCCCGCGGGAGCTCTGTACTGTGCGTTATGCGTCTTTTGACAGGGCGTCTGAGATGGTACGGATGGCTGGGCGGTCCGCTTGGATGGTGAAGGTGGACATTGAGTCCACCTTCCGCTTGCTGCCGGTTCATCCTTCTTCTTTTCCGTTGTTGGGTTTTCATTTTCTGGGAAGCTATTATTTTGATAAGTGTTTGCCGATGGGCTGCTCTGTTTCTTGTTCTTTATTTGAGAAGTTTAGTACGTTTTTGCAGTGGGCCTTGAGTCAGAAGACTGGGTTGCGGAATGTGGTCCACTACTTGGACGACTTCCTGTTCATCGGTTCGGCCCATTCCGATGAGTGTCAGGCGTTGTTAGCGGGGTTCCAGGAGTTATCGCAGGAGTTGGGTGTACCATTGGCGGTGGAGAAGACGGAAGGGCCTACGACCAGGCTCACATTCCTTGGTGTGGAGCTCGACTCGGTGGAGCTTCTCGCGCGCTTGCCCCCGGAGAAGGTGGCTGGTTTATGCGCGTTGGTCGCTAACGTCCTTGCGTCTGCTAAGATCACCTTACGGGAGATGCAAGCCTTGTTGGGCTCTCTAAATTTTGCGTGTCCGGTGATCCCCATGGGTAGAGTTTTTTCCCGGCGGCTTGCTGCTTCGACGGCCGGGGTGCTGAAGCTGCACCACCGGATCAGAGTTACCATCCCGATGTGGGCGGATCTTCGGGTTTGGAGCCAATTTTTGGAGGAGTTTAATGGAACTTCCATTTTGTTGGGCGCAGAGGTGTCTAGTGCGCAGTTGGAGCTATTTACGGACGCGGCTGGGAGTATCGGATTCGGGGTTTACTTCGGTGGGGCTTGGTGTGCGCAGCGGTGGCCCCAGCACTGGCACGAGTCGGGTTTGACCTCCAACATCACCTTCCTAGAATTGTTTCCGTTGTTGGTAGTGCTGAAGTTGTGGCCTGAGCGGTTGCAGGACCGGCGGGTGGTGTGGTGGTGTGACAATGAGGCCGTGGTCAGCGTGGTTAATCGTTTCTCACCAAAATGCTTGCGGGTGACTCGCTTGATGCGCGCAGTGGTGTTAGCCTGCTTGTCCTTGAATGTATCTGTTTGTGCCAGGCACCTCCCGGGTTGCAAGAATCATATAGCTGATGCGCTTTCTCGTTTACAGTGGGAGCGTTTTCACGAACTGGCCCCGGAGGCGGACCCGGAGGGAGCCATGGTCCCTGATTCCTTGTGGAGCATTGGCCTGGAGAGATGCTGAGCTTACTGCGAAGTTCGGTAACGCCCGGGACGTGGTCGGTGTACCGGCGTGGCTGCGACGAGGTGGCGGAGTTTCTAAGGGAGAGGGGTTGGTTGGCGGGTAGGGTGCCTGATGCCCTCATTGGTAGTTATATAGCGGCGGCTAGGGGTCACGGGCTGTCCCGCAAGTTGGTGCGTTCGCAGCTGGCGGGTTTTAACTTTTTTGCCGGCGCCGTGGGCTGGGGTGGTGCTGCGGGGGGGGTTTTGGCGCGTCGCCTGTTTCGGGGGTGGGAGCGGCTTCGGCCATCACCCGCGGATCGCCGTAAGCCCATTACGCATGGCTTGCTAGTGCGCCTCTTCGAGGTATTCCGCGGGTGGCCTTGTCGGCTTTTGAGGTGGTGCTATTCCGGGCCGTTTTTTGTCTCGCCTTTTTCGGGGCTTTTTGCATGGGCGAGCTGGTGGCCAATTCGGGTAGATTGGGGGCTGGGGGAGGGTTGCACCGGCACCACGTGTTTTTGGGGGACGGCCAGATGCGGATCCTGTTGGAAAAGTCCAAGACCGATCAGCGAGGTCGGGGTTTGTGGATTGTATTGCGGGAGGTCGCGGGTCTCGTTACTTGCCCGGTGCAGGCGGTGCGGAGGTATTTGCAGGTGCGCCCGGAGCGGGCCGGGGTTCTCTTTCGTCATGCGAACGATCGGGTGTTGACTTGTTTCCAAGTAGTGGCTGTGTTGCGGTTGGCTCTAGCTGCCTTGGGTGAGGACTCCTCCTGCTTTTCCTCGCACTCGTTTCGTATCGGTGCGGCCACCAGTGCGGCGGGGACCGGAATGTCGGATGATGTCGTGCGGGGCATAGGGCGTTGGCGGTCTCAGGCGTTCCGGGGTTACATACGGTTATAAGGGCTTGTCTTGGTTGGGGGGTGGGGGTATACTGATTGTTTATTTGTTTTTCAGATGGGGGCATCGAGCCTGGTAGTGCCTGGGGCATTCCTTTGTCCACTGGGCCGGTCAGTGCGCTGCCATTCGACCTGGGGGACTGAACTTGCGTCTGGATCCTGCAGTGGTGTCGGTCTCATGGCTGGGACAGAGAGGACTACGATGGCTGCAGCTGCTTCCTTTGCTCCGTCACTACCTGAGGACGTCGCGGAAACCGGCGGTGCTGCTGCTGCATTTGGGGGGCAATGACCTTGTCTCGTGGTCCTGTCATCAGCTGATTAGAGCGGTGCAGGACGACTTGGCAGTGGCGTTGCAGATGCTCCCTGGGACAATTTTGTTGTGGTCGGACATTATCCCTCGGCCAGCATGCTGGGGCCAGCGGCACTGGTCGAGGGGGCTGACTAAGATAAACCGGCAAATCGACCGGTGGGTCTGTGTTAATGGGGGCTATCAGATCATGCACACGTGGGTGGAGGTCGGTTGCGCTGGTCTGTATAGGAGTGATGGCGTCCATTTGTCCCCAGTTGGCATGGACCTGCTCCTTAATGACTGGCAGGAGGCCTTAGAGTATGTTGTTTTGCGGGACAGACGCTGGTCGCAGCTTTAGGCTGGGGGGGGCGGCGCATCGACAGATTGTCGTGTGCCGGTGGCGGGATCCCGGAGGTCCGGGGTCCGGTGCCTCAAGGTACACTTGGGCGGGGGTTGGGGTGCCCCTGACCCGGATATACCCTGACGGCTTTTGCTATGGGCATGGCGAAGTCGGGAGAAGGGTGGGAAAACTTGCCGGGGGGCAAATGTCGGGCCGTAGCGGTGGTAGGCACTTTGCTAAGGGAGGGAGAGCTCTAGATGTGGTGTATTTAGATTTCAGTAAAGCCTTTGACACTGTTCCTCACAGGTGACTTATAAACAAACTGAGCACCCCAGGGATGGACCCTAAAGTTACTGCTTGGGTTAGAAATTGGTTGGGTGGGAGGCGACAAAGAGTACAAGTAAATGGAGCTCACTCTGAGGAGAAGGATGTTACCAGTGGTGTGCCCCAGGGATCTGTCCTTGGTCCGATTCTTTTTAACATCTTTGTTAGTGATATAGCGGAAGGGCTGTCGGGTAAGGTTTGCCTCTTTGCAGATGATACCAAAATCTGCAATAGAGTAGACACCCAGGAAGGTGTAGATAACATGAGAAGGGATCTAGCTAAGCTTGAAGAATGGTCTAGAATTTGGCAGCTGGGATTTAATGTTAAAAAATGTAAGGTCATGCATTTGGGTTGCAGCAATCCAAGGGAGCAATACAGTATAGGAGGTGAAGTACTTTTGTCCACTAAAGAAGAACGAGACCTAGGCATGGTTGTGTCTGATGATCTTAAAGTAGCTAAACAGGTAGAAAAGGCGACGGCAAAAGCTAGAAGGATGCTTGGGTGCATACGGAGAGGAATGGCTAGCAGAAAAAAGGAGGTGATAATGCCTCTGTATAAGTCTTTGGTGTGACCTCATTTGGAGTATGGTGTGCAATTCTGGAGACCGCACCTTCAAAAGGATGTGAACAGGATGGAGTCGGTGCAGAGGGTTGCTACTAAAATGATTAATGGGCTTCATTATAAAGCATATGAGGACAGACTTAAGGATCTTAATATGTACACCTTAGAGGAAAGGCGGGATAGAGGTGATATGATTGAGATGTTTAAATACCTCCGTGGCATAAATGTTCAGGGAGAGAGCCTCTTTCAATTGAAAGCAAGTTCTGCTACGAGGGGACATGGGATGAGGGTGAAGGGAGATAGATTCAGGAGTGATATGCGGAAATATTTCTTTACGGAAAGAGTAGTGGATCCGTGGAATAGTCTCCCAGTGGAGGTGGTAGAGATGAGGACAGTAACTGAATTCAAAAAAGCATGGGACCAACACAGAGGATCTCTAAAGGTAAAAAGTGGACTGTTGTAGTTGTTGTTATGGAAGGACAGACTAGATAGGCCATGTGGTCTTTTTTCTGTCGTCATGTTTCTATGTTTCTATGTCATCTGTCTGTCAACAAATTTCTGATCCAGTTCACCACCTTGGGACCCATCCCCAAGCTGTTGAGTTTATTGATAAGTCTCCTATGAGGAACAGTATCAAAGGCTTTTCTGAAATCCAGATAGATCACATCCATCGCATGCCCTTGATCTAGTTCTCTGGTCACCCAGTCAAAGAACTCAATCAGATTTGTTTGGCAAGGTCATCCTTTGGTAAAACTATATTGCCTCAGATCAAGCAATCTGTTGGTTTTGAGAAAGTTCACTATTCGCTCTTTCAGGAGCACCTCCATTACTTTTTCTGCCACCGAGATAAGGCTTACTGGCCTATAGCTTGTCACGTCTTCCCTATTACTACTTTTGTGAAGAGGCACCACATCATCCCTTCTCCAGTCCTGTGGAACTTCTCCTGACGCCAAGGATCTATTAAAAACATCCTTTAACGGCCCTGCAAGAACCTCTCTGAGCTCCTTCAGTATCCTGGGATGTATCCCATCCAGTACCATGGCCTTGTCCACTTTCAGTTTTGCAATCTGTTCTAACACATCATCTTCTGTAAATAGTGTGGTATCAACTCCATTCCCATTTGTATATTTGTCAATCACCGGTGGTTCTTCTCCAGGATTTTCTCTAGTAAAAACAGAGCAGAAGTATTTATTTAGCATTTTCGCTTTTTCAATGTCACTTTCCACAAATCTGTTCCCAGCACTTTTGAGTCCTGCAATTCCAGCTCTGATTTTCCTCCTCTCCCGAATATACCTGAAAAGCTTTGTCGCCACACTTCACATCTTTAGCCATCTTTTATTCTACCTTTGATTTTGCTATCCTTATTTCTCTTTTTGTCTCTTTTAGTTTGATCCTGTATTCTTTTCTGTGTTGCTTTGTTTGCGAACTTTTGAATTTTGTGAAAGCTATGTTTTTCATCTTTTTTGTGCAGCCACTTCTTTGGAGAACCAAATAGGTTTCCTTTTCCTTTTGTTTTTATTTACTTTCCTTACATACATATCTATTGCCCCTTTTATTGCCTCTTTTAGTTTAACCCAGCCCATTGCAATTCCACTTCCCTTCTCCCCTCCCACCCTGCCAACTCTTCCTTCTGGTATTTTTCCATTCAGGAGGGAGGAGTGGCCTAGTGGTTGGGGCAAGTTACTTCAGGCTGGAGGGCCACTGCCATCACTGAAATAACCTAACACCAAACTCCTAAGGATGCCAACTCCAACCATGTTCAGACTAAGTTTACCTCCCCCCTACACTTTGTTAACTACATGTTAATTGTACCCTTAACTTCTATGCAACCCTAACCTAACTCATTAGAGTTTGTTCATTCCTGTTCTCTGTGAACTGCTTTGATTTTAAAAGCAGTATATAAAACTTGTTAAATAAATAAATAAAAATCTCCAGGAACAAGCAGGAATAAGTCTTCACATATGGGTATCGTCGGTACCGACGGAGCCTGCGCGGGAACGCTCCCCAGCGTCCAGTAAGAAAGCTTTTGGGAGCATCCCACAGCACCTGCGCGCTGCCTTCCCGCCTTTCCCAACCGCCTCTCTCCAGTTCTTCTTTTCCATGGAGCCAGCAGGTCGTGTTCCTGTCACCGCAGAAGAATTCTTTATTTTTTTCTTTATTTTTCTGTGTCGCGTCTGCCTTCTTCGACGTCAGACCGGTACCGCCGGTCTTTTCTTTTCTTTCTTTGAAAAACAAAAAACAAAAAACTTTTCTTCCTTTAACTGTGCATTTTCTGTTTGGGCCTTAGGCCTGAACATTTTTCTCCTCATGGAGAAGCCCGCTTCCGGGTTCAAAAAGTGCACGAAATGTGGCGGTACTTTTTCTGTCACTGACACCCATGATTGGTGTCTAAAATGTTTGGGTCCTGACCATTCCATCACGGATTGTGTGTCCTGTACCATGATGTCTAAAAGAGGTCGGCAGAACTGAGCAGCCAAGCTCAGTACCCTGTTTCCCTCTGATGCAGCTTCGGTGGCATCGACGTCTTCCAGGGCTTCTTCTTCCTCCCATGGATCTCAGGTAACCAAACATAAATCTAGCCGGTCCTCGAAGGGAAAATCTCCCTCTAAGCATCGAGATGCCTCTGGGCTTGTCCTCGAGGATTCCGCACCGGCAAAATTACCCCGGCGGGAAGTTCCGGCTTCCAAAGCATTGTCTATGGGGTCACAGGTTGACATCGATGGCTTGGCCTCGATCGATCACCTGTTGCCGTGTTCTGGGGTACCGGTGGCCTCCACTGGTACCGACATCCAGACTCTGGTGGCGTCGATGCATCAGAAGATTCTGTCCATGCAGCGCACCCTAACGGCGTTCATGCAGGCTTCGACGCCTCCAGTACCGCAACAATCTCCGTTGCCAGTACCGGCTCCGGCACTGGCATCGTTCCCGGTGCCGGTACCAGTTGCATCGACATTGGCCTCGGTGTCGACTGCAAAGGTACCCTGTCCTATGATGCCCATCGGTACCGAATCGGTACCACTTACTCCCGATGTCGATCCCACTCGTTACGCATATCGGGCTTTACAGGAGCATCCAGACAGGCGATACTTCGATTCCTCTGAAGACTCTGATGAGTCGGAGGCTTCTGTCGAGGCACCGGTACTTCTTCCTAAGGAGCCTGCTTCTCCAAAACGAAGAATGTTTCCTCCAGGAGACTTGTCTTTTCAAGACTTCATTAGGGAAGTGGCTAGGGGCCTCTCCATCACAGTGGCCCCTGAGTCAGAGCCTAGAGCCAAGCAATTAGATATTTTGCAATATCCTAAGGCTCCTAAAGAAGCAGCTACCTTACCTATTCATGAGATTCTTTATGATCTCATGTTGAGCATGTGGGAGACTCCTCTTACCACCTCTCCTCATTCTCGTAGGTTAGACACTATGTACCGTGTCCCTCCTTGTCCTGGCTTTCATAAGTCTCAGCTCCCTTACCACTCTATTGTGGTAGAGTCTGCCATGAGGAAAATAAAGAGTGCAAAGAGACACTCATCTAATCCTCCAGGACGTGAATGCAGGACCCTTGATGCTTTTGGCCGAAGGGTTTTCCAAGCTAATATGCTTGCTGCCAGAATCAACTCCTATAGTCTCTATATGGGGATGTTTCTAAAAGAAATCACAGATCATCTGCAGACTTTAGCCCCTTTTATTTCAGAAGATAAAAGGCAGGAATTTCTCACTTGGCTTAAACATGCCCAAGATGTTTCCAAATTTTCCAACCGTGCAGCCTTTGACTCTTTTGAGTGTGTAAGCAGAGCCTCGGCTATTGCCATAGGTGCACGCAGAATTGCTTGGTTACAAGCCTCTGATTTGGAACTTTGGGTCCAAGATGAACTGGGAAATCTTCCTTGTACAGGTGAAAACCTTTTTGGCAGGGATTGGAAAGCAAAGGCCACTCAGATGGATGCTGAGAACTCTGCTTTGGATCGACTTTCAAAGTCTACCTCTGCTCCTGCTAAGAAAAGATTGTTCAAAAAGACAACTTTTTCTAAAAAGGGAAGATACTATCCTGCTTATGGTCAGCAGGCATCTTCTGCAGGTTGTTTTGCTGCAAGCGTCAGCAACCACCTAAACAGGCCAAGTCAAAGGCTGCCAGGCCTCCCACGGCCCAGCAGCCTCAGCCTCCTCAGGGCCTTTGACTTGCAACTAGAGAACTTAGCCTTTCTAGCTCTGGAAGAACCAGAGCCCCTCACCATTCCAGGAAGATTGGCTTACTTTGCTCCCAGATGGGAGCAAATCACAGCAGAGCAATGGACCCTCTCCATTATAAGGGACAGGTACAAGCTTCATTTCTTAAACCTTCCTCCCCACACCATGGTGAAACAGTTCAATTCTCCAACATCTCTCCTCAACCTTCTGGGTCAGGAGATTGCTACCCTTCTTGCCCAAGGGGCAATAGAAGAAGTACCCCTTCTTCAACAGAGCTCAGGGTTCTACTCCCCTTATTTTCTTATTCCAAAGAAAACAGGGGGCTACAGACCCATATTAGATCTCAGAGAATTGAACAAGTTTCTATTCAAAGAGAAATTCAAGATGATTTCTCTCGGTACTCTGCTGCCATACCTTCAGAGTCAGGACTGGCTTTGTTCTCTAGATCTCAAGGATGCGTACACCCATGTCCTCATCCATCCAACACACAGAAGGTTCCTTCGGTTCCTTTTTCAAGGAAAGCACTACCAATACAGGGTGCTTCCTCTGCACCAAGGGTGTTCACGAAATGCATGGCAGTAGTAGCTGCATTTCTACGCACTCTAGGAATATTCGTTTTCCCATATCTGGACGACTGGCTCATTCGAGCTCCATCCCAGTCAGAGACCCAGATTTCTCTAACCTGCACAATGCGTGTCCTTCAGTATTTGGGACTGGTAATAAACATCCCAAAATCCCATCTCACCCCTACTCAGTCTCTGGAGTTTATAGGGGCCTTGCTGGATACCACAACTACAAGGGCCTATCTTCCTCAGGCCCGTTGCCTACGCTTGGTGCAATTAGCCTCCCAGATACAGTTAAAGTCCCATTTAACTGCTCGAGAGATGTTACAACTACTAGGCCACATGACATCCACCGTGCATGTGGTTCCATATGCTCGCCTTCACATGAGGGCAGCTCAATGGACTTTGTCCACCCAATGGACTCAGGCATCAGGTTGCCTGTCAGACAAAATAGCAAACTCCAGTCGCCTATTTTGGTCTCTCCAGTGGTGGAAGTCCCCTCCAAATCTGTTGCTGGGGTCCCCTTTTCAGCAGTCGCTACCCCAAGCAACTCTGACAACAAATGCTTCTCCAATGGGTTGTGGAGCTCATCTGCAGGATCTCTCCACCCAGGGCATCTGGTCTCCACAGGAGACTTCTCTGCATATCAATCTCTTGGAACTCAGAGCAATATTCTTAGCTCTCAGAGTGTTCCATTCCCTGCTCAGCTACAGGACAGTCCTCATCCATACGGACAACCAAGTAGCCATGTTCTATGTAAACAAGCAGGGCGGGACTGGCTCTCTGTCGCTTTGCAACGAAGCTTTGCGACTGTGGGCCTTCGCCAGAGAGCATCACATCCATCTTCTGGCAGTATATCTTCCAGGCATTCAAAACTCTTGGGCGGACAGACTCAGTTGAGTTCTGCTTCCACACGAGTAGTCCCTCCACATGGACCAGGTAGCCAGGATTTTTCGAATTTGGGGAATCCCGGACATAGATTTCTTTGCAAGTCCGTGGAATGCCAAACTTCCCCGGTTCTGTTCCAGAATTCCGTGTCAGGGAGTTCAGGCCAAGGATGCCTTCCTCCTTCACTGGGGTCAAGACTTCCTTTATGCCTTTCCACCAATTCCCCTAATTCCCAAGACACTATTGAAGCTTCAGATAGATCAAGGGACTATGATCCTCATAGCACCACATTGGCCACACCAAGTGTGCTACCCTCTACTTCTGCATCTCTCTCAAGCTCCTTCCCTGGACTTGGGCTCTGCACCAGACCTTCTGTCCCAGGAAGAGGGAACTTTGTGGCACCCAAACCCCCAGTCGCTCCATCTCAGGGCTTGGTTGCTGAGGGCCTAGACCTTCAAGATTTTCATCTCTCTCAGCAAGTCAGAGATGTTATTCATGCCTCTAGAAAGCCTTCTACTAGATGTTCCTATGCTTTCAAATGGAAAAGATTTACCATTTGGTGTTCAGGGAAAGGTCTAAACCCTCTTGCAATACCTCTGAATTCTCTACTAGAGTATCTCCTGCATCTATCCCATGCAGGTCTGAAAACGAATTCAGTAAGAGTCCATTTTAGTGCTATTGCAGCGTCCCTCAAGCCTCTCAATGGACAACCTATTTCCTCTCATCCTCTTATAGCAAGATTCATGAGAGGCCTTCTTTTAACTAAACCTCCCATTAGACCACCTCCAGTGGCATGGGACTTAAACCTGGTTCTTGGCCAGCTTATGAAGCCACCCTTTGAACCTTTAGCCACCACCTCCTTGAAATTTCTTTCTTGGAAGGTTATTTTTCTCATTGCAGTCTCCTCAGCACGCCGCATCAGTGAGTTGCAAGCTTTGGTGGCTAATCCACCTTATACAAGGTTCCATCATGATAAGGTAGTCCTCAGGACCAGTCCACACTTTATGCCTAAAGTGGTCTCGTCTTTTCATCTGAACCAAGAGGTATATTTACCTGTCTTTTTTCCAGGACCTCATGCATCAAATGCAGAGAGGAATCTTCATACCTTGGATTGTAAGAGAGCTCTTGCTTTTTACTTACAAAGAACACAGCAACATAGAAAGTCTTCTCAACTCTTTGTTGCTTTTGATCCTTCTCATTTAGGACTTCCAGTCTCTAAGAGAACACTGTCCAACTGGATTGCTTAGTGTATTTCTTTCGCCTACCAGAGTAGAAACCTTTCTCTGGAGGGCCATGTCACAGCTCACAATGTGAGAGCCATGGCAGCCTCAATGGCTCATCTAAACTCTGTGTCCATCGACCAAATCTGTCGAGCGGCCACCTGGGCCTCGGTTCATACCTTCACAGCCCATTACTGCTTGGACAAGGACTCCCTCCGGGATGCCTTGTTTGGTCAGGCTGTTCTCAAACACCTGTTCCATTCCTAATCAACTCCTACCCACCTACCCTGGTTGGATGCCAGAGATCCATGGGGGGAGGTAGAGTCCTTTTCAAGGACACACAACCTGGGGTTTCTCCCTGGCATCTGCAGCTAGGGAGTCCCCATATGTGAAGACTCATTCCTGCTTGTTCCTGGAGATAGCACAGTTACTTACCTGTAACAAGTGATCTCTGGGAACAGCAGGAATAAGTCTTCACAACCCACCCACCTCCCCTAGGAGTTGTATCTCTCTATCTATCTTTCCTTTCCTCTCTCTCTCTTTGTCTCAGCTTTAAAACTAGAACTGGAGAGAGGCGGTTGGGAAAGGCGGGAAGGCAACGCGCAGGCGCTGTGGGATGCTTCCAAAAGCTTTCTTACTGGACGCTGGGAAGCGTTCCCGCGCAGGCTCCGTCGGTACCGACGATACCCATATGTGAAGACTTATTCCTGCTGTTCCCAGAGATCACCTGTTACAGGTAAGTAACTGTGCTTTACTTGAGCACCCTTCATTGATACAGTCCAACTTCTTCACACATTATCCACACACTCATTGTCTGTCATGTATGTGACATATGGATGTGGCTTGTCCATTACCAATTCCCTTTGTTCCTATCCAACACCTCACTTCTGACCTCTCCCTAGGCTCTCTTATCCCGCATTAAGGCAATCATCCTTAGCGAACGTTAACCTGCACACTTGGTGCTCTTAATGCCCTCTGCTTAATGTCCACTAACCGGCTGCTAGCATCCTTTGTGTGGGAATGCCTCCTCCCTGCCCCAGACTTTAACGCCTACAGGGGCCCTTAATGCTGCATTTGTGCATGCTAAATGTTGCATCCTTAACGGTCCTTAGTAAACGTACCCCATAATCTCATAAACATATATATGAAGAATTTATACAAAAGATTTTTTCAGAGAAAAGTATATCAATATCCATCAATATTACTGAATGTAAAAACAAAGGACTTGAGAGATATATTACCCATAAAAAAATAAAATAAAATAAAATAAATAAGCTTGACAAATTGACAGAAAGGAATTATTGTAAAAACAAGGATAAAGGCAGAAAAAGAGTACATCAATGTACAGGAAACAAATAGTAATTGTACAGAACAATACCAAATAAATTAAAATACAAAATATCAAACCCACAATGAAAGAGCATTCTAGTTTACAAGAGAAAGCTCAGAGATCCAAAGATGATAATTGGTATGCCCCCTTACTTTCTCCAATTTGTCTTGGGACATACAAAATATATTGAAAGATTAATGGCATATAGTACAGACCATTCCATTTTTTCAAAAAATTAGATAACTGTTGCTCATAAGAAGATACTTAGGGGTATGTCTACTAGACCGGGCTAACAATTTACCCGGGCTATCTGATCCTAGATCCCATTGAATAACATGGGACCTAAGTGCACATAGCATGGGTTAAACATTAGCCAGGTTTAGTAGACATACCCCTAAGTATCTTCTTGTGAGCAACAGTTATCTTCTTTTCTGAAAAAATGGAAGAGTCTGTACTATATGCCATTCATCTTTCAATATATTTTCTTAATCATTTCTCTAATTATGAGACATGTAATGTCATTTATGCTATTCCATGTCCTTGTACCCTCATTTATATTGGAAAAACAAACAGAAACATTTGCACAAGGGTCATTGAACACAGAAGCTATGTGAAAAAGAGTTTGAGGGAGAACTTTTGGTTTCAAATTGGCAACAGAAGCAACATAAAATTATGGATACCACATTTTTTATTGTGAAGGTTATTAAAAAAGATTGGAGAAGTAGGGATACAGACAGATTATTGTTGCAGACTGAACAACAATTTTATTTATTTTATTTGGCTGTATTTATATACTGCTTTTCATGGAAATCAAGGCGGTTTACAAGGAACTTGGTTTTACAATTACAACAAAAACAGGTAACTTTGTACAGAGAGAAGGAACAGTGGTTAACTTAAATTAACTGTACAGGTTGAGACTATATGTGCTTGTAATATCTTGTCCTTCATGTGGATTCGGAAATGCTGTTCACGGATAAGGCTAGGGGGGTGTGGGGCCAAAGTGGAGATGAATAGGTAAGTCTTGAGGAGTTTGTGGAAGGATGGGAGGTCTGTAGTGTTTCTTATGTGGGCAGGGAGAGAGTTCCAGGCAGTTGGGGTGTAAAGTTCAAAGGAACTGGTTCGGATTTGTTGGGTGATCCTTGCTATATCTTGGAGGTAGTTAACGTATGTTCATTGTGGAGGTTCTTTGTGGTCTGTTCGAAGGCTGTGGTGTGATGAGGGAGCAAAAGTGGGTGGATAATTGATGGTTCAGGGCTTTGTGAATCATTAGAAGGATACTGTAGAGAATTCTGCTTTTCAGGGGAAGCCAATGAAGGTGTTTGAGGATGGGGGTGATGTGTTCTTATTTGCAAGTTCAAGTGATGGTCCTTGCTGCAGTATGGAGAGCCATTTGAAGAGGATGGAGTGTTGATTTAGGTAATCCATGGTATATTGAATTGCAGTAGTCTGCATGGGGTGTTATGAGAGCTTGAAGGGCTGAGCAGAAATCTGATGGGGAAAGGAGAGGGTGGAAGTATCGTAGGGTCTGGGTTTTAAAGTGGATTATCTTGCTGTGATCACTATTTGAGTCTTCAAGGTGAGGTGGCTGTTTAGGATGATCCCCAGGTACTTTATTTCAGGTTTGATTTGGATTTCCGTGTTATTGAGGGTAATGGAGGAGGGATGGTAAAGGATTTGTTCCTGATGATGAAGAGGGCTTCTGTTTTCTTGAGGTTCATGGAGAGGTGATTTGTAGATAGCCACTTTGAGATGTCAGAGAAGCATTGCTGGAGTTTGTGGTAGATACTGTGGAGTATACTGAGGTCAACTGGAGTGTAGAACATGATGTCATTTGCATATATGTGATAGGTTCATACGATTCGTACACGTGGCATACTTTGACACCAAATAGTCTTAATACTGATATTGACCTTACAGTTTTTTATAAGTATAGATGTTTTTTATATATCATTTTTATTTTTATATATATGTTTTTTATATATATCATTTTGAATTTTTATTGTTTTGGGCCATTGTCTACAGAGCCTAATACTTTTAGAACAATGAGATATTATAGTAGGGAATATGGATTCACATATTTTTCTATTCCTTTTATTAATTTTATTACCATTTTTCAAAGTTAATATTGTATCTCTGTGGTAGAAAAATATCTTTTTTCTGGGAGGGGTTTTTTTTGCTGTTGTTTTTTGTCTTTGTATCTATTATTTTATATATTTTACTATTTTTTATTTTTTATGATTATATAATCCAATTTCGATTCATAGGGGTATGTTTACTAAATAGCAGTAGCAGCTTCTGTGAGATATCAGAGCCGCGGCACCATTGAATTCAATCGGGCCATGACTCCAATATCACACAGAAGCCGCTACTGCTGTTTAGTAAATATACCCAATAGTATTTTATTATTTATAGCTTCATTCATGAGTTATTTTTTTATTTTATCTTTTTATCTCTCCTTTTTATATATTTTTGTATATATTTTTCTATATTAATTTTATATTTTATATAATTCAAAGATTTAAGTTTTGGTCTTATGTTTTTTTGTAAATAATATTTTATTAACAATTTTTGGACTTATTGGCTTATCATTTTTTATATTATTTTTTACTTCTTTAAATTAATTTTTATTGTACAATCTATTAGGTTTTTATTTTAAGAGGTATTTTTAGATAGTTGCACCTTTCTACATATTCCTATTATTTTGATTTTCTTTTCTTTTTCTAATTTTTTATTTTTCAAGATTTACAATAGCAGTATATATTTAACCATTCAAACAAAACAACAAAAGAAAATGCAACACACCTTGAATACACATCTACCACAAATTTTTGAAAGCAATTAAATAAAATGTAGCAGGAAATAATCTCTAACACTGCCATCAGAACACACTCTATGGCCACTCACCACAAGCCCCAAGCTTCCCCTCCAAGGAAACTATAAGCTGAAGTTGCTGTTTAGGCTTAGCAAAATAATAATTTTCCCCTCAAGACTACATAGCACAAAGAAAGAAATTTCAGATGCCAAGTTCCCCAAGTGAAAGAACACGAGGCCGTAAGGCCAAGAATTCCTTTCATCTGGCCTGAGTCTGCTTAGATAAATCAGGAAATATACGCATAACAGAGCCTAAAAACTGCTTCTGCATATGTCAGAAGTATAAACAAAGAACAGACATTTTGTCCTGTTCCAATGTGAAAGTCACCAGCAATGTACACTGTGATGTTACCATTTCCAAAGACCCTTCCAGAAATCCAGTCAGGTCAAACTGTTCCGGAGGCCAAGCAGAGTTCCTGGAAACTCCACTAGATGAGGGCATGTAGTATGCCCTATCTATAGGAGGAAGATTGTCTATTGCCCAGCCCAAAACGTCCATCAAGTACTTTTTTACCAACTCCACAGGGCCAAGCAGAGGGAATCGGGGAAAACCTAAGAACCATCGATTACACAGGTACACTAAAAAAAAAATTTTTTAAACTGCCTCTAATGCTTCGATTGATTTTTTATTTTTTTTTTAAACTTTTATTTTCATTTTGCAACAAACAAAAGAAACAACACACCAAAGGAGACAAAACAAGTATACAATAAAGAAAAGTAAACCCAATTACCCCCCACCCCCACGCTTCTTCTCTAGCTGATTATGTCAGCATGTGAGCGCTTCCAAACAACAGTGATTATACATCAAAACAATCAAAAGAGTATCTGCGATACAGAATAATCATGGGACAAAGATATATACAAATTTAGACAGTCAGATGAGAGCATTGAGCAGAATGTACATAGTCATTGAGCATCTTCCATTTAGACCGATGATGAGGAGTCTGAATGGGGGAAGCAAACATACGAGGTATTTGTTCATATTTACTGTAGAGACAGACATGATTCCACCATTCATTGGGGCTCAGATGGGAGCTATTTTTCCAGTATTTCGTAATTAGGGAAATAGCAATGCCAAGCATAAAGTCCAAAAGGAAGTAAGCCGTTTTTGGAAGAGAGGGGATCCCCGCAGCTGAGCGAAGTCCCACTATCCTCCAAGAAAGGGGCTCTTGAAAGTGCAAAATAGACTGGATACGACCCCAGACCCGACGCCAGTAATACTGTAGTGCGGGACATTCATACATAACATGAGGTAGTGAACCAATGGCCGCATGACATGTCCAACAACTATTGCCCTGAGTAGTGTTCCATTTGGCTAATCTGTCAGGAGTGTAAAAACACCGGTGGGCTAGAAAGAAGAGTGTCTGAGTGAGTGAGGCGGATCGGGAGACCCGTGTCACTCTACTCCAGACAAGGCTCCATTGCTCCGGGGTCAAAGTCACATGCAATTCTCTCTCCCATGCTTTCTGCGCTATAGGGGTATCTCTAGTTATAGCATTACATAAGGTTTTGTAAAAATTGGATGCTACACCCGGTGAACTACCGATAGATCGGATAGTCTCCAACCAACCTTGTGTAGGGGAGGCCGATGGCGGGAGCACCTTAGCACTCCGAAGGCAATGCTGAAGTTGCACCAACTGAAAGTAGTGTTTCGCTGGGAGACCAAATTCAATTTGCAATTCACTAAAAGTTTTCCAGCGACCTTCATGGAACAACTGACTAGGAATCCAAATGCCCCTAGTGTACCAGGGGCTCCACGCCATCGGCTTATTTTGTATTCGAAATCGAGTATTGTACCAAAGTGGGAGCTTGTCTAACGGACAGAGTCGGGAGTCTAAAGATTGCATAAGATTATTAAAAGCACCTAAGGTGTCTAAAAGCATTGGTGGAAAGTGGGAGTCTGATGGGAGAGTCATACCAGGGAGAAAAGTAAGAGGAATCGGTTTGCAAAGGTCCTCTTCTATGTCTAGCCACACAGGTCTACTCGGTACTGGATCTTCCAGCCAACGAGCGCCTTGTTTGAGAAGAAAAGATTGATGATACTTCAGGAAATCAGGGAATCTGACACCCCCATTTTCCTTATCTGCTTGCAGCTTATGTTTCGCTATCCTAGGTGTCTTGTTTTGCCACAAGTATCTAGTCAGAAGGCCCTCTATATCTTTATATATACGTCGAGGTAAGAGACAGGGCAACATTTCTAAGATATAATTCACTTTCGGAACAATCATCATTTTTATGGTTTCTAATCGACCCCACCAGGTAAGTGTTAAAGGAGTCCAGCGGTGAGTAAGCGCCCGGACTTTAGAGGTTAAGTCTTTGGCATTGAAGGAGATAGTGTCTTCCAAAGGAGAACAATAGTGAACCCCAAGGTATTTGACCATGCGAGGTTGCCATAAAAAGGGGAAGGGTTGCATATCTGCCTGATGAAGCAAAGGATTTAATGGAAAGGCTACCGACTTGGTCCAATTTATCTTATAACCGGACAGTTGTGAGTATTTACCAATTTGCTCTAGGACAGCCGGTACTGAGTCTATAGAGACAAAAAGCATAAGGTCATCAGCATACGCTGAAATTTTGATTTCCCTATGGGTGAAGGGGACTCCATGAATCTCCTCCGATTGCCGGATTAGTAAAGCCAAGGGTTCGAGTGCAAGATCGAAGAGAAGTGGAGACAGTGGGCATCCCTGGCGAGTGCCACGTTGAAGGGGAAAAGGCTGAGACTTTAAAGCATTGGCACATATACTGGCTGTAGGCTGTGCGTACATGGTGCGAAGACAACGGAGAAAACCTTCCCCGAATCCGTACCAGCGGAGGACTGCAAACAGGAAGGGCCACTCTAAGCGATCAAAGGCCTTCTCAGCATCAAGTGAGAGGCCAACAAATGGGCGATCAAGATTAACTGCGGTAGTCAGTACATGGCATAGAGTCCGAGCATTGTCAGCAGTTGATCTACCAGGAATGAAACCGCATTGATCTGGGTGTATTAAGGTAGGCATCCTATCAGAAAGCCGGGTAGAGAGAATGGTGGCAAATATTTTATAGTCCGCGTTTAGGAGGGAAATTGGACGAAAATTAGCTGTTAGTTGCGGGTCTCTCCCCTCTTTCTCAAAAACTACTACATTTGCCATTGAAAAGGACCCAGAAGGAGAACCCTCCTCGGCCAGAGCAGAAAAATAAAGTTTCAAAACTGGAGCTAAGTCAGCGTGAAAGGTTTTGTAGAATTCAGCAGGGAGACCGTCTGGGCCTGCGGCTCGACCTGAGGCACATTTCTTGATAGCAGAATGAATTTCTGAGACAGTAAATGGTGTGTCCAAGGCCACTCTATCTTCGTCAGATAGGGTCGGTCTTTGTACCCCTGAAAGTAAGCGTTCAAATACATCTGGCTCAAAATCACATTCAGATTGATAAAGCCGAGTATAAAAATCACGAAAGAGTTCTAAGATTTCGGTATCTTTAGTGACCAAGCCCCCCCCCCCCGACGGATTACGGAGGGCGGTAACACGCTTGGCTTCTTTTTGACCTTTTAGGGCATTTGCTAATAATTTGCCAGCACGATTATTTTCCCGATAATATAGCCCTTGTTGTGATTCAATATTTTTAACAGCAGCAGTGTACAAAAGCTGATTGTATTGAAAACGCAAGCGTTGTAAACGGAGTAAAATACATGGGTCAGTACGGGACGTGAGGAGACGCTCCCCAGCTTGTATCTGCTGCTCTAGAATCAGTAAATGCTGCTTTCTTTGTTTCCCCTGCCGAATTTGATAGCTAGTTATAGTTGCGCGGATAGATGCTTTAAAACCCTCCCACCAAGCCCAGCTCGCTGTGTCATGGGGTGAGTTAAAATGAAAATAATCTTGGATAGCGGCCTTTATATCAACCTGAAAATCTTTTTGACCCAGTAAGGATCTATCAAAAAACCAAGCTCGGGGAGAATCGTCCCGCGCAGTGACATGTAACGATAAAGATATGGCAGCATGATCTGAAATATGGAGAGGATGAGTCCTAGTCGTGTCTACTTGAGAAATCAGTGCTTTGGAAATGAGAAAGAAATCTATTCTAGATTGGGAGTGATGGGGGGCAGAAAAGAAAGTGAACTCTAAGTCGGAGGGGTGAAGCAGCCTCCATATATCTACCAGCGCAAGATCTTGCATCAGAGCTGTAAGGGTAGCAAGACTCTTGGGTGGACTACTCGTTCTAGGCGGCTGTCTATCTATCAGAGGGTCTAACACTTGATTAAAATCACCACCAAGTATTAATGGAGTATTGGCAGAGGCCTGTGCCAACTGCGCAATACTTGCATAGTAAGCAGGGTTGTCCACATTCGGGGCATAAATGCAAATACATGTAAATTCACTATCTCCAACCTTAAGATGTACTCGGGCCCATCTACCCTCCTTGTCAGCGCTAGTATCAATTACAGTAGCTTGCAAAGATTTCTTAACCAGAATGGCTACCCCGCACCGTTTGGAAACGGCGGGAGAATAGGCAGCCACCATGTAAGGCTTAACATTGAGTTTCAGTGTTTCAGCAGAGTTTAAGTGCGTTTCCTGAAGAAACGCTAAATCAGCATGCTCATGGCTAAGATAGCTAAGGATTTTCTTTCTTTTGATTGGACTATTAATGCCCTTTACGTTGAGTGATAAGATTTTACATAAGGCCATTCAGACAAGTTAAAAATTCTGAGCATGATAGCGCACATAATTTCACAATGTCCTTCATATTGACTGTATCTGGCTGTACATATGGCATAAAAGAAAATAAGCTTAGATAATACAATGAAGCGCCCCACATTAAAAAAGAAAAACCGCAGCGCGGTAGAGAAGAAGCAGAACCCCAAAAATTACTGGCGACCATGTGTCTGCGGGGAGAAGCCCCAGAGAAGGCCGAAATTGAAAAAACACATAACCTGTAGGACTGTGCGTGCTCCGAATCCGACCGAGGCACACATCATGGAGGGATAGGAGACCAAAAAACAAAAAAGTCATAGAAAGAAAGAAAGAAAGTCCAGGTAGTCTCTGTGCTTGACTATGACCGCCGCATCGGGCCCTTCAAAATGGCGGACAGAGCCGGCAAATAAAAGTCCAAGTCGTTGGATTAGCGCATCTGCTCTGCTTCTTTGGAGTCTAAAAATGTTGATAGTAGATCAGGATCTTCGAATGTCCTGGTTTGGTTGTGGAGAGTCACTCGGAGCTTCGCGGGATACAACAGGCCAAAGCGAGCCTGTAGCTGTTGAAGTCGAGGGCGAAAAGCAAGGAGTTTCTTCCGTCGGTCAACGGTAGGCTTTGCCAAATCAGGGAAGAAGGAGACTTTGTGACCTTCAAATTCCAAATGATGGTTCGCCCGGGCAGCATTTAAAATTTGTTCCACTTGTTGATATCGTAGCAAGCGAAAGATAATAGGCCGGGGGGTCGTTCGGTTGAGCGCCATGTGGGTAGGAACACGGTGTGCACGATCGATTTCCAGTTCTTTATGAAAGGTGATCTTCAGCAAGGAGGGAAGAGTTTTGAGCAGGAATTCTCTCATATCTCCCGCTTCCACCCCCTCCGGTATTCCAATGAGCCTCACATTGTTGCGACGGGCTCGATTATTGCTATCTTCTAACTCCTTTTGAAGATTCTGTATCTGGCGCTCAGCCTTGTCCAGTGTGCCCAAGCGCACCGCGTGCGAGTCGAGGACCCCCGCCATATTGTCCTGCCGTAATGAGAGACTTTCAAGTCGGTCCTGGAGCACTCCAAAGTCTTCTCGCATGGCTCTAAGCGCTTCTCCATT
This sequence comes from Ichthyophis bannanicus, assembly GCA_033557465.1. Taxonomy (NCBI): domain Eukaryota; kingdom Metazoa; phylum Chordata; class Amphibia; order Gymnophiona; family Ichthyophiidae; genus Ichthyophis; species Ichthyophis bannanicus. Next base: position 1,222,397,649 of record CM066032.1, read on the forward strand.
GGACTGCACCAATTCCTTCACGCCGCGTATTTCCTCTAAAATCTCCAGGTGCATTTCGGGGTTTTCCCGAAATGGAACCATCTTCTGTGGGGAGGACACCTCTGTTTTGGAGCGTTTTCCGTGAGAAGAAGAAGGAGACCCGAAGTCCAAGCGCGCTGGTTTATGGGCCGCCATCCCCCCCGAGGTACCCCGGTCAGCCCGGAGCGAAATAGTAAGTTTGTATAGGTATTAAGTCAGGATTCTAAGTAGGCCTCTCGGGAGCTTCAGCGCGAAGCGTCTTACCCGCTGGACATCAGGCTCCGCCCCCCCGCTTCGATTGATTTTTATGTTTTTTGGTGCGCTGAATCCAAATCTGGTAACCAATTTGCTCCATCACGTACAGATTTTTTGCTACATTGGGTTAGCAGTTTGAGGTGAACGTTTCAGATTGAGTGCGATCGAGATAAAAGTTTCTTGGATGAATTCTTTATACTAATTGTTTAGTAGTTATTCAAATAAGAATAAAGAAAATTGTAACAAGGCAGCACATAAGAATAGAGTAATGTCAACAAAACACACTGTGATGGTAGCAAAATTGTCTGCACTTAAAACAGCCACATACATGTGCACAAACATTGAGCATATAAGAGCGAGGTTAGACACAAAGCAAAGCAAAGAAATGTGCAAAAAAATGTTGTACAGGTATGTATGTAAGAATAGAAAACGCAAACCGCACCATTGCAATACATGAAGACAAACACCCGATGGTGTGAAAATAAAATTCTAATAAATGAGATCCGACACTGTGGTAATAACTAGCAAATTTTTATTTCAAAGTTTAGTAAAAACATGATATTTGTCAACACAGTTTAGATTTTAAAGTCATTCTTGGGTCAATCAATCTCCTGGTGGGCCCGTTTCTTCTTCCCCCGAATGCTTCTCTTGGTGCGCTGCTTGGCGTATTTTTCATCTGGGGTTTCCCGCAGCAGCAACCAGCAGAAATCAGCCATCATAGTGGTGTTCCATCTTCCTTGGTACCTTCTCTCTGCGTCCTTGATGTCCTGGTGAAATCTTTCACCTTGTTCTTCACTGTACGCCCCCAAGTTTTCGGGAAAGTAGTTCACATGGGAGTGCAAGAAATGGACTTTCAGGCTCATGTTACAGCCTTGTTCTTTGAAGGCATTGAGCATCCTGGCAACAATATCCTTATAGTTCTCATCCCGCCTGTTCCCCAAGAATTTGAGAACAACATCCTTGAAGGAATCCCAGGCTTCTTTTTCCTTCTCAGACATCGTTTCAGCGAATGCTCCATCTGAAATGAGTTTCCTTATATCAGGGCCAACAAACACTCCTTCCTTTAGCTTTGCTTCAGAAAGTCGGGGGAACTTTGAGCAAAGGTACCGAAAGCACTCACCATCTTTTGGAAGGGACTTGATGAATTGCTTAATGAGACCCAACTTAATGTGGAGAGGTGGTAATAGAATTTTATCACGAGGTACCAAGCTCTCATGAAGAACATTTTTCTCACCGGGTCTCAAATACTCCCGAATTGGCCAGTCTTTTTTTCCCCCAGTGTAGGTCACGGGCCCGGCTATCCCACAAGCAAAGGAAGCAGGGATATTTGGTGAAACCGGATTGCTGCCCTAATAGCATGGATAGAATTTTAATGTCTCCACAAATCATCCACCTATGCTCATCATAACGAATCTTCTGAAGAATCAGGGCCAAATTCTCGTATTTTTCTTGGAGAATAACAGAGTGAGCAATAGGAACTGAAGCGAATGTGTTGCCATTATGAAGAAGAACACCTTTTATGCTGTCTTTTGACGAATCAATGAACAGCCGCCATTCAGCAGGATCATACTTGAGTTTAAACTTTTCCATCACTCCGTATATATCGTTGCAAAATACCAAATCTTCCTCTTTGCTGAAATACTTCAAAAATTGTGTCTCGCGGTTGCGGTACCAATAAAAAGTTGTTCCTGGTGACAATAGATTTTTCTGTTTAAGCCGAGAACCTAGCAGTTGGGCAGCATCTTTTGGGAGTCCTAAATCCCGGACTAAATCATTCAATTCAGCTTGAGAGAAAAGTTCAGGTTTCGGATCTGGTTCAGTTTCAAACTCGGAAGTACTGGACTCATCGGGAAAAGCCATCTGATGAGTCTCATCATGATCAGAACCGTCCACACAAATATGATCCAAAGATTTTGGTGGTTCAGGCACAGGTACTTCGTTGCTATGAGGCATAGGCCTAATTGCTGAGGGAAGGTTGGGGTAACTTATTACGTTCTTATTTTTTAAGTTGTATCCCTTCACAATGCAAGAGCAAAAATAGCAGTCACTGCTGTGGTCTCTTTGTTCACGCCACATCATAGGTATTCCGAAACGAAATGCTTGTTTTTTACCTTTCATCCATAAGCGTAGATCTTCCTCACATGTCTTGCACACTTTGTGAGGAGCCCACGGTTTGTCTTGATCGCCTAACTTCAAACCGAAATAGGCGAAATATACTTTTTTAATAAATGCAGAAATGTTCCTCTGCCGCTTTTTCACGGTATATTCCCCACAAATAAAACAAAAACTGTCCGGAGAGTTGACGCAACCTCTGGCTCTGTGAGCCATCATAAATACACAGCACTGCAAACTACAACTGTAGTGAACCACTTCGGAATAAAGCTGTATTACGACTGAGCAAACAAAAGGTAATAATGAACTTGCAAGAAACTGAAATTTGACAGGAACGTTCATGTCGCAACCACCGTGTTTGAGCGAGCGAACGAGGCGAAGCGAACAGGAAAGAACATGCGCCAGCGCGAGTACTGGATTTAGCCCCCCGCCTCCCAATTGTCCTGTTAATGTATAAAATGAATACAAAACACTCTAAAATATCATGAGGGAGTGTTTCTAGTTAGTTAACCATTACAACCTCTATTTTGGGCCAAGAAAATAAACTGCAGTCGGCTAAAAAGAAATTATGTGAACATTCCTTATATGGGTAAGAAATCTAATTTTGCAAGAAAACGTGACGTGATGGAACATTTTGGCTATTTTTCCTGGATTCAGCACCCCAAAATCTATAGGAATCAGTTGCAAAACTGGAGGCAGTTTTTTGGTAGTGTACCTGTGTTATTCCTCTGGTTCTCGACGTATTCAAGTTTCCTCCAGAGCCCCATACTCTCCTTAACATGGGCGTCCTTAAAGGTCCCTAACTCCACCATCTGCCTCTCCAGCTGCTCCAATCTAGCAGCCTGCTGGACAATTCATTCTTTTGAGATGAGACAAGTTCTGTAATAGTGTCCACTTTCAAACTAATCTGTAACATGTTGGAATTGAGGGAAACATCCAGGGTTTTAATCAAGTCCCATAGTACCCCTAGGGTAATCACCGGGTCCTTCCCTCTGGAACTCAACTCTAGACTCCCCCTCGGATGACCTGCAGGTTTACCTCCTTCTACTTGTATCAAACCTGCTATTTCGGGGGAAGATTGTGCAAGGGGGAAGCTCTGCAGATCTCCCATCTCCAGCAAAGTGACTCCGCTTGCAGGCAGGAGACCTTGCCCCCCCCCCCCCAAAGGGAGCACTTCTGGGTTGCCAAGGAAGAACCTGTTCTTCAGAGCTTAATGAAGCCCCCTCTGTGCTCTGCTCCAGAGAGACTTCATGAGAACAGTCCAAAGCAGCTGTCAACTCTTTCATGGGTCAAACATCAACTTTATCCAGAGTAAGCTGCCCTCGTTCTCCCATGCTAGACCCCACAGGGTAGATTAGGCACTTGCCCTTCCATTTTGGCATGGAGCAAGAAAGGTGAGTCACTCCCTCAGTGGATCCTGTGGTGCTCTGCACCAATAGATTTCACACACCACCATCTTGCCTCCAAGGATGTAATTTTAGAACAGACCGCCAATCTTGATTTTCTTTTTGACTCTCTGTGGTATTATTTTTATAGGTATGTGACAATGGTATCTTCATGATTTTATATCAGCTTTATCGAAATGTCAATATTGTCTATACAGTAGTATTTGCAACAATCATTTGGACCACATCCAGGTGTTGTGAATATTCTGGTAGGTTGACTCCCTTTTGATGGGCGTTCTGACGAATAAAGATATATAGTAATGGTAGTTTCATATACTTATTTATATCAGTATACTAATATGATGGTACAGTGGTATTCCACAATATTTTTGTTTAGGTCTTGTTGGTGATGTGTGATTTGTTGTCATTGTGATTGGTATTTATTTGATCCAGTTGATTTATGTCTTTTCATAGAGGTGAGTAGTGGTTGGGTATTCGGGCTTTGCAGATCACACCACCTTTTTGATCTGTCATTTTAAAATTTGTCTCTTCATAACAATAATCAATTATTTCCCTTATGGTACTCTTTCTTTGTGTTTTCTGTTTTTTGTAATTGGATGACAATGAATGTCGAAAATGCATGACGTCATACTCTTTTTCTCGGGGGTTGATTTGCTTTCAATATGGCACCAGTTCGGCTGCCATGTTACATTTGAAGGAGGATTGCCTGCTTTTAACATAAGAACATAAGATATGCCATACTGGGTCAGACCAAGGTCCATCAAGCCCAGTATCCTGTTTCCAACAGTGGCCAATCTAGGTCATACGTACCTAGTGTAATGGGGAAGAGACATTCTTTGCTATGGAAACAGAGGAACCTGTGAGCAGGATGTCTGTTGCTGGCAGGAAGGAAAAGCTCAGGACTCCCAGTTGCCAGGAGCAACATAAACAATCCCAGCCACGAGGGCAGGAACCCCGCCCAGCTAGCAAACAATCCCCATCTCCTGGGCCTAATAGCTTTCACCTGGGAGGGGGAAGGGCTAGATTAGCTCCCAAGCAAACGTATAAGAAACATTCATTAGAGTTTGAAATGGAGAACAGGAAGGACAGAGAGCAGAAGCAAGAGAAAGACGGAAGAGAGCAGAACCAGCTGGAAGGATTGTGTGAGCTGAAGTCTGGGTCTTGGAAACAGCATCTGTCTCGGTGTGAAAGGAAAACGTATGTGAATGACTCAGTGGATTCTGATTCTGAGTGTGAGAGAGAAAGACAGAAAGTAACTGGCAGGAATAACTGGAGGAGCAGGGCACAAAAACCCTTTGACCAGAACTCCAGGCATTTATCCTATGGTGAAGGCACACAGAGGGAAAAGTTACCAGTAAGGATAGCTGGGAAACACTTACAAGCTCCAAGGAGTGAAAAGTATACGGTGCAAGACATTTGCATGTCAGAGGAAGAAGGTGAGCAGCCAGAATACAGAGAAAAACCTCTGAGGTTTAAACCCCGTCCTGATAGAGCTGTGCACGGACTTTCCCCTGCCTCAAAGCCAGAAGGTAGGCTGTCTAATTACTATAAAAGTGGTTACAAGAATTTCTCTCCTAGAAACCCTAAAGGGTATGACTCTCCTCTAGGCTATACCAGGATATACGGTAGGGCTGAACCCTATCTCCCAGAGGCAGTAATAGGGAAGCCTCAGGAACAGGCAGAGGAGGAAAGTCTGGAAACGTTATATACAAAGCAGAAGTTGTATTCAGCTGAGAACCAGCATGAGTCAATGCTAATTGATCCTCCAGAGGTAGAATTGTCTGATAACGAAATGGATTGTACACTAACGGTTACTGATGATGTGATTTCACTGTGCTGAGCCAGATAATCTGTGGAAGCTGTTTGACTGGCAATTGAGAAGCACAGGAGTTTATTTTGCTTATAAGAAGTGACTGTATGCTGTGAATACTGTGCCACTTTTGAGTTAAGTTTGGAAGCTGTTATTAGTTCTTTTTTTTACCTTGTGCCAGAGTGTATGGCTTTCTGATCCTAAGTTACCTTGTGTTTGAATCCGCCACGGGAGGGGAATTAAAAGCCTGTCTTTGCCTGAACACTCGTTTCACAACTACAACTTATTGAAAAGGGACACAACTACAACTCCCAGGAGGCAATGCAACCATAAAGCATTGGCTCCAACCTTTCAATAAAGGGTCTCCAGGCTATCTACCCCGTACGCTGAGGCCACGGGCTGACTACTGGTGACACTAGCAGTTTCCCCAAAAGACACAGGTTCCACAATGCTTGTACTGGGTCAAGCATTGATATCCTGGGTCCCTTCTTAATGATGGTTTATGGACCTTTCCTCCAGGAACTTGTCCAAACCTTTTTTAAACCCAGCTACACTAACAGCCTTTACTACATCCTCCGGTAACAAATTCCAGAGTTTGATTACATGTTGAGTGAAAAAATATTTTCTTTTATTAGTCTTAAATTGTTTACCCTGTAGCTTCATTGCATGTCCCCTAGTCTTCCTATATTCTGATAACGTAAACAGTCGATCTACGTTTACCCGTTGCACTCCGTTCATTAATTTATAGACTTCTATCATATCTCCCCTCAGCCGTCTCTTTTCCAGGTTAAAGAGCCCTAACCTTTTTAGCCTTTCTTCATAGGAGTATCCTTCCATCCCCTTTACCATTTTGGTGCCTCTTCTCTGAACCTTTTCTAATAACGCTATATCCTTTTTAAGATACGGCGACCAGAATTGCACACAATATTCAAGGTGCGGTCTCACCATGGAACGGTATAGAGGCATTATAATATCTTTTGTTTTATTTTCCATTCCTTTCCTTATGATACCTAGCATTCTATATGCTCTCTTGGCTGCCGCTGCACACTGGGCCGAGGGTTTTAACATGTTATCCACAATGACGCCTAAATCTTTTTCCTGGGTGGTGGTTCCTAATGTGGAACCTTGCATCGTGTAACCATAGTTTGGGTTGTTCTTCCCTAGGTGCAAAACTTTGCACTTGTCCACATTAAATTTCATCTGCCATTTTGATGCCCAGTCTTCCAATTTATCAAGATCCTCTTGCAATTTTCCACAATCCTCTTGGGTTTTAACAACTTTAAATAGTTTTGTGTCATCTGCAAATTTGATAACCTCACTCGTTATTCCACTTTCCAGGTCATTTATGAATATAGTCTAGGCTCTTGGGGTGAACTGCTCATGGTGGTACTCTTCTGTTTTTTATTATTTTTTACATAGTACTGTTAAGTGAATTATATGTTTCTGTAAAGTTTTCTTGCCTTCCAGAGAATGAATCTCGTTTATAATGTCACATAGTATAGCTTTGTTTTCATTCTAATCATAAATTTATAAACACACATTTTCCATTTTGCTATCGTTTATTCCCTGTCAAACAGATCAATAATCGAAGTGCTTTTTATGGATCCGTCAGCGTTTTAGTGTGAGGTACATTTAGCAGTGACATAGTCATACTAATACGGTCAATGCTGTAAGCATTACAACAACATACTGTAGCTCCTTAGAATTTAAGGCAAAACAGTTGGACTATTTCCCCACCTCCACCCCTGGAGCTGCCCCATATTTTGTATTATTTGGTATGAGTGTTGTTTTACCATGAATTAAGTACTTTCTAAACTATGTCCACTGATTTGAAATCCGAGCATTGCCATCTTTTTCTTTAAAACATTATTTACTAACAGTGGCATCGTTTCTTGATCTTTAAACATATTTCTTTTGACTAAGATCACATTTATAATTAAAATGTATCCTTTGATTATAATTTAAGATAATGCCATCTCCCTTTTCTTTTTTTTGTATTAGTTTAATCTTTATTGAAATTCAAATATATTTCAAAAAGAATACAGACAGGAAATTACTTATATTAATCTAATTCCAAGAGTATACACCAACTGAAAATAAGAAAAATATCCATGTTTTTAAGCCCACATTACAGAGGAGAGAAAGGCCAGAACAAACACTGGGACCCAATTAAATCATAATGAAAGTAGCCATTAATCAAAAAATCTAATTAACAAGCAAACAAATCAGGAAAAGAAAAAAGAAACAGGGGGATTAGGCAGACAGCACATTAATTCTCAGGCATCCAAAAAGATGGATCCGTAAACATGTGAAACACAATTCCACAATGTGCATTTCCAGCCCACAGACATGCCTAAATGAAAAACGGGCCCCGTTTGACCTTAATTACGCATGTGTGGGTCTGGACGTGCCCACGGGTCTGGTATCGGGGACACAGACGTGTTCGGCACGGCATGTACAAACCCTAGGACACGAATATACACATCAAGTGGCCAGGAATTCACTGCCCTCAGCAAATTCCAAAAGGATTTTCGGCTCCACTGTTGCCCGTCTCTGTACAGTCACGCCTCCTCAGTTAAAACGTGCATCACCGAAGCTGCTCCTCACACTGACAGTGTGGTGCCCATGCCAACTACCCATGAAAACGGATGATAGAGATGTGCTAGTGCAAAACAGACTACAGTATATAAGCTCGTCCTTTGCATGACCAGAACACTGCAAAGTGATCTCTGTGCACTCAGAGATGTTGAAACAGCAAGTAGAAATTGATATGATTGTCTTAACATACCCTGCAGCACAGCATACATGGCAGTAGGTGAACATTTTAATTCTGCTTGCATTGGTCATCTCTGACAACAGTCTGTACAATGCTATGTATGGACCAGAAGAAATCAGAAATGGTCCTCTACAGCTAAATGTCAGAGCATATCCCTGACAAAATAAGGACCCTCAGATTGAGTGCATGCACCAGTGCAAACAGCACCACTAGATGCCCAAGGGCACCAGCATCTGTCTATACAAATATGCACATTTGTGAGACCACTGATGGTGCTGTGTGCCCTGGTGCCTGCACTCATTCTGAGGGTCCCTTATCGCTGACAGGGATATGCTTTGACATTTAGCTGTATAGATGCCGTTCTGCAGTATCCTGGCTGATCACACTGACATCTGGTCACCCTGCAGTTATCCCTATGGACCAGGTACTGGCCAGGCACTGATGTCCCCCCAAAATTGCTGTTGCACACACCTGGTCCCCCCATGCAACCTTCTAACCACACACACACGCACACACACACTCTCACTTGCAGTCACACAAAACATTCACCTGCAGTACAGATGCCCTGCACCTCTAGAAAACAGCTGGTATAACGATGGCATGGAGTCCCAGGACTACTAATCTGATCTGCGTTTCTCATCCACACATGCATCCATCCTATACGCACCCACATACAATTCCTACATCAACAGTCACACTTCATGGTAGAGAGGAATTGTTAGGATGCCCTGGATCATCTCCTCGAGCTCACACAATAATTGTCAGCATAGCCAGAATAATCACTATTGCACCTCTAAATATTTCTGTAGGGGTGTTTATTAATGTGTCTTTACCATACAATCTTCCCCCACCTCTACATTCTCTTCTTTACAACTGCATCTTGTGGTCTTCCAGACTGCAGACACACTGGTTCAAGACATCTTTGTCACAACCATTCATCCCTATGGGATGCATTGCAAAGCAGAGCAGAAAAGTGTTTAAGTCCTGGCCTTATTCCACGTTTCCGCTGGTATAATGTGGACGTCCAAAGGAAACACACAGAACATACACGTGCTTTTCCTGAATACACATTGCACATTTCCGCTGCTGACCATGCCCCTGCTCCACCCCCTCCCACCCATGTTCTAAGATCCCCATGCTAGCGGCGGGTACGTACAAAGCCACGGGTATTTTAGAATATGGTTGTACACATGTTTGCAAGAAAAACATTTACACCATACGTCCAAACGGCTTATTCCTGTTCTGGAATGACCCCATAATGCTTGTCTTGAAAGGTCAAAAGACACTTACAAGGGAAGTGCAAATAAAAAGTAGCCCCTTTGGCCAAAAGTTTAGGTTTAAACATTAAGAACAGCTTATGATGAGTTTGTGTTAACCGGGAAATATCTGGAAAAATAGTAATCTATTGACCACAAAATGGTACCCCCTTAGTTTTAAAGGATTTTGACATAATCACATTATGATCCATTATACTTAAGAAGGAAACCACCAACGTAGCACAGTGACTAATTTCATCCTGGGATGATTGTAAAAACCTGGAAAGATCCAAACTAGGGACTTTCCCAGTACCGGCATAAGCAACCCCTCAACACTCTCAGCAAGCAGGCGAGACATTACATAGTATATATTAAATAATTGGATATCGTCTGCATTAGCCAATGCTAGAACTTCCTTGAAATATTTCCTTAAGAGAATAATTCTCAATAAATAATGGGTTTGGAGAAAATTAAGTAAGCAAAGGTTCTGAGAACACACCATAATCTCCATAGATTCAACCTGCCTTTGTAACAGTGTTAGATCCTTAACCATGGCTGAACTAGTGTTCAGAAACATTGAAACAGCTTTATCACATTCATCCATTTTCATTTGCAACTCGTCCACTGCACTGTACAATTGTTGAGATTTCTGAATAGACTCCAGAGAAAAAGTTTGCAATTGAGTCATAACCCCTTTCCTCGTATTATTAGCAGTCACTACAACCCAGATATCTGCCAGAGATACATCACAGGGAGGAGGTGGTTTCAAAACCTCAGCTGAGTCTGCAAAACATGATTTAGGCATTACGACCACTATATTAGTATCCTGATCCGGCACTAATCTTACCCATATCTTCTCCTATGGGAGCAGCTCGCGACCTGATCTCCTGTTAGCATTCTCCATGTTGCAACAGCAGAATCTTTTCAAAGGAGCTTAAACTAGCCCCAAATGATAAAGAGGCTTTCTCAGGGGTCAAAATCCCCTGACCTGAGTCAACAGCACTGGACGCCAAAAGGTGCTTATCCATTGGGCCTGATGGTACAGTCTCAGGTGTAGACGTCACAGCCCCTTTTTTAGAACATTTGCCCTTCCACTTCCCAAAGCCCTTCCTCATTGTCCAGGGTTGCACTCAATTCCAGGAGCAGTTCCAAAGATCCCCCCAAAGGAAACGGCTTTAAACAAGAAGAAGCCAATCATGACCCTCCAAGGGCAGGACTTCATGGCAGCGTTGTCTCTGCTGCCTAGGATGACCCGGGAACAAACAGCCACAGCAAACCTCCTTGCCAGCACAGGTGTGTTCCAGGTAAGCAGGACCTATCTCCTCACCCAGCTTCTTCACATGACTGGCTTTAAACAAGAAGGAGTCAATCACAGCCTTCCAGCGGTGGGGCTTCACAGCAGCATTGTCCCTGATGCCTAAGATGACCCCGGAACAAACAGCCACAGCAAACCTCCTTGCATGCACAGACGTGATCCAGGTAAGCAGGATCTCTCTCCCCGGCATCTCCTTTTTCAGTATGTTGATGGATCCAACGCATTGTTATTTAGTTTATGTAAAGTATCACCATAGCAGAATTGTATATTTCCTGTTTGCTGGGAAAGCATCTTGAGTGCATTTGTTATAATTTCCTGTCACTGTGAGTTTGATGTTTTGCATTTTAATTTATTTGGTATAGACCCGACTGCGAATTACCGCGGCGGCGCACAGACGCGCACAGGCGAGCCAAGGGTTGGGGTGAGGGAGGGGAGGGGCGGGGGGATGACGAGGGGGGCGGGCAGTGAGCCGCAAATAAAAGAGCGAGCCAGATGCCGGCTCGGCCTCTTTCGCCGTTCCCCCCCTCCCCCCCCGTAGGTCTGAGAAGAGCACGGACAAACAGGAGCATCTACAGGAGGGCTGACATCGAGGAAGCTAACCGCACTGTAGAGACGGGAAGAGTCAGGAATTTTCAAGCGCGAAACGGCAAGTACCTCTTAGTAGAGCTCTTCCTGGAATGTGTTGAGGGGGATGAAGCGGGGGCCAACAGCTCTTAACAGGAGCAGGCGCCCGACACAGCCCTCATCCAGCGCAAAGCTGAATGTAGATTCCGGATACAGTGCTCCAACACATGGCGGTGACATGCGGGTTAACGGCCTAAGGGCCCGAGGGGGGGGGCACCCTGAGAATAGCGGCGAAATTGAAAACTTGCCGTTTAACCACAACAACAGTGCAGCATCGGGGATATTAAATAAATAATAAAAACGGCGTGAGCCAAGGCAGAGGATCTAGGGGCAGTATGCATCACCATGTGCTGCGGTGCAATCCTGGCAGCGCGCACGCCATGCGTGCGACTATGCATCAATGAGGATTTGGGGGCAGTATGCATCGCCATGTGCTGCGGCAGAAGGCTGGCAGCGTGCACGCCATGCGTGTGTATAGGCCTCAATTGCTCAGTCAAGAAGAGGGTAAAAGTGCTTGTAAGAAATTTAAAAAAAAAAAAAAAAAGTAAAATGAAAGAAAATGAAGTGATAGGGCTCATATAAATAAAACAAATGAGTCTGCTGCAAGTGATAGGGATGGAAGCCAACAAAGAATTTTGCTTAGGCTGAGTAAGTTGAACGGGCCTGCCATCTAATGGCCAAACCGGTATTAACGGGGCCTAGGCTCAAGCATAAGCATTGAAGAGATGGTGAACTGTGGGCAAAGATAAATCTAACTGAAGAGATGTATAGAAGTACATAGATAATAATTATGACGGCATATCAGCCAGAATAATCAAAGTATACAAATAAATGTTATGGAAATGAAGACAGTTATAGGAACATTATATATGTGGCCACTACAGATATGGGGACAGTATGTATGTGAACATATATAGATGATCCATGTGAAGCTAGGGTTGCACGGGACTGATACAAAACTGGGAAACAGAGTGTAATTTAGACTTTCCCTTACCCCCCCCCCCCCACATAGTAGATCTCACCCTAGGCTAGAGATGCCGAGAAAAGAGACACAGAAGGCTAAGACACAACGACACCAGCAGGCAGATGGCAGGGCTACGCCAAAGGCAACCGCAAGGGCGCAGGCAGCTACTGGTCCGAGCAGAAAGAGAGCACACGGGGACGGCCAGGACACAGTCAACAGCGTAGCAGCCAGAAAACCTAGGCGCAGCAACTGGAAGAAGGCGCCACAGCAGCAGCAAATCACAGCTCCTGCACAAAGGCAGGAACTGGACGACCTGCTCCAGATGGTATGGGAGCAGATTACCCAGCACGGCCTTTCCTCGGTCAAACAACGACTGGGGATGACAGGCTTCACGAACGAGGGACAGCCGTCAGCAAGTACGAGCGTTTCAACACCTGACACAACGGATGGTAAGTCTAGGGCGAACAGAGGGGCTCCTGAATTAATAACCTCATCATCTGACGACTCTTTTTCTGACAGTGATAGTGACACAGCATTAGCAGATGTGATTAAATATGCATTGAGGAAAGTTAAAAGAAAGAAGACCCCAAAACAGTCAAATCCTCTAAGGCAAGCATGGGCGGGGCAAACCCAGGTTGGGGAGGACCACGGGAACACGCCATCAGGAACAGCTCAGAGAACTCAGCTAGATTGGCGCGACACCAGTCGCGATCCACGCTGTGGAGTGAGCTCCCTGGCAGTTTCAGTACCCAAAAAATTAAAGAAAAGAATTTGGAGGCGAGAATATATTGACCTATTCTCTCTCCTGCTTAGAGATCAGGATGAAGAAGCCAGCAATGGGAAGGATAAAGATAAAAGAGGTGAGAGGGACAGAAAACCTAAAATCCCCAAATCCCTTAATAACTGGGTCTCGGCATTTCACATCTTTATGAGTGTGATTATGGAGAAGGAACCTGACTCGGGGCCATATCTGACCAGGTACCTGGATACGATCACCAGGGCATATAAACAATATGGGGGGGTGGACCTGGCTGAACTATGATGTGAGGTTCAGGAGGAGCATGGCGGAGGATCCCACCCTAGCATGGCATCACAGAATTCTGGACATGTGGGCAGAAGAAATGGCGCCCAATAGGCCATGGTGTCAGGACTGGATGCTGCAACCTCTCCCAAGCACGCAATGGCAACAGCCAACACATAACACGCAAGGGAGGCAAGCCAATCAGTGGACAGGGAGGCGGGCATGCCGGCAGTACAACACAGGGAGTTGTACATGGCAGCCTTGTAAGTTCAAACATGCCTGCTCATTATGTTGGAACGGACACCCCACTTACACTTGCAGAGCATCAAGGGAGGCCAAGCCTTTCAGAGCATTACCGCAGCGCTCAACGGAAGGGGTTAGCCCCAACGCCCATCAGGATGAGAACATGCGTCCCTGGCTGAGAGCCTACCCGAAGCGGGATATAGCTAACAGTATTGAGGTGGGCTTCTCGCAGGATTTCCGCATCCCATCCCTAATAAGCAGAAAAGAATCACTAACGCGGGTTATCAATAACCCACCATCTGTCCGAAAACACAATGCCATCGCACACAGTAAAATAGCCAAAGAAATAGGTCTAGGGAGAGTGGCAGGTCCTTTCCAGTCACCCCCATTCAAGGACCTCGTAATCTCACCTTTGGGGGTCATACCAAAAAAGGAGCCAGGGCAATACCGGTTAATTCATAACCTGTCACACCCAGAGGGTAGGTCAGTTAATGACCATATTGACCCGGCGTTATGCTCGGTCTAATACGCTACCATTGACCAGGCAATTATGCTAATTCGAAGTAAGGGACGGCGGGCGCAGTTAGCAAAGGCTGACATAGAGTCCGCGTTCCGGCTATTGCCAATACACCCTGAGTCCTTCCCAATATTGGGTTTCGTGTTCAACGGGGAATTTTTCTACAATAAATGTTTGCCCATGGGATGTGCGGTATCATGCGCATATTTTGAACAATTCAGTTCCTTCCTGCACTGAGTAATTGAGGACATTGCGGGCCCCAACACAGTGGTCCACTATCTGGACGATTTCCTTTTTATTGGAAAAGACCATGAGGAATGCAAAAGGATCTTAAGTATCTTTGAGCAGACGGCGCGGTTGTTCGGGATCCCGTTAGCAAAAGAAAAGACTGATGGCCCGACAGGGATCATCACTTTCCTAGGCATACAATTGGATGTGCCGGCACAGAGGTCTCGCCTGCCAGCAGACAAAGTGACGAAGTTGAGAAAAGACCTGCAACTACTTCACAGTCAGCGAAAGGCGACTCTGCAGCAATTTCAATCAATCCTCGGCCTGCTATGCTTTGCATGCAGGATAATGCCAATGGGGAGAGTTTTCTGCCGCCGTATGGCTTGGGCAACGAGAGGGATCACAAAAAGGCATCATCGCATCCGAGTTACCAAAGAGATACGAGAAGACCTTCAAGTCTGGATGCAATTCCTCCGCACTTTCAATGGCCTTGCCTTCTGGCAGGCACCCCCGGTGTCTAATGCGGAACTCGACTTCTTCACCGATGCTTCGGGGGGAATCGCTTTCGGCATCTACTATAAAGGGGCGTGGTGCTCAGAGGCATGGCCCAGGGAATGGTGAGCGGAAGGGACCACCAAGGATATCACGTTCTTGGAACTTTTCCCGCTTATGGTAGCCTTATGTATCTGGGCTCCAGGGCTCGCTAATAAGGCTATCACCTTTCATATCGATAATCTAGTGGTGGTGTGGGCAGTGAACGGGATGACAGCTAAGACGCCAAGGGTGGTAGCACTATTAAGAAAAATCGTGTCACTATGCCTAGTGCATAACATAACCCTTAGAGCCGAGCATATCGCAGGCAAAACAAATAACATTGCCAACGCTCTTTCTCGTTGTAAGACCAGGCTTTTCCACCAACTGGCGCCCCAGGCGGACGCAGTCAAGACAGCAGTCCCCAAGCAAATCTGGGAGTATGGCCCGCCGAAGTATGGGAGCTCATGTTGGGCTCCCTAGCAGAGCAGACCCGGCGAAAATACATAGCAGCATGGGAAGCGTACCAAACCTTTTGCAGTGCGGCCAGATTAAAGCAAGAAGACAGATTTGAAGTGGCAACGCTGCTGAGATGGATTTTGCATTGCAAAATCATTGGCCACACAAAAGCTTCAGTGCAAGCCCGCTTAGCCGCGATATCATTCTTTGCAAGGGCCATGGGTAAGAGGAGCCCGAAGGCGGAATTTGTCATTAAGAAGGTGATGAGAGGCTGGTCCCTAGGGCAGCCCCGAAGGGCAGACCAACACCGCCCGATCACGCACCAGATGCTTCAACAACTTATGGTGACCACTAGCCAGTTGTGTTATGACGAGTATGAAGCAAGGCTTTTAAGATGTGCCTTTTCCTGGGCCTTTTACGGAGCATTTCGGGTGGGGGAGCTAGTCGCTCCCTCATCTGCAAAGCACGGGGCGACCTGTGGCGGAATGGAAGAACGAGACATGAGCATACTCACGGAGGCCATAGTGCTGCATGTGCGCAGATCCAAAACGGACACGGCCGGAAAAGGGGCTCAAGTCGTGTTGTCGGCGCTGTGCAATGACCCCTCATGCCCGCTGAGAAATGCTCTGGCCTACCAACAGCTACGGGCACACGGAAACCAGCAATGGTTCGTCCACGCAAACGGCACCCCCCCTTTCACGCTTCCAATTCATCAGAGTACTCAAGCTGTCAATAGAGCGAACGGGACGGGATGCAAGCTTATACGGCTCGCACTCCTTTCGCATTGGAGCCGCTTCAACGGCGGCCAGCATGGGGATGTCCAGAGCTCAGATAATGAATATCGGACAATGGCGCTCGGACAGATACAAACTGTATATACGTCCAGCAGAATGAGGATTGCGGGTATATAATAAAAAAAATAAATAAAAATTTAAAAAGAAATCAACATACGGAGGGCGGGAACAACTAAGGTCACGGATATATACTGTTTGTATGAAATCGGTTTGACTATTATCTCGATATTGCTGCTGTAACCATATCTTGCTAATTGTGATCCAATCTAGGAACAAGTCCCCGCCTCTGGCCCCGCGAAGCGTGGATATGCGGCCATTCATTTGTTCACTGGGCACAAAAGCGGACTCAGGGCAGACCACAGGGGCTGAATTTGGGACTCCCAAGCGCAGAGGTTTCTGTGGTGTGGCTCGGTCGGCGAGGTATGGTGTGGGACCAGCTAGTGCCGCTCCTGCTGCAAAGGAAAAGAGTGACCAGGAACCCAGTGATGATCGTGATCCATCTGGGGGGCAACGACCTTGCGGCCACACACAGCGTCGAGCTCACCAAAAAGATGCAAAGCAACATGCTGACGCTGGCAAATTCATTTCCCGGGACACGCCTGGCATGGTCCCACTTCATACCACAGCGCGTTTGGAGGGGCGAGATTTCGCACAAGGCAATGGAGAAGACTAGACAAAAAGTGAACAGGTGGATGGCCCGCTTCATGGGGATGATAGGAGGCGACAGCATCCAGCATGACCTCATAGAAGAAAGATGCCCGGGACTGTATCGTGCGGATGGTGTACACTTGTCAGACATAGGGATGGACATTTTTCTGTGCACCATACAAGATGCGGTTGAGCGGTTATGGAAGAAATACATGTTGGCCACAGCTGCGTGTTGATAGGTGGGGGCCCCGTCAACAAGCGAGGATTCGCGGTTGGTGGGGTTGGCAGAAGAAACGCACCCGGTGAGAGAGAACACAGCCCAGGCTTTAAGTAAAGGGGGAGAGTTGCAGGAGAGAAACCTGGACCTGCCCCCGGAGAGATGTATCAGGTCACAAGAGCACAGCGCAGAGGGCCCCCGGCCTCGCTTTGACGGCGGGCAAAAGGGGGGGTAAAGCAAGTTGCCAAACCTGCTTGAATGGCAGGTGTAACAGCTTTGTGACTGAAAGAGATGGAGAAGAATAATGGACTGGGGAAAGCTTGAACGGCTATCTCCTACTGACAGTTAAAAGGACCCTGGGATATTGGCTGTGTCTCTCGAGGGGGCGGAAGGAAAGTAATTGTGTACAGTGTTTCGTTGAGTGTTACTTGCATGCTGTGGCCAACAGTTTGTGGGCTGTTAATGTGGTAGGCGAAGGCCTATGATCCATGCTAATTGAACTAAACAGACAGGCCTAAGCAGCTTGACCTGTAAATGAAGCCTGTAGTTAGGCCCAGAGGAATGAAAACCCCCCTGAATGATGACACCGTAGAATTGAAACTTAACTGAACACAATTTAGTATAGCTAAGCAGAATCGAAACTTAGAAAATATAGAAAAACAAGTCTAATTGGTACTGATAAGAGAGCACAGCTTCTATGGAATTAATTAACTCTGCAGAAAGCAAGGTTACAGTGCCCCGCTCTCACTCATATTCTAGCAAGCCAGTGACCTTGGAGGAGAGAAGTATCGAAAGTCTAAGAACTGTCCATTGTAATGAGGACTGAAAGGGGGGCAACCAGGTGCTGAGCCCAGATCAAGGTCCTCATTGGATAGCTACGTAGTGGTACCGGGACCAATAGATGGGTGAGAGGGGTTACTGGGACCAATGAAAAGTTTGCCTATGTCTAGAATGGAGAAGAACAGTATAAAAGTTGTTGTTTTGCTAGAAACCATTGCTCAGCCATTTTGAATTTGATTCTGCTTGAGACTTGTGCACAAATAAATGATTTGGACCTTCTGAACTGACTCCTGGTATTATTGGGTTGTTTGCGCTCTGCTGCTACATATTCTTGGTGCATTGGCCGGGAAGGTGTGGTAATAGAGGGTATACAGGGCAATATACCACAACTTTCCGCCTCAACAGGTTTGGTCCTGCCGGGATCGTGCCCTCCCGACGTGGGCTCGGCTCCCAGGCGCCACCGGTCCTGTTGCATCGGAGGGAGCTGGCCAGGCCTCGGAGGGTGCCGGACCCGGTTGGAATCAACACCTCGAACCCGAGTGAGGGGAGTCCGAGGTCCAACTCATGCGCTTGCTTGGGAACTTTGAGGACCGGATCCGGTGAGTAGAGTTTTGATTTTAGCATGTTTCTAGACAGATAAGAAAGAGCAGTACTGCCACTTGAATCTTGCATGAACTTGGAACTAGCACTTGTAAGAGAGCTTGATCACCTCTCAAAGACGGACCGACTACCCCTGCGTAAGTAAAGCAGGGCGAAACTCCCGTCTTCTTGCATTTGGAACTTGCAAAAGACTAGTCAGAATAGATAGAAATGAATGCATTCTGGGATACGTTGCTAGCATGTGTGTCATTTGTCTATGTGTCTTTGTTTAATGTAAGATTATATTCTGTTGGGTAATGTATGATAATTTACCGCTTGACTCACTGAAAAATCAAGAACATGTCTCACTCAGTCAGAGCTTTTCCTACAGAACAGTGTGAGGCTGACAAGGGGCATGTCTGTGCAGAGGTGCCTTTTTAACCCTATGAAGGCATGATTTCAACATTCTCTGCTGGACTAATTAGAGCTTATTTTAGGGCAATTATTCACTGTGTTTTAATGGTGATGTTCCTTCTACTATGGTCAGGTATTATATACCATTCGATAGGAATATTTAGTCAGAATTTTAGTTTTGAAGGTCGAATTAACCTCATCGGAGCTCCGTAAACTGTTTTTAGTTATATTCTCTGCTCTGTCTATATTTTTACATCAACTGCTCCTGTTACATTATTGTTACCTTTCAGAAATGATAGAGAAACTAAGCAAACTGTTTTGGGGGTTTTTTTCCCTTTGACTTATAAACCTACAAAGTAATTATTAGATCACGACTTGACACTGATTTAAATGATTCTTGCTAGCATGTCTCTGTGTGTCTGTGAAACTGTGATCATTTTGTTTCCAGTGAGCGAAGGGGTGTGGCTCACACAGCTTGCTAGGAAAAAAAAAATGAGACAGCCGTTCCCGATTGAGCAGTCTCTTGCTTGTTTAAAATAAAGGAAGTATATCTGTTGTTTCAAAAACTAACGGACACAGACAAGAGAGAGAAAATAAAGTGTTTTTCCTTTGACCCTCAAAAATAGAGGTTAAGAACCTTGGGGGACGGTGTGGCATTCTGGGTTGGAAGTGTACCAGATTGCAATCTGAGAATGAATGGTTTAAATTATGAGTGAATAAGAAATTATGTTAGGACACAAGTATAAGTCATTTGAATGCATGCTTCCCATACTGTAAGATTTAAGGTAATTACTTTGAATTGTTAAACTCTGTACTAGTGACTAATGATGACCTTTACAATTCAGGATAAATTCATCTGTTTTTCTGTATTTGAATTTTGTGTGTCTGTGTCCAGAGAAAAAGGGGGTACTTTGTTTTTTTAGAGTCTTTTAAAAATTTCAAGACGTTATTTCCTGATATACTGTGGCAAGCACCTGATAGAAGACATATTTATTGTTAAAAAAACAAAACAAAACAAAAAGAGGGTGTATATGCATTTTAGATATCCACCACAGCTATGGAAAAGTATCCGTTTCATGTCTCTTGAATATACGTAACAGATAGCTATAGTTCTCTCTATAAGATATTTTAAGAACTGTATCTAAATTGTATGTCTGTGCTCAATCTAAGCTTATGTTTTCTGCCTGTCTTATGTTTACGGTAATAAGGTTTTTTTAATAAGTGTCTTTTCAAGTATGATCAAGAATTTCAGTAAGGGATTTACTGAAGACTATGGTAATAAATGTCTCTGTCCCAATTAGGAATGCTATGTGAAAGGGAGTGGCTTCTGCTAGTTGCTCCATATTTCCTTAGTTCACCATATTTTGCCCCAGAATCTCTAGATACAGTTTTTCTCTCTGTAAGTAGCTCCCCAAGAAGCCCCAGCTCCGTTCAGAGTGCTTAAGGGGGGGGATGGGGCCCAGTCCACCGATGATGTCACCCCCCGGTAGGCGTGAACTAATGTGCCCACAGCACAGAAGTAGAACATATTAAAAAAAAAAAATCCTGCCCGTTTATTATCTTTATAGGCCAGTTCCCTCAGCTCTGCCATCATCCCGGGCAGAGCCTGGAGCAAGGGGGGGAGGGGGGATACCTCCCTGCAAATGTCACAAGTCACCTCCGCAGCAGGAGAAGAGAAGCCCCGGCACAAGTAGGGATTTATTTGCTAGTTCAGCCTGATTGCTGTATGCCTTCAAATGTATAACTACCAGTAAGAGAGAGGGTCACGTAATCCTAATCCCATTGCACTAGGTCCAGCTTTGCAGACCCAATCCAAATAGCGCAGGCAGCCTTCACTATATACCCCATGCAATCTAGCAGCCCAGGTGAATTTGCGTTTTTGTCAGTCAGTCCCAGAGAGATAAAACAGAAATGAAACTGGATGGATTTGCGGGCATGATAGTTAATGGAAGTTGAACAAGAAAGTATGTGAATTGTTGAATGTGATAGAGAAAGTAAATGTAAAGATGGAGAAGAGAACAGATCTTCTTGCTGATGCTTTAGTTGAATGATGTGGAGGAGGTTATCCTGATCGAAGGAGCAGAGGAAGTAAAAACTGGGTGCGAGTCAGTGCGCCCATTGCAGAGGAAGACATTGGAGAAGTGAATGCCCGCATCTTATCTCCACCCCAGGGGGGAGGGGGGAGGAGGGAGTACTTGATTTAAAAAAAAAAAAGCTAGACGGAGAGGGCTACAGCATGAATGAAGACTAGGCCAGACCGGACTCTTAAGTTTCCCTGGGTGCCCAGGAGCCTATGGTCAGTCTGAAAATAGGGGACCAATATATGGACTTTATGAGGGATACAGGAGCAGAATACTAAAGCCAGTAGCCCCTGTGTTTTTCTTGATGCATCACCATTATCAGAGCTACTGGGGCTAAGGCCACAAAGCCTATCCTGCAGAACCACATGTGTGAACTAGGGGGACAGAAAATAATGCACCAGTTCCTGTATATGCCTGAGTGCCCTATTCCACTTTTTGGAGCCGAGATCTGCTTGCAAAGCTTCAGGCACAGATATCCTTTGCTGGAGAGAGAGAAATGCAAATGACTGTGAACCCAGAGCCTGCTGGATTGATGGTGCTGACTGTTCCCCGAGAAGAGAAGTAGCGGTTCTATAACACACTTCCAGTTAAGTCAACAAGTTCCTGTATACCCGCCAACCCTATAGCCCCACCTGGGGTATGGGCAGAAGATAATGCACCTGGCCTAGCGAAGAACATAGCCCCTGTCATCGTTATCCTCAAGCCAGAAGCGGAACCACTGCATGTGAAGCAGTATCCTCTTCCCTGACCAGCCATTGCAGGAATCCACTGCCATTTAATGAAACTGCTGAAGTATGGACTTTTCAAAGGAATGTTAGTCACCTTGGAACACTCCCCTTCTTCCTGTTAAGAAGCCTGGGACAGGTGATTACCGCCCAGTGCAGGATCTAAGAAAGAATGCATGATGCAGCTGGAACTATACATCCAGTTGTGCCAAATCCTTACACACTCTTAGGACTGATCTCTGCTGAAGCTACACACATTTCACCATTCTGGATTTAAAAGATGTTTTTCTTTTTCTGCATACGCTTAGCCCAAGACCCCACTACAGGAAGGCGGGGCCAACGCACCTGAACAAGATTACCTCAAGGATTCAAGAACTCGCCTCACTCAGCAAAAGATTTGACAAGTTATCCAGTAATTCCAGGAGAAAGAATTCTACTGCAATATGTGGACAACTTGCTTATAACCACCAACTCAGAAAGTGAATGTCTACAAGCCACCAGTGAACTCTTGCACCTTTTTATTGAGGCTGGATACAAAGTCTCAAGAGCTAAGGTGCAATTATGCCAAACAAGTTAAATACCTAGGATTCCAGTTGTCCAGCGGAATTCGACGCCTGGGACCCTTACCAGAACGCAAAGCAGCTGTATGCAGTATTCCTACTCCAACCACCAGGAGGCAAGTGAGAGCCTTCTTGGGTGCCACAAAGTATGTTGTATATGGATCCCCAATTTTGCGCTGCTAGCAAAACCGTTGTATCATGCTATCAAAGGAATGGAAAAGTCTCCATTGGAATGGGGACTTGAACAGGATGCAGCCTTTTAATCTTTGAAAAAACACTCTGATGTTGTCACCAATTCTGGGTCTACCAGATGTCCAGAAAACCTTTCAGTCTCTATGTTCATGAGTCACAAGGAAATGTTCTAGGAGTGTTGACTCAATCTCTTGGACCTTATTTGAGAAGCTGTTACAGCTACAGCCTTCCTAGTAAGCAAAAACTAACAAAGAAAATCCCTTTGAGACAGAATCTTCAAGTTACTGTACCACACTCTGTTCTAACCAATATGAAATACAAAGGAAACTACTAGCTAACAAATCTATGAATGTTGAAGTATTAGAGTATGTTGCGTGAAAACCCCAGATACAACTGAAGGGTCAGTCAAGCTTTCAATCCTGCTATGTTGTTATCAGTTGGTCTTGATCCCCTGATCATGACTGTTTAGAAATTATGGACACTGTATTCTCAAGCCGCCTGGATTTGACTGATGTCTCTCTGGAGAACCCTGAACAGACTTTCTTTGTGGCTGAAGGCAGTTTCATCATCAATGGACATTGTTGTGCTAGATATGCAGTGGAGACCCCTGATTTGGTAGTTGAGTCCTCAGCCCTGGCCCCAGAAACTTGACCACAAAAAGCTGAACTGATAGCCCTCACTAGAGCACTAACAATAGGAAAAGGGCTCTGTCTAAATGTGTACCCAGATTCCAAGTATGCCCTTACAACCTTGCATGCACATGGGACCCTGTACAAATAATGAGGGTGGATAACCTTAGGAAGCAAGTCCATCAAGTATGGCCCCAAGATATTGACATTATCAGGTGCATACTACCTACAGCTTTCAAAACTTTAGGAAAAATAGAATGTATGAATAGAACCTTGAAATCTCAGTTGTCCAAACTTTGCCAAGAGGTTTACCTGAAGTGGCCCCAGGTTCTTCCTATAGCCCTTCTTAGGATATACTTAGCCCCTGCTAAGTCTTTAGGAGTTTCCCCTTTTTGAGATTTTGAGAATCTGTAGCCTATTTATAGGGAATAAAAGGAGATGTGAGACAGATAGGATCTGAAATTTTCAGACATGAACTATTGGTTTTAAGTTCTGTTTTGCAGAGTCTTCATACCTGGGTACAAAATCGATCAAAGAGTGGAGAAGGATACCGTTAGCCCTGCATTGGAAGGGACCCTATGTTGTCATCCTGTCATCTCCAACTGCAGTAAAAGTCGCAGAATTCGAACTTTGGATCCATCATAGTCGAGTAAAGCCAGCAACTGTTTCTGAACCTGATTACTGGACTACTGTACAGCATCCTGAGACTCCGTTGCGCCTCACCCTACGACAACAACCACGGACCTAAGACTTATTGGTCCCTCAGAAACTGCACTATTTCAAGACTATCTGTTTATCTGAAGGTAAGCCTCGCATCTGGAGAAAGCTGCAATCATCAGAAATAGACTGTGTTGTGTTAAGAAATTGAGTCTTCTGATCTCCTCAAGGCAATAATACCCTGAGAGACTGTACTATGATATTTTAAGAACCTGAGACATCCCAGAGGACAGTGATACTTTGGGATCTACAGCCCTACTCCTGCCACAAAGCTGGTAGGTCTACGTACGGCAGAAGCTTGAGGATCTACAATCAACTCTACATTTGTTATCTATTGTGGATGCCAACAGTTCCACCAATTCTCCAGAGACTATGCCCATTATGAATTCTTATTATTGCTTTATTTTGGCAGCAGCCTTGGAGTGCTTTGAAATGACTTTTGCTTTACCTCCCTGTGCAGCCTGTATAAGTAACACACGAACTGGGCTAAAGGTTCTTCATGCCTCCCAGAACTTGTTTCTTGAACTTGCCGAAGCAGTAGCATCTAGTCTCCACATTTATGACTGTTTGTTCTCAAGAACTGAATTATTTCATCCCCTATGATCAGACTGATTTACATAATACTACTAGTGAGTAGGTATTGGCCCACCCCATTGTTGACAGTTTGTGTTTTGTTCGCACCGGACCACAATTTGCTATGAAGATCGGACAGCTGGACTGTCTAAATCAGAAATTTTACAACAGCACAACAAAGAAGACATCTTGGTGGTCCGGCATAAATGCTCCTGCACCTTCTAATCCTTTAGTTCTTTTTCCCACTCTTGCCAAACTATGGACTTTGACTATCTGCTTGTTGCTCCCTTGTTTCTTGTCATTTTGCTTGCGGATGCTAACTTCAGTTATTAATAACACTGTAGAGCGTAAGGCAGCTACAAAGCTACCAGCTATGTGAAACTACTACCCTATACCACTAGTATGATGTGATTTGATTCTCACCCTTTCTCACTTGCGGGTGAGAATAATCAAAGGGGGGAATGTGGTAGGCGAAGGCCTATGATCCATGCTAATTGAACTAAACAGACAGGCCTAAGCAGCTTGACCTGTAAATGAAGCCTGTAGTTAGGCCCAGAGGAATGAAACCCCCCCTGAATGATGACACCGTAGAATTGAAACTTAACTGAACACAATTTAGTATAGATAAGCAGAATCGAAACTTAGAAAATATAGAAAAACAAGTCTAATTGGTACTGATAAGAGAGCACAGCTTCTATGGAATTAATTAACTCTGCAGAAAGCAAGGTTACAGTGCCCCGCTCTCACTCATATTCTAGCAAGCCAGTGACCTTGGAGGAGAGAAGTATCGAAAGTCTAAGAACTGTCCATTGTAATGAGGACTGAAAGGGGGGCAACCAGGTGCTGAGTCCAGATCAAAGTCCTCATTGGATAGCTACGTAGTGGTACCGGGACCAATAGATGGGTGAGAGGGGTTACTGGGACCAATGAAAAGTTTGCCTATGTCTAGAATGGAGAAGAACAGTATAAAAGTTGTTGTTTTGCTAGAAACCATTGCTCAGCCATTTTGAATTTGATTCTGCTTGAGACTTGTGCACAAATAAATGATTTGGACCTTCTGAACTGACTCCTGGTATTATTGGGTTGTTTGCGCTCTGCTGCTACATTAATAACCATTGTAAATAATAAATAAATGGAAACAGTTTGTTGAAAGAATACCTGTGGAGAATTGTGGACTTATTGGAGGAGGGAGCGGGTGGGGGGGGAAGGGGGAGGGTAAGGAACGGGGCCAGAAAACCCGAGGCTATAATGCCGGTTGCGCGGCTGAGACCCGACTGCGAATTACCACGGCGGCGCACAGACGCGCACAGGCAAGCCGAGGGTTGGGGTGAGGGAGGGGAGGGGCGGGGGGACGACGAGGGGGGGCAGGCAATGAGCCGCAAATAAAAGAGCGAGCCAGATGCCGGCTCGGCCTCTTTCGCCGTTCCCCCCCCCCCCGTAGGTCTGAGAAGAGCACGGACACCCTCCCGACCCACCCATTTGGCAAAAAGGGGGGGAATAGTCGCAGCATGCGAGAGACGGCAGAAGAAACGCACCCGGTGAGAGAGAACACAGCCCAGGCTTTAAGTAAAGGGGGAGAGTTGCAAGAGAGAAACCTGGACCTGCCCCCGGAGAGATGTATCAGGTCACAAGAGCACAGCGCAGAGGGCCCCCGGCCTCGCTTTGACGGCGGGCAAAAGGGGGGGTAAAGCAAGTTGCCAAACCTGCTTGAACGGCAGGTGTAACAGCTTTGTGACTGAAAGAGATGGAGAAGAATAATGGACTGGGGAAAGCTTGAACGGCTATCTCCTACTGACAGTTAAAAGGACCCTGAGATATTGGCTGTGTCTTTCGAGGGGGCGAAAGGAAAGGAATTGTGTACAGTGTTTCGTTGAGTGTTACTTGCATGCTGTGGCCAACAGTTTGTGGGCTGTTAATAACCATTGTAAATAATAAATAAATGGAAACAGTTTGTTGAAAGAATACCTGTGGAGAATTGTGGACTTATTGGAGGAGGGAGCGTGTGGGGGGGGGGAGGGGGAGGGTAAGGGGCGGGGCCAGAAAACCCGAGGCTATAATGCCGGTTGCGCGGCTGTGTTCTGTCCAATTACTATTTGTTTCCTTGCACATTGATGCATACTTTTTCTGCCTTTATTTTTATTCTTGTTTTTCTATCAATTTGTCAAGGTTATTTTTTTTTGTTTGTTTTTATTTTTTATGGGTAATATATCACTCATGTCCCTGTTTTTACATTCAATAATATTGATGGATATTGATATATGATTTTTCTCTAAAAAAAATCTTTTGTATAAATTTTTCATATATATATTTTTGAGACTATATTTATGATAGATAGATAGATATATGTGTGTGTGTGTGTGTGTGTGTGTGTGCGTGTGTGTGTGTGTGAGATTTAAATTTAAATTTTATTATTTGTATATTTGGAGTTAGACACCCCTGATGAAGTTATAGATGAAACACAATCGTGTAAGGTGATCTGGGAGTATATTAGAAGAAATAAAATCATACTTTGTTGCCAATTGCCAATGCTACTGTGCTATGTCATAGACTGAAACCATCTTGTTCCTTGGTTCCTCCTATCCTAGCTCTATGCCATCATCCAGCATGAGAGAACTTCAGCCATCTACCAACAGCCATTGAACAAGACACCACTCAGGTGAGCTCCAGAGCACAAGCTAGTCAAACACAGTCTCAGCCCTCTAGGAGATGTAGTCTGAGGGTTTGATGGCAGGAAATGATTTCACCTTCTCAAGTCTCTTGAAGCTCATCAAACATCTACAAGATAGACTAATCTGCACAATGCAAGCCTTGGGGTCACACCTTGAGCAAGTGAGAGCAACACCACAGCTTCCATCACCATGACTCCCCTCCCCCCATATTTAAGTTTTATCTCCATTCCTACCCCTTGTTTTGTGTACACCCATTTCATTAAATAACCTTTCCAAGGAGCCAAAGAGCTAGCTCATGAGGGACTTACAGTACATATTGTCCTTTGCAACGTATCCTGCCAGTTTTTCATGTGGTTAGAGAGCATCTCCTCCCACAAGTTTCTTTGCCATTTTTAGTCATTGGACTTCAAACTAATGTGTTATTTTTAGAATTGTGATGAGCAGTCCTGTGGTACCCAGAAGTCATTTGAATGATCAGACTGCTTTTGATAGCCTTTGGCCATGGTTACGTTCTTAGCCCCCCTTCTCAAATGCCACCAAAGCTAAGCAGGGCTGCAAAATACAAAACCTCAGTGGCACTGAAAGGGCTATCTCTCCAGTCACACCTGAGCTGAGCACATCAGAAAAGAACTCCAGGTTTCTCAGAACATTGGGGGCTAAATTTGTCATGCCAATTGATATAGAAATTCTTCTGCTGCCTAAAACAATGGCTAACTAGTGGAAACAAGAATCAGACATCCTCTTTATGCACACGCACTTCCCTCCTGGAGTTTTTTTTGTCACATCTGAAAAAGTACCAACATGACCTCAGGCTCTCATGGAAATGATCATTTTTTGGATAATTCTTATGTTGGCCCTGCAAAGCAACCAGTTCTTTTTTAGAACAAATACAAGTCGGAAAGTGAATGCTTGAAGCATTACAAATAGGCATGTTTTGGCGAGTGGGAGGGTGAGATAGTATATTTTTAATGTGTCTTTTAAACTTCCATGTTTCAAACTTTGATTGTTTAATTTGATACGTAAACCACTTTGAATGGCATATGTCAGTAAGATGATATATAAAAGCTTTTAAACATACAATAGAAAGGCATGCAAGTAGGCAGGAGAGAATCAGCCTCAAAATAGTGGCACCCTTCTGGAGTTAAATATTTATTTATTTATTTATTTATTTAACAGCTCTTATATACCGCGCTATTTGACATCAGTGCTGTTTACATTAAACAAAATACAAATATGAGTCTGTAATGAGATTCACTCCAGTATATTTCCTGTGAAATGTAAAAACTAGATTGTTTCATTTTACAGAGGTAAAATGTGCCTCTATTTTTACTGCAGTGCTTCAGATAAATTAGCCAGCTATTAGCTCAGATCTCATAAGACTGGCAGACCTGCTTTCAAGACAGGCAACAGCTGTGTTAATATTGAAATTAATGCTAATATCCATCTAAGCCCTGGTAGAACAGTCAGTATTGAGCTCTCATGGGACCTTTTATTAAAGTGCGCTAGGGTTTGGCAACTGAAGCACATTTAATGCTAAAAATAACATGCTGTAATTGTAACTGCTGTGCACTAACTGCCTAGAGCTTGCCTGACATCTATTGAGGTGATGTTCAGTGCACCTGTGCTAATTGCACAAGATGTAGGTAATGCACGGTGTGTTCCCACGCTGGGCTCACAACACCCACTCTCTGTCCCTAACTTGCCCCTTCACTATCCCAGTGCACAATGCACTGATAACACAGATATTAGCATGTGCTTGCTGTGCTGGCCCTGTGCTGTCAGTTACTATGGGCTTCAGCATAAGCCTAAAGTATGCCAAAGCCCACGCTGACTGCACAACACACTTTAGTAAAAGGGCTCCTTAGTATGCTCTGATATACACAACTGTGTGCTTCTGTGTTGTGCAGTACTGGGTAAAGAGCTGCTTTACATTAATTAGCAACTTCTCAGCACAAGACCTATAAACCTGGTGGAATTAATACTAGTCCATCTAAGTACTGGAAAAGGCTGCAAGAAATAAACTCATGACAAATTAGCCAGCCTAATTATCCCCTCATACACAGTTTTATGCAATGTGCAATCTTTTTGTTTCATTGCTAGACAATAAAGTGTTTCCCATAATCTTGCACCTCATGATATAGGGTCCTATTTATTAAAGTACAGTAAAGCTTTCAATTTCATGTGTATCAATGCCAATTTTAAACACAGGTTAAGTGCAAAGCCTCTGTGATAATATTGGGTGGTGTGCTGGCCTTTGGGGGAAGTCAACTATATGCACGACAAACTGCTGGCATGTGTAAATGGTGGGACAGATAATGCCATTGCAAATAACTACACCATTAAGGGTATTTAAAGCTGATGCAGCAAAAGAATTGAAAGAAATATTGATAAACCTGGGAAGATGTATTACAGCTATTTGATAAACTGAAAAGTAGCAAATCACCTGGACCGGATGGTATACATCCAAGGGTGTTGAAAGAATTGAAATATGAGATTTCAGACCTATTATTACTAATCTGTGAATTATCATTAAAATCATCAAAGGATTCCAGGGGTGATCCGGGAAACTACAGACCAGTGAGCCTGACATCAGTACTGGGAAAAATGGTAGAAACCATTATTAAGAACAAAATTTCTGAACGTGTAGATAGTCATAGCTTAATGGGAGACAGCCAACATGACTTTAGCCAGGGAAGGTCTTGACTTACTAATCTGTTATATTTTTTTTGAAGGTGTAAATAAACAGGTAGACAAAGGTGGATGTAATTTATCTGGATTTTTAGAAAGTTTTTGACAAGGTCAGTGTACTATTGTGGATCAGGAACTGGTTAAAAGATAGCAAGCAAAGGGTAGGGCTAAATGGCCAATTTTCTCAATGGAGAAAGGGGAATAGTGGAATATCCCAGGGATCTGTGCTGGGTCCGCTGCTTTTTAACATATTCGTAAATGACCTGAAAATGTGAATAACGATTGAGGTAATCAAATTTGCAGATGACACAAAATTATTCAAAGTTGTTAAAACCCAAGAGGATTGTGAAAAATTGCAAAAAGACCCAAGTAAACTGGAAGACTGGACATTCAAATGGCAGATGAAATTTAATGTGAACAAGTGCAAAGTTATGCACCTAGGAAAGAACAACCCAAACTATGGTTACACGATGCAAGGTTCTACAATAGGAACCACCACCCAGGAAAAAGATGTAGGCATCATCGTGGATAACACGTTGAAACCCTCTGCCCAGTGTGCAGTGGCGGCCAAGAAAGCAAATAAAATGCTAGCTATCATAAGGAAGGAATGGAGAATAAAACAAAAGATATTATAATGCCTCTGTATTGTTCCATGGTGTGGCCACACCTCAAAAATTGTGTGCAATTCTGGTCACTATAAAAGGATATAGCGGAATTAGAAGAGAAACAGAGAAGAGCCACCAAAATGGTAAAGGGTATGGAAGGATACCCCTATGAAGAGAGGCTAAAAAGGTTAGGGCTCTTCAACTTGGAAAAGAGACGGCTGAGGGGAGATATGATAGACGTCTATAAATTAATGAATGGAGCGGAACGAGTAAACGTAGATTGATTGTTTACACCATCAAAATGTAGAAAGATTAGGGGACATGCAATGAAGCTGCAGTGCAACTCATATAAGACTAATAAGAGAAAATATTTTGCACTCAATGTGTAATCAATCTCTAGAATTCATTACTGGAGGATGTAGTAAATGTGTTAGTGTAGCAGGGTTTAAAAAAGTTGGAAAGGTCCATAAAAGGGGACCCGAGAAATCCACTGCTTGTCCCAATACAAGCATTGTGGAACCTGTGTCTTCTGGGGAAACTGCTAGATACTTGTGACCTAGATTGGCCACTGTTGGAAACAGGATACTGGGCTTGATGGACCTTAGTATGTCATATCTTATGTTCTTGTGTTCTTAAGGTTGTAGTTTTTATCCGGCCGTTTTGCAGTTGATATGCATTATGGTAAAAATAAATTCATTCAGTAAACATTCCCTGCTCCTTTCCCACCTTCTTCCCAAAATTATCATAGAATACTGTTTTAGGTATTTAATGCAAGATTTAACACATATTAATGGTTTTATTCACACATTAGCTGTATTTTAATGCGCATTAAACCCCACATTAAACATTTTATACCACTTTGTAAATAGGTCCCTTTGCATCCTAGAGCTACAGTTCCAAAACCTGTCCTGGCGACTCCATCCAGTTGGGTTTTGACAACATCCACTTATAAATACATTTATTTATTTGTTTAGTTTAGTTGCAGCAATTTTAGAATGCCAAAGCGGTTTATAGTCCAGAATGGGGGAACAAGTTACAGATAAACATAGCTTCTGAAACCTAGATGAGAGACAGGACAAAGAAAAATAGGGATGGGTGTAACCAGGTAGCCGGACCCGGCGCTTCCCCAACTCCATCCCCCAGCCCCCATCCACACACCCCCCCGCACCCCCCCCCCTTTGGTAAAAGACCACAGACAACATTCCTCATGGTAACAAACTGGTCACAGCTTTATTTCCAACAGAAACGCATTAACATTAATGCCAACAATATAGAACTATACCAACCCAGCGGAGCGATGCGCCGCCAGCCATGCTATTAGCAAAGCGGCCCCGCCTCCGCTGTGGCCGCGGACCCACCAACGGCCGAGCTCACCCCACCCCTATCCAACTTCGCCATATTACTAGCAAAAGTCATCCAGGGGTTATCCGGGCAAGGGCACCCCGCCCCCACCCCAAGTGGCATAAAGCTCCGGACCCCGGAAACCTCCGGGATCCTGCAAAGACACCCACCCCCCCAGCTGCGACACCCCGCTATTTCCCCCCCCCCCCCCCGCAATGCAGTAGAATGGGCGGGCGGGCAGGACGCCGCGCTGACAGCCAACCACATGTGCTCCAGGATCGCACCCAAAGCCGAAGCACATGCCCGACCGGCATCCCTGATTGGCTCCGCTCGCCACGTGCACCAGCGGAGCCAATCAGTTTGAAAGATGCCCCACGCTTTTCCTCAGCGCGCGCCTCCGCTGTTCCTCCCCAACGCTTGCAGGGTCCCGCGCCGAGCCGGGCACCCAGTTACACTCGGGCGCCGGGACCCTGCCCGCGCCCTGCTTATTTGTTGAACAAGAATATCTGCTGGAGACAAATGAGACATATAGCCAGACACATGAGGAGTAGATCCTTTTTCAGAGGAAAACAGTTCTAAGTAACAGTAGACTCAAGAGTAACACCACAAAATATTTCTTTATGGAAATAATAATGGATGTATGGAACAGTCTCCAAGTAGAAGTGGTGAAGACAAGGAACAGTAACAGAATTCAAGAAAACCTGAGATAAGCACAGAATATCCCTAGTTGTGAAGAAAAAAAACAGAGTTCAAATGAGGTCTATGGCAGTGCACCAGGACCAGAAGTGGAACTGGGCAGACTAGCAGGGCCTTACAGTCCTTTTCTGTTGTCTTTTCTCTTTTTCCATCTTTCTATCAAGTCATTTTGTACTGCAGCTGGTGTTTTGCATCGGGTGAACTACTTTCCTTTCCATCTTTGGCAGACTTTTGAAACGTGTGAAATATGGTGAAGTAAGAGAGATTTAAAAGACGGCAAACCTGAGAAATGGATGTGCTTTGGTTGCATGAAGGATATGACATGGTATGTAAATCTTCAGCATGCTCTTTGTTCCCCCATCCCCAAGGATCGTTAAACCTTTAGCACAGGGCCTTCGTTTAGCCCAAGTCCAACTTCTGTTGCAGAATTATAAAGCTCTTATGATCCACAGTAAAATGACCCTGTGCAATGTGTCTTGAGAGTGATCGATCAAAAGGCAGTTCCTTCTACAGGTAGCCACGAAGCTGAAGGGCTTGGCACTCATTGCCTGCATTATGACAACTCACTAACAGCAACTTTCACTGAAATCCCAGTGAAAGTATTTGGATTGTATGACTTATTATAATCCTCGCTATTGTTATAAATTGTAGTAAGTTCTTCAGCTTAAAAGAATTTAAAGGGCGGATATTCAAAAGCACTTATTCAGTGACAGCTTCTGCTAACAGGCCAAGGGCCGGCCAGTGAGATATTCAGCTGCACTAAGCAGACAGCGCCGTGGAATATTTCCTTGCACTACCACAGCACTATCCGGATAGTGCCCAGTGTTCTGTGGGCAGAGCTAGGAGTTTTCGGGTTGGCAATGATATTCAGTCCAGTAACTATCCAGATAAAGTTAGGATAGCAGAAAGGCTGTTCTAAGTATCTCGTTTGCTTTCCAGATAGCAGTCGCAATATCGCTGCTGCCTGGATAGTGGTGGCAGTTACTGCTGGATCCAAATATTCAGCATCAGCTGTCATCCGGCACTGTACATCTGGATTAATTTCAATAATATCAGCCCATGTTTTAAAGTAACACCAACGGCCTAGACTGGATATTGGCCCCTAAGTCTTTGTGAAAGGGATTTTCCTTTACAGTGAGTTGCCTTACTTTCCATGCCCACCTCATCTCAGCATTTCTCTGTTTATCACATGCCACACTCTGTGCCTTATCTAAAGAGTGCAGGAGGCATATCTAAAGGGATTTTCACGGTTTGCAGAGAGGGGGTGCAGCGGGAGTGGCAGCACATGCTAGCTGGTCACAGGCAATATTGAGCCACTAGCCGGATAGCTAAAATACCTAAAATTAAGAAGGTGAAAAGCTGTCATAATTTTAGGTGCTTTCGCAATCCAGCTAGTAGCTAAATATCACCATTAGCTGGATTGCAAAAGTGCTATCCAGACAAACTGAATATTCAGTGCTGATCACCAGATATGGCCTGGAATTGAATATCCGGTTTTAAATTGGTGGCGGCAGCGATCTTGTTTAACTCCAGACTTCGCTCCTTTCACCTTGCTACACCTTATGCCTGGAACAAACTACCTGTGTCTGTACGTCAGGCGCCTTCTCTGACCCTTTTCAAATCCAGGCTGAAAACTCACCTCTTCGCTGCTGCTGCTTTTGGATCTTGACTCACCTGATCTCCTTTTTCTTTTCCTTTCCCCCTTGTTGTATCCCTGCCTACACCTTCTGTGTTGTCTGTCTTGGCTAGATTGTAAGCTCTGATGAGCAGGGACTGTCTCTTACATGTCTGTGCAGCGCTGCGTATGACTTATAGCTCTATACCATAGGTGTCAAACTCTGGCCCGCGGGCCAAATTTGGCCCGTAGTGTAATTATATTTGGCCCGCGAGGCTATACCAAATGACTACTAGAGCTAGCCCGCCGGTATTATACAGCGCATTCATTCATCGCTAATACTACAAATCCCATAATGCCTTGCTGTTGTTTTGGCGCGTCAATCAGGACAGGTCGCAGAAACGCCCTCTCCTGTGTGACAGAAGTCATAGCGATCTCAAGCTACAACTGTCACTGTGGAACCCCTTCCCAAAAATGGCAAAAAGAAAGGCAGACAACAGGAACTTTCTGGACAGGTGGGAGACAGAATATTTGTTTACATATGTAAAAGACAGACCTGTTTGTCTGATTTGTGGAGTCAACGTGGCTATAACTAAGGAGTATAACATTCGACGACACTATGAAACAAAACACCATGACAAGTACAAGGACCTGGACATGACTCAAAGGAGCCAGAAAGTGGAGGAGATGAAAAGAAGTTTGGTTTCACAACAGAATATGTTCAAAAAAGCCACATCACAAAGTGAGGCTGCTGTAAAGGCTAGTTATATTGTGGCAGCAGAGATCGCAAAATCAGCCCGGCCCTTTAATGAGGGAGAGTTTGTGAAAAAGTGCATGTTGAAAGTTTGTGACATCGTGTGCCCAGAGAAAAAGCAAGCCTTTTCAAACGTGAGCCTGAGCAGAAACACAGTAGCTGATCGCAAATGTGATCTTGCCACCAATCTGTATGACCAGCTTTTGGAAAAGGGAAAAGATTTCGTTGCATTCTCCCTTGCTGTGGATGAGAGCAGCGACGCATCTGATACTGCTCAGCTGTCAGTCTTCATCCGTGGAGTGGACTCAAATATGTGTGTTATGGAGGAGCTATTGGGATTCAAATCAATGCATGGCACAACCACAGGAAAGGAAACTTTTGAGGAGGTTTCCAAATGCGTAACTGAAATAAAGCTGCCGTGGGATAAACTCGTGGGATTAACGACAGATAGTGCGCCAGCGATGTGCGGTAAAACAAGTGGACTGGTGGGCAGGGTCCGGGAGAAGATGCAGGAAGAGAACTGTGCAGGTGAACTAACTGTTTATCACTGCATCATACATCAGGAATCATTGTGTGGCAAAGCCCTAAAGATGGAACATGTTATGACCACAGTAACACAAGTAGTTAACTTTATAAGAGCCAAAGGTCTGAATCACCGCCAGTTTAAGTCTTTTCTGGAGGAGTGTGGTTCGGAATACGCAGACGTGCCGTATCACACAGAGGTGAGATGGTTAAGCCGAGGAAAAGTACTGAATAGATGTTTTGAGCTGCATGAGGAAATATGTCAGTTTCTGGAAAGCAAAGGGAAGGACACAGCAGAGCTTCGGGAGAAAACGTTTCTGTGTGAGCTGGCCTTTCTGTGTGACATCTCGAGCCATCTCGATGCGCTGAACCTGCAGCTTCAGGGGCGGGGGCGCATCATCACAGACATGTACGCTGCAGTGAGGGCTTTTAAAACTAAACTGTGCCTGTGGGAGAATCAGATGCTGCAAGGAAACCTTGGCCATTTTCCCTGCTGCCAAACCATGAAAACGCAGTTCTTTACCAACTTGTTCCCATGCGCACAGTTTGCTGAAAAACTCAGTGTACTCGGCGCTGAGTTTAGCCGGCGATTTGCCGACTTTGATGTCCAGAAATGTAGGTTTGAACTGCTCAGTAATCCCTTTGCAGTTAATGTGGAAAACGCACCAACCAACCTCCAAATGGAGCTAATTGAACTCCAGTGTAATGACACGCTGAAGTCAAAGTATGATGCTGTGGGCGCCGCCCAGTTTCCACAGTTCATCCCTGACACAATGCCTCAGCTCCGCACCCAAGCTGCTCAGATGCTCTCCATGTTCGGCAGCACTTATCTATGTGAGCAACTTTTCTCCTCGATGAAGATGACCAAAACATCTCACAGGAGACGTCTGACTGATGAACACCTTCGCTCGATACTGAGGATTTCCTCAGCTCAAAGCCTGAACCCAGACATTGATGAACTATCATCCAAGAAGAGATGCCAGGTATCTGGCTTGGGCACATCAGATTAGATCAGTGTGCAGCAAACTGAGCAATAATTAATGTTTTCTTTATGCACTTTTTCTTGCTACTCCAAGACATGGGCTTGAATGGTTGATTAATTTTATTATTGTTATTTTATTTTAAAAATTATTATTTATTATTTAAATCTTATTTAATAAATGAATGTCATTGATGTTTTTTTTTATTTGAAATTGGTTTTTGCATATCTGAACTATTAATTTATAAATTGTATAGTAATAAGTGTTGCTTCATATTCAATGTTAAAGCAAATCTTGTTTGGGTCCATATTAAAAGGTTCATTTGTTCAATGCTGGCCCGCGACTTTGTTCAAGTTTTACATTTTGGCCCACTGTGTATTTGAGTTTGACACCCCTGCTCTATACAAATGCTCAGCAGCAGTAGCAGTAGCAATAATTTTGCATGCTTGGCTCCTTCATGGGGGATGCTGTCTCCAGATTATCTTCACTCAGAACATTCAAGAATGAAATTTAAATCAGGTCTT
This sequence comes from Ichthyophis bannanicus, assembly GCA_033557465.1. Lineage (NCBI taxonomy): Eukaryota > Metazoa > Chordata > Amphibia > Gymnophiona > Ichthyophiidae > Ichthyophis > Ichthyophis bannanicus. Next base: position 1,222,434,487 of record CM066032.1, read on the forward strand.
AAAACCTGGCTTTTTGAGCAGTCTTTTGTCCATGGCTAGGTGCAATCACTGATGCATTATATCCCCCTCCATTTATGGCCTGTTAAGTGCAGTCAAGGATTTAGGCTGTTGTGCTACTTCATTCCTGTTCTCATTGTCTGACTGAGTTTGTATTTCTGAAGTGGTGATTATATGTCACAATGTATCTTTTTAGATTGTGAACCGCCTGGATTCCTTGTACCAGAGGCGGTATAGTAAATAAATAGATAAAGAATATTGGCCGCCACCGTTATCCAAAAAGGTGCCCTAGCCAGCATTCCCCATGGATTTACAGCAGCACTATATGAGTGATGGGGCAGAATGACAGGCGCCCAGTTATTCAGAAGTAGTGATATTCCATCTGCTAGCTGGCTAGTTTAAGGAGAAGTAGCCTAGTGGTCAGAGCAACAGCCCAACACTGGGTTTGATTCCCACTGGTGCTCCTTGCGACCTTGGGCAAATCACTTTACCCTCTCTTGCCTTAGAAGAAAAGTCTCAGTAATCTACTTGCTTCCTAAAGCTTCCTCTGTAGGATCTCCTCCATTTTCTGAGTCCTTAACCTGGGCTCTTGTAGCAACCATGGCTTCCTTAGAGGTTAGGCCTTGTTTCATTTCCTTATAAAAATGGGGCCAGTCCCTCCCTAAAATCATATGGTTCGGTAGGTTGGGCACTACTGCAATGGGGACTTTCCTAATAGCTCCTAGCGCTTTCACCTGGAGGTCGTACACAGGGTATAATGAAGTGCCTCCGTGAACACAGCGGATTTTTACATTGTGCACAGGCTGAATTGCTACCCCCGATGCTTCGATTTGCTGCCACAGCGTCTTGAACAGCATTGTCTGCTCCGCGCCGGAGTCAAGTAACGCGGTGGTGGCAATTCCCTGCACCTCTACTTCAATGAGAAATCCTTCTCTGGCCTTCTGTGCATTTACTGCTACTAAAGCAGTCTTAAAATAGCAATTTTTCTGCAGATGACCCTCTCGCCCACATTTAAAACATTTCCTAGGCGAAATTGTATCCTTCATAGTTGGCATACACATTTTTCCTGTCTCATCACTTCACCTCCACCTCCTTTCTGATTCGCGTGTCGCTGTCCCCTTAGGAGCCCTACCGCCTTCCTGGGCCATTAACTTGGCTTCCAAGAAGCGCTCCGTGAGGTCAATAGCCTCTTGCGGGGTTTTACAGCTCTGCAAAATCAGGAAGGTCCGTATTTCAGCGGGTACAGCACTCAAATACTGTTCTACAATGAGACTGTCTATGATGGACTCTTTAGATTTACCCCCTGGATCAAGCCATTTGTTTATCAACATACGAATCCTATAACATAATGCTTTTGGGGTTTCATCTTGTTTTAATTTTACTGCTCGCAGGAGATTGTGATAAACTAGCGGAGTAAGGCCAAGCCTCTCCCTGACCACTCTCTTAATTTCATCATAATTTCCAGTGAGATCAGGTGGCATGCTTCTATACGCGGCCATAGCCTCCCCTGTAAGGGACGCCGCAAAGCGAATGGCCCAATGTGCTTTTGGCCAAGCGCTTAACTGTGCCACTCTTTCAAAACATTCAATGTAATCATCTATATCATCTGTATCTTTTAATTGTCCAAAATTGAACATTGTCCCTATGTTTAAGCTAGGTGCAGCTGCTGCGGAAAAACCTGGGGGAGCGGTTGGTGTCTCCGATGGTTTCTTCTGCTCGGCTACCCATGCTTGTAACATGTCCATTAATGGCTTCTACTGAGCTTGAAGGCTGGCAGCATTTCTTTCTTGGGCTTCCAAGGTCAAGTCTCTCTGTCTCTCCAGTTGCGTGGCCATCCACTTAAACACTTCCTGGGTATCTAGAGACATCTTGGAACCTCTGTGAATATAAACACAAAAACAAAAAAACCAAGTGCGGTATCACACACAAAAGAAAAACTTCTCTTTCTTTTTTTTTTTTCAACCTGGCCCAGCAATCACCCCTTTGCCCTGTATCCTGACCTCTCCCGGGTGGATACTTTTTACCTGGCTTAGGTGTTGCTTCAAGCAGTTCAACCACGTTGCAGCCAGTAGCCCTCCGATGCTGTGACTTCTTCCCTTCTGGATAGTCTGCAGTCGGGCTCCTCCTGGGCAGTTGCCTTCCGGTAGGTCTTCCGCGTGGCACCTTTAGCGCATGCGTAGAATCCTTGAAACGAAGCCACTTGCGACGCTCCTGCCCCCGCCCTAGGGCTAAAGGACAGGAGTGGCCTATTGTCCCGTGAGGAATGGATTAAAACTATTCCCTTGGAATGATGGGAGATGTAGTTTTGTTCTCCTTTCTCTCACTGATAAATGTAGTTGCGCCAGAGACGGTAAGGCTTTGCAAGAATATTTTATTCGTGTTGGGGAGATTCCTCCAGCGCATCAAAATTCAGATACATGAACATAAATGGTGCTTTAAATGGTAACAGAAGAAACTCAGGAATATAAGACAACGTAAAGTGAGATCAGCTTTTCTTCTATGGAGCTTAACTCAGCTCTGCCTCAAGAGGTGACTTACATATATTGCAGCCTCATGCAATCACTGTTCCATTCACAGTGTGAACTCAAACTCAGGTGCAAACAATTAGGTTTTCAGAGCACGGCAGCAGAAACTGCCACGTTGTATTCTTTTCACACAAGGTACAGGCAAGCTTTGTTATACTGCTATTTCCTTACAGCATATTGAACAGTCCATGCTATTATCGTCAGAGTTTATCAAAGGTAAGGCATTTTCCACTTGCATAAAATCTTCTGACTGCACAGAACTATTGTCCTCATTCAGCTTTGACTGTCTGCCTGCTTTCAATTCTAAGAACTCTTTAAAGTCCTGAAGGAGCAATTCAGCCTGTTCAGTTCCTGACAAACCGTTGTCAGCCAACACTGAGTTTTTCTCCCAGTCAATAATGTTTCCCCCTTCAGCTCTTGGCTTGAATGACTCAGGGTAACAATTGGGATCTTTTAAAACAGCCTTAAATATAGGAGATGG